>OU795040.1:32516525-35016525 GCA_917208275.1 Patella pellucida | reverse complement strand
CTATGTAATAGCTTCGCGTGATCCAGCGTATCGAACGCGGCACTAAGATCGAGGAGTGAGAGTATCACATGAGACCGTGAATCTAGGGCAGTGACTACATCATTGTGCACACGGAGTAGAGCTGTCTCACAGCTATGGTTAGGGCGATAAGCAGATTGACATTTAGTATATAAAGAATTTTGGCACAGATATTCATGTAAACGAGACATGACAACTTTTTCTAAGATCTTAAAAACGAAAGGAAGGTTAGAAACAGGACGGAAATTCTTAGGAATGTGATCAAGTCCAACCTTTTTCAAAAGTGGACGGACATGGGCCGTTTTAAAAGAGTCTGGCACTATCCCTGTTAAAAGAGACACGTTTACGAGTTCAGTGATAGATGGCGCTAGGCTATCAACATGCTTCTTCACCAAAGCCGTGGGCATAGGATCAAGTCCACATGTTTTAGATGGAGCTGCTATGATCAGTTTTTTGATTTCATCCACAGTAGCTGGTTTGAAAGTTGTCATGGAGGAAGGGCATGGGGCCTCATCATCATGTTGTGATACAGAAGATGTATCAAATTTGTCACACAGGTTATCCACCTTTTCAATGAAGAATGAAGACAGAAGGTCCGCAGCATCTTGCTCAGTAGAGACCCCTTCAGGGATAATGTTACTCAGAGAATTCTTGTCACCAATGATCTTATTCGTGATTTGGAAGAGTTCCTTGGAGTCTGCATTTTGTATTTGGCTCTGATGATAGTTTCGTTTAGTTGTCTCTACTAGGTCATTATACTTTCTTTTGGCTATGTTTACAATGTCCTTATTGACTTCCAGGATTGGCGGAAACTGTCTTTCAGTTTTTCTCAAAACTTGTCTCGCAATAGAAATTCCAGGTGTAAACCATGGTGCTTTGGGCTTGTCGGTGACTGTCTTCGTTGTTAAAGGGGCCACTTCATCCAAAACTGAGGTAAGACAAGAGTCATAATGTTCAGCCATTGTACTGGGGGAAGATGGCTTATTACTACCAAGAGACTTCACTATAGCGTCTTTTAGAACATCATGGTCTATGTCAATCAATTTTCTGCACTGCACAGTTTTACGTAAACATGGAGGTCGGACAATGTACAGATTTACAATAATCTCACTATGGTCGGATGGGAGTCCACTACAGAGGCTGATAGACTTAATAAAATCATCAGACTCCCTGGTAAATAACAAGTCCAGGGTGTGGCCTTTCTCGTGCGTTGCCCCATGGATATGTTGGATAAGCCCGAATGATGTAATCAAGTCCATTAATTTCTGCACATCAGCACGGTCACTGGACTCGTATTGAAAATTGAAATCTCCTCCAATCAGTAAATGACCAGGTCGAGAGATTGCTACTTCCAATAGTGATCTGAAATCTGATACGAAATCATCCACAGTCCATTTATTCTTAGCTGAATAGGGGGGTCTGTAGATAACAAAAACATTAAATAGTTCACTTTTGACAGAGAATGTCACTTCGAGGTACTGGAAGGATTGATAGTTCGCAGACCTCCTTTTTTTCGCAGCTAGGTTGGTTCTGGCTAAAAGTCCAACACCCCCTCCTTTGCGAAATTTCCGGGGCTTGTGAAGGAATTCGTATCCTTTTAGTCCATGTAATAACTCACCGACAGTGGGGTCAATCCCATCTTTAGTCCATGTCTCAGTGACCAAGAAAAAATCCAGCTTGTTCTCCATGACTGAGGCAGTAAGAGCACCAAGTTTGTTTGACAGTGAACGGGCATTCCACAACCCGAAGTTCATGTTAGTCTTCAAATGTTGGCAAGAGACAAATTTTACATTTGTAACACATGCCGGTCGGTCGACAGAAAATGTTTTGACGCGAGGAAAAATATCAGTTACAACAGGAATGTTGAAAACACTTTTATCACTTCGTTGCTCAGAAAGAACACTAGAACATGAATTAGAAGATAACTTGGTTATTTGGATCAAATTGGCCAAATTGACTCCTCTACCTGATTTAGTCTTTTTTGGCTTGTTTGAAATCTTTATTCTGGGTTTAAAGGTTTTAAAGTACACAGGTGTAAAGTTAGAAATTAACTCAGGAAAGAAAAACAACTCAGTATACACTCTATTGTTTTCACAGTTGGTAGAGTTCAAGGCTAAAAGTTGGTGTTTAGTATAAGTGATCATGATCAATATTCAGCTCATCACTACTCAGTTCACCAAATTTAAAACTAAAATTGTCCATATCACAAAAACTACACAGAATTTCTAAAATCCAATTTTGCAAATTAAAAGATACACTATTTAGGAAGTTATATGCCAAGTTATAGTCCAATAAAATAATCACAACTTTAAAAAAATCACTAGTTTTCAGCAGACAAGACACAGTGCAAACCACTTGGCAGCCATCTTGATCCATGAAAACGGAGGTGGCCTACTCGTTCGTCGTAGTTGATTGTCGGTATACATGACTAATGTAGAACATGTATACATGTACTGATTGTTTATGTCATTTCCCTCTCCCTCTGTTGCATATAACTGCCATATAAACACGTTACGTTGGATTGTTTCTTCACAATCACTAATTGTAGGACATTGATAAAAAAAAAGAAGGAAAATATAGAAATAATATGAAATTGTTACCAGACATTCTTCAATGGAGTAAAGGTAAATTCTCAATGATTGCTTAAAATTGGAAGGTGGAGAGAATCACAAATAATGAAACTACAAAGAAACTTCAACAATTCTAGTTTTATCTTATTAATACGCCCACATTGAAATGTGGTCGTATATTGCAGTCGCCTCCGTCCGTCCGTCCGTCTGGCGTCCAAAATTGCTTGAGGACGCTCTAGAGGCTAAAGTTAATAACCAATTGACTTTAAATTTATACACAGTGTTAAAGGTCATGAGACACAGAAGCCTATTTATTTTCCGCGATTTCCGATAATTGCTGTCAGAGTTATGGCCCTTTATCACTTCAAAAAATCTTGTGGACGTACTAGAGGCTAAAGTTAATATCTGATTGACTTTAAATTTATTCACAGTGTTTATAGTCATGAGACGATGAAGCCTATTGATTTTCAGCGATTTCCAATTATAACTGTCAGAGGTATGGCCCTTGAAATTTTGTGGACGCTCTAGAGGCCAAAGTTAATATCCGATTGACTTTAAATTTATACAGTGTTGAATGTCAGGTATATTGAGTTTCAATGAATTTTGATTACTTGAACAGCATGCAGGAGAACTTTATCAAAGCCAAACAAATTCGAATGATTTTCTGGTAATAACATAATGAGGTGTTACTTTTAATCAGATATTAGTGTATTATAACTGTTTCATTACCGAAAAAAGTAAAATATGTGACAACTCTTGTTGACTGCCCAGACGATTTAGCTGCTGTGGGCGTATGTTTCGTTGCCTGGCAACCTATCTTTATTAACTGTTACTGAACCAGTGAAATAATATTACTTAGACTCAGATTTGAGAGGTTGAACGGCGAGTGTGTGGGGAAAATATCCGCTTATTTGATTAGAGGGGTTTTAGGGGTTTTTTTAAAACAAAAATTAGACTACATTTCAACTAACGCAAACGTTTAAAAGTTTATTTTCTAGTCCGTGCCCGGGTTTAATTATGTCTACTCTTGCCAAAATGTTTATAAAAATCATGTAACGAGAATCAAGATGGCCGCCAATCGTGTCATCCCCCCCCCCGCAAATCCACCGTCCCTAGGTATAATTTATAAGCAGATTCTTACCCGCTTACTTAAGTCGAGCCGTTTCTGGTTTAATATGATTCTGTAAAATAAGTATTTGAACCACATCGTGGTTCCTGTTAAATTGTTTTTTTATGGAAACGAAACACTGGTATACATAGAAACATTATCGATTGTATTGTCTGTGTCCATTGCATTTACCAATCATAACACTGCTCAAAATATAATAATAACTAGACCTGTCTGACAGCACTGAACCAGCTATCAGGAATCAAACAGGAAGTTTGTCGTACAATAGCCCATTCATCGAGCTACCAAACGGTACTTTGTTTATTTTAATCTGCTAATGCCCAACGGAGAATTCGCGCTGTTAGCAAGAATCTTCTTTTTTTTTCAAAACATCGGATTTTTCCGACTACTTCCGGTTTTAGGATCATTTTCGGGATAATTTTAACACGTTGTTTGGTTACCTCCCCTTCAGAATAATCCATTGAATAGTTTATGTAAAAAAAAAAGGAAAGAACATTTTCAATAGTCTAACGGTTTTTCAAATTTTTTCAAAGATTGAGGCCATTTTTGGGCCACTTATATTACTCAATTTTTTTTTTAGATTCACACCATAAACCATCGATAGGACTCTGATTAAGAAAAATTTATAAAAAATCGCAAGTGTCGTCGTTTTCGAGAAAAAAGGCGTCTCAGAATGCAACAAAACGGAAAAAACAAGATTTTCAGCGTATCATAATTTATTTCCTAATCATTGAATTCGATTCATTTAGACGTCATAAGATAGTGTATTCGTGGGACTATCCGACTAAACTAATTGTTTTGGTACGCTAATATGTGATGGAGCACCATTATTTTTTTACCTTTTTTACTCTTTTTTTTAGTTTTTTGAAATACTTCCGATATACGAATCATTGTCTAGTAGTTTTAACATCCGGTTTTGGAACTTAAATGGGAACAGGGCTGTATAATGATATACGACATTATCCGATCAGATAAAATCCCCCTGAGAAATCCTATGTTCAGAAGTGGCAAAAATGCTAAAAATTTAATTTTAATAGCTCACCACATATTATATATACAGCAACAAGTTTCTAACATAAATATAAAAAGTTATAAGACTTTGAAAAGTAAGGTTTTTTACAATTTCGAGCAATTTTAAACAAAGGTTTCTCGGAAATGCCGCCAACGATTTATTAAATACTTTCTCGGTCAAGAGTCTAACCGGTGGTGTATTGTGTGAAACTATTGTACAATTTCTCTAAATGTCATGAGTAGTCAAAAAACGAAATTGAAAATCCAAAACGACGTACTTTGAAGATTTGGAGCATATTTAGAGGTCTTTTTCTTGAAAAGTTCAGGAAATATTTTTGTTGTTATTTTCCCACTCGGTAAAGATTTTTTTATTCAATTTAAATTGGTGTAGATCTCTGAAACTATAATAGATTGAGTTCTGAATATTGATTTGTTTATGTTATAGAAATTTTAACCAACCCGACCACTCTATACTATCAATGAGGGTATATATATTAGAGAAAATTTACTACCATACCAACAGCCCTACTTTGAGTACTCCATTTCGCAGAGACCGATAGGAATATTGTATACGTTCATTAGGTACTGCCACTCCTTATGGGTGCAATGACAATGTAGCTAGAATTGAAAATCTGTCTAGCCCGGCGTGTAGCAATGTTAATGTCATGACGTTATTCCCCAAGTTTCGTCGTCAAAAACCCAGTCATGGACATCGTCGCTACACACCACCTTAGCTTAGCACTATTTCACTTGATGCCATTTTGGAAATTATCTAAGAACCACTAGGGCCACACCATATCCGTACTAAATTATATTCGATTCCACTTACCACTTTGAAATTGATTAAATCCGAATGTTTGGATTCAAATTGTACTGATCCTGCATCAAATGAATACATGGTTGTATCCAGTGTTCTTGACATTGCTCACCGTCGTTTGGACATTGCGAGTGAGCCTGATGCGTCTAACACCACCAACAGCTCTTTTCTAAAACTGAAATTTGCTTTAAAAAAAAGGCATTGATGCTATCGGGTTAAGCCAAATATTACTTACACCATAAACATGTCACAGCACACATCCCTCCTTATTTCAAAACTGTTACTGTTCATAGGATTTCTTATACGTATACTTAACCCATTGCACCCAAAATATTTAATTACAGAAACGCATTATCTAACATCAATGCAAAGGAATTATATGATAACCCTCTACCCTGTTCTTGCTCTACGTTGTCCTTCATTTACCAACCAGCTGGACATGTAGTCACTGGTGATTTGAATATAGTCCAGAATAATAAGTAACGTGAGATTTTGTCCAAGGGGCCCAAATACCGGGAACCGCAACCATTTTCATGGGATCAAAATTTCAAACTTTTTATGGATGCCGTAGAGGACTACGCTAGATCATGGGCCAAGAGTGAAGATGTTATCTCTCTGATACTCTCTTAGATTGGACCAAGTCTATTAGTCGTTTACTTAAAAGCAGAATTTATATGCAACGTTTGTTAGTTGACACTAGGCCTAAATCTATTTTCAATGATGTTAGCATTGTTGAAAATCTCAACGCCTTGAAAATCTCAACGCCTTACAAGACAAGTATGTCATTGTACCTAGTATTTATATGCAAACGGTATTATTATGACTGTCTGTTCAACGAACTTAATTTCGGAAAACCAATTGACAGTGCTACGTATAAGCGCTCTACTCTAAGTAAGGATGAAATTATATCAGATCACAGATCTGTACTCACTTCATTTGGTACGCCATGTGGTGATACCTATACAGATCTGCCACTGCTATATTCGATACCTAAACTACATAAAAATCCCTACAAGCAACGTTTTATAACAGGTTTATCCCGTTGTTCCACAAAACCACTTTTAAAAGTATTGACATCTATACTGCGACAAAATATACTCTCGTTTTGGTATTAATCAAATGTGGATATTAAAAAATTCCAAAGATTTACTTAATGGTTTGAGATCTAGATCACTTGCTTCAGTCTCATCTATACAAACGTTTGATTTTTCTACCTTGTACACTCAAATTCCCCATAGTGAATTAAAAGCTCGGTTAAAAGACGTTATTCACAGCGTCTTCTCATCTAAATCGGGACATGTAAGATATTAATATTTAGTTGTTAATTACAATTCCACATATTTTGTTAAGAACCATAGTGATTCCAAAAATAAATTCACGGCCATCAAGATAATTCAGATGTCGGATTTTTAAATTGGTAAAATCTTTGTTGAATTTGGAGGGGGAAATTTATCAGCAAGTGGTAGGTATCCCCATCCAATAAACGAGTAATTTAATTTCACTTATCGATATATCGATGATGTTCTATCACTGAATAATTAAAAATTCAGGGATTTTCGCCCTTATTGTTAAAATTATTTGACGTTCTAACACCTGACGTCAACTGGCTGACTATCGCCATTGAAGAGACGACCACTGACAAGATCGGTCGCATTTTTTTTTGTTTTTTTGTTACCTCTTTTTTGTAAATCATTTAAGTGAAGCCTGTACCACAACAGGCCCGGTACTGTGCAGTGCAGTGGACGCTTACGGCTGGCCCCCGGATCCATTCACTTGATTTGATGGTTGTTTAGTGTTTGCAATGTCTATTTTCTGTCTTGTCCGCAGGTTTGTCTTGTATATTTTTCTTTGTTTGTTTTGCGTGTAGTGCAGTCCTCCTGCATTTACTATTAGAGTAGAGTTTTAGCCCTTCGTACTGCAGAATGTTCACGTTGTCGGGCTTTGCTCCTGTTTGCTCACTACATTTATTATTTTAGCGTTTTCCGAGTTTATGTCCGGATTATCGACTTTATTGTTAAAATTATTTGACGTTCTAACACCTGACGTCAACTGGCTGACTATCGCCATTGAAGAGACGACCACTTACAAGATCGGTCGCATTTTTGTTTTTTTGATACCTCTTTTTTGTAAATCATTTTGGTGAAACCTGTACCACCACAGGCCCGGGACTGTGCAGCGCAGTGGACGCTTACGGCTGGCCCCCGGATCCATTCACTTGATTTGATGGTTGTTTAGTGTTTGCAATGTCTATTTTCTGTCTTGTCCGCAGGTTTGTCTTGTAGGTTTTTTTTGTTTGTTTTGCGTGTAGTGCAGTACTCCTGCATTTACTAATAGAATTCATATATCCTGATGAGCTCGAAATTAAAAACACTACTGATAGTGACAATTACATTTCCTACTTGGATCTGCGTCTCGATTTTGACAATTGCCATAAACTAAGTGTTAAACTGTACGATAAACGTGATGACTTTGACTTTCCGATTGTTAACTTTCCATTTATTGATAGTAACATTCCAATATCACCAGCTTATGGAGTGTTTGTGTCTCAGCTAATTTGTTACGCGAGAGCTTATTCATTCTATTCTGATTTTTTAAGTAGATCGAGGCATTAGTCATCTATGCTTCAACCACAGGGATACTTGCAAACTAAACTTATTAAAACCCTTAAAAAGTTTTATGGCCATCATATTGACTTGATTGGGAAATATAACATGTCTATCTCGACTATTATTCTAGACATATTTAATTAACGGGTACGATATATCTCTGATAATATAGGTATACTGCGTTGTTAACACTGTTCATCACGTGCATTTTGCATACCGATAGTTCATTGGCCAATCACGCTAATTTACCGAGATTTCGCCTAATAGATTGGATGCAAGCCAGCAGGGTAAGCTTACTCTTCCGGACACCTGTCACCACTGTTTGTCGTGTATTTTGTGCATGGTGAACAGTCCATATGCTGATTACACTATTTTACCTGATTACACTATGTTGCCTGTACCGTGTGTTTTGGGAACAAAAACCGGTGTAGGCTGTCATTGATAGTTCATGGGCCAATCACGCTATTTTACCAGATTTCGTCTTATAGTTTGGCATGCCAGCAGGGTAAGCTTATTCTTCCGGACACCTGTTACCACTGTTTGTCATGTATTTTGTACACGGTGAACAGTCCATATGCTATATTTTATTGACAAATTCAAACCATTGCTTAATTCAAGGTGTTGATTTTTGTTATATTAACATTGTAAATTATAAATGTTTAATTATTAATTTTATTAATGATACATATATGCATTATCTTATCGTGTACATTATAGCCGTTATAGTTCTTTGTTGTAACCATGACGTTACTACGTCACATCAATTGTTGGTAAAATTTGTCTGATGAAGCTTAATAAAGCAGAAAGTATTCGCAAAAGAGACTAGTTTTCTTTCCTAAAACATCTTTATTTCGAATATCTACCACCTAAGAGTAGCTTTAACTATAACCTTTTACTATATATATATATATATATATATATATATATATAAAGTTGTGGTAACAGCTCTCAGGTGATATATAAATAAATAAGATGTTTGAAAAAAAAAACTACATATTTCAAGTTAGCGCTTTCAGTTCCATCGGAACCTCCTCAGACTTTTTAATATGATAGCGTTATATAAACACAAATAATAACAATAGAAAGACGTCACATCCGACGTTTACAATAAATGTTGAGTATACTACTGTTATTAATAATTTAAGTTGAAATTTAGTTACATACACAATGAAATATACATTTGCAATGAAATATATTTATAATTTTAAACTACACCAGTTAAACTTTAACATTGAGTTCGGGGTTGTATTTCCGTATAAACATGCTTTCTTTTATTTCTAATAGCGCTTGATTTGCTACATTTAATTTGTACATAGGGAAAACAGTGTATCTACCTCCGCCACAACGATCTAGATGTTCGCTCAAAGGAATAGTTCTATTTTCTGCGTTTTTAATTTGTGAACGATGGAGGTTCATTCGTCTACTTAATTGCAATTCTGTTTTCCCTATGTATCTGCAGTTACAACCTGCGCATATCATCAAATAGATTACATTATTTGATTTACAATTCATATTTTGTTTGATTGTAAATATTTGGTGATTTGTGACAGTGATAGACGACCCTTCGATAATATCATTACATGTTAAACACCGATTATCATTACATTTAGAAACTGTGGGTGTAGAAGATATGGAATCAAATTTTGAAGATGTCAACATTGTTCGTAAACTATGTGGTTGTTTAAGACTGTTAATTATTGTGATTCGATTAATAATTTGGCTCATTTTTTTACTATTTTGAAGAATATGACGGTGTTTGTCATATATTAATTTACCTCTCTCTTGTGATGGATTGAAAGTTGTAACTAAAGCTATTTCCTTATTAGTTGAAACATTTTGGTAAAGGACCTTTTTGTTTCCCTCTAAAATGAGTTTGATGGGATAATTCTGTCGAAGTAAATAACCTTTCAATTCGTTTAGTCTGACGAGTTTAGTTTGATGGTTCGATACAATTGTGCACACTCTTCTAGCTAGACTAAACGGAATGTTTCGTTTTGTATAGGGTGGATGACAAGATTTGAAATTTAGGTACTGGTGTGTATCTGTACTTTTAAAGAATAAATCTGTTTCTATTGTACCTCCTGCTGATAATTTGACTGTTACATCCAGGAAGTTTAGAGATATATTACTCTGTTCGATTGTAAACTTTATACTTTGGTCTAACGAGTTTAGTAAATCAAGCAGAATTGTTATAGTTTGTTCGTTTTGCTTTAATATAAAAAAACAATCATCTAGAAATCTTTTCCAGTAAAGTTTTGTATAGTTACAAAAGGTGGCGCCAAAAGTTATATCTAGTTTGGTGTACCAAATTTCCTCTAGATATCCCAAGGACAGAGTAGCATATGTAGGCCCTACTTTCGTTCCCATGGCAACCCCTTTTATTTGCCTATAGTATAGGCTATCAAAATAAAATATATTATTGGATATGACCAGATAACTTTTAACGTGAGTACATAATGGTTTGAGAATAATATCAATGAAATTACTGAGCCTTTGTGTACCACTGTTTGATCCTCCAACTATAGGTCTAAACTTGAGGTCTGGTGGATTTTCAATGCAAATAACTGTACTTTTGTTAGTCTTAATTAGTTCTTGGATGACTTTACTTTTATGTATTTTTGGTAATCCATAAAAATTTGCCGTGTGTGGCTCGAATTCGGTTAGATATTCATATTCTTTATCAGTAAATTGGCCAATGAAATCTTTTAGGAAATGCCTTATTTTACGTTTTATATTACTATTGATATTTTCACTAGGTGTAGTTTAAAATTATAAATATATTTCATTGCAAATGTATATTTCATTGTGTATGTAACTAAATTTCAACTTAAATTATTAATAACAGTAGTATACTCAACATTTATTGTAAACGTCGGATGTGACGTCTTTCTATTGTTATTATTTGTGTTTATATAACGCTATCATATTAAAAAGTCTGAGGAGGTTCCGATGGAACTGAAAGCGCTAACTTGAAATATGTAGTGTTTTTTTTTCAAACATCTTATTTATTTATATATCACCTGAGAGCTGTTACCACAACTTTATATATATATATATATATATATATATATATAGTAAAAGGTTATAGTTAAAGCTACTCTTAGGTGGTAGATATTCGAAATAAAGATGTTTTAGGAAAGAAAACTAGTCTCTTTTGCGAATACTTTCTGCTTTATTAAGCTTCATCAGACAAATTTTACCAACAATTGATGTGACGTAGTAACGTCATGGTTACAACAAAGAACTATAACGGCTATAATGTACACGATAAGATAATGCATATATGTATCATTAATAAAATTAATAATTAAACATTTATAATTTACAATGTTAATATAACAAAAATCAACACCTTGAATTAAGCAATGGTTTGAATTTGTCAATAAAATATGATTCCTTTGCTTCTAATAGATTGTTGTTTTTGCTGTTTAATTGATATAATGGAAATACATTAAAATTGCATTTACCACACACATCAAGGTGTCGGCTCAGGGGTATCATCCTGTATTGTGGATTAAGAATATGATGTCGATGGAGGTTCATTCTTAATCTAAGCAAATTTACGGTCTTCCCGATATATCTACCCTTACAGCCCGGACAAATTATTACATATATAATGTAATCTGATTTACAAGTCATTGTTTTTTTTACGTGAAATGTAAAATTGTCCGTGATATTTATGGATGAACCTTCAATTATGATTGAACACGTTTTACATTTTGATTCATTACACTTGTTAACTGTGGGTATGATTTTATTTGATTCGAATTTCGATGAGATTAGTAATTTAGCCAGGCATTGAGGTTGCTTTAAACTATTTATTATTTTTGTCTTTTTATACGCCCACATTTTCATGTGGATGATTATGTCGTCGCCCCTGTCCGTCTGGACGTCCGTCCACAATTGTTTGTGGACCCTCTACAGGTCACAATTCTTGTCCGATTTTGACGAAACTTGAAATATAGCTTTATCCCCAAAAGATCTCGGCTGCTTTCGATATTGGCATTTATCGGATCGAAACTTCATGAATTATGGCCCTTGATTGTACGAAAAATCACGTTTTTAGCTTGTGGACCCTATAGAGGTCACAATTTTGATCCGATTTTAATGAAACTTGACGTGCAAGTTTATAACCCAAAGATCTGGGTTCCTTTCGATATTTGCGCCTATTGGAACGTAATTTCCTGAATTATGGCCCCTGATTGTCCGAAAAATCACCTATTTTAGCTTGTGGTCCCTCTGGAGGACACAATTATTATCCGATTTGAAAAGCCGTTCGATTATTTCACCGTTACACCCTAAGGACGATTGAGTTTGAATTTCGGGTATATCGGACCAAAATAGCCATACAAAATGGCCGCCGTTTGTACGCGAATACTGTTAAAAAATGGTATATCAAGGTTGTGGACCCTGTAGAGGTCACAATTTTAATTTGATTTTGATGAAACGTGAAATGCATGGTTATAACCCAAAGATCTTGGTACCCTTCGGTATTTGCGCATATCGAATCGTAACTTCCTGAATTATGGCCCCTGTTTATACACAAAATCACCTTTGTTTAGCTTGTGGTTCCTCTGGAGGTCACAATTATTATCCGATTTGTAAAAAAGGTTATATCACCGTTACACCCTAAGGAAAGTTGAGTTCGAATTTAGGGAAAATCGGACAAAAATTGCCATACAAAATGGCCGCCGTTTGTACGCGAATACTGTTAAAAAATGGTATATCAAGGTTGTGGACCCTGTAGAGGTCACAATTTTAATTCGATTTTGATGAAACTTAAAATGAATGGTTATAACCCAAAGATCTTGGTTCCTTTCGATATTTGCGCATTTCGGATCGTAACTTCCTGAACTATGGCCCCTGGTTGTTTCGAAAAATCCCCTATGGTCCCTCTGGAGGTCACGATTAATATCCAATTTAAAAAAACGTTTGGCTCTATCACCATTAAACCCTACTGAAGGTTGAGTTCGAATTTCTAGAAAATCAGACCATAATTGCCAGACAAAATGGCCGCTGTTTGTACGCGAATAGTGTAAAAATATGGCATATTAAAGTTGTGGGCCCTGTAGAGGTCACAATTTTAATTTGATTTTGATGAAACTTAAAATGCATGTTTATAACCTAAAGATCTTGATTCTTTTCGATATTTGCGCATATCAAATTGTAACTTAATGAATTATGGCCTTTGATTGTAGGAAAAATCACTTTCGGTATTGCTTGTCCTCTATCCATCTATCGAAAATGTGGGCGTATCCTGCCTGGCAGTGCCAGCTTACTATCTTTTAATATATCATCCATAATCGGGCTATTTTTAAGAATATGGAGATTATTACTAATTATAGATTTACCATCTTCTTGTGATGGGTTGAAAGTAGTTACTAAAGCTACCTCTTTGTGACTCTTTGTTTCACAAATCGTTTTAGGGCACCTTAATTTGCTCTGATCTAAACTTAGAGCTTTTCGAATGGCATCATCTATTAGTTTTGCCGGGTAGTGTTGTTTTTTAGAAACCCTTTAAGCTCATTAAGGCGTATTTGTTTGATATCAGATTGTGAAACTATGGTACACACACGTCTAGCTAAATTATACGGAATATTACGTTTGGTATGGAAAGAAAGGAAGCGAAAACTAAAAAAGCCAACAATAAACAACAGGAACTGACAGAAGTTGTCAATGATTTAACCGGAAAGGTAGGGAAACTTGAAGTCAAAATAGACCAACAGTACACCCTAATTCAAGAACTTTTAAACATTGTTACGAAAAGTCTTCACAGTACTGATGAAGGACGAAACATACCTATACTTCTGAAGAAAATATCTGAGTCCGTGAACAATTTAGACCCACAAGGCAGGAGCCATAGGGAACCTGATAGCAATGAAACTAGCGCCGCAAAAATTAAACGCTCCATGATAAAAGAATGGACCTTCAAGGTTGAGAATGAACCTCCATCGACAGCACGTACTTCAACCAAAATACAGGATGATCCCGCTCAGTGAGCATCTTGAAGTATGTGGTGGGGGTAAATTTAGTGTTTTTCCTTTATATAGACTTAATAGCAAAAACAACGACCTCTTGGAGGCAAAAGAGAGCTATTTTATTGAGAAGTACCACCCGAGACTTAATTCTAAATAAGAGAATTATGAAATTAATTAAAATAAAGAACGCGGTGGGATTGAATATTTGTACCCTTGCCTGTATAATTATGTAACTATGACATTGTGACGTCATAGACTATTGTTATAAATCGCCTGATGAGCCGCTATCGCGGTGAAAACGTTAGCATACAAATGTGATTTTATTTTTATTTTGCCTTCTTTAATTTCAATTATATATTACCAAAGAGCAGCTTTAATTAACTATTCTACTAAATTCTTCGCTCTTATGGCTGGCAATGAGAAAGAAACTAAAGGCACCAAGACCAACAGACAGTTGGAAGAACTTACTAAGGCGGTGATCGATCTACGAGGTAAGGTCGGACAAATATAAGTTAAACAAGATCAAACCTTATGCTTGTTGAAAGATTTATTCGGGTTCACCAAACAACGTTTAGAAAACAACGTAAATGAACAAAATATTCCCGAGATACTTTCAAAGATAGTGTGTATCATCAGTAACATAAAAAACAATGATGATGCAGACCGCCATGAACAGGAAACCGAAACAAAGGTTGAAATAAGCCAAGTGCATACTTTAAAGTCCAAGATAAGTAAAATATGGAACGCACAAAAATCGAATCACAGACGATGGTACAACAAATACTATCATACGGAACAATATACAAAAGTATATGATGAATGGGTTATCAGAGAAAACCCATTAATACCGGTTAAATTTCGGTTAAAACCTGTCACCGGACAAAACAAGGAAGTCATTAATATACGATTTGACCTAGCTATCAATAAATTCAAGGCCCAAATTGGAACTATGAAGATCAATGCAGCGAGTTTAAAAGCTAAATGTCAACACATCAATCAGCACATGCATGAAGTATTTTGCGAACATGCATTAAATAAAGAAATTTTGGAGGAAATTGAACAGATATGGAAATCTGAATGCTTACTCCATCAAACAGAAGCCGAGTCCACCTGGATCAAACGAAAAGAATGGCTTGACAATTATTCAGATAAATACGGATCTGATTACTTCAAAGTCGGAACATATCAAAGATCCGAAAACAACACAAAACGTGGAGGAATTTAAGCCCAACTCAAGAGATAAAATGAAAAGGGTTCGAAATAAGAAACCTCTAAGTCGACGTGTTTACACCGAACGGCCAATGTCAAAGCCTGAAACACAACTGTATCGTAAAAACGATGCATGGCATGAACGACCAATGTCAAAGCCTGAAGCACAGTCGTATCGTAAAAACGATGCGTGGCAAGAACGGCCAATGTCAAAGCCTAAAGCACAGCCGTATCGTAAAAACGATGTGTGGCAAGAAGTGGAACCCCGCCGTAAAAGGCCACAAACAACGAATTACAGTACCATAAATCCTTCACCAGTTTTCCGTGATACAGGAAATACGTATGCCAATAGGGCCAATTTTTTAGGCCAAGGCCGACAGAAAACCCGAAGTCGATACAAGAACCGACGAATGTAGATCCTGTTGTCATAAACCTAAGCAGCGTAAAACTCACCTCCGATCATATTCGTTTATTTAAAAGGGGCTTAAAATTTACGCCAACACCCCGAAGTGATAACTGTATTTTACGTTCTGAAATTTCCCATTTCTGCAGGAAGTTAAGACTCCAATATCATTTTCACAAAGATGATAAGGATGACCTTAATGAAACTATCACTGAATCGGAGTGCCTAGTTAAAAATAAATCAAACTTTACACCGAGATTAGGAAAATATGCACATCTAGATAACTTCATTACTTCTATTGCATCTCACAAAATTCAACCAAGACCCTACAAACAAAATTTAAGTAAGGGTGAGCTAAAGGTATTGAACGAGATGAAGGACAATTCAAATATAATTGTCAAACAAGCTGACAAGGGAGGAGCTATAGTAATGATGGACAGCTCATTCTATGAACAGAACATTGAAGAAATGCTGAATGACACTGAATACTACCAGCTATCGCGCATCGAAGATAACAATGCCGTAAAGAAAAAGATAGTGAATTTTATCACCAAAAAACGCCACCCCCCTACATAAAGGAGAAGAGGAATATTTAGAGGATTTTGAACCTATCACGGCTTACTTCTATGGTCTACCAAAGGTGCACAAGAGTAAGCTGATAGAAGAAGCTGTCCGACAATCATTTAATGAAGTGGTTGAAATACATAGTCCAGAAGACCTAAAATTTCGACCAATCGTAGGTGGGCCCAACAGCAGTACCCAACGACTCAGCACATTTATAGACATCATCTTAAAACCATTATGTTCTCGCGTTAAAAGCTTTCTACGCGATGATATAGATTTTCTACATCAACTACTTGCACAGGTAGAGCCTGGTAGTACAATTATTAGCTTTGATGTAGTTAATTTATATAATAATATACGCAAAGATCTGGGTCTAAAAGCTGTCGAATATTGGTTAAATAATCACCCAGACCTTATACCAGACCGGTTTTCAAATTCATTTATTCTCGGTGCATTAGATCTCGTGATATCAAATAACATATTTTTCTTCAATGGCCTATACTATACACAAATCAAGGGAGTCGCTATGGGTACGAAAGTTACTTTAACTTTAGGTTATCTTGAGGAAATATGGTATGAGAGGGTGACCAAAACGTTTGGCAATGAATTTGGTGATTTGATTAAGACTTCATGGAAACGGTTCTTAGATGATTGTTTTGTGATACTCAGAGTATCTCAGGAAATCATCTCAGACCTTCATAAAATGTTAAATAGTTTAGATGACAGTATTCAGTTTACAATTGAGCAGAGTCAATCCACATTAAATTTTTTGGATGTGACAGTTAAGCTACACGCAAACTGCTCTATTGAAACTGATGTGTATTAAAAAAAAACTGATACACATCAATATCTAAATTTTAATTCTTGTCACCCACCTCATACGAAACGAAACATCCCATATAACTTAGCTAGACGAATTTGTACAATTGTGTCCAATCAAGATGTCAAAGTTCAGAGACTGCGGAAACAAAAATATCCAGGTAAATTAATAGACGATGCTAACCAAGGAGCATTGAGTCTGGATCAAAGCCTGTTAAGAAAACCTAAAGTTCCTGTAGTCTCTGATAAACGGAACGTTGCTTTAGTTACTACATTCAATCCGTCCCAGGAAAATGGGAAATCTATCATTGGAAATTACATCCATATCCTTAAAAATAGCCAAACGATGGATAAAATTTTGAGAAAAACAAATATAATCAACAGTCTAAAGCAACCTTCCAATCTAGCTAGGATTATAACATCTTCTAAATATGATCCAGTCGCTTCAATTCCAGTAGTTTCGAAATGTGGTAATTCAAAGTGTAAAACCTCTGACATTATAATTGAGGGATCATCCATAAAAATTGATGATGATAATGTATTTTATATCAAACAGGCAATGAATTGCCAATCGAACTACGTAATTTACCTTATAGTGTGTCCGGGATGCATGAAGGTACATAGGGAAGACCAAAATGATGCTTAGGTTGAGAATGAACCTCCATCGACAGCACATACTTCAACCAAAATACAGGATGATCCCGCTCAGTAAGCATCTTGAAGTATGTGGTGGGGGTAAATTTAGTGTTTTTCCTTTATATAGACTTAATAGCAAAAACAACGACCTCTTGGAGGCAAAAGAGAGCTATTTTATTGAGAAGTACCACCCGAGACTTAATTCTAAATAAGAGAATTATGAAATTAATTAAAATAAAGAACGCGGTGGGATTGAATATTTGTACCCTTGCCTGTATAATTATGTAACTATGACATTGTGACGTCATAGACTATTGTTATAAATCGCCTGATGAGCCGCTATCGCGGTGAAAACGTTAGCATACAAATGTGATTTTATTTTTATTTTGCCATCTTTAATTTCAATTATATATTACCAAAGAGCAGCTTTAATTAACTATTCTACTAAATTCTTCGCTCTTATGGCTGGCAATGAGAAAGAAACTAAAGGCACCAAGACCAACAGACAGTTGGAAGAACTTACTAAGGCGGTGAGCGATCTACGAGGTAAGGTCGGACAAATATAAGTTAAACAAGATCAAACCTTATGCTTGTTGAAAGATTTATTCGGGTTCACCAAACAACGTTTAGAAAACAACGTAAATGAACAAAATATTCCCGAGATACTTTCAAAGATAGTGTGTATCATCAGTAACATAAAAAACAATGATGATGCAGACCGCCATGAACAGGAAACCGAAACAAAGGTTGAAATAAGCCAAGTGCATACTTTAAAGTCCAAGATAAGTAAAATGTGGAACGCACAAAAATCGAATCACAGACGATGGTAAAACAAATACTATTCAATTCCAGTAGTTTCGAAATGTGGTAATTCAAAGTGTAAAACCTCTGACATTATCATTGAGGGGTCATCCATAAAAATTGATGATGATAATGTATTTTATATCAAACAGGCAATGAATTGCCAATCGAACTACGTAATTTACCTTATAGTGTGTCCGGGATGCATGAAGGTACATAGGGAAGACCAAAATGATGCTTAGGTTGAGAATGAACCTCCATCGACAGCACATACTTCAACCAAAATACAGGATGATCCCGCTCAGTGAGCATCTTGAAGTATGTGGTGGGGGTAAATTTAGTGTTTTTCCTTTATATAGACTTAATAGCAAAAACAACGACCTCTTGGAGGCAAAAGAGAGCTATTTTATTGAGAAGTACCACCCGAGACTTAATTCTAAATAAGAGAATTATGAAATTAATTAAAATAAAGAACGCGGTGGGATTGAATATTTGTACCCTTGCCTGTATAATTATGTAACTATGACATTGTGACGTCATAGACTATTGTTATAAATCGCCTGATGAGCCGCTATCGCGGTGAAAACGTTAGCATACAAATGTAGTTTTATTTTGCCATCTTTAATTTCAATTATATATATATTATATATATATATATATATTAATAGGCATAGCCATTCAGATCAAATTCAATTTACAAGACGAGCAGTCCACAACCACAGAACCCACATGGGTCGTTAAGACTACATTTCTAGTGAACCCTAAGGTCAAGTCAAATGTCATCAATGTTTACATAACGCACACAAATTTGTCCGACCATAACAACGTGATTCTAACGGTAGATTTTAGTGAACGTGGACCGGGTACTTATATTTTTAACAATACATTATTAAATGATGAGGTATTTTGTGATAAAATAAATAATATTATTAGAAATGAAAGCAAATTAGATCTTTTTAATTCTGAATCACTAGTATGATGGGACAATCTTAAATACAAGGTAAAATCTACAGAACGTATTTATACGAAACATATTAAGAAGAGGGGGAATTATATTGGGATGTACAAAACAAATTAACTAGGGAACATGCAAGAATTGAAAGAACAAACAGCACTCATTTTGATACAAAGGTAGAGTTAGAAACCAAACTTGAGCAAATAGAACATGATTTATGTAAAGGTGCCAAATTAAGATCTAAGGTACAACATGCTGTAGAAAGTGACAAGAATTCGTCAATTTTTTAACTTTAGAAAAACAGAGACAAAATAATAAATGTATAAAAGAATTGATTAACGATAATGAAGATGTTTTAAATGATAATAGTTCTATTTGATATGAGTGTTCTTCCTTTTATAATAATCTATATGCTAAAGATGATGATAATTTGAGTGCTGTAAATGACTTATCTAAAGTGACACAATGCACGGCCATCAAGATAATTCATAGGTTGGTTTTTTGATTGATAACATCTTTGTTGAATTTGGAGTGGAAAAATTACAGCAAATGGTCGGCATCCCATTGGGCACCAACTGTGCACTTTTGCTTGCTGATCTGCTTCTCTATTCTTACGAAGCCGAGTACGTACAGATGCTCGTAAAAACAAATAAACGATCAGTCAGACTTTTTAATTTCACTTATCGATATATCGACGACGTTTTAGCCCTTAATAATCCTAAATTTAGTGATTATGTAGAATTCATATATCCTGATGAGCTCGAAATTAAAAATACCACTGACAGTGACAATCACGCTTCCTACTTCGATCTGCGTCTCGATTTTGACAATTGCCATAAACTGAGTGTTAAATTGTACGATAAACGGGACGACTTTGACTTTCCGATCGTTAACTTTCCATTTATTAGTAGTAACATCCCAATATCACCAGCTTATGGAGTGTTTGTGTCTCAGCACGAGAGCTTGTTCCTTTTATTCTGATTTTTAAAGTAGATCGAGGTATTTGTCATCTAAGCTTCAACTACAAGGATACTTACGCATTAACTTATTACAACCTTTAAAAAGTTTTATGACCGTCATATTGATTTGATTGGTAAATGAAACGTGTCACTCTCGGCTATTATTCAAGATATATTTAATTGACACGTATACTATTACTATATCCCAGATAATATCTACTACATCGTTAAAACAGTTCCTCGCTTGCTTTTTGCATACCGACATTTCGCCTAATAGTTTGGATGCAGCTATGGCGGGTGTGGCGCCAAGCAGGGTAAGCTTACTCCTCCGGACACCTGTTACCACTACACTGAAAAAACTCTTGTGTTGCATGCCAACACAAGATATTGTGTTAAAATTATTCTATACAAGTTTGTGTTCTTTTTAACACATAATTTGTGTAGATTTATAAAATCTTGTGTTTTTTCATATAATTAACACAATTAATGTGTTATTTTAAACTATAATCAATTACATTTATGTCGTGAAATATAAAATCGCATAATAACCACAAGGTATTATTTGTATTCAGGGCAAACTTATGTTCGCTTTGAGAAGAGAAGTTTGGCATAATCATTAGATTTTCGATTGAAACAGTACTGTTTTATAAAAGAAAACTGAAATAAGGAGGTCGAATTATGAGTACTGTTTTTTTTAAAAAATATATATATCTTTATTGATCCTCTAAATATGAAGAGTATTACATTGAATATAGTAATAATAACAATCACACGACAAAAGAAAGAAGTAAAAAAAAATAATATCAAATTAAAAGTTAAGTTTATAGATTACAACTGTTTAACGTATCATACCAGTCTTTTACAAACTACGAATATAAATAACACTGTTTTGTTTCCGAACGTAATCATCGACATTACGAAGAGATAGCACTTTCACGAGGAATTTATTCTCACTTACATCATCGAACGAATATAATTTCAAAACATCCAGTCTTTTTTGCTTGAATAGCACACAGTCGACAATGGCATAGCTCAGATTACATGTAAATAATAAGCCAAATGTGTTATTTTAAACTATAATCAATTACATTTATGTCGTGAAATATAAAATCGCATAATAACCACAAGGTATTATTTGTATTCAGTGCAAACTTATGTTCGCTTTGAGAAAAAAAGTTTGGCATAATCATTAGATTTTCGATTGAAAGAGTACTGTTTTATAAAAGAAAACTACAATAAAGAGGTCGAATTATGAGTACTGTTTTTTATTAAAATGCTTTAGTTACTTAACAAAAGTTTATTAAGCCAATATCCACTATTTATTTGGACATCTGTTACGCAGGCAATAGCTTGACATAATTGGATGTTAATTGGTGTTAAGATGTCTGTAGTTAAAATGTCTGCAAGTTGCGGATTTTTTATTGACCCTGTAAACTGCAGGTAGATCAAAGGAATATATAATGTAAATGTAATTTAAGCACATTGGTGTTTTTACAATTGCTTCAATCTGCGTGGGAAAAAAATGTATTAGAGTCTTATTTAATTTTAATTGGTTAAAATCGAAATCGAAATTAATTGGTTAACTGAAAAATAACCAATGAAATTTAATCGGTCATACGTCAATTAAAAATCACTACCAAATGTATCTTCCCTAACTTTAATATACTGTAAGTGGCAAATTATTTAATGGTTTATAATAGCGACGTTCAGTTCGGGTACATTGCATTAAGTTGGCCATTTTCCTGATTGAGGTTAGCCGACAGTGCATCGACACCGGTCACCGGAAGTATCTCATTTTTTCTTTTAAAAAAAGGAGGATAAAGCCAGTGGAAAAAAAAGGTATGTTAATTCAGCAATCTTATATATTTTACCCATCTACGTTTTTCTGAAATTTTACACGATTATCACTAAAGGTCAAAATATTTATATTTACATCGTTCAGTAGGTAAGAATTCGTCCTTATGTGTATGCTCGAAGAGAGAGGGTAATTTAATTTTTTGCTACGTCGCCATCTTTGAATCTGATTTGGGAATTTTGGCCAAAATAGAAATTAACTCGTGCATAAACTAGATTATATTTTATTGCACTTTTGAGTTGGTTGTTTGGTTGAAATGAAATCTACATTGAGGACGACATCACCAGTAGTTGTGGACGACTCCACCAACGAGTGTGGACGACTTCACCAACGGGTGTGTACGACTTGTCTGTGGACGACTTTGCTTGTGGACGATTTAACTGGCAGCCTTGCTACGTCGCCATCTTTGAATTTGATGTGGGAATTTTGGCAAAAATAGAAACTAAGTCGTGCTTAAACTAAATTATATTTTATTGCACTTTTGTGTTGGTTGTTCGGTTGAAATGAAATCTACATTAAGGACAAAATGTTAGCCACATTAAGGACAAAATGTTAGCCACAGTTAATATGATTATATTTTTTCAGTCAATGATGTATGTTATAATAATGGCTCTCCACTCTACCAGCTTTACTTTAAGCAGATCATTCAACATTTTCCAAGTACTCCACAAAGAAGGACCGGTAACCATTTTATACATTTTATAAAAAAATGAAAATCTAACAACGAATGCCCTTTGCCTACAATTATCCTTTTATGTAGAGATAAAGGAAAATGAATTAGTCCAGACTTGTTTTCCGATTCCACAATCAAATATTGTATCTTCTGACTGTTGATATTGGTTGAATAAATGTTGTAAGAATAAAGATACAGTATTTTTAAGATAGCTATATTCCACAAAAGTATGACAAAATGATATTCTGCATATTTTTATATAGGAAGTATATACGTCAATCTTACTAGAGAAATACTGTATTCTCCAAAATAAAATAAATACATCCACGGAGCAAAACAAAAATGTGCTAGTTTTGGGCTTATATTTTACATGTTTTAACTGATCATGGATTCTTGTGATTGTCGCTACATAGTACATCCAAATCAAAACTGTCAAGTTAATTCAAGTCAACTAATATCTAGCATATTTATTTCAGTAACCCACCGCCAAAGAGACAGTTGAAATGACTATGGAATTTTTTCTCCGAGATTGTCAATCACCCAGAAAATTTTGACAATCACATCAATTGAATATCTTTGACTTCTGTTTAGTGGGTGTGTTGATGTTCCCAGACTCGTGTAATAATAAAATAAAACCAAGTACGAACAATCCAAACCATAAGACATAATTCGAAGGCAAAATAGTGTATTCAGGCAAAATAGTGTAATGCGCCCTAACTTCTTCATATATTAAGCTTTTACTTGTTCATATGTTATACCCTTTCATAAAAAACCATAGTACCTAAAAAGTGTTAAATTGCATTAATTGTAAGAGCCAAAAGCGCTAAAGTATAAATAATATATTAAAATAATGTTTGCAATATTGAGTTGTCAAGGGGCTTGTGGTGCACAACAAATGACCAGGTTATCCCATTTTCAGGAATAATATATTTTTTTCCAGGAGCAGACAACAGTTTCTTTTAAAACCAAACAATGGAACTATACAGAAGATATGACAAAAGTCAAAAAGGAATGCAAACTCTGAATGCTTGGTTAGCTTGGTATGTTAATTTTACCTGCATGCATATTAACTAAAATATCACACTACTGGCTTAATTAAGTAATGACCATAATAATTTTATTCTTCAGTTGGCTGATATATTGTTACTTTAAATGTGTCTACTATAATTGTAATATACATAAATTAACATTGCTTGAAAATAAACAATTTAAAATAAATAATTACATTTGATCACTTTGATGCACTGAGCACAAGTGTTGTTGAAAAGTTATTTTCTTCTTATTCCAGATATCCACATTAATGACAACGAAGAGCTACTGTTAGAAGTTAATCAAACCATCTAGCTTGTACAGAAATAAATTTCAAAGACATTTCTGATGCCATAGTAGTTACATATATCCATTTAGAAACAGACAGAAATGAATAAGACAATGTACTCCTTCTGGGAGAAATTCAACATATCAGCAGATTTGGTAAGTATTTGGATTACAAACGAACGTTCAATCCAAGTTTCTAGGCATAAGAATTTAAGATGAAACGATGCATTTATGTAAGATTGTAGTATTGTGTGAAAGAAAACCGACATGTATGGCGTTGTTGTATACATGTGTACTTATACTGTAGATATCAGTATAAACATGATAGCTTTTAAAATCTTATATCTAGATTGTTGTCAGACAGGGTAGGAATAGAAAATGGATGTACCCCAAAACAACTTGATATTGCCAAGTAAATGGGTTTAAAGGTAATGTAGTAGGGAACTGGACAAGAAACAATATATGACACTCAGTATGTGACAAATGAATTGTTTAGTCAAACATTGTGGGCCATAGAAAGTGTATTTATAGCTCACTTTGGCCTTAATTTTCAAATGACCTTAGATCTTTGGGGTATACAGACAACTCATCCCAAAGACATCTCATCCAATTATAAGACAACTCATCCTAAGATAAAAGGCAACTCATCCCAACTTTAAAACATAGGTCGAGATATAAAACAACTCATCTCAACAAATATACGTGCCAGTTATATTTGTTTTAATACAATTGCTTTCTTTCAAGACCATTCAGACCATTCTGATTTTGTTATAAAATATGTTATCTTAATAAAATTGATTTTGTTGTTTTAATTAAAATCGATATTGTTATTTTTAATTTTGGGCGCTCCGTATGCCTATCATAGCGTACAATTTTCACTTCCATCTTTGAACCATACATGCGACTGAAATGCTGATTGTTTCCATATCGTTGTCTGATAGAAATTCGTCAGAATATGACATTATATTATATGTATGGCTTATATTTGGATGAGTTGTCTTGGGATGAGTTTTCAGATATTCATATTTGGGTCTTTGTTTGTGGTTTTAGACTCATAATGCCACCAAAACGCCCATTTGGTTTAATGGGCAACTCAACTTGGTGATGCATGCAATTTGAGTTTGAAAGAGAAGTAAGCACTAATCCCGTCCGACTAAAATACTCCCACTTGCATTCATATATAGCCATACATATGAGTCTCAAAATAATATATATTGTTAAATTATGATTCCCTCCCTCCCCCAACGACTTAGTAAGTTATTTTACTTTTTTGTTTGTGCCATCTAAATAACTCTGTACCAATGACTGGTATGCCAAGTAAAAACCAAATCGAATTTTAATCATCACTTTTATATTTTTCAGAGACTCAAACATTCTTGGAGAAGTAAATAACAATACCAAAGAAAGAAAACAACTATAGATTCTGAATAAAAAGCCATCAAATTATTTTAAAGATCTTATTGTGGAAACCCAAACGATATTCGTCATCATTCCTTTTTATTGCTTTTTATCGCATTTTCTGTTTTAATGTCAATTACCAAACGGTCTCTAAATAGTGTGTCATTATATCGACTGCTTTGCAATCCTAAACACTAAAATTTTGATCTAAAATCTTGAAATATTAAAGAGAAATTATCAATAATTAATAGTAACGGTCAATATTTAAAAAAATGTATTACATGTATTGTATGATGAAATCAACCTTTACTTTAAAACAATTAGTGAACATTACGAATATTAATGCCTCATTTATATGAAATGGTTTTATTCATCAATATTTTTTGACAAATTTTTCAAATAATCCATTCTATTTGATTTTTATGCTGTATTTATTTTATCTATATATGATTATTTGTCCTGTACCTTATCTTTTAGTTCCCTTTTATGTACTGTGGTTTTTATTAAATTATGCTATAGTTCAAATGTGTGTATTAGGCAGCATGGGGTATGGATATTGTGAACATATCTATTATATTCCTAGTTCTTTTTAAGGTTAATGTTAAAAAGAACACTTAAGTAGCTTTTTTTAATTTTGTGATTGGGGAGGGGAATGGGAACACGATTTTATTAGTATTGGAATTAACTTTGTTTATTAATATACCAAATGTTTCAGTGCTTGTGGGTTTTTTTATAGCTATTTTCTTTTTTATGATTGGGGTGGGGTGGGGCGGTATCTGTTCATTGTATAACACAATTTCACCAGTATTGGAATTAATGTTAATTATTAAACCTTCGAGGTGTCTGTTTAGTATTGATTTGGCCTTAATTTTATTTTTCATATCATTTATTGAATAAATAATAATTTAACAAACAATTATTTTTATGTTATTTATTTAATGTTACAGTTTAAACAAAACAAAAGGTGGGGGTTGCATGGAAACGGTTGCTATATAATTGGATATAAATGGTAAAATACAAACAAGTAGTTGTTGGTGGTTATACACAAGTTTGTATGAAATAACACAAATTTCAGAAATATCAACACAAGTTTCAGAAATTTCAACACAAGTTTCAGAACTTCAACACAAGTTTCAGAAATTTCAACACAAGTATTGTGTACCTTTTCACACAAGTTCCAACACATGTTTTGTGTTGTTTTATAAATTTTAACACAAGATTTGTGTTGTTTTAACATTTAACACAAGAATGTGTTGTTAAATAGAGACACCCAACTTGTGTTGAAAACTACACAAGTTGTGTTGTTTCAACACAAGTTTTTTTTCAGTGTACTTGTCGTGTATTTTGTACACGAGGAGCAGTCCATTTGCTGATTACACTATTTTGCTTGAATACACTATTTTGCCTACAACGTTTTTAGGACTTCGAATTCTGTCTAATGGTTTGGATTGTTCGTACTTGGTTTTTTTTTTATTACAAAATCGGGATCACGGTGGCTAAGTGGATAAGGCGCTTGTTCGCTAGCCTGGAGGTCGGGTGTTCGATCTCGCGTTGGCCGAGAAAGTTCATCTCGATTTCCCCTTGTCAGTGATGCCGAAGGAGGGCCTGACAGGGACGGCTGCCTAGTCGTTGGAGTGCACGTAAAAGATCCATCATAGCACACTGTATGGTGTATACCCGTCTTCTATTATCCCAGGTTAGGTGCATAATATTAGGACGTTAAACCCCATTTCATTCATTCATTCATTATTACAAAATAATATTTTACCTATAGATTTCTGCGATAAAAGTATAGCTTTAGATGAATGGTAACATACCATTCGAACTTTAATATCGATAATTAATGGGAACCTGCCCAGTTCGCCCAAGGCCATCGAAGAACTTGTGGAATTATTTAGTGACAATATATATTTATAATATTTCATATGGATTCGTTCAATATTGGTAATATTAGAGTAGCCCCAAACTTCACAAGCATATAATAATATAGGCTTTACTACCTTATCAAACATATCCAATTTACATTCTATAATTAAATTATGTTTAGTACATTTTGATAAAACTCCGTACATAGCTTTCATAGATTTGTCATTATTACTCTTGCAGTGATAGTTAAAATATCCATTTTTCGTGAAATAGACATCGAAGTACTTAAAATTATCAACAATATCAATACATGAGTTATTATAATAAAATGCACAGTTATCTGGTTCTTTTCCATTAAAAATCATTATCTTCGTTTTATGTATATTCACTTTTAATTTCCATAATAAGCAGTATTTATTGAAAATATTTAGTTGTTTTTGTAGGTCTTCGCTTGACTGCCAACAATATAGTGTCGTCGGCTTACAATAATATAAATAGTTTTAAATAGATGTGCAGTTTATTTCGGGCTTTGCTAGATATAGAACTAAGTCCGTTTACATGATTTTTATTTAGAAATTCTTCTAATAGTAACTGCAGGAGGACTACAAAAAAAAAAAACAAAAAAAAAACACTACAAGATAAACCTGCGGACAAGACAGCAAATAGACATTGCAAACACTAAACAATTATCAAATCAATTGAATGGATCCGGGGGCCATCCGTAAGCGTCCACTGCGCTGTACGGTCCCGGGCCTGTTGTGGTACAGGCTTCACTAAAATGATTTACAAAAAAGAAGTAAAAAAAAAAAAAATGCGACCGATCTTGTCAGTGGTCGTCTCTTCAAAGGCGATAGTCAGCCAGTTGACGTCAGGTGTTAGACCGTCAAATAATTTTAACAATAAGGGCGATAATCCGGACAGAAACTCGGAAAACGCTAAAATAATAAATGTAGTGAGCAAACAGGAGCAAAGCCCGACAACGAGAACATTCTGCAGTCAGTACGAAGGGCTAAAACTCTACTCTAATATTAAATGCAGGAGGACTGCACTACACGCAAAACCAAAAAAAACCCCCAAAAATCTACAAGATAAACCAGCGGACAAGACAGAAAATAGACATTGCAAACACTTAACAATTATCAAATCAAGTGAATGGATCCGGTGGCCAGCCGTAAGCGTCCACTGCGCTATACAGTCCCGGGTCTGTTGTGGTACAGGCTTCACTAAAATGATTTACAAAAAAGAAGTAACAAAAAAAAATGCGACCGATCTTGTCAGTGGTCGTCTCTTCAAAGGCGATAGTCAGCCAGTTGACGTCAGGTGTTAGAACGTCAAATAATTAAAGTAATAAATGTAGTGAGCAAACAGGAGCAAAGCCCGACAACGAGAACATTCTGCAGTACGAAGGGCTTAAACTCTACTCTAATAGTAAATGCAGGAGGACTGCACTACACGCAAAACAAAAAAACCCCAAAAATTCTACAAGATAAACCTGTAGACAAGACAGAAAATAGACATTGCAAACACTAAACAATTATCAAATCAAGTGAATGGATCCGGGGGCCAGTCGTAAGCGTCCACTGCGCTGTACAGTCCCGGGCCTGTTACGGTACAGGCTTCACTAAAATGATTTACAAAAAAGAAGTAACAAAAAAAAAATGCGACCGATCTTGTCAGTGGTCGTCTCTTCAAAGGCGATAGTCAGCCAGTTGACGTCAGGTGTTAGAACGTCAAATAATTTTTAAAATAAGGGCGAAAATCCGGACAGAAACTCGGAAAACACTTAAATATAAGAAAATGGAAAATAGTAACGGGGAGAGGTTTTCGCCCTGTCGTATTCCGTTTGTACAATCGAAACTAGACGATTCCTCGCAGTTTAGTTTGACCTTGGCTTTAATGCCCTTATAAATATTAATTATGTGATAATTTATTCCACAAACCGATCCTCCAAACAGTATCAAACGCTTTTTCAAAGTCGATAATTACACAATAAAGTTTCTTACAAAACCCTTTATAAAGTTGGATTAGAGCATACAAGTTAAAGATATGATCAACTGTGGAGTAATTTTTCCGAGAGCCAGCTTGATTTTCTAAAATAATCTGGTTAGTTTTGGAGAATCCATTAATAATGGAAGTGAACAGTTTGCCCAGGCTGCTCAGTAGAGTGATTGGTCGATAATTACTTGGGGATAATATGTCCGATTAACCAGTCGGAAGGTATTATTCCTGTATCAAATACAATATTAAACATAAGAACACAAGTAGGAACCAATGCATAAATGCTATTTTTTATATACTCAGTAATAACAGCGTCTTCGCCAGGAGATTTATTTCATTTTAGTTTTTTAACAGCTTTGAAAATTTCGTCAGCCGTTATGCTTGCGTTTATACAAACATTGCTGTCTATATCATATATTTCATTCAATTCGTGCATTGGTAATACATAATCAGGAATATCATTGTTCACATTTCTATTTAGATTACTAAAAAAATCATAAAGCGATTGTAGTGGTATTTCACAATTGGCCTTGTCCTTACTGTCGTTATTAAGAATTTTCCATTATTCACTTGGGTCTGAACATCTGATAGTTTGTAATTTTCTTTGCATATCTATTCTATGCAATTTTATGGATTTATGTAAGTTTTTTTTTATAAGATGCCCCTTTTCGTATTAGTTCGTTTTTAAATCTGGCCCCGCCATTCTTTTTATATAATCGTTTGAATTTTCTATAATTCTAACGCGCCATCTGGCATTCTTTATTAAACCAAGGTTGTTTATACTTAAATACCCTTTTAGTGGCGGTTTTATTCATACATACATGTCTGGTACCAAAAGTGAAATTGCCAGCATCTACAAGAATATTAAAAACATCATGCATCAAGTTATCTACGATATCTATATTTACAGTTTCAAGTTTCACTTTCCTTACTATATTATTTATTTCATCTAGTTTTGGTAAGTTTTCGTTTATCATATGACAATATTCAACTTTATGTAGGGGATCCCATCTATTGACAATTTCTTTGGTGACAGGTGTGACTTTCTGCTGATTTTGTTCGTTATTACAAGACAGTTGGGTTGTAATTACCAAACAAATGAGTTTATGGATATCTGAAAAGAAGTTGGAATATGGGAGTATTGAGAAGCCTTCAATTTTTGATAAGAATTCAGGATTAGTTACACAGTAATCTACAATACTTGCATCATTGCATGTAAATTCCCCAGTTCCTTTATCCCCGCCTAAGCGGCCATTTAATATCACAAAATTATTATGTTTACACAAATTAAGTAGGAGTCGACAATAAGTGTTTATAGTTGTGTCCCTTGATGCTCGCTGTAACGGTATTCACGCCTTTAATTAAGTTTACAGGGTCGCATAATATAAGATGATTAGTATTTTCAGTTTCACTGTCGTTTATAATGTCATCATTTGCCGCAGTTCTACCGTTAAGGTCGCCAACTAGACATACGTATTTAAAATTATTAGATAAGGACATATACTCTCAATCTATTTCTTCAAAGCTTCGGGTGACGAGTATTTGCAGTTCAAAATTGATCCATAGAACGAATAATTTAAAATCGATCAATTTTGCTTTACTCGATATGTTATCCTTAAAAAGAGCTGCTATTCCTCCAGATTTTCTTTTCGCAAGTTGACGTGGGTGTATAATAAAGAGTTTGTACCCTTCTAAGTAGATATCATCCGCTTCGTCAGTTTTTGTTTCAACAAAACATAAGATATCATGTTTGGTGATTTCATTGTTAAACTCATGGTAATTTAGTTTACTGTCTGAACCATGGTAAACAAGAAACGGATTTCTTCGATTATGAACAAACTACTTAACTTTGGTTATTATAAAGTTACCTGTGTGTTTGTAATCAACTCCCGTTCAATAAAATCCATTGCACAACTAATTATTACAACCATGAAAACAAGTTCCCTCTTGAAAAATTGGAAAATTTACTTGTAATTTCAGAGGATGTAAACAATGTCTTCGTCACGTATTGGTCGAATCAAATATACCTGTTGCGGGGGTAGGATCGAGTGGTCTTTGGTCCGAGTGGTCGTAAGTGTACTTAAATTTCCTATGCGATCGCCCCTAAACGAAATGAAATCTTCCGCAGAGTGACGTGACCATCTTCCATATTGGTATTGTTCTCTTGGAAAAAGTTGTGATATTTAAATTTGCAAGAGGTATCTTGCTTTCATCATTATGATAATTAGTTGTGCAATGGATTTTATTGAACGGGATTTGATTACAAACACACAGGTAAGTTTATAATAACCAAAGTTAACTAGTCTGTTCATAATCGACGAAATCCTTTTATTATTTACCATGGCTCAGACAGTAGTTGCGAGTCCTCACACGTTCACGTAGAATACACTTAATAGTTTCTTAGTTGTGGGGTATCCATGTATCAGTTGATTATTGTCGGCTGTTAATATTAGTTGTCCCCGATGGTTGTCCTATTTGCCCACAACTGCCCCCATTACTGGTTGTTTTAAACTTGTGGCTTCCATATCCATGTGGTTATTGCTGTTTGGATCTAGCAAGTCTCGGCGCGGATATTCGTCATCATGAATGTTAGTATCTGGGTCAAACAACTCCCCTTCAATAAACAGCTTATCAACTTTCAAATTGTCCGTTTATGAAATCAAGTCCTTCATCCATTTCGTCCACTCTTTCTTTAACTTCTTTCATATCACACCTTTGTTTCAACAGAGGCCAGGCGCCGTTCAATAATGTCTAGTTTATTTGATACCCAGTTCGTCTAGTTATCAGCTTATCAACTTAAAATAGGGCTTATTTATTCATTCGTTTCGCGGCTTTAAAATGTGGGTATAGAGCCTTTCGTCTATCATTTATTTCCTTTGGAAATTGTTCGTTTACACCACAGGGTTTACCTTTCAAATGTTGTTGGGGCTTCGTATGTAACTAAATCTCTATCTTTTGACAAAACGAAATTGGCTATTATTGGCCTGTTTTTATTGGGTTGTTGTTCACCAATCCGATGCACTCTGCTATATTCCAAATCTTTTTGGATTCCCATTATATTATGTATGAAGTTGTTTAATTCCGTCTCTGTATTTTCGTTGGCCATTTCTACAATTCCAGTGAATATGAGATTGTTTCTCATCGAGCGCATTTGTAAGTCGATCTGAGTGTTTCTCATCTCAGTCACGTTTGTGTTAAGCCGACTTAGTTCGAGTAAATTCATGTCGCGTTTGTAAAATATTTGTTGTCACCTTCAAGTCCTTCACATTCAACTTCACAACATGCAATTCTTGTCTGTTTATTTCAAATTGTCCGTTTATGAAATCAAGTCCTTCATCCATTTCGTCCACTCTTTCTTTAACTTCTTTCATATCACACCTTTGTTTCAACAGAGGCCAGACGCCGTTCAATAATGTCTAGTTTATTTGATACCCAGTTCGTCTAGTTTATTTGTTAACACATCTAATTTTGAATTGCAATCGTTTCCGATCATTGGGGGTGACATATAACCTACAAAACTGTCCTTGTGGGCCCGGTGGCCCATATTGACATTGCTGATAATCTGCTAGTGGTGTAGAGTGAAGCTGGTATTGTTGTGAAGAGTAAGTGAATTGTTATCCCTTGAACTCATTCTAGGTATTGTAAAGTTTTCAGTCTCGTTCGTCTGTATTTTACAATGACTTTCACCACTTACGTTTTTGCCTTTAGGTTTCCTTTTTCTTCTCTTATTTTTGGGGGAACTCATATGTGCTTATCAGTATTATCCATTTAGAACTTATTTTTTCCAACTCGATGAAATCACATTTTATAATGTATTTTGATCTCATCAGGTCACGGTTAACCACCTTGCGGAGCGTCAGAAACACACGTCCTCTCGCTTCCACCGACACACCAATGGATGGTCTCATCTTGATCACCTCATTAACTCTAAAAATAACAACTAGGTACAATTTTATGGATACACAATTACTGAGTTTGATACTAAGCGACGTTTCGACGAGGATACTCTCGTCTTTATCAAGCAAATGATACAAAATATATGAGTGTGGGCAAATATATACAGAATATGCAACAAAGAATAATAATGCAACAAAGACTATAATCCAATCCAATTAGATCTTAACACCTTTGATTAGGGGGCCATTAAGAACTAAACCTACACAACGAAAATCTCTTGTTGAATGCTGTTATATACAAAGATCAGTGTATTAACACTTTTAATGGAAAACCAATTAACATGAGCTATAGATAAACATTAAAGCAAGAGTGATCACTGATGCTGGTGTAAAGAAAATATTGATAATTAAAAATTAAAAACAAGTTTATAAAATATGTCAATTCAATGAACAGACCACCATGGAAGATATATTGAAAAAATGTGTGTTATTAGACTGAAAAAATAAAATAGAGCATTGTGAAACATATCTCCCGCTGTAAAAAATTTTTGTTAAGTACTGAAAAAAAAAAGAAGATATGGAAAATGTATAATAATAAGACTATGAGACCTGGGTAGGCCCTGAAAAAGAAACAAAATGTGGGATCAATTAGTAGGAAGTGCTGGAGGGGGAAAAAAAAAAAAAACCCTCTTATTATTTTAGTGTAAACATGGAAGGAAGAAACCGAAATCAATAAATGGGAAATATATCTTCAGGCTGTAAACTGGATAAGTGCTGAAAGTCAAGATATGGGCAAAGTGAAATTACACTGTGAAAACCGGATAAGTGCTGAAATAGAAATAAATTATTAGAATCATTGTATGAGTTGGTCATAGGCCCTTGGTATAAATAGTCCAACATCACGGTTTAGCTTGGGCTTGATACGTTTTATGTTGATGGCCTCAAGGAGTTTCCTGGTTTTCTTCTGGTGATGATGTACTGCAAGGGTTCTGGTTTGGTCCCACAAGATTGTATGATTTCTGTTGTTAATAATATGCTCTGCTACAGCTGAGGGATTGGTGGAAGCTAGTGACTTGTGTTCTTTGATTCTTACATCAAGTGGGCGCTTCGTTTCCCCCACGTACTTTTCATTGCACGAGCAAGTTATCTCGTAAATACATCCTTTGGGCTGTGGGGGTTTGGTTTGTGTTGATCTACCATTGGCTTGCAGTAAATTCTGTATGGTTCTGCCGCTAGAGAAGGTCACGTCTATACCCACTTCTTGTTTCATCAACCTTCTAATTTGGTAGGAGATTTTGCCGTGGAACGGGATGGTTATTCTGATGCCAGAGTGGTCAGTATTTGGCGTTCTTGGCCTGTGTTGGTTCTCTATGGTGGTGGTGATGATGTCATTGACAAGTTGGTTGGGGTTACTGTTATTGTTTGTGAAGACGTTCCTTAAAAGTTCTAATTCTGCGGGTAAACTTCCTTCATCACATATCTTGGTGGCACGTCTGGTTAGCATGGTGACGATTGATTTCTTAATATGATGTGAATGATTTGAATTATAGTGAATGTATTGATCAGTGTGAGTTGGTTTCCTATAAACAGCAGTGGAGAATTTGTTGTCAGATTTAGTCACTAATACATCAAGAAATGGGAGACTAATGAACCAGATTGTGAAATCAGAGGGCAAGTATATTAGATTATGCAACAATTTGACTTTTTTAATGCGATGCAGAGATAGTGTCATTATTCAAAATGGATTACTCCCCAAAACACCAGTTCAGTCTGCCGCTGCTTACAAAATTCTACGGAAAGCCGGTAACTGTCTTGTCAGAGAACGAATTCAACACTTTAGGAATGAGCAACCAAAACTGTTAAAAATAATTACTGAGCAACATGCAGAACTAGAATCTGTACTGTCCCCAGAAGATTTTAAATCCATACGTTCTATGCATATCAAAGCTAACTCTGTACTTGATGACCAAGTGAAAACAAGGCACATTAAAAAATACAACAATTTGAAATTAAGACAACAACCTACACCCACCAGAAGCAACAAGTTTCCTTCTGATGAGTACCTCACAAAGACAGTGGTCAATCTAAGTTCAACTAATCTCACCGATGACCAAATCACTTTATTATCCAAAGGCCTAAAATTCATTCCTGTATCCAGACTGAAGAATCATGACGATTACATCACAAATATAGAAAAGGGGTTACGTCAACTAGCACCTGGTGGCAAGGTGGATTATCTAAGGCATCAGATTTCCAATATACTTTTGAAAACCAAACCTCAAACCAATAACCTATCCAAATCACAGCAGCTAGCACTAAAAGAATTAAAAGCAGACTCCAACATCACCATCATACCTGCTGACAAAGGCAAAGCTACTGTGATTATGGACACCAGTGACTATGTGGATACTGTGAACAGCCTACTTCAAGATACCAAAACCTACCAAAGAATCAGGAAAGATCCCACAGCCATCCACGAAACTAAGCTGCGGAAACTTCTAACCTCATTGAAAGACAAAAAGCAGATCACACCAGCAGTTTATTATAATCTGAATCCCTCTCACCCCAGACCTCCATATGCACGAGCCACCATTAAGATTCATAAGAACCCGGTCAAGGCTCGCTTATTGGTTTGCTCTCGAGATTCAGTATATTATAATACAGCTAAATTCTTAACCCGTCTTTTGGCACCACTTGGAAAATCAGCAGAGTCCTTCATCGCCGACTCCTGCGACTTCTGCCACAAACTGGCATCTGTTCCATCAACCGGCACCATTCTTTCGTATGACGTAGTAGACCTGTTCACTAATATCCCCACAGCTCAGACACTCCAAATACTCAAAAAGAAAATCAATGAACTAGAGACGCCACTAGATACCAACCTAACCACTGACAATATCATTCAACTGTTACGTCTCTGTATAACTGCCACTTACTTTAGATGGGGTGACGAATATTACCAACAAATACATGGCCTGCCTATGGGAAACCCACTTTCGCCACTACTGTCCGAAGTATTCATGACCAGGTTTGAAACTGATGCATTAGAGACTTCCCCCATTAAACCCCTTTGTTGGTATCGCCGAGTCGATGATACATTTGTGACCCTCAATCAAAACGACAACCCAGATACGCTACTCCAACATCTGAACAGTCGACAAACGAGGATAAAATTCACAATGGAAACAGAAACGGATGGCAGTCTCCCATTTCTTGATGTATTAGTGACTAAATCTGACAACAAATTCTCCACTGCTGTTTATAGGAAACCAACTCACACTGATCAATACATTCACTATAATTCAAATCATTCACATCATATTAAGAAATCAATCGTCACCATGCTAACCAGACGTGCCACCAAGATATGTGATGAAGGAAGTTTACCCGCAGAATTAGAACTTTTAAGGAACGTCTTCACAAACAATAACAGTTACCCCAACCAACTTGTCAATGACATCATCACCACCACCATAGAGAACCAACACAGGCCAAGAACGCCAAATACTGACCACTCTGGCATCAGAATAACCATCCCGTTCCACGGCAAAATCTCCTACCAAATTAGAAGGTTGATGAAACAAGAAGTGGGTATAGACGTGACCTTCTCTAGCGGCAGAACCATACAGAATTTACTGCAAGCCAATGGTAGATCAACACAAACCAAACCCCCACAGCCCAAAGGATGTATTTACGAGATAACTTGCTCGTGCAATGAAAAGTACGTGGGGGAAACGAAGCACCCACTTGATGTAAGAATCAAAGAACACAAGTCACTAGCTTCCACCAATCCCTCAGCTGTAGCAGAGCATATTATTAACAACAGAAATCATACAATCTTGTGGGACCAAACCAGAACCCTTGCAGTACATCATCACCAGAAGAAAACCAGGAAACTCCTTGAGGCCATCAACATAAAACGTATCAAGCCCAAGCTAAACCGTGATGTTGGACTATTTATACCAAGGGCCTATGACCAACTCATACAATGATTCTAATAATTTATTTCTATTTCAGCACTTATCCGGTTTTCACAGTGTAATTTCACTTTGCCCATATCTTGACTTTCAGCACTTATCCAGTTTGCAGCCTGAAGATATATTTCCCATTTATTGATTTCGGTTTCTTCCTTCCATGTTTACACTAAAATAATAAGAGGGTTTTTTTTTTTTTTTCCCCCTCCAGCACTTCCTACTAATTGATCCCACATTTTGTTTCTTTTTCAGGGCCTACCCAGGTCTCATAGTCTTATTATTATACATTTTCCATATCTTCTTTTTTTTTCAGTACTTAACAAAAATTTTTTACAGCGGGAGATATGTTTCACAATGCTCTATTTTATTTTTTCAGTCTAATAACACACATTTTTTCAATATATCTTCCATGGTGGTCTGTTCATTGAATTGACATATTTTATAAACTTGTTTTTAATTTTTAATTATCAATATTTTCTTTACACCAGCATCAGTGATCACTCTTGCTTTAATGTTTATCTATAGCTCATGTTAATTGGTTTTCCATTAAAAGTGTTAATACACTGGTCTTTGTATATAACAGCATTCAACAAGAGATTTTCGTTGTGTAGGTTTAGTTCTTAATGGCCCCCTAATCAAAGGTGTTAAGATCTAATTGGATTGGATTATAGTCTTTGTTGCATTATTATTCTTTGTTGCATATTCTGTATATATTTGCCCACACTCATATATTTTGTATCATTTGCTTGATAAAGACGAGAGTATCCTCGTCGAAACGTCGCTTAGTATCAAACTCAGTAATTGTGTATCCATAAAATTGTACCTAGTTGTTATTATGTTCAATTACTAAATGCCAATCAAAGAAGAAACTCTAAAAATGGTTTCACCCAATGGCTCCCTTGGAAGGCATTAATTGTTAAGACAACATTATCCTTTGGTTAGACCGCGGGTCAATTATATTGTGTTGTTTTTGCTTAATCTTTTAGATTGTTAGAAATTTTCTAAATTATCCCCCCTTGGTGATATTAAGGATCAAAGTTTTCAAAAAAAACCGACGAAATATAGGTCAAATTGCCTTGATTTTTTACTAGCTAGGACACTACTGATCCGTTCCCGAAAAATTGAGTTTGTAGCCCAAACCGGAAGTGCAACCATCTTGAAATGTGAAAATCGATACTCCTTTGTTGATATTTTACTTACAGACAAGGCAATTATATTTTCCGAATCCTTTTAGAAAAGCTGAAAAACTGCCGGGAATAGAATTTTGATTTAGGTCAAGTGATAGCGCCATTTTGAATTGAAAATGAGAACAAGTCGAATGCATTTGACCAACATTGCTGTAACTTTGTGACTTTTTGACCTATTTTATTAATTCTTTTTTCGTTGAATACCTTAAAACATTTACCTCAAATCTGCAATTTCGGATTTTCGAATTTGGAAAATTCGTCGATGTTATTTCGAAACCAAAAGTTGAGACCAAGATAACAACTTCTTTAAAAGTTGCACAATTTTCGCGAAATTAGGTATGTGAGTAGATCTTATCGATACGACTTGAAAAATATCATTAGAAATTTTCTAAATTATCTCCCCTTGGAGAAATTAAGGGTCAAAATTTTCAAAAAAAATCGACGAAATATAGGTCAAATTGCCTAGAAATTGTTTTTTGTAATAGCTACGACACTACTGATTCGTACACAAAAAAATGAGTTTGTAGCCCAAACCGGAAGTGCAACCATCTTGAAATGTGCAAATCGATAAGGCTTTGTTGATATTTTACTTACAGACAAGGAAATTATATTTTCCGAATCCTTTTAGGAAAGCCGAAAAACTTTCAGGAATCGAATTTTGATTTAGGTCAACTGCTGGACGCCATTTTGAATTGAAAATGAACAATGGTGAAAAATCGGTTCTTTTTCAGTAACGGAAGTCACAGAGACTTGAAATTTTCAGGGGGATATGAGATGGGCTAACAATGACCTCACACCAAATTTCAGCTAAATCGACCAATAACTATTCATTTAACCGACCTTAAGCTTCCCTTGAGAGATAAAATTTTGCCTTTTGGCGCCATTTGCAATTGTTGACTCTAGACTCGAATAACAAGAAACTCAAACGAACTCCAACACTCGGCGCTTTGTGCCGAACGCTGCAGTTCATAATAATAACAATGATTTTCATATATTTTAATTATACGCCCACATGAAAATGTGGTCGTATATTACCGTCGCCCCTGACCGGCCGTCCGTCAGTCCGTCCGTTCGTCGTCCACAATTTCTTGTGAACGCTCTAGAGGTAAAAGTAAATACCCGATTGACTTTAAATTTATGCACAGTGTTTAAGGTCATGAGACGAAGAAGCATATGGAAATGTGGTCGTATATTGCCGTCGCCCCCGACCGGCCGGCCGTCGGTCCGCCCGTTCGTCGTCTAAAGTAAATACCCGAATGACTTTTAATGTATGCACAGTGTTTAAGGTCATGAAACAGAAAAGCATATGGATTATCAAGGATATCCGATAGTTACTGCCAGAGTTATTACCCTTGATCTCTTCAAAAAACCTTTTGAACGCTCTAGCGGCTAAAGTTAACATCTGATTGACTTTAAATTTAAACACAGTGTTTAAGGTCACGAGACAAAGAAGCCCATTGATTTTTAGTAATTACTGCCAGAGTTATGGCCCTTGATCTGTGAACGCTCTTGTGGCTAAAGTTAATATCCGATTGACTTTAAATTTATAAACAGTGTTTAAGGCCACGAGACGAAGAGGCCTAGGTACTCTGAAATTTTCAACGTGATACTTGTTTAAGTCGTTTGTTCTTGGCACCTGCCGTTGTTTGTTTTTTTTAAGGTAATTTACGGTTTTAAACTATATTTAGATCCGTAACTTCGCGGGTTTTCGACCAACTTTAATACTTTTTTTCTTGTTATTTTCTTTAAGATACTTGGTATAATCGATGACACGTGATGATGAATATGAAAGCTTTCATATCTGCTTGGGACAGAATCTACCCATAGGATCTTTCTGAAATTTTTACCTACCCCCCCCCCACACACAAAAAAAAGGTGTGGTGGCTGTTGGGTAAACATATTTTCAAAACGTTTTTCGAAATCCAAATCACCGAATTTGACGAACAAATGCATTTGACCTACATTGCTGTAACCTCGTGACTATTTGACCTATTTTACTAATTCTTTTTTCTCTGGGTACCTTGTAATCTTGACTTCAAATCTGCACTTTTGGATTTTCGAATTTCAAAAATTCGTCGCTGTGATTTCAAATCGGAAGTTAAATCAAAAAGACAACTTCTTTAATAGTTGTACGATTTTCATGAAGTTTAGTATGTGAATAGATTTCAGTCATGCAACTTTAAAAATGACATTAAAATTTTTTAAAAATTATCTCACCTTGGTGATATTAAGGATCAAAATTTTCCCCAAAATCGACGAGTGATAGGTCAGATCGCCTCTAAAAAAATTTTTGGTACTAGCTACGACACTACTGATTAGTACACAAAAAATTGAGTTTGTAGCCCAAACCGGAAGTGCAACCATCTTGAAACGTCAAAATCGATATTCCTTTGTTGATATATTTCTTACAGACAAGGCAATTATATTTTCCGAATCCTTTTAGAAAAGCCAAAAACTTCGAACCGGAAGTTAAAATCAAAATGACAACTTCTTTAATAGTTGCACGAATTTTATGAAATTTAGTATATCGGTAGATTTTGCTCACGTGACTTTAAAAATGTCATTATAAATTTTCTAAATTATCTCCCCTTGGAGAAATTAAGTGTTAAAATTTTTCAAAAAATCGAAGAAATATAGGTCAGATTGCATTGAATTGTTTATTTTTTATTAGCTATGACACTACTGATTCGTACACAAAAAATGGAAATTGTAGCAAAAACAGGAAATGCCACCATCTTGAAATGTGAAAATCGACATTCCTTTGGTGATATTTTACTTACAGACAAGGCAATTATATTTTCCGAATTCTTTTAGAAAAGCCTAAAAACTTTCGGGAATAGAATTTTCATTTTTGGCAAATGATGGACGCCATTTTGAATTTAAAATGAGCAATAGTGAAAAATCCACATTCATGGGCTTGAAAACATACACAATTGGTCGTGGCTTAGAGAATTTGTCTCTTATGTACATAATTAATACATTTAAGGATAACCTGGCTCATGGTCGAGTGATTGGTTTTTGAATATTTTAAAAATTCGAATTACCCCTATGATGTTTTCCGTGCCGACAAGGTTGTTTTCGAGTTAGCTTGTTTTGACTTCGCGCATGCGTTACGCTGGAACCAAAGGTACCATGAGTACCACATTCCGGCGACGAACTTTTCACGTTAGTACCTAGGTACCCTGAAATTTTCAAGGCGATATCTGCATTTGTTCAAGTCGTTTGTTCGTGGCACCTACCGTGCGTCATGACTTTGCGCATGCGCTACGCTAGAACCTAAGGTACCATGAGTACCAAATTCTGGCGAGGAACTTTTCACGTTGGTACCTAAAAACCCTGTAATTTTCAAGGTGATACCTGCATTTGTTAAAGTCGTTTGTTCTTGGCACCTGATGTTGGTTGTTTTTTTTCTATATAAGTCAATTTACGGAAAAATATCGATTTTCGGAATTTAAAATTGGTTTTAATTAATTGTGAAATTGCAAATGCAAAGTGATTTTATCGCCTCTTTCATGTCATCTTCATTAGAAGGCTTGATCTCGCCTTAACTACATACAGCTTATCAAGCCCTTCACTCAACACTCTGCATTTTTCCGCACTAAATTTGATTGGGTATAGGCCCCCAACCGTGATCCAATCAGATTCCTTCGTTAAATGGGTTACTAAAATTAGAGTACTTTCAATTCATTTTATTGAACTAATTTCGCCGAGAATTTTAAGAAATAGGACAGATTTAAAAATACGGTACTCTTACAAAACGTTCAAATAAAGGTGTTCTAAAATCTTTTATTGCTATTTTGATCTTTTGTGTCGATAGATAGTATATTTATAGACTCATTTTTGAGAACATCTCATCAATATTTTTACTAATTTGCCTCTACTCCAAAATTAGAGTTTGCGCGATCCGACTCAAGATGGCGTGTTCAATGAAAAATATGGGACAATCTGGACCAAAATGACCTTAGACCTCTCATTAGGAGTATGCCACGTCGGATCAATGCTTGTTTGGCAAACAGAGGAGGATTTACCGTTACTGACTTGGTTGTGATGCTGTGGTAACTTTGCTGTTTGACCCCGGGTATCATTTTACCCTTATAATGGTCAGTCTGTGCCTTACTTAGTCTAACGATTATTTGGAATAAATCGTTGAATGTGAACTTCATTTCATTTTGTCATTTGTTTCTTCGTCAGTTTCATTAGGTGACTTTAATAACACTTAAAAATCAAATATCCCCTACTTTTTTTGAATAGTATATTACGGGACGCTGAAGATCTAGTATTTTCCTTTTTGGACTTTTATATGATATCAGAATGATACAAATTCGATGGTTTCGCAATAGATTATGAGATGCCGAAAATGTAGTATTTTCCTCTTTTTTTTGGAGCCTTTTCAGACTCGTTTATCTCGAAAACTACTTCTATTTCACTTACCCCGAGTCCTATCGGTCGTTTGGAGTATAAAGGTAAATTTAAAAACATGGCAATGATATAAAGGACCCTGAAAGCCGATTCAGCACTGCTATGCAGGTCTAGTTATTTTTTTTTTCGGGGGAGCCTATTTCTCAGTGCCTGTAACAGATACCGATCTAGAACCTCATTTTCTAGCATTAAACCATGCGTTTGCAACACATCGGCTATATTTGAAACTTCTGCGCGGACCGGAAGTGGCCGAATTTCTTACGGTGTGAAAAAACAGCCGTAGATTCGTTAATTCTGTAACTATTTTCATACAAATGACATTTTTGTAAACCCCGAAATGGCTATCTCACATTTTTCAATTTCGAAAATTCCTATGGGACTATTGTCGTTCGAAAAAATATGAAAAAAAAAATTTAAGAGACAATTTTTGTCATTTTTCAAAATTTTCAAATTTGACCTACATTTTTGGATACCAGAAGACCATCCGATTTCAGAAATATAAGTTTCATTCCGAGTTATCACCCTTTATTTCCGATTTTCGAATTTTCTGCCCATTTTGTGAGCTCGAGTTTCGTTTTACGGCCAAATCGACATTTCCGAAACTACTTGAACATGAAGTTATAGTTCAAAACTAACGTATAAAGCTATTTCGACAAACATCTATAAACCGGAATGAGTCGAAATAATGGCCGATATTTTGAAAAAAAACGCAAAAAATGAATGCTTTGGGGGAAAAATATGAATTCTCAGTCCGATATCAACGGATGAAAACGGTTAAGATATAGTTGGGTTGCCCGCGAATTTCAGTATCATATGATATCATATTCGTACAGATACCATGAACAGCAAGTAAAATATGGCACGCTGAATATCAAGTATTTTCCGATTTGGAGCGTTTTTGAACGCCTGTATCTCGAAAACTGCTCCTGCGATTTTTCTTCATCTTACTCTATCAAGAGACCTTTTGGTAGTCTTGTGTATCAAACAGTCTGTTTAGACTTTGAAATATCCGTAATGAGTCAAATAACGAACTGAAAATCGAAAATAGTCGAAAAATCGTGAAATTTTGGAAAATACTCTATTATTTTTTTCATTTTTACTGATTTTCAAAGAACTTTTTGATTTTTAGATATCTGATCTAATGTCGATTCCAAAAATGTATAATATGTATTTAGATATTGAAATTTAATTTTCGATATTTTTACATTTTTGCATTTTTGGCGCTTTTAAACATAGGATTTCTCAGGGGCATTTTATCTGATTATATATTGTAATATATCATTACAGAACTCTTTCGCTATTTAATTGCCCAAACTGGTTATAAAACTATCCATACCATAATCTCCATACCGGAAGTATTAAAAAAATGAAAAAAAAAGGGTAAAAAATTGGCGTTCTTGCAAAAAGCTGGATTTCTCCGTCAGATATTACCGGACCAAAAGAAATAAAATGTCTTTGGGTGGCCCCATTAATGGACTATCATATGGCATCTCAATGGTACGATTTCGATGTTTAGTAAATAAATTATGATACGCCGAAAATCTAGTATTATCCGTTTTTAGAGCCTTTTTAGACGCCTTTTTTTCTCGAAAACGACTCCTGCGATTTTTTTAAAACTTTTTTCACTCAGAGTCCTACCGGTAGTCTGTGGCGTGAATCCAAAAGGAAAAGGTTTGAAATAATTTAAGGTGTCATAAAATGGCCCCAATCGTTAAATTATTGAAAATGTTCTTTTATTTATCTTTTTTACAAACAACCACTGAATAGATGTTTCTGACATTTCCCGTACAGAAAGATATCTATCCAAACAACTTGTTAAAACTATCCCGACGATAATCCAAAATCAAGAAGTAGTCGAAAAAATATCAGATATTTGGGGAAAAAACACAAACAAAACTTATAAAAAAGAAAATACAGTAAAAAATTGGTACTCTTGCAAAAATCGACATTTCTCAGCCATGTGTCACTGAATCAAAACAATTAAAGTATCGTTTTGTAGCTCGATAAATAGGCTATTTTATGACATACTTCCTGTCTGATTCCTGAAAGCCGATTCAGTGCTGCTTGCAGGTCTAGTTATTAGGGTTTCACACTGCGAAGCTTGTGTGAAACACTGTTGTTTTTGTTAAAATTATTATTAGGCTTTCGTCTGAAAGACTATTGTTTTTACTAAAATTATTATTATTATTATTTTTTTTTCGGGGGAGCCTATTTCTCAGTGCCTGTAACAGATACCGATCGAGAACCTCATTTTCTATCATTAAACCGTGAGTTTGCAACATATGGGCTATATTTGAAACTTCTGCGCAGACCGGAAGTGGCCGAATTTTGTACGGTGTCAAAAAATCAAAAAACGGCCGTAGATTCGTCAATTCTGTACTTATTTTCATACAAGTGACATTTTCGGCAATACCAAATCTTTTCCCGGATGATAGCAGTTGAAAATTTCGAAATTTCGAAACTTCGTCGCTGACTTCTAGCGTTCGAAAAATGAAAAAACAAAATTTAACAGACAATTTTTGTCATTTTTCAAAATTTTCAAATTTGATCTACATTTTTGGATACCTAAAGACGATCCGATTCCAGAAATATAAGTTTCATTCCGAGTTATCACCCTTTATTTTTCGATTTTTTTCGAATTTTCTGCCCAAATTGTGAGCTCGAGTTTCGTTTTACGGCCGAATCGATGTTTCTGAAACTTCTGGATCATGAAGTTATAGTTCAAAACTAACGTATAAAGATATTTCGACAAAGATCTATAAACCGGAAGTAGTCGAAATAATGGCCGATATTTTGAAAAAAACGCAAAAAATGAATGCTTTTGGGAATTACATGAATTCTCAGTCCGATATCAACGGATTAAAACGGTTAAGATATCGTTGGGTTGCCCGAGAATTGCAGTATCATATGACATCCTATTCTTAGAGATACCATGAACAGCAAGTAAAATATGGCACGCTGAAAATCAAGTATTTTCTGATTTGAAGCGTTTTTGAACGCCTGTATCTCGAAAACTGCTCCTGCGATTTTTCTTCAACTTTCTCCATCAAGAGACCTTTTGGTAGTCATGTGTATGAAACAGTCCGTTTAGACTTTGAAATATCCGTAATAGGTCAAATGACGAACTGAAAATCGAAAAAAGTCGAAAAATCGTGAAATTTCGGAAAATACTCTATTATTCTTTCATTTTTACTGATTTTTTTTTTTTTTTAAACAATATTTTATTCAAGTTTTCTGAATGGGATTGGGGAACAGGCTTAGCCTATGTAAAACCCCTCTCCCTAAATAATTTGTATACATATATTATAAATGCAAAAAGGGTGTATATACATAGATATAGTGGCAAACACATACATATTATATAAATACAGTAAAGTGGGTGGAAATGTACAATATAATATAATAATTATACATATACAAGCATATATCAATATTAATAGGCAACTGTAAAAAGACTAGCGGTAATTATTGTACATAACATATATAGAGGATACAATATTATTTGATCGAGATTAAAATCTGTTTGTCATATCTATAAACTTATGGACCTGATTAAAAATATTAGTGTTAACATCAAGACTGTAGGTTGTGGAGCCGAACAAAAGACAGCTTATATTTTTAAAATTATGCTGTAATGTGTCTATGGTTGCTGTTCGTGCATTTGCATGTAAGGAACATCGTAGAAGGTAATGGTCAGGATCTTCAAATATGTGACCACAGAGGCACGCGGGACTGTCAGCAATATGTCTTAGGAATTTGTGACCCTGCAGGTCAGAGCATCGAAGTCGTAATTTACAATGAATTATTTGGGGTTTCCGGTGACCGTTATAATAAAATGAAGGAACTTTGATATCGAATTTTGATAGATGATCGGAAAATGTTTTCAGAGTTTTGCAATTCCTCGCTGGGGTACTGAGTTTATTCCACTCTCTTATGCTGGATGGGATAGATGATTTAGCAAATATTTCAGTACGGCATCGAAATTCTTTTAATTTATCTTCATTACGAAGGGAATATTTGTTTGTCGGTTCAAGGTTTATGAGATTCTTAAGATAAGAAGGGGTTAGGTCATTGATAATTTTGTAAAGTAATTTTAATTTATGTCGATTTCGTCTTTCTTTGAGTGGAATAAACCCAGTTTCTGCGTAGAGGGAAGCATGGCTAGTACCCTTAACTGCCCCGCAGATAGTGCGATGTGCGTCAAGCTGAAGGCATTCAAGATTATTACTGAGGTAGTCAGTGCACCCGTCCCAGATAACATTTAAAGAACTTTGTGATATTTAGATATCTGATCTAATGTCGATTCCAATAATGTATAATATGTATTTAGATATTGAAATTTAATTTTCGATATTTTTACATTTTTGCATTTTTGGCGCTTTTAAACATAGGATTTCTCAGGGGCATTTCATCCGATCATATATTGTAATATATTATTACAGAACTCTTTTGCTATTTAATTGCCCAAACTGGTTATAAAACTATCCTTACCATAATCTCCATACCGGAAGTATTCAAAAAATGAAAAAAAGGGTAAAAAATTGGCGTTCTTGCAAAAAGCAAGATTTCTCCATCAGATATTACCGGCCAAAAAGAAATAAAATGTCTTTGGATGGCCCTATTAATGGACCATGATATGGCATCTCAATGGTACGATTTCGATGTTTAGTAAATAAATTATGTTTCGCCGAAAATCTAGTATTATCTGTTTTTGGAGCCTTTTGAGACGCCTTTTTCTCGAAAACGACTTCTGCGATTTTTTTAAAACCGGTGGTCTTTGGCGTTAATCCAAAATGAAAAGGTTTGAAATAATTTAAGGTGTCATAAAATGGCCCCAATCTTTGAAAAAAGTTGAAAAATCGTGAAATTATTGAAAATGTTCTTTTATTTATCTTTTTTACAAACAGCTACTGAATATATGTTTCTGACACTTCTGGTACAGAAAGATATCTATTCAAACAACTTGTTAAAACTATCCCGACAATCACCGAAGTTATCAATTTTAAAAATATTGCAGTAATTTTAACAATAATCATTGGATTTTAACTTTCGATACATTTTGGCATAGCTGGTGACAGGGCACAGAGATAAGGGGCCAAATTTCAAAAATTTATGATTTTCCAAAAAACTTTTTTACTTATAAATATTTTTTAGCCGTGTTGTGCACATAATTAAAAAGTAAACTGACTTGCGCAAAAATGTTTAAAAATTTTGTCTCAGTAATTTTGCTTGACCGCCATTAGGTAATTCAGTTATTTGGCCCTACGTTAATTATTTGTTGTTCGATTTGTATAAAACAAAGTTCATATGCTCCGTTGTCTCAATTGTCATTTTTTTTATTACCAAAAGTGTTATCTGTCGACACCAGAAGTAGCATAACTTTACCCAAAACTAAAATTTCGACAGTAAGGTACCATTTTTCAAAAACAAATATTTTTTTTTTGAAAAATTATGTGACTCAAATAGTGTGTCCTTATTAGGCGCAAAAAATGTCGGAAGCAGTTTTTTTAATTTCAATTTCATTTTCTAGCAAAGTGGTTTAAAAGGTAAAAAAGGACGTAAAATTGACCTATTTACAACCCATTCAGGCTTTTCAGATTTTAAAATATTTCTACGTTACTTTTATAAACTTGTAGCTATAATCCATACGAAGAGAATGTATGTGAAAATTAGTTTGTAATATAAGCAGTTGCCGAGAAATGGGCAGTTTTGCATAAGTTACTGTTTTCTTAATTTTGCCTGTAAAATAGTCAATTATTTATGGATATTCATAATAGGGACATCATTTGATTCAAAAAGCAAATATGCATCATATCAAATTGATTATAATTTAAAAATAATACCGGAAGTGACACCATTTGGTCAAAAACTGCATTTTTAACTTTTAAAATCGATATTTTTTTCAACCAAGAATTAATTAATATGTAATTTTAAAATTATCTTTTGGTTTAAATTCACATATTAACAAAAATTATACGGTCATTTGGATATCATAAAATGGTTTCTAACTTATTCGGTTGCCGAGATATAGGCGGTTTTCTAAATGCCACTTTTGAAGGTTTTTGGCCCATAAAAGGGCCAATTATTATTCGATTTTCATAAATTTGTCACCCGTGGAGGCCTAATGTCATGCACGATGTTATAAAACTAATTAAAAGTTTTCAGTATCACCGTAAGTAATGTCATTTCGACAAAAACTGTATTTTTAGCCTTCATAACAGATATTTTATTCAAATGAGTCTGATATGTAATGTTTATAAAATTATGATATTTAATGCCATTCATTAAATAGAATGGACCCATACGGTCATACAGATGCCACAAAATTGTTTCTAACTTGTACCGTCACCGAGAAATAGCCGATTTGCTACAAGTCATTTCTCAAGGTTGTGGGTCTATAAAAGTGGCATATATTATTCGATATTCTTAAAATTTTCACCATGTGATGCCTTATGCCAGTTCTGATTTCATAAAAGTAATTGAACATTTTCATTCACCGGAAGTACTGCACACTAACATGCAACAAATGTATAAAATGAATCGATATTACTGTATTTGGTTGATTCTGCTTCCATTGTATTTGATGTGTACAATGTTTAAGTGGAAATATGTTTATCGGTTCCATTGGTACTGCAAGTGATATGTATGTAAGGGTAACGTGGTACTTAAAGTGACATAAGTGCAAAGGTAATGTGGTACCAGTGAAACCCGTCATTCCTGCTACGCAGGTCTCGTTATTAGGCTTTCAGTCTGAAAGACTATTGTTTTTACTAAAATTATTATTAAGCTTTCATATGTATTTACATATGAAAGCTTATTGTTTCTGTTAAGATTATTATTCTTCTTATTCTTCTTATTATTTTTTTTTTTTGTGTTTTATCCACAGATCGGATTTCTCAGAATCTACTCATAGGATCTTTCTGAAACTTTTACCTACCCCCCCAAAAATGGGTGGTGGCTGTTGGGTAAATATATTTTCACCGAATTTTACGAACAAATGCATTTGACCTACTTTGCTGTAACTTTGTGACTATTTCACCTATTTTACTAATTCTTTTTTCTTTGAATACCTTGACTCCTTTACTTCAAATCTGCAATTTCGGATTTTCGAATTTCGAAAATTCGTCGCTGTGATTTCGAACCGGAAGTTTACACCAACTCGACAACTTCTTTAGTAGTTGTACGATTTTCATGAAATTTAATATGTGAGTAGACCTTAATGATGCGACTTGAAAAATGACTTTAGAAATTTTCTAACTTATCTCCCCTTGGTGAAATTAAGGATCAAAGTTTTCAAAAAAATCGTCGAAATATAGGTCAGAATGACCTAGTTTTTTTTCTATACTAGACAAGGAATTACTGATTCGTACACAAAATATGGAGTTTGTCGATCGAACCGGAAGTGCCACCATCTTTAAACGTGAAAAATCAATAAGGCTTTTATTGCTTTTTTACTTACAGACTCGGGAGTTATATTTTCTGAATCCTTGTAGGAAGGCCTAAAAAATGTCGCGAATATAGAATTCTGATTTAGGTCAACCGGGAGTCACCATTTTGAATTGAAAATGAAAAATAGAAGCAATTTGAAGGGCCGAGACTTTGGAGCACAATAACTCTCATTCTAAATCAGCTAGAATGTTCAAACTTGTTGTAGTCATTCACTAGGTCAATGTTATGATTGAGTTCAAAGATGAGCATTTTCTGCTTAGGGTAAGCAGAGATAAGCATGCTGATTTGTTGATTCTTTAGGGCACGATAACTTCGGTTATAATGAAGGGAGGGCGGTGAAACTTTTGTCAATAGAGAGTATAATAGCTAGCCTGTTGTGTGAAATCATTGTATCATTTTTTTAAATATCAGGGATAGCCGAAAAAAAGAGATTGAAAATCCAAATCTACGCATTTAGTCATCGTATAGAGTTTATTCAACAGTATCGAATTCCAACTGCTTAGGGATATTTTACGTGCACTCCAATGTGTACACGGGACCTTGGTTTTTCATCCCATCCGAAGGACTAGACAGCTGTGCTTGTCAGGCCCTGCGTTCTGCCTTACTGACAAGGGGAACCACGCCGGGAAATCGAGATGAACTTTTTCCGTGCAGAACTTTCAATTCAGGCCAAACGTTTATTGCATACGATTAAGCTGGTCAGTTGGAGCTTATTTTCAAAAGTTTTGTAATAATCGGTTGGTAATTATTAAAGTACCGTGCACATTAAACTGTTAAAACAGAAAATTTCGCCCGGTTGAAATGTTTCTTGCTATAAGTCAGCAGTTTTCCGAATTCAGGGAGGCTGGATGGCTGAATGGTTAGCATGTGCTCGCTGTATCGTAACGTTTGTCATTGAGTCAACGGGCGTCGTTTCGATCTCCAGGTTGCACGTGACATGGTGTATGATGTCCAATCTCGTGGGTTTTCTCCGTGTTCTTCGGTTTCCTCCCAACGGCTAAAGACCAGTAAGCGCAAGGGGAGTTTTTAAATAAAATTAAAAAACATATGTTAGTCCCGAAATGAACTAGTTTGTGTCGAATGGACATTAGGCCGCATTTCTCTCTTTCTCTTTTATTTTTAAAGTTTTGTAATAATCGGTTGGTAATCAAAGGTACTGTAAAAGTGATAAAACAGAAAATTTCGTCCGGTTGTAATGTTTCTCAATTTAAAGTCAGCAATTTGCCGATTGTAAGGGGCAAACGTTTATTGCGAACGATTAAGCTGGTCAGGGGGAGCTTATTTTTAAAAGTTTTGTAATATTCGGTTGATAACTAAAAGTACCGTGCAAATTAAACTGTTAAAATAGAAAATTTGGCCCGGTTGAAATATTTCTCGCTGTAGGTCAGCAATTTGCCGATTTTAGGGAGGTTGCGTGGCTGAATGGTTAGCACGTGCGCTCTGTATCATAACGTCTGTCACTGAGTCAACTGGCTTTGTTCGATTTCTTGGTTGTACGTGACAAGGAGTATGGTCACATGTCCAACCTCGTAGGTCGTGACGCCGCTGCCCGGGTAAAATTTCCCTCATTGCACACTTTATGGCGTATGCCCGTCTTCAGTAGCCCATTTTAGGAGCAGCACAGTAGGACGTTAAACCCCATTCAATTTCATTTCATTTTCTCTATCGATAAAAAGAGATTGAAAATCCAAAAAGTCATATTTTTACAATTTGGAGCATGTTTAGAGGTCTTTCTCGTAAAGTCAACATACTATTTTTTGGGAACTTCTTCTACAAAGAGTCTTATTGGTAGTCTTTTATATGAAACCATCGATCAACAGTCCAACATATCAGGAGTAGAAGAACAAAAGGATCGAACATTGAAAACGGCACCCTTTCATTGTTAAGCGAAACATGCAGTGTGGGTGACTACAATCTACGCATTTAGTCATCGTATAGAGTTTATTCAACAGTATCGAATTCCAACTGCTTAGGGATATTTTACGTGCACTCCAATGTGTACACGGGACCTTGGTTTTTCATCCCATCCGAAGGACTAGACAGCTGTGCTTGTCAGGCCCTGCGTTCTGCCTTACTGACAAGGGGAACCACGCCGGGAAATCGAGATGAACTTTTTCCGTGCAGAACTTTCAATTCAGGCCAAACGTTTATTGCATACGATTAAGCTGGTCAGTTGGAGCTTATTTTCAAAAGTTTTGTAATAATCGGTTGGTAATTATTAAAGTACCGTGCACATTAAACTGTTAAAACAGAAAATTTCGCCCGGTTGAAATGTTTCTTGCTATAAGTCAGCAATTTTCCGAATTCAGGGAGGCTGGATGGCTGAATGGTTAGCATGTGCTCGCTGTATCGTAACGTTTGTCATTGAGTCAACGGGCGTCGTTTCGATCTCCAGGTTGCACGTGACATGGTGTATGATGTCCAATCTCGTGGGTTTTCTCCGTGTTCTTCGGTTTCCTCCCAACGGCTAAAGACCAGGGCCCGGTTCCTAGAAATTTCTTAAAGTAAGCACAAAGTCATACTTCACTTTTACTTACGTAAGAATCTTATAAAAATACTGTTCCTAGAAAATTCTCAAGACCATTCTTACGTAAGTACAGGTCAAGTAGAAGTCTAAGCACATTGTGACTGGTAAAGCTTACCATACACTGAGACTACGATGCTCTTTAACGTCATAAAACAACTTTGGTATGCGAATTACGTCATAAATTTGTCGTCTGCTTCATTGTGGTTGATTTGGATGCGTTTGACATGTCCACTATAGGGCCTACACATAATTTATAAAATGTGCCAAAAAATAAAAAAAACAAACAACGCAGACACATACAAACTAACTGAATAATTGTGAGAGCGCCTGATCTTAAAGTAGCCTGTGTGTTTGAAGCCTATTGTTTAGGCCTACTAATTGGCAAATAAAGGAATTGGTTTCAGGGTAGGCCTATAAGGCCCTAGATGCGAAATTTTCTATAGCATTCTAATTTCTTGCGGAGAAGGATTTTCTCTGTCTTGTAATTGTCTCTTTGGTATCAAAAGGTGTCGGAAATGCCGTCGAATAAGTCTACGGAGTACGGTCAGCCATCTTTTTGAAGCAGAAACAGACTTAAGGTTGGTAAGCAAGCCCTATACCTTGCTTGGGACTTGTGCTTAGATTGGCTATGTTTAAGAACGAAGTTGTGCTTAAGTTTTTTCTTGGAACGCATAATAACGTTCTTGTGCTTACAATGAAGTCTACTTATAATCTAAGCACAAGGCCGTTCTTAAGAATTTTCTGGGAACACAAAATAAGGTAAGTTTACTTAAATACAAAGTCGACTAAAATCTAAGCACAAGAACGTGCTTAAGAATTTTCTAGGAATCGGGCCCAGTAAGCGCAAGGGGAGTTTTTATATAAAATTAAAAAACATATGTTAGTCCCGAAATGAACTAGTTTGTGTCGAATGGACATTAGGCCGCATTTCTCTCTTTCTCTTTTATTTTTAAAGTTTTGTAATAATCGGTTGGTAATCAAATGTACTGTAAAAGTGATAAAACAGAAAATTTCGTCCGGTTGTAATGTTTCTCAATTTAAAGTCAGCAATTTGCCGATTGTAAGGGGCAAACGTTTATTGCGAACGATTAAGCTGGTCAGGGGGAGCTTATTTTTAAAAGTTTTGTAATATTCGGTTGATAACTAAAAGTACCGTGCAAATTAAACTGTTAAAATAGAAAATTTGGCCCGGTTGAAATATTTCTCGCAGTAGGTCAGCAATTTGCCGATTTTAGGGAGGTTGCGTGGCTGAATGGTTAGCACGTGCGCTCTGTATCATAACGTCTGTCACTGAGTCAACTGGCGTTGTTCGATTTCTTGGTTGTACGTGACAAGGAGTGTGGTCACATGTCCAACCTCGTAGGTCGTGACGCCGCTGCCCGGGTAAAATTTCCCTCATTGCACACTTTATGGCGCATGCCCGTCTTCAGTAGCCCATTTTAGGAGCAGCACAGTAGGACGTTAAACCCCATTCAATTTCATTTCATTTTCTCTATCGATAAAAAGAGATTGAAAATCCAAAAAGTCATATTTTTACAATTTGGAGCATGTTTAGAGGTCTTTCTCGTAAAGTCAACATACTATTTTTTGGGAACTTCTTCTACAAAGAGTCTTATTGGTAGTCTTTTATATGAAACCATCGATCAACAGTCCAACATATCAGGAGTAGAAGAACAAAAGGATCGAACATTGAAAACGGCACCCTTTCATTGTTAAGCGAAACATGCAGTGTGGGTGACTACAATCTACGCATTTAGTCATCGTATAGAGTTTATTCAACAGTATCGAATTCCAACTGCTTAGGGATATTTTACGTGCACTCCAATGTGTACACGGGACCTTGGTTTTTCGTCCCATCCGAAGGACTAGACAGCTGTGCTTTTCAGGCCCTGCGTTCTGCCTCACTGACAAGGGGAACCAAGCCGGGAAATCGAGATGAACTTTTTCCGTGCAGAACTTTCAATTCAGGCCAAACGTTTATTGCATACGATTAAACTGGTCAGTTGGAGCTTATTTTCAAAAGTTTTGTAATAATCGGTTGGTAATTATTAAAGTACCGTGCACATTAAACTGTTAAAACAGAAAATTTCGCCCGGTTGAAATGATTCTTGCTATAATAGTTAGTGCAGGGGGACTGCGCCACATATGATTTACATAAAGGACAAATATAACGACAATACATCATACTCCGAAACAGCAAACGAAACAAACAATAAAACAACAATTCAAAAAAGAGTGAATGGATCCGGGAGCTAGCCGTAAGCGTCCACTGCGCTGTACAGTCCCGGGTCTGAAGCAACTCAGACTTCACTCAAGATTGAACATATTGACTCGTACAAGAAAACGCACAAACAGCCCAACACAATGAAGCAAAGAAAATGTAGACCGCCTCGGGAGGCAGTCGTCTGCTAACTGAATGGTGTGACGTAAATACGTCGTAATGTTATCAATGACGTCAATAGAATTTCTTAACAAAAAGGGCGATAATCAAGATTTAATAATGCTAAAAGCTATGAGTTTAAACAACCAATTAGAATTTTTAAGTTGTATAATTGCACAAAACATAATACTAAATACCCTATACAAGCAATGCAAAACAGGAATGTAGAAGAAAGCATACAATGTAAGTGTATTTATGAAGTAATAAAATAATAACAATAAGGGCGATAATCCAAACATGGCTACGTAACTATACAAATTAAACTAAATTAAATTGGATAATTATCCAATATGTACTCGGTTATATACTTATAAGAAATGTTAAACTTGGTATATTGATGAAACGGAAGTTTCAAAATTTCTTTAAACATGCGTAACTGTGTACCACCTTTGGCAGTGCATTTAAAAAACAGGGATTTTATTCGGGAAAGAAACAGTTCTTTGTTGTTACATACGGTCAAAAATCGTAATGCCTGTGAATAGAAAACATTATATAGTGTTGTATCTGGTATGTTGCTATAAATTGACGGATATTTTACTACTTCAAAACCGAATTTGTCCGTTTTGTCGAAAATACCAACATTAAATCTATTGTTAATGATATTGATGTCCAGGTCAAGAACAGATGCAATTTGGGTGCCGGAATTTTCTTTATTTAATATTAGTTCTGGGGGATATATTTCACTTTTATATTTATTGAAATTTCCATTATCATTGATGGGTGTTATGTCATCAATGTAACGGAAGGTGTAGTTGAGACTTTTAGCTACTTTGTAATCTGTTTTTCTTTTATGGTCCTGAAAATAGAATTCATATTTATGTAAATGTGCATTTGCCATAAATGGGGCGGGGTCAGTTCCCATTGGTAAACCAATAGTTTGCTGTATTATCTGATCCCCAACCTCAAATATGGCATTGTCAATGAGAAAATGTATTATGTTTTGAAATTGTTCTTTATCAAAAATTACAGTTTCGGCATTGCGAGGTTTTATAATCCATCTAGCATCTTGAGAGTAAATGGCCATCAAGTTTCTGCCTTTTCCGAAAGCTCCATTAAAGGCTTTATCTACAAACCAATCCAAATTATTTTTAAGATCTGCATGTTGGAGCATAGTATACAAAGTAGAAAAATCGAACGTTTCTATTGTTTTTGCATTATCTTTATTATTGATTTTATCTATAGTCTCTACTATAGGTTTATTTTTATCAATAATGAAAAAACTATTAATACCAGTGTAATTTCGAAGTGTTTTGCACCAAATTGCATGTTGGGTTTGGCATAATTTAAGGCCTTTGGTGATGGTCTGCGCTAGAGGTTTTGTCTGGCAAACACTGGAGGATATTATATATCTAAATTTTACTGGGTTTTTATGAAATTTGGGTATCGAATAAATGTACGGTAGTGCATCTATTTTCACATTGTCTTTAATATTATTACTCCTGTTAAAAGAGTATTGGTTGTGCAAGATATCTTGTTTAGTTAAATCCGTAATGCATTTATAAGTGTCATTATTTGTGTTGGGCCAGAGTCCAACTTCAGTCAGAATATTTTTAATATAGTACTTTTTACAGATAAAGGCAATGTTATTACTGGCCTTATCGACAGGTGTTAGAACAAATCTCTCTTGGAGAGTGGTAAGACACTCAACTGCAGATGCATTTTTTAGAACCTCTGGTGGCGGGTGTCTTGGTTTAAGTTTGATATATTTGATTCTTTTTGACAAGAGATCAAACACAGCATTTTTCCACTCTCCGAAAGACTCAAGAGGTGCACGAAATTTATCAGACCAGGCTACAATGCATTTCCTAATTTGGGATTTGAGATCATTATGTAATTTTTTAAAATTAGTCCTATTTGGCTGTTCCCGAAATTGTGGTCCCAATCTGAAGAGATTTCTAAGATTTTTATCTTCGATAATGTCAAAGTTTCCTGTCAGTATATGGTCATGAAATGTATCTTTAAAGGGAGAGTTGGTGCATTGACATGTAGTATTATCGTAATTTTCAATAAATTCTTGTACGTTTAGGTTTTCGATAGTTTCATGGTAGTTAAATATTTTATTACGGATAGGAGGTAAAAATTTGTATACGACTGTAGGTGAAATTTTAGGAATAGTACCTGGTATAGACTTTATAACTGAACGGTCTCTGAAGATTCTATTCAGTCCAATGTCTTGTATATGTTTATCCGCGAAAAGGATTTTACATAGCACATCAGGTTTTTTCTTATGCACTTTATGAGGCTGTATCGAATAATTGGGTGAAAATTTACTGTTTATCAAATCGGTAATAACATCGTAGTATTGAGGAAGAAAGCGTTCATTAAGTTGATTAGAATGGATGATGTCCTGTATGAGGACACCGAGTTTTTTAGCTGTAGATTTTTTCAAAGTGTGTACAATTTGTCGGGCTAAGTTCATTACACAGGCAGCACAGGACAATTTTTCAGAAGTATGGCATTGGCATACAGAATACAATTCATTCAAAATACTTTCCGGGTCTTTTTGAAATTTCGACTTTTTTATGGAACGTTTTTTATTATGAAAATTATGGTCAAGTTTTTTGTAACAATTTCTGGTAATCAAAGTGTTTTCATCGCGATTGTTGTAATCGGTGTTTTTGAATCGATCATTGAGACCGTAAGGAAAAATGGTGTGTAATTTGGTAATCCAGGTTTTCTCTGCATAAGTTCTTTTTTTAGTGACAGCAGGGTCAATTTTACCATTGGCGAGGTGCCCTGAACCGGGAAGTTTTTCAATTACCTGTACATTGTACCCCAAATCCTTACAGGGACTATTTTTAAAATGTTGATATAATAATTTATGTGCATTTTCAGATTTTCCGGCAGATCTATGACCATTAAACCTAGTTTTACAAGACTTACTTGTCTCCCCAACATACTGTAATCTGCAGTAATTGCAGGTTAATAAATATATTATATTTTGCGTATTGCAATTAATATTGATATCTGTAGAAACATGGTAGCATCTACCAGTAACAGAGCTACTAAAAGTGTGGGCTTCATTGTAATCAGTACACAATTTACATTGTCTATAGTGACAAGCACCGATAGACAGTTGACAAAATTCACAGTTTACATATAAATTATTAGAATTATCAGAATTTAATAGGTTACCCTTATGGGTAATTTGTTTTGTCACGTTTTCCGAATTCAGGGAGGCTGGATGGCTGAATGGTTAGCATGTGCTCGCTGTATCGTAACGTTTGTCATTGAGTCAACGGGCGTCGTTTCGATCTCCAGGTTGCACGTGACATGGTGTATGATGCCCAATCTCGTGGGTTTTCTCCGTGTTCTTCGGTTTCCTCCCAACGGCTAAAGACCAGTAAGCGCAAGGGGAGTTTTTAAATAAAATTAAAAAACATATGTTAGTCCCGAAATGAACTAGTTTGTGTTGAATGGACATTAGGCCGCATTTCTCTCTTTCTCTTTTATTTTTAAAGTTTTGTAATAATCGGTTGGTAATCAAAGGTACTGTAAAAGTGATAAAACAGAAAATTTCGTCCGGTTGTAATGTTTCTCAATTTAAAGTCAGCAATTTGCCGATTGTAAGGGGCAAACGTTTATTGCGAACGATTAAGCTGGTCAGGGGGAGCTTATTTTTAAAAGTTTTGTAATATTCGGTTGATAACTAAAAGTACCGTGCAAATTAAACTGTTAAAATAGAAAATTTGGCCCGGTTGAAATATTTCTCGCTGTAGGTCAGCAATTTGCCGATTTTAGGGAGGTTGCGTGGCTGAATGGTTAGCACGTGCGCTCTGTATCATAACGTCTGTCACTGAGTCAACTGGCGTTGTTTCGATTTCTTGGTTGTACGTGACAAGGAGTATGGTCGCATGTTATGGAAAAAAAAACACAAAAAAAAAAACAGTAAAAAATTGGTACTCTTGCAAAAATCGACATTTCTCAGCCAGGTGTTACTAAAGCAAAACAGTTATAGTGTAGTTTTCTAGCTCGATGAATGGGCTATTTTATGACTTACTTCCTGTCTGATTCCTGAAAGCCGATTCAGTGCTGCTTGCAGGTCTAGTTATTATTATTATTATTATTATTTACCGCGAGGGCCTAGATCTCCATGTTCGAAAACAGATATCGATCTGAAAGCCTATTGAGATTACTAAAATTATTATTATTAGGCTTTCAGACGAAAATTAGGCTTTCAGACATTGAAAACGGCACCCTTTCATTGTTAAGCGAAACATGCAGTGTGGGTGACTACAATCTACGCATTTAGTCATCGTATAGAGTTTATTCAACAGTATCGAATTCCAACTGCTTAGGGATATTTTACGTGCACTCCAATGTGTACACGGGACCTTGGTTTTTCGTCCCATCCGAAGGACTAGACAGCTGTGCTTGTCAGGCCCTGCGTTCTGCCTCACTGACAAGGGGAACCACGCCCGGAAATCGAGATGAACTTTTTCCGTGCAGAACTTTCAATTCAGGCCAAACGTTTATTGCATACGATTAAGCTGGTCAGTTGGAGCTTATTTTCAAAAGTTTTGTAATAATCGGTTGGTAATTATTAAAGTACCGTGCACATTAAACTGTTAAAACAGAAATTTTCGCCCGGTTGAAATGTTTCTTGCTATAAGTCAGCAATTTTCCGAATTCAGGGAGGCTGGATGGCTGAATGGTTAGCATGTGCTCGCTGTATCGTAACGTTTGTCATTGAGTCAACGGGCGTCGTTTCGATCTCCAGGTTGCACGTGACATGGTGTATGATGTCCAATCTCGTGGGTTTTCTCCGTGTTCTTCGATTTCCTCCCAACGGCTAAAGACCAGTAAGCGCAAGGGGAGTTTTTAAATAAGATTAAAAAACATATGTTAGTCCCGAAATGACCTAGTTTGTGTCGAATGGACATTAGGCCGCATTTCTCTCTTTCTCTTTTATTTTTAAAGTTTTGTAATAATCGGTTGGTAATCAAAGGTACTGTAAAGTGATAAAACCGAAAATTTCGTCCGGTTGTAATGTTTCTCAATTTAAAGTCAGCAATTTGCCGATTTTAAGGGGCAAACGTTTATTGCGAACGATTAAGCTGGTCAGGGGGAGCTTATTTTTAAAAGTTTTGTAATATTCGGTTGATAACTAAAGGTACCGTGCAAATTAAACTGTTAAAATAGAAAATTTGGCCCGGTTGAAATATTTCTCGCTGTAGGTCAGCAATTTGCCGATTTTAGGGAGGTTGCTTGGCTGAATGGTTAGCACGTGCGCTCTGTATCATAACGTCTGTCACTGAGTCAACTGGCGTTGGTTCGATTTCTTGATTGTACGTGACAAGGAATATGGTCGCATGTCCAACCTCGTAGGTCGTAACGCCGCTGCCCGGGTAAAATTTCCCTCATTGCACACTTTATGGCGTATGCCCGTCTTCAGTAGCCCATTTAAGGAGCAGCACAGTAGGACGTTAAACCCCATTCAAGTTCATTTCATTTTCTCTATCGAAAAAAAGAGATTGAAAATCCAAAAAGTCGTATTTTTACAATTTGGAGCATGTTTAGAGGTCTTTCTCGTAAAGTCAACATACTATTTTTTGGGAGCTTCTTCTACAAAGAGTCTTATTGGTAGTCTTTTATATGAAACCATCGATCAACAGTCCAACATATCAGGAGTAGAAGAACAAAAGGATCGAACATTGAAAACGGCACCCTTTCATTGTTAAGCGAAACATGCAGTGTGGGTGACTACAATCTACGCATTTAGTCATCGTATAGAGTTTATTCAACAGTATCGAATTCCAACTGCTTAGGGATATTTTACGCGCATTCCAATGTGTACACGGGACCTTGGTTTTTGTCCCATCCGAAGGACTAGACAGCTGTGCTTGTCAGGCCCTGCGTTCTGCCTCACTGACAAGGGGAACCACGCCGGGAAATCGAGATTAACTTTTTCCGTGCAGAACTTTCAATTCAGGCCAAACGTTTATTGCATACGATTAAGCTGGTCAGTTGGAGCTTATTTTCAAAAGTTTTGTAATAATCGGTTGGTAATTATTAAAGTACCGTACACATTAAACTGTTAAAACAGAAAATTTCGCCCGGTTGAAATGTTTCTTGCTATAAGTCAGCAATTTTCCGAATTCAGGGAGGCTGGATGGCTGAATGGTTAGCATGTGCTCGCTGTATCGTAACGTTTGTCATTGAGTCAACGGGCGTCGTTTCGATCTCCAGGTTGCACGTGACATGGTGTATGATGTCCAATCTCGTGGGTTTTCTCCGTGTTCTTCGGTTTCCTCCCAACGGCTAAAGACCAGTAAGCGCAATGGGAGTTTTTAAATAAAATTAAAAAACATATGTTAGTCCCGAAATGACCTAGTTTGTGTCGAATGGACATTAGGCCGCATTTCTCTCTTTCTCTTTTATTTTTAAAGTTTTGTAATAATCGGTTGGTAATCAAAGGTACTGTAAAAGTGATAAAACAGAAAATTTCGTCCGGTTGTAATGTTTCTCAATTTAAAGTCAGCAGTTTGCCGATTTTAAGGGGCAAACGTTTATTGCGAACGATTAAGCTGGTCAGGGGGAGCTTATTTTTAAAAGTTTTGTAATATCCGGTTGATAACTAAAGGTACCGTGCAAATTAAACTGTTAAAATAGAAAATTTGGCCCGGTTGAAATATTTCTCGCTGTAGGTCAGCAATTTGCCAATTTAGGGAGGTTGCGTGGCTGAATGGTTAGCACGTGCGCTCTGTATCATAACGTATGTCACTGAGTCAACTGGTGTTGTTTCGATTTCTTGGTTGTACGTGACAAGGAGTATGGTCGCATGTCCAACCTCGTAGGTCGTAACGCCGCTGCCCGGGTAAAATTTCCCTCATTGCACACTTTATGGCATATGCCCGTCTTCAGTAGCCCATTTTAGGAGCAGCACAGTAGGACGTTAAACCCCATTCAATTTCATTTCATTTTCTCTATGTTGCTTATTTATTATAGTGGATAAATATTTTTCTGGTTCTAGCAATTATTTAATTTCTGCATAGAAATCTTGCTTTGGCCAGTTTTTTTTTATTGCAGAATGCCATTCTTGTATATTGCAGTCTATGACCCTTTGTTTAAAACATGCTTAAGAAGTCGTCACGATTTCCTACTTATAACCAAACATATTGGAAATATTAGTCTGGCATTATTAAATCCTAATTTTATTAGTCTTATTTAAAATTAAACTTTCATTTAACTATGAACAACTCTTAACGTGTCTCTTTAAAACTATTAAATACTCTAAAACAGTAGCTCAACCTTTTGACCTAAACTCATTAATTTACCATTTTGTTGTGAGCGACTTCTTATTCTTCCTATATGACATATTGCACGTGTCTGATTTCAAAGGGGGGTTGGGTGGCTGAATGGTTAGCACGCGCGCCTGTCATTGAGTTAACTAGCGTGTTTTCGAATGCTCGGTTGTACGTGACAAGGAGTAAGGTCGCCTGTCCAACCTGCCATTTTTAATTTTTTCCCCCGCCATTTTCATTTCATTTTCTCATCTGTCTCATTACAGTAATACAACTTTCAGTTATTTTCCTTTAGTTTTCAGATTATTGTTATGCCTGGGTGCAATGATTCATACTATATTTAGACTTGTAACTTCGCGAGTTTCTTCTTATCCTTTTATTTAGGATACTTGATACAATCAATGACACGTGACGATAAATATGAAAGCTTTCATATCTGCATGGGACAGTAGCAGATCTAGTTATTATTATTTTTAAGCTTTCATATGTATTTACATATGAAAGCTTATTGTTTCTGTTAATATTATTATTCTTCTTATTATTTTTTTTTTGTGTTTTATCCACAAATCGGATTTCTCAGAATCTACTCATAGGATCTTTCTGAAACTTTTACCTACCCCCCCAAAAATGGGTGGTGGCTGTTGGGTAAATATATTTTCAAAACGTTTTTCGCATCCGAAATCACCGAAATTTACGAACAAATGCATTTGACCTACTTTGCTGTAACTTTGTGACTATTTCACCTATTTTACTAATTCTTTTTTCTTTGAATACCTTGACTCCTTTACTTCAAATCTGCAATTTCGGATTTTCAAATTTCGAAAATTCGTCGCTGTGATTTCGAACCGGAAGTTTACACCGACTCGACAACTTCTTTAGTAGTTGTACGATTTTCATGAAATTTAATATGTAAGTAGACCTTAATGATGCGACTTGAAAAATGACTTTAGAAATTTTCTAACTTATCTCCCCTTGGTGAAATTAAGGATCAAATTTTTCAAAAAATCGTCGAAATATAGGTCAGAATGACCTAGTTTTTTTTTCTATACTAGACAAGGAATTACTGATTCGTACACAAAATATGGAGTTTGTCGATCGAACCGGAAGTGCCACCATCTTTAAACGTGAAAAATCAATAAGGCTTTTTTGCTATTTTACTTACAGACTCGGGAGTTATATTTTCTGAATCCTTGTAGGAAGGCCTAAAAAATGTCGCAATAGAATTCTGATTTAGGTCAACCGGGAGTCACCATTTTGAATTGAAAATGAAAAATAGAAGCAATTTGAAGGGCCGAGACTTTGGAGCACAATGACTCTTATTCTAATTAAGCTAGAATGTTCAAACTTGTTGTAGACGTTCACTAGGTCAATGTTATGATTGAGTTCAAAGATGAGCATTTTCTGCTTAGGGTAAGCAGAGATAAGCATGCTGATTTGTTGATTCTTTAGGGCACGATAACTTCGGTTATAATAAAGGGAGGGCGGTGAAACTTTTGTTAATAGAGAGTCTAATAGCTAGCCTGTTGTGTGAAATCATTGTATCATTTTTTTTAAATATCAGGGATAGCCGAAAAAAAGAGATTGAAAATCCAAAAAGTCGTATTTTTACAATTTGGAGCATGTTTAGAGGTCTTTCTCTTAAAGTCAACATACTATTTTTTGGGAACTTCTTCTACAAAGAGTCTTATTGGTAGTCTTTTATATGAAACCATCGATCAACAGTCCAACATATCAGGAGTAGAAGAACAAAAGGATCGAACATTGAAAACGGCACCCTTTCATTGTTAAGCGAAACATGCAGTGTGGGTGACTACAATCTACGCATTTAGTCATCGTATAGAGTTTATTCAACAGTATCGAATTCCAACTGCTTAGGGATATTTTACGTGCACTCCAATGTGTACACGGGACCTTGGTTTTTCGTCCCATCCGAAGGACTAGACAGCTGTGCTTGTCAGGCCCTGCGTTCTGCCTCACTGACAAGGGGAACCACGCCGGGAAATCGAGATGAACTTTTTCCGTGCAGAATTTTTTAATTCAGGCCAAACGTTTATTGCATACGATTAAACTGGTCAGTTGGAGCTTATTTTCAAAAGTTTTGTAATAATCGGTTGGTAATAATTAAAGTACCGTGCACATTAAACTGTTAAAACAGAAAATTTTGCCCGGTTGAAATGTTTCTTGCTATAAGTCAGCAATTTTCCGAATTCAGGGAGGCTGGATGGCTGAATGGTTAGCATGTGCTCGCTGTATCGTAACGTTTGTCATTGAGTCAACGGGCGTCGTTTCGATCTCCAGGTTGCACGTGACATGGTGTATGATGTCCAATCTCGTGGGTTTTCTCCGTGTTCTTCGGTTTCCTCCCAACGGCTAAAGACCAGTAAGCGCAAGGGGAGTTTTTAAATAAAATTAAAAAACATATGTTAGTCCCGAAATGACCTAGTTTGTGTCGAATGGACATTAGGCCGCATTTCTCTCTTTCTCTTTTATTTTTAAAGTTTTGTAATAATCGGTTGGTAATCAAAGGTACTGTAAAAGTGATAAAACAGAAAATTTCGTCCGGTTGTAATGTTTCTCAATTTAAAGTCAGCAATTTGCCGATTTTAAGGGGCAAACGTTTATTGCGAACGATTAAGCTGGTCAGGGGGAGCTTATTTTTAAAAGTTTTGTAATATTCGGTTGATAACTAAAGGTACCGTGCAAATTAAACTGTTAAAATAGAAAATTTGGCCCGGTTGAAATATTTCTCGCTGTAGGTCAGCAATTTGCCGATTTTAGGGAGGTTGCGTGGCTGAATGGTTAGCACGTGCGCTCTGTATCATAACGTCTGTCACTGAGTCAACTGGCGTTGTTTCGATTTCTTGGTTGTACGTGACAAGGAGTATGGTCGCATGTCCAACCTCGTAGGTCGTAACGCCGCTGCCCGGGTAAAATTTCCCTCATTGCACACTTTATGGCGTATGCCCGTCTTCAGTAGCCCATTTTAGGAGCAGCACAGTCGGACGTTAAACCCCATTCAATTTCATTTCATTTTCTCTATCGAAAAAAAGAGATTAAAAATCCAAAAAATCCTATTTTTACAATTTGGAGCATGTTTAGAGGTCTTTCTCGTAAAGTCAACATACTATTTTTTGGAAACTTCTTCTACAAAGAGTCTTATTGGTAGTCTTTTATATGAAACCATCGATCAACAGTCCAACATATCAGGAGTAGAAGAATAAAAGGATCGAACATTGAAAACGGCACCCTTTCATTGTTAAGCGAAACATGCAGCGTGGGTGACTACAATCTACGCATTTAGTCATCGTATAGAGTTTATTCAACAGTATCGAATTCCAACTGCTTAGGGATATTTTACGTGCACTCCAATGTGTACACGGGACCTTGGTTTTATTCCCATCTGAAGGACTAGACAGCTGTGCTTGTCAGGCCCTGCGTTCTGCCTCACTGACAAGGGGAACCACGCCGGGAAATCGAGATGAACTATTTCCGTGCAGAACTCTCAATTCAGGCCAAACGTTTTTTGCATACGATTAAGCTGGTCAGTTGGAGCTTATTTTCAAAAGTTTTGTAATAATCGGTTGGTAATTATTAAAGTACCGTGCACATTAAACTGTTAAAACAGAAAATTTCGCCCGGTTGAAATGTTTCTTGCTATAAGTCAGCAATTTTCCGAATTCAGGGAGGCTGGATGGCTGAATGGTTAGCATGTGCTCGCTGTATCGTAACGTTTGTCATTGAGTCAACGGGCGTCGTTTCGATCTCCAGGTTGCACGTGACATGGTGTATGATGTCCAATCTCGTGGGTTTTCTCCGTGTTCTTCAGTTTCCTCCCAACGGCTAAAGACCAGTAAGCGCAAGGGGAGTTTTTAAATAAAATTAAAAAACATATGTTAGTCCCGAAATGGCCTAGTTTGTGTCGAATGGACATTAGGCCGCATTTCTCTCTTTCTCTTTTATTTTTAAAGTTTTGTAATAATCGGTTGGTAATCAAAGGTACTGTAAAAGTGATAAAACAGAAAATTTCGTCCGGTTGTAATGTTTCTCAATTTAAAGTCAGCAATTTGCCGATTTTAAGGGGCAATCGTTTATTGCGAACGATTAAGCTGGTCAGGGGGAGCTTATTTTTAAAAGTTTTGTAATATTCGGTTGATAACTAAAGGTACCGTGCAAATTAAATTGTTAAAATAGAAAATTTGGCCCGGTTGAAATATTTCTCGCTGTAGGTCAGCAATTTGCCGATTTTAGGGAGGTTGCGTGGCTGAATGGTTAGCACGTGCGCTCTGTATCATAACGTCTGTCACTGAGTCAACTGGCGTTGTTTCGGTTTCTTGGTTGTACGTGACAAGGAGTATGGTCGCATGTCCAACCTCGTAGGTCGTAACGCCGCTGCCCGGGTAAAATTTCCCTCATTGCACACTTTATGGCGTATGCCCGTCTTCAGTAGCCCATTTTAGGAGCAGCACAGTAGGACGTTAAACCCCATTCAATTTCATTTCATTTTCTCTATGTTGCTTATTTATTATAGTGGATAAATATTTTTCTGGTTCTAGCAATTATTTAATTTATGGAGAAATCTTGCTTTGGCCAGTTTTTTTTTTATTGCAGAGTGCCATTCTTGTATATTGCAGTCTATTACCCTTTGTTTAAAACATGCTTAAGAAGTCGTTACGATTTCCTACTTATAACCAAACATATTGGAAATATTAGTCTGGCATTATTAAATTATAATTTTATTGGTCTTATTTAATATTAAACTTTCATTTAACTATGAACAACTCTTAACGTGTCTCTTTAACACTATTAAATACTCTAAAACAGTAGCTCAACCTTTTGACCTAAACTCATTACTTTACCATTTTGTTGTGAGCGACTTCTTATTCTTCCTATATGACATATTGCACGTGTCTGATTTCGAAGGAGGGTAAGGTGGCTGAATGGTTAGCACGCGCGCCTGTCATTGAGTTAACTAGCGTGTTTTCGAATGCTCGGTTGTACGTGACAAGGAGTAAGGTCGCCTGTCCAACCTGCCATTTTTAATTTTTTTTCCCCCGCCATTTACATTTCATTTTCTCATCCGTCTCATTACAGTAATACAAGTTTCAGTTATTTCCCTTTAGTTTTCATATTATTGTTATGCCTGGGTACAATGATTCATACTATATTTAGACTTGTAACTTCGCGAGTTTCTTCTTATCCTTTTATTTAGGATACTTGCTACAATCAATGACACGTGACGATAAATGTGAAAGCTTTCATATCTGCATGGGACAGTAGCAGATCTAGTTATTATTATTATTATTATTATTTACCGCGAGGGCCTAGATCTCCATGTTCGAAAACAGATATCGATCTGGAATTAGCTTTTCTATTGGGAAACCATGTGGTGGCTACTTGATAAAATATTTTTGAAATTTCTGCGCATACCGGAAGTGACCGAACTTCGTACTTCCTCTAAAAATTGAAAATCGGCCATAGTTTCGTCAATTCTTTATCCATTTTCAAACAAATTACATTTTTTGGAATGCCTGAATCTTTTCTGAGACAATGGCTATCTCAAATTTTTCAATTTCGAACATTCGTCTATGATTTTTATCGTTCGAAAATTGAAAACATGTTGTTTACGAGACAATTTTTGTTATTTTTCAAAATTTTCAAATTTGACCTACATTTTTGGATACCTAAAGTCCATTAGATTCCAGTAATATAAGTTTCATTCAGAGTTATCGCCCTTTATTTTTCGATTTTTTTCGAATTTCCTTCCCATTTTGTGAGCTCGAGTCTCGTTTTATGGCAAAATTGACGTTTCTGAAACTTCTGGAACATTAAGTTATAGTCCAATACCAACTGATAAAGCAATTTCGACAGGAATCATTAAACCGGAAGTGGTCGAAATAATGTGCAATATTTTGAAAAAAATGCAAAAAATGGATATTTTTGGGGAAAATGCTATTTCTCCGTCCGATATCAATGGATTAAACGAATGAAGGTATCGTTTGATGGCACGATTGCTGGACTATCCTATGATACCCCATTCATACGGATAGTATGAACAGACAGCAAAATATGGCACGCTGAAAATCAAGTATTTTTTGATTTGGAGCGTTTTTGGACGCCTGTATCTCGAAAACTTAACCTACAAATTTTTTTAAATTTTTTCTATGAAGAGTCCTTTTGGAGGTATTTTGCATGAAGTCATCCAATAAGACTTTGAAATGTCTGGAATAGGATAAAAAAAGGGACTGAAAATCGAAAAAAGTCGAAAAATCGTGAAATTTTGGAAAATGCTATACTTTTTTTTTATTTTTGGAGATTTTTAAAAAAAAGATTGTATATTCAGATAGCTGACCTAATTACGATTCTGACAATGTATAATATGTATGTAATTATTAAAATTTAATTTAAGATATTTTAAATTTTTGGCATTTTTGGCACTTTTGAACACAGGATTTCTCAGGGGTATTATATCTGATCAGATAATGTAATATATCATTACAGAGCCCTGTGGCTATTTTAGTGCCCAAAACGGCTATTAAAACTATTTCGACAATAATAACCATACCGGAAGTATTCAAAAAATGAAAAAAAAGAGTAAAAACATTGTCGCACTTGGGAAAAACTTGATTTCTCTCTTAGGTAATAGCGTACCAAAAGAACTAAAGTGTCGCTAGATAGCTCTATTAATGTACCATCATATGGTATCTAAATAATACAATTTCGATAATAAGGAAATAAATAATTGTATGCCAAAAATCTAGTATTTTCCAATTTTTTAACATTCTGAGACACCCTTTTCCCGAAAACGACGCCTACGATTTTTCTTAAACTTTTCTTACTCAAAGTCCTATCGGTTGTCTATATAGGGAATCCAAAATGAAAAGCATTGAAATAATATAAGTGGTCGAAAAATGGCGTCAGACTTTGAAAAAAGTTGAAAAATCGTTAAATTATTGAAAATGTACTTTTATTTATCTTTTTTAAAAACAGCTACTGAATAGATGTTTATGATACTTCTGGTACAGAAAGATGTCTATCTAAACAACTTGTTAAAACTATCCCGACAATAATGCAAAATCAAGAAGTAGTCGAAAAAATATCAGATATTTGGGAAAAAAACACAAAAAAAATTGTAAAAAAAAGAAAATACAGTAAAAAATTGGCAATCTTGCAAAAATCGGCATTTCTCAGCCAGGTGTCACTGAATCAAAACAATTAAGGTATCGTTTTGTAGCTCGATGAATGGGCTATTTTATGACATACTTCCTGTCTGATTCCTGAAAGCCGATTCAGTGCTGCTTGCAGGTCTAGTTATTATTATTATTATTATTATTTACCGCGAGGGCCTAGATCTCCATGTTCGAAAACAGATATCGATCTGGAATTAGCTTTTCTATCGGGAAACCATGTGGTGGCTACTTGATAAAATATTTTTGAAATTTCTGCGCATACCGGAAGTGACCGAACTTTGTACTTTTTCTAAAAATTGAAAATCGGCCATAGTTTCGTCAATTCTTTATCTATTTTCAAACAAATTACATTTTTGTAATCCCTGAATCTTTTCTGAGACAATGGCTATCTCACATTTTTCAATTTCGAACATTCGTCTATGATTTTTATCGTTCGAAAATTGAAAACATGTTGTTTACGAGACAATGTTTGTTTTTTTTCGAAATTTTCAAATTTGACCTACATTTTTGGATACCTGAAGTCCATCCGATTCCAGTAATATAAGTTTCATTCAGAGTTATCGCCCTTTATTTTTCGATTTTTTTCGAATTTCCTTCCCATTTTGTGAGCTCGGGTCTCGTTTTATGGCAGAATTGACGTTTCTGAAACTTCTGGAACATTAAGTTATAGTCCAATACCACCTGATAAAGCAATTTCGACAGGAATCCTTAAACCGGAAGTGGTCGAAATAATGTGCAATATTTTGAAAAAAATGCAAAAAATGGATATTTTTGGGGAAAACGCTATTTCTCCGTCCGATGTCAATGGATTAAACGAATGAAGGTATCGTTTGATGGCACGATTGCTGGACTATCATATGATACCCCATTCATACGGATACTATGAACAGACAGCAAAATATGGCACGCTGAAAATCAAGTATTTTCTGATTTGGAGCGTTTTTGGACGCCTGTATCTCGAAAACTTAACCTGCAAATTTTTTTAAATTATTTCTATTGAGAGTCCTTTTGGAGGTGTTTTGCATGAAGTCATCCAATAAGACTTTGAAATGTCTGGAATAGGATAAAAAAGGGACTGAAAATCGAAAAAAGTCGAAAAATCGTGAAATTTTGGAAAATGCTCTACTTTTTTTTATTTTTGGAGATTTTTAAAAAAAGGTTGTATATTCAGATAGCTGACCTAATTACGATTCTAACAATGTATAATATGTATGTAATTATTAAAATTTAATTTAAGATATTTTATTTTTTTTGCATTTTTGGCACTTTTGAACATAGGATTTCTCAGGGGCATTATATCTGATCAGATAATGTAGTATATCATTACAGAGCCCTGTGGCTATTTTAGTGCCCAAACCGGCTATTAAAACTATTTCGACAATAATAACCATACCGGAAGTATTCAAAAAATGAAAAAAAAAGAGTAAAAACATTGTCGCACTTGGGAAAAACTTGATTTCTCTCTTAGGTAATAGCGGACCAAAAGAATTAAAGTGTCGCTAGATAGCCCTATTAATGGACCATCATATGGTATCTAAATAATACGATTTCGATGGTAAGGAAATAAATTATTGTATGCCAAAAATCTAGTATTTTCAATTTTTTCAACATTCTGAGACGCCCTTTTCTCGAAAACGACGCCTACGATTTTTCTTAAACTTTTCTTACTCAAAGTCCTATCGGTTGTCTATATAGGGAATCCAAAATGAAAAGCACTGAAATAATATAAGTGGTCGAAAAATGGCCTCAGACTTTGAAAAAAATTGAAAAATCGTTAAATTTTTGGAAACGCTCTTTAATTTATCTTTTTCTTCCAAAACTACTCAATGGATGTTTCTGATACTTCTGGTACAGAAAGATATCTATTCAATCAACTTGTTAAAACTATCCCGACAATGATCCAAAATGTAGAAGTATTCGTAAAAATATCAGATATTATGGAAAAAAACACCAAAAAAATTTTAAAAAAAGAAAAGACAGTAAAAAACTGGTACTCATGCAAAAATCGACATTTCTCAGCCAGGTGTCTCTGAATCAAAACAATTAAAGTATCTTTTTGTAGCTCGAGGAATGGGCTATTTTACGACTTACTTCCTGTCTGATACCTGAAAGCCGATTCAGTGCTGCTTGCAGGTCTAGTTATTATTATTATTATTATTATTTACCGCGAGGGCCTAGATCTTCATGTTCGAAAACAGATATCGATGTGGAATTAGCTTTTCTATCTGGAAACCATGTGGTGGCTACCTGATAAAATATTTTTGAAATTTCTGCGCATACCGAAAGTGACCGAACTTTGTACTTTCTCTAAAAATTGAAAATCGGCCATAGTTTCGTCAATTCTTTATCCATTTTCACACAAATTACATTTTTGGAATTCCTGAATCTTTTCTGAGACAATGGCTATCTCACATTTTTCAATTTCGAACATTCGTCTATGATTTTTATCGTTCGAAAATTGAAAACATGTTGTTTACGAGACAAATTTTGTAATTTTTCAAAATTTTCAAATTTGACCTACTTTTTTGGATACCTGAATCCCATCCGATTCCAGTAATATAAGTGTCATTCAGAGTTATCGCCCTTTATTTTTCGATTTTTTTCGAATTTCCTTCCCATTTTGTGAGCTCGGGTCTCGTTTTATGGCAGAATTGACGTTTCTAAAACTTCTGGAACATAAAGTTATAGTCCAATACCAACTGATAAAGCAATTTCGACACGAATCCTTAAACCGGAAGTGGTCGAAATAATGTGCAATATTTTGAAAAAAATGCAAAAAATTGATATTTTTGGGGAAAACGCTATTTCTCCGTCCGATATCAATGGATTAAACGAATGAAGGTATCGTTTGATGGCACGATTGCTGGACTATCATATGATACCCCATTAATACGGATACGATGAACAGACAGCAAAATAAGGCACGCTGAAAATCAAGTATTTTCTGATTTGGAGCGTTTTTGGACGCCTGTATCTCGAAAACTTAAGCTACAAATTTTTTTAAATTTTTTCTATGAAGAGTCCTTTTGGAGGTATTTTGCATGAAGTCATTCAATAAGACTTTGAAATGTCTGGAATAGGATAAAAAAGGGACTAAAAATCGAAAAAAGTCGAAAAATCGTGAAATTTTGGAAAATGCTCTACTATTTTTTTATTTTAAGACATTTTTTTAAAAAGGTTGTATATTCAGATAGCTGACCTAATTACGATTCTAACAATGGATAATATGTATATAATTATTAAAATTTAATTTAAGATATTTTAAATTTTTTGCATTTTTGGCACTTTTGAACATAGGATTTCTCAGGGGCATTATATCTGATCAGATAATGTAATATATCATTACAGAGCCCTGTTGCTATTTTAGTGCCCAAACCGGCTATTAAAACTAGTTCGACAATAATAACCATACCGGAAGTATTCAAAAAAATGAAAAAAAAAAGAGTAAAAACATTGTCGCACTTGGGAAAAACTTGATTTCTCTCTTAGGTAATAGCGGACCAAAAAAACTAAAGTGTGGCTGTATAGCCCTATTAATGGACCATCATATGGTATCTAAAAAATACGATTTCGATGGTAAGGAAATAAATTATTATATGCCAAAAATCTAGTATTTTCCAATTTTTTAACATTCTGAAACACCCTTTTCTCGAAAACGACGCCTACGATTTTTCTTAACTTTCAAAGTCCTATCGGTTGTCTATATAGGGAATCCAAAATGAAAAGCATTGAAATAATATAAGTGGTCGAAAAATGGCCTCGGACTTTGAAAAAAATTGAAAAATCGTTAAATTTTTGGAAACGCTCTTTAATTATCTTTTTTTCCAAAACTACTGAATAGATGTTTCTGACACTTCTGGTACAGAAAGTTAAGTATCCAAAGAACTTTGTAAAGCTATCACAACAACGATCGTAAAACCGGAAATAGTCGAAAAAATGTCCGATATTTTGAAAAAAAATAATTGCAGTTCAGCCCATTTTTTTAAAATTTATACGGCGCCGAGGCCTGTGGCAGCATTCCCACGCGGACACTAAAAACACGTTCACTCAATCAACCGCCATTACAGACGGGCTTTATTGCTTGATGCCATCGACAATGTTTTCATTCATTCCTTTATCTGTCCCTATAATATCAGATATTTGGGAAAAAAACACAAACAAAATTTAAAAAAAAGAAAATACAGTAAAAAAATTGGTACTCATGCAAAAATCGACATTTCTCAGCCAGATGTCACTGAATCAAAACAATTAAAGTATAGTTTTCTAGCTCGATGAATTGGCTATTTTATGACTTACTTCCTGTCTGATTCCTGAAAGCCGATTCAGTGCTGCTTGCAGGTCTAGTTATTATTATTATTATTTATTATTATTTTTTTTTTCTTCGGGAGAGCCTATTTCTCAGTGCCTGTAATAGATACCGATCTAGAACCTCATTTTCTATCATTAAACCATGTGTTTGCAACATATGGGCTATATTTGAAACTTCTGCGCGGACCGAAAATGACCGAATGTCGTACCGTCTCAAAAAATTAAAAAACAGCCGTAGATTCGTTAATTCTGTACCTATTTTCACACAAATGACATTTTTGTAAACCCTGAATCGTTCCCAAGGAAATGGCTATTGCACATTTTTCAATTTCGAAACTTGAAAAACAAATTTAAGACACAATTTTTGTCATTTTTCAAAATTTTAAAATTTGACCTACATTTTTGGATACCTGAAGACCATCCAATTCCAGAAATATAAGTTTCATTCCGAGTTATCACCCTTTATTTTTCGATTTTTTTCGAATTTTCTACCCATTTTTTTAGCTCGAGTTTTGTTTTACGGCCGAATCGACGTTTCTGAAACTCCTGGAACATGAAGTTATAGTTCAAAACTAACGTATAAAGTTATTTCGACAAACATTTATAAACCGGAAGTAGTCGAAATAATGGCCGATATTTTGAAAAAAACGCAAAAAATGAATGCTTTTGGGAAAAACATGAATTCTTAGTCCGATATCAACGGATAAAAACGATTAAGATACCGTTGGGTTGCCCGAGAATTGCAGTATCATATGATATCCTAATATTACAGATAACATGAACAGCAAGTAAAATATGGCACGCTGAAAATCAAATATTTTCTGATTTGGAGCGTTTTTGAACGCCTGTATCTTGAAAACTGCTCCTGCGATTTTTCTTCAACTTTCTCTATCAAGATACCTTTTGGTAGTCTTGTGTATGAAACAGTCCGTTTAGACTTTGAAATATCCGTAATAGGTCAAATAACGAACTGAAAATCGAGAAAAGTCGAAAAATCGTGAAATTTTGGAAAATACTATATTATTTATTTTTTTTTACTGATTTTCAAAAAACTTTATGATATTTAGATATCTGATCTAATGTCGAATCCAAAATTGTATAATATGTATTCAGTTATTGAAATTTAATTTTTGATATTTTGACATTTTTGCATTTTTGGCACTTTTAAACATAGGATTTCTCAGGGGCATTTTATCTGATCATATATTGTAATATATCATTACAGAACTATGTCGCAATTCAATTGCCTAAACCGGTTATTAAAACTATCTCGATAATAATCACCATACCGGAAGTATTCAAAAAATGAAAAAAAAAGGATAAATAAATGGCGTTCTTGCGAAAAGCTGGATTTCTCCATCAGATATTACCGGCCCAAAAGAAATAAAGTGTCTTTTGATGGCCCCATTAATGGACTATCATACGACATCTCAATGGTACGATTTCGATGGTTAGTAAATAAATTATGTTACGCCGAAAATCTAGGATTTTTCGTTTTTGGATCCTTTTGAGACACCCGTTTCTCGAAAACGACTCCTGCGATTTTTTTAAAACTTTTTTTACTCAGACTCATATCTGTGGTTTGTGGCGTGAATCCAAATGGAAAAGGTTTGAAATAATTTAAGGTGTCATAAAATGGCCTCAATCTTTGAAAAAAGTAGAAAAATCGTTTAATTATTGAAAATGTTCTTTTATTTATCTTTTTTACAAACGACTACTGAAATAGATGTTTCTGACATTTCTGGAAAAGAAAGATATCTATCAAAACAACTTGTTAAAACTATCCCGACAATAATCCAAAATCCAGAAGTAGTCGATAAAATATCAGATATTTGGGAAAAAAACACAAAAAAATGTAAAAAAAAAGAAAATACAGTAAAAAATTGGTACTCTGGCAAAAATCGGCATTTCTCAGCCAGGTGTCACTGAATCAAAACAATTACAGTATCGTTTTGTAGCTGGGCCATTTTATGACATACTTTCTGTCTGATTCCTGAAAGCCGATTCAGTGCTGCTTGCAGGTCTAGTTATTATTATTATTATTCTTTTGTTTTGAGTAGATCTCAGCAACTACTTGTCGAATCGTTACGATTTCTTCGGTTTTACTGCGAAAGTGGGTGTGACTTAGAGGATAAAGCTATTTTGAACGTTCTGTGACAATGCGAAATAACCGAAATCACCGAAGTTATCATTTTTAAAAATATTGCAGTAATTTTAACAATAATCATTGGATTTCCAACTTTCGATACATTTTGGCATAGCCGTTGGCAGGGCACATAGCTACGCTACTTTCGATTTTTGATTTTAGGCAAATCTTCGAAGATATAAGGCGCCAAATTTCGAAAATTTAAAATTTTACAAAAAACTTTTTTATTTATAAATTTTTTTTTAGTTCTGTTGTACACAGAAATAGAATTAAAGAGTCATTTGACTTGCGCAAAAATGTTAATTTTTTTGGTCTCAGTAATTTTGCTTGACCGCCATTTCAGCCCTACATTAATTATTTGTTGTTCGATTTGTATAAAACAAAATTCTTATGCTCCGTTGTCTCAATTGTCATTTTTTTTATTACCAAAAGTGTTATCTGTCGACACCGGAAGTGGTATAATTTTACCAAAAACTACAATTTAGACAGTTAGGTACCGTTTTTCAAAAACAAAAATTATTTTTTTGAAAAGTTATGTGACTCAAAAAGTGTGTCCTTATCAGGCGCAAAAAATGTCGGAAGCAGTTTTTTTAATTTCAATTTCATTTTCTAGCAAAGTGGAATAAAAGGTGAAAAAGGACGTAAAATTGACCTATTTACAACCCATTCAGGCTTTTCAGATTTTAAAATATTTCTACGTTACTTTTATAAGACTATTGTTTTTACTAAAATTATTTTAGTAAAGTGGAATAAAAGGTGAAAAAGGACGTAAAATTAACCTATTTACAACCCATTCAGGCTTTTCAGATTTTAAAATATTTCTACGTTACTTTTATAAGACTATTGTTTTTACTAAAATTATTATTAAGCTTTCATATGTATTTACATATGAAAGCTTATTGTTTCTGTTAAGATTATTCTTTTTCTTATTATTAGGCTTTCAGACTTTCGTCTGAAAGACTATTGTTTTTACTAAAATTATTATTATTTTTTTTTTTTTATTTCGGGAGTGGCTATTTCTCAGTGCCTGTAACAGATACCGATCTAGAACCTCGTTTTCTATCATAATACCATGTGTTCGCAACATATGGGCTATATTTGAAATTTCTGTGCGGACCGGAAGTGGCCGAATTTCGTACGTTGTCAAAAAATCAAAAAACAGCCGTAGATTCGTTAATTCTGTACCTATTTTCATACAAATGACATTTTTGTAAACCCCAAGTCTTTCCTTAGGAAATGGCTATCTCGCATTTTTCAATTTCGAAAAAACCTATGGGACTATTGTCGTTCGAAAATTGAGAAAACAAAATTTAAGAGACAATTTTTGTCATTTTTCAAAATTTTCAAATTTGACCTACATTTTTGGATACCTGAAGACCATCCGATTCCAGAAATATAAGTTTCATTCCGAGTTATCACCCTTTATTTTTCGTTTTTTTTCGAATTTTCTGCCCATTTAGTGAGCTCGAATTTCGTTTTACGGCAGAATCGACGTTTATGAAACCCTTGGAAAATAAAGTTATACTTCAAAACTAACGTATAAAGCTATTTCGATAAACATCTATAAACCGGAAGTAGTCGAAATAATGGCCGATATTTTGAAAAAAACGGAAAAAAAGAATGCTTTTGGGAGAAACATGAATTCTCAGTCCGATATCAACGGATTAAAACGATTAAGATATCGTTGGGTTGCCTGAGAAATGCAGTATCATATGATATCCTATTATTACAGATAACATGAACAGCACGTAAAATATGGCACGCTGAAAATCAAGTATTTTCTGATTTGGAGCGTTTTTGAACGCCTTTATCTCGAAAACTGCTCCAATGATTTTTCTTATACTTTCTCTATCAAGATACCTTTTGGTAGTCTTGTGTATAAAACAGTCCGTTTAGACTTTAAAATATCCGTAATAGGTCAAATAACGAACTGAAAATCGAAAAAAGTCGAAAAATCGTGAAATTTTGGAAAATATTCTATTTTCTTTTTTTTTTACTGATTTTCAAAAAACTTTATGATATTTAGATATCTGATCTAATGTCGAATCCAAAAGTGTATAATATGTATTCAGTTATTGAAATTTAATTTTTGATATTTTGACATTTTTGGCACTTTTAACATAGGATTTCTCAGGGGCATTTTATCTGATCATATATTGTAATATTATATCATTACAGAACTCTGTCGCTATTTAATTGCCTAAAACGGTTTTTAAAACTATCTCGATAATAATCACCATACCGGAAGTATTCAAAAAATGAAAAAAAAAAGGTATAAAAATGTCGTTCTTGCAAAAAGCTGGATTTCTCCATCAGATATTACCGACCCAAAAGAAATAAAGTGTCTTTGGATGGCCCCATTAATGGACTATAATATGGCATCTCAGCGGTACGATTTCGATGGTTAGTAAATAAATAATGTTTTGCCGAAAATCTTTGTATTTTTCGTTTTTGGAGCCTTTTGAGACGCCTTTTTCTCGAAAACAACTCCTGCGATTTTTTTAAAACTTTTTTTACTCAGACTCATATATGTGGTCTGTGGCGTGAATCCAAAAGGAAAAGGTTTGAAATAATTTAAGGTGTCATAAAATGGCCTCAATCTTTGATAAAAGTAGAAAAATCGTTAAATTATTGAAAATGTTCATTTATTTATCTTTTTTTACAAACAACTACTGAATAGATGTTTCTGACATTTCTGGTACAGAAAGATATCTATCCACACAACTTGTTAAAACTATCCCGACAATAATCCAAAATCCAGAAGTAGTCGAAAAAATATCAGATATTTCGGAAAAAAACACCAAAAAAAATTTAAAAAAAGAAAATACAGTAAACAATTGGTACTCTTGCAAAAATCGACATTTCTCAGCCAGGTTTCACTGAATCAAAACAATTAAAGTATCGTTTTGTAGCTCGATAAATGGGCTATTTTATGACATACTTCCTGTCTGATTCCTGAAAGCCGATTCAGTGCTGCTTGCAGGTCTAGTTATTATATTTTTTTTCGGGGGAGCCTATTTCTCAGTGCCTGTAACAGATACCGATCTAGAACCTCATTTTCTATCATTAAACCATGTGTTCGCAACATATGGGCTATATTTGAAACTTCTGCGCGGGCCGGAAGTGGCCGAATTTCGTACGGTGTCAAAAAATCAAAAAATTCTGTACCTATTTTCATACAAATGACATTTTTGTAAACCCCGAATCTTTCCCAAGGAAATGGCTATCTCACATTTTTCAATTTCGAAAATTCCTATGGGACTATTGTTGTTCGAAAATTGAAAAAACAAAATTTAAGAGACATTTTTTGTCATTTTTCAAAATTTTCAAATTTGATCTACATTTTTGGATACCTGAAGACCATCCGATTCCAGAAATATAAGTTTTATTCCGAGTTATCATAAAACCATGTGCTCGCAACATATGGGCTATATTTGAAACTTCTGCGCAGACCGGAAGTGGCCGAATTTTGTACGGTGTCAAAAAATCAAAAAACTGCCGTAGATTCGTCAATTCTGTACTTATTTTCATACAAATGATATTTTCGGCAACACCAAATCTTTTCTCGGGTGATAGCAGTTGAGAATTTTGAAATTTCGAAACTTCGTCGCTGACTTCTAGCGTTCGAAAAATGAAAAAAAAAATTTAAGAGACAATATTTGTCATTTTTCAAAATTTTCAAATTTGACCTACATTTTTGGATACCTTAAGACCATCCAATTCCAGAAATATAAGTTTCATTCCGAGTTATCACCCTTTATTTTTCGATTTTTTTCGAATTTTCTGCCCATTTTGTGAGCTCGAGTTTCGTTTTACGGCCGAATCGACGTTTCTGAAACTCCTGGAACATGAAGTTATAGTTCAAAACTAACGTATAAAGCTATTTCGACAAACATCTATAAACCGGAAGTAGTCGAAATAATGGCCGATATTTTGAAAAAAACGCAAAAAATGAATGCTCTTGGGAAAAACATGAAATCTCAGTCCGATATCAACGGATTAAATCGATTAAGATATCGTTGGGTTGCCCGAGAATTGCAGTATCATATGATATCCTATTATTACAGATAACATGAACAGCAAGTAAAATATGGCACGCTGAAAATCAAGTATTTTCTGATTTGGAGCGTTTTTGAACGCCTGTATCTCGAAAACTGCTCCAATGATTTTTCTTAAACGTTCTCAATCAAGATACCTTTTGGTAGTCTTGTGTATGAAACAGTCCGTTTAGACTCTGAAATATCCGTAATAGGTCAAATAACGAACTGAAAATCGAAAAATGTCGACAAATCGTGAAATTTTGGAAAATACTCTATATTTTTTTAAATTTTTACTGATTTTCAAAAAACTTTATGATATTTAGATATCTGATCTAATGTGGAATCCAAAAGTGTATAATATGTATTCAGTTATTGAAATTTAATTTTTGGCATATTTGCATTTTTGGCACTTTTAAACATAGGATTTCTCAGGGGCATTTTATCTGATTATATATTGTAATATATCATTACCGAACTCTGTCGCTATTTAATTGCCTAAACCGGTTTTTAAAACTATCTCGATAATAATCACCATACCGGAAGTATTCAAAAAATGAAAAAAAAGGTATAAAAATGTCGTTCTTGCAAAAAGCTGGATTTCTCCATCAGATATTACCGGCCCAAAAGAAATAAAGTGTCTTTGGATGGCCCCATTAATGGACTATCATATGGCATCTCAATGGTACGATTTCGATGGTTATTAAATAAATAATGTTACGCCGAAAATCTAGTAAAACCTTTTTTACTCAGACTCCTATCTGTGGTCTGTGGCGTGAATCCAAAAGGAAAAGGTTTGAAATAATTTAAGGTGTCAAAAAAAGGCCTCAATCTTTGATAAAAGTAGAAAAATCGTTAAATTATCGAAAATGTTCTTTTATTTATCTTTTTTACAAACAACTACTGAATAGATGTTTCTAACATTTCTGGTACAGAAAGATATCTATCCAAACAACTTGTTAAAACTATTCCGACAATAATCCAAAATCCAGAAGTAGTCGAAAGACTATCAGATATTTGGGAAAAAACAGAAAAAAATTTTAAAAAAAAAGAAAATACAGTAAAAAATTGGTACTCTTGCAAAAATCGGCATTTCTCAGCCAGGTGTCACTGAATCAAAACAATTACAGTATCGTTTTGTAGCTGGGCTATTTTATGACATACTTCCTGTCTGATTCCTGAAAGCCGATTCAGTGCTGCTTGCAGGTCTAGTTATTATTATTATTATTATTTTGTTTTGAGTAGATCTCAGCAACTACTTGTCGAATCGTTACGATTTCTTCGGTTTTACTGCGAAAGTGGGTGTGACTTAGAGGATAAAGCTATTTTGAACGTTCTGTGACAATGCGAAATAACCGAAATCACCGAAGTTATCATTTTTAAAAATATTGCAGATTTTTTAACAATAATTATTGGATTTCAACTTTCGATACATTTTGGCATAGCCGTTGGCAGGGCACATAGCTACGCTACTTTCGAGTTTTGATTTTAGGCAAATCTTCGAAGATATAAGGCGCCAAATTTCGAAAATTTAAAATTTTACAAAAAACCTTTTTATTTATAAATATTTTTTTAGTTCTGTTGTACACAGAAATAGAATTAAAGAGTCATTTGACTTGCGCAAAAATGTTAATTTTTTTTGTCTCAGTAATTTTGCTTGACCGCCATTGGCTAATTCAGTTTTTCAGCCCTACATTAATTATTTGTTGTTCGATTTGTATAAAACAAAATTCATATGCTCCGTTGTCTAAATTGTCATTTTTTTATTACCAAAAGTGTTATCTGTCGACACCAGAAGTGGTATAATTTTACCAAAAACTACAATTTAGACAGTTAGGTACCGTTTTTCAAAAACAAATATTATTTTTTTGAAAAGTTATGTGACTCAAAAAGTGTGTCCTTATCAGGCGCAAAAAATGTCGGAAGCAGTTTTTTTAATTTCAATTTCATTTTCTAGCAAAGTGGAATAAAAGGTGAAAAAGGACGTAAAATTGACCTATTTACAACCCATTCAGGCTTTTCAGATTTTAAAATATTTCTACGTTACTTTTATAAGACTATTGTTTTTACTAAAATTATTATTAGGCTTTCAGACTTTCGTCTGAAAGACTATTGTTTTTACTAAAATTATTATTATTAGGTCTAGTTCTTATTATTTATTTTTTTTGTGTTTTATCCACAAATCGGATTTCTCAGAATCTACTCATAGGATCTTTCTGAAACTTTTACCTACCCCCGAAAAAATGGGTGGTGGCTGTTGGATAAATATATTTTCAAAACGTTTTTCGCATCCGAAATCACCGAATTTTACGAACAAATGCATTTGACCTACTTTGCTGTAACTTTGTGACTATTTCACCTATTTTACTAATTCGTTTTTCTTTGAATACCTTGACTCCTTTACTTCAAATCTGCAATTTCAGATTTTCGAATTTCGAGAATTCGTCGCTGTTGTACGATTTTCATGAAATTTAATATGTAAGTAGACCTTAATGATGCGACTTGAAAAATGACTTTAGAAATTTTCTAACTTATCTCCCCTTGGTGAAATTAAGGATCAAAGTTTTCAAAAAAATCGTCGAAATATAGGTCAGAATGACCTAGTTTTTTTTTCTATACTAGAAAAGGAATTACTGATTCGTACACAAAATATGGAGTTTGTCGATCGAACCGGAAGTGCCACCATCTTTAAACGTGAAAAATCAATAAGTCTTTTTTGCTATTTTACTTACAGACTCGGGAGTTATATTTTCTGAATCCTTGTAGGAAGGCCTAAAAAATGTCGCAATAGAATTCTGATTTAGGTCAACCGGGAGTCACCATTTTGAATTGAAAATGAAAAATAGAAGCAATTTGAAGGGCCGAGACTTTGGAGCACAATAACTCTCATTCTAATTAAGCTAGAATGTTCAAACTTGTTGTAGACGTTCACTAGGTCAATGTTATGATTGAGTTCAAAGATGAGCATTTTCTGCTTAGGGTAAGCAGAGATAAGCATGCTGATTTGTTGATTCTTTAGGGCACGATAACTTCGGTTATAATGAAGGGAGGGCGGTGAAACTTTTGTTAATAGAGAGTCTAATAGCTAGCCTGTTGTGTGAAATCATTGTATCATTTTTTTTAAATATCAGGGATAGCCGAAAAAAAGAGATTGAAAATCCAAAAAGTCGTATTTTTACAATTTGGAGCATGTTTAGAGGTCTTTCTCGTAAAGTCAACATACTATTTTTTGGGAACTTCTTCTACAAAGAGTCTTATTGGTAGTCTTTTATATGAAACCATCGATCAACAATCCAACATATCAGGAGTAGAAGAACAAAAGGATCGAACATTGAAAACGGCACCCTTTCATTGTTAAGCGAAACATGCAGTGTGGGTGACTACAATCTACGCATTTAGTCATCGTATAGAGTTTATTCAACAGTATCGAATTCCAACTGCTTAGGGATATTTTACGTGCACTCCAATGTGTACACGGGACCTTGGTTTTTCGTCCCATCCGAAGGACTAGACAGCTGTGCTTATCAGGCCCTGCGTTCTGCCTCACTGACAAGGGGAACCACGCCGGGAAATCGAGATGAACTTTTTCCGTGCAGAACTTTCAATTCAGGCCAAACGTTTATTGCATACGATTAAGCTGGTCAGTTGGAGCTTATTTTCAAAAGTTTTGTAATAATCGGTTGATAATTATTAAAGTACCGTGCACATTAAACTGTTAAAACAGAAAATTTCGCCCGGTTGAAATGTTTCTTGCTATAAGTCAGCAATTTTCCGAATTCAGGGAGGCTGGATGGCTGAATGGTTAGCATGTGCTCGCTGTATCGTAACGTTTGTCATTGAGTCAACGGGCGTCGTTTCGATCTCCAGGTTGCACGTGACATGGTGTATGATGTCCAATCTCGTGGGTTTTCTCCGTGTTCTTCAGTTTCCTCCCAACGGCTAAAGACCAGTAAGCGCAAGGGGAGTTTTTAAATAAAATTAAAAAACATATGTTAGTCTCGAAATGACCTAGTTTGTGTCGAATGGACATTAGGCCGCATTTCTCTCTTTTATTTTTAAAGTTTTGTAATAATCGGTTGGTAATCAAAGGTACTGTAAAAGTGATAAAACAGAAAATTCCGTCCGGTTGTAATGTTTCTCAATTTAAAGTCAGCAATTTGCCGATTTCAAGGGGCAAACGTTTATTGCGAACGATTAAGCTGGTCAGGGGGAGCTTATTTTTAAAAGTTTTGTAATATTCGGTTGATAACTAAAGGTACCGTGCAAATTAAACTGTTAAAATAGAAAATTTGGCCCGGTTGAAATATTTCTCGCTGTAGGTCAGCAATTTGCCGATTTTAGGGAGGTTGCGTGGCTGAATGGTTAGCACGTGCGCTCTGTATCATAACGTCTGTCACTGACTCAACTGGCGTTGTTTCGATTTCTTGGTTGTACGTGACAAGGAGTATGGTCGCATGTCCAACCTGGTAGGTCGTAACGCCGTTGCCCGGGTAAAATTTCCCTTATTGCACATTTATGGCGTATGCCCGTCTTCAGTAGCCCATTTTAGGAGCAGCACAGTAGGACGTTAAACCCCATTCAATTTCATTTCATTTTCTCTATGTTGCTTATTTATTATAGTGGATAAATATTTTTCTGGTTCTAGCAATTATTTAATTTCTGCATAGAAATCTTGCTTTGGCCAGTTTTTTTTTATTGCAGAGTGCCATTCTAGTATATTGCAGTCTATGACCCTTTGTTTAAAACATGCTTAAGAAGTCGTCACGATTTCCTACTTATAACCAAACATATTGGAAATATTAGTCTGGCATTATTAAATCCTAATTTTATTGGTCTTATTTAAAATTAAACTTTCATTTAACTATGAACAACTCTTAACGTGTCTCTTTAAAACTATTAAATACTCTAAAACAGTAGCTCAACCTTTTGACCTAAACTCATTAATTTACCATTTTGTTGTGAGCGACTTCTTATTCTTCCTATATGACATATTGCACGTGTCTGATTTCAAAGGGGGTTGGGTGGCTGAATGGTTAGCACGCGCGCCTGTCATTGAGTTAACTAGCGTGTTTTCGAATGCTCGGTTGTACGTGACAAGGAGTAAGGTCGCCTGTCCAACCTGCCATTTTTAATTTTTTTCCCCCGACATTTTAATTTCATTTTCTCATCCGTCTCATTACAGTAATACAAGTTTCAGTTATTTCCCTTTAGTTTTCAGATTATTGTTATGCCTGGGTGCAATGATTCATACTATATTTAGACTTGTAACTTCGCGAGTTTCTTCTTATCCTTTTATTTAGGATACTTGATACAATCAATGACACGTGACGATAAATATGAAAGCTTTCATATCTGCATGGGACAGTAGCAGATCTAGTTCTTATTAAGCTTTCATATATTCAAATATGAAAGCTTATTGTTTCTGTTAAGATTATTATTCTTCTTCTTATTTTTTTTTTGTGTGTTTTATCCACAAATCGCATTTCTCTGAATCTACTCATAGGATCTTTCTGAAACTTTTACCTACCCCCCCCCCCAAAAAAAAAATGGGTGGTGGCTCTTAGGCAAATATATTTTCAAAACGTTTTTCGCATCCGAAATCACCGAATTTTACGAACAAATGCATTTGACCTACTTTGCTGTAACTTTGTGACTATTTCACCTATTTTACTAATTCTTTTTTCTTTGAATACCATGACTCCTTTACTTCAAATCTGCAATTTCGAATTTTCGAATTTCGAAAATTCGTCGCTGTGATTTCGAGCCGGAAGTAAAAATCAAAATAACAACTTCTTTAATAGTTGCACGATCTTCATGGAATTTGGTATGTAATTAGATCTCGCCCATGCGACTTTAAAAATGTTGTTAGAAATTGTCTAAATTATCCCCCCTTGGTGATATTAAGGATCAAAGTTTTCAAAAAAATTGACGAAATATAGGTCAGATTGCCTTGATATTTTTTTTTGGTACTAGCTACGACACTACTGATTCGTACACAAAAAAAATGGAGTTTGTAACCCAAACCGGAAGTGCTTCCATCTTGAAATGTGCAAAATAAATAAGGCTTTTTTGGTATTTTACTTACAGACATGGCAATTATATTTCCCGAATCTTTGTAGGAAGGCCAAAAAACGGTAGCAAAAACATTTTTGATTTCTGGCAAATCATGGACGCCATTTTGAATTGAAAATGACATATAGTAAAAAATCCTCATTATTGGGCTTGAAAACATACACAATTGGTCGTGGCTTAGAGAGTGTGTCTCCATTACGAAATTAATACATTTCAGGATAGCCTGGCTCATGGTCGAGTGTTTGGTATTCTAATATTTCATTAGACGTTTTCTGTGCCGACAAGGTTGTTTTCGAGGTTAGCGGGTTTGACTTCGCGCATGCGCTACGCTAGAACCAAAGGTATGATGACTACCAAACTCCGGCCCCAACTTGTCACGTTTGTACCTAAAAGTCCTTAAATGTTCAGATCGATACCTGCATTCCTTCAAGTCGTTTACATGTGAGGTGGCATATTTTTTTACCGTTTTTTTTCTAAGTAAATTCCCGCACTCCGTAAGGGGAAAAGGGTGTTTTTTGCCCTAGCAGCGCCAAAAATTCTTCGATTAACCTGGTTTTTTGGCACGATGTGCCCATTTACTAGCCCGAATTTCGAGTACTTGTCCCATCTGATTCCGATGAAAAAAACCAAAGAAAACCGATTTTACGGCTTTTTTCGCCGATTTTGAGACTAAAAAAGTTTTTTAGAATTTTGAAATTGCAAACGACAAGATAAAGTCATTTTGTTGTCTCATGTGATGGGTATGAGTCTTCTGCACCGATGCGGATTGGATGCGGACTATATTTTTTAGACTGTCAATGATTTGATGTTCTGAGACTGCCGAGGCATCATTGGGGGGTATTTTTTTTAAAATTTATACTGGTCGGATGCGCCACGATGAGGTTAGTAACATATTAAAAGGAGAACATGATCGAATCGAAAATTCGAAAAAATATGGCCATGTTTTACAATAAAAAAAAGTTGCTGGGTCGGCTTGGGTTCGAATTTTTAAGGACATGTTCCCGTATTAGAAATCACTTAAATTGTTTATATGTGCTAGCTAACATCCTAAGGCACAATCTCTGAAAATGTCAAGAAATTCCGACAACCGTAACGCCTGCTAAAACACGCTCGCGCAATTAGGCCTATTTTTTGCCTATTTTTCGAATGTTTTTAGACTAACAAGTCCATTTTTCGTGCGCTTCGTTTGAGGCCCCATATCCCGGCTACTATGGGTTTGAATCCATATGATTTGATCGGGATCGATAGCTTGGACACTTCCTTCCGTCGTATAAAAAGTTTGGACCCCTGACCCTAACCACGGTCACGTGACAGGGTGTCAAACATGGCTTCCCAAAACGAAGGGACATGTTTGCTGCCTTATAGCTCGGCACCTATGGGCTCGAATCAAAATGTGTTGGCTGGGAATAATAGCCTTGACAATTCTTTCCATTGTATTAAAAATAGATCTCACCCGAATGCCATGCACGCGCTACGATATTTAAGAGTGCCCGGGCGGGTCTCGAGTCTTGGTATTCAAAGGTTAAATCTCTGGAATTTCTAGCGGTTGCCTGTGCCGCGTAATATTTATCACATATTAAAAGGAGAGAATATTCAGATATCAAGAACGAAAATAAATCGATAAAATACGGCAACTTTTCAAGCCAAAAAAGTTTGATGGGTGGGGGTGGGTTTATAATTTATTCCATTTTTTATATGCGATAGCTAGAATCTCAAAGTACAATCTTTGCAAATTTGAAGGCAAACGGAGCACTGGAACGTTGCCTGGGCAGTGCCAATCTATCCCGGTCGCAAAAATCTGCATTCGGGAAACCTCGATGGATGATACTATGACCGGACGTTTTATGACCTTGACACATACACGATATACATAGTGTTAAAATCCTTATGAAATATTTAAATCATTTACTGCTATAATATGAAATATCACTTATTTCCTAGTTAAATAAAAATAGGTCACCGGGTGCTGTACAACTTCAAGAACCCTGCGACCATTTTACACTTTCTATTGCCAGAAAATATTTGTTTTACTAGTCTTATTCAAGTTTTAAAATAAACAATATTTTTTTCTGAAAATCAATGTCGAGATTTAGTGTATCATATACGATACAATGGGCCATAGCCTAGAGGTAGAGTGTTCGATCCCTGCATTTGCCGAGAAAGTTCATCTCGATTTTACCGTACTCCACAAGGGGAAAAAAGGGCTTTTTTGCCCTAGCAGCGCCACAAATTCTTCGATTAACCTGTTTTTTTGGCACGATGTACCCATTTACTAGCCCGAATTTTTAGTAATGGTCCCATCTGATTCCGATGAAAAAACAAAAGTTATGGCCAAAAAACCGATTTTACGGCTTTTTTCGCCGATTTTGAGACTAAAAAAGTTTTTTAGAATTTTGAAATTGCAAACGACAAGATAAAGTCATTTTGATAGTCTCATGTGATGGGTATGAGTCTTCTGCACCGATGCGTATTGGATTTGATTTTTTTCAAAATGGCGGACTATATTTTTGAGACTGTCAAATTTTGATGTTCTGAGACTGTCGAGGCATCAATGAGGGGTATTTTTTTAAAAATTTATACTGGTCAGATGCGCCGCGATGAGGTTAGTAACACATCAAAAAGAGAACATGATCGAATAAAAATTCGAAAAAATATGGCCATTTTTCACGAAAAACAAAAGTTGCTGGGTCGGCTTGGGTTCGAATTTTTTAGGCCATGTGCCCGTATTAGAAATCACTTGAATTTTTTAATGTGCTAGCTAACATCCCAAGGCACAATCTCTGAAAAATTTCAAAAAATTCCGACAACACTAACTCTGCTAAAACACGCTCCCGCAAATAGGCCTATTTTTTGCCTATTTTTCGAATGTTTTTAGACTAACAAGTCACTTTTTCGTGCGCTACGTTTGAGGCCCTATATCTCGGCCGCTATGTGTTCGAATCCATATGTTTTGATAGGGATCGATAGCTTGGACCTCCATAGTATCAAAAGTTGGGACCCCTGACCCTAACCACGGTCACGTGACAGGGTGTCAAACATGATGACATATGACCCTTGACATGTGACCGGAAATGACTGTGAATATGAAAGCTTTCATATCTGCTTGGGACAGTAGCAGATCTAGTTAAGCTTTCATATTTTTTTGTGTTTTATCCACAAATCGGATTTCTCTGAATCTACTCATAGGATCTTTCTGAAACTTTTACCTACCCCCCCCCCCCCCAAAAAAAAAAAAATAAGTGGGTGGTGGCTGTTGGGTAAATATATTTTCAAAACGTTTTTCGCATCCGAAATCACCGAATTTTACGAACAAATGCATTTGACCTACTTTGCTGTAACTTTGTGACTATTTCACCTATTTTACTAATTCTTTTTTCTTTGAATACCTTGACTCCAATACTTCAAATCTGCAATTTCGAATTTTCGAATTTCGAAAATTCGTCGCTGTGATTTCGAGCCGGAAGTAAAAATCAAAATAACAACTTTTTTAATAGTTGCACGATTTTCATGGAATTTGGTATGTAAGTAGATCTCGCTCATACGACTTTAAAAATGTTGTTAGAAATTGTCTAAATTATCCCCCCTTGGTGATATTAAGGATCAAAGTTTTCAAAAAAATTGACGAAAGGTCAGATTGCCTTGATATTTTTTTTTGTACTAGCTACGACACTACTGATTCGTACACAAAAAATGGAGTTTGTAACCCAAACCGGAAGTGCTTCGATCTTGAAATGTGAAAAATAAATAAGGCTTTTTTGGTATTTTACTTACAGACATGGCAATTATATTTTCCGAATCCTTGAAGGAAAGCCAAAAAACGGTAGCAAAAACATTTTTGATTTCTGGCAAATCATGGACGCCATTTTGAATTGAAAATGACATATAGTAAAAAAATCCTCATTATTGGGCTTGAAAACATACACAATTGGTCGTGGCTTAGAGAGTGTGTCTCCTATTAACAAAATTAACACATTTCAGGATAGCCTGGCTCATGGTCGAGTGTTTGGTATTCTAATATTTCAAAAATTCGAATTTCGCCTTGGACGTTTTCTGTGCCGACAAGGTTGTTTTAGAGGTTAGCGGTTTTGACTTCGCGCATGCGCTACGCTAGAACCAAAGTTATGATGACTACCAAACTCAGGCCCCCCACCTGTCACGTTGGTACCTAAAAGTCCTGAAAAGATTAGATCGATACCTGCATTCCTTCAAGTCGTTTACATTTGAGGTGGCGGATTTTTTTCTCGTTTTTTTTCTAAGTAAATTCCCGCACTCCGTAAGGGGAAAAAATTGTTTTTTGCCCTAGCAGCGCTAAAAATTCTTCGTATGATGACTACCAAACTCCGGCTCCCAACTTGTCACGTTTGTACCTAAAAGTCCTGAAATGTTCAGATCGATACCTGCATTCCTTCAAGTCGTTTACATTTGAGGTGGCGGATTTTTTTCTCGTTTTTTTTCTAAGTAAATTCCCGCACTCCGTAAGGGGAAAAAGGTGTTTTTTGCCCTTGCAGCGCCAAAAATTCTTCGATTAACCTGTTTTTTTGGCACGATGTGCCCATTTACTAGCCCGAATTTTGAGTACTTGTCCCATCTGATTTCGATGACAAAACAAAAGTTATGGCCAAAAAAACGATTTACGGCGTTTTTCGCCGATTTTCAGACTAAAAAAGTTTTTTAGAATTTTGAAATTGCAAACCACAAGATAAAGTCATTTTGTTAGTCTCATGTAATGGGTATGAGTATTTGCACCGATGCGGATTGGGTTTGATTTTTTTCAAAATGTCGGACTATATTTTTGAGACTGTCAAAGTTTTGATTTTCTGATACTGTCGAGGCATCATTAAGGTATTTTTAAAAAAAATTATACTGGTCGGATGCGCCGCGATGAGGTTAGTAACATATCAAAAGGAGAACATGATCGAATAAAAATTCGAAAAAATATGGCCATTTTTCACGAAAAACAAAAGTTGCTGAGTCCGCTTGGGTTCGAATTTTTTAGGCCATGTGCCCGTATTAGAAATCACTTGAATTTTTTATTTGTTCTAGCTAACATCCCAAGGCACAATCTCTAAAAAATTTCAAGAAATTCCGACAACACTAACTCTGCTAAAACACGCTCGCGCAAATAGGCCTATTTTTTGCCTATTTTTCGAGTGTTTTTAGACTAACAAGTCACTTTTTTGTGCGCTACGTTTGGGGCCCTATATCTCAGCCTCTATGGGTTTGAATCAACATGTTTTGGTCGGGATCGATAGCTTGGTCACTTCCCTCCATAGTATTAAAAGTTGAGACCCCTGACCCTAACTACGGTCACGTGCAGGGTGTCAAACATGGTTTCTCAAAACAAAGGGCCATGTTTGCTGCCTTTTACCTCGGCCCCTATGGGTTCGAATCAAAACGTGTTGGCTGGGAATAATAGCCTTCACAATTCTCTTCATTGTATACAAAGTTGGCAGCTCTCACCCGAATGCCATGCACGCGGCACGATATTTAAAACTTAGGCGTTTTTCGACATTCGCGCATGCGCACAGCTGGAACCAATAGCACCAGCGGTACCAAACTCTGGTCCCATCCAGCTCTCGCTAGTGCCTAGGTGTCCTTTAACTTTCAGCTTGATAACTGCATTCCTTCTAGTCGTTTACATCTGAGACTCACTGGACAAGCATGTTTCACCGATGTACCCGCATTCCCACCTGTAAACGCCCCGAAGGGTGTCCGGGCGGGTCTCGAGGCTTGGTATTCAAAAGATATATCAACCCCGCCGAGTCGCTGCGTCACGTCAAAATCCCGTCCGGAGACCGGTAGTGGGCGAAACGGGCCCATGAAGTGAAGTTTGTCCCTACCTTGACCTTCGAGGGCCTCGTAGCATGGAAAGGGTCATGAGCCTAGATGGAGTCATCAATGTCCTTTCATGAGAGAGCTTGACCTTTGACCTGACCTTTGACCTTGGGTCGAAAAATTCCCAACTTGGTAACTTCGCGAGTTTTCGACCAATTTTAATATTTTTTTTCTTGTTATTTTCTTTAAGATACTTGGTATAATCGATGGCACGTGATGATGAATATGAAAGCTTTCATATCTGCTTGGGACAGTAGCAGATCTAGTTCCTATTATTATTATATTTTTTTTTTTTTGTGTTTTATTCACCTTTCGGTTTTCTCAGAATCTACCCATAGGATCTTTCTGAAATTTTTACCTACCCCCCCAAAAATGGTTGGTGGCTGTTGGGTGAATATATTTTCAAAACGTTTTTCGCATCCGAAATCACCGAATTTTACGAACGAATGCATTTGACCTACTTTGCTGTAACTTTGTGACTATTTGACCTACTTTACTAATTCCTTTTTCTTTGAATACCTTGTAACATTTACTTCAAATCTGCTCTTTCGGATTTTCGAATTTCGAAAATTCCTCGCTGTGATTTTGAACCGGAAGTTAAATCAAAAAGACAACTTCTTTAATAGTTGCACGATTTTCATGAAATTTGGTATGTAAGTGGATCTCGCTCATGGGAGTTTAAAAATGTCATTAGAAATTTTCTAAATTATCTCCCCTTGACGATATTAAGGATAAAAAAATTCAAAAAAATCGACGAAATATAGGTCAGATTGCCCTAAAATTATTTTTTTTACTAGCTACGACACTACTGATTTGTACACGAAAAATTGAGTTTGTAGCCCAAACCGGAAGTGCAACCATCTTGAAACGTCAAAATCGATATTCCTTTGTTGTTATTTTACTTACAGACAAGGCAATTATATTTTCCGAATCCTTTTAGAAAAGCCAAAAAACTGTCGCGAATAGAATTTTGATTTTTGCAAAAATGATGGACGATTTCGAACGGAAGTTAAAATCAAAATGACAACTTCTTTAATAATTGAACGATTTTTATGAAATTTGGTATGTCAGTAGATTTTGTTCATGTGACTTTAAAAATGTTATTAGAATTTTTTAAAATTATCTCCCCTTGGAGAAATTAAGGATCAAAATTTTCAAAAAATCGAAGAAATATTGGTCAGATTGCCTTGAATTTTGTATTTTTTACTAGCTACGGCACTACTGATTCGTATACAAAAAATGAAAATTATAGCACAAACCGGAAGTGCCACCATCAAGAAATGTGAAAATCGATATTCCTTTGGTGATATTTTACTTACAGACAAGGTAGTCGAGGAGGCTGACTCCATATGGCCTGGTTAGCGGGAAAAAATTCCCACTAAAATGATTCCTGATTTTTCTGAAACTATATGATGGGTAGTCTTCCAGAAAAATTCCCCCCGTTAATCGGCCTTGGGGAAAAAATTTTACAGCCATTTTTAGTTTTGGTATGTATACTTGCCTTCATAAACAATGTATACATTGTCAACAATATAAATGCAACAATATTTAACAGATGGACGCAATGTGATTTATGATAAAGTTCACACCTAGAAGTAAATTCTAGTTCCGTTAAGTAAGCCATATGATATGCATATTACTTATAATTGCATGCTATATATATTAAAATTTAGCTATTTAAGTAAAGGGAGGTAATAATACTCCATAATATTTAGACAACGTATTATGGTACATTTCCAACAAAATAAATTATACAACAGGGATATAAACTCACTAATAGTATGCTAAATAACAAGACATGTGTTTCTATTGAGTTATAAAATTAAACATAATATATGGCCGATAGCAATATTATTATAAACTTCGAAAAAATTTGTTAACATGCTATTCATACAGTGATCAAATATCAAGTCACTCACAATATATAACTACATATCCAAAACTATAGTTGTTATCAGTCTGGACTATTTAGGTGTCGACTATAAATAAAACAATACTAACAAAATGAAACTAGCTTTGCCACATAAACCACGCCTCCGGATAAATCCTGCCGATTATAGAATATCTGAGAAAAACTTTGATTCATTAGTAAAATAATAGTATTTGCTTCAACTGTATCACTCATACCTTTCAAACGATCAGTATGGATGTGCAGAGTTGATAAAATCAACTTTCCCTGTAACATCTGTCATCTTTCTAGAACTTGGTACGGACCTTTCCGGCGAAACTTAATTTTTCTACGAATAGTGGTTCTTGCTACAGGCGTAAACATGAAGACCCAATCACCCTTGTTGAAACTTATTTTAGTAGAATTCAAATCATCGGTTTGTCTTTGGTGTGTTGCTTGTTTCTTCTGTTTAGCAAATTTGTAACCTACATGTACCTGAAACTTTGTCCTGCGATTTGCTTCGTATGTATGTAGCTTATCCGGTGTCTCTGATGAGCTATGGTATGCTTCTTTATTTGTACCTATCCTCGTTGCTTTATTACGCTTACGTCTTCCAATGTGTCTGACAAAAGCACTATCCGTTTTTGATTTTCTTCTAGCTGTGGTTCCTTCTGTTTGCCTTTCTTTTTAGGTGGACACTTCACAGAAAGGTGACCCATTATCTTGCTTTTCTGACAGTTACTGCATAGTTTAGGTTTTAAATACATTGTCATGTTCCTGTAGACCATCAGATTTAGGTATCTTCCAAACTGATCTGGCATACTTTTAGCTGTTTCTCTTGATGTCCATGGCGCATTGATATGACTCGAATTCAATGGCTACTTGAACAGCATCTTCTAAACCCTCTGGCCTTGTTTGTTGAACTACCCATACCAGAGTCTTGTAGATAATTGAGAAATGCGTCCCTTGCGAGAATATCCTATAGATCTGCTTCAGCAGTAGGGTATGCGAGGATAACGAGTCGGTTTATTGACTGGCCTAACTCTGTTAGCTTTTCATTAATCCTTCTACGCCTATTCTTTAGTTCACATCTATACATCTCTGTCTGCTTCCTAGGTTGAAATCCTCTTTCCAAAGCTTCCATCAAACTAGTATAGTTGTATCTGTCTACTGTCGGAAGAGAACTCAGTACTTGCTGAGCTGGACTCATCAAACCTCAGCTAAATGTAACCCTCTTTCGTCTCTAGTCCTGCCATTAATGATATTACAAGTTTCAAAATTTATAATCCATTAATGGTGTGCATCCATCATATTTTCCGCCGGCAATACTGGCTTTCTGTAAGCCTGTCTTTGCTGTTGTAGCTGTAATGGAGCTCTGGACTGTTGATATCTACTTAGATAATCAGAGAAACTTGTCTCTTGGACTTTCTCTGTAACTGAGTCGACGTCTTCGAGGGGGACTCTCTAAGTGCAACCTTGTATCCTCGACCATGTTTGCCTTTCGTCTGTTAAAACTGGTGGCGGTCTGTTGTCTTCAAGGATGTAGGTTAACTCTTCTAGTTCTCTAGACAATTCTGTTAACCAGATCTGTCGTCTTTCAATTTCTTCTGGAGTCATTTCTCCTTTATCTGTTCGAAAACGGTGTGAACTGGATTCGGCCATCGCCTCTAAATTTCTGTAAATCTGTGCGAGGTATAGATTGATTTGGAGGAATAAATTGGATTCGAGTATTTTTTGTATTTTTATTTTGTAATTTGGCCTATGTAATCTTCCAATGGTAGTAGGTCATATTAGTGTCTTAGCTATTCAATAACTAGATTCCAGTCTACTAGTTTTGGACCAAATTAAGGCAAATATAGGCTATTGGGCCATCTTATCTACAGAATACCTTTGGAATCGGACTCAGCGCCCCTAAAAACCTATATTTTGAAACTCACATGTACTACAAAATAATTATGAAAAAAATCACAAAAATCGGATACCAAACCTGAAAATATGGTTACCACGGTAACCGTACGACATAATAAACATCATTTTCGCATTCCCCGACCCTGAAAACCTATATATCGACACCATACAACGTACCATTGACCAATCAGGGGCCCAAAAACTGAAATTTTTACAAAAGTTTGGATACCATACCTAAAAATGGCTGTAATTTTTTTTCCCAAAGGCCGATTAACGGGGGGAATTTTTCTGGAAGACTACCAATCCTATAGTTTCAGAAAAATCAGGAATCATTTTAGTGGGAATTTTTTCCCACAAAATATGCCATTCTCTCCGACTAGGCAATTATATTTTCCGAATCCTTTTAGAAAAGCCTAAAAACTGTCGGGATTAGAATTTTCATTTTTGGCAAATGATGGACGCCATTTTGAATTCAACATGAGCAATAGTGAAAAATCCACATTCATAGGCTTGAAAACATACACAATTGGTCGTGGCTTAGAGAATTTGTTTCTTATGTACATAATTAATACATTTAAGGATAACCTGGCTCATGGTCAAATGATTGGTTTTTGAATATTTCAAAAATTCGAATTACCCCTATGATGTTTTCCGTGCCGATACGGTTGTTTTCGAGTTAGCTTGTTTTGACTTCGCGCATGCGTTCCGCTGGAACCAAAGGTACCATGAGTACCAAATTCCGGCGAGGAACATTTCACGTTAGTACCTAGGTACCCTGAAATTTTCAAGGCGATATCTGCATTTGTTCAAGTCGTTTGTTCGTGGCACCTACCGTGCGTCATGACTTTGCGCATGCGCTACGCTAGAACCTAAGGTACCATGAGTACCGTATTCCGGCGAGGAACTTTTCACGTTGGTACCTAGGTACCCTGAAATTTTCAAGGTGATACCTGCATTTGTTCAAGTCGTTTGTTCTTGGCACCTGCCGTTGGTCGTTTTTTTCTATATAAGACAATTTACGGAAAAATATAGATTTTCGGAATTTAAAATTGGTTATAATTAATTGTGAAATTGCAAATGCAACGTGATTTTATCGCCTCTTTCATGTCATCTTCATTAGAAGGCTTGATCTCGCCTTAACTACATACAGCTTATCAAGCCCTTCACTCAACACTCTTCATTTTTCGGCACTAAATTTGATTGGGTATAGGCCCTCAACCGTGATCCAATCAGATTCCTTCGTTAAATGGGTTACTAAAAATGGACTACTTTCAATTCATTTTATTTATCCTGCGTTTAAAAAAATCCGTGCCGACAAGGTTGTTTTCGAGTTAGCTTGTTTTGACTTCGCGCATGCGTTACGCTGGAACCAAAGGTACCATGAGTACCAAATTCTAGCGAGGAACTTTTCACGTTAGTACCTTGGTACGCTGAAATTTTCAAGGCGATATCTGCATTTGTTCAAGTCGTTTGCTCGTGGCACCTACCGTGCGTCATGACTTTGAGCATGCGCTACACTAGAACCTAAGGTACCATGAGTACCGTATTCCGGCGAGGAACTTTTCACGTTGGTACATAGGTACCCTGAAATTTTCAAGGGTTACTAAAAATAGACTACTTTCAATTCATTTTATTTATCCTGCGTTTAAAAAAATCGTCACGATTATCAAGTCTCGCGCTTCTAGCTAAAATGTCTATGTGACAATCGAAATGTAAAGGTCAAGGTTCGATTCATCGACGTTTAACATTTACACCGGCGTTTTTAGTTGTCAGTGAGTTAGCGGAAAAAAAACATTCAACGGCTGTAAACTTGTCTAGTTCTTTTTCTGTGGGGGCTGCCATATTTGTTTACTACAGTCACGTGCTACATTGTGAGTGTGTTACGTGCCACGACTATTTTTAATCAAAACAACTTTGATGGATGGGGTGGGTTTTGAATTTATTTTCAACGTTCTTTGAATCTCACACTCTTCTATTTTTAATATGTGAGGTACAATCGGTGCAAATTTGAAGGTAATCGGACCTTCGGAACGTTGCTCGGGCGGTGCGAATTAAAACCCGTTACGAAAATTTGTTCATTCTTCAACGCGTTTTATATTGTATTATGGCCGCCACCTTAGATCCGCCGTCATTTACCAAATAACCTCAAAATATACCCCAAATCGACCATAATTTCTTTTAATTTCGCGCATGCCCTACGATGTAACCAATGTTTTCGGATGATTTTGTTTTTGCCCGGATGCAATGTTTCTAACTATATTTAAATCTGTAACTTTGCGAGTTTTTGACCAATTTTAATACTTTTTTCTTGTTACCTTCTTTAAGATACTTGACATATTTCATGACACGTGACGATGAATATGAAGCTTTCATATCTGCATGGGACAGTAGCAGATCTAGTTATTAGGCTTTCATTTCGTCTGAAAGACTATTGTTTTTACTCAAATTATTATTTATTAAGCTTCCATATATTCATATATGAAAGCTTATTGTTTCTGTTAAGATTATTATTCCTATTCTTATTTTTTTTTTTTGTGTTTTATTCACAAATCGGATTTCTCAGAATCTACTCATAGGATCTTTCTGAAACTTTTACCTACCTCCCCAAAAATGGGTATTGGCTGTTGGATAAATATATTTTCAAAACGTTTTTCGCATTCGAAATCACCGAATTTTACGAACAAATGAATTTGACCTACTTTGCTGTAACTTTGTGACTATTTCACCTATTTTACTAATTCTTTTTTCTTTGAATACCTTGACTCCTTTACTTTAAATCTGCAATTTCGTATTTTCGAATTTCGAAAATTCGTCGCTGTGATTTCGAACCGGAAGTTTACACCAACTCGACAACCTCTTTAGTAGTTGTACGATTTTCATGAAATTTAATATGTAAGTAGACCTTAATAACGCGACTTGAAAAATGACTTTAGAAATTTTCTAACTTATCTCCCCTTGGTGAAATCAAGGATCAAAGTTTTCCAAAAAATCGTCGAAATATAGGTCAGAATGACCTAGTTTTTTTCTATACTAGACAAGGAATTACTGATTCGTACACAAAATATGGAGTTTGTCGATCGAACCGGAAGTGCCACCATCTTTAAACGTGAAAAATCAATAAGGCTTTTTTGCTATTTTACTTACAGACTCGGGAGTTATATTTTCTGAATCCTTGTAGGAAGGCCTAAAAAATGTCGCAATAGAATTCTGATTTAGGTCAACCAGGAGTCACCATTTTGAATTGAAAATGACATATAGTAAAAAATCCTCATTATTGGGCTTGAAAACATACACAATTGGTCGTGGCTTAGAGAGTGTGTCTCCTATTAACGAAATTAATACATTTCAGGATAGCCTGGCTCATGGTAGAGTGTTTGGTATTCTAATATTTCAAAAATTCGAATTTCTCCTTTGACGTTTTCTGTGCCGACAAGGTTGTTTTCAAGGTTAGCGGTTTTGACTTCGCGCATGCGCTACGCTAGAACCAAAGGTATGATGGCAACCAAACTCCGGCCCCCCACTTGTCACGTTGGTACCTACTAGACCTGAAATGTTCAGATCGATACCTGCATTCCTTCAAGTCGTTTACATGTGAGGCGGCGGATTTTTTTGCCGTTTTTTTTGTAAGTAAATTCCCGCACTCCGTAAGGGGAAAGAGGTGTTTTTTGCCCTAGCAGCGCCAAAAATTCTTCGACTAACCTGTTTTTTTGGGCACGATGTGCCCATTTACTAGCCCGAATTTGAGTACTTGTCCCATCTGATTCCGATGAAAAAAAACAAAAGTTATGGTCAAAAAACCGATTTTACGGCTTTTTTCGCCGATTTTGAGACTAAAAAGGTTTTTTAGAATTTTGAAATTGCAAACGACAAGATGAAGTCATCTTGTTAGTCTCATGTGATGGGTATGAGTTTTCTGCACCGATGCGGATTGGGTTTGATTTTTTCAAAATGGCGGACTATATTTTTGAGACTGTCAAAGTTTTGATGTTCTGAGACTGTCGAGGCATCATTGGGGGGTATTTTTTAAAAAATTTATACTGGTCGGATGCGCCGCGATGAGGTTAGTAACATATCAAAAGATGAACATGATCGAATAAAAATTCGAAAAAATATGGCCATGTTTTACAATAAAAAAAAGTTGCTGGGTCGGCTTGGGTTCGATTTTTTTAGGCCATGTTCCCGTATTAGAAATCACTTAAATTTTTTATATGTGCTAGCTAACATCCTAAGGCACAATCTCTGAAAATTTCAAGAAATTCCGACAACCGTAACGCCTGCTAAAACACGCTCGCGCAATTAGGCCTGTTTTTTTGCCTATTTTTCGAATGTTTTTAGACTAACAAGTCACTTTTTCGTGCGCTACGTTTGAGGCCCCATATCTCGACCGCTATGGGTTTGAATCCATATGTTTTGATCGGGATCGATAGCTTGGACACTTCCCTCCGTCGTATAAAAAGTTTGGACCCCTGACCCTAACCACGGTCACGTGACAGGGTGTCAAACATGGCTTTCTAAACCGAAGGGCCATGTTTGCTGCCTTTTAGCTCGGCCCCTATGGGTTCGAATCAAAATGTGTTGGCTGGGAATAATAGCCTTGACAATTCTAGCGCAGGTTGTATCAATTTTTCAAACGATTTGAATACAAATTGAGCCCATGATAGAAGTTCCGCTTTTTTGCTGTGCATTACTCCTATTTTGATCCGACTAAATTTTGTTTTGTATTTTCCCCACCTTGTTTATAAGGTAAGTGTAATTTTATCATAAAACCTTGTGTTTGCAGCACATGGGCTATATTTGAAACTTCTGCGCAGACCGGAAGTGGCCGAATTTTGTACGGTGTCAAAAAATCAAAAAAGAGCCGTTAATTCTTCAATTCTGTACTTATTTTCATACAAATGACATTTTCGGCAACACCAAATCTTTTCTCAGATAATAGCAGTTGAAAATTTCGAAATTTCGAAACTTCGTCGCTGACTTCTAGCGTTCTAAAAATGAAAAAAAAAATTTAAGAGACAATTTTTGTCATTTTTCAAAATTTTCAAATTTGACCTACATTTTAAGATAACTGAAGACCATCTGGTTGCAGAAATATAAGTTTCATTCCGAGTTATCACCCTTTATTTTTCGATTTTCGTTTTTCGGCCGAACTGACATTTCTGAAACTTATGGAACATGGAGTTATAGTTCAAAACTAACGTATAAAGCTATTTCGATAAACTTCTATAAACCGGAAGTAGTCGAAGAAATGGCAGATATTTTGAAAAAAACGCAAAAAATGAATGCTTTTGGGAAAAACATGAATTCTCAGTCCGATATCAACGGATTAGAACGATTAAGATATTGTTGGGTTGCCCGAGAATTGCAGTATCATATGATATCCAATTCTTACAGATAACATAAACAGCAAGTAAAATATGGCACGCTGAAAATCAAGTATTTTCTGATTTAGAGCGTTTTTGAACGCCTGTATCTCGAAAACTGCTCCAGCGATTTTTCTTTAACTTTCTCTACCAAGAGACCTTTCGATACTCTTGTGTATGAAACATTCCGTTTAGACTTTGAAATATCCGTAATAGGTCAAATAACGAACTGAAAATCGAAAAAAGTCTTAATATCGAAAAATTTTGGAAAATATTCTATTATCTTTTTTTTTTTACTGATTTTCAAAAAACTTTTATGATATTTAGATATCTGATCTAATGTCGAATCCAAAAATGTATAACATCTATGCAGTTATTGAAATTTAATTTTTGATATTTTAACATTTTTGCATTTTTGGCACTTTTAAACATAGGATTTCTCAGCGGCATTTTATCTGATCATATATTGTAATATATCATTACAGAACTCTGTTGCTATTTAATTGCCTAAAGCGGTTATTAAAACTATCTCGATAATAATCACCATACCGGAAGTATTCAAAAAATGAAAAAAAAGGATAAAAAAATGGCGTTCTTGCAAAAAGCTTGATCTCTCCGTCAGATATTACCGGCCCAAAAGAAATAAATTGTTTTTAGATGGCTTCATTAATGGACTATCATATGGCATCTCAATGGTACAATTTCGATGGTTAGTAAATAAATTATGTTACGCCGAAAATCTAGTATTTTTCGTTTTTGGAGCTTTTTGAGACACCCTTTACTCGAAAACGACTCCTGCGATTTTTTTAAAACCTTTTTTACTCAGACTCCTATCTGTGGTCTGTGGCGTGAACTCAAAAGGAAAAGGTTTGAAATAATTTAAGGTTTCATAAAATGGCCTCAATCTTTAATAAAGGTAGAAAAATGGTTAAATTATCGAAAATGTTCTTTTATTTATCTTTTTTACAAACAACTACTGAATAGATGTTTCTGACATTTCTGGTACAGAAAGATATCTATTCAAACAACTTGTTAAAACTATCCCGACAATAATCCAAAATCCAGAAGTAGTCGAAAAAATATCAGATATTTGGGAAAAAACACCAAAAAAAATTAAAAAAAAGAAAATACAGTAAAAAATTGGTACTCTTGCAAAAATCGGCAATTCTCAGCCAGGTGTAACTGAATCAAAACAATTAAAGTATCATTTTGTAGCTCGATGAATGGGATATTTTATGACATACTTCCTGTCTGATTCCTGAAAGCCGATTTAGTGCTGCTTGCAGGTCTAGTTATTATTATTATTATTATTATTATTATTAAAGGCTATTGTTATTACTCAGATTAATTAAGCTTTCATATTTTAATATGAAAGCTTATTGTTTTTGTTAAGATTATTATTAAGCTTTCATATTTTAATATGAAAGCTTATTGTTTTTGTTAAGATTATTATTAAGCTTTCATATTTTAATATGAAAGCTTATTGTTTTTGTTAAGATTATTATTCCTATTATTAGGCTTTCATATTTTAATATGAAAGCTTATTGTTTTTGTTAATATTATTATTAATAAAATATGAAAGCTTATTGTTTTTGTTAAGATTATTATTAAGCAGTCATATTTTAATATGAAAGCTTATTGTTTTTGTTAAGATTATTATTCCTATTATTATTATTATTATTTTTTTTGGTGTTTTATCCACTTTTCGGTTTTCTCAGAATCTACCCATGGGATCTATTTGAAATTTTTACCTACCCCCTAAAATGGGTGGTGGCTGTTGGGTGAATATATTTTCAAAATGTTTTTCGCATCCGAAATCACCGAATTTGACGAACAAGTGCATTTGACCTACATTGCTGTAACCTCATGGCTATTTGACCTATTTCACTAATTCTTTTCTCTCTAGGTACCTTGTACCATTTACTTCAAATCTGCAATTTCGGATTTTCGAATTTCGAAAATTCGTCGCAGTGATTTGGAACCGGAAGTTAAATCAAAATGACAACTTCTTAAATAGTTGCACGATTTTCATGAAATTTGGTATGTAAGTAGATCTCGCTCATGGGACTTTAAAAATGTCATTAGAAATTTTTTAAATTATCTCCCCTTGGCGATATTAAGGATCAAAGTTTTCAAAAAAATCGACGAAATATAGGTCAGATTGCCCTGAAATTATTTTTTTACTAGCTACGACACTACTGATTTGTACACAAAAAATTGAGTTTGTAGCCCAAACCGGAAGTGCAACCATCTTGAAAGGTCAAAATCGATATTCCTTTGTTGTTATTTTACTGGGGGATCACGGTGGCTAAGTGGATAAGGCGCTGGTTCGGTAGCCTTGAGGTTGAGTGTTCGATCCCTGCATTGGCCGAGAAAGTTCATCTCGATTTTCCGGCGTGATTTCCCCTTGTCAGTGATGCAGAAGGAGGGCCTGACAAGGACAGCTGCCTAGTCGTTCGGATGGGACGAAAAACCGAGGTCCCGTGTACAAATCGGAGTGCACGTAAAAGATCCCTTGGCAGTTGGAATTCGATATAAGAGTAGGCCGAAGCGCCGCTGCCCGGGCAAAAAATCCCTCATAGCACACTGTATGGCGTATGCCCGTCTTCAATTGGCCCAGGTACGGTGCTTAAGCGTAGGACGTTAAACCCCATTTCATTCGTTATTTTACTTACAGACAAGGCAATTATATTTTCCGAATCCTTTCAAAGAAGCCAAAAAACTGCCGGGAATAGAATTTTGATTTTTGAAAAATGATGGACGATTTCGAACCGGAAGTTAAAATCAAAATGACAACTTCTTTAATAGTTGCACGATTTATATGAAGTTTAGTAAGTCAGTAGATTTTGCTTATGTGACTTTAAAAATGTAAATAGAAATTTTCTAAATTATCTCCCCTTGGAGAAATTAAGGATCAAAATTTTCAAAAAATCGAAGAAATGTAGGTCGAGTGCCTCGAATTTTTTATTTTTTACTAGCTACGGCACTTCTGATTCGTACACAAAAAATGGAAATTGTAGCACAAACCGGACGTGCCACCATCTTGAAATGTGAAAATCGATATTCCTTTGGTGATATTTTTCTTACAGACAAGGCAATTATATTTTCCAAATCCTTTTAGAAAAGCCTAAAAACTGTCGGGAATAGAATTTTCATTTTTGGCAAATGATGGACGCCATTTTGAATTGAAAATAAGCAATAGTGAAAAATCCACATTCATGGGCTTGAAAACATACACAATTGGTCGTGGCTTAGAGAATTTGTCTCTTATGTACATAATTAATACATTTAAGGATAACCTGGCTCATGGTCGAATGATTGGTTTTTGAATATTTCAAAAATTCGAATTACCCCTATGATGTTTTCCGTGCCGACAAGGTTGTTTTCGAGTTAGCTTGTTTTGACTTCGCGCACGCGTTACGCTGGAACCAAAGGTACCATGAGTACCAAATTCTAGCGAGGAACTTTTCACGTTAGTACCTAGGTACGCTGAAATTTTCAAGGCGATATCTGCATTTGTTCAAGTCGTTTGCTCGTGGCACCTACCGTGCGTCATGACTTTGAGCATGCGCTACACTAGAACCTAAGGTACCATGAGTACCAAATTCTGGCAAGAAACTTTTCACGTTGGTACTTAGGTACCCTGAAATTTTCAAGGTGATACCTGCATTTGTTCAAGTCGTTTGTTCTTGGCACCTGCCGTTGGTCGTTTTCTTTCTATATATGTCAATTTACGGAAAAATATCGATTTCGGAATTTAAAATTGGTTTTAATTAATTGTGAAATTGCAAATGCAAAGTGATTTTATCGCCTCTTTCATGTCATCTTCATTAGAAGGCTAGATCTCGCCTTAACTACATACAGCGTATAAAACCCTTCACTCAAGTATAGGCCCCCAACCGTGATCCAATCACATTCCTTCGTTAAATGGGTTACTAAAAATAGACTACTTTCAATTTATTTTATTTATCCTTCGTTAAAAAAATCGTCACGATTATCAAGTCTCGCGCTTCTGGCTAAAATGTCTATGTGACAATCGGGATGCAAAGGTCAAGGTTTGATTCATCGACGTTTAACATTTACACCGGCGTTTTTAGTTGTCATTGAGTTAGCGGAAAAAAACCATTCAACGGCTGTAAACTTGTCTAGTTCTTTTTCTGTGGGGGCTGCAATATTTGTTTAATACAGTCACGTGCTACATTGTGAGTGTGTTACGTGCCAAGACCTCTGATTGGACAATGCTTTGATTGCTAATTAGTTACGTGTAAACACAACCAGTGTAAAAGTTTAGGAATAGCCAAGTGTTGAAGCAACGGTTAACTGTTGTAAAACTTGCGTCCGTTGCTTCAGGAACATGCTTCCTTGTTTGATAGGTATGAGTACTTAGATCCATTGCTCATATATAAAAAGGTATAAAAATTGATAAAATACGACTGTTTATAATCAAAACAACTTTGATGGATGGGGTGGGTTTTGAATTTATTTTCAACGTTCTTTGAATCTCACACTCTTCCATTTTTAATATGTGAGGTACAACCGGTGCAAATTTGAAGGTAATCGGACCTTCGGAACGTTGCTCGGGCGGTGCGAATGAAAGCCGTAACGAAAATTTGTTCATTCTTCAACGCGTTTTATATTGTATTATGGCCGTCACATTAGACCCGCCGTCATTTACCAAAGAACTCCAAAATATACCCAAAATTCTTAAATCGACCATAATTTCTTTTAATTTCGCGCATGTCCCGTCATTTACCAAAGAACTCCAAAATATACCCAAAATTCTCAAATCGACCATAATTTCTTTTAATTTCGCGCATGTCCCGTCAAAATCGATATTCCTTTGTTGATATTTTACTTACAGACAAGGCAATTATATTTTCCGAATCCTTTTAGAAAAGCCAAAAAACTGTCGAGAATAGAATTTTGATTTTTGCAAAAATGATGGACGATTTCGAACCGGAAGTTAAAATCAAAATGACAACTTCTTTAATAGTTGAACGATTTTTATGAAATTTAGTATGTCAGTAGATTTTTCTCATGTGACTTTAAAAATGTTATTAGAATTTTTAAAAATTATCTCCCCTTGGAGAAATTAAGGATCAAAATTTTCAAAAAATCGAAGAAATATTGGTCAGATTGCCTTGAATTTTTTTTTTTACTAGCTACGGCACTACTGATTTGTACACAAAAAATGGAATTTGTAGCACAAACCGGAAGTGCCACCATCAAGAAATGTGAAAATCGATATTCCATTGGTGATATTTTACTTACAGACAAGGCAATTATATTTTCCGAATCCTTTTAGAAAAGCCTAAAAACTGTCGGGATTAGAATTTTCATTTTTGGCAAATGATGGACGCCATTTTGAATTGAAAATGAGCAATAGTGAAAAATCCACATTCATGGGCTTGAAAACATACACAATTGGTTGTGGCTTAGAGAAATTGTTTCTTATGTACATAATTAATACATTTAAGGATAACCTGGCTCATGGTCAAATGATTGGTTGGTGCCGACAAGGTTGTTTTCGAGTTAGCTTGTTTTGACTTCGCGCATGCGTTACGCTGGAACCAAAGGTACCATGAGTACCAAATTCCGGCGAGGAACTTTTCACGTTAGTACCTAGGTACCCTGAAATTTTCAAGGTGATACCTGCATTTGTTCAAGTCGTTTGTTCTTGGCACCTACCGTTAGTCGTTTTTTTCTATACATGTATAAGTCAATTTACGGAAAAATATCGATTTTCGGAATTTAAAATTGGTTTTAAATTATTGTGAAATTGCAAATGCACAGTGGTTTTATCGCCTCTTCCATATCATCTTCATTAGAAGGCTTGATCTCGCCTTAACTACATACAGCTTATCAAGCCCTTCTCTCAACACACTGCATTTTTCAGCACTAAATTTGATTGGGTATAGGCCCCAAACCGTGATCCAATCAGATTCCTTCTTTAAATGGGTTACTAAAAATAGACTTCTTTCAATTCATTTTATTTATCCTTCGTTAAAAAAATCGTCACGATTATCAAGTCTCGCGAGTCTAGCTAAAATCTCTATGTGACAATCGAGATGCAAAGATCAAGGTTCGATTCATCGACGTTTAACATTTACACCGGCGTTTTTAGTTGTCAACGGCTGTAAACTTGTCTAGTTCTTTTTCTGTGTGGGCTGCCATATTGGTTTACTACAGTCACGTGCTACGTTGTGAGTGTGTTACGTGCCACGACCTCTGATTGGACAATGCTTTGAATGCTAATTAGTCACGTGTAAACACAACCAGTGTAAAAGTTTATGAATAGCCAAGTGTTGAAGCAACGGTTAACTGTTGTAAAACTTGCGCCCGTTGCTTCAGGAACATGCTTCCATGTTTGATAGGTATGAGTACTTAGATCCATTGCTCTGATATAAAAAGTTATAAAAATTGATAAAAAAAGACTATATTTAATAAAAACAACTTTGATTGATGGGGTGGGTTTTGAATTTATTTTCAACGTTCTTTGAATCTCACACTCTTCTATTTTTAATATGTGAGGTACAATCGGTGCAAATTTGAAGGTAATCGGACCTTCGGAACGTTGCCCGGGCGGTGCGAATGAAACCCGTAACGAAAATTTGTTCATTCTTCAACGCGTTTTATATTGTATTATGACCGCCACCTTAGATCCGCCGTCATTTACCAAACAACTCCAAAATATATCCCAAATTCTCAAATCGACCATAATTTCTTTTAAATTCAGATCATTTTGTTTTTGCCCGGGTGCAATGTTTCTAACTATATTTAAACCTGTAACTTTGCGATTTTTTGACCAATTTTAATACTTTTTTCTTGTTACCTTCTTTAAGATACTTGACATAATTCATTACACGTGACGATGAATATGAAAGCTTTCATATCTGCATGGGACAGTAGCAGATCTAGTTCCTATTATTATTTTTTTTTTTTTTTTGTGTTTTATCCACTTTTCGGTTTTCTCAGAATCTACCCATAGGATCTTTCTGAAATTTTACCTACCTCCCCAAAAATTGGTGGTGGCTGTTGGGTGAATATATTTTCAAAACGTTTTTCGCATCCGAAATCACCGAATTTTACGAACAAATGCATTTGACCTACATTGCTGTAACCTCATGACTTTTTGACCTATTTTACTAATTCTTTTTTCTCTGGGTACCTTGTAATCTTGACTTCAAATCTGTTATTTCGGATTTTCGAATTTCGAAAATTCGTTGCTGTGATTTCGAACCGGAAGTTAAATCAAAAAGACAACTTCTTAATAAGTTGTACGATTTTCATGAAATTTAGTATGTAAGTAGATCTAACTCATGCGACTTTAAAAATGATAAAAAAAATTTAAAAGTTATCTCCCCTTGGTGATATTAAGGATCAAAATTTTCCCAAAATTCGACGAAATATAGGTCAGATTGCCTCGAAAAAAAAAATTTGTACTAGCTACGACACTACTGATTCGTACACAAAAAATGGAGTTTATAGCCCAAACCGGAAGTGCAACCATCTTGAAACGTCAAAATCGATATTTCTTTGTTGATATTTTACTTTAAGACAAGGCAATTATATTTTCCGAATCCTTTTAGAAAAGCCAAAAAACTGCCGGCAATAGAATTTTGATTTTTGGAAAATGATAGACCGGAAGTTAAAATCAAAATGACAACTTCTTTAATATTTGCACTTTTTTTTATGAAATTTAGTATGTCAGTAGATTTTGCTCATGTGACTTTAAAAATGTCATTAGAAATTTTCTAAATTATCTCCCCTTGGAGATATTAAGGATCAAAATTTTCAAAAAATCGAAAGAAATATAGGTCAGATTGCCTTGAATTTTTTGGTGATATTTTACTTACAGACAAGGCAATTATATTTTCCGAATCCTTTTAGAAAAGCCTAAAAACTGTCGGGGAAAGAATTTTCATTTTTGGCAAATGATGGACGCCATTTTGAATTGAAAATGAGCAATAGTGAAAAATCCACATTCATGGGCTTGAAAACATACACAAGTGGTCGTGGCTTAGAGAATTTGTCTCTTATGTACATAATTAATACATTTAAGGATAACCTGGCTCATGGTCGAATGATTGGTTTTTGAATATTTCAAAAATTCGAATTACCCCTATGATGTTTTCCGTGCCGACAAGGTTGTTTTCGAGTTAGCTTGTTTTGACTTCGCGCATGCGTTACGCTGGAACCAAAGGTACCATAAGTACCAAATTCCGGCGAGGAACTTTTCACGGTAGTACCTAGGTACCCTGAAATTTTCAAGGCGATATCTTCATTTGTTCAAGTCGTTTGTTCGTGGCACCTACCGTGCGTTATGACTTTGCGCATGCGCTACGCTAGAACCTAAGGTACCAGAAGGTACCACGAGTACCAAATTCCGGCGAGGAACTTTTCACGTTGGTACCTAGGTACCCTGACATTTTCAAGGTGATACCTGCATTTTTTCAAGTCGTTTGTTCTTGGCACCTGCCGTTGGTCGTTTTTTTCTATACAAGACAATTTACGGAAAAATATCGATTTTCGGAATTTAAAATTGGTTATAATTAATTATAAAATTGCAAATGCAACGTGATTTTATCGCCTCTTTCATGTCATTAACTACATACAGCTTATCAAGCCCTTCACTCAACACTCTTCATTTTTCGGCACTAAATTTGATTGGGTATAGGCCCTCAAACGTGATCCAATCAGATTCCTTCGTTAAATGGGTTACTAAAAATAGACTTACAATTCATTTTATTTATCCTGCGTTTAAAAAAATCGTCACGATAATCAAGTCTCGCGCTTCTAGCTAAAATGTCTATGTGACAATCGAAATGTAAAGGTCAAGGTTCGATTCATCGAGGTTTAACATTTACACCGGCGTTTTTAGTTCGATTCATCGACGTTTAACATTTACACCGGCGTTTTTAGTTGTCAGTGAGTTAGCGGAAAAAAAACTTTCAACGGCTATAAACTTGTCTAGTTCTTTTTCTGTGGGGGCTGCCATATTTGTTTACTACAGTCACGTGCTACATTGTGAGTGTGTTACGTGCCACGACTATTTTTAATCAAAACAACTTTGATGGATGGGGTGGGTTTTGAATTTATTTTCAACGTTCTTTGAATCTCACACTCTTTATTTTTAATATGTGAGGTACAATCGGTGCAAATTTGAAGGTAATCGGACCTTCGGAACGTTGCTCGGGCGGTGCGAATTAAAACCCGTAACGAAAATTTGTTCATTCTTCAACGCGTTTTATTTTGTATTATGGCCGCCACCTTAGATCCGCCGTCATTTACCAAACAACTGCAAAATATACCCAAAATCGAACATAATTTCTTTTAATTTCGCGCATGCCCCACGATGTAACCAATGTTTTCGGATCATTTTGTTTTTGCCCGGGTGCAATGTTTCTAACTATATTTAAACCTGTAACTTTGCGAGTTTTTGACCAATTTTAATACTTTTTTCTTGTTACCTTCTTTAAGATACTTGACATATTTCATGACACGTGACGATGAATATGAAAGCTTTCATATCTGCATGGGACAGTAGCAGATCTAGTTCCTATTATTAAGCTTTTATATGTGTTTACATATGAAAGCTTATTGTTTCTGTTAAGATTATTATTAAGCTTTCATATATTCATATATGAAAGCTTATTGTTTCTGTTAAGATTATTATTCCTATTCTTATTAAGCTTTCATATGTATTTACATATGAAAGCTTATTGTTTCTGTTAAGATTATTATTCTTCCTATTATTAAGCTTTCATATATTCATATATGAAAGCTTATTGTTTCTGTTAAGATTATTATTCTTCCTATTCTTATTAAATTTTTTTTGTGTTTTATTCACAAATCGGATTTCTCAAAATCTACTCATAGGATCTTTCTGAAACTTTTACCTACCCCCCCAAAAATGGGTGGTGGCTGTTGGGTAAATATATTTTCAAAACGTTTTTCGCATTCGAAATCACCGAATTTTACGAACAAATGCATTTGACCTACTTTGCTGTAACTTTGTGACTATTTCACCTATTTTACTAATTCTTTTTTCTTTGAATACCTTGACTCCTTTACTTCAAATCTGCAATTTCGGATTTTCAAATTTCGAAAATTCGTCGCTGTGATTTCGAACCGGAAGTTTACCACCAACTCGACAACTTCTTTAGTAGTTGTACGATTTTCATGAAATTTAATATGTAAGTAGACCTTAATGATGCGACTTGAAAAATGACTTTAAAAAATTCCTAACTTATCTCCCCTTGGTGAAATTAAGGATCAAAGTTTTCAAAAAGATCGTCAGAATGACCTAGTTTTTTCTATACTAGACAAGGAATTACTGATTCGTACACAAAATATGGAGTTTGTCGATCGAACCGGAAGTGCCACCATCTTTAAACGTGAAAAATCAATAAGGCTTTTTTGCTATTCTACTTACAGACTCGGGAGTTATATTTTCTGAATCCTTGTAGGAAGGCCTAAAAAATGTCGCGAATAGAATTCTGATTTAGGTCAACCGGGAGTCACCATTTTGAATTGAAAATGAAAAATAGAAGCAATTTGAAGGGCCGAGACTTTGGAGCACAATAACTCTCATTCTAATTAAGCTAGAATGTTCAAACTTGTTGTAGACGTTCACTAGGTCAATGTTATGATTGAGTTCAAAGATGAGCATTTTCTGCTTAGGGTAAGCAGAGATAAGCATGCTGATTCTTTAGGGCACAATAACTTCAGTTATAATGAAGGGAGGGCGGTGAAACTTTTGTCAATAGAGAGTCTAATAGCTACCCTGTTGTGTGAAATCATTGTATCATTTTTTTTAAATATCAGGGATAGCCGAAAAAAAGAGATTGAAAATCCAAAAAGTCGTATTTTTAAATTTTGGAGCATGTTTAGAGGTCTTTCTCGTAAAGTCAACATACTATTTTTTGGGAACTTCTTCTACAAAGAGTCTTATTGGTAGTCTTTTATATGAAACCATCGATCAACAGTCCAACATATCAGAAGTAGAAGAACAAAAGGATCGAACATTGAAAAGGGCACCCTTTCATTGTTAAGCGAAACATGCAGTGTGGGTGACTACAAACTACGCATTTAGTCATCGTATAGAGTTTATTCAACAGTATCGAATTCCAACTGCTTAGGGATATTTTACGTGCACTCCAATGTGTACACGGGACCTTGGTTTTTCGTCCCATCCGAAGGACTAGACAGCTGTGCTTGTCAGGCCCTGCGTTCTGCCTCACTGACAAGGGGAACCACGCCGGGAAATCGAGATGAACTTTTTCCGTGCAGAACTTTCAATTCAGGCCAAACGTTTATTGCATACGATTAAGCAGGTCAGTTGGAGCTTATTTTCAAAAGTTTTGTAATAATCGGTTGGTAATTATTAAACTACCGTGCACATTAAACTGTTAAAACAGAAGATTTCGCCCGGTTGAAATGTTTCTTGCTATAAGTCAGCAATTTTCCGAATTCAGGGAGGCTGGATGGCTGAATGGTTAGCATGTGCTCGCTGTATCGTAACGTTTGTCATTGGGTCAACGGGCTTCGTTTCGATCTCCAGGTTGCACGTGACATGGTGTATGATGTCCAATCTCGTGGGTTTTCTCCGTGTTCTTCGGTTTCCTCCCAACGACTACAGACCAGTAAGCGCAAGGGGAGTTTTTAAATAAAATTAAAAAACATATGTTAGTCCCGAATTGACCTAGTTTGTGTCGAATGGACATTAGGCCGCATTTCTCTCTTTCTCTTTTATTTTAAAGTTTTGTAATAATCGGTTGGTAATCAAAGGTACTGTAAAAGTGATAAAACAGAAAATTTCGTCCGGTTGTAATGTTTCTCAATTTAAAGTCAGCAATTTGCCGATTTTAAGGGGCAAACGTTTATTGTGAACGATTAAGCTGGTCAGGGGGAGCTTATTTTAAAAAGTTTTGTAATATTCGGTTGATAACTAAAGGTACCGTGCAAATTAAACTGTTAAAATAGAAAATTTGGCCCGGTTGAAATATTTCTCGCTGTAGGTCAGCAATTTGCCGATTTTAGGGAGGTTGCGTGGCTGAATGGTTAGCACGTGCGCTCTGTTTCATAACGTCTTTCACTGAGTCAACTGGCGTTGTTTCGATTTCTTGGTTGTACGTGACACGGAGTATGGTCGCATGTCCAACCTCGTAGGTCGTAACGCCGCTGCCCGGGTAAAATTTCCCTCTTTGCACACTTTATGGCGTATGCCCGTCTTCAGTAGCCCATTTTAGGAGCAGCACAGTAGGACGTTAAACCCCATTCAATTTCATTTCATTTTCTCTATGTTGCTTATTTATTATAGTGGATAAATATTTTTCTGGTTCTAGCAATTATTTAATTTCTGCATAGAAATCTTGCTTTGGCCAGTTTTTTTTTATTGCAGAGTGCCATTCTTGTATATTGCAGTCTATGACCCTTTGTTTAAAACATGCTTAAGAAGTCGTCACGATTTCCTACTTATAACCAAACATATTGGAAATATTAGTCTGGCATTATTAAATCCTAATTTTATTGGTCTTATTTAAAATTAAACTTTCATTTAACTATGAACAACTCTTAACGTGTCTCTTTAAAACTATTAAATACTCTAAAACAGTAGCTCAACCTTTTGACCTAAACTCATTAATTTACCATTTTTTTGTGAGCGACTTCTTATTATTCCTATATGACATATTGCACGTGTCTGATTTCAAAGGGGGGTTGGGTGGCTGAATGGTTAGCACGCGCGCCTGTCATTGAGTTAACTAGCGTGTTTTCGAATGCTCGGTTGTACGTGACAAGGAGTAAGGTCGCCTGTCCAACCTGTCATTTTTAATTTTTTTTCCCCCGCCATTTTCATTTCATTTTCTCATCCGTCTCATTACAGTAATACAAGTTTCAGTTATTTCCCTTTAGTTTTCAGATTATTGTTATGCCTGGGTGCAATGATTCATACTATATTTAGACTTGTAACTTCGCGAGTTTCTTCTTACCCTTTTATTTAGGATACTTGATACAATCAATGACACGTGACGATAAATATGAAAGCTTTCATATCTGCATGGGACAGTAGCAGATCTAGTTATTATTTTTTTTTTGTGTGTTTTATCCACGAATCGGATTTCTCAGAATCTACCCATAAGATATTTCTGAAACCCTTACCTACCTCCCCAAAAATGGGTGGTGGCTGTTGGGTAAATATATTTTCAAAACGTTTTTCGCATCCGAAATCACCGAATTTTACGAACAAATGCATTTGACCTACTTTGCTGTAACTTTGTGACTATTTCACCTATTTTACTAATTCTTTTTTCTTTGAATACCTTGACTCCTTTACTTCAAATCTGCAATTTCGGATTTTCCACTTTCGAAAATTCGTCGATGTGATTTCGAACCGGAAGTGTACACCAACTCGACAACTTCTTTAGTAGTTGTACGATTTTCATGAAATTTAATATGTAAGTAGACCTTAATGATGCGACTTGAAAAATGACTTTAGACATTTTCTAACTTATCTCCCCTTGGTGAAATTAAGGATCAAAGTTTTCAAAAAAATCGTCGAAATATAGGTCAGAATGACCTAGTTTTTTTTTTCTATACTAGACAAGGAATTACTGATTCGTACACAAAATATGGAGTTTGTCGATCGAACCGGAAGCGCCACCATCTTTAAACGTAAAAAATCAATAAGGCTTTTTTGCTATTTTACTTACAGACTCGGGAGTTATATTTTCTGAATCCTTGTAGGAAGGCCTAAAAAATGTCGCAATAGAATTCTGATTTAGGTTAACCGGGAGTCACCATTTTGAATTGAAAATGACATATAGTAAAAAAATCCTCATTATTGGGCTTGAAAACATACACAATTGGTCGTGGCTTAGAGAGTGTGTCTCCTATTAACGAAATTAATACATTTCAGGATAGCCTGGCTCATGGTCGAGTGTTTGGTATTCTAATATTTCAAAAATTCGAATTTCTCCTTTGACATTTCCTGTGCCGACAAGGTTGTTTACGAGGTTAGCGGTTTTGACTTCGCGCATGCGCTTCGCTAGAACCAAAGTTATGATGACTACCAAACTCCGGCCCCACACTTGTCACGTTGGTACCTAAAAGTCCTAAAAAGTTCAGATCGATACCTGCATTCCTTCAAGTCGTTTACATGTGAGGTGGCGGATTTTTTTCTCGTTTTTTTTAAAAGTAAATTCCCGCACTCCGTCAGGGGAAAAAAGTGTTTTTTGCCCTAGCAGCGCTAAAAATTCTTCGATTAACCTGCTTTTTTGGCACGATGTGCCCATTTACTAGCCCGAATTTTGAGTACTTGTCCCATCTAATTCCGATAAAAAAACAAAAGTTATGGCCAAAAAAACGATTTTACGGCTTTTTTCGCCGATTTTGAGACCAAAAAAGTTTTTTAGAATTTTGAAATTGCAAACGACAAGATAAAGTCATTTTGTTAGTCTCATGTGATGGGTATGAGTCTTCTGCACCGATGCGGATTGGGTTTGATTTTTTCAAAATGGCGGACTATATTTTTGAGACTGTCAAAGTTTTGATGTTCTGAAACTGCCGAGGCATCATTAGGGGGTATTTTTTTTTATAAATTTATACTGGTCGGATGCGCCAAGATGAGGTTAGTAACATATTAAAAGGAGAAGATGATCGAATTAAAAATTCGAAAAAATTTTGGCCATGTTTTACAATAAAAAAAAGTTGCTGGGTCGGCTTGGATTCGAATTTTTTAGGCCATGTTCCCGTATTAGAAATCACTTAAATATTTATATGTGCTAGCTAACATCCTAAGGCACACTATCTGAAAATTTCAAGAAATTCCGACAATCGTAACGCCTGCTAAAACACGCTCGCGCAATTAGGCCTATTTTTTGCCTATTTTTCGAATGTTTTTAGACTAACAAGTCACTTTTTCGTGCGCTACATTTGAGGCCCCATATCTCGGCCGCTATGGGTTTGAATCCATATGTTTTGATCGGGATCGATAGCTTGGACACTTCCCTCCGTCGTATAAAAAGTTTGGACTCCTGACCCTAACCACGGTCACGTGACAGGGTGTCAAACATGGCTTCCCAAAACGAAGGGCCATGTTTGCTGCCTTATAGCTCGGCCCCTATGGGTTCAAAAAAAATGTGTTGGCTGGGAATAATAGCCTTGACAATTATCTCCATTGTATTAAAAGTTGGTAGATCTCACCCGAATGCCATGCACGCGCTACGATATTTAAGAGTGCCCGGGCGGGTCTCGACGCTTGGTATTCAAAGGTTAAATCTCTGGAATTTCTAGCGGTTGCCTGTGCCGCGATGATATTTATCACATATTAAAAGGAGATAATATTCAGATATCAAGAACGAAAATAAATCGATAAAATACGACAATTTTTCAAGCAAAAAAAGTTTGATGGGTGGGGGTGGGTTTATAATTTATTTTCATTGTTCCCGGAATCTCACTCATTTCCATTTTTTATATGCGATAGCTAGTATCTCAAAGTACAATCTTTGCAAATTTGAATGCAAACGGACCACTGGAACGTTGCCTGGGCAGTGCAAATCTATCCCGGTCGCGAAAATCTGCATTCGGGAAACCTCGATGGATGATACTATGACCGGACGTTTTATGACCTTGACACATACATGATATACATAGTATTAAAATCCTTATGAAATATTTAAATCATTTACTGCTATAATATGAAATATCACTTATTCCCCAGTTAAATAAAAATAGGTCACCGGGTGCTGTACAACTTCAAGAACCCTGCGACCATTTTACACTTTCTATTGCCGGAAAATTTTTGTTTTACTAGTCTAATTCAAGTTTAAAAATAAACAATATTTTTTCTGAAAATCAATGTCGAGATTTAGTGTATTATATATGATACAATGGTAGGGGTGGGCAAATGGAGGTCGAATTTTGGGAACGAGTGTTTTCTAAGGCGATTTTGGCTGCTGAATCCGAATCTGGTGAAATTTTTGTTCTGTGACGTCATTTTGAGCTGGTTCCGTGGTTTTTAAAATGGCGGCCCAAAAATGGCTTTTTTTCTCATAAAAGCGAGACAATATTGGAACTAGTTGTCTAATATGTTAAAATATATGTTTTCAAGACCGTGGATTCTAAAATTGCACTCCCATTTATGATTTGATAACATCCTATGTCGATATGAGGGTAATAACTGAAAAAAAGTCATTTTGAAAATGGCCACGGAACCAGCTCAAAATGACGCCACAGAACAAAAATGTCACCAGATTCGGATTCAGCAGCCAAAATCGCCTTAGAAAACACTTGTTCCCAAAATTCGACCTCCATTTGCCCACCCCTAACAATGGGCCATAGCCTAGAGGTCGGGTGTTCGATCCCTGCATTGGCCGAGAAAGTTCATCTCGATTTAACCGTACTCCACAAGGGGAAAAAAGGGCTTTTTTGCCCTAGAAGCGCCACAAATTCTTCGATTAACCTGGTTTTTTGGCACGATGTGCCCATTTACTAGCCCGAATTTTGAGTACTGGTCTAATCTGATTCCGATGAAAAAACAAAAGTTATGGCCAAAAAAACGATTTTACGTTTTTTAGAATTTTGAGATTGTAAACGAAAAGATAAAGTCATTTTGTTAGTCTCTTGTGATGGGTATGAGTCTTCTGCACCGATGCGTATTGGGTTTGATTTTTTTCAAATGGCGGACTATATTTTTGAGACTGTCAAATTTTGATGTTCTGAGACTGTCGAGGCATCATTGGGGGGTATTTTTTTTAAAATTTATACTGGTCGGATGAGACGCGATGAGGTTAGTAACATATCAAAAGGAGAACATGATCGAATAATAATTGGAAAAATATGGCCATTTTTCACGAAAAACAAAAGTCGCTGGGTCGGCTTGGGTTCGAATTTTTTAGGCCATGTGCCCGTATTAGAAATCACTTGAATTTTGTATTTGTGCTAGCTTACATCCCAAGGCACAATCTCTGAAAAATTTCAAGAAATTCCGACATCACTAACTCTGCTAAAACACGCTCGCGCAAATAGGCCTATTTTTTGCCTATTTTCCGATTTTTTGGGACCCCTGACCCTAACTACGGTCACGTGCAGGGTGTCAAACATGGTTTCTCGAAACGAAGGGCCATGTTTGCTGCCTTATAGCTCGGCCCCTATAGGTTCGAATCAAAATGTGTTGGCTGGGAATAATAGCCTTGACAATTCTCTCCATTGTATAAAAAGTTCGCAGCTCTCACCCGAATGCAATGCACGCGGCACGATATTTAAAACTAAGGCGTTTTTCGACATTCGCGCATGCGCACAGCTGGAACCAATACCACCAGCGGTACCAAACTCTGGTCCCAACCAGCTCTCGCTGGTGCCTAGGTGTCCTTTAACTTTCAGCTTGATAACTGCATTCCTTCTAGTCGTTTACATCTGAGACTCACTGGACAAGCATGTTTCACCGATGTACCCGCACCCCCACCTGTAAACGTCCCGAAGGGTGCCCGGGCGGGTCTCGAGGCTTGGTATTCAAAAGGTATATCCACCCCGCCGAGTCGCTGTGTCACGTCAAAACGCCCGCCCGGGGACCGGAAGTGGGCGAAACGGGCCCATGAAGTGAAGTTTGACCCTACCTTGACCTTCGAGGGCCTCGTAGCATGGAAAGGGTCATGAGCCTAGATGGAGTCATCAATGTCCTTTCATGAGAGAGCTTGACCTTTGACCTGACCTTTGACCTTGGGGTCGAAAAATTCCCAACTTGGTAACTTCGCGAGTTTTCGACCAATTTTAATTTTTTTTTTCTTGTTACTTTCTTTATCGATGGCACGTGTTGAAGAATATGAAAGCTTTCATATCTGCTTGGGACAGTAGCAGATTATTATTTTGTTAAGCTTTCATATGTATTTACATATGAAAGCTTATTGTTTCTGTTAAGATTATTATTCTTATTATTTTTTTTTTTGTGTTTTATCCACTTTTCTACTCATTCAAAAAATCGAAGAAATATTGGTCAGATTGCCTTGAATTTTTTATTTTTTACTAGCTACGGCACAACTGATTCGTACACAAAAAATGGAAATTGTAGCACAAACCGGAAGTGCCACCATCTTGAAATGTGAAAATCGATATTCCTTTGGTGATATTTTACTTACAGACAAGGCAATTATATTTTCCGAATCCTTTTAGAAAAGCCTAAAAACTGTCGGGATTAGAATTTTCATTTTTGGCAAATGATGGACGCCATTTTGAATTGAAAATGAACAATAGTGAAAAATCCACATTCATGGGCTTGAAAACATACACAATTGGTCGTGGCTTAGAGAATTTGTTTCTTATGTACATAATTAATACATTTAAGGATAACCTGGCTCATGGTCGAATGATTGGTTTTTGAATATTTCAAAAATTCGAATTACCCCTATGATGTTTTTCGTGCCGACAAGGTTGTTTTTGAGTTAGCTTGTCTTGACTTCGCGCATGCGTTACGCTTGAACCAAAGGTACCATGAGTACCAAATTCCGGCGAGGAACTTTTCACGTTTGTACCTAGGTACCCTGAATTTTTCAAGGCGATATCTGCATTTGTTCAAGTCGTTTGTTCGTGGCACCTGCCGTTCGTGCTTTTTATAAGACTCCCATAAATATTGTTTTGCCCTGGTGTAATGTTTCTAACTATATTTAGACCTGTAACCAATTTAAAAAAAATTTTTTAGTTCCGATGGAACGAAAAACCGAGGTCCCGTGAACACATTGGCGTGCACGTACAATATCCCTTAACAGTTGGAATTCAGTTGCTGCCCGGGCAAAACATCCCCTCATAGCACACTGTATGGCGTGTGCAATAACCAGGCTGCAATATTTCTAACTATATTTAGACCTGTAACTTCGCGAGTTTTTGACCAATTTTAATAAAAAAAAATATTAGTTTTTATGGAGTCGACGTTAAACATCATTTCTCTCTCTCTCTCTCTGGATGAACTTTCTCGGTCAATGCAGGGATCCAACACCCGACCTTACGAACTTAGCCCTGCTCCATTTGGACCCCGTACGCACACTGTATCATAAAGCCTGTCATTGAGTCAACTGGCGTGGTTTCGAATCTCCGGTTGTACGTGGCAAGGAGTAAGTTCGCCTATCCAACCTTGTGGGGTTTCTCCGGGTCCTCCAATTTCTTCCCACTTCTAAAGACCCCTACGCGCAAGCGAATTATTGAAATAAAAGTAAACCATATGTTAGTCCTGAAATTACATAGTTTGTTTCGAGTGGACGTTAAACACCATCTCTCTCTCCCTCTCTCTCTCTCTCTCTTCTCTCTCTCGCTCTCTCAATTTGTACCAAATAACCGTAGGGGATCACATGGTTAGCCAGGTTTTCCGGCGTGGCGCGGTCTCCCGTTGTCAGTGATGCAGGAGGGATCGCCTGACAAAGGACACCTGACTAGTCGTTCTGATGGTTCGAAAAATCGAGGTCCCGTGTAAACATTGACGTGCACTGAGCAGAGCCCTGGGCAGTTGGAATTCGATATAAGAGTAGGTAGCGCCGCTGTCCGCGCAAAAATTTCCCCAAAGCACACTGCATGCCCGTCTTTACTATCCCGGTTTAGGAGCAGAACAATTTCATTTCATTTAATTCTATGCTATAAGGGGGGTCAGGTGGCTAAGTTGGTAAGGTGCTGGCTCGCTAGTCTGGAGGCCGGGTGTGCGATCCATGCATTGGCCAAGAAATTTCATCTCAATTTTCAGGCGTGGTTTCCCATTGTCAGTGATACAGAAGTAGGGCCTGACACGGACAGCTGCCTAGTCGTTCCAATGGGACGAAAAACTGAGGTCCCGGGTACACATTGGCGTGCACGTAAAAGACCCCTTGACATTTGGAATTCAGTTTTAACTATATTTAGACATGTAACGTCGCGAATTGAATTTTTTTTTAGGTACTAGCTACGACACTACTGATTCGTACACAAGGAGTGGAAATTGTAGCACAAACCGGAAGTGCCGCCATCTTGAAAGGTGAAAAAACCCTAAGGCTTTTTTAATATTTTATTTACAGACGAGGGAATTATATTTTCCGAATCTTTTAAAGAAAGCCGAAAAACTCTCGCGAAAAGAATTTTGATTTAGGTCAACTGATTGACGCCATTTTGAATGGAAAATGAACAACAGTGAGACCAATTTGACAACTTCTTTAATAGTTGCACGATTTTCACGTAATTAAGTATGTGAGTAGATCTTATCGATACGACTTAAAAATTATCATTAGATATTTTCTAATTTATCTACCCTTGAACAAATTGCCTTGAATTTTATTTTACAATTCGGATTTCTCAGAATCTACCCATAGGATCTTTCTGAAACTTTCACCTACACCCCCAAAAACGGATGGTGGCTGTTTGGTAAATGTATTTTCAAAACGTTTTTCGAATCCGAAATCACCGAATTTGACGAACAAACGCATTTTACCTACATTGCTTCGTGACTATTTGACCTTTTTACTCATTTTTTTTCTGTGGGTACCTTGTAACCTTGACTTCAAATCTGCACTTTCGGATTTTCGAATGTCGAAAATTCGAAGCTGTGATTTCGAACCGGAAGTTAAATCAAAATAACAAATTCTTTAATAGTTGCACGATTTTTTTTATGAAAATTAGTATGTAAGTAGATTTCGCTCATGTTACTGTGAAAATGTCATTAAAATTTTTCTAAATTATCTCCCCTTGGTGATATTAAGGATCAAAATTATCTCCACTTTTAGAAATTAAGGATCAAAATTTTCAAAAAATCCACGAAATAGAAGTCAGATTGCCTTGAAATTTTTTTTTTACTAGCTACAGTACTATTGATTCGTACACACACAATGGAAATTGTAGCACAAACCGGAAGTGCCACCATCTTGAAACGTAAAAATCGATATTCCTTTGTTGATATTTTACTGACATACAAGGCAATTATATTTTCCGAACTCTTTTAGAAAAGCCGAAAAACTGTCGGGAATAGAATTTTCATTTTTGGCAAATGATGGACGATTTCGAACCGGAAGTTAAAATCAAAATGACAAACTTCTTTAATAGTTGCACAATTTTCACGAAATCTAGTATGTAAGTAGATCTTACCAATACGACTTGAAAAATGTCATTATAAATTTTCTAAATTATCTCGTCTTGGTGATATTAAGGATCAAAGTTTTCAAAAAATCGACGAAATATAGGTCAGATTGCCTACACAAAAAATGGAAATTGTAGCAAAAACCGGAAGTGCCACCATCTTGAAATGTTAAAATCGATATTCCTTTGTTGATATTTTACTTACAGACAAGGCAATTACATTTTCCGAATCATCTTTGAAAGGCCGAAAAACTGTCGGGAATAGAATTTTCATTTTTAGCAAATGATGGACGCCATTTTGAATTGAAAATGAGCAATAGTGAAAAATCCACATTCGTGGGCTTGAAAACATGCAGAATTGGCCGTGGCTCTTATGTACATAGTTAATACATTTAAGGAAAGCCTGGCTCATGGTCGAATGTTTTGTTTTTGAATATCTCAAAAATTCGAAAAAAAAACCTTTGATGTTTACCCTGCCGACAAGGTTGTTATCGAGTTAGCTTGTTTTGACTTCACGCATGCATTACGATGGAACCAAAGGTACCATGAGTACCAAATTCCGGTGAAGAACTTTTCATGCTAGTACCTAGGTACCCTGAAATTTTCAAGGTGATATCTGCATTTGTTCAAGTCGTTTGATCGAGGCACCTCGTGTCATGACTTTGCACATGCGCTACGCTAGAACCAAAGGTACCATGAGTTTTTTAAGGCGATACGTGCATTTGTTCAAGTCGTTTGTTCGTGGCCCCTACCGTTCGTGGTTTTTTTATAAAGCTTCCATGAATATGTGTTTGCCCCTGTGCAATGTTTCTAACTATATCTCGCGAGTTTTTGACCAATTTAATTGTTTTTTTTATTAGTTTGTGTGGAGTGGACGTTAAACATTATTTCTCTCTCTCTCTCTCTGGATGAACTTTCTCGGCCAATGCAGGGATCCAACACCCGACCTTACGCATTTAGCCCTGCTTCATTAGGGACCCCGTGCGCGCACTGTATCACATCATAACGCCTGTCATTGAGTCAACTGGTGTGGTTTCGAATCCCCGGTTGTAGGTGGCAAGGAGTAAGGTCGCCTGTCCAACCTTGTTGGGTTTCTCGGGTCCTCCAATTTCTTCCCACTGCTAAAGGCACCTACGCGCACGCGAATTATTGAAATAAAAGTAAACCATATGTTAGTCCAGAAATTACCTAGTTTGTGTCGAGTGGACGTTAAACCCCATTTCTCTCTCTCTTCTCTCTCTCTCGCTCTCTCAATTTGATCCCAATAACTGTAGGGGATCACGTGGTTAGCCAGGTTTTCCGGCGTGGCGCGGCTTCCCCTTGTTAGTGATGCAGGAGAGATCGCCTGGGTGACAAAGGACACCTGACTAGTCGTTTTGATGGTTCGAAAACCGAGGTCCCGTGTAAACATTAACGTGCACTTAACAGAGCCCTTGGCAGTTGGAATTCAATTGCTGCCCGGGCAAAAATTTCCCTCAGAGCACACTGTATGGCATATGCCATTCGTTCGTTCTTGGCACCTGTCGTTCGTCGTTTTTTTATTCTAAGTCAATTTACGGCTTACTTAAGGGAAAAAAGTGGAATTTCGCCGCGAAACCGACACCGATTGTCAGGGAACCATGAATTTTTGACACAATACGACCATTACAACCCGGACTCTGCACCGTACTCCCATTTTGATCCGATTAAATAAAAAAGATTTTTAGCAAAAAATATTGATTTTTGGAAATTAATATTGGTTTTAACTAATTTTGAAATTGCAAATGCAAAGAGAATTTATCGCCTCTTCCATGTGTGATAGGTATTAGTACTATACACATTATCCTTAAAAGACAATTTTTTAAAATAACCACAACGATGATTGGGACATTAGAAACCAAAATCGCCCGGGTGCATTGTTTCTAACTATAATTATGTAAACCTGTAACTTTGCGATTTTTGACCAATTTCAGTACTTTTTTTTACTGCTGAGGCACCGTTCCAGTTGTCCAAATCTCTTGAATTTCTAGCGGTTGGCTGCGCAGCGAAGATATTTATCCCATATTAAATTGCTTAGATATAAAGAATTAAAAAAACCCGATAAAATACGACTATTTTTAAGCAAAACAACTTTGATGGGTGGGGTGGGTTTAGAATTTATTTTCAACGTTCTTTGAATCTCACACTCTTCTATTTTTAATATGTGATAGCTAGAGTCCCAAGGTACAATCTGTGCTAATGTGTAGGTAATCGGACCTTCGGTACGTTGCCCGGGTGGTGCAAATGTACATTTACCCTGTCACGAAAATTTATTCATTCTTCAACGCGTTTTATATTGTATTATGGCCGCCATCTTAGATCCACCCTCATGTACCAAACAACTTCAAAATATACCCCAAATTCCCAAATCGACCATAAAATTTTTTTACTTCGCGTATGCCCCACGATGTAACCAATGTTTTCAGTTATTTTTTTTTGCCTGGTTGCATGGGACAGTAGCAGATCTAGTTTTTTTATTTTTTGGTGTTTTATCCACAATTCGGTTTTTTCAGAATCTACCCATAGGATCTTTCTGAAATCTTTACCTCCCCCCCCCCCCCCAAAAAAAATGGGTGGTGGCTGTTGGGTGAATATATTTTCAAAACGTTTTTCGAATCCGAAGTCACCGAATTTTACGAAAAAATGCATCTGACCTACTTTTCTGTAACTTTGTGACTATTTGACCTATATTACTAATACCTTTTTTTTGAATACCTTGTAACATTTACTTCAAATCTGCACTTTCGGATTTTCGAAAATTCGTCGCTGTGATTTCGAGCCGGAAGTTAAATCAAAATGACAACTTCTTAAATAGTTGCACGATTTTCATGAAATTTGGTATGTAAATAGATCCTGCTCACGGGACTTTAAAAATGTCATTAGAAATTTTCTAAATTATCTCCCCTTGGTGATATTAAGGATCAAAGTTTTCATAAAAATCGACGAAATATAGGTCAGATTACCTTTAAATTATTTTTTTTACTAGCTACGACACTACTAATTCGTACACAAAAAAATTGAGTTTGTAGCCCAAATCGGAAGTGCAACCATCTTGAAACGTCAAAATCGATATTCCTTTGTTGATATTTTACTTACAGACAAGGCAATTATATTTTCCGAGTCCTTTTAGAAAAGTTAAAAAACTGTCGGGAATAGAATTTTGATTTTTGGAAAATGATCGACGATTTTGAACCGGAAGTTAAAATCAAAATGACAACATCTTTAATAGTGCACGATTTTTATAAAATTTTGTATGTCAGTAGATTTTGCACATGTGACTTTAAAAATTTTATTATAAATATAAGTCAGATTGCCTTGATTTTTTGATTTTTTACTAGCTACGGCACTACTGATTCGCACACAAACAATGGAAATTGTAGCACAAACCGGAAGTGCCACCATCTTGAAACGTGAAAATCGATATTCCTTTGTTGATATTTTACTTACACACAAGGCAATTATATTTTCCGAATCCTTTCAGAAAAGCCAAAGAACTGTCGGGAATATAATTTTCATTTTTGGCAAATGATGGACCCCATTTTGAATTTAAAATGAGCTATAGTGTAAAATTCACATTCATGGGCTTGAAACATACACAATTGGTTGTGGCTTAGAGAATTTGTCTATTATGTACATAATTAATACATTTAAGGATAACCTGGCTCATGGTCGAATGATTGGTTTTTAAATATTTCAAAAATTCGAATTACCCCTATGATGTTTCCCTGTGCCGACAAGGTTGTTTTCGAGTTAGCTTGTTTTGACTTCGCGCATGCGTTACGCTGGAACCAAAGGTACCATGAGTACCAAATTCCGGCGAGGAACTTTCCATGATAGTACCTAGGTACCCTGAAACTTTCAAGGCGATATCTGCATTTGTTCAAGTCGTTTGTTCGTGGCACCTACCGTGCGTCATGACTTTGCGCATGCGCTACGCTAGACCCTAAGGTACCATGAGTACCAAATTCTGGCGAAGAACTTTTCACGTTGGTAATTGTGAAGTTGCAAATGCAAAGTGATTTTATCGCCTCTTCCATGCCATCTCGATTACAAGCGTTAATCTCGCCTTAACTACATACAGCTTATCAAGCCCTTCACTCAACACTCTGCATTCTTCGGCACTAAATTTGATTGGGTATAGGCCCCCAACCGTGATCCAATCCGATTTCTTCGTTAAATGGGTTACTAAAATAGACTACTTTCAATTCATTTCATTTATCCCCCGTTAAAAAAATCGTCACGATTATCAAGTCTCACGCTTCTAGCTAAAATGTCTATGTGACAATCGATTCATCGACGTTTAACATTTACACCGGCGTTTTTAGTTGTTAGTGAGTTAGGGGGGAAAAACATTCAACGGCTGTAAACTTGTCTAGTTCTTTTTCTGTGGGGGCTGCCATATTTGTTTACTACAGTCACGTGCTACATTGTGAGTTATGTGCCACGACCTCTGATTGGACAATGCTTTGAATGCTTATTAGTCACGTGTAAACACAACCAGTTTAAAAGTTTAGGAATAGCCAAGTGTTGCGTCCGTTGCTTCAGGAACATGCTTCCATGTTTGATAGGTACGGGGATCACGGTGGCTAAGTGGACAAGGCGCTGGTTCGCTAGTCTGGAGGTCGGGTGTTCGATCCCTGCATTTGCGGAGAAAGTTCATTTCGATTTTCCGGCGTGATTCCCCCTTGTCAGTGATGCAGAAGGAGGGCCTGACAAGGACAGTTGCCTAGTTGTTCGGATGGGACGAAGAACCGAGGTCCCGTGTACAAATTGGCGTGCACGTAAAAGAACCCTTGGCAGTTGGAATTCAGTTGCTGCCCGGGCAAAATTTCCCTCATAGCACACTGTATGGCGTATGCCCGTCTTTAATTAGCCCAGTTTAGGTGCTTCAGCGTAGGACGTTAAACTCCATTACATTCATTCATTCATTGATAGGTACGAGTACTTAGATCCATTGCTCAGATAAAAAGTTATAAAAATTGATAAAATACGACTATTTTTAATCAAAACAACTTTGATGGATGGGGTGGGTTTTGAATTTATTTTCAACGTTCTTCGAATCTCACATTCTTCTATTTCTAATATGTGAGGTACAATCGGTACAAATTTGAAGGTAATCGGACCTTCGGTACGTTGTCCGGGCGGTGCGAATAAAACCCGTAACGAAAATTTGTCCCTTCTTCAACGCGTTTTATATTGTATTATGGCCGCCACCTTAGATCCGCCGTCATTTTCCAAACAACTCCAAAATATACCCCAAATTCTCAAATCGACCATAATTTCTTTTAATTTCATATCATTTTGTTTTTGCCCGGGTGCAATGTTTCTAACTATATTTATACCTGTAACTTTGCGAGTTTTTGACCAATTTTAATACTTTTTTATTGTTACCTTCTTTAAGATACTTGACATATTTCATGACACGTGACGATGAATATGAAAGCTTTCATATCTGCATTGGACAGTAGCAGATCTAGTTCTTATTAAATTTTTTTGTGTGTTTTATTCACAATTCGATTTTCTCAGAATCTACCTACAGGATCTTTCTGAAATTTTTAATCATGCGACTTTAAAAATGTTGTTAGAATTCTTCTAAATTATCTTCTTTTGGTGATATTAAGGATCAAAGTTTTCGGGAAAATCGAAGAAATATAAGTGAGATTGCCTTAAAAAAAATTTTTTATGACTAGCTAGGACACTACTGATTCGTACCCAAAACATTGAGTTTGTAGCCCAAACCGGAAGTGCAACCATCTTGAAATGTGAAAATCGATACTCCTTTGTTGATATTTAACTTACAGACAAGGCAATTATATTTTCCGAATCCTTTTAAAAAATCCGAAAAACTGTCGGGAATAGAATTTAGATTTAAGTCAAGCGATGGACGCCATTTTGAAATTGAATTGAAAATAAGAACAAGTCGAATGCATTTGACCAACATTGCTGTAACTTTGTGACTTTTTGACCTATTTTATTAATTCTTTTTTCTTTGAATACCTTGAAACATTAACTTCAAATCTGCAATTTCGAAAATTCGTCGATGTTATTTCGAAACCAAAAGTTGAGACCAACTTGACAACTTCTTTAATAGTTGCACGATTTTCACGAAATTAAGTATGTGAGAAGATCTTATCAATACGACTTGAAAAATTTCATTAGAAATTTTCTAAATTATCTCCTCTCGGAGAAATTAAGGTTCAAAATTTTCAAACAAAATCGACGAAATATAGGTCAAATTGCCTTGAAATTGTTTTTTGTAATAGCTAGGACACTACAAAATTCAGTTTGTAACCCGAACCGGAAGTGCTTCCATCTGGAAATGTGAAAAATAAATAAGGCTTTTTTGGTATTTTAGTTACAGACACGGCAATTATATTTTCCGAATCCTTGTAGGAAGACCAAAAAACGGTAGCGAAAACATTTTTGATTTCTGGCAAATCATGGACGCCATTTTGAATTGATAATGACATATAGTGAAAAATCCTCATTATTGGGCTTGAAGAGATACACAATTGGTCGTGGCTTAGAGAGTATGTCTCTTATTAACGAAATTAATACATTTCAGGATAGCCTGGCTCATGGTCGAGTGTTTGGTATTCTAATATTTCAAAAATACGAATTTCGCCTTTGACGTTTTCTGTGCCGATAAGGTTGTTTTCGAGGTTAGGGGTTTTGACTTCGCGCATGCGCTACGCTAGAACCAAAGGTATGATGACTACCGGCCCCCTACTTGTCACGTTGGTACCTAAGTGTCCTAAAATTTTCAGACAACCGTAACGCCTGCTAAAACACGCTCGCGCAAATAGGCCTTTTTTTGCCTTTTTTCGAATTTTTTTAGACTAACGAGTCACTTTTTTGTGCGCTACGTTTGAGGCCCTCGGGATCGATAGCTTGGACACTTCCCTCCATCGTATTAAAAGTTTGGACCCCTGACCATAACCACGGTCACGTGACAGGGTGTCAAACATGGCTTCCCAAAACGAAGGGCCATGTTTGCTGCCTTATAGCTCGGCCCCTATGGGTTCGAAACAAAATGTGTTGTATGGAAATAATAGCCTTGACAATTCTATCCATTGTATTAAAAGTTGGTAGCTTTCACCCGAATGCCATGCACGCGCTACGATATTTATGGGTGCCCGGGCGGGTCTCGAGGCTTGGTCTTCAAAGGTAAAATCTCAGGAATGTCTAGCGGTTGCCTGTGCCGCGATGATATTTATCACATATTAAAAGGAGAGAATATTCAGATATTAAGAACGAAAATAAATCGATAAAATACGGCAATTTTTCAAGCAAAAAAAGTTTGATGTGTTGGGGTGGGTTTATAATTTATTTTCATTGTTCCCGGAATCTCTCTCATTTCCATTTTTTATATGCGATAGCTAGAATCTCAAGGTACAATCTTTGCAAATTTGAAAGCAAACGGACCACTGGAACGTTGCCTGGGCAGTGCAAATCTATCCCGGTCGCGAAAATCTGCATTCGGGAAACCTCGATGGATGATACTATGATCGGACGTTTTTTGACCTTGACACATACATGATGTACATAGTATTAAAATCCCTATGAAATAATTAAATCATTTACTGCTATAATATGAAATATCACTTATTCCCCAGTTAAATAAAAATCGGTCACCGGGTGCTGTACAACTTCAAGAACCCTGCGACCATCTCTACACTTTCTATTGCCAGAAAATATTTGTTTTACTAGTCTAATTCAAGTTTTAAAATAAACAATATTTTTTCTGAAAATCAATGTCGAGATTTAGTGTATTATATATGATACAATTGGCCATAGCCTAGAGGTCGGGTGTTCGATCCCTGCATTGGCCGAGAAAGTTCATCTCGATTTTACCGTACTCCACAAGGGGAACAAATGTTTTTTTGCCCTAGCAGCGCCACAAATTCTTCGATCAACCTTATTTTTTGGCACGATGTGCCCATTTACTAGCCCGAATTTTGAGTACTGGTCCCATCTGATTCCGATGAAAAAACAAAAGTTATGGCCAAAAAAACGATTTTACGGCTTTTTTCGCCGATTTTGAGATTACAAACGACAAGATAAAGTCATTTTGTTAGTCTCATGTGATGGGTATGAGTCTTCTGCACAGATGCGTATTGGGTTTGAATTTTTTCAAAATGGCGGACTATATTTTTGAGACTGTCAAATTTTGATGTTCTGTGACTGCCGAGGCATCATTAGGGGGTATTTTTTAAAAAATTTATACTGGTCGGATGTTCTGAGACTGTCGAGGCATCATTGGGGGATATTTAAAAAAAAAATTATACTGGTCGGATGCGCCGCGATGAGGTTAGTAACATATCAAAAGGAGAACATGATTGAATTAACGATTCGAAAAAATATGGCCATGTTTCACAAAAACAAAAGTTGCTGGGTCGGCTTGGGTTCGAATTTTTTAGGCCATGTTCCCGTATTAGAAATCACTTGTCGCGCAAATAGGCATATTTTTTGCCTATTTTTCGATTTTTTTTTAGACTAACAAGTCACTTTTTTGTGCGCTACGTTTGAGGCCCCATATCTCGGCCGATATAGGTTCGAATCCAGATGTTTCGGTCTGGATCGATAGCTTGGACACTTCCCTCCATCGTATTAAAAGTTGGGACCCCTGACCCTAATTACGGTCACGTGCAAGGTGTCAAACATGGTTTCTCAAAACGAAGGGCCATGTTTGCTGCCTTATAGCTCGGACCCTATGGGTTCGAATCAAAATGTGTCGGCTGGGAATAATAGCCTAGACAAATCTCTCCATTGTATTAAAAGTTAGCAGCCCTCACCCGAATGCCATGCACGCGGCACGATATTTAAAACTTAGGCGTGTTTCGACATTCGCGCATGCGCACAGCTGCAACCAATAGCACCTGCGGTACCAAACTCTAACCCCACCCTGCTCTTGTTCGTGCCTAGGTGTCCTTTAATTTTCAGCTTGATAACTGCATTCCTTCTAGTCGTTTTCATGTGAGACTCACCGGACTAGAAATCATTTTTTACCGATGTACCCGCACCCCCACCTGTAAACACCCCGAAGGGTGCCCGGGCGGGTATCGAGGCTTGGTATTCAAAGGGTATATCCACCCGGCCGATTCGCTGCGTCACGTCAAAATGGCCGCCCAGGGACTGGAAGTGGGCGAAATGGGCCCATGAAGTGAAGTTTGACCCTACCTTGACCTTCGAGGGCCACGTGGCATGGAAAGGGTCATGACCCTAGATGCACTCATTAATGACCTTTCATGTGAGAGCTTGACCTTTGACCTGACCTTTGACCTTGGGGTCGAACAATTCCCAAAACTTAGGTACCGTTCCGAAAATCTACATCAAGGTCAAGGTCACGACCCACAAGCCCGTCGACGGGGCCGTCCCTGAGGAGCTCGGGATAGAAGTTCCGCTTTTTTGCTGTGCATTACTCCTATTTTGATCCGACTAAATTTTGTTTTTTATTTTTCCCATCATGTTTATAAGGTAAGTGTAATTTCTTTAGATATCTGATGACATGTGACCCTTGGCATGTGGCCGGAAATGACTGTTAATATGAAAGCTTTCATATCTGCTTTGCAGATCTAGTTATTATTTTTTTGTGTGTTTTATCCACAATTCGGTTTTCTCAGAATCTTTCTGAAATTTTTACCTCCCCCCCTAAAATGGGTAGTGGCTGTTGGGTAAATATATTTTCAAAACGTTTTTCGAATCCGAAATCACCGAATTTGACGAACAAATGCATTGGACCTACATTGCTGTAACCTCGTGACTATTTGACCTATTTTACTAATTCTTTTTCTTTGAATACCTTGACTCCTTTACTTTAAATTTGCAATTTCGGATTTTCGAATTTCGAAAAGTCGTCGCTGTGATTTCGAGCCGGAAGTAAAAATCAAAATAACAACTTCTTTAATAGTTGCATGATTTTCATGGAATTTGGTATGTAAGTAGATCTCGCTCATGCGACTTTAAAAATGTTGTTAGAAATTTTCTAAATTATCTCCCCTTGGTGATATTAAGGATCAAATTTTTCAAAAAAATTGACGAAATATAGGTCAGATAGCCTTGAAAAATTTTTTTTGTACTAGCTACGACACTACTGATTCGTACACAAAAAATGGGGTTTATAACCCAAACCGGAAGTGCTTCCATCTTGAAATGTGAAAAATAAATAAGGCTTTTTGGGTATTTTACTTACAGACATGGCAATTATATTTTCCGAATCCTTGTAGGAAGGCCAAAAAACGGTAGCGAAAACATTTTTGATTTCTGGCAAATCATGGACGCCATTTTGAATTGAAAATGACATATAGTAAAAAAAATCCTCATTATTGGGCTTGAAAACCTACACAATTGGTCGTGGCTTAGAGAGTGTGTCTTCTATTAACGAAATTAATACATTTCAGGATAGCCTGGCTCATGGTCGAGTGTTTGGTATTCTAATATTTCAAAAATTCGAACTTCTCCTTTGACGTTTTCTGTGCCGACAAGGTTGTTTTCGAGGTTAGCGGTTTTGACTTCGCGCATGCGCTACGCTAGAACCAAAGGTATGATGACTACCAAACTCCGGCCCCCTTCTTGTCACGTTGGTACCTAAAAGTCCTGAAAAGTTCAGATCGATACCTGCAATCCTTCAAGTCGTTACACGTGAAGTGGCGGATTTTTTTCTCGTTTTTTTTAAAAGTAAATTCCCGCACTCCGTAAGGGGAAAAAAGTGTTTTTTGCTCTAGCAGCGCCAAAAATTCTTCGATTAACCTGGTTTTTTGGCACGATGTGCCCATTTACTAGCCCAAATTTTGAGTACTTGTCCCATCTAATTCCGATGAAAAAAAACAAAAGTTATGGTCAAAAAACCGATTTTACGGCTTTTTTCGCCGATTTTGAGACTAAAAAAGTTTTTTTAGAATTTTGTAATTGCAAACGACAAGATAAAGTCATTTTGTTAGTCCCATGTGATGGGTATGAGTCTTCTGCACCGATGCGGATTGGGTTTGATTTTTTCAAAATGGCGGACTATATTTTTGAGACTGTCAAATTTTGATGTTCTGTGACTGCCGAGGCATCATTAGGGGGTATTTTTTTAAAAATTTATACTGGTCGGATGTGCCACGTTGAGGTTAGTAACATATTAAAAATTCGAAAAAATATGGCCATGTTTTACAATAAAAAAGTTGCTGGGTCGGCTTGGGTTCGAATTTTTTAGACCATGTTCCCGTATTAGAAATCACTTAAATTTTTATATGTGCTAGCTAACATCCTAAGGCACAATCTCTGAAAATTTCAAGAAATTCCAACAACCGTAACGCCTGCTAAAACACGCTCGCGCAATTAGGCCTATTTTTTGCCTATTTTTCGAATGTTTTTAGACTAACAAGTCACTTTTTCGTGCGCTACGTTTGAGGCCCCATATCTCGGCCATGTTTGCTGCCTTATAGCTCGGCCCCTATGGGTTCGAATCAATATGTGTTGGCTGGGAATAATAGCCTTGACAATTCTCTCCATTGTATAAAAAGTTGGCAGCTCTCACCCGAATGCCATGCACGCGGCACGATATTTGAAACTTAGGCGTTTTTCGACATTCGCGCATGCGCACAGCTGGAACCAATAGCACCATCTGTACCAAACTCTGGTCCCACCCAGCTCTCGCTGGTGCCTAGGTGTCCTTTAACTTTCAGCTTGATAACTGCATTCCTTCTAGTCGTTTAGATGTGAGACTCACTGGACATAAGCAGGTTTCACCGATGTACCCGCACCCCCACCTGTAAACGTCCCGAAGGGTGCCTAGGCGGGTCTCGAGGCTTGGTATTCAAAAGGTATATTCACCCCGCCGAGTCGCGTTAAAATGCCCGCCCGGGGACCGGAAGTGGGTGAAACGGGCCCATGAAGTGAAGTTTTACCCTACCTTGACCTCCGAGGGCATCGTAGCATGGAAAGGGTCATGAGCCTAGATGGAGTCATCAATGTCCTTTCATGCGAGAGCTTGACCTTTGACATGACCTTTGACCTTGGGGTCGAAAAATTCCCAACTTGGTAACTTCGCGAGTTTACGACCAATTTTAATATTTTTTTTCTTGTTATTTTCTTTAAGATACTTGGTATAATCGATGGCACGTGATGATGAATATGAAAGCTTTCATATCTGCTTGGGACAATAGCAGATCTAGTTATTATTATTATTACTACTGATTCGTACTCCAAAAATTGAGTTTGTAGCCCAAACTGGAAGTGCAACAATCTTGAAACGTCAAAATCGATATTCCTTTGTTGATATTTTACTTACAGACAAGGCAATTATATTTTCCGAATCCTTTTAAAAAAGCAAAAAAACTGTCGGGAATAGAATTTTGATTTTTGGAAAATGATGGACGATTACAAACCGGAAGTTAAAACTACGGCACAACTGATTCGTACACAAAAAATGAAAATTGTAGCACAAACCGGAAGTGCCACCATCTTGAAAAGTCAAAATCGATATTCATTTGTTGATATTTTACTTACAGACAAGGCAATTATATTTTCCGAATCCTTTTAAAAAAGCAAAAAAACTGTCGGGAATAGAATTTTGATTTTTGGAAAATGATGGACGATTACGAACCGGAAGTAATAAATCAAAATGACAACTTCTTTAATAGTTGCACGATTTTTATGAAATTTAGTATGTCACTAGAAATTTTCGAAATTATCTCCCATTGGCGATATTAAGGATCAAATTTTTCATAAAAATCGACGAAATATAGGTCAGATTGCCTTAAAATTAATTTTTTTAACTAGCTACGGCACTACTGATTCGTACACAAAAAATGGAAATTGTAGCACAAACCGGAAGTACCACCATCTTGAAATGTGAAAATCGATATTCATTTGGTTATATTTTACTTACAGACAAGGCAATTATATTTTCCGAATCCTTTTAGAAAAGCGTAAAAACTGTCGGGAATAGAATTTTCATTTTTGGCAAATGATGGACGCCATTTTGAATTGAAAATTAAAGTATAACCTGGCTCATGGTCGTATGATTGTTTTTTGAATATTTCAAAAATTCAAATTACCCCTATGATGTTTTCCGTGCCGACAAGGTTGTTTTCGAGTTAGCTTGTTTTGACTTCGCGCATGCGTTTCGCTGGAACCAAAGGTACAATGAGTACCAAATACCGGCGAGGAACTTTTCACGTTAGTACCTAGGTACCCTGAAATTTTTAAGGTGATACCTGCATTTGTTCAAGTCGTTTGTTCTTGGCACCTGCCGTTAGTCGTTTTTTTCTATACATGTTTAAGTCAATTTACGGAAAAATATCGATTTTCGGAATTTAAAATTGGTTTTAATTAATTGTGAAGTTGCAAATGCAAAGTGATTTTATCGCCTCTTCCATGTCATCTTGATTACAAGGGTTAATCTCGCCTTAACTACATACAGCTTATCAAGCCCTTCACTCAACACTCTGCATTTTTCGGCACTAAATTTGATTGGGTATAGGCCCCCAACCGTGATCCAATCAGATTCCTTCGTTAAATGGGTTACTAAAAATAGACTACTTTCAATTCATTTTATTTATTCTTCATTAAAAAAATCGTCAAGATTATCAAGTTTCGCGCTTCTAGCTAAAATGTCTATGTGACAATCGTGATGCAAAGGCCAAGATTCGATTCATCGACGTTTAACATTTACACCGGCGTTTTTAGTTGTCAGTGAGTTAGCGGAAAAAAAATTATTCAACGGCTGTAAACTTGTCTAGTTCCTTTTCTGTGGGGGCTGCAGTCACGTGCTACATTGTGAGTGTGTTACGTGCAGCGACCTCTGATTGGACAATTCTTTGAATGCTAATTAGTCACATGTAAACACAACCAGTGTAAAAGTTTAGGAATAGCCAAGTGTTGAAGGAACGGTTAAATGTTGTAAAACTTGCGTCCGTTACTTCAGGAACATGCTTCAATGTTTGATAGGTATGAGTACTTAGATCCATTGCTCAGATATAAAAAGTTATAAAAATTCATAAAATACGACTATTTTTAATCAAAACAACTTTGATGGATGGGGTGGGTTTTGAATTTATTTTCAACGTTCTTTGAATCTCACACTCTTCTATTTTTAATATGTGAGGTACAATCGGTGCAAATTTGAAGGTAATCGGACCTTCGGAACGTTGCCCGGGCGGTGCGAATGAAACCCGTAATGAACATTTGTTTATTCTTCAACGCGTTTTATATTGTATTATGGCCGCCACCTTAGATCCGCCGTCATTTACCAAACAACTCCAAAATATAGGCCTACCCTAAATTCTCAAATCGACCACAATTTCTTTTAATTTCGCGCATGCCCACGATGTAACCAATGTTTTCAGATAATTTTGTTTTTGCCCGGGTGCAATGTTTCTAACTATATTTAAACCTGTAACTTTGCGAGTTTTTTACCAATTTTAATACTTTTTTCTTGTTACCTTCTTTAAGATACTTGACATCAAACGTAACTCACGTGACGAAATTTATGACGTAGCTGGCTTTTTTTTTTCGCAAGTATCCAGTGAATGGCTATTTTGCGCAGTAATCCCAGCCAGAATTTGGCTATTTTTTAAAATTGCGTTAAAAATTAAATTTTTTGTTTAGAACTGAAATAAATTAAATATTAGTCAATCCCCACGCTAAAAACATTAAGAAAATTGATTGTGTATATCTGAAATCGACCCGACCAAAGCATAAAGTAGTTCCAAAATGGCGGCGCCCATGAGCGTAGAGTTTCTGGACGCTATACAATTTTCAAAGTCTAAGTTACGAGTTACAGACCTAAATTTGAAGGATAAACAATTGGTGGCATTATATGCTTGCTATGAAGGTCACGACTGTGTAGCAGTGTTACCGACAGGTTATGGAAAGAGCCTGATTTTTCAAATTCTCCCATGGTTATTACAAAAAAATACAAGAAGAGTGAAGCCATGATTGTTATTGTTGTTAGCCCTCTCAATTCAATAATGCTAGTTCAAGTGGTAAGTAGGAAATTTAATGTTGAAATTAGAGTGATTACCGCCAGTTAATCTGAATCACAAACTCATAAATAAGGCCGATATAACATGGAAATCTTTGAATGTAGGTTGCATTTAAACTTGGCCCATAACCATAACATTTTATTATCATCATAGATAGAGGCTATAAATTATAATATAATTAAATAACTATAATTCATGTAGGCTACACAATGTGGGTACATGTGTGATTATGTCATGTATCTATCAATCTATGATAATACTTGGTATTAAATAGACGACAACGGACAAGCCATCCTAATTATACTAACTAAAGACTATAAACTTCAATATCTACTGGAATCCTTGCTTATTGTTTCATGCTGTAGGCTATAGGTACATGTACTCATGTAGGTATCAGGAAATTTCCGATGTAAGTGTATTATTATTTTAAAGATACATTATGGGAGATAAGATAATGAGTTGGCAGTTCTCACTATAATAGTTTACAACTAGATATTGTAAGGCAATTTGCTGAAAACCTCAGTCAAATCGTTCCTCTATGAACCGAGAAATAAGCGATTGTGAGTTCCGCATAGCCTTGGTCGGTCATCATTACTAAAGTCGATACAACAAAAAATCATAGTCTTGATTATCCATTTAATCGTTAAATCGAAACGGAAAGTTATGCAGCAAATTGGATAATAATCCAACAAACATCGCAGGCGATCGTTGACATTGAGAGTTTATGGTGTGGATAGTTTATTAATGTCTAATTATGTATACATTAATAATGTATAACATTTCAGGCCTAAAGAAAGACCTACAATCGGCAGATTTAGCTGTTGCATAATGTATGTTTAAGAGACATTATTTTATTTGCTTGATCGGATCGATTTATAATTTCCATCTACTTATCTAACATGGGTTTTGATTATTTATATTTACATATTTAACACTGGATCAGCTGCCAAGACATATGAAATTGCACAGGGGGAAGAGGATGGTGACCCAGATGATGAATTCAAAGAATTGGAGACCCCAGTTTACACAGAAAAAAGTGTTTCTTTAGCATCGTTAAAAAATGGAGATTACAAACTGATTTATGCTCACCCAGAAACTCTAATGTCTAACAGTGTAATTGGGAGAATGTTAAGATCAAAAATTTATAAAGAACAAGTTGGTTGCATTGCTATTGATGAAGTTCATCTTGTTGCAGATTGGTACGTTTTTAATATATATACGCTCATGCTGAAATGTGGTTATATACATGTATTGTTGCCATGAAACTTAAATGAAGTTTCAATGATATTCAATTTTCTACAGTTATAATTTAATAACCAGTGTGTGTTGTATTAGTTTAAACAATATTTTATTCGTTAGAAAAGGATTGAACAACAGGCAAAGCCTATATAAGTTCTTTCCCATGGATACAGAATATAATAAATGATAAATATAAACATATACATAAAAAAAAGATTAAGTATAATAAATTGTAAAACCGAACATATATACAGTTACATGTGGAAATGGTATATGCAAAATATAGCTGATGCAATTATTTAGTATTGTTCAACAATATGTAATATCAAATCAAAACCTTTTGGTACTTTTAATAAAATTATGGACTTTTTCAAAAATAATAAAATTAGAGGTATTCGAAAGATCTTTAGAGCCATTCAAAATTAGATCTAGATTAATAGTTTCTGTGAGTACCTTTAATGAATTTAATAGTTCGACTCGAATAGATGAATACGATGGACAAGTAAAGAAGAAGTGTTGTGTGTTGTATTGTATAATACATGTAAATGTTTGAACCAAAAATAAAAATTCATGGATTAGTGTATAAAGATACATTATATAGAAGTTAAAATTTCCTATTGCAGGTTTTTATTTTGCCTTCTATTTACTTCGACTTTTTATTCATATGAGTGACATGTCAGGCCTTAATCAACCCTCTAGCTAGACCATTAGATGGTCCTTATGTTTTACGGGTTTGAAACCCGATCAGTACAAAAATTAATTAAAAATGGATAAATCATAACAATGGTAGAAATCAAATACGACTCTATTCTTGTGTTAACTTTAAAGAGTTATAATTTCAAGTAAAAGAACTTCTTTCATGTACTTCATTTCTATGAGACAGAATACTTTCATGTGCTAGTAGGAATTTACATTTATGTCTTTTTTTATCGTTGCAGGGGACAACAGTTCAGAAAAGATTTTCAGAAGCTCTCAGAGCTGAATGCATTGTTTACAGATGCTGTTCATATTGTTGTTACAGCCACTTTAACACCACTATCTATGAATATTTTAATAAAAGATCTTCAGTTGAGCAATCCTACCGTCATTAAAACAAACCCAGACAGAATTAATATTTATATTGAAAAAAAGACAAGACTGCCAAATGTGAGGAAATTTGATAAGTTTGATGATCTGATAGAACCTCTGTTTTTAGAACTGAAAGCTGCAAAGAGCGAGTTTCCAGTAACCATTGTGTATGTCGATGGGTTAGATTGTTTATGTTACTGTTATCAGTATTTAGATACAAATATGGGTAGTGATGGATATCTTCCCGCCAGTGAACCAGTACCCGAAACTCGTATTTTTGCCCAGTATCATAAAATTTATACTAATCGGATGAAGGAATTGATAGTAAAAGAGCTTCGAAAGACAAACCCTGTTCTTCGTCTTGTGTTGGCAACAGTTGCCTTAGGTATGGGTTTGGATGCCCCGTCGGTTACCCGTGTGATACATTTTAGGCCTCCCACATCACTAGAAAGTTATATGCAGGAAATTGGACGAGTAGGGAGAAATGGACAACAGGCAAAGGCTATTCTAGATTTCAAAAAAAGTGACATTGCCAGTAATAGGCCAGGAATTACATCGGAGATGAGAGACTATTGTGATAATAATGACACTTGTTTCGTAAACAAATGTTAGCCCACTTCGGTGTTGATAAGCCATTGTATAACTTTCAACCAGATTTATGCTGCAGCAATTGTACATTGTCATTAACATCATGTTTAAGTAAATAAAATGGCTATCAGCTTTTCCAATATACATGTACGCTAGTCAATTTTGGAAATATTAAAAAAATTGTTTTCAGATACAAAACATAAGAATCCATCGAATGTTTAATTATTAGGAAGATATGCTTTATACCGAAATTGATAAAAAACAAACTGATATCCATTTTAAAGTGATATAAAGACCAACATGTAATTGTGGTTTTGTCTAATTTTTTTAGCCTTGAAAGTAAACTGCATATTTTATATTATAGATCAATGAATAATCATGTATACATCTTATTCAAGTACAATGTAATATGTCCTGTACAGTTGTATACAGTAACAAATCACTTGATCTTGATCTGTCAATATTTACCATTTTAAAAACATTTACATCTAATTGAGATATTTAAAAGAGATGTTAAATTTGGTATACACGTTAAATCTTTATAATATCACTTTCAAATCATAAAATTTATGCTAGAAATTCAAAAGCTACTAATTTAGAGTTTTTATTTTTCTTTGTACAGTACAATTTATATGGTTCATTTGGCCTCCTTGTTTGTTTTTTTTATACAGCACAATTGACATGGTTCATTGGCATTTATATTAATTTTACATAGGCATTTTTAATCATTTGTTTTGTACAATTTTGCAATTTTCATGATTTATTGTCCTTTTTACATGTATATGAATATTTAAGTATGAAAAGCACTGAACTATTCAATAAACTTTTCCTTTGATACTGTTTTTTATTTACTTATTTAAATAACCATGTCTCAGATTTATGTGGCAATTACTGCCATTTATTCAAGGTATGTGAAATGCACAGAGTATGCAGAACATTAACAGAGACTACCAAATATTTATGTATTACTTTCTGGAATGAAACGGACATCTTCACATAAAGTCGGAAGTGTTCTGGATAACCAATTAACAATTTTCATGACATTTTCTGAAAATTTAAGCCTGTCAATTTCAGAAAATGGATTTCCGGTAATAGTTTTGAAGGCCTCTAATTTTCTTCCATTCTGCTTTCTAAATGGATGCAATCTTTGAAGTTCTTCACACATAACTGCCATGCAGAAGACTTTGATTTATGTGTGCTTTTTATGTCTTTAAGTCCACACAGTTTGTCAAAATTTTCTGAAACACTGTGAAGTACAGTCCCAGCCTTAGATATGGGGATTATGGCTGTTCACTTTTCCACCTCCCTAGGCCCCTAATCAAATCTTTTAGAAACTTCACTTGATTTTCTTTTTCCATGTCTGCAGGTTTGTTTTTCCCTTTCTGACCTTTTCTATTTATGTAAGATCCAGCTCTTACCCTTAATGACAAGCGTGGAGATAGAAGGACTTCCGTCTTTAAAATGAAATCTAGACATTCCACAAGGTATTTGGATAGAGTAGAATGTGAATAAAAAAAGGGAATCATGGTTTTTAAGGAAATGTTGGTGCGTCTTATATCCCCTTGTTTTATACAATCTTTAACATTCTTCATAGTTAAGTACCACTGTAACAGATTTACGGCATAATTGTAAAGGTCATCCTTTTCTTCTTTAATCAGTTTAAATTTTGCTGGTTGTAATAATCCTGGAAGATTAACGATAACTCCCTTTTCATCCTGGAACATGTCTAAGGGAATCTCCAGTGTAAATGGTGCATCACCACCAATGGACAAGGTCAGGGATATAATTGTTTTATCTTGTTTCGATGTTTCTTTACCTTTCAGAATTTGTTTTGTCCCTTGAAGTTGAAGTTCTAATTTGACCGTCTTATCTTGAGGCTGAATTAAATGTAGAATCAATAAGTCATCATTAATAATATTTTAATAAGAAAGAAACAAAAGTAAGAATTCCAGTAGGTGTGTTATATATTACTCCATCCGGTATTGTTTATAATTTAAAGTAAGAATTACAATAGGTGTGTTGTACATTACTCCACCCGGTATTGTTTATAATTTTTTAAGTGAAACTATAAAATGAACACCATTTAAAGGAAATGGGGTGAAAAATTAATCTTTTTCAGTTTTAGCAAGAAACCAGCGGGTATGATTAACTTACCTTATCCAGACTAAAGATAATTAAATATTTGTCAATAAAACTATCCATCATATCACCAAAGGCTAATTGACGTCTGTTGCGGTGAAATAATTCCACATTCTTTGGTGGTTTATTACTGGTAGGAAATGAGTCCTCAGATTCAAGGCCAAAATACTCTTTTACCAATTCAAATAAATATGCTTTTCCAACAGTAAGTATGAAGTCTTTGTGTGCCTAAAGTAAATGGGAAAGGCAGAAAATAACTCATGTGTATTGTTAATATGATTTAAATTCCCGAGGATAAAATTTATTTAAGATGTTACCAAGGTCATAGCATATTCAAACCATTAATCACCTGAGCTTGAAATGGAAACAATAAAGAAACATATAAAAGTATTGATAGCGTTTGCACTGAATCAAATCAATAATTCTTAATAAAATTTTAATTATATGCTTTATTACCTTAAATCGAACTTTGACCTGACCATTAATGTTAGTCCTCTGAATGATTACTTTCAGGTGTGCCAATGTTCCCTTGTCTCTGGATTTACCAAGAACTAAACACTTTTTACACAGCTTCTGAATACAATATTATAATAAGATAAATCGATTGCTTAATTTAAAAGTATGGAAATATAAACACTGAAACTTGGTAAAGGTTAAGAAGATTATGACACAATTATCATAAGGTTCAAATTATCGAATCTGTCCTCAACTGTGTGAGCTCCAGCTCTCAATAACTTGGGACCCTGTAAACGGACACGTGTGAGCTGATCACCCCCAATAGGTATATTCAGTTTTCTGTAATCATCATCTGTAAGAGATAAATGGATAGTTATTTAATTTTTCAACCTACGGTGATCACTTATTATTTATATATTATGAATGATTATTATTCATTTTGTTGGTGGTGCATCTACATGTATACTACGTTTGAAAAGTTCTTCATTGCTTTTTGGGGGGTTGGATAGCCGAAATGTTGGGGTGTACGTGCTGTATCATAAGGTCTGCAATTGAGACAACTTGTGTGGTTTCGATTCCCGGGTTGTACGTAGGGTCGCCTGTCCAACCTCGTTGGTTTTCTCAGAATCCTCCTGTTTCCTCCCACTGCTAAAGACCCCCACGTGCAAGCAAATAGTTGAAATAAAATTGAACCATATGCTAGTCTTGAGATGACCTGGTTTGTGTCGAGTGCACATTAAACTAAATATCTCTCTCTCTCATTGCTTTTTATGCACCCACATATAAATGTTTTAAAAAATTGATGCAATGTTATTTTCTTTCAGTGCAATGTTATTTTCTTTTAATACATGTTATTGCAGAAAAACAGTTGGCAGATGAACAAACATTAAATGATAAAACTGGTTAGTCTTTGTGCATCATTTGCATTTAATCAAAGCCAAGTCTCGAGTGGACCTGAATAAAGAAAATTAAATGACGTTTTCAATATATTAATTTTGCAGTATCAATTTTTGAACCTTAATAGCTACGACTATCACCTCAATATATTAATCTTACATAATGCATCTTAGACAATAAATCAAGAAAATAACATATCAACAGTAAAAATGTTGATATTAGATTGATCATATTTCGCAAACAGTGAATGAAATTAGCCATTTTTGGACTGATATTCTTTTTGGGGATTCCATTTTGACAATACTGTAGTTAACGAGGAATTCCTCAGAGATTTAAAGTATGAATGCATGCATTTTCATTATTTGTTAATATGAAACAAAAAAGACACAACTAAACAAACTTTCTTCAAGTGGAAAGTACATGCAATTCAAATGTGTTTACTAATGAGTACATCTATTACTCAACTCACCCATCATCCATGTTCCAAACATGTGAATACATTTCTGCTTCCAAATATGAATATACCAGTAACTACAGGTAAACAGTAAACAAAACAAAAATAATTATAACAATCAATTCAACAATGAAATCAAAACTACATGCTAAGAAGAGTGACATCGTGTATTGTGTACTGTGTACACATACATGTACATTAAAGAACAGCCTGTTTTTCAATTAGATGCCTGTCTTCTTAAATTTTAAAAAGGAAAAAGTAACAATAACTGAACTTTATAGTCTAATAAGCAACACAACCTCGGTCAGCCTTATGGTACCACTGCTTCAGCTCTGTTTGGTAAAAATCTAATATGTCTATGCAGTCATCATATTTCTGTTAATTTTTTAGTTGTACTGGTAGAATATATGGGTGACTTTTACTTGACATCTCTGACTCGTATTGATGTGGTATGGATGCAGGTAATAGCATATCCACCCATTTGAAACATGGGAAGGCTGCAAAAAGCTCTTTAGCAATCAGAATTTTCATATCTGATTTGTATTTCATCACTTCTTCTTTGTTTAAGAGAAATGACTCTACTGTGACATTAGTGGGATCACCAGATGTGCCTTTATCTGACAATTCCGAAGAACTTACTCTGTCCGGTGTCCAATCTGTTGCAAAGAAATGGAAGTCTTTGTCTCGTGAGCCTATCCTCATATCACCTGTTGTAACACGAATGTCTAGGTTGTCTCCATTTAATTTACCATCTTTTCCAGATTTTATTTCATTAATAACTTGTTCTCGAGAAAACTCTCCCAAGTCTGTAATAATATCAGTTTTACTCCTAGATGTTAATGTCAGATGTATGCTGTTAAGTCGATCCAGAAGCTAAAAATAATAGGTACAGTAAGCTTATACAATGTATTATAATATAAAAATCATATTATTTGAATTGCATTTCTTTGATGAACGGAGGGGGGGGGGGCTAAAGGTCTAGAGTGCTGCGCTTCGATCTCTAGCTGGCCGGTAGCATCTGGCTTGCGGCTGTGGTTTCGAGCCCTAGTGTGAGCGTATGTGACATGGAGATAGGGGCGCCTTCTCAACCTCGTGGGTTTCCTCCGAGCACTCTGGTTATTGAAATAAAAATTGAAAACCATATGTAAGTCCCAAAATGACCTAGTTTGTGTCAAGTGGACATTAAACCTCATTTCTCTCTCTCTCTGATTAACAAATGTTCAAATAATAATTTCATCAATTTTAAATTAATTTCATCAATTTTAAATTAATTTCATCAATTTTAAATTAATTTCATCAATTTTAAATTAATTTCATCAATTTTAAATTAATTACAAACAACAATTCATAAATCAAAAATTAGTTACATACCTTGTTATCAGCATGATAACGAATGCAGAGGGTACAATAAAATCGCTGCACTGCCGATACACTTTAAGTCTACTCTGCATAAACATTCCAAAAATTGTGGACATCATTGTGATTTTCTGAGTTTCATCTTTTGCATGACAACACAAATTCAAAATATCAAATAGAAAACTTGTGCTGCCATAAAGCCAAGACTCAAGAGTTGTTTCACATTATGAAAATACAGGCTGCTGTTATTTTTCTTGTACTTGGTCTGTAAAGAGCTTTCCATTTCTTTTAATAAAATTTGTTTAATTGCCATATATTAAAGGATGGACAATTCATAATCAGAAATGCTACCTTATCAACAGAAATTATTTGACTCTTGAACATTGTAAAAAGTTCTCCAAAATCACCCTCGGATATTTTTTCGTCAGTTTGTTCCAAGGAGAATGGCAATTTATCTTTAGAATCTAAAATACAAATGATGAGAATGAAAGTTAAATAAGCCGGAATTATATTTATATCTATACACACTACATAATATGTCATTTGAATTTTGGGGAAGATATCAAATTTTCCACAGCTTAATCCAGAGAGAAATTGGGTTTAACGTCCACTCAACACAACTAGGTCATTTCAGGACTAACATATGGTTTAATTTTATTCCAATAATTCGCTTGCGCGTAGAGGTCTTTAGCAGTTGGAAGAAACCGGAGTGCCCAGAGGAAACCCACGAGGTTGAGAAGGTGCCCCTATCTCCATGACACAACCGCTTACACCAGGGCTCGAAACCACAGGGCCAGCCAGCCAGAGGTCTAAGCCCGGCACTCTAGACCACTAGGCCACCCTAACCCCCCTACCATACTCAGATTAATGATTTAACATTTAATTACAGTATCCAATTATGATCATTATTCATAAAACAGACTAGAACATTTGACAGCTATTTTGTAACTACTTACCTTTATCTGATGCTGTACATGTAGGGATCTTTTCAAATGAGGTACATGTATCCTCAACTATCAACGTCTCTTTAAGTTCAGTTGTTTTGGATTCTAGAAATTAAACAAAAATATGACAAACAAAATAAAAACAATTACTTTTTTTACTCAACAGGACTAGCAAAGAAATAAATAACAAAGGCGGGGAGTCAAACGTTTTGAGTTTTGCCAAATTGTCCCGATCAGCCAAAATCTGCATAATTAATATTCAATAATATTGTACAGAAATGTCAAGACAAAATGTTGTGTTGTACTAATAACGATTTTCTCAAATATTTCGCTAATAAAATGTATGAGTATTAAAGCAGAACATCATTGCTATTCGCCAATAGAAAATTAGAATAGAAAATAATATTTGTCTTAATTACCTTCTGTAAATAATTTCTTTCTAGAAGTCTTGTGACCTGTTGGGCTTTCTTCTAGTTCTTGATTTAATTTTGTTTTTCTACTGATAATCTGATAAAGTCCACAGCACTTGGTCTTGGGGACATGTGCATTCTTTTGCTTCTGATGGTCTTTGATAGAATTCCATCCAAATATGTCTTTGCATCTGTTCTGAATTTAATATAATTTACTACTTTCGCTTTACAACCGCGACATATTTGCATTAAATAACGTTCCTCGTGTGTTACAATGTGTACGGAAAAGTTTAATATTTCTTTAAAGACCCCATTTTCTTCTATTGACTTATTATTTAGTCTTGTCAAATGTGTATGGTAGGTGTTGTCGCATAAACAACATTGAGAAGAAGCAGGTTTCCTGGGCGTGGACGCCATTTTCCTCCGTGTTTTTGTTTACAAACCCAATTTCCGGTACAAAATATAGTGCGTTGACCTTATGACCCGGACGTATAGACAACGTCACATAAATAAAATGTCCATTGATTGCCTCTGAGATTACTTCTCCGCAGGTAGCGTGTCTCAGATGTTCAGAATGACTTGACATATTTCATGACACGTGACGATGAATATGAAAGCTCTCATATCTGCATGGGACAGTAGCAGATCTAGTTTTTATTACTTTTTTTTGTGTGTTTTATCCACAAATCGGATTTCTCAGAATCTACCCATAAGATCTTTCTGAAACTTTTACCTACCCCCCCCCCCCCAAATGGGTGGTGGCTGTTGGTTAAATATATTTTCAAAGCGTTTTTCGCATCCGAAATCACCGAATTTGACGAACAAATGCATTTGACCTACATTGCTGTAACTTCGTGACTATATGACCTATTTTATTACTTCTTTTTTATGTGGGTACCTTGTAACCTTGACTTCAAATCTGCACTTTCGGATTTTCGAAATTTGAAAATTCGTCACTGTGATTTCGAACCGGAAGTTAAATCAAAATGACAACTTCTTTAATAGTTGCACCATTTTCATGAAATTTAGTATGTAAGTAGATCTTGCTTATGGGATTTTAAAAATGTCATTAGAAATTTTCTAAATTATCTCCCCTTTGTGATATTAAGGATCAAAGTTTTCATAAAAATCGACGAAATATAGGTCAGATTGCCTTGAAATTATTTTTTTTTACTAGCTACGACACTACTGATTTGACGGAAGTGCAAACGTCAAAATTGATATTTTACTTACAGACAAGGCATTTATATATTCCTAATCCTTTTAGAAAAGCCAAAAAACTGGCGGAAAAAGAATTTTGATTTTTGGAAAATGATGTACGATTTCGAACCGGAAGTTAAAATCAAAATGACAACTTCTTTAATAGTTGCACGATTTTATGAAATTTAGTATGTCGGTAGATTTTGCTCATGTGACTTTAGAAATGTCATTCGAAATTTTCTAAATTATCTCCCCTTGGAGAAATTAAGGATCAAAATTTTCAAAAAATCGAAGAAATATAGGTCAGATTGCCTTGAATTTTCAAGGTGATACCTGCATTTGTTAAAGTCGTTTGTTCTTGGCACCTGCCGTTGGTCGTTTTTTCTATATAAGTCAATTTACGGAAAAATATCGATTTTCGGAATTTAAAATTGGTTTTAATTACTTGTGAAATTGCAAATGCAAAGTGATTTTATCGCCTCTTCCATGTCATCTTCATTAGCAGGCTTGATCTCGCCTTGACTACATACAGCTTATCAAGCCCTTCACTCAACACTCTCCATTTTTCGGCACTAAATTGGATTGGGTATAGGCCACCAACCGTGATCCAATCAGACTCCTTCGTTAAATGGGTTACTAAAAATAGACTACTTTCAATTCATTTTATTTATCCTTCGTTAAAAAATCGTCACGATTATCAAGTCTCGCGCTTCTAGCTAAAATGTCTATGTGACAATCGAGATGCAAAGGTCAAGGTTCGATTCATCGACGTTTAACATTTACACCGGCGTTTTTAGTTGTCAGTGAGTTAGCGGAAAAAAAACATTCAACGGCTGTAAACTTGTCTAGTTCTTTTTCTGTGGGGGCTGCCATATTTGTTCACTAGAGTCACGTGCTACATTGTGAGTGTGTTACGTGCCACGACCTCTAATTGGACAATGCTTTGAATGCTAATTAGTCACGTGTAAACACAACCAGTGTAAAAGTTTAGGAATAGCCAAGTGTTGATGCAACGGTTAACTGTTGTAAAACTTGCGTCCGTTGCTTCAAGAACATGCTTTCATGTTTGATAGGTATGAGTATTTAGATCCATTGATCAGATATAAAAAGTTATAAAAATTGATCAAATACGACTATTTTTAATCAAAACAACTTTGATGGATGGGGTGGGTTTTGAATTTATTTCCAACGTTCTTTGAATCTCACCCTCTTCTATTTTTAATATGTGGGGTACAATCGGTGCAAATTTGAAGGTAATCGGACCTTCGCAACGTTGCCCGGGCGGTGCGAATGAAACCCGTCAGGCGTTTTGTATTGTATTATGGCCGCCAACTTAGATCCGCCGTCATTTACCAAACAACTCCAAAATATACCCCAAATTCTCAAATCGACCATAATTTCTTTTAATTTCGCGCATGCCCTACGATGTAACCAATGTTTTCAGATCATATTGTTTTTGCCCGGGTGCAATGTTTCTAACTATATTTATACCTATAACTTTGCGAGTTTTTGACCATTTTTAATACTTTTTTCTTGTTACCTTCTTTAAGATACTTGACATATTTCATGACACGTGACGATGAATATGAATTTTTTTATATCTGCATGGGACAGTAGCAGATCTAGTTCATATTATTATTATTATTTTTCTTTGTGTTTTATCCACAATTCGGTTTTCTTAGAATCTATCCATAGGATCTTTCTGAAATTTTTACCTACCCCCCCCCCCAAATGGGTGGTGGCTCGTGGGTGAATATATTTTCAAAACGTTTTTCGAATCCGAAATCACCGAATTTGACGAACAAATGCATTTGACCTACATTGCTGTAACCTCGTGACTATTTGACCTATTTTACTAATTCTTTTTCTCTGGGTACCTTGTAATCTAGACTTCCAATCTGCAGTTAATTCGAAAATTCGTCGCTGTGATTTCGAACCGGAAGTAAAATCAAAAAGGCAACTTCTTTAATAGTTGTACGATTTTCATGAACTTTAGGATGTAAGTAGATCATGCGACTTTAAAAATGACATTAAATTTTTTTAAAATTATCTCCCCTTGGTGATATTAAGGATCAAAGTTTTCCCAAAAATCGGCGAAATATAAGTCAGATTGCCTCGAAAAAAATTGTTTGTACTAGCTACTACACTATTGATTCGTACGCAAAGAACGGAGTTTGTAGCACAAACCGGAAGTGCCGACATATTGAAAGGTGATAAAACCCTTAGGCTTTTTTGATATTTTATTTACAGACAATGGAATTATATTTTCCGAATCCTTTAATTTAGGCCGAAAAACGCTCGCGAAAAGAATTTTGATTTAGGTCAACTGATGGACGCCATTTTGAATTGAAAATGAACAACAGTGAGACCAACTTGACAGCTTATTTTATAGTTTCACGATTTTCATAAAATTTAGTATGGAAGTAGATTTCACTTATGCGAGACGAAGAAGCCTATTGATTCGTCGATGTTATTTCGAAACCAAAAGTTGAGACCAACTTGACAACTTCTTTAATAGTTGCTCGATTTTTACGAAATTAAGTATGGAGTAGATCTTATCGATACGACTTGAAAAATATCATTATAAGTTTTCTAAATTGCCTCCCCTTGGAGAAATTAAGGATCAAGATTTTCAAAAACATCAACAAAATATAGGTCAGATTGCCTTGAATTTTTTTTTACAATTCGGATTTCTCAGAATCTACCCATAGGATCTTTCTAAAACTTTCACCTACATCACCAAAGACGGGTGGTGGCTGTTGGGTAAATGTATTTTTAAAACGTTTTTCAAATCCGAAATCACCGAATTTGACGAACAAACGCATTTGACCTACATTGCTCTAACTTCGTGACTATTTGACCTATTTTACTAATTCTTTTTTCTGTGGGTACCTTGTAACCTTGACTTCAAATCTGCACTTTCGGATTTTCGAATGTCGAAAATTCGTCGCTGTGATTTCGAACCGGAAGTTAAATCAAAATAACAACTTCTTTAATAGTTGCACGATTTTTATGAAATTTAGTATGTAAGTAGATCTCGCTCATATTACTGTAAAAATGGGATTTGAAATTTTCTAAATTATTTCCCCTTGGTAATGTTAAGGATCAAAATTTTCAAAAAAATCGGCGAAATATAAGTCAGATTGCCTTGAATTTTTTTTTTACTAGCTACAGCACTACTGATTCGTACACAAACAATGGAAATTGTAGCACAAACCGGAAGTGCCACCATCTTGAAACGTGAAAATCGATATTCCTTTGTTGATATTTTACTTACAGACAAGGCAATTATATTTTCCGAATCCTTTTAGAAATGCCGAAAAACTGTCGGGAATAGAATTTTCATTTTTGGCAAATGATGGACGATTTCGAAACGGAAGTTAAAATCAAAATGACAACTTCTTTAATAGTTGCACAATTTTCACGAAATCAAGTATGTAAGTAGATCTTACCAATACAACTTGAAAAATGTCATTATAAATTTTCTAAATTATCTCCCCTTGGTGAAATTAAGGATCAAAATTTTCAAAAAATCGACGAAACATAGATTGACTTAAAAAAAAATAATTTTTTTTTACTAGCTACGGCACTTGGTTCGTACACAAAAAATGGAAATTCTAGCACAAACCGGAAGTGCCACCATCTTGAAATGTTAAAATCGACATTCCTTTGTTGATATTTTACTTACAGACAAGGCTATTATATTTTCCGAATCATCTTCGAAAAGCCGAAAAACTGTCGGGAATAGAATTTTCATTTTTAGCAAATGTTGACGCCGTTTTGAATTGAAAATGAGCAATAGTGAAAAATCCACATTCGTGGGCTTGAAAATATGCAGAATTGGTCGTGGTTTAGAGAATCTGTCTCTTATGTACATAGTTAATACATTTAAGGAAAGCCTGGCTCATGATCAAATGTTTGGTTTTTAAATACCCCTTTGATGTTTTCCGTGCCGACAAGGTTGTTTTCGAGTTAGCTTGTTTTGACTTCGCGCATGCGTTACAATGGAACCAAAGGTACCATGAGTACTAAATTCCGATGAGGAACTTTTCACGTTAGTACCTAGGTACTCGTGTGTCATGACTTTGCGCATGCGCTACGCTAGAACCAAAGGTACCATGAGTACAAAATTCCGGCGAGGACGTTTTTACGTTGGTACATAGGTACCATGAAATCTTCAAGGCGATAATTCATTTGTTCAAGTCGTTTGTTCGTGGCACCTGCCGTTCAGGGTTTTTTTTCTAAGTCAATTTATAAAGCTTCCATGAATATTTTTTTGCCCTTGTGCAATGTTTCTAACTATATCTCGCGAGTTTTTTTTACCAATTTTAATTGTTTTTTTTATTAGTTTGTGTGGAGTGGACGTTAAACATCATTTCTCACTCTCTCTCTGGATGAACTTACTCGGCCAATGCAGGGATCCAACACCCGACCTTACACACTAAGCCCTGCTCCATTAGGGACCCCGTGCGCGCACTGTATCACATCATAAAGCCTGTCATTGAGTCAACTGGTGTGGTTTCGAATCCTCGGTTGTACGTGGCAAGGAGTAAGGTCGCCTGTCCAACCTTGTTGGGTTTCTCGGGTCCTCCAATTTCTTCCCACTGCTAAAGACACCTACGCGCACGCGAATTATTGAAATAAAAGTAAACCATAATATGTTAGTCCTGAAATTACCTAAGTTTGTGTCGAGTGGACTTAAAACCCAATCTCTCTCTCTCTCTCTCTCTTCTCTCTCAATTTCACCCAAAAACCGTAGGGAATCACGTGGTTAGCCAGGTTTTTCACCGTGGCGCGGTTTCCCTTGTCAGTGATGCAGGAGGGATCGCCTGAGTGACAAAGGAAACCTGCCTAGTCATTCGGATGGGACGAAAAGAAAAACTGAGGCCCCGTGTACACATTTGCGTGTACGTAAAAGATCCCTTGGGAGCTGGAATTCAGTTGATGCCCGGGCAAAAATTTCCCTCATAGCACACTGTATGGCGTATGCCATTGCCCGGCTGCAATGTTTCTAACTATATTTAGACCTGTAACTTCGCGAATTTTTGACCAATTTTAATATTGTTTTTACGTAAAAGATCCCGTGGGAGCTGGAATTCAGTTGATGTCTGGGCAAAAATTTCCCTCATAGCACACTGTATGGCGTATGCCATTGCCCGGCTGCAATGTTTCTAACTATATTTAGACCAGTAACTGTATCATAAAGCCTGTCATTGAGTCAACTGGTGTGGTTTTGAATCCCAGGTTGTACGTGGCTAGGAGTGAGGCCGCCTGTCCAATCTCGTGGGGTTTCTCCGGGTCCTCCAATTTCTTCCCACTTCTAAAGACCCCTACGCGCAAGCGAATTATTGAAATAAAAGTAAATCATATGTTAGTCCTGAAATTACCTAGTTTGTGTCGAGTAGACGTTAAACCCCATTTCTGTCTCTCTCTCTCTCTCTCTCTCTCTCTCTCTCTCTCTCTCTCTCTCTCTCTCTCTCTCTCTCTCTCTTCTCTCTTAATTTCACCAAATAACCGTAGGGAATCACGTGGTTAGCCAGGTTTTTCACCGTGGCGCGGTTTCCCCTTGTCAGTGATGCAGGAGGGATCGCCTGAGTGACAAAGGAAACCTGCCTAGTCATTCCGCTGGGACGAAAAACTGTGGTCCCGTGTACACATTGGCGTGCACGTAAAAGATCCCTTGGCAGTTGGAATTCAGTTGCTGCCCGGGCAAAAATTTCCATCATAGCACACTGTATGTCGTATGCCATTGCCCGGCTGCAATGTTTCTAACTATGTTTAGACCTGAAACTTCGCGAGCTTTTGACCAATTTCATTTAGTTCTATGCTATAAGGGGGTTTTGCGTGGGTAAGGTGCTGGCTCCCTAGCCTCGATCGACACCGGGTGTGCGATCCATGCATTGGCCGAGAAAGATCATCTCTATTTTCCGGCGTGGTTTCCCCATTGTCAGTGATGCAGACGGTGGGCCTGACACGGACAGTTGTCTTGCCGTTCGGAAGTGACGAAAAACTGAGGTCCAGTGTACACATTGGCATGCACGTAAAGATCCCTTGGCAGTTAGAATTCAGTTGTTGCCTGGGCAAAAATTTCCCTCATAGCACACTGTATGGCGTATGCCCGTCTTTAATTAGCCTAGGTTAGGTGCAGAAGCGTAGGCATTAAACCCCATTTTATTTATTCATTCTATGCTATAATAAATGCTGACAAATCATTTGAACTTGTTACACAATACCAGCCTCACATGCGGCATTTTTTTTTACATTTCGGTTTTTGTTTCATTACGAAACGACTCCTCAGCTCGTGTTTTTGATTAATTGTTTGCCCGGGTGCGGTGTTTCTAACAATATTTAGACCTGTAACTTTGCGAGTTTTTGACCAATGTTAATACTTTAATCTTGTTATTTTCGTTTACGAGCAGAACAGTAGGACGTTGAGCCCCATTTCATTTTATTTAGTTCTATGCTATAAGGCGGGGTCACGTGGCTAAGTGGGTAAGGTGCTGGCTCGCTAGCCTGGAGGCTGGGTGTTCGAACCATGCATTAGCCGAGAAAGTTCATCTCAATTTTCCAGCGCGGTTTCCACTTGTCAGTGATGCAGACGGAGGGCCTGACACGGAAAACTGCTTAGTCGTTCGGATGGGACGAAAAACCGAGTCCCGTGTACACATTGGCTTGCACGTAAAAGATCCCTTGACAGTTGGAATTCAGTTGCTGCCCAGGCAAAAATTTCCCTCGTATTATTTTTTCCCGGGTGCAAGGTTTCTAACTATATTTAGACCTGTAACTTCGCGAGTTTTTGACCAATTTTAATAAATTTTTCTTGTTATTTTCTTTAAGATACACGTGACAATGAATATGAAAGCTTTCATATCTGCATGGGACAGTAGCAGCTCTAGTTATTGTTATTATTATTTAATTTTTGTAAATGGCTTCATTATGGACACTTATATATTAAACCCAAATTTACTAAATGTCATTGTGCTTGTCGAAATGTTGTGCTTCTAGAAAAAAAAAACAGTGATTGTTTCCCATAAAAATTGTGTTCTTTTAATGTGATCCCCAATTAAAGATTATGTTCAACGTCAATATGGGGATGTGACAGTAAAGTTTCTTCGTCAGATTAGAAAACTTGAAGACAAATATATAAGAGTGTGTAATAATTTAACTTTTCTCATGAGATGTAGAGACAGTGACACTGTGCCACAGGGGTTAAAAGTCCAGTTAATCCGAATGCTGCCTGAAAGATCCTTCTACAAGCTAGTAACTCCTTAATCCGTGAAAGAATACAGCACCATCGGAACACCAAACACCGACTATTAGGACAAATAGAAGTATTATATCTGGAACTCAACAACCTAGTTACCAATGAAGACTTTGCCTCCATCCGCAAGGCTCAAACTTCTACCAATCAAGCCACCGAAGGAATAATTAAACAACGTCACCTCAAAAAGTTTGATGAGCTAATTAAAGGTAAACCTACTACCAAGAATTCAGACACAACCAAACTCAAGACAGATTTCCTTACCAAGACGGTGGTTTAACCTCAGAAGTAAAAACCTCACCGATGACCAAATCAACCTACTTGCTAAGGGTCTGAAGTTTGCACCATCCTGGGCACCCAGCAACCATGATGTTTTTATCGCCAACATTGAGAAATGGTTGTGCCAACTAGCACCTGGAGGAAAAGTTGAGTTCCTACGCCACCAGATAGCCGACTTAATCATGAAGTCAACTGCCAAGAAGAATTCCTACAATATTACTAAAGGTGAAACAAGAGCCATACAAGATCTGAAGAAAGGTAAGTCAATAGTTATTATACCTGCTGATAAAAGGAAATCTACTGTTATCATGGATTCTGGGGACTACAACTCTTCCGTCGACCAACTACTTAAAGATACTGCTACCCATAGAAAGATACGAAAAAATCCAAAAACAATATTAGAGAAACAATTAAATGATAAATAAAAAGAATTGTGTGACTCCCAGCAGATAGCTAAAGATATTTCTTCCCAGATGAAACCAAATCACCAACGCCCCCATATGCCTGAGCTACTATCAAAACTCAAAAAAACCCAATTAAGGCCAGAATGTTAGTTTGCTCCAGGGACTCTGTTTTTTACAATATTGCCAAACACCTATCTAAACTTTTTGCCCCATTAGGAACTTCCTCTACTCTGGATGTTTTTGTACGAAAATCAGAGAATTAAGCCGTCCTGGAAGAATTGTGTCATACGATGTAGTAGATCTCTTTACCAATGTACCGCGTCAAGAAACTATTGAAGCCCTACGCTCCCGAATTTACGACCTTGAAGTTCCCCTGGAAACTAAATTATCTACTGACAATATCATCGAATTAGTCACCATGTGCCTTGATTCCACATACTTCACCTGGGGGGATGACCTATACAAGCAAGTTAGTGGTTTACCTATGGGCAGCCCCCTTTCACCCTTAATTTCTGAAATTTTCATGACGGGCTCCGAGAAACGCGCACTCAGAACAGCACCTGTTACTCCAATCACATGGTTGAGCAAAGTCGATGATACGTTTGTAGAGCTGGATGAAAAAGATGAACCAATGACCCTATTAGATCACCTGAATAAACAACAGCCTAGAATTAAATTCACCATTGAGACCGAAAAAGATGAAGCACTACCGTTTTTAGATGTTCAAGTTGTGAAAGTTACCAATCAGTTGAAAACCAAAATATATATCAAAAACCAACCCATACAGATCAGTATATTAATTATAACTCTAACCACCCCCCCACTACATCAAAAAAGCCCTTATATCCACTCTAGCACGCAGAGCCATAAGCATTAGTGAACCTGAATTTCTGCAAGATGAATTAGAACACCTACGCCATGTATTTCGCAACTTGAACAACTACCCTCCAGAACTAGTCAAAAAGCAAATCAACTAAAACCACCCAAAAAGATGATCAGAATAATTTTACCATTTTATGGCAACCTATAATACCAAGTCAGCAATCTACTTAGGAAGTCCAACATTGATACCACATCCTCTGTACCTACCACCTTAAAACATATACTGAAAGCTAATGGCAAACTAAAACCCAGCCAACCTATTCAGCCTTAGGCAGTCGTCTACCAGATCAACTGCTCCTGAAATTTCTCATATATTGGAGAAACGAAACGTCCCCTAGATAAACGAATATCGGAACACAAATCAAAAACTGCTACCAACAACTCAGCAATAGCAGAGCATCTTCGAAACCACCCGTAGCATAGAGTTGAATGGAACGATGTGCAGGTTCTCACATCCAACCAACACAATAAGGAAACCAGAAAAATCCTAGAAGCTATTAACATAAGAAGACATTCACCAGTACTGAACAGGGACGCGGGGCTCCACATCTCAAGGGCATATATGACCATGTTTTCAGGATGCATAATACCACTTAAGGGCCCTTATTCTTTAATTTCAATGGCTTAACTTTAGGCTGTTACTTCAAGTATTATAATCTGTTCACACTACTTAATATACCCCCCTACTGCTTTCTAACAATAGTCTGCCAACCTATATGTTTAATCACCATATATTGCTTAATTAATTATCTGGAAATAGGTTAAATTCCCATTATTACTGTATATTTATATTTACATATTTAGTTTTGGTTCATCTGCTTAATATCCTTCATTTCCTTAATTGCTTAATTAGTAAGAATATATTCATTTATGTTTATTTAGACATGTAGGGTTGTGTTGTGTTATTATTTCTTGGTGGATGGTCTCATCTTGATCACCCCATTAACTCGAATATGGTTTCACCCAATGGCTCCCTTAGAAGGCATTACTTGTTAAGACGACATTCTCTTTTGGTTGGACCGCGGGTCAATTATATTGTGCTCTTTTTGCTTAATCTTTTACGTTTTATTGTTGTTATTATTTAATTTTTGTAAATGGCTTCATTATGAACACTTATATATTAAACCAAAGTTTACTAAATGTCGATGCCTCTGAGATTCTCGTACTGATAACACCTAATGCGCCAGAGCTCCTAAGCTATTGTCTAAATTTATCCTGAGATAAAGTAGCCTAGCAAAGACTCAAGAAAGACTCTCCAATTGACTTATAAGACTCTACAAGAATCTTCAGTCCCAAGGTTGTCTTTCTATTATTTAATTCTTATACCTAAATAAGGTATAAGTTTACTTTGTTTTTTTAAAGTTTTTTTTGCTTAAACCTTTTTCTTTTATTTTTTGACAGCTCTTTTTGGTTATTCTGTTTTATTTTCTACTTATTTTAATTTATATACTGTTTGCTCAGTCGAGATTATTTTACTTTGTTTTCTATCTTTTTTTTTTCTAGTTCTAGTTTATTTGAGCTTATTTTTTCCTTTTTTCATTTTTTACTTTCTTTTCTAGTTCTAGTTTATTTGAGTTTATTTTTTTACTTTTTTTATAGATTATTTTACTTGGTATTTTATCTTTTTTTCTAGTTCTACTTTTCTAGTTTATTTGAGTTTATTTTTTTTTTTTTCATTTTTTACTTTCTTTATAGGAATTCCTTTTTATATATATATACTTTTTGTTTATTCTATATCATTTTTCTTATTTTTTGCTCCTATTTAAACTTATTTTTATTTTTATTCTTGCTTGGTTAAATTATCGTTGTAAAGGCTTCAGTTCTAATTCTTTGTTAGGCAATCGTGTCCAAGCGATCAGAGATTAGCTCAAGCGATTGAACTACGCTCAGATCAAAGGCGATATAAACAAAGGCTTAACCACCTTTGTTGAGTTAACGATCTCACGGCTGCTCTGTCTATTGACTTATACAAACATTAGGAACCTATAGTTAATTAGTATAATCAAATTTAATTAACTAGTGGATCTGTGTGGAAAGGGTCAGTAGCGTGATCAGGTGATCAATCCAAAACAATTACAATTACATCTAGTATTGACTTATACAAACATTAATATCCTATAGTCAATTAGTATAACCAAAACTGATTAACTAGTGGATCTGTGTGGAAGAGGTCATAATCATCACTCTACTCTAGTACCAACTAGAATCATCTCTTGTTGATCCTTCTTTTTAATTTAGACCTTTTCGAAGCAGGAAAAGGGAAATGGAGTCCGTGGCTGAACTCAACATGTCGATGGTTGAGGCTTTTAATAGCAGTCCGGCACCATCGACCTTTCCGGTGACTAAAAAGAGGGAGGAGCAAGCCTTTGTCGTTCAGGTTAAACCCGCCGAAGGCAAGTCCTTCGCAGGGATCAAGCTAACGGCGATAGGGAAGGAGATAAAGAAGAACTGGGGTATTATAGATATCCCAGACATCAAAGTAACTGTCCCCGGTCGTGTCCGACTGGCTTTTAAATCACAGGAGGACATGGACAGGGCAGTGAACCAGGTATCCCTTCTCGGCATAGAAGTGAGGGTATCCCAGCCGTCAACCTTGTTAACTGAAAAGGTGGTGGTACACGGGATTCCCTCCGAATATGACGGAGAAGAGATCCTGGAAGATTTAAGAGACAGAGGATATGCGGTCAAGGAGGTATACCGGTTTAAGGTTGCTGAAGGTAAAAGCCAGAGAAGTGTCGCCCTGACTTTTAACAATAAAGCACCGGAAATACTAAAAGTAGTATATTTATCCAGAAGGACCCACGCCTACATCAACCGGGTAAGGCAATGTTCCAATTGTCAAAACTGGGCCACACAGCCAAGTACTGCAAGGGAAAGACTGTGTGTGCCCAGTGCGGTGGGAGTCACGCGGTGGCCGAGTGCAGGGCGGGCATTCAAATAAAATGCTCGAACTGCAAGGGTGGTCACGCAGCGAACTCCCCCGAATGCCCCAAGATACAGAGCACCAAAGCTGCCCTAAAGATACAGGGGAAGGAGAAAGTGAGTTTCAGCGAGGCTGCACTCATTCTCAAAAAAAAGGAGCGTTCGATAAAAGATGTCAGGAATACGGCTCCGGTTAATAAACCAAGGACGGAGCCAATTCCATCGACATCGACGCCGGAAGAACCACAAAAGGCCCCCCGATCAGAACAACTACCAACTACAAAGACCCCAAAGAAAAAGAACAACCCAAAGAAAAAGGAACAAGCAAAAATGAAAGCTGATGAGACTCACTTTATTCCTAAATTCAAAACGGAAAGTGGTTTCATGAGCTTCATGATTGAACTCCTAAAGGTGGCAGTGTCCGACGAAGACAAAACTACAAAAACGGCAAGCCTCCTAGGCAAACTCCGTGCATATATGGTAAACGCAGACACCCTTATCACCCTCGTCAACTCGATCAACACAGTTAAAAAGAGATATAGAGATGACGACGAGGAAGACGAGAAGAATGATCAAGAGGTAAATCTCGCATTACGTAGGAGGATATCTCATGTCCGCCACTACAGTACTGGAGATATTTCCAGTTGCTCGTCGATGGTAAAACCAAAGGCGAACACTGGCGGTGTCTCTAGTTGCTTGTCGGTTGCAACACCAAAGGCGAACACCAATGAGGTACCTTCTATGGAAATCGAGACACCAGTAGATCAATAGAACTCCAACATTGAGGGGCATCCATCCGGACAGTCATCATGGCGGGCCAGGTTAAAGTTCTACAACTTAATGTTAATGGACTGGCCCCCAGATGTGCTGAGCTGAGAAAATACATCACACGCAACCTCAGGGATGTTATTTGCCTCCAAGAAACCAAGTTACTACCAACCTCGAAAGACATCTACATACCCGGATACACTTGTGAGAGAAGGGACAGACCAGGAAGTACGACACGTGGCGGCGGCATTGCCATCTATATCCGTGATAACCTAAATTATATTTCTGTTTCACTGGACGTAGACGGACCTCTAGAAGCAATGGGCATAGCCATCACATTGAGCAATAATACGAATTTGACAATAGTGAATGTCTATGTACCCCCAGATGTCACGAAAAAACCAGTTGACTTCCAGTCACTTCTCGATCAACTTCCACAGGGCGAATCAGTGTTTTGCGGAGATTTCAACGCAAAACACGTTCTGTGGGGGTCGCCGAGGAATGACTGTCGGGGGACTAGCCTATGCTCAATAATAGAAGCAAACAACCTATGCATGCTGAACGATGAGAGCCCTACTTTTGTCGGAGGAAATGCCCCACCTTCGCATCTAGATCTCACGTTCTGTACGCTTGGTCTGGCAAACCGCTGCGACTGGGAAGTACACGAAGATGAAACACTTGGCAGTGACCATCTCCTGATAGAATTCTGCATTCAGACCGAAGCAACCAGGGAAGTCTATAACGGGAGACCCAAATGGATTATGAAAGAAGCTGATTGGGTTAAATTCCGTGTAGGCTGCCTTGAGTGGAAGGAAGAAGATATCATCGATACCAACATCGACGTGTACGCTACCAACATTACGAGCTCTATTATAGGTGCTGCTAACGACTCCATTCCAAAGACTTTTGGTGGAAAACCAAGGACTAGAAAACCATGGTGGTCACCAGAATGTCAGAAGGCGGTCAACGACAGAAGGAAGGCCCTCCGCCTACGGAAACGCCACTACAATGAAGCCAACCACCAAAATTACCTTAAGTTGAAATACGCTGAAAGAGACACCATAAAAAAGGCACAAAGTGGGCACTGGATGACATTCTGTAATGCGTTGAATAAAAACACGCAAACGGGTGCCGTCTGGAAGAAGCTGAACGCCATGAACGGGAAACGCAGATCATTCAACATACCAAACCTTGAAGATGGAGATAAGTACGTTACGAACGGCAAGGAAAAGGTAGACCTACTAGCAAAAACTTTTGCTGACGCAAGCAGAGACGAAAACCAATCACCAGAGTTTCTGAAGAGGAAGGAAATCTTTTACTCGCAGCACCCTTCATTAGTAATTGAATCTAATGAAGTGGCTGAACCAATCAACCTACCCTTCTCTGAGGGAGAGTTAAATAAGGCTCTTTCCCTCAAGAAGGATAGTGCGGCTGGTGAGGACAAAGTAAAGTACTCCATGCTCAAACATCTACCAAGAAACGCCAAAACGATACTACTAAACTTCTTCAACACATCCTGGCTGTCAGGAGAGGTACCTAAAGAATGGCGAAAAGCAAACGTCATACCTCTACTGAAAGCTGGGAAAGAGAAGAACAAGGCAGAGTCATATCGACCAGTAAGTTTGACATCCACACTATGCAAAACCTTGGAAACAATGGTTAATATCCGATTACAGTTCTATCTGGAGAGCAACCGATTGATCGACGAAAATCAAAGTGGGTTCAGGAAAGGACGATCAACAATGGACCACTTGGTTAGACTACAGCAAGTCATGTCGCAGGCACTTCTCTCGGGAAACCTGTTATGTGCCGTGTTCGTAGATCTGACCAAGGCTTTCGATCTAGTTTGGTTAGACGGGCTGCTCTTCAAGTTAGGACGTATCGGTATAACGGGCATAATGTTTCGGTGGATTAAAAGCTTTCTGAGCGATAGAAGGATACAGGTGAATGTTGGCAGATTCCTGAGTGCCGAGCAAACATTAGAAAATGGCACGCCTCAGGGGTCTGTTATCAGTCCCACTCTCTTCAACATCATGATCAATGACATTCACAAATCGTCCTACCTCGATTCCAAAACTGGCTTGGCTAAATTTGCCGATGACAGTACCATATGGAGAAATGGGACGAGCTTCTGTGAACTACAAAAGAATATGCAAAAAGCCTTAGACAAATTCATGACATGGGCAAACGACTGGGGATTTAAAGTCTCGGAGAAGAAAACAGTCGGCATGCTTGTGAGCAGGGATAGAGGGATAAACAGAATGACTCTGTGTATGAACGGGAAAACCATCGAGTTCAAAGACCAAACCAAGTTCCTTGGCGTAATCTTTGACCGACGGTTGACCTGGAAACCGCACATCGACTGGACTGTAGATAGATGCTCCAAAATCCTAAACTTAATGAGAAAATTAACGGGCAGTACGTGGGGCGCCAATAGAGTTACACTAATGATGGTATATCGTGCTCTAATACGTTCTGTATTAGACTACGGCTCTTTGGTCTTCATGAACTGTGCGCCAACACTCTTAAGCAAGCTTGACACCATCCAATACAAAGCTCTGTGTATTGCGACTGGCGTAGGGCTCGGGACTAGGCGAGAGGCACTACTGCAAGAAGTCGGGGAGTTGCCCCTATCCCTAAGAAGAAAAGAACTGGCGACAAGGTATTGGGTCAAGATATCACAACTAGGTGAAAGATCCCCAACATTTGTCAGTCTACAAAAGACAAAATATGTAAGAGATCCCAAAAAGAAAACCTTCAGCCAGGGTATCAGAGAAACGATCAAGGAACTGCGACTGGGGGAGCTCGTGATAAATAAACACGACCCTCCAGTTGTCGCCCCCTGGACGCTCCCTATACCACTGGTCAATCTAGATCTACTACAGAAAACCGACAAGAAAAATAACCCCAGTGCTGCACGTGCTTTCTCTCTAGAACATTTGGAAGACAACTGGCCGTCTGATGACTGGGACCATGTGTACACGGATGGCTCACGCAATCCTGAAAGGGGCACCAGCTCGTTTGGAATATACCTGCCAAACGGGGAACAGGGAATAAGCAGGAAACTGCCCAATAACTGTTCGGTGTACACTGCAGAGCTTGTTGCCATTCGTGACGCTATTTCATGGATCTCCCATCAAAAGACCGGCAAGTTCGTCATTCCAAGCGATTCTCTGAGCAGTCTGATTTCAATCCAAAATGACAACTCGGAATCATGACCAGAAGTCATTTTGGAAATCAGGCAGCTATATCAGAGGGTCCTAGAGAAGGGAAGCAAATTAGAGCTCGTGTGGATTCCATCACATGTCAACATTAAAGGAAACGAGGAGGCAGATCGACTCGCCAACGAGGGTCTCAAGGACACAGCTACACCCCGCCTCATAGACTACAGCACCACGGAAATCTTCAGTATGGTCAAAAGACAAGTCATCGTCTGTGAGTGCGGAGAAGAGTGTACCACCAACCATGTCCTGGTAGACTGCGAGGTTTACAAGGAAGAGAGACGGGACTTAGTGAGAATGATGGAGACCAATAACATACCATTCAACACTAAGAACCTACTCTTCCCTAGACCAGATCTGAAGCTACAAATCTTCGAGGAAATCCACACCCTAATGGACACAGTTGGGCTATGTAAATTAGTGAAATAAGAAAGGGTCACGGCTGGATAAATTCTCCATACAACGTAGGATGGTTGAGTAAAAACGTCCTCACGAAGGAAGCCCAACCATCCTATACATTTATTTTAATTTATTCATTTTACTTTATCTTTACTTTACTTTTACTTAAATTTATTTTATTTTTATTTATTACCTCAATTTATTTTTCATTTATTTTTCATTTCATTTCATTTCATTTCATTTCATTTCATTTCATTTCATTTCATTTCATTTCATTTCATTTCATTTCATTTCATTTCATTTCATTTCATTTCATTTCATTTCATTTCATTTCATTTCATTTCATTTCATTTCATTTCATTTCATTTCATTTCATTTCATTTCATTTCATTTCATTTCATTTCATTTCATTTCATTTCATTTCATTTCATTTCATTTCATTTCATTTCATTTCATTTCATTTCATTTCATTTCATTTCATTTCATTTCATTTCATTTCATTTCATTTCATTTCATTTCATTTCATTTCATTTCATTTCATTTCATTTCATTTCATTTCATTTCATTTCATTTCATTTCATTTCATTTCATTTCATTTCATTTCATTTCATTTCATTTCATTTCATTTCATTTCATTTCATTTCATTTCATTTCATTTCATTTCATTTCATTTCATTTCATTTCATTTCATTTCATTTCATTTCATTTCATTTCATTTCATTTCATTTCATTTCATTTCATTTCATTTCATTTCATTTCATTTCATTTCATTTCATTTCATTTCATTTCATTTCATTTCATTTCATTTCATTTCATTTCATTTCATTTCATTTCATTTCATTTCATTTCATTTCATTTCATTTCATTTCATTTCATTTCATTTCATTTCATTTCATTTCATTTCATTTCATTTCATTTCATTTCATTTCATTTCATTTCATTTCATTTCATTTCATTTCATTTCATTTCATTTCATTTCATTTCATTTCATTTCATTTCATTTCATTTCATTTCATTTCATTTCATTTCATTTCATTTCATTTCATTTCATTTCATTTCATTTCATTTCATTTCATTTCATTTCATTTCATTTCATTTCATTTCATTTCATTTCATTTCATTTCATTTCATTTCATTTCATTTCATTTCATTTCATTTCATTTCATTTCATTTCATTTCATTTCATTTCATTTCATTTCATTTCATTTCATTTCATTTCATTTCATTTCATTTCATTTCATTTCATTTCATTTCATTTCATTTCATTTCATTTCATTTCATTTCATTTCATTTCATTTCATTTCATTTCATTTCATTTCATTTCATTTCATTTCATTTCATTTCATTTCATTTCATTTCATTTCATTTCATTTCATTTCATTTCATTTCATTTCATTTCATTTCATTTCATTTCATTTCATTTCATTTCATTTCATTTCATTTCATTTCATTTCATTTCATTTCATTTCATTTCATTTCATTTCATTTCATTTCATTTCATTTCATTTCATTTCATTTCATTTCATTTCATTTCATTTCATTTCATTTCATTTCATTTCATTTCATTTCATTTCATTTCATTTCATTTCATTTCATTTCATTTCATTTCATTTCATTTCATTTCATTTCATTTCATTTCATTTCATTTCATTTCATTTCATTTCATTTCATTTCATTTCATTTCATTTCATTTCATTTCATTTCATTTCATTTCATTTCATTTCATTTCATTTCATTTCATTTCATTTCATTTCATTTCATTTCATTTCATTTCATTTCATTTCATTTCATTTCATTTCATTTCATTTCATTTCATTTCATTTCATTTCATTTCATTTCATTTCATTTCATTTCATTTCATTTCATTTCATTTCATTTCATTTCATTTCATTTCATTTCATTTCATTTCATTTCATTTCATTTCATTTCATTTCATTTCATTTCATTTCATTTCATTTCATTTCATTTCATTTCATTTCATTTCATTTCATTTCATTTCATTTCATTTCATTTCATTTCATTTCATTTCATTTCATTTCATTTCATTTCATTTCATTTCATTTCATTTCATTTCATTTCATTTCATTTCATTTCATTTCATTTCATTTCATTTCATTTCATTTCATTTCATTTCATTTCATTTCATTTCATTTCATTTCATTTCATTTCATTTCATTTCATTTCATTTCATTTCATTTCATTTCATTTCATTTCATTTCATTTCATTTCATTTCATTTCATTTCATTTCATTTCATTTCATTTCATTTCATTTCATTTCATTTCATTTCATTTCATTTCATTTCATTTCATTTCATTTCATTTCATTTCATTTCATTTCATTTCATTTCATTTCATTTCATTCATTTCATTTCATTTCATTTCATTTCATTTCATTTCATTTCATTTCATTTCATTTCATTTCATTTCATTTCATTTCATTTCATTTCATTTCATTTCATTCATTTCATTTCATTTCATTTCATTTCATTTCATTTCATTTCATTTCATTTCATTTCATTTCATTTCATTTCATTTCATTTCATTTCATTTCATTTCATTTCATTTCATTTCATTTCATTTCATTTCATTTCATTTCATTTCATTTCATTTCATTTCATTTCATTTCATTTCATTTCATTTCATTTCATTTCATTTCATTTCATTTCATTTCATTTCATTTCATTTCATTTCATTTCATTTCATTTCATTTCATTTCATTTCATTTCATTTCATTTCATTTCATTTCATTTCATTTCATTTCATTTCATTTCATTTCATTTCATTTCATTTCATTTCATTTCATTTCATTTCATTTCATTTCATTTCATTTCATTTCATTTCATTTCATTTCATTTCATTTCATTTCATTTCATTTCATTTCATTTCATTTCATTTCATTTCATTTCATTTCATTTCATTTCATTTCATTTCATTTCATTTCATTTCATTTCATTTCATTTCATTTCATTTCATTTCATTTCATTTCATTTCATTTCATTTCATTTCATTTCATTTCATTTCATTTCATTTCATTTCATTTCATTTCATTTCATTTCATTTCATTTCATTTCATTTCATTTCATTTCATTTCATTTCATTTCATTTCATTTCATTTCATTTCATTTCATTTCATTTCATTTCATTTCATTTCATTTCATTTCATTTCATTTCATTTCATTTCATTTCATTTCATTTCATTTCATTTCATTTCATTTCATTTCATTTCATTTCATTTCATTTCATTTCATTTCATTTCATTTCATTTCATTTCATTTCATTTCATTTCATTTCATTTCATTTCATTTCATTTCATTTCATTTCATTTCATTTCATTTCATTTCATTTCATTTCATTTCATTTCATTTCATTTCATTTCATTTCATTTCATTTCATTTCATTTCATTTCATTTCATTTCATTTCATTTCATTTCATTTCATTTCATTTCATTTCATTTCATTTCATTTCATTTCATTTCATTTCATTTCATTTCATTTCATTTCATTTCATTTCATTTCATTTCATTTCATTTCATTTCATTTCATTTCATTTCATTTCATTTCATTTCATTTCATTTCATTTCATTTCATTTCATTTCATTTCATTTCATTTCATTTCATTTCATTTCATTTCATTTCATTTCATTTCATTTCATTTCATTTCATTTCATTTCATTTCATTTCATTTCATTTCATTTCATTTCATTTCATTTCATTTCATTTCATTTCATTTCATTTCATTTCATTTCATTTCATTTCATTTCATTTCATTTCATTTCATTTCATTTCATTTCATTTCATTTCATTTCATTTCATTTCATTTCATTTCATTTCATTTCATTTCATTTCATTTCATTTCATTTCATTTCATTTCATTTCATTTCATTTCATTTCATTTCATTTCATTTCATTTCATTTCATTTCATTTCATTTCATTTCATTTCATTTCATTTCATTTCATTTCATTTCATTTCATTTCATTTCATTTCATTTCATTTCATTTCATTTCATTTCATTTCATTTCATTTCATTTCATTTCATTTCATTTCATTTCATTTCATTTCATTTCATTTCATTTCATTTCATTTCATTTCATTTCATTTCATTTCATTTCATTTCATTTCATTTCATTTCATTTCATTTCATTTTTTATATTTCATTTTTTATATTTTATTTTATATTTTTTTTTATTTTATTTTTTATTTTATTTTATTTTTTATTTTATTTTTTATTTTATTTTTTATTTTATTTTATTTTTATTTTATTTTATTTTTATTTTATTTTATTTTTATTTTATTTTTATTTTATTTTATTTTATTTTATTTTATTTTTATTTTATTTTTTATTTTATTTTATTTTATTTTATTTTATTTTTATTTATTACCTTTAATTTAATCAACTAATAAATTTTATTTTTATTTTATTTTATTTTTATTTTATTTTTTATTTTATTTTATTTTATTTTATTTTATTTTATTTTTATTTATTACCTTTAATTTAATCAACTAATAAATTTTAATTAATTCATTTTACTTTATCTTTACTTTACTTTTACTTTAATTTACTTTATTTTATTACCTTTAATTTATTACCTTTAATTTATTTGACTACAACTTTATTATACTCTCTTTATTTATTTAATTCTATATTAGTTTAATTTACTACTAACATCTACTAAACTGGCGGGATAGTGGAGTAAGCGGGAGTCATGATCAGACGGGCTCGGCATCTAAACACTATTCTGCCAAAACAAATACCAGTGGGATAGTGGAGGAAGGGGAGGCCACGAGAAGACAGGCCTGGTACCTAAACACAAATCCCACAAAGAAGACATCTACCAATCCAGAAGAAGAGATCATCTACCAACGATGTGTTTTTATTAAATAAAGGGAAGAACTTCCCACTAAAACCTAATCCATGGCCTAAGGCCAAAATGGAAAGATTGCAAAATCATATTCTAAAAATCAGGAAGCAGCTTCGGCTCTCCTATGTCTTGTCTGTGATATCACTTAAGTGGAAGCAGACGTTAAACACCAAAAAGAAGAAGAACTAAATGTCATTGTGCTTGATAACGACAGGAGGATACTTGTCGAAATGTTTTGTTTCTCGAACAAAACCAGTGATTGTTTCCCATAAAAATTGTGTTATTTTAACCTTTTATAGCCTATTCAAGACATTTCACGGTTTTATTGGATGGCATCATGCGCAATACCTTCGAAGTGACTCTTGGCAGAAAAAGTTAAAAAAAATTGTAGGTTCAGTTTTCGAAATACAGGCGTCCAAAAACGCAACAAATTAGAAAATACTTATATTTTGCTTCCTGCTCATACGAATTGGGTAACATACGATACTGCCATTCCCGTGCAACCGAACAGTACCTAAATCGATTTAATCCGTTGATGTCGGACGGAGGAATCATGTTTTCACCAAAAGCATTTATTTTTTGCGTTTTTTTCAAAATATCGGATATTATTTCGACTATTTCCTGTTTATGGATGTTTGTCGAAATAGTTTTATCAGTTGGTTTTGAACTTTAACTTCATGTTCCAGAAGTTGCAGAAACGTCGATTCGGTCGTAAAACGAAACTCGAGCTCACAAAATGGGCAGAAAGTTCGATAAAAATCGAAAAATAAAGGACGATAACTCGGAATGAAACTTGAATTTCTGGAATCGGATGGTCTTAAGGTATCCAAAAATATAGGTGAAATTTAAAGATTTTTGAAAAATAACAAAAATTGTCTCTAAAACAACATTTTTCATTTTTCGAAAGCTAGAAGTCAGCAACGAAGTTACTAAATTTCAAAATTTTCAACTACTATCGTCCGGGACAAGTCACAAGATAACCGAAAATGTCATTGGTTTTAAAATGGGTTAAGAATTGAGAAAACTATGGCCGAATTTTAATTTGGCCATTTTGGCAACTTCCGGTCTGCGCAGAAGTTTCAAAAATAGTTTTTCGAGTAGCCATCACCTGGTTTCCCGGTCAAAAATTAAGTTTCAGATCGATATCTGTTACAGACACTGAGATATAAGCTCCCGCGGAAAATAATAATAAATAATAAGAATAATTTTAGTAATCACGATTAGCTTTCCTAAAGGCTAAAAATACAGTTTTTGAAAAATGACATTACTTCCGATGAGAATGAAAATCGTAAATTACTTTTATAAAATCGTAAATGATACTATGAAAATCGAATAATAATTGACACTTTTATGAACCAAAAACGTTCAAGATGACTTGAAGAAAACTGTCTCTTTATCGACAACCGAACAACTTAGAAACAATTTTATGATATCTATATGACCGTATGAATTTTGATAATATGTGAATTGAAACCAAAAATTAAAATTATTCATACATATTAAATTATTTTTGGTTGAAAAAATCAAGAAGCTTTAATGAACTGGAGACGGCATGACGTCATTTTACAATTATGACGATTGAAGCAAGTGACGCCATATTGCTGGTTGTACTTGTGTGTAGTAAATAAAACTCTTGGTTTTTTTTAAAACGAGAAACATATAACACTTTATTACCCCAGAGGCAAATTTGTTTAACAAGTCAAAGACAGCATATATAAAGCTACAATTAGCAAATTATTAAGTTATAATAAATCATGTAATTTCCCCGTATGGTAAGAGAAGAAAAATACCCCCCCCCCCCAAAAAAAAAGGAGAAAAATTAGGCGCCCTTTCCATTGAACACAATACGTGAACAGCGACTTACATGCCCGACGCAATACGAAGCTAACGTGTCCATATTAGTATGGGCGCTCTATAAAGTTGGACGCCCACTACGAGATTGGTGGGACGCCTAACCAATGCCACTTATATTCATGCAGTTATATGTTAGGCCCCCCACCCCCAAAATGGTGCGGCAACCCATAATGAATCATATGATTAACACCTAGCTTGAGGGAGCGTCCAAAACTGTATGATCTGTAGTGGGGCGCATTATAATGCCACTGTACGTTTGTCGGTCCGCACATAATAAATAATGTCGGGCGAGGTTGGTTGGGCCTTCACGACTTGTTCAATACAGCATGATTGGGCGTGTCCCCGCATGATCATGGTCAGACAATTCATTTTATCTTGTGTTTTTGGACTCGCTTCGCATGGCTCAGTTTTTATAATGCTCATATCAAAATATCATAATAGGCCTACGCCATTATCGCAAATTGAAATCATAGTTCTTCTCCTCAGGTGCAAACCATTTTTTCTAAACTTGTATCGGTGGAACGCCCACTTGTATCAACTAGGTTTACACAAGCGCCGTCTCTAGTTTACCCTCCAAAAAAATCTAAAAACAAATTTTATGGTGATAGAATATTTGGTCAATATGCCCCTACTTTATGGAACTCTCTACCTCCTGAATACGTTCTGAAATTAATATTAATGTTTTTAAATCCACAATTAAAACAATATTTTTTAAACAACATTTTGTTCTTTCATCCATGTAGGCTTCTAATTTATTCTTTGTGATATAATTAATTATTAAGTATCTTTTAAACGTACAATGAAATTTTATCCATACATTATTTTGTGGTTCATCATTGAATTTAATTTACACAATGTAATTGTTTTTAATGCAATTTTTGTTTTAATATTATATTTTTTTTATTGTTAAGGTGAAGTGCATCGAGATTTTATACCTTTTTTATGCTGTTATGTAATGCGCTATATAAGAATAAACTATATATATTATTATTATTTAAATCTTGTGTTTCAATAGAGTTTATATCTAACAGTCTATTTTTTTACTAATGGTTGAGGTAATAATGGATACGAATGAAATGTAATCCCGTTGAGTGCAACCGATAGCAGAGCAGGGCGGCATATCGTCGAATGATTAGAAAGACGCTCTTTTGGGTCAACCAATATAGCGTCGATGACTTCACAAAAGTGATGTCATGCCGCCACCACGTCATTAAAGCTCCTTGAAAAAAAATATTAATTTTAAAAGTTTTTGACAAAATGGCGTCACTTCCGGTTTCAATTTTAAATTGTAATCAAATCGATATGACGCATACTTGTTTTTTGAATCAAATTGTGTCATTTTTGTGAAAATCCAAAAAAATGACTATTTTACAGGCGAAAAAACAAAAAACAATGACTTGCGCAAAATTGCCCATTTCTAAGCAACTGCTTATATTATAAACTAATTTTAACACACATTTTCTTCGTACTAACTCTCTACAAGATGACCAAGTGAAAACAAGGCACAATTAAAAAATACAACGAATTGAAATCAAGAAAACAACCTACACTCACCAGAAGCAAAAAGTCTCCTTCTGATGAGAAAAGAAAATACAGTAAAAATTGGTATTCTTGCAAAAATCGCTATTTTTTAGCCGGGTGTCACTGAATCAAAACAATTAAAGTATCACATTACCTTTGCACTTATGTCACTTTCAGTGCCACGTTACTCTTAAACTCATATCACTTTCAGTAGCAATGAAACCGACGAAAATGTTTCCACATTTTATACATTTTAGACAAAATTACATTACCTCCGATGATCGTGAAATATTCAATTAGTTTATCGTAACCAGAAATGGCATAAGGCATCACAAAGTGAAACGTTTGCGTAAATCGAATAATAATTGCTACTTTTATAGACCAAAAACCTTGAAAAGTGACTTGACGAAAATCGTCTATTTTACTGCAACCATACAAGTTTTGCGGTATTTTTATGATTGTATTTATTGAAGGGAATCAAATATAATAATTTTAAAACATTACAAACCAGACTGAAAGTCAAAAATGCAGTTTTTGACAAAATGGCGTCACTTCCGGTGTCATTTTTAAATTATAATCAAAAAAATATTAATTTTAAGAAGTCAAAAAAGCAGTTCTTGACAAAATGGCGTCACTTCCGGTTTCAATTTTTAAATTGTAATCAATTTGATATGACGCATACTTGCTTTATGAATCAAATAGTTTCATTTTTGTAAAAATCCAATAAAAATGACTATTTAACAGTCGAAATAACGAAAACGATGACTTGCGCAAAATTGCCCATTTCTAGGCAACTTCTTATATTACAAACTAATTTTAACATTTTCTTCGTATTGATTATTGCTAAAATTTTATAAAAGTTACGTAGAAATATTTTAAAACCTGAAACGTCTGTAAATAGGTCAATTTTTCACCTCTTAATCGAATTTGTTCGAAAATAAAATCGAAATTTAAAAAAACTGAGCACACACTTGTTTTCGCCTTTAGATGGCACACGCTTTTAGTTATATCAGATTTTAAAAAAAATATATTTGCTGTCGAAAAATGGTACCTTACCGTCAAAATTGTAGTTTTTGGTAAAATTACGCCACTTCCGATAACGACACAGTAACTCTTCCGGGTAACAAAAATAAAATGACAATTGAGACAACAGAACATATGAAATTTGGTTTATACAAATCTAACAATAAATAAAAAATCTAGGACTAAAAAACTGAATTAGCCAATGGCGGCCAAGTAAAATCACTGAGACAATCAATTTTCGCAATTTTGCTTAAGTCAGATGGCTCTTTAATTCTGTGTAGAACATGACTAAAAATTCAGGGTACCTAGGTACTAACGTGAAAAGTTCCTCGCCGGAATTCGGTACTTATGGTACCTTTGGTTCCAGCGTAGCGCATGCGCGAAGTCAAAACAAGCTAACTCGAAAACAACCTTGTCGGCACGGAAAACATAAAAGGGGTAATTCCAATTTTTAAAATATTCAAATGTCAAACATTCGACCATGAGGCAGGCTATCTTGTAATGTAATTTCGTTAATAGAAGATAGATTCTCTAAGCCACGACCAATTGTGTATGTTTTCAAGCCCATGAATGTGGATTTTTCACTATTGTTCATTTTCAATTCAAAATGGCGTCAATCAGTTGACCTAAATCAAAATTCTTTTCTCGACATTTTTTCGGCTTTCCTTAAAGGATTCGGAAAATATAATTGACTTGTCTGTAAGTGTAAGTAAAATATCAACAAAGCCTTATCGATTTTCACATTTCAAGATGGTTGCACTTCCGGTTTGGACTACAAATTCAATTTTTGTGTACAAATCAGTAGTGTCGTAGCTAGTAAAGAAAAATAAAATGCAAGAAAATCTGACCTATATTTCGCCGATTTTTTTGACAACTTTGATTCATCAAAGGGGTTATAATGTCTAACATCGTTTATCTTCTTTATAATAAAAGTATTTTACAATTGCATTGAAAGTTATTTGCTACGCCCGCAGTGCATTGAACCGTACATTGTAATAAGATTTCCTGCGTCATCGGAAAACTTCATATTCACTGTGAATTTCAACTGGAGTTACGATACATGTTGTTCTTTGTGTATAAAATATATCGACAAACGTCTGGCACTATTTGTATTTCTGTACTGATAGAGAATAGTTTGGGATATCAAGCTTTACGGTTATCAAAATTAACGGTAAAAGCGCCAATTGCTTGGATCATCTTTATTTGTCACCGGGCCTATAATTTAAACAATGGTACTTTAAATGGATTTACGACATGATACAGCATTTTAAATTCACTCTAAAATATTCCAATAACAAATGACTAATCTATGACAACGCAAGACGATAATTCGGTGTTTATGGTTATGCCAGTTACATGTTAATTGAACCGACACGTACTTTCAAATAAAATATATTTAACTTAATTTAAAAACTGTGTAACAACTACACACAAGGCTTATAAACCTAAATAAATTATATATTATGATATAATTATATTTTGAAAGAGAACAGCTGTATTCATTTCGTTTTTTATCGGTAAGAGGAAGATATAAGCCAAGATTATTCAGTTCTTTAATATTTTGTACCGATAATAACTGATTTAGGTTAACAAAATAGTAAGCTTTTATATATGTTTTCCTATAATCATATAAATATGGACATATAATAATATGATCGTATTGATCTTCAATCTCTTTCAAATTGCATTATCTACAAATTCTCTTTGTACGCTCTTTTTTCTCAAAACGACCAGTTTCTATGTACAAATTGTGGGATGATAAACGTATCCTACAAACTAATCTTTGATAGTTATAGTATAAAGGTTTTCTCAAATAATATTGAAGACCAAAACTTGAAATAACATGTTGATATAGAATACCTTTAGCTGACTGACAAATATCTTCTGTACACTTTTGTTTAAACATGTCTAAATTTCTATTTCTGCTAATATGAATGAATGAATGAAATGGGGTTTAACGTCCTACACTTCTGCATTTAACCGGGGCTAATTGGAGACGGGCATACGCCATACAATGTGTTATGAGGGAAATTCACTGCGTGGCGGGTTCTAATGTAAAATCTCAGGACATGTCTATTGGACAATAACATCCCTCTAAATGCCAAACAGGAAGTGTTTATCGACATTGTAACATACGAATTACGATTTTAGAAGAAATTACTGAAACAAGGGGGGGGGGGTTATTGTCCAATAGACAGTATCTAATTGACCAATCAAAACGCGAGGTTCACTCTCAAGCATGTTACAATATGTGAACAACAGTAATTTAATGTCAACAACAACATTTATATATTTACTATAAATAAAATATACTGTTATTATAATAATAATTTTACTGTAGTGTGCAAATATTTACCAGAACTAAACAGGGACTTCAGGCTTTACATTTGTAGGGCATACAATGAATAATTAGAATGCATAATATAATTATAATATAACAATGTTAATATATATAATCATTTAAGTTGATATATGTTTTATAAATAAGCATCTTAACTACAAGTATTATGAATTGCCTTTATTACTACAAGATTTTCTTAACTTCATTGTGTTACTGAATATCTTCTTGAATAACTAGCTTGTTACATTACTATTTTATATTGTTTTTTAGTTAGCTGATATTTTGTTTTGTGGTATTTGTAGTTCTAATTGTTTTTGTCATTTAATATCTGTAAATAGACTTGCCATCATCACATGATTCCTGCGTTGACTGAGAAATTCCGAATGCAGGACGCTGGGCCTGGCAAGGGACTTATAGATAATCGTTTGAATTAGATAAAAAAAAACCGACGTAGGGTGCATGTAAAAGAACCCTTGGCAGCTGCATTTCGATATAAGAATAGGTAGCAGTGCAGCTGTCCTGGCAAAATTTCACACATAGCACAGTCAGAGCTGAATGGTAGGAGGATGTTAAACCCCATTTCATTTCATTTCATACCTAAAATTAAAAAAAACATGAATTAATGATGATTTAGCTAGGTAGACCTTTTAATCAATTAAAATAATCTGTTACTCTATTGACATCTATAGCAATTTAGATACATGTACTAATAATTCTAGCGAAATTGTACCTAAATGATGATACAAGTACTTTATTTGTAACAGCTTATTAATATGTTTTTAACGCCCACATTGAAATGTGGTCGTATATTGTCGTCGCCCGTGTCTGTCCGTTCGCCTGTCCGTCCGTTCGGCGTCCGCATTTGCTTGTGGACACTCTAGAGGCTAAAGTTAATATCCAGTTGACTTTAAATGTATACACAGTGTTTAAGGTCACGATACATAAATAGATACATGTATAAATAATTCTAGTGAAATTGTACATACATGATGATACAAGTACTTTATGTGTAACAGCTTATAAATATGTGCTTATACGCCCACATTGAAATGTGGTCGTATATTGTCGTCGCATTCATCCGTCCGTCTCTAGAGACTGAAGTTAATATCCGACTGACTTTAAACTTACACACAGTGTTTAAGGACATGGTACGAAGAAGCGATTTTAGATAATTACTGCCAAAGTTATGGCCCTTAGTCACTTCAAAACATATTGTGGACTCTCTAGAGGCTAAAGTTACTATCCGATTGACTTTAAATTAATACGCAGTGTTTAAGGTCATGCAACGAAGAACCTTATAAATTTTCGATACTTGCTGCCAGAGTTATGACCCTTGATCACTTCAAAAGTCTTGTGGATGCTCTGGAAGCCATAGTTAATATCCGATTGACTTTTTAAAAAATATATACACAGTGTTTAAAGGGACTTTCCCGAATAGAACAGAGCCTTAAAAATAAAAGTCCGAGTACGTATGAAATTTAAACGCCAAAATATAGAAGAATGGTGTATACTACACCCTGACTCAAAATTTCAGCTCTAAATATTGAGTTGTTTGGACGTGAGCGTTAAATCAGCTTATCCGAATACGTAACCCTTTTAAGATTTCGGGTCAATTCTTTCGTTGGGTGACCGAATAATCGATTCCCGTTCCTTTAAAGGTCTACACAGTGAGTGGTCCATGTTCTGTACTTGATAACAAAAGGTAAATTTCACCGATACATTATTTTTATAGAATAAAAGTCTGGTTTTATCAAATCACCGCACAGTACAGTTTATGACAACGGACTCCATTTCAAAATGAAAACTGGTGGGTTTAAGTTGTATGAAAACGTATCACATATATTGAGTTAGTTGCTCGGCCCTAAGTTAGGGGATTTAATGGATTTTAACACAGAATTAAGCAGTTGTATTCTCAAAAACATTATCGGGATTGACCCTTTAAGGTCATAAGATGTTACTTTTCAGCTATTCTAGAGTTATGGCCCTTGATCACCTAAAAAAAAACTTGTGGACACTATAAAAGCTAAAGTTTACATCCGATTCACTTTAAATTTATACACAGTGTTAAAGGTCTTGGGACGAACAAGCATATTGATTTTGATAACATGAACAGCTAAATCCATGATATTAAATGTTTCGTATACTAAACGTCAGCATGGAGGAGAACTTTATTAAAGCCAAACAAATTCTAATGATTTTCTGATAATTACTTAATGAGTTGTTACTCTTATTCTAAATCAGATTATAGTGTATTATAAATGTTTCATTACTGAAAAAAGTAAAAATATGCGACAACTCTTGTTGTCTACCCGGACGATTTAGCTGCTGTGGGCGTATGTTTCATTGCCTGGCAACCTATCTTTAATCAAGTCATCATATTGTACATATAATTAATTATGAATTTTACACATCTCAGCCTTGTTACAAGTTATGTACCTATATATGGAAGATAATGCTCAAAATAATTATTTTATTTGATTTCCCTTATTTTGATTAAAATAACTTATCTCCAAATGAAAGTCATCTTTACACATGATGTTAAAATAACACCACAAGAATCCAGTAATTGCCATTTGATCTAGAACTTGATAATAATAATCGTGTGTCTCTCTTGGTGTATATGACTGACTATGTCATTTTAAATATTTAACTTCAGATCTAGATACAGAAGTGATCATTTTATTTCGAGGGTCCATATTATGGATTCGCACTGGTGTCATAAATTTTAGGATCTGGTGAAGAACCAAGATGAATTCAATATCTGTATTGGAAAGAATTGCTTTAAACTGAGCGCCAGAGTTGACTGAATCTAATTTATGTGACAACGAATTAATAAACTGAAAACATGGTAGTGGAATTTCAACTGGATTATAAAAAGTAGATTTTACACCATCAAGACGAAAACGTTTTGCTTGAGCTGGTCCCTCAACTAATTTTGATAAAAAATTCTTTTGAAAACCAACGCAATTTCATTAAGAAATAATAATAACTTTAAATCGGCCTATAACATTTTTGAATAAACACAAATGGGATTATTGATTTATCTTTTTACAAATCATCATAACCCCAAAACTTCTTATACCAAGAAATTGACCATATTAAACACGAAGATATTTTCTTTATAGATAAGAGTGCTCTACTTTCCATGACATTGGATATAATTTCTTTTAGTGTGGACCGTAGCTGTATATCCCATGCTATGAGAAGAAATTGAATGAAAATTTTTTGTGAATGATTGTATGTTAAAATTATGTGCCAATTATATCTGTATGTCGCAATAGATCTAACAGAGTAGCTTTAATCAATGTTTGTTAATGTCGTGATTTTAAGTTAGGAGAGGGTGACAGCTATCCTAAGTTAAACTTGATTTTAGTTAAAATTGTCCTTAAAATAGTTTCGTGAAACGTCACTTTTTTAAGTTAGGATTCAAATGTAACTTACAATATTATTTTAGTGGATTTTAGTAACAATGCTTAAAATCGTTTTGTGAAACGCTTCTATCCTAAGTTAGGATGAAATTTTAGTTTACAATGATTTTAAGGAGATTTAAGTTTTTGTGAAACAGGGCCCTGTACTTATTCTGGGGTAATTTAAAATGCTTTGAGAGGGATTTGAAATAAACATTGCCTATACTTTAGCCTTAGGCCTGTAGATAGGCCTAGAGGGGGTGTTGGTGTATTCGAAATTTGAATACCAAATGAAATAGAATTTAAAAAAATATAAAATTATTCCATTTAAAGGTTTATTGCTGTATAGGTCACACGCGGCCTTATCCTTTCAATAATACCTTGGAATCCGCTTAGACTATATGACCGTGACTTGTCGAACGACAGTTTTTAAAAATAGTAACGTAAAATTGATACTAGTGTCACACGAAGAGTATCCCCCCCCCCTCTTTTCGTGTTTTTATCATGGTTGGGCATTATACAAATGCTCACATTTGCCGAGAATTTAAGTATTAATGAAATAAACAATTAAAATAAATTACTTTCAACATGGTGTGAACGGATTTTGGTCACCGGCTTTGATTAGCCCACAATTCTATATCTTTTTCTTTTAAAGCTGGCAGTGACTTTAAACTAAGTGTCCACTATGGTAGCAAGGGACTGCAACTGATCGTTTTGTAGTGGTCTTATGCGTTTTACTTACCGTAATAATAATATTAATAGTACTAGTAGTAAAAGAGGACTTTTTGATAAAAAAAGGGCGTCTGCTACAAAAAAGTAAACAAATAATACGTCACGATGCACTGGGCTGTGTATACCGAGCCTCGTTTTCGGTGTATAATAGCCGACGCATGGGAAAAGCGTTTAAAAAGTGCTAATTAAAAAATGTTTATTATGAATATTAATTTCTACCCAAATTACCTCTGTATTGTTAAAATGTTGTTGCGAGAATAAACTGCTACTCCCCTACCCGGTCCTGTGTTTGCGAATTGGTGCATTAACACCAGGGATTGAAAGGGTGTCCGATGGTATGCCTTTGTCAAGCCATGCCTCAGTTAACAAGATCAAATTGAAATTTTCAAAGAATTCTGCGGAAACAAGGTAAAGTTTATGACGTAAGCTACTTGCATTCAGATGCACGAAAGATGTGTTGTCATTTGGTCCCGGATTTTTATCGACATCTCCACTATGTAACAAGATTGTAATAATGACATATAAAGAATTAACAAAGGAATAAAATAAGGGAAGTACATAGCGATTAATGGGAGGTTTGCTCTAGCAGATTGTGGTTTTACGATAGCTATAACACATTTACATTTGAAACAGAAACAGTGTAAATGTACAAAGTGACACAAGGAAGTGTTAAGTGTACAACTTTTTTTTCCATGATACCCATGGCTACACCATTGGTTCAGACCAACATTATTATTGGATTATATTCTGTTATTAAACAGAATTCGAATGCATGTACGAATTTTAGTTAAGTGTATGACTCTATAATCAATGTAAGAAAATCCAGAAATGAACATAAAAAATTATTATATTATTAATAATATAAAATAAAACAAAGTACGAACAATCCAAACCGTAAGACGCAATTCAAAGTCCTAAAAACGTTATGGGCAAAATAGTATATTCAAGCAAAATAGTGTAATCAGCAAATGGACTGCTCCCCGTGTAACAAATACACGACAAACAGTGGTAACAGGTGTCCGGAAGCTTACCCTGCCTGGCTAGCCACACCCGCCATAGCTGCATCCAAAGCATTAAGCGAAATCTAGGTAAAATAGCGTGATTGGCCAATGAAATATCGGTATGCAAAATGCATGTGATGAACAGTGTTAACGATGTAGTCGACAGACATTACCAGGGAGATAGTATATGTGTCAATTAAATATATCAAGAATAATAGCTGAGAGAGACATGTTATATTTACCAACTAAGTCAATATGTCGACCATAAAACTTTTTAAATGTTTTAATAAGTTTAGTTCGCAAGTATCCCTGTAGTTGAAGCTTAGATGACAAATGCATCGATCTACCTAAAAATCTGAATAGAATGAACAAGCTCTCGCGTAACGAATTAGCTGAGACACAAACACTCCATAAGCTGGGGATATTGGAATGTTACTACTAATAAATGGAAAGTTATCAATCGGTAAGTCAAAGTCATCACGTTTATCGTACAATTTAATACTCAGTTTATGGCAATTGTCAAAATCGAGACGGAGATCTAAGTGGGAAGCGTAATTGTCACTGTCAGTGGTGTTTTTAATTTCGAGCTCATCAGGATATATGAATTCTACATAATCACTAAATTTGGGATTATTGAGAGATAAAACATCGTCGATATATCGATAAGTGAAATTAAAAAGTCTGACTGATCGTTTATTAGTTTTTACGAGCGTCTGTATGTATTCGGCTTCGTACGAATAGAGAAACAGATCAGCAAGCAAAGGTGCACAGTTGGTGCCCATGGGGAAGCCAACCACTTGCTGATATAATTCCCCTCCAAATTCAACAAAGATGTTATCAATTAAGAAATCCAACATCTGAATAATCTTGATGGCTGTAAAACTGTTTTTGGAATCACTGATTCTTAACGAAATATGTGGAATTGTAGTTTAAAACTAATTATTGATATCTAGCAGTACTTGATTTAGACGAAGATACATTGTGAATAATGTCTTTCAACCGGGCTTTTAATTTACTATGGGGAATTTTAGTATACAAAGTAGAAAAGTCAAACGTTTCAATAGATGAGACTGAAGCAAGGGATCTAGATTTCAAACCATCAAGTAATTCTTTGGAATTTTTAAATATACCACTACGGCAGTATATTTTGTCACGGTATTTTTGAATACCCTCTTTAACAGCCGTTAGTATAGATGTCAATATTTTTGAAAGTGGTTTTGTAGAACAACGGCATGAACCTGCTGTAAAACGTTGCTTGTAGGGATTTTTATGTAGTTTAGGTTTCAAATATAACAAAGGCAAATCTTTATAGGTATCTCCACATGGAGTACCAAATGAAGTGAGTACAGATTTGTGATTGGATATAATTTCATCCATACTAAGAGTAGATCGTTTATATGTAGCACTGTCGATTGGTTTCCCGAAATTAAGTTCTTCGGACAGACAGGCATAATAATATCGTTTACATATAAACACTAGGTTATTGGACGCTTTGTCAGCTGGTACAATGACATCCTTGCCATGCAAGGCTTTGAGATTTTCAACAATGCTAACATCATCGAAAATAGACTTAGGCCTAGTGTCAACTGACAAACGTTGCATGTATATTCTTCGTTTAAGTAAACGACTTATAGACTTAGTCTAATCAGAGAGAGTATCCGAAATAACATTTTCCCTCTTGGCCCATGACGTAGCGTAGTCCTCTACGACATCCATAATAAGCTGAGAAAGTTTGATCCCATGAAAATGATTGGGGTTCCCGGTATTTGGGTCCTTTGGACAAAATTTTACGCAGCTTATTATTCAGAACTATGCTCAAATCACTAGTGACCACATGTCCAGCTGGTGGGTAAAGGTAGGTCGACGTAGAGCAAGAACATGGTAAAGGGTTATCATATATGTCTTTTGCATTGATGTCAGATAATGCGTTTCTGTAATTAAATATTTTGGATACAATGCGTTTAGTATAAGTATAAGAAATCCTAGGAACAGAAACAGTTTTGAAGTAAGGGGGGATGTGTGCTGTGACTTGCTTATGGTGTAATAGTTGGCTTAATGCGATAGCATCAATGCCTTTATTAGCAAATTTCAATTTTAGAAATGAACTCTTGGTGGTGTGTGACGCATCAGGCTCAGTTGCAATGTCCAGATGACAGTGGGCAATGTCAAAAACAATTGATACAACCCCGTATTCAGTGGATGCAGGGTCAGTACAATTTGAATCCAAACATTCAGATTTAAGTAATTTCAAAATGGTAAGTGGAATAGACTATAGTTTAGTACGGATATGGTGTGGCCCTAGTGGTTCTTGAATAATTTTTAAAAGGGCATCCAGTGATATAGTGCTGAGTTTAGGTGGTGTGTAGCGACGATGTCCATGACTGCGTTTTCGACGACGAAACTTTGGGAATAACGTCATGACATTGACATCGCTACACGCAGGGCTTGAAGTATCGAAATTAGGTTAATCATAACATTCTTTTGGGGATTTGGCGCAATGGCTAGAGAGTAAGATTTGTGACCGAATGGGGTCAGGTTCGAGACACGAATTGTGCGCCGAGTTCTTGTGTCCTTAGATAAGACTCTTTGTTCCTGTATTCCTGTCTACCCAGCTGTAAATGGGTACCGGTAGGATGGTGTATGTATTACACAAAAAAACAGTTGCGCTCCTTGAAGCAGCATATGTTGGGGCTCTTTCTAAGAGTTCAGGGGTAAAGGGGGGTAATCAGCTTTACCTGTAACCTAGAGACCGGGATTACAATTGTGTAGCGCTTTGGGCATAAACTTGGTTTATGGATATAGCGCATTATAAATATAATCATTATTGTTAATATTATGTAATAAATGGTATCTAGTATATCAAATATTTATGCGTATATATATTGAGTAACATTGCACCAGAGCAAAATAAATTGGAAAATAAAGGGAAATAACTAGGACTTGTATTGCTGTAACGAATTGACTCCCCGTTCCAGAAGTTTAAAATACAGATCATTTCAATATTTTATTTTAAAACTTGAAAGATATTTCTATAGTTCAATGAGCTAGAATAAAGTCACCTGGTGTTTCCATATATCAGACAAATTCAAAATTATGCTAGGGACAAAATTGCGCAAACATGAAATCCCAAAAATATCAGAAACTGTTCGAATATAACATATTGAATAGGTCTTATCTGGGAGATTTACTTGTTCCCACCAGATTGCGACACTTGCGAGGTTCAGTGTAATATCCCCAGACCACTTGAATTGGGTTAAAATGTGAATTATCAACATAATTAATGGCGATGGCTTTATGATCGGGGGGGGGGGGGGGCTGGATGGTTAGCGTGCGCGTGCTTATCATAAAGCCTGTCATTGAGTCAACTGACGTGGTTCGAATCCCCAGTTATAAGTGTCAAGGAGTGGGGTCGCTTGTCCAGCCTCGTGGATTTTCTCCGGTTTCCTCCCACTGTTAAAGACCACTATGCGCAAGGAAATTGTTGAAATAAAATTAAACCATAGTTAGTCATATGTTAGTTTGTGTCGAGTGGGCGTTAAATCCTATTTCTCTCTCTCTCTCTCTTTATGATCTGGATATCTGTCGGGTGGTACTTTTTACCGCCGACCACCGCCGACCAAATGCTTTTTACCGCCGACTACCGCCGACCAAATGCTTTTTACCGCCGACCGTCCTGTAATTACCGCCGACCAAATACTTTTTACCGCCGACCGCATTGTAATGACTTGCTTAATGCTTCTTGTTACCGCCAACTATTTTATTGTTTGTTTTTTTTTGTTTCGAAAAACATTCATATGTATTTTAAAGAATATGGAAGGCAAAACTAGAAGTAATTACCGCCATCCAAATATATTGAAGGGCAAATACATCAAGATTGTTTCAGCTACTGGTTATAAATAAATAACATTTTAATACCTTCGAGTACTTGCCGCCACCCAACCACCGACGATCGTGTTCATTTACTGAGGATCAAATACTTTAACATATTAAATATAGAATTTTACAAAGGATATTATAAATCATACCAATTATTAATTACCAGTTCATTAATTTAAAATCATCCCTGTATTTTTCCGAAGAATATGAACTCTGTGGCAGATTCAAGGCATGTTCAGTCTCGGAACAGAAGTGGCGTTGAAGAACAAAAAGACAAATGTTTTTAAAGTTTTCTTAAAGATTCGAAAATAAAAAGGGAAGAGAATGAAATGATATGCTCAAAAAACCAACAAAAAAAATCAGTGTAGTGAAAAAAGCAAAATTACCGACAATCGCATCAAATAAAATGTGCACGTAGCGTTCGTGCAACGCGAAGATAAAGTATTTAATTTATTGATTGTGAACAAAATGTGAAATGTCTTCGATATTTTGTATTATGTATTAGATGTTTTAAATGTATTAAAAACTTATAAATATATAAATAGACTTGCCACCTGGTGGGGGGGGGGGCTTTCCATAAACACGTATTCTTTTTCTATAATCGCCTTATAAAAGATGAAAGGGAGAGATGTGGAAGGGGTTTGGAGATATTTTTGAAGGAGTCTGCTGATATTGTTGACCTGTATAGCTTAGGGCAAAAACTAATATTTTCTGCTGGAAGAACTGGTTTAAGTAGCACGAAATGGTTTGATAACCAGTATCGAATTGAAGACGGAGCACCAATTGAATTTGATAGTTCCGATTTGAATGTCAAATCTAAGATTTTATAAGATGGTTCTGAAATACCATTAACTGGGGGTGGGGAGATACAGAATGAATTGGTCCTTTTATAACATCAGCTGCAGCCATCATCGTCCAAACCGAGGAATACGTTGACAATTTGAGTATTTGAAACATACTCTTCCCCTTATGTCCCACCTTACCCCCTTACATCCGGCACTGGTCGGCGGTAATTATATTATTACGGTCGAAAGTTATTACAATGCGGCCTTGGCGATAAGCAAAAAAGACGAGACGTCTTCCAATACTTAAAACAGAAACAAACAAATATTATCTGCTTACAAGATGTACACTTTGATGACAAGAAAGAACCAATTATAGAAGCAGAATGGGGATTCCAAACTCATATATGTGGTTACACAACCGCAGCAAGAGGGGTGGCAATATTATTCAATAATAAATTTGAATACAAACTAAATAAGATATGTAAAGATACAGTATCGGGAAATTTTATAATAATTGATATAGAAGTTATCCAAAAACGCTTTATTTTAGCTAATATTTATGGTCCAAACGAAGATAATCCAAACTTTTATCAAAATATTCAAACCAAATTACAAAATTTTCAGTGTGAAAACATGATCATATGCGGTGACTGGAACTTAACATTAAACCCAGAAAAGGACACATTTAATTATAAACATGTAAACAATCCTAAAGCAAGACTACAAGTCTTGAAACTGTGTGATGAATTAGACCTAGTTGATGTCTGGAGATGTTCAAATGAAAATAAACGAATTTACACATGGGCAAAATACAACCCAATAAAATGAGCTAGACTGGATTTTTTTCTAGTGTCAGAAAATTTTATGAACGCCATCTCTGATCCAAAGATAGTTTCAGGTTATCGCACTGATCACTCAATAATAAGTATTTCGGTAAATCTTTCGTCTAACAAACGTGGAAGGGGGTACTGGAAGTTTAACTCATCATTGCTGTATGATTTAAAATTCGTTAACATGATAAAAGCCGAGATATATGAAATAAAACAAAAATATGCAGCGTTAGTGTATGAGAGAGATTACGTTAAAAATTGTCAAGATGAAATAGATTTAACTATTGATGACCAACTGTTTTTTGAGATGCTACTTCTACACTTAAGAGCAAACAAAATTTCATACGCAGCTTATAAGAAAAAAGACAGAAATAAACAAGAAAAAGAAATTGAAGAAAAAATAAATTTAACAGAAAGTCTAAGAGAAGTAAATCCAAACAGCCAGAAACTAATCGAAGAATTTGAGGTACTAAATGCAAAATTAGTTAATATCAGGAAAGAAAAAATGACAGGTGTTATGATAAGATCACGTGCAAAATGGTATGAAGAAGGGGAAAAATCATCAAACTATTTTTCGAATCTTGAAAAACGGAACTATACAAACAAAAGTATTTTAGAATTAGAAATAAAAGATGGAAAAACAATCAAAGATCAAACTAAAATCTTAAATGAAGTAAAAAAATTCTATCAAATTTTGTATGCAAATAAAAATATGACTAAAGATAATAAAAATCTATCAGAGCTATTAAATGACTGCTCATTCAAAAAACTAACAGACTCAGAAAAAGACAGTCTTGAAGGTCAAATTACACCAGACGAAATCCTTGCGGCACTAAAGCAAACAAAAAATAACACAAGTCCAGACTTAGATGGATATTGCATTGAATTTTTTGAATTTTTTTGGAAAGATATCGGAAAAATTCTGTTAAGGGCAGGGAACTATGCCCTCCAAAGTGGCAGTCACTCTATAACACAGAAAAGAGGAGTAATTACATGTCTACCGAAACCCGGTAAAGCGAGAAATCATCTAAAAAATTGGAGACCCATTTCCTTACTTAGCGTCCCTTATAAGCTTTTCTCAGCATGTATAGCAAACAGAATAAAATCAGTTCTAGATCACATTATTCACGAGGACCAAAAGGGCTTTATTTCAGGGCGATTTATAGGCGAAAACACAAGACTAATATTTTATACTATGTTAGAGGCCCAAATCCAAAAACAAACAGGAATGCTCCTAATGATTGATTTTGAAAAGGCCTTTGACTCAATTTCATGGAAATTTATCCAAGAAACCCTCAAACTGTTCAATTTTGGCGATTCAATAAAACAGTGGATAAATGTCTTTTATAATGATATCCAATCATGTGTAACACAAGATGAAAATCTATCAGCCTGCTTTAATCTTGGAAGAGGCTGTCGACAGGGTGATCCCCTATCCCCATATCTCTTTCTGCTTTGCGCAGAGGTGCTCGGCATTCTCGTAAGAAACGAAAACTCAATCAAGGGTATAACTTTATTCGAGAAAGAACTAAAAATTTCACAATATTCTGACGATACCGCTCTTCTTTTAGATACTTTTTTCAGTCTTTCGGGTCTAAAAATGAATATTGAAAAAACAAAAGCAATGTGGATAGGTCCGAAAGCAAAAACCTTTGAAAAAATATGTATGGATATCGAATTAGATTGGACCGATACCTTTACTTACTTAGGCATCAAATACAGCATCGAACTACACAATATAACAGTTATCAACATTGACAGTAAAATAATTGAAATAAAGAAACTTCTCAATATATGGAGACAGAGATCACTTACAATCGTAGGAATAATATGTGTCTTAAAAACTTTAGTAATCCCAAAATTAAACCATTTTCTAATGTCATTGCCAAATCCTACAGACAAATACTTTAAAGAAATTGAAAGATTAATGTTTAAATTCATTTGGGGTAAAAGCAATGATAAAATTAAAAGAGACCAAATGGCCCAGGCTTATGATATAGGTGGTCTAAAAATGACAAACATAAAAACATTTACTAAATGTCTAAAACTAAGCTGGATAAGGCGCTGGTGGAGCCAGAATAGCTCTTGGACAATATTCCCAGACAAATATTTTGGAGGTATAGGGGATATCCTGAAAGTAGGCCCAAAATATATGGCCGAATTGGCATCATCAACAGATAACCCATTCTGGAAAGACGTCATTTGGGCATACCATGATTTCCTGAAAGGTTTACTTAATGACAATAATACTGATATCAGTGAGCAACCATTATAGTATAACTATAATATGAAACTTGACCATATTCAAAATTGGCATAATAATGGGGTGAGTTTAGTCTCTGATTTGATATCCCCAGAAGAAAAGTTTTATAAATATCAAGAATTGAAAGATATTTACAAATTTAAAGGTACATTTCTTGACTACTATAGGGTAATGGCAGCAATACCAAAATCATGGAAGAAAAAGATAGAACTGTCAGAACCAAAAATGATAGGACCAATAAAACCCTTAATTCTAGAAATGATAACAAAGGCTAAAAAAGGGCTGTTCAGTTTTGCAAAAGCTATTTGAATCTAAAATTGACTATAATAAAAAAAAAGAAAGTTAAATGGAAAATAGATATTGGTCATGAGATTAAAGATGAAACTTGGAAGAAAATTTGTATGATTCCATGGTAATGTACTACAGAGACAAAACTTATAGAATTCCAATTCAAAATTGTAAACAGAATTCTAACCACCAAAACATTCTTGTTCAAAATCAAAATAACAGAAAATAATCTATGTTCATTTTGTGAACAAGTACCGGAAACATTAGAACATTTGTTTTATTCTTGTTCGATTTCACGTAAACTGTTGACGGATTTAAAAAAGTGGTTACAAATATTGCAAGATAAGGACTACTCTAAAGCTAACGTTTTGTTAGGAAATCCTAATGCATCTATTTGCAAAAGCTATTTGAATCTAAAATTGAATATAATAAAAAAAAAGAAAGTTAAATGGAAAATAGATATTGGTCATGAGATTAAAGATGAAACTTGGAAGAAAATTTGTATGATTCCATGGTAATGTACTACAGAGACAAAACTTATAGAATTCCAATTCAAAATTGTAAACAGAATTCTAACCACCAAAACATTCTTGTTCAAAATCAAAATAACAGAAAATAATCTATGTTCATTTTGTGAACAAGTACCGGAAACATTAGAACATTTGTTTTATTCTTGTTCGATTTCACGTAAACTGTTGACGGATTTAAAAAAGTGGTTACAAATATTGCAAGATAAGGACTACTCTAAAGCTAACGTTTTGTTAGGAAATCCTAATGCATCTATTCTATGGAATCATGTTATATTAATAACAAAATATTATTTATACAGATGTACTAAAAATGATTCAAGACCATCATCCAAAGTTCTCTTGATAAATATCAAAGGATATTACAAAACTGAAAAGTTTATTTTCCAGAAAAATAACAAAATATAAAAATTCCAACAAAAATGGGGCCCTTTAATTGAAAATATTAACCTAATAATATAGGGCTTGCCTACAGTTCATATGAGAGTATTAGAGATATATTTTCGCCAATTTATATAATGTCTAGTATTATGTTGTGAACATTACAATAATTTTCCTTGTTTCTTGAATAGCTAGATGTTTACCTCTTTGACTCTCCTTTCAGCTTATATTGAAACGGGAAAATGTAACTTGAATTTCACGTCAACATAATATATATATATATATATTACTACATTATTATTATATGATATATGGAAACATGAAAGTGTAATACTTCTGGATATTTTCAACAATAAAAACTTTTAAAATTTTTTTTTTTAAAAAAACAAAAAAACAATGCGGTCGGCGGTAAAAAGTATTTTGTCGGCGGTAAACACAGGACGGTCGGCGGTAAAAAGCATTTGATCTGCGGTAGTCGGCGGTAAAAAGCATTTGGTCGGCGGTGGTCGGCGGTAAAAAGTACCATCGATATCTGTCTACGTTTTAAATTTTAGCTTGCTAAGATTTAACGTAGTAAGTAATGAAACGGGCTGAAGAATGAAGTCTAGTCGACTAATAGGCTGCTAAATTATAACGAGAACCATTCCCCCTGGCCAAAACATAATCTAAAAGTAAACAGATATTGCTAAGATCGTATTGCCGGAATCAAATTTACATTCCGTTGCAAAAAATCGATCAAATCGTTTATAACCCAGATGGATCTGAAAATGAGTAGAAAATGGTTCGAAAAATGCCGAGAAAATATTGAACAATAAACTGAGATAACTAGCAATGAATCATATATATATTATCATCTAATTCCAAAGACGTTATTGACAAATATTCTCTTAAACAACATGTCTCTTCGCCGACTCATAAACACGGTCACATTTTAGACTTGATTTGACGAGAAAATCTGAACTGGAAGTTGTAAATATTCAAGTCACGAATAAGCTTTTATCTGACCATTTTTTAATTGATTTTTACATTAACATTGAAAGCTCGAACTTTGAAAATAAGCAATATTCCTTTCGCAAATTTAGAGCAAATAATATAGAACAGTTTATCAGTGAGGTAAAATCGTCAACTTCATGGAAGCCATAGCTCTCAAAAACATCGACATGATTATTTACAATAATTCTTTGTTTTCTGTTATTGATTCCGTCCTCCCTCTCCAGCATAAACGTGTCTGTGTTCGCCTTTTACTTTAAGCCTAAAAAGCTCGTAACCAAATATTATATTTACAAGACAAAAATTGCATCCAACCAGCCAATTAAAGAAGGATACATTGCCTTTCTACATTCAAACGCAAAGATAGACTCACAAGTAGATGAGCACAATTTAGAAAAGTGGAAATTTCTTTAAAGCCACTGATCTCCCTCCTATTGTTTAGTTTACAAAAATCGTGAACTGATTGCAATGTTGAATGTGTCTTCATCATTCTATACTCGTATGTTAATGTATATATATCTGTATCATATTATGTATTACTGCCAATAAACCGTTCGTAAAAACCTTAAAAAAAGCGATTTGTAAATGACGATCCGTTATCATCGTACGGCGCCTTTCTTTCTGCATGCGGATTTGACTTCATAACTCTGAATTGGACCGTAAAATGAAATACGAAAAAAAATCTCAATATACGTTAGAATTTATTGTACAAACAAATTTTGTTAGTAATCATCTAAACTGATTGAGAAGGGTCAATAATTAATCAGTCCGACTAAAGTTATACCGACTTGTGGTCAATAAATTAATTTACATCTCGGTGTTAGCAGTGATTGTTAGTGGGATTAAGAATGTTGATTAGGTAATTTTCTTTTTTACGCCGGCCAGATCAAAGACATCTACACACACACCCATTTAGGTTATAAAATAATTAATTTTTACTCATCAGTCGTTTATAATTATTATTTACCCAATAAGTAGTCTCGTATTATTATTCTTGATTGCCGTTTAAGCCACATTTAATTGACTTGGTATGAAATCTGAATATTAAAAATATGAGGGATAAACATGTGTGATACGATTAGGTTACGATGTCTAGCATCGTTTATCTTCTTTATAATAAAATTATTTTACAATTGCATTGGCAGTTTAAAATTCATTTAATTGACTTGATATGAATTCTGAATATAAATTATTCCTGGGATAAACTTTTGTGATACGATTAGGTTATAATGTCAAACAGCATTATCTTCTTTATAATAAAAGTATTTTACAATTGCTTTGACAGTTATTTACTACGCCCGTAGTGCATGGAAAGTTGTCATCGTAAAATTCCATATTCGCTGTCAATTTCAAATAAGAGTTACAATAAAAGTTGTTCTATGTGTATAGAAATGGTTATCATTATTATATGTTGCTAATAATGAATATATCGACAAATGACTGGCGCAATTTGTATTTCTGTACTTATAGAGAATATTTTGGGATATCAAGCATTACGGGGTTATCAAAATTACCGGTAAATGCGCTAATTGCATGGGTCGTCTTCATTTGGCACTTTAAATGGATCTACGACATGATACGGCATTTTAATTTCACTCTAAATTATTCCAATAACAAATGACTAATCTATAACAGTTTGGGATATCAAGCATTACGGGGTTATCAAAATTACCGGTAAATGCGCTAATTGCATAAGTCGTCTTCATTTGGCACTTTAAATGGATCTACGACATGATACGGCATTTTAATTTCACTCTAAATTATTCCAATAACAAATGACTAATCTATAACAACGCAAGACAATAATTCGGTGATTATGATTATGTCAGTCACATGTTTATTGGACTGAAACGAATACACACTTGGTGTGTTTGGTATAGATAATGTGTAGTGCTTGTGACGTCACCAACCAATCAACCGGATTAAGGTTGTAATTGAAAATTTGAAAACCGTTTTTGGCTTTCGGATACTTAAACCTCAATAACTGAATTAATTTTAATCATATTAGTTTGAACTTGCCGTAAAAAGGAATTGGTAACCATTATCTATCAGCACCTTCAATTAACATATTTCGTCTTACGTGATCTTTAATTATAGTGTACCTCAAGGCCCAATTTTTGGCCCAATCCTCTTCACCGTTTACACGACTCCACTCGGTAAAATTGTGCAAAGATACGGCGTTGATTTCCATCTATATGCAACTCTACATAGCATTTAAACCAGGTGGTATTAATTCTTCCAACGCAAAACGATGATAAAACTGAGTATCTTCTATTAGGAACAAAATCTTCTTTAAGTAAAGCAGAAGAGGGGGATGATAGAAGTATACAAATCGGTTTCCATACTATCTGTCTAGTTGAATCCGCCCGAAATATTGGTGTACTTTTTGACGATTATATATCTATGAATGCTCAAATTAACAATATCTGTAAACTCTGTTATTACCATCTAAGAAACATTGGTAAAATAAGATCAACTCTCACTGTTGATGCCATTAAAACTGTTTAAAATGGTATATCATGGTTGTGGACCCTGTATAGGTCACAATTTTAGTTCGATTTTAATGAAACTTAAAATGCATGGTTATAACCCAAAGATTTTGGTTCCTTTCGATAATTGCGCATATCGGATCGTAACTTCCTGATTTATGGCCCCTGATTATACGCAAAATTTCCTTTATAGCTTGTGTTCCCTCTGGAGGTCACAATTATTATCCGACTAAAAAAAATCGTTTGATTATATCACCGTTACATCCTTAGGAAGGTTGAGTTCAAATTTCGGGAAAATCTGACAAAAATTGTCAAACAAAATGGCCACCGTTTGAACGCTAATACTGTTAAAAAATGGTAAATCAAGGTTGTGGACCCTGTAGAGGTCACAATTTTAATTCGATTTTGATAAAACTTGAAATGCATGGTTATAACCCAAAGATCTTGGTTCCATTCGATATTTTTGCGTATCAGATCGTAACTTTCAGAATTATGGCCCCTGATTATACGCCAAATCGCCTTTGTTTAGCTTGTGGTCCCTCTGGAGGTCACAATTATCATCCGATTTAAAAACAAAATCGTTTGATTATATCACCGTTACACCCTAAGGAAGGTTGAGTTCAAATTTCGGTAAAATCGAACCAAAATTGCCATACAAAATGGCCGCCGTTTGTACGCGAATACTGTTAAAAATGGTATATCATGGTTGTGGACCCTGTATAGGTCACAATTTTAGTTCGATTTTGATGAATCCTGATATGCATGGTTATAACCCAAAGATCTTGGTTCCTTTCGTTATTTCCTGATTTATGGCCCCTGATTGTCCGAAAAACTATATCACCGTCACATCCTACAGAAGGTTGAGCTCTAATTACGAGAAAATCGGACCATAATTGCCAGACAAAATGGCCGCCATTTTGTATGCGAATAGTGTCAAAATATGGTATAGTGGACCCTGTAGAGGTCACAATTTTAATTCGATTTTGATGTAACTTAATGAACTATGGCATTTGATTGTAGGAAAAATCACTTTCGGTATTGCTTGTTCTCTATCCATCTTTCGAAAATTTGGGCGTATCCTGCCTGGCAGTGCCAGCTTACTTTCCTTAAATGTCTTAATTGTCTTGCACCTGTTTACTTACGAGATTTACTTGAATTATATACACCTTCCCGAACGCGTCGTTCCTCCTATGATACATTAATTTTAGGTTCCAAACGATCAAGATTCAAAACAGTTACCATTTTCTATCAGAAACGCCGTGTCTCTTTCTGTTTTTAAAAAATCTGTACAAAACCTTTTTATTTAAAGAAGCCTTAAGCTTATAACGATTTTAATTCTTTGTTAATCTCTTAGTAATCTTCTATTTTACTGACTTCTGTTATCTTATTTTCTACCCTTATTCATAATATCTGCATACTGTGTTGTTTACTTAATAAGTTATGATTATATTGTTTATCTGTGATACTTTTTTTGTGATAATTAATAATATGTGATAATTTATAATGTTTTGTAAAGCGCATTTGAGTATCTAGTGAATTGTGCGCCATACAAATCTTCGTAATAATAATAATAATAATATATATATTTTTAGAATCGGATTGATCTCAGCTATTTGAATGTTTGGATCAAGTTTGTAAGTTCTAAAAATTAACATTTAAAAAATGTCGTGCTATCAACCTTCGGAAATAGGAAACCAATTCACGTAACGGCGGCGTATTCCGAGTATGTTAAAGCCGTTAATGTGGAGTTTTCACTCGTAAATAACTTTGTCGAGTTAAATGAATCAATCTACTTTCATTCCAAATTTCTAAAGACATCGTTTAAGTTAATAAATTAAGGTATTTTATTCAAAATTTCACGAAAATCGTGTAAATATTAAAGATGTTGTCATATTCGTTTTACTTCCGAAATAAAATGTCAATTACGTAATTTTTGAAGCTCTAAAATAGCTGATTTAAAGTAAATGTTTCAAAGTTCCCAAAGAAATATGAATATGTAAAAAAGGTCAATATTCCCAAAGTTATAGCTATGTAGGTTAATTCTTTCGTCATTAACATAATTTGGTGATTTCGGATTTGTAAAGCGTTCGAGAACATGTATTCTAAAGTCAACATCCATTCTGGGAGACAGTTTAAAGATTGAGAAAGATCCAAAATTCGATTCTTGGATTTAAGCCTGACAGCATAGAAAGAAATTGCCCTGTAAACTACTTTGTCTGCACGAAAAATGTCAAAATATAAAAATTTCGTGCCCGAGTAGTGGATTCAAATAAAAAAACCACCCTCTTTCTTCTCGTTTTTTGATATTAGTGAATCTCGAAAAACGAATGTCGCCAAACTTGAATGTCCTAAAACGACTAAAGATATCATCAATATCGCCAATATATAAAAAAAAGAAGAAAGAGCTTTTTATTTGAATCGACTGCTCAGGCATCCTCATTTATTATATCTTTAGTTTATTTTTAGAAAACGTATTTAATCGATTGTGTTTTGGAGACATTCTGTAAATATACATCCATTGAATCTGTTTTTTGGGGATTCTTCTTTGTTTCCGTCTCACGGGACAGAAGTCGAAGATTGGTTGAGCATTGTGGACAAAATTTATATTATGCGTATGAGGATTGGGGAGGGGAGAATATGTTGAGATAGTGGATAAAAACCGAATGTTTATGCATGAATAATAAAGAGGACAAATGTGTACTGATTTGAAGTTTAATATTTCTACCGGGAAAGACTGGTTTCAGTTGTAGCTTGAGGATATTCGCGAACTGTGCACTCAAGTAGTTAGTTTCACATATTATTCACAACTGAGTTTAAATATTAAAAAGTTTTTCTCGGTGTTTTGAGTGGATCTGTGTACATATTTTTCCCTCCGTCTTCTTCCATGTGCTCAAGGTCAAGGGAAGTCACTCTCCCCCAGGGGCAAGTAACTCTTACTGGTTGTACTTGCTTTAATTAAACGGTGTATTCGAAAAATATCGCTCAAGCTGCAACATCGCCATCCCCCTGACAGAGTCAAATACAATCTGAAACATATCAAAAGAACATATTAACACAAGAGTTACGAGAATAAACACATTAAAGTTCACTATATTTCACTTCAGTGTCCTCATAAAGATATATTGAGAAAACACATTAATTATAGATTCATTTTGAGCATTGTTCTAGTACACATAATATTTTGCTTGCTGGCCTTGTGTATTCCGATGTAGCGGTTTTGATTTTTACCATTCTTATTCTGCCATCATCTCCAACAATCAATTCTTGGACTCGAGCTAGAGGACAGGAACCTCTTGGTGTCTTGTCTTCTTGTAGAAGGACTAGATCTCCAACTTTCAAAGGAGGATTATCAACCTTCCATTTGTTTCGAAGGTTTAAAGTTGGGAGATATTCCTTAAGAAATCTTTGGGTAACTAGATTTGTCCAAGCCTGGACTTGTCTCCAGAGTTTTCTGCTATTAACTTCTTTTTCGTGGATAATATCTGGAGAGAGGTTAAACTGTGTACGGCCAATGAGAAAGTGGTTAGGGGTTAGTGCTTCATAATCATCAGGAGAAGAGCTGTTGTGGGTAAGAGGACGGCTGTTTAGGATAGACTCAACTTCTACTAAAGTTGTTCTGAGGACGGAATCTGTAACAGTCTGATTTGTGAGGACTGCTTTGAGAGCAGTTTTTGTAGATCTAACGAGTCGTTCCCAGACTCCTCCAAAATGTGGAGCGCTTGGTGGATTAAAGTGCCATTGTATAGCTTGTGGGGCTAAAAAGTTGTGGATTTGACTTTGTTGTAGATTCTTCAGAGCAGCTTTCACTTCATTGTCCGCTCCAATGAAGTTCGTACCATTGTCGCTATAAATGTGTTGTGGTTGACCGCGACGACCAATAAATCTTCTTAGTACCAATAGGAAATCGTCGGTTTCTAATGAGTCAGCAAGTTCTAGGTGGACAGCACGTGTAGTCATACACGTAAAGATACATCCCCAGCGTTTTACTGTGCTGCGGCGATATTTTGTGTTAAGGGGACCAAAGTAATCTAATCCTGTATGGTAGAAAGCACCAGAGGAAATATCAGTTCGAGCAGAGGGTAAATCGGCCATAAGGGGGACTTGAGGTTTTATTCGTTGTTTACGACAGTAGAGACATTTCTGGAAAGTATTCTTTGCTAATCTTCCAAGGTTAACCGGCCAATATTCTTGACGAACTTTAGTTATTATGTGATCAGGTCCACGATGTGCAATACTACGATGACTATCTTCAACTAGTAGGTGGGTGATATGATGTTTAGGCGGTAATATAATCTGGTGTTTTGCGTTATGAGGTATATTAGCTTTGCGAAGACGACCACCAACTCTCAAACATACGCCATCATAAAAGGGAGTAAGTGGTAGAAGCGTACTTTTTTCATCTATGGTTTCATTTCTTCGAAGGGCGTTGATTTCATCTGAGTAAGACTCTAGTTGAGCATATCGTGACCAGCAAATTGACACATCGGTTAGTTCTTCAGACGTAATTTCCTTTGTGCGCATAGGTTGAATATTAAATCTTTTAATTGGTGCAAGGAAATTTCGTACGGCTCTAAGAACCCATGCTGATTTTGTTGAAAGTCGTTTCCAGGTTGAAAAGTTTAAAGGGTTGAGTTCTAGTAATTGCCCGATTTTAAAGGTTTGAATATGTTGATTACTGTCGATTAAATGAGGATAATCGAGTCTTCTGGTATTACTTACAGTTGATTGTTGAGAACCTTTTATTTCTGGATCGGTAAGAGGTATTTCCACTGTAGGAATGTTATGGCATGGCCAAAGATCTTCAGTTCTGTGTAGGTATGATGGACCTGTGAACCAAAGATGATCGAGAGTAAGAGATGATGCGGGTAATCCTCGGGAACAGATGTCTGCTGGGTTGTGCGAAGTTTCTACATAGTACCATTGTGAAGGTAATGTTGATTCGTGGATTTCAGCTATTCTGTTGCTGACGAAAGGTTTAAATCTTTTTGTGGAATTATTAATATATTGGAGTACCGTGGTTGAATCTGTCCAAAAGTAGACACCATTAAGGGGAACGTGTAGTTCGTTTTTGAGAAGATTCCATAATCGTATCGCTATCACTGCAGCTTGTAATTCAAGTCGCGGTATAGACAAACTTGGCTTTATTGGTGAAACTCTTGTTTTAGATGCAAGTAGAGAGCATGTGATTTTGAAACCTGTATGATAACGTAGATAGGCAACAGCTCCAAAGGCCTTTTCAGACGCATCAGAGAATATGTGGATTTGTACATCCGTGCAGTTTGTTGAGAATTCAGCATGATGACGAGGAAGTTTGAAGTATTTTAAATCTTCTAATTGCGCCAACCATGAGTTCCATCTTTTGATAAGATCAGTAGGTAGAATTTCGTCCCAATCGGTTTTAGATCTCCAAATGTCTTGAACCAAGCATTTTGCTTGAATAATAACAGGACTTAAGAATCCTAATGGGTCAAATATAGAAGAAATTGTGCTCACGATGTTTCTTTTTGTAGGCGAGTTGGGTTTAAACTGTGGATTATATATAAATGTATCCTCCAAGACATTCCATCGTAAACCGAGCGTTCGTTAAATAGGTAAGTCGTCTAAATTAAGATCAGACGTGTGTATTACTCTTTCTGTTTCAGGAATTCCACTTAAAACTTCTACTTTATTAGACATAAATTTATGTAAGTGAAAACCACCACATTGAAGTAGTTCTGTCAACTCTGAGTATAGGTGTAAAGCTTCGGCAGGCGATTCGACTGATTTTAGTAGGTCATCTACATAGAAGTTTGAGAGAATAGTGTTTATAGTTGATACATTAAATTTGTCTTCATTATCAAGAGCAGTGCGTTTCAGTGCGTAATGTGCACAAGCGGGCGAATCAGCCGCATCAAATATGTGAACGAGCATTTTGTAGGTTTGTGGTGGGCCAGGTGATGAGAGTTTTCTTTCCATAGGAAGCGTAATGAGTCTGTGTCATCGGGGGAAACGCGCACTTGGTGAAACATAGCTTCTACGTCGGCTACTAGTGCTACTGAGAATAGGCGAAAACGTTGTAAGACACCAAAGAGATTATTTAGTAGGTCAGGGCCTGTCATGAGATTATCATTGAGTGATGTGTTTGAGTAGGTAGCTGCTGCATCGAAAACAGGTCGGATCTTTCCAGGTTTGTGAGGATTAATAACACCATGGTGAGGAATTGTCCAAGTGCGTTTAGAAGTATTGCTAGCTTCAATAGGAGTAAGTTTTCTAGCATAGCCTTTATTTATGTAACCATTCATTGTTTCTGAATAAAGATCGGATAAAGTTTTATCTTTGCCAAGCTTTTTACAAAGATGATTAAATCTGCGTTCCGCCATGCTGTGGTTATTGGGTAAGACTGGATCATTTCTCCATAACATACCAATGCTGTAGTGTCCCTTTAAAAGATGAGTACTGTCTTCTAAATGCGCAGAGATTTCCTGTCTTCGACAGACAGAGAGGTTTGATCATGAAACATAGTTCCGAAACTTTCTGTTTTCCAAAAAGATTCTAACTGGGTATCTAAACTAATAATCGGCTGTGTAATTAGGTTCAAGGAGTATGAATGATCTTCTGGATTTGAGTTAGCCACCCCCATGAGGGTCCAGCCTAGTGGAGTGCGCACAGCCATTGGTTGACCTTGTAAACCATGTCGTATTTCCAGTTGTACATGTGCTTGAGGGAAATTGGCACCAATTAATATCTGAACTTGATCTGGGTCAATGTTCGAAAGATGGAGGTCTTGTGTATGTTTCCATTCAGGATCAACGTATTGAGGAGGACATTGAAATGCGCCAAGTGAAACTATCCATGCACCAGTCACATTTAGATGAGTAGACTTCTGTTGATCAGCTGATTTCAAAGACATATTTACCATTGATGAGGGGTATGACTTTGTGCCTACTACAGTGCATAGAGTTTATGGTTTTCTTTTACCTTTAATACCAAGTTGATTGGCTAAAGAGTCTTGTATTAAGGTTAGTTCACTTACGGTATCGAGCATTGCGTACGTAGTAGTGTAGACACCGTTTGGTCCGTAAACGTTCACTTTAGCAATTTGGAAGTAAACATTATTGCTCTTGTTATATATTGCGTTAATTGTACCAGAGTTCTGTGGTTGGTTTGGGGCTTGAGTATGAGACGTTAATTGCGTTTGGTGTTGACTAGTAGATGGTTGTGATTGATATCTTGTATTGTGTGTGAACGAGGCTTGAGGTTGAGTTTGATTAGTACCTTGCGACTGGAAGTTTGGTGTACTTTGCGATTGGAAGTTTGGTGTGAATGGGGCTTTAGGTCGAGTATGCGAAAATGATTGTGCTTGAGGATTTAATGTGGATTGAGCTTCATTACGATGTTGACTTTGTGTTCGTGGATTAGTGGAATGGGGATATTGTGTGTGTTGTGGAAACGGGGCCTTATGGTGTGTTTGGTGTAAAGTGGAATGATGCTTTAGTTCACAACCAGGTTCCCTACATCTAATAGCCGAATAGCAACTATCTGGGGTGTGATATGGCTTTAGACAATTATTACATAATTTATGGTCTGTGACTATTTGCCTACGCTCTGAGACAGGCTTGTTTAGATAGTATGTACAGCGATATATATAGTGCGCTTCATTACAAAGAGGACATGGGGCTTTGGGTGGACTAGATAGGCTTGGTTGATCGTTAGAATGTGTATCTGGGGCTTTACGAGTATTTGAAATAGTTCTGGGCCTTGGAGAAGGTTGAGATTGAGAATGTCTGTCATATTTAGGCATTGACCGCTCAATAGCATATGGGTTCATATCAGTTTCAACCAGTTTTTTCAACCATGATAACAAATCAAGTAAATTGGGTTCCCTGTCTTGCATAATTTTGCGTGTAAATTCGTTCCATTTACCTAATTTGTCTGAAGGTAAGCGTTTTGAAGTCCTAATAACTGCATCACTACTATATAGTTCAGTGGTGTAGCCTAATTGCTGTAGACTATTGACAGTGTCTCTAACAACAATGTAAAAATTTCTAAGTGCATGACTATCTCGACTGGGAATAATTGGGCCTATGGTCAATTTATCAATGTGTAGGCGGGATACTTTAATTTTATGACCAAAGGCTGCTTTAAGCTCCTTTAATATTAATGCATAGTTTCTACCAGTATAGCTTAAACCCTGGACAAGAATTCTGGCTTCACCCCTTAAATGAGACATCAAGAGGTCTAATCGCCTTGCGTCATTTATTTCAGACCGTGTATGCACCTGCCAATAATATTGTTCAATAAATCGGGCCACATAAGAGCGGAACCACTAAATATAGGAATTTCAATTTTAGGGAGATCCCTTTCAGACTCTAATTTGACTAATGTTTTTAATAATTGGTTATTGGCATAAATTTTTTGTGTATTGGGTAAACAGGTTTCTTGGCCTTCAATTAATTCTGAAATCCATGCATCCATGGATTTATTTATAGAAATGTCTGTTTTATGAGATTTAACGGATCCAACTAAAGAAGTACGTGCATTAGGCTGTGTAGAGTTAGGCTGTATCAGTGGTGAATAGTTGTATTCTAGTAGAGGATAATTAGTCTGTGTGAGCTCGGGAGCTTGTGGATTGAGGGTAGGCCCATGTGTAATTATAATGGGACTTGTACTTGTGTTTTGTGGATTATTCATGGTGGCATGTGGATTTACATTGCTTTGTGGATTTGCCATTGCGATTTGTGAGTTAGTGTGTACGGGACTTGTACTTGTGTTTTGTGTATTGTTCATGGTGGCATGTGGATTTACATTGCTTTGTGGATTTGCCATTGCGATTTGTGGATTAGTGTGTACGGTACTTGTACTTGTGTTTTGTGGATGGTTCATGGTGGCATGTGGATTTACATTGCTTTGTGGATTTGCCATTGTGATTTGTGGATTAGTGTGTACCTGGCTTGAAGTATTGGTTACATTTTGTTGTGGAATTAAATTAGGTGGTTGATTATTATTCTCAATATTAGTATATTGTTGTGTGTCTAAAAATAGATTTTGTGATATCCATTCATTTACTCTGGTATTTGTAGCCTGTGGATTTTGTGGAGTCAATACTGGTGGTGTTTTATCATTAGGCATGATGTGCATTTTTGTAGAAGTTGTGCAGTTAATCTGGCCTGTTCCACCATGTGTTTAGCTGCAAGAGTTTTTCTTTTAGTTTCAATTTCTGCCAAACGCTGTGATATATCAAATTCTTGTTGTGATATATCATATTCTTGTTCTAATTGTTGTGCCTTTAATAAGGCTAATTCTGTTTTTAACATGAGTTTTTGATTGCTACTTAGACTTCTACCTGATCCTTGGCTTTGAGAATTGTGTTGGCTATTATTGAACAATTGTTCTAAATATAAATTTGGTGGGTCTGACCATGCATAATGATCTGAATGGATTTGTGAAGGTGGGTTTGACATTGTTTAAATTATAAAATTCTATAGCTAATAATAATGAATTGAGAACTAGGCATATGTGTATTGTGTACTGTGGACAGGGGATTGTGTATTCAAAACTTTGCGTATATATAGTGGAAATACGGGAAAACACTGTCGATTAACGAGAAAAACACTGTTTCCGTCTCACGGGACAGAAGTCGAAGATTGGTTGAGCATTGTGGACAAAATTTATATTATGCGTATGAGGATTGGGGAGGGGGGAATATGTTGAGATAGTGGATAAAAACCGAATGTTTATGCATGAATAATAAAGAGGACAAATGTGTACTGATTTGAAGTTTAATATTTCTACCGGGAAAGACTGGTTTCAGTTGTAGCTTGAGGATATTCGCGAACTGTGCACTCAAGTAGTTAGTTTCACATATTATTCACAACTGAGTTTAAATATTAAAAAGTTTTTCTCGGTGTTTTGAGTGGATCTGTGTACATATTTTTCCCTCCGTCTTCTTCCATGTGCTCAAGGTCAAGGGAAGTCACTCTCCCCCAGGGGCAAGTAACTCTTACTGGTTGTACTTGCTTTAATTAAACGGTGTATTCGAAAAATATCGCTCAAGCTGCAACATTCTTGTTTTTTTGATATTGGTGAATCTCGAAAGACGAGCTACCCATTTATAATATCTTTAGTTCGTGCTACAAAACTGATTTAATCAAATGTGTTTTGGAGACATTGCGTAGATATACATCCATTAAATCTACTTTCAGATTCAAGCCTGGATATCGAACACGAGTAGCTCGTTTTTCGAGATTCGCCAATATAAAAAAAACCAAGAAAAAAGGCCTTTTTTTATTTGAATCCACTGTTCAGGCATCCTCATGTATGATATCTTTAGTTCGTTTTAGAATACTGATTTAATAAATTTAATAAAATGTGTTTTTGAGGCATTCTGTAGATATACATCCCTCGAATATGGTTTTTTAGATTTAATTCTGAATATCTGGACATTCAGTAGATATACATCCATCAAATCTACTTTTTTGAGATTCAAGCCTGAATTTCGAAAAACGAGTAGGTTTTTTTCAAGATTCTCCAATGTCATAAAATAAGAAGAAAAAGCTTTTTTTAAAATTTGAATCCACTGCTGAGGCATCCCCGTTTATGATATCTTTAGTTCGTTTTACAAAACTGATTTAATCAAATGTGTTTTGGAGACATTCTGTTGATGTACATCCATCACATCTTTTTTTTCTTAAACAACATGTCTCTTCGCCGACTCATAAACACGGTCACATTTTAGAAGTTGTAAATATTCAAGTCACGAATAAGCTTTTATCTGACCATTTTTTAATTGATTTTTACATTAACATTGAAAGCTCGAACTTTGAAAATAAGCAATATTCCTTTCGCAAATTTAGAGCAATTGATATTGAACAGTTTATCAGTGAGGTAAAATCGTCAACTTCATGGAAGCCATAGCTCTCAAAAACATCGACATGACGATGGATATTAACAATAATTCTTTGTTTTCTGTTATCGATTCCGTCCCCCCTCTCCAGCATAAACGTGTCTGTGTTCGCCTTTTACTTTAAGCCTAAAAAGCTCGTAACCAAATATTATATTTACAAAACAAAACTTGCATCCAACCAGCCAATTAAAGAAGGATACATTGCCTTTCTACATTCAAACGCAAAGATAGACTCACAAGTAGATGAGCACAATTTAGAAAAGTGGAAATTTCTTTAAAGCCACTGATCTCCCTCCTATTGTTTGGTTTACAAAAATCGTGAACTGATTGCAATGTTGAATGTGTCTACATCATTCTGTACTCGTATGTTATATATATATATATTACTGTATCATATTATGTATTACTGCCAATAAACCGTTCGTAAAAACCTTAAAAAAAAGACAAAATAAAAAGCTCGTAACTCCGTAGAAAAATCGTGGCGTCACACTGGTCTACAAATTCATAAAGACATTTATGACACCCTTAGGCTTAAAGTAATATTCTCATCGAAACCACAAAAAACGACTTTTATGCAAATAAAATCTTAAACAGCACTAACAAACAGAAATATTTTTTACAGAGTTGTGAATTCCTTATTAGACCCTTATTTTGGAAAAATCATCCAGCCAACAGAAAATTGTTCTGATTTACCAAACTGATAATTTTTCCGACAAAATGTCGAAAATGCGTAATTATCTCAGCAAATGCAATTTCCGAAGATATTACCCTGAACCTATTGAACATAATTACTAATGCGTGTCCTTTGAGTAGTTTTTGTGAACTAGATGAACCTTTAAACCCACGTTGAAGTCTTCTTACCGGTCATATTGAATACTATCGACGCATCTCTTAAATCTGGTATATTTCCACACACGTTTAGAACTGCTTATGTGTCTCCACTTATCAAGAAACCGTCTTTAGTTCTAAACATCGAAAAAGACTGCAGACGAGTCTCAAACCTCAGCTTCTTATCTAAAGTACTCGAAAAATGCATAGCTGAATAATTAAACGCCTCTTAGTGAACATAATTTACTTGACAAATTCCAAAGTGCCTATAGAAAATTCCACTCCACTGAAACCGCATTATTGAAAGTTCACGACGACATCTTAACATTAGTTGATAATAATGAATGTGTAAACCTGTCGCAGCTTTTGACACGGTTGACCATGACACCTTGGTGTCACGTCGTACATCTGAATTTTATGTTCACGGTGCTGTGCTTGAAATGTTCCATTCGTATCTAGCTGGCAGAAGCCAATCGGTGTTAATCCACGGAAAACTATCTGACCCCACGGATGTTAAAGAGCACATAAGAGGACAAACCGAAACTTGGCGTAGTGATAGAAAGTGGTTATTATATGCACATTACGACAAAAATTGGCCAATTATCGAAAACACTCTTAATCCCCTCAGACGCCAGTGACGTCACAGTGACCGAATGCATATTCTGAATGTTTATTCCTTAATTACCTATATACATGTACAGTGGGTGGTGTAATCATTAACGCCTGACTAATTCCTCAACCCCCCTAATTAAATAAAACAATTGACTACGGAATAATTTCTATTGTAATTCATTTTAATTTAAGATCCAATTTTGAGCTTTTTTCATAATGTTTGGTCGCTCTCGTTTCTTACGATAGCGATTTTAATACGCTCTACCATCGTGTGAAGTCTAAACGATTCGAGATTCATTTTCGTCACAAGTGTATTGTGGTTCTAATTTCCCCCAGTAGAAGAGTAAAAAGACTTGGTCATGCAAAATGTTTCAAAAAAGGTAAACATGACTGAAAAGCGATTTGTAAATGACGATCCGTTATCATCGTACGGCGCCTTTCTTTCTGCATGCGGATTTGACTACATAACTCTGAATTCGACCGTAAAATGAAATACGAAAAAATATCTCAATATACGTTAGAATTCATTGTACAAACAATTTTGTTGGTAATCATCTAAACAGATTGAGGAGGGTCATTAATTAATCAGTCCGACTAATGGCGGACGGTGAAAGTCAGGCCGTATCGCTCTCCGAAATTGATAAGTTTATCACCGAATGTAAGGAGCTAACAGAAGAGAAAACTTTTACAGAATTAACTAATGTGGATATGAACAATGTATGTGATTTTTATAGTGTTTATATGTCAGATGACAATGTTACAAATAGTGTAGTTGATAGCAGTGCAGACGATCTGATATCTAGTCAGATTCAACTATCACAAGACAGACATCATGAGATTAACGAAGATATTGGTGATCAAATGCAAGGTAATACTACCAGATTTAAAACTCTTTTGTACACTGTTACTAGCAGTGAATTTACCCAAAAACCAAGAGATTCCTTTGTGTCAAGTTTACTTTCCCTGACGAAGGAAAATATCAACGACCTAAAAAGTCTACGATATCATTTGTGCTCTTCAGCCTGTCAAGTACCCGATTTCCCATATCCCAACTACACATTGAAGGATCGACGAAAAGCCAGTAATAAAGTCAATGATTCGTTACAATTAAAACTTGCAAAAGACTGTTTTTATTTATTAAAAGCAACACAGGCGGATTTTTTGCCGGATTTATTAGATACATTTACGGTGTCAAACAAACAAAAAACATTAACTCTGTTAAAGGGGGCGTTAACAACAGCTCACAAAACCCAGCAGATTAAAGCGACAGTCGCGATTTGAAAGAAAATCTGATCAAGGTGGAAAGAACTTTAATCAATCTTCGTAATGAGTTTGTCAAAGATATGGGTGATTTTAAATTATCTCTCAATGCAGTTAAAAACGATAACTCAGAACTTAAACAACAAGTTGAGCAGTTGTCAAAAGAACTCCAACAATCTAATGAAATTATAAGCAACCTCAGGTCGGAGAACGAAGCGTTAATAAACAAGGTTCATAATTGCGTATCGTTAGAACAAAGTGTGAGTACAGAATTGTCCGATATGAAGACCCGGTAGTAAATCTGTGCGATGATAATATTTAAGTTTCTAACGACCTGGCTCAACTTAATACTCTATTTCTCAGATTGGAAAAATTAACTTTAACTTCAAATAATAAAATTGTCGATTCAGATCGACCTTGTAGCGATAACAGTGCACTAACATCTAAAACTACTACGTCAACACCCGATGTTACTGTTAGTGACTGCGTCGTCAGTCCTTCGTTGATCCAGGAAGACACCGATACAACAATTCATCCAGCTAATAGAACAACAATACAATTAAAACGTACTCTGATGCAGCTAACACCTACCCGATTGAGACAATAATTTCGTCGAATCGCTCATCAACTCCAGGTTCAAACTTTTGTTTAGGGGCAGGTTAAAAATTTCTAAATTCTATATAGGTCGAATTACAAAAGATTCCACCGAAGCCGGTATAAAAGACTTCCTATCCCGGTTAAATGTTAAATATACATTTGTTAGATTCTTCAACAATCCCTCGCGTCGTTTCGCTTCCGCTCAAATTAACGTTCAAAGTGAGTCATGTGAAATTATGAACAATGCGAACATGTGGCCCGATGGCATAGTTATAAAACCTTGGCTGTCATGGAAAAAATTCAGTGAACAGAAACAGTTACGTTCCTAAGAATTATGACATGGAACTGTCGTGGTCTGTTCACGAGTGTGCCTTTTATCATCGAGTGTTTAGATAGATATGAAATTGATGTTCTGTGTTTGAATGAGCACTGGCTAACATTAAATTCCGCATTTCTGCTTTCAAATATTCATGCAGATTATTTTGCAATTGTCAAATGCCAATTATCGAATAATGGGAACCACTTTAGGTCTACCTATATGGGTGGGGTAGCTGTTTTAGTCAAAGCCCATCTTCGTCCTTTTGTTTCTGAAATTGAAGTTCACTATGACAATATTCTTGGAATTCAGTTAACAATTCCAACAAGATACCCCTTTTTATATTTGCATCTTATTTACCCCCGGCATGGAAAGGAATAGCCCATTTGCAAGAATCTCTTGATGTCATAGATGTCCTTTACTCTACTTTCTCTAATATTGGAATTCCCATACTACAAGGGGACTTCAACTGTCGAATCATTTAAATCCCATCGACACACGTGCAAGGGTCTTCAATAAATTTCTACAAAGGCATAATTTGACTTCCCTGTGTCTGGAAGATATCTGCAGTTCACTATGACAATATTCTTGGAATTCAGTTAACAATTCCAACAAGATACCCCTTTTTATATTTGCATCTTATTTACCCCCGGCATGGAAAGGAATAGCCCATTTGCAAGAATCTTTTGATGTCATAGATGTCCTTTACTCTACTTACTCTAATATTGGAATTCCCATACTACTAGGGGACTTCAACTGTCGAATTAATTTAAATCCCATCGACACACGTGCAAGGGCCTTCAATAAATTTCTACAAAGGCATAATTTGACTTCCCTGTGTCTGGAAGATATCTGCAGTGGCCCAAGCTGGACATTTCAATCCTGGGAAGGGGGGCCGACCATATACTTATTTCGAAAGATATTTTGATTAATGTAATTCAGGCGTGTATTTTAAACCATAATATGTACAATCTATCCGACCACATTCCAGTTTTCGCAAATTTCGATTTTGAATCTAACTCGACTACTACACCAGTGACCGTTCCCAGCTATGGCAATATCTCATGGTCAAAGGCAATTAACGAAGGCCGTTTGTACGACTATACTTATGCTCTGTCAAACTCTCTCTGGTCGGTTAACTTAAACGATTTAACAACGATCAATGGCATTGCTAACTGTTTAAATGAAATTACAAATGCGATAATGAATGCTTCTCTAGAATTTCTTCCCAAAAAAAGTTTATTAAGCAATTAAAACCATACTGGAACAGATCAGTCAAAAATTACCATGACAGAATGCGTGTAGCTCGCAACCAGTGGAAATCCAATGATAAACCAAGAGGTGGTGACAATAACTTCTTTGTCAGCTATAAAAAGTGTAAACGGCAATCTCGCAGAGAATTACGAGCTTCATCATCTAAGTACCTAAGTGAACACTTTCATAGGATTGACATTTCTTCAGATGTTGACGATAAATTCTTTTGGCACTTAATCAAGAATTCTGGGTTCGGAAACTTCTCAAATTCTGTCAAATACCTAAATGTTCAAGGACAAATTTCGAATGACTCCACATCAATTCTGATTGCTGGTGCAGATCACTTCGAGTCTGTTTTCTCAATTCGGTGACGATATCACATCTAGAGTCAATAATTTAAGAGAAAAACTTAAGAATGTTGGTTGTCCAGAGTCTTTGCTTACTACCACACATGAAATAAACAAAATCTGTACCTCGCTGAAGAGTAACAAAGCATCCGATATTGACGGAATTGCATACGAACATTTAAAATATGGCGGCCGTACACTTTATCATCATTTAGCGACTCTTTTAAATGCAATACTGAAAATAGGAGTGGTTCCTGCATCCTTTAAGCACAGTTTCATCATTCCAATTTTTAAAGGTAACAGCAAGGATCGGAGCGATCCGAATTCCTACCGTGGTATTTCGATCACACCATCTATAGGTAAATTATTCAAAAAAGTTATTGAGAAACGCCTGGTTATCCTTAATAAAGAAAATAATTTCCGCAATCCTTTGCAGGTTGCCTATCAAAAAGGTCTATCGTCTCTACATGCGTCCTTTGTGATCCAAGAAACTATTAATCATTTCCACGAACGCTCATCTGATATATCCGTAGCCTTTTTGGACAGCACCAAAGCTTTTGATTCTGTGTGGCATGACGGGCTACTTTTTAAACTTTACGACGCAAAAAATCCCTTTCCCCTCTGGAATCTTATTGACTCGATGCATACGAGTATGACTAGTAGTGTCAGATCCGATGGAGCTTACTCCCGTAAGTTTGTCCTACAGCGAGGAATACGACAAGAAGGTGTGTTATCAGCAAAGTTCTACCTCCTCTATATCAACCAGCTTCTTGACGATGTATCTAGTTCTTCGAAAGGAGCATTTGTATTGGACATAAATTGTAGCTGATGATATCGCCATAGTTAGTCCGACTGAAAAAGGATTACAAGACCTTGTGAATAAGTGCCAGACCTACAGTTCAAAATGGCATTTCAAGTTTTCGACCAGTAAAAGTGTTCTCCTTAAGTTCCAATGTAAACCGAATAGAACTGTAACTAAAACGTGTGTGTCACTCTTTGGCCCATATCTACCAGTCAACGAATCAGTTAAACATGTCGGTGTTATCTTAAATTCCAGTAGAAATAACAAAGACCGAACTGCAGAAGCCTGTAGAATTATTCGCTCTCATTCTGCAGTATTACAGCATTCGGTCGTTCTCAATCCCCTGACTACATCCAAACTTATCAAGAGTTGTGTATATCCCAAAGCCCTGTATGGATGTCAGCTTTGGTTTAACCTTCCAGAATCCGATATTTTGTCACTAGAACGCGCCCAAAGGTACGTCTGTAAACGCATTCAGAACCTGCATAGTAGAACACGAACTGATATCTGCCTTAGTCTAGTCGCCTGGTTCTCAATTGAGTCATATATCGACCGGCAGAAGTTGTTATTCTTTGGTCAATTGTTAAATCTAGATTTTTACCGCGTCAACTTGTCATCACCAGAATCCTTGAATACAAGTACTCCGGCAATTCCATTAATACAGGATTTATTCCTGACATATTCCGTATACTCAAGAAATATAATTTATTACCGTATATCAGTAACTTCCTAGATTCGTATGTATTTGTCAAAAATCGTATTTGGAAAACAGTCGTTAAAAATGCTATCAGACAATTCGAAAAAGATCAATAGAATATTCGCTTAAAGTCCGATCCAACTTTCGACTTATTCCGATGTGTCCAAAGAAAATTTTTCCCCAATCTGATATTTTCATTTTGGCGTTCCCATCCCCAATATAAACACTGTTGCCTTATATTCATAAAAGCCCTCTCTGTTGTCCGGACAAGCTGTTATCATCGCCAGGTACTGTGTGAGAAATGTGGTCAGATGTTTTCTTGTATTGTCGTTCATGCATTAATGTTCTTCGACTGGTTTGATAACATAAGAAAGATATTCTTTTTAAAATTAGAACCACTGTTACCCCCAAATGATCTGTTTAATCTCACCCATGCAAATGAACTAGAATTTTTGTCTTTCATATTCAGTCTTGATCCGTGCAAAACGATACTAAACCCTGACGCATATCTTCTTGTTCAGAAATCTATTTTACACCTTGTATTCAGTGCCCTAAGGAATATTAGATTGTCTCCTTTAAATATGACCAGTTCTTTGTTTAATTGCAATCATATCTTCTTTTTATATAAATATGTATAGTTGTTTGGATGTATTAATTATTTATTATGTATTTATTTTGTAATTATGTATTTTTTATGTTGAAAATCTTCAGAATTGGAGGACATAAAGATATATATATACCGACTTATGGTCAATAAATTAATTTACATCTCGGTGTAAGCAGCGATTGTTAGTGGGATTAAGAATGTTGATTAGGTAATTTTCTTTTTTACGCCGGCCAGATCAAAGACATCTAGGTAGAATCGTACACACACACACAGATTTATTTTATAAAATAATTAATTTTTACTCATCAGTCGTTTATAATTATTATTTACCCAATAGGTAGTCTCGTATTATTATTCTTGATTGCCGTTTAAGCCACATTTCATTGACTTGGTATGAAATCTGAATATTAAAAATATGAGGGATAAACATGTGTGATACGATTAGGTTACAATTAAAACTTGCAAAAGACTGTTTTTATTTATTAAAAGCAATACAGGCGGAATTTTTGCCGGATTTATTAGATACATTTAACTCTGTTAAAGGAGAGCGTTAACAACAGCTCACAAAACCCAGCAGATTAAAGCGACAGTCGCGATTTGAAAGAAAATCTGATCAAGGTGGAAAGAACTTTAATCAATCTTCGTAATGAGTTTGTCAAAGATATGGGTGATTTTAAATTATCTCTCAATGCAGTTAAAAACGATAACTCAGAACTTAAACAACAAGTTGAGCAGTTGTCAAAAGAACTCCAACAATCTAATGAAATTATAAGCAACCTCAGGTCGGAGAACGAAGCGTTAATAAACAAGGTTCATAATTGCGTATCGTTAGAACAAAGTGTGAGTACAGAATTGTCCGATATGAAGACCACGGTAGTAAATCTGTGCGATGATAATATTTAAGTTTCTAACGACCAGGGCCCGATTCCTAGAAAATTCTTAAGCACATTCTTATGCTTAGATTTTAGTCGACTTTGCATTTAAGTAGACTTACCTTATTTTGTGTTCCCAGAAAATTCTTAAGAACGGCCTTGTGCTTCGATTTTAAGTAGACTTCATTGTAAGCACAAGAACGTTATTATGCGTTCCAAGAAAAAACTTAAGCACAACTTCGTTCTTAAACATAGCCAGTCTTAGCACAAGTCCCAAGCAAGGTATAGGGCTTGGTTACCAACCTTAAGTCTGTTTCTGCTTCAAAAAGATGGCTGACCGTAGAGTTATTCGACGGCATTTCCGACACCTTTTGATACCAAAGAGACAATTACAAGACAGGGAAAATTCTTCTCAAAAAGAAATTAAGAATGCTATAGAAAATTTTGCATCTTGGGCCTTATAGGCCTACCCTGAAACCAATTTATGTATTTGCCAATTAGTAAACAATAGGCTACAAACACACAGGCTGATCAGGCGCTCTCACAATTATTCAGTTAGTTTGTAGGCCTATGTGTCTGCGTTTTTTTAAAATATATTTTGGCACATTGTATAATTATGTAGGCCTATACAGGGGACATGTCAATCAAAATCAACCACAATGAAGCAGACGACAAATTTATGACGTAATTCGCATACCAAAGTTATTTTATGACGTTAAAGAGCATCGTAGTCTCAGTGTATGGTAAGCTTTACCAGTCACAATGTGCTTAGACTTGTACTTGACTTGTGCTTACGTAAGAATGGTCTTGAGAATTTTCTAAGGACGGTATTTTTATAAGATTCTTACGTAAGTATGACTTTGTGCTTACTTTAAGAATTTTCTAGGAACCGGGCCCTGGCTAAACTTAATACTCTATTTCTCAGATTGGAAAAATTAACTTTAACTTCAAATAATAAAAGTGGCGATTCAGATCGACCTTGTAGCGATAACAGTGCACTAACATCTAAAACTACTACGTCAACACCCGATGTTACTGTTAGTGACTGCGTCGTCAGTCCTTCGTTGATCCAGGAAGACACCGATACAACAATTCATCCAGCTAACAGAACTAACAACAATACAGTTAAAACGTACTCTGATGCAGCTAAGACCTACCCGATTGAGACAATAATTTCGTCGAATCGCTCATCAACTCCAGGTTCAAACTTAGTTTTTAGGGGCAGGTTAAACATTTCTAAATTCTATATAGGTCGAATTACAAAAGATTCCACCGAAGCCGGTATAAAAGACTTCCTATCCCGGTTAAATGTTAAATATACATTTGTTATATTCTTCATCAATCCCTCGCGTCGTTTCGCTTCCGCCCAAATTAACGTTCAAAGTGAGTCATGTGAAATTATGAACAATGCGAACATGTGGCCCGATGGCATAGTTATAAAACCTTGGCTGTCATGGAGAAAATTCAGTGAACAGAAACAGTTACGTTCCTAAGAATTATGAAATGGAACTGTCGTGGTCTGTTCACGAGTGTGCCTTTTATCATCGAGTGTTTAGATAGATATGAAATTGATGTTCTGTGTTTGAATGAGCACTGGCTAACATTAAATTCCGCATTTCTGCTTTCAAATATTCATGCAGATTATTTTGCAATTGTCAAATGCCAATCATCGAATAATGGGAACCACTTTAGGTCTACCTATATGGGTGGGGTAGCTGTCTTAGTCAAAGCCCATCTTCGTCCTTTTGTTTCTGAAATTGAAGTTCACTAAGAATTATGAAATGGAACTGTCGTGGTCTGTTCACGAGTGTGCCTTTTATCATCGAGTGTTTAGATAGATATGAAATTGATGTTCTGTGTTTGAATGAGCACTGGCTAACATTAAATTCCGCATTTCTGCTTTCAAATATTCATGCAGATTATTTTGCAATTGTCAAATGCCAATCATCGAATAATGGGAACCACTTTAGGTCTACCTATATGGGTGGGGTAGCTGTCTTAGTCAAAGCCCATCTTCGTCCTTTTGTTTCTGAAATTGAAGTTCACTATGACAATATTCTTGGAATTCAGTTAACAATCCCAACAAGATACCCCCTTTTTATATTTGCATCTTATTTACCCCCGGCATGGAAAGGAATAGCCCATTTTCAAGAATCTCTTGATGTCATAGATGTCCTTTGCTCTACTTACTCTAATATTGGAATTCCCATACTACTAGGGGACTTCAACTGTCGAATTAATTTAAATCCCATCGACACACGTGCAAGGGCCTTCAATAAATTTCTACAAAGGCATAATTTGACTTCCCTGTGTCTGGAAGATATCTGCAGTGGCCCAAGCTGGACATTTCAATCCTGGGAAAGGGGGCCGATGTCCCTCATTGACCATATACTTATTTCGAAAGATATTTTGATTAATGTAATTCAGGCGTGTATTTTAAACCATAATATGTACAATCTATCCGACCACATTCCAGTTTTCGCAAATTTCGATTTTTAATCTAACCCGACTACTACACCAGTGACTGTTCCCAGCTATGGCAATATCTCATGGTCAAAGGCAATAAACGAAGGCCGTTTGTACGACTATACTTATGCTCTGTCAAACTCTCTCTGGTCGGTTAACTTAAACGATTTAACAACGATCAATGGCATTGCTAACTGTTTAAATGAAATTACAAATGCGATAATGAATGCTTCTCGAGAATTTCTTCCCAAGAAAAAGTTTATTAAGCATTTAAAACCATACTGGAACAGATCAGTCAAAAATTACCATGACAGAATGCGTGTAGCTCGCAACCAGTGGAAATCCAATGATAAACCAAGAGGTGGTGACAATAACTTCTTTGTCAGCTATAAAAAGTGTAAACGGCAATTTCGCAGAGAATTACGAGCTTCATCATCTAAGTACCTAAGTGAACACTTTCATAGGATTGACATTTCTTCAGATGTTGACGATAAATTCTTTTGACACTTAATCAAGAATTCTGGTAACGGAAACTTCTCAAATTCTGTCAAATACCTAAATGTTCAAGGACAAATTTCGAATGACTCCACATCAATTCTGAATGCTTGGGCAGATCACTTAGAGTCTGTTTTCTCAATTCGGTGACGATATCACATCTAGAGTCAATAATTTAAGAGAAAAACTTAAGAATGTTGGTTGTCCAGAGTCTTTGCTTACTACCACACATGAAATAAACAAAATCTGTACCTCGCTGAAGAATAACAAAGCATCCGATATTGACGGAATTGCATACGAACATTTAAAATATGGCGGCCGTACACTTTATCATCATTTAGCGACTCTTTTTAATGCAATACTGAAAATAGGAGTGGTTCCTGCATCCTTTAAGCACAGTTTCATCATTCCAATTTTTAAAGGTAACAGCAAGGATCGGAGCGATCCGAATTCCTACCGTGGTATTTCGATCACACCATCTATAGGTAAATTATTCGAAAAAGTTATTGAGAAACGCCTGGTTATCCTTAATAAAGAAACTAATTTCCGCAATCCTTTGCAGGTTGCCTATCAAAAAGGTCTGTCGTCTCTACATGCGTCCTTTGTGATCCAAGAAACTATTAATCATTTCCACGAACGCTCATCTGATATATCCGTAGCCTTTTTGGACAGCACCAAAGCTTTTGATTCTGTGTGGCATGACGGGCTACTTTTTAAACTTTACGACGCGAAAAATCCCTTTCCCCTCTGGAATCTTATTGACTCGATGCCTACGAGTATGACTAGTAGTGTCAGATCCGATGGAGCTTACTCCCGTAAGTTTGTCCTACAGCGAGGAATACGACAAGGCGGTGTGTTATCAGCAAAGTTCTACCTCCTCTATATCAACCACCTTCTTGACGATGTATCTAGTTCTTCGAAAGGAGCATTAGTATTGGACATAAATTGTAGCTGTCCAACTCAAGCTGATGATATCGCCATAGTTAGTCCGAATGAAAAAGGATTACAAGACCTTGTGAATAAGTGCCAGACCTACAGTTCAAAATGGCGTTTCAAGTTTTCGACCAGTAAAAGTGTTCTCCTTGAGTTCCAATGTAAACCGAATAGAACTGTAACTAAAACGAATCAGTTAAACATGTCGGTGTTATCTTAAATTCCAGTAGAAATAACAAAGACCGAGCTGCAGAAGCCTGTAGAATTATTCGCTCTCATTCTGCAGTATTACAGCATTCGGTCGTTCTCAATCCCCTGACTACATCCAAACTTATCAAGAGTTGTGTATATCCCAAACCCTGTGTGGATGTCAGCTTTGGTTTAACCTTCCAGAATCCGATATTTTGTCACTAGAACGCGCCCAAAGGTACGTCTGTAAACGCATTCAGAACCTGCATAGTAGAACACGAACTGATATCTGCCTTAGTCTACTCGCCTTGTTCTGCATTGAGTCATATATCGACCGGCAGAAGTTGTTATTCTTTGGTCACTTGTTAAATCTTGATCTTAGATTTTTACCGCGTCAACTTGTCATCACCAGAATCCTTGAATACAAGTACTCCGGCAATTCCATTAATACAGGATTTATCCCTGACATATTCCGTATACACAAGAAATATAATTTATTACCGTATATCAGTAACTTCCTAGATTCGTATGTATTTGTCAAGAATCGTATTTGGAAAACAGTCGTTAAAAATGCTATCAGACAATTCGAAATAGATCATTAGAATATTCGCTTAAAGTCCAATCCAACTTTCGACTTAGTCCGATGTGTCCAAAGAAAATTTCTCCCCCATCTGATATTTTCATTTTGGCGTTCCCATCCCCAATATAAACACTGTTGCCTTATATTCATAAAAGTCCTCTCTATTGTCCGGACAAGCTGTTATAATCGCCAGGTACTGTGTGAAAAATGTGGTCAGATGTTTTCTTGTATTGTCGTTCATGCATTAATGTTCTTCGACTGGTTTGATAACATAAGAAAGATATTCTTTTTAAAATTAGAACCACTGTTACCCCCAAATGATCTGTTTAATCTCATCCATGCAAATGAACTAGAATTTTTGTCTTTCATATTCAGTCTTGATCCGTACAAAACGATACTAAACCCTGACGCATATCTTCTTGTTCAGAAATCTATTTTACACCTTGTATTCAGTGCCCTAAGGAATACTAGATTGTCTCCTTTAAATAATGACCAGTTCTTTGTTCAATTGCAATCATATCTTCTTTTTATATAAATATGTATAGTTGTTTGGATGTATTAATTATTTATTATGTATTTATTATGTAATTATGTATTTTTTATGTTGAAAATCTTCATAATTGGAGGAAATAAAGATATATATATACTGACTTATGTCAATAAATTAATTTACATCTCGGTGTAAGCAGCGATTGTTAGTGGGATTAAGAATGTTGATTAGGTAATTTTCTTTTTTACGCCGGCCAGATCAAGGACATCTAGGTAGAATCGTACACACACACAGAGATTTATTGTATAAAATAATTAATTTTTACTCATCAGTCGTTTATAATTATTATTTACCCAATAAGTAGTCTCGTATTATTATTCTTGATTGCCGTTTAAGCCACATTTCATTGACTTGGTATGAAATCTGAATATTAAAAATATGAGGGATAAACATGTGTGACACGATTAGGTTACGATGTCTAGCATCGTTTATCTTCTTTATAATAAAATTATTTAACAATTGCATTGGCAGTTTAAAATTCATTTAATTGACTTGATATGATATTAATTCTGAATATAAATTATTCCTGGGATAAACTTTTGTGATGCGATTAGGTTATAATGTCTAACATCGTTTATCTTCTTTATAATAAAAGTATTTTACAATTGCATTGGCAGTTATTTACTACGCCCGTAAGGCATGGAAAGTTGTCAACGGAAAATTCCATATTCGCTGTCAATTTCTATGTGTATAGAAATGGTTATCATTATTATATGTTTTTTGGGGGTTTTTTGTTTTTTTTTTAAAAATAACATTTTATTGAAACAAAAATTATTAAACATACATACATACATACATACATACATACATACATACATACATACATACATACATACATACATACATACATACATACATACATACATACATACATACATACATACATACATACATACATACATACATACATACATACATACATACTTAGAAATATAGTTAAGATAATTATAGTACTATGGCATACATTTCATATGTGTATTTACATTATGATACAACTTCAATTTTTATATATTTCAAAATTCGTAAAATATACATATACATATTTTAAAATATATACTTCATGTAAAAATGTTATAAGAATTGTCTACTTTATGTAAATGTGTTTTTAGAAAATTATCTACTTTATGTAAATATTTTACAAGAATTATCTACTTTGAATATATATATTCATTAAATTAGTTTAAATTAGATATTGTATTCAATTTTAAGATGTTTTGCGGTTGTTATAATATTACTTGTATATAAGAGGTTTTATTCTGATTGTGTTTTCCATTTTTCATGGAGATGAGTGTTTGCAGATTCTAGTTCTATTTTTTTAATGTTGATTATGTATGATATATATTCATTTTTATTTGGTATGGTGTTTTTTAGTTTACATTTATATATATAGAATTTTGTTAATATTATTATGTGGTTTAGAAGTGTGACAGATAGTGTTGGCAATTGATTATAATTCTGATCATTTTGTTTATAAATTCCAAGATGTATATCGATTTGTTTTGGTTTAAAGTCGATGTTATAGTCTTTTAATATATTGATTGTTTCTTGCCATATATTTTGGGAGTGGGTACATAGGTAGAAAAGGTGGTTAACATCCTCAATACATGAGTAACAAAAATTGCATAGAGTTGATTCTGTTAACGAGAATTGACATAAACGTGTATTAGTATAGATAATATTGTGAATATATTTATATATAAAACAACGTAATTTAATGTTATAACATGTAGTTTTCGATATTTGAAATATTCTTTTTGTGTCTTCTTTGTTTAGTTCGATATTAAGTAGTCGTTCCCATTTTTCTATTGATGTCGGTTTTTGAAGTTTATTTAAGATTAATCTGTTGTAGATATCTTTACTTTTTATTTTAGATAGATCTGTATTATAAATTGTTTCCATTATTTTGTTTAAATAATCATATAGGTTAGGGTTCGAAGTTTCTAGGTCATTTATGATTTGTTGATTGTTGTATGATATGTTTTTCGATACAGATTTAATTGATGACTTTAAGCTTCTAATAGTTAAATTATTTGCATCATTTCTTTTTTTTATAATATCTGTGACAAAAGTTAGATCATTATTCTTAAATAATGAATTATTATATATTGATGATCTATTAATTTTTATGTGCTTGTTATTCCATATGACCTGATTATTAAATGGTATTAAGTTATCAATGTGTGTTGTAAATATGTCATGCCAATGATTAAAAATTTGTTTATAAAATAGAGAAGATATTGGAATATTTTTTTCATAATTGCACGTTGGTAGTATTTCACCATTATATTTTTCCAAGATGTAACGAAAGGGTATTTTCCATGTTTGATCAACTGATGTTGTTAGTTTTTTGATCCAAAAGATACTTCGACATTTTAGAAATTCGTTGAAGTCTACCATGTTTAGGCCGCCGTTTTCAGCATTTTGTGTTATAACATTTCTCTTAATTTTGTCATTACCTTTCCAAAGAAATTTATAGATTAATGTGTTAAATTGATTCTTAATGTTTTCTGGAGTTTCTATTGACATTATGGGAAAGATTATTTTCGATAGGCAGAATGTTTTAATGATTTGTATTTTACCCATGAGGCTTAGATTTCGCTCTTTCCAAATATTTAGTATTTTTATAATTTCATCAATTTTTACCTGGAAGTTTTTTTGTGTTGATGTACATTGATTGTTCGAGAAAAAAATACCACAAATTTTAATTTCGTCTGAGAAATGTGAAAAACCAATATTGTTTAAACTGTGGGTGGTGTTGTTACTTGAGAAGTTTAGATTCATGATTTCTGACTTTAATATGTTTATTTCTAAACCAGATATATTACTGTATAGTTTTATTATTTCAAATAAATGTCTTGCTGATTTAAAGTCTTTTAGTAAGGCTGTCAAGTCATCTGCAAAAGCGGCTAGTTTTATTTCTGCTTTTGCGAATAGTATTCCTTTTATTTCTCTATTTAAACGTATATTGTGAAGCAGAATTTCTATAACTAAAATGAACAGATTGCTAGACATACGGTCTCCTTGTCTTACTCCTCTTTTAATTTGAAAGGTTGGCGTTGTATAGCCGTTATTAATGATATAACCTGTTATGTCTGAATATAGGGTCTCTATCCATCGTATATAGTTCAATTTAAAACCAAAGATAGTTAGAGTGTGCATCATAAATTTGTGTGATATACTGTCGAAGGCTTTTTGAAAATCTAAGGCTAATAGTAATCCTGTAATTCGTTTTTGTTTTGCTAAATGAATGCTATCGTCTATAATGCGGATATTTTCTTGTATATGCCGACCAGGGACAAATGCCGTTTGATTCGGATGTATGAGGTGATCTAGGAAAGGTTTGATCCGATTAGAAAGGACTTTACTTAATATTTTTACGTCGACGTAAAGACATATTTATTTATATTTGGCCAGAATGCTTCGTAGAACTCAACACTTAGACCGTCGTTTCCTGGAGATTTATTTTTTTTAAAACATGATAGTGCGTTTTTACATTCGTCATTACTTATTTCATATTCCAATGTTTCTGCCTGGTCAATATCTAGTTTTGGAAGATGTTCGTAGTCAAATGTATCATAATTGTTTTTGTTAGATGATTGACATTTCTCGGAATATAGATTTTCATAAACGGATCGAACTTCATTTAAAATACATTGTCTGTCTGTAATTGATGTATTTCCGTTTATAGTTAATCTATTAATAGTAGTTTTTTGACTTTTTTGTTTTTCTAAATTTAGAAAGTATTTGTATTTTTTTCGCCAAATTCGTAGCAATTAATTTTAGTTCTTAATCGAATACCTTCTACTTCATGAGTCAATATATTGTTAAGATTGTTTTTGACATTATTATATTCGTTATAGGTATCCAAACAATTTGAGTTATTATTCAATTTATATTCTATTGTTTCTAGCTCATTTTTTAATTTAGTTTTTAGTGAGTGTCTAATTTTGGCTTTTACTTTACTGTATTTAATGGATGTAGTTTTAATTTTAAATTTAATGTTATCCCAGAGGCCATTTTTGTCCTCTTGGTTGAAGTATTCTTTTTCCCATTCTAAGATGGAGTCAGCTATTAATTTTCTGTAAGTTTTGTCTTTGGATAGTGATGAGTTGTATATCCATAGTCCTGGTCCCTTAGGCAATGAGTTAGTGTTTATACTTAAATTAATTCCAGAGTGGTCACTGAAAGGGCACGGAGTTGTGTTGCATTTTTGTATATAGTCTTGCCAATAGTCAGAAATTAGCCAATAATCAATTCTGCTCTGTATTAGTGGATTTTTTTTAACGCCATGTATAACATTGTTTCGTTTGGTTTCTTACTCGGTAAATATCAACTAAAGTTAGATCATCTATTAAGCTTGTAATCCCTTTTTTTAAATTTTATAGTTACCACCGCTACGGTCTAGTTTGTGGTCAAGAACATTGTTGAAATCACCTCCTACGATTATAGCTGTATATTGGTCCGTTTCATTGATGTATTTATTTAGTTTATCTTTAATTTTTTTGTAGTACAGTTCCTGGTCGTGGTCCAAATATGTATTTAACAGAATGTATTTTTTATTTTCTATTTCTACTGTCAAAATATTGAAATATCCGTTTTGGTCGGAGTAGTGATTTGATGTAGTTATATTGTTATTATCTTTAATTAGTATGGCAGTACCGGCTGAGTTGCTTCGCGAGTGTGAAAAGAACATTTCTGAGCCCCATTCCGTTGTCCACTTCGATTCATCTAGGATAGTATTATGAGTTTCTTGTAGAAAGATTATGTCATAGTTTAAATCTTTAAGCCAATGAAAAATGTTTTTGCGTTTGGTGGAATCCCGTAAACCTCTTATGTTATTTGACAGAATGTTTAGAGTCATCTATATTTATATTTATAAAAATTTTGGTCTTTCAGAAAGAAAGATTTACGTTTTGTAATATTAACCGCGTGAAAATTCAGTATATAGATAATTGTTTTATTGTATTTGTATAGTAGATAGCTATATATGTTTATCATGTACCATAAAGTTTTGTAATAAGTCATCTGTATAGTTATTATAATTGTATATATTATTGTGTAATGTATATATTTACTAGCGTTGAAAGTCATTAGATGTGTTTTATCTGAATATGTTTTTTTGTTATTTCTTAAAATGTATCGATTACTGATGTATGTATCAATGGTATGCATGTCTTGTAAGAGTTCGCATTTGGATTGACTTAGTGTTAGATACATGTAACACTAATCGAGGTGTGTAAGCAGAATTATTTACAATATTTACAAATTGGTTTTTAATAAGAAATGGTGTTCGTTTTTACTATAAATGAAATAAATTTTAGTAATTGTATATGTAAGTTAGTTAGGAGAGTAATAAGGGATTATACATGTATATTGCCGTTTATTTTGGGTACTAAGCGAGTTTAAAGGAGCTAAGTCTTTAATATTTGGGACCTAGAAATTGACAAAGGTGGATCGCAACAGTCTACATATGCAGTATGATTTGGTACAATGTGTCTATCCTCGTCCCTCGAGTCTCTTTTACAACTGGGACTGAAGCGCATTTACGTTACACGAATCGTGTACCAATGATAAAGTGGGGTTTTTGGTGAAAATATTGCATGTTAAGATCGCAATATTGCATGTTAAGATCGCAATATTAATTTTGTTTCAATTCGACAAATAGACGTGTTTTTGATGTTGAAGATTTTGGATGATATTGAGTTAGAGAGTTAGCTCCTTTAAATTATAGGCTTTAGCTTACATAATCATGTCCATATACAGCGACCACCCTTGACAAAAAGTAATTTCTGAAAATGAAACGTTTGCCAACTCAAAGAAACATTTTTGATATGTTTTAGTCAATTTTGAGGGGGGGGGGTGTATTTTTTTTTTATTGTTTATTTGGTCAAATCTGATTTTTATTAACCCAATAGAGTAACTAATAGCCATTGGTGATAGTCTAGGGAGGTCACTGTTCATATATATTTGTATGCGCATACATGCATAAAGGACAAGTTTTAATATGTTTTACGTCCATTTTCATAGAAGTGGGGTCAGGAGTAAACTGTTTTGTTGGAGAGGAAATGGCATCCTATAGTCGTAAATAATACATTGCATATTAGGGTTGTTTCTAGATTTGAGTAGTAGACTGGTGGGAAGTCGGGACGTAGCTATGTATAATACAATTATATACACAATTATTTCTGAGGTAAATACAATTTAAAAGGGTTGATTACAGACAACCATTTAAGGGAAATCATGTATTATAGTTATGGTCATACTATAGGGTGTTGTTAAAGTTCAAATTACATTGTCTGGAGCAGATTTTATAATTTAAAGTTATAGAGGGATACATAATATGTGGTTGGATCTCCAAAGTTATTAGAGATTATCTCTCATTTTGGGCTGCAGATAGTTTAACCTGTAGATCGTCATAAAGGTCTAATTTGACTTTTACTTTGTTTGCTGTTTTTGCATATATATGTCCGTTAAAGTACCATGCTTTGTCACAAATATCTGTGTCGTTGGCTGTATTCATTAAAGTTAGATTTTTCTTCGTGATGTCGTCGTAGCAATTTATGCCGTTTTCAGATAGTAGTTTTCTGTTTATCATAACTTTACGCTTACTATCAGTGTTGGATAATTTCACTAATGTTGTGACTGGTTTATTTCTGTCTCTGGCTGGAAGTGGGTGAATGGCTTGAATTTCTCTTGATTTAATTGGGATGTCGACATACCTTTGTATAGCCTGTATGAATGCTTGTTTATCATCAAGGTCGGTGTTGTTTTGAAAGCCTTGTACACGAATATTGTTTTTGCGTGAGTATTGCTCGTTATAGTTGGCTATTTGTATCGCTTCATCTGTCCTTAACTTTTCATTTTCGTTTATTGATCTAATTTCAGCTAATTCTAGACTTAGTCTTTTATTTTCTTCTTTTAAGATTTCATTGTCTTTTAAAGTTTCGTCCAATTTATGTATTGAACTAAATTCATCACGAAAAGTTTGTAAAAATGATGCAGTAATATCACTTACTATAGATTTTAAGTCATCTTTTGTAAGCATACAATTTTTCATTTCAATCAATCTGCTTTTCAGTTCAGAGTCATCTTCCATATTCATACTTATGTCTCCTTCAGATTGTGATGAATTTCTCCCTTTTCTTGGTGGTAGTTTTTTTGTGGCTCCTCTTGTATTTAAGGACATTGTTATCTCTTGTGTAGATATTTCTAGTTCACTGGCTGTTGACTTGTTGTTATTACATGTCACTCATTAATGAGGTCATGTACACTTGCCAACGTATATATAGTTTTAATCACCTTCTAAGTCTTTTTAAAACATTAAGATTATGTCCATATAGTATTCACAATGGTTTACAATAGTATCCTTGTAAGTTTTTACATTCTTAAAACAAGTTTCATTCAACTTTTAAAGATTTTCCCGCTTACATATTTCGCGTGATGTTCTCATGCGGCCATCTTGTTGATCCATTAGCCAATAAATATATCGACAAATGACTGGCGCAATTTGTATATCTGTACTTATAGAGAATAGTTTTGGATATCAAGCATTACGGGGTTATCAAAATTACCGGTAAATGCGCTAATTGCATGGATCGTCTTCATTTGGCACTTTAAATGGATCTACGACATGATACGGCATTTTAATTTCACTCTAAATTATTCCAATAACAAATGACTAATCTATAACAGTTTGGGATATCAAGCATTACGGGGTTATCAAAATTACCGGTAAATGCGCTAATTGCATAGGTCGTCTTCATTTGGCACTTTAAATGGATCTACGACATGATACGGCATTTTAATTTCACTCTAAATTATTCCAATAACAAATGACTAATCTATAACAACGCAAGACAATAATTCGGTGATTATGATTATGTCAGTCACATGTTTATTGGACTGACACGAATACACACTTGCCAACTGGTGGTGTGTTTGGTATAGATAATGTGTAGTGCTTGTGACGTCACCAGCCAATCAACCGGATTAAGATTGTAATTGAAAAATTTGAAAAACGTTTTTGGCTTTCGGATACTTAAACCTCAATAACAGCACCACGGAAATATACAGTATGGTCAAAAGACAGGTCAATTCAATCTGGGAATAAAATCTCGTTGAACTTGACACATACAGATTCCGACCCTAGAGATATATGCAGACTCATATCGAAACTAAGGGTGAAAGAGCGGCTGCGAGACTACAAACACCAAGTCATCGTCTGTGAGTGCGGAGAAGAGTGTACCACCAACCATGTCCTGGTAGACTGCGAGGTTTACAAGGAGGAGAGAAGGGAACTAGTGAGAACAATGGAGACCAACAACATAACATTCAACACTAAGAACCTACTCTTCCCTAGACCAGATCTGAAACTACAAATCTTCGAAGAAATCCACACGCTAATGGACACAAATGGACTAAGTAGATTAGTGAAATAAGAAAGGATCACGGCTAGATAAATTCTCCATACAACGTAGGATGGTTGAGTAAAAACGTCCTCACGAAGGAAGCCCAACCATCCTATACCTTTATTTTTATCTTTTTTTTCTACTTATTTTTTTGTCGTAACTTATTTATTTATACGACGTAGGGTGGCTGAGTAAAAACGTCCTCTCGAAGGAAGCCCAAACACCCTACAACTTTATTTTAATTTATTCATTTTACTTTATCTTTACTTTACTTTTACTTTAATTTACTTTATTTTTATTTATTACCTTTAATTTATTTAACTAATAAATTTTTATTTATTCATTTTACTTTATCTTCACTTTACTTTTATTTAAATTTACTTTCTTTTATTACCTATAATTTATTTAACTAATAAATTTTTCATACAACGTAGAATGACTAAGCAAAAACGTTCTCACGCAGGAAGCCCAGCCATCCTATAACTTTATTATACTCTCTTTATTTATTTAATTTTATATTAGTTTAATTTATTACTAACATCTACTAAATTGGCGGGATAGTGGAGTAAAAGGGGGTCATGAACAGACGGGCTCGGCATCTAAACACTATTCTACCAAAACAAATACCAGTGGGATAGTGGAGTAAGGGGAGGCCACGAGAAGACAGGCCTGGCACCTAAACACAAATCCCACCAAGATGACATCTACCAATCCAAAAACAGAAGAGATCATCTACATAACGATGTGTTTTTATTAAATAAAGGGAAGAACTTCCCACTAAAACCTAATCCATGGCCTAAGGCCAAAATGGAAAGATTGCAAAATCATATTCTAAAAGTCAGGAAGCAGCTTCGGCTCTCCTATGTCTTGTCTGGAAGCAGACGTTAAACACCAAACGAAGAAGAAGAAGATTAATTTTAATCATATTGGTTTGGACTTGTCGTAAAAAGGAATTGGTAACCATTGTCTATCAGCACCTTCAATTAACATATTTCGTTTTACGTGATCTTTAATTATGGTGTACCTCAAGGCTCAATTTTTGGCCCAATCCTCTTCATCGTTTACACGACTCCGCTATAGGCCAGTAGCCGACACCTAATAATATCAACAGAAAAAACATCTTGCTCCAGGGTAAAGAAATGTAAAAGATTTTTTGTAATCTAATAGAGATATATATTCTGATTAAAAATGCGAACAGTTCTAGCTCCCTAACCCTGCAGTATTTTTTATGTAGCGATCAGAAATTGGTGGACGATTTGATGAGAAATGCTACTCTTTTAACCATATATGGACATAGATATTGGTCACGTGTGCTTAATTAGCCAATCGTTAGTATGTAAACAAAAAATAGCACGTGGTTTTGTTTACACTATAGCGAATGCGTACAGATGTGGCGTTTACTGTATGGGAACATTTTAAGATAAATAAAACCCTACAACGCGAGTTCTATCGGTCTGCCGAGTATAATTAGAACTAAGATAGCCACAAATGTAGTTCTTACATTTTAATGCGAAAGAGTATAGTTTAAATCATAAAATAAGGGTGCTACTGGTGTGCTTGATAAATATATTTGACCCAATTTTACAAGATCGTTGCATTGGACGTACAAATGACTATGAGACATTTAGACACTGTTTCTTTTGGTGATTGGGGTGGGGTTCCTGGGCTGGAAGCTTTACCTAATTTCATAGGCATAGGGGGGAATTTTTGACTGGGGGGGGGGTGTTTGGTGCCAAAAAAAAGCAGTTTTTACCATATAAAAAAGAATGTATTTGAAGGCCCATGACAGGTTCTACAATATCTCTTTTGAGATGAATAAGTTCTTAAGTTCTAAATCATCAATAAAAGAGAACTAAATTTTATTTACTTGTAATTGTAATAATAAATAAAATTTATAACATACACAACTAAAAACAGTTGTTTATGTATTTGTAACTCATGGCGTATGGGTTCGACGACAGTTAGGAGGCAGAACCCGAAATGCCCGAACATTTTTCAGTTTTACAGGCAGCGGCGTCGATTTTTCCTCGATAGGCGAAAAAGCGAAGTTTAGTTTATATGCCCCCCTCCCGCCAAAGACAATTTTGGAATATTTGACGACTCCAAACACGTTTTCCTGCTATTTCAGCCGGTGAACAAAGCAACTTCAAAGTGGTCTAATATAGTGTAATTAAGGTGTAATTGTTAACAGTCCAGGAAATCGGGGACCGTTGGGAGAAAATTTAACTGCCACAAACTCGTTTACCTTCTATTCCAGTCAGTGAATACAGCAACCTCAATTTATTCTAATATAGCCTACCTGGCTGACCCGAATCCCAAACCACCAATCAATAGTCGCGCGGTATGGGGGCCTCACACCCCACCCAAAGAAAATTTAGAAAATGTAATGGCCGCAAATGCGTTTTTGGCTTTTCTAGCCCGTGTAGGCAACTCCAAAATTATCCAATGGTTTTGTAACCAAAATCTCACTCTGAATTCCAACCATCCAATTCACAAATAATATTCAATACCTGAAAAATGTCGCACAAAGTACAGTGGCTCCAGACAAAATAATTTAATCCATAGTCAACTCAGTACAAATTTGTGATATTCAATTACAAAAGAGTAAAATTAGTGTTTCATTAGGGCCTCGATGACAGTTAGGGAAGCAAAACTAGAAATGCCCGAAACATTTCCGGATTATAGACAGCGCCGCCGGTTTTCTTTGGGAGGCGAAGAAGCGGGGCTGATATTGTATTCCGCCTCCCCCCAGAAAATTTTGGATTATTTGACTTTCGGAAACGCGATTTGCTGTAGATGAAATAAAATTTGTTTTTCACTTTACCCGTCTGCTTGAAAGTTTAAATTGGACACATTCAAGAACACAATATTTTTTATACAACTTTTACAAAGTACAATTGTTTGCCCCAATTTTCCCAGGATTTGGTGCCCCCCCCCCCTATGTTGACTACATTGCAAGAAAATTATCTATGATTTTCCATAGTTGTTTCTCCTTTTGAGTCTTAAGGGTCTAAATATGTTCTGGCTTTTTTGAAAGGGATTTACAGTCATACATGTACATGTAGGTCTCCGGAGTAGAATGTTAATTACATGTACATGTACACCAATTAAATCTATATTTGTAAAAAAAGATAATAAAAATAGGTAGAATTTAATAAGCAAAATAAAGCACAAATTAATTACAATCTAGAATAGAGTTTAAGACATAAAATACAAGCGAATATAAGGCACAAATAAAAACCATTATCGAAAAAGGGTGAAATGTTTTTATCACAATATCATCGTCACTATCACTGTAATCACAGTTTTCATTAGGATTGATTGTCCTGCTCCCAAAGGTTCTGACAATTTGAGCAGCGACATAATGCATGGTAGCAGACCTCTTTATAGCCACACAGTCTTTCCCTCTAATGTGTAATAAAATATCCTCATCACCTTTCACTTTTGCAGCTTTACTAACTGACCTGAAAAATCGATGAAGAATACTTTCATTGATACAATTTTTAATGTTTTATAAATTAGCCAGCGACGGATTCCTGTTTTTTTTGCAGAAGGGAGTCTGCCAGGTTCCTTTTTATGGAAATCTGCATTGTCGTCTCCAAATTATATAGGCATACATACAAATTGAGCGTTTTAAAGAGAGAAATCATTTTTATAACGATTTAGGATCACATTGTGATTTAATTTTATTGATGCTAGGTATTCATTTTATTTTATGTAGTTGAGCAGGGTGGGGTTTGGACACTCCCCCTGATTAGCCCACCGGTAGATGAAATAATACAGTGTGCTATGTGGGGAAATTTGGTCTGAGCAAGGGTTCTTCTATGTGCAAAACAACGGGTACACAAGATCTCAGCTATTATCCCATCTAGCTTTCCTATTCTTTGACGCCCCGACATGAACATGTATTTCCTGCACCACAAGTCCACAACCAAGGCCGGCAAATTACATGTAATTGATAAAGCACCTGGAACTTTTTCAGCAAACAAGATTGAATCCCCAACCCCGGGTTAGTGAACCAGCATTTCACACACTAAGCCACGAACCATGACTTCCAAATTTAAATTTAAAAAAATTAATGTTTTTTTTTAGTGAAGCCAAGGCCTATATAACTATTAACTATCATTCATACATTTATGATAGACTTACCAGCATCTTTAGTTTCAGTCAGAACTAATTTATCTTTCGTTCTTTTATGTGCAACAGATAGATATTTATCTTTCTTCTTACAAACAATACATAATTCTGGTACTAGTGGTAGAACAAACTGCCTTTTTGCCGAACTAGATCAGGCATTTCTAACTTTCTTTGCACATGATGTTGATGACGAACCACTCGTTTGAACATTAGTGATATTGCCTGTTTTTCCTCTTCATTGCGGCTACTACAGGGTGGTTTCACAGATTTCTTTTCGACTCTCTTTCGAACTAGTTGAAGTCTTGTTTTGTCGATAAATTTCCGATAACACAGCGGGTGGAAACCTATGTTCTTTACAATCTTTAATCTTATTTCTTCGAAGTCATCGGACAACAAGTTTTTCATCTCCGTCTAATGACAGCTATTCTGCGGCGCATGTTCTAAATTTGTCCCATCTGATTTTAGCAAAAGCTTTCGCCCCTTCCACTGGTGTAGATTTGACGTGAATAATACATTCTCTCGTTCTTTTTGCTTGTTTTTCTTCAGCTTTGTCTATGTTTAACTGAGTTACACTGGTTACCCATTTATACTAGAATTCAATATAAAATACTTCTTTTAGTTTTTATACGCCCACATTTTCATGTGGACGTATTATGTCGTGCCCCTGTCCGTTCGGACATCCGTCCGTCCACAATTGTGTGTGGACTCTCTACAGGTCACAATTCTTACCCGATTTTGAGGAAACTTGAAATATAGGTTTATCCACAAAATATTTCGGCTGCTTTCGATATTGGCATGTATCGGTTCAAAACTTCATGGATTATGGCCCCTGATTGTACGAAAAATAACGTTTTTAGCTTGTGGACCCTATAGAGGTCACAATTTTGAGCGATTTTGATGAAACTTGACATGCATTTTTATAACCCAAAGATCTTAGTTCTTTTCGGTATTTGCGCCTATCGGAAAGTAATGTCCTGAATTATGGCCCCTGATTGTCCGAAAAATCACCTATTTAGCTGGTGGTCCCTCTGGAGGTCACAATTATTATCCGATTTGAAAAACCGTTTGACTATATCACTGTTACACCAAAGGAAGGTTGAGTTTGAATTTCGGAAAATTCGGTCCAAAATGCCATACAAAATGGCGAATACTGTTAAAAATGGTATATCAAGGTGGTGGATCCTGTAGAGGTCCCAATTTTAATTCGATTTTAATGAAACTTAAAATGCATGGTTATAACCCAAAGATCTTGGTTCCTTTCGATAATTGCGCATATCGGATCGTAACTTCCTGATTTATGGCCCCTGATTATACGCAAAATTTCCTTTATAGCTTGTGGTCCCTCTGGAGGTCACAATTATTATCCGACTTTAAAAAAATCGTTTGATTATATCACCGTTACATCCTAAGGAAGGTTGAGTTCAAAATTGTCAAACAAAATGGCCGCGAATACTGTTAAAAAATGGTAAATCAAGGTTGTGGACCCTGTAGAGGTCACAATTTTAATTCGATTTTGATAAAACTTGAAATGCATGGTTATAACTCAAAGATCTTGGTTCCATTCGCGTATCAGATCGTAACTTTCTGAATTATGGATCCTGATTATACGCCAAATCGCCTTTGTTTAGCTTGTGGTCACAATTATCATCCGATTTAAAAACAAAATCGTTTGATTATATCACCGTTACACCCTAAGGAAGGTTAAGTTCAAATTTCGGTAAAATCGGACCAAAATTGCCATACAAAATGGCCACCGTTTGTACGCGAATACTGTTTAAAATGGTATATCATGGTTGTGGACCCTGTATAGGTCACAATTTTAGTTCGATTTTGATGAATCCTGAAATGCATGGTTATAACCCAAAGATCTTGGTTCCTTTCGTTATTTCCTGATTTATGGCCCCTGATTGTCAGAAAAATTCCCTATGGTCCCTCTGGAACTCACAATTATTATCCGATTTAAAAAGAACGTTTAACTATATCACCGTTACATCCTACAGAAGGCTGAGCTCTAATTACGAGAAAATCGGACCATAATTGCCAGACAAAATGGCCGCCATTTTGTATGCGAATAGTGTCAAAATATGGTAAAGTGGACCCTGTAGAGGTCACAATTTTAATTCGATTTTGATGTAACTTAATGAACCATGGCATTTGATTGTAGGAAAAATCACTTTCGGTATTGCTTGTTCTCTATCCATCTCTCGAAAATTTGGGCGTATCCTGCCTGGCAGTGCCAGCTCACCTTCCTTAAATGTCTTAATTGTCTTGCACCTGTTTACTTACGAGATTTACTTGAATTATATACACCTTCCCGAACGCGTCGTTCCTCCTATGATACATTAATTTTAGGTTCCAAACGATCAAGATTCAAAACAGTTACCATTTTCTGGCAGAAACGCTGTTTCTCTTTCTGTTTTTAAAAAATCTGTACAAAACTTTTTTATTTAAAGAAGCCTTAAGCTTATAACGATTTTAATTCTTTGTTAATCTCTTAGTAATCTTCTATTTTACTGACTTCTGTTATCTTATTTTCTACCCTTATTCATAATATCTGCATACTGTGTTGTTTACTTAATATGTTATGATTATATTGTTTATCTGTGATACTTTTTTTGTGATAATTAATAATATGTGATAATTTATAATGTTTTGTAAAGCGCATTTGAGTACCTAGTGAATTGTGCGCTATAAAAATGTTCGTAATAATAATAATAATAATATATATATTTTTAGAATCGGATTGATCTCAGCTATTCGAATGTTTGGATCAAGTTTGTAAGTTCTAAAAATTAACATTTAAAAAATGTCGTACAATCAACCTTCGGCGTACTCCGAGTATGTTAAAGCCGTTAATGTGGAGTTTTCACTCGTAAATAAATTTGCCGAGTTAAATGAATCAATCTACTTTCATTCCAAATTTCTAAAGACATCGTTTAAGTTAATAAATTAAGGTATTTTATTTAAAATTTCACGAAAATCGTGTGAATATTAAAGAAGTTGTCATATTCGTTTTACTTCCGAAATAAAATGTCAATTACGTAATTTTTGAAGCTCGAAAATAGCTGATTTAAAGTAAATGTTTCAAAGTTCCCAAAGAAATATGAATATGTAAAAAAGGTCAAATATTCCCAAAGTTATAGCTATGTAGGTTAATTCTTTCGTCATTAACATAATTTGGTGATTTCGGATTTGTAAAGCGTTCGAGAATATGTATTCTAAAGTCAACATCCATTCTGGGAGACAGTTTAAAGATTTAGAAAGATCCAAAATTAGATTCTTGGAATCAAGTCTGACAGCATAGAAAGAAATTGCCCTGTAAACAACTTTGTCTGCACGAAAAATGTCAAAATATAAAAATTTCGTGCCCGAGTAGTGGATTCAAATAAAAAAAACACCCTCTTTCTTCTCGTTTTTTGATATTAGTGAATCTCGAAAAACGAGCTACTCGTTTTTCGTTATTCAAACTTGAATCTCATAAAAGTAGATATAATGAATACTTATCTACAGAATGTCGCCAAAACAAATTTGACTAAAACAGTTTCCTAAAACGACTAAAGATATCATCAATATCGCCAATATATAAAAAAAGAAGAAAGAGCTTTTTATTTGAATCGACTGCTCAGGCATCCTCATTTATTATATCTTTAGTTTATTTAATCACTTGTGTTTTGGAGACATTCTGTAGATATACATCCATCGAATCTGCTTTTTGGGGATTCTTCTTGTTTTTTTGATATTGGTGAATCTCGAAAGACGAGCTACCCATTTATAATATCTTTAGTTCGTTTTACAAAACTGGTTTAATCAAATATATAAAAAAAGAAGAAAGAGCTTTTTATTTGAATCTACTGCTCAGGCATCCTCATTTATTATATCTTTAGTTTATTTAATCGATTGTGTTTTGGAGACATTCTGTAGATATACATCCATCGAATCTGCTTTTTGGGGATTCTTCTTGTTTTTTTGATATTGGTGAATCTCGAAAGACGAGCTACCCATTTATAATATCTTTAGTTCGTTTTACAAAACTGGTTTAATCAAATGTGTTTTGGAGACATTGCGTAGATATACATTCATTAAATCTACTTTCAGATTCAAGCCTGGATATCGAACACGAGTAGCTCGTTTTTCGAGATTCGCCAATAAATAAAAACAAGAAAAAAGGTCTTTTTTTATTTGAATCCACTGTTCAGGCATCCTCCTGTATGATATCTTTAGTTCGTTTTAGAATACTGATTTAATAAATTTAATAAAATGTGTTTTTGAGGCATTCTGTAAATATACATCCCTCGAATATGTTTTTTTAGATTTAATTCTGAATATCTGGACATTCAGTAGATTTACATCCATCAAATCTACTTTTTTGAGATTCAAGCCTGAATATCGAAAAACGAGTAGTTTTTTTTTTCGAGATTCTCCAATATCATAAAATAAGAAGAAAAAGCTTTTTTTTAAATTTGAATCCACTGCTCAGGCATCCCGGTTTATGGTATCTTTAGTTCGTTTTACAAAACTGATTTAATCAAATGTGTTTTGGAGACATTCTGTTGATGTACATCCATTACATCTGCTTTTTTTTAGATTTAAGTTTGAATATCGCCAATATCAAAAAACGAGAAGAGAGAGCTTTTTAATTTGAATCCACTGCTCAGGCATACTTGTTTATGATATCTTTAGTTCGTTTTACAAAAAGTATTTAATTAAATGTGTGTTTTGGAGACGTTCTGTAGATATAAATCAATCAAATCTGCCTTTTTGAGATTCGCCAATATAAAAAAAACAAGGAGATCGATCAGTTTGTATGTTAATCCACTACTAAGGCGTCATCGTTTACGATATCTTTAGTTCGTTTTACAAAACAGATTAAATTATAAATGTATCCATCAAATCTACTCTTTTGAGATTCAAGTCTGAATATCGAAAACGAGTAGCTCGTTTTTCGAGATTCGCCAATATCAAAAAACGAGAAGAAACAGCTATTTTATTTGAATCCACTGCTCAGGCATACTTTTTTATGATATCTTTAGTTCGTTTTACAAAAAGTATTTAATTAAATGTGTGATTTTGAGACATTCTATAGATACACATCCATCAAATCTGCTTTTTTGAGATTAAAGTTTGAATATCGAAATACGAGTAGCTCGTTTTTCGACATTCGCCAATATAAACAAACAAGCAGAAAGATCAGTTATTATGTGAATCCACTGCCCCGGCATCCTCATTTATGATATCTTAAGTTCGTTTTACAAAACGGATTTAATTATAAGTGTTTTAGAGACATTCCGTAGATATACATCCATCAAATCTACTTTTTTGAGTTTCAAGCATGAATATCGAAAAACGAGTAGCCAATATCAAAACACAAGAAGAAAGAGGGTTTTTGTTTATCTGAATCCACTGTTCAGGCATCCTCATGTATGATACCTTTAGTTCGTTTTAGAATACTATTTAATCAAATATGTTTAGGGGGCATTCTGTAGATATACATGTACACCCAGAAAATCTGCTTTTTGAGATTTAATTATGAATATGAAAAAAAACCAAGTAGAATGATAAGTTTTTATGTAAATGTACGGCCCAGACATTTTCATTTATGATATCTTTAGTTCGTTTTACAAAACTGATTTAATCAAATGTATTTTAGAGACATTCTGTAGATGTATATCCATTACATCTGATTTTTTAGATTGAAGTTTGACATTCGTCAATATCGAAAAATGAGCTACTTGTTTTTCGTTTTTCGCCAATATCGAAAAACTAAAATCGAGCTAACTTCACACTGCCAAATAACTGAGACTTGTATTGTTCCATAGCTTTAAAATACTGAGTGTTTAATTGTTTTATTTATTTTTCTATATCAAAGAGCTACAATAAAGTCACCTGTCTGGGATAGCACGATTGTGTTTCCATATATCAGACAAAATCAAAGCCATGCTATGGACAATATTGCGCAAACATGAAACTATTCGGAGCCCCCCCCCCCCCCAGATTACGACATTTACGAGGTTAAGTCTGATATCCCCAGACCACTTGAATTAGGTTAAAGGTTAGTTATAGATATAATTAACGGCCATGGCTTTATGATCTGGATATCTGTCTGCGTTTTAAATTTTAGGTTGCTGAGCTTTAACGTAGCTGGCTCGACGGGATGAGAGTGTAGTCGAGCCAACTAGTACATTGCTAAAATATAACGAGAACCGTTCACGTGGCCAAAATGTAATCTAAATATAAAACGATATTGCAGAGACCGTATTGCCGGATCAGATTTACTCTCCGTTACAGAGGATTCTGAAATCCTATCATGTATATCATCTTATATTTTCTTGTCTGTATCAAATTTCATGTCATACATTTTCATAATTATTATAAAACATACATTATGCAATGGGCACAATGTGCCTATTGCAGGTCTTTCTTTAATCCTGAAATGTTATATATTAATTAGACTTGTATTAACACCACAAGACCATTATCAACCGCTGATGCCATGTGATATCTCAGATACCAAGTAGATCCGAACGGGTTGAAGCCATATTTTAATTTGATTCAAAATTGGTGTAGCGAGGTTACGGTTGTTACGATTAATGCACACATCGTATTAAACATTAGGACAATTTGAATGAAATTTTCGATATATTCATTTTGAATTCACTATTTTCGAACTATTAAGAATGAACAGCTCTTTATCTAACTCATTTAAGTCATAAACCATATTTCAATTCTCATATATATACATTTATCATCCATTAGAATTGCGGCATGTATAAGTAGTACGTATATCTCATAATACTTCAGTCCTATCAAAACATCAGTCATATTAGCAAAGCTAGTTTTAAGTTAGGATACATAGGCTAAGGCCAAAAAGAGCTGGAACTATAAGTTATTTGGAATAAGCGATTGCCATGCAAGATTCCCAGATTTTGAAATAGTTAGACAGAAAGCAAGCTAAAAACAAATGTGATTTTTTGCACCGCGTTTTCCAGGAATGATAATAATTATTTTACGCCTTTAGATGTTTAAAATGTTACAAATTATAATCTTTATTCAAAACAGAGTTTACTAGTAGATAATGTACTTGTATATGTACTGTTGTTAGGAAGACACTACCACAATTAAAGTGTGATATTTGCAAATCAGTTATTGGAAACCCAGCGACTAAATATAATAATACCTAATTTCTTATTACCATTAACGATAATGGCGGATTACATAAACCATCAGATGGATTAGTTAAGTTTATTACTGTAGCAGAGAAACTGTTAAGATGTATGTCGCCAATAAATACACAGTTGTACTATGTTAAAATTGATGGCTGTTGTGTAAGAAGAAGTTTGGGGAGTAGATGTTTTACAGTCAATTTCATAAATATATGATACGCATTCCGCAATAGATAACGATTAGTATGATTTAGTAAAACCTGTAAGAATATTTTTAAATTACGACAATATCACATTGTCAGACTACACGATATAAAATTAAAAGCCAAAAGTGTTTGCCAAAAGCTAACTAAGAGTATTCTGTTCATGGGACAATAAGATTAACATTACACAACATACATCTGTATTACATAGTATGTGTCATGTCGTTTTAATAGTGGTCACATCAAATTCTTATTTGATGTTTAAAATAGTCTTATTCATCATTTGTATACTATATGTATATGATTTAACTAAAATTATCAATTCGGTGGCTTTTTATGGTCTTTTTCAAATTTCTAGAAACTATATTAATCATTCTAAAAATACATATTTTCATTATCTCCATGTATATATTGCCCGTCTGTCTGTCTGCCACTCTTTTGGGACACAATAACTCTCCTTCTAATTGAGCTAGAATGTTCAAACTTGGCGTAGGTGTTTATTATGTGATCGCCTTGATGGAGTTCAAAGATACTCATTTTCGGCTTAGGAAAAGCAGAGATAAGCAATGTGATTGGTTGATGCTTTGGGACATGATAAGTGGTTTCATTACATCAATACCTTGACCAAGTTCGATAATGAGCATTTTCTGAGGCGGGCGGAATGTTGAAACTTGGTGTAGATATTCATTAGGTGACGAGTTCAATGATTAAATATACATTATGCAAGAGCTAAATCTGTCTTTCTTTTGACCTGAAGTGTTATCTCAATTATTAATTAGGAATTAATTAACTTATGCAGACCCATAATCAACTCTCGACATCACCTCTAGCTTGCGATATTTACTGGATTATGATTCGATTTGCTGCACAACTTTCATTCGTGATTAAATCATGAAGTGGAAAATTTCTATCGTACCGACTTTAGCAATGATGATCGAGGCTAGGGCGAAATTTCAATCGCTAAATACTCGGTTCGGATTGGATCAATTTGACTGAATTTTTTTTAGCAAATCCCCTTTACGTTATCAAGTTTTAACTATTATAGTAAGAACTGTCAACTTCTATCATCTAACCTCCCATAATGTATCTTTAAAATTTCCTACTAAAGATAAGCAGAGCTAAATCGTTTCACTGGTTGATGCATAACTTTGATTCTAACTGACAGAGCGTGGTGAAAAAAGTGCATAGTTTAGCTACCAGGTACTTCAAAACCTTGACTGAGTTTGATCGTGAACATTTCCTGCTTATTATTATAAAATACAAAATGGATGACCATGAGATTTATTTCTATTGTTTTTAAATGACAGTATTGAACATGAAGGCAAAAGAAAAAATCTGTTCGAATATGCTTGAAAACTATTTGAATATTTGTGTAAGCATTACTTTTGGTTTTTTATATGCTCACATTGTCATTTGGACATAATATATAGTTGTTATGGCTACATATTAAAGAAATCTCAGACAAGATTTCAAATTTATAAAAATATAGTTAGACAAATTTTTCCAGAATATTTCTTCTGCATTATAAATATAATGATTGTATTAACCTTTAGTGTAGGACTACTTCTTTAAATATTTAGATGTTGAATGCTTGTCAATTGTTTCCCATTACTTCATTGATTTCATCATCATATTTATCATACTAAAAATAAATTTAAACAGACTTGTTTGGGTTTTTTAAGAAAAAGGAAGGGGGTAGGCCAATGGAGCCTCTTCAATCCCAACTGGTAAAGGTATGATGTTGATTATATTACCACTGCTTCTTAACCGAGAAGGGCAAACTTGAATGGATAAATATAACAAATAGTCTACCAGTTAGTATATTCCATTATTTGTCCGCTGATGCGAAAATCTATATTATTATTGAAAAAAAACAGAGGAAATGTTGACCTACTCTTCTTCTTAGTCACAGAATAATAAACCACGGGCTTCTGTATAAAAAGGGGACTGGGGAAATATTTTAAATACACTAAAGGAAATAACTTACCGTACTAATACCGGTACAACTAAAATGCAGTATATATGACGGTCTGGTTTGAAAACATTCTTTCGTGCGTGTCCATCCATCCAGTGTCTTTAATTTTTTGATGAAAAAAAGTTCATTTTAACATGGATATATGATTTACCGTGGCTACCGGTGTACAACGCCTGTTTAACGGCCTCGCTTCGAGGGTCATTCCATCAAATTGGAGAATGAAGTGATATATTAAGTTTTAAAGACTAGTAGAACAAAACCTGTGAGTATGTATGACAATCAGTTGTTTTACGACCCTTCTTCATCCCACGCGACGTCAACAGAATCAATGCACAAACATGGCGGCCGTATTTACATGTTGCGGGTCACGTGACAGCCATTCTAGTCAATTTATATATGTATATGACTATAACCATTTTGACTTAAGTTAAAAGCAACGTAAATGTAACCGTAAAATTTGACCATTATTGAACGCTAACCAAAATGCCGCAAACTTAACGTTAATCTAACGACCAATGTTAACTCGGTATATCTGAAATGACCTAATCTGTGGCTTGAACTGTTTAGTCGCCATTTAACAAGTCTGAACTTTAACGCAGTTAATGGTTACGAAATGAGAAAAGTATTTAGATTACAAATAATCTCCCATAATAATAATAATAATAATAATAATCACGTCATTTTACAAGGGTAGCAAATTAGGCCTGAGGCCTTTTTCAAATTTGGCCCTTGGCACAGATTGTGCGAATGATTTTACTGGAAAGAGATGTTATAATGAAATATTCTCTTCTAATTTCCATTAAACCAGTAAAATAAGACCTTGTATAATCCCCAAGAATGAATTCCTTAGGGCCCGAATTGGTCTTCATTAACAATTTGGGACAGATAATTCTGATGGTGAAGCAATAAATGTAGACAGCGTATACATGTACCACAATCATGAACTCCTTGCGATTTTTAATATTGATTACGTTCTCTAAATAAATCCTACGCTAACCAATCAGATAACTGGCTTATAGATACACCACAGATATACACGTTCATTTAAGTCTTTTTCGCTCAGCTTGGATAAGAGATAGGCCGATTTTATTTTGTGATACCGAACCAAGGAAGGAACGGGTGTTAAACCTCTCTTAGTCAATGAACTATTTAACTGACCGTTAATGTAGTGATCTACTAAATTCTTAGTTAGGACCAACATATTAGCTGCCCTTTATCAATACTAGAAGATCATGCTTCATTACATATATTGAAATAGAAAAGGCAAGACAAAAGAATAGCGTCGACGTTTTTTTCTTTGTTTTAAAATCTCTTTTGTCATTGATGAAAGGTGAACAATTTGCATTTACACATTATATCAGAAGTATATCCTGTTTTACACTGCTAGACATCCATTCAAGTGTGCTATTTATATTTTGTATATTCCGCTTTGATCTTCTACTATCGCTTGGTTGATTGAGATTGAAAAAGATTGAATAGGTTTGTGGTTTGTTATTTCAAAGCGACCTAATGACGAATGATTTCTGACATTTTGAAGTATAATGGTTTCCTAGGAAGTCGTGGTGCTTTCCAAGTTTTAAGGTTCATCTATTGAAAATAGAAAATCAATCTCAGGCAGAGGATTCGCACTCTACCGTAAGTACTTTCCATTTATTTCATTGACACATTCTAATCATGAACCTAAATTGTGAACCTCTTCCAATAATCTTGTATACGGTTTTTAAAATATACTAAGATTATCGCGACATATTGAATGACGAAACACAAATAGCGGAAACGTATCTGCTATGCGTACAAATTTCGAAAAAGCACTCACTTTACCCAACTTTCACGGGAAAAGATCAAACTTTATATCTCTATCTCTTAAAGTTTCTTAGATAAAGCTGGAATGGAAAACAAAATAAGAATAATGTAAAGTGAACGCAATGCTTAAGACTTTTCACGATACCGAAACGCGACGGTGACAGAATATAAAGCAAGGCTGACTCGAGTCGTGCCAGTGCGCAAACTAGTCGTAAACTGGCGTAAAGTGTGCGTAAACCTGTCGTGACTGCGTACCATGTCTGGACGAGAATTTTGAAATGTTCAAAATTTTTGTCACGACAAAATCAGCGAACGGGTCGTAAACTATGCGCAAACTGTTCGTGAACTCGTCGTGAACTCGTCGGGACGATGCGGGAGGATGCGTGACAGTGCGCTCCATGCCACGACTGTCACGAACTGCCACGAATAGTTTGCGAATATGGCGTGTCCAAGTCGGCACGACACCGTCCGAATCGCGCAAACTCGACGTGCCAATGCAGGAAGTGTGTAAACAATGCGCAAACTATGCGTGAACTCGTCGTGCCAGTTCGTGTCAATGTTGGCACTGATGGGCACGCATTCGTGAACTCGTCGTGAATTAGTCGTGAACTATGCGTCGACTAGTCGTAAACAATGTGTAAACTAGTCGTAAACAGTGCGGGAACCTCCCAGCCCGTGCCCCAAAATTGCACGACTTGTCACGACAAAATCGTGGCCAAAAGTCGTGCAAGTGTCAGCCTGGCTTTAGACACCTCTACCACACACACACACATATAACTAAGATAATCACATGTTCTTCGTATGAGCACTACTATAAAATTAAAGAGATAAATGTAAAATATAAAAGTCTAACTAGAATTGCACGCAATGCTAAAGACTTTCATGAAGACTTTCACGATGCTGAAACTCGACGGTGAGCGGATACAAGACCCCCTTAAAACACATAAACATATTCACGTGTACTTAAAAAAAATAATAATAACTTCGACTTGTTCTCATTTTCAATTCAAAATGGCGTCCATCACTTGACCTAAATCAAATTCTATTCCTGGCAGTTTTTCGGCTTTTCTAAAAGGATTCGGAAAATATAATTGCCTTGTCTGTTAGTAAAATATCAACAAAGGAGTATCGATTTTGACATTTCAAGATGGTTGCACTTCCGGTTTTGGCTACAAACTCATTTTTTGGGTACGAATCAGTAGTGTCCTAGCTAGTAAAAAAAAAAATTCAAGGGAGTCTGACCTATATTTCGTCGATTCTTTGGAAACTTTGATCCTTAATATCACCAAGGGGAAATAATTTAGAAAATTTCTAACAACATTTTTAAAGTCGCATGAGCAAGATCTACTAACATACCAAATTTCATGAACATCGTGCAATTATTAAAGAAGTTTTTTTTTGATTTAACTTCCGGTTCAAAATCACAGCAACGAATTTTGGAAATTCGAAAATCCGAAAGTGCAGATTTGAAGTAAAGGTTACAAGGTGCCCACAGAAAAAAAAATAGTAAAATAGGTCAAATAGTCACGAAGTTACAGCAAAGTAGGTCGATTTCGGATGCGAAAAACGTTTTGAAAATATATTTACCCAACAGCCACCACCCATTTTTAGGGGGGTAGGTAAAAGTTTCAGAAAGATCCTATGGGTAGATTCTTAGAAATCCGATTTGTGGACAAAACACACAAAAAAAAATAATAATAGGAAGAATAATAACCTTAACAGAAACAATAAGCTTTCATATGTAAATACATATAAAAGCTTAATTATAATCTTAACAGAAACAATAAGCTTTCATATATGAATATATGAAAGCTTAATAATAATAATAATTATAACTAGATCTGCTTCTGTCCCAAGCAGATATGAAAGCTTTCATATTCATCATCACGTGCCATCGATTATACCAAGTCAAGTATCTTAATGAAAATAACAAGAAAAAAATATTAAAATTGGTCGAAAACTCGCGTAGTTACGGATCTAAATATAGTTTGAAACCGTAAATTAGCTTTAAAAAAAACAAACAACGGCAGGTGCCAAGAACAAACGACTTGAACAAGTATCACCTTCAAAATTTCAGAGTACCTGGGCCTCTTCGTCTCGTGACCTTAAACACTGTGTTTAAATTTAAAGTCAATCGAATATTAACTTTAGCGCCGCTAGAGCGTTCAAAAGGTTTTTTGAAGAGATCAAGGGTAATAACTCTGGCAGTAACTATCGGATATCCTTGAAAATCTATATGCTTCTTTGTTTCATGAACTTAAACACTGTGCATAAATTTAAAGTCATTCGGGTATTTACTTTACCCTCTGGGGAGTTCACAAAAAATTGTGGACGACGAACGGGCGGACCGACGGCCGGCCGGTCGGGGGCGACGGCAATATACGACCACATTTCTATATGCTTCTTCGTCTCATGACCTTAAACACTGTGCATAAATTTAAAGTCAATCGGGTATTAACTTTAACCTGTAGAGCGTTCACAAGAAATTGTAGACGAATAACGGACGGACTAACACAGCCGGTCGGGGGAGACGGCAATATACGACCACATTTCCATGTGGCCGTATAATTAAAATATACGAAAATCATTATTATTATTATGAACTGCAGCGTTAGGCACGAAGCGCCGAGTGTTGGAGTTCGTTTGAGTGTCTAGAGTCAACGATTGCAAATGGCGACAAACGGCAAAATTTTATCTCTCGTGGGAAGCTTAAGGTCGGTAAAATGAATAGTTATTGGTCGATTTAGCTGACATTTGGTGTGGGGTCATTGCTAGCCCATCTCCTACCCCCCTGAAAATTTCGAGTCTCTGTGACTTCCGTTACTGAAATAGAACCGATTTTTCACCATTGTTCATTTTCAATTCAAAATGGCGTCCAGCAGTTGACCTGAATCAAAATTTGATTCCTGAAAGTTTTTCGGCTTTCCTAAAAGGATTCGGAAAATATAATTGCCTGGTCTGTAAGTAAAATATCAACAAAGCCTTATCGATTTGCACATTTCAAGATGGTTGCACTTCCGGTTTGGACTACAAACTAAGTTTTTTGTGTACGAATCAGTAGTGTCGTAGCTATTACAAAAAACAATTCAAGGTAATTTGACCTATATTTCGTCGATTTTTTTGAAAATTTTGATCCTTAGTTTCTCCAAGGGGAGATAATTTAGAAAATTTATAATGATATTTTTCAAGTCGTATCGATAAGATCTACTCCATACTTAATTTCGTAAAAATCGAGCAACTATTAAAGAAGTTGTCAAGTTGGTCTCAACTTTTGGTTTCGAAATAACATCGACGAATCAATAGGCTTCTTCGTCTCGTGACCTTAAACACTGTGTTTAAATTTAAAGTCAATCGGATATTAACTTTAGCCGCTAGAGCGTTCAAAAGGTTTTTTGAAGAGATCAAGGGTAATAACTCTGGCAGTAACTATATGAAAATCCATATGCGTCTTTGTTTCATGACCTTAAACACTGTGCATAAATTTAAAGTCATTTGGGTATTTACTTTAGCCTCTGGAGAGTTTACAAGAAATTGTGGACGACGAACGGGCTGACCAACGACCGGCCGGTCGGGGGCGACGGCAATATACGACCACATTTCCATATGCTTCTTCGTCTCATGACCTTAAACACTGTGCATAAATTTAAAGTCAATCGGGTATTAACTTTAACCTCTAGAGCCTTCACAAAAAATTGTGGACGACGAACGGACAGACTGACGGACGGGCGGTCGGGGGCAACGGCAAAATACGACCATATTTCCATGTGGGCGTATAATTAAAATATACGAAAATCATTATTATTATTATGAACTGCAGCGTTAGGCACGAAGCGCCGAGTGTTGGAGTTCGTTTGAGTGTCTAGAGTCAACAATTGCAAATGGCGCCGAACGCCCGAACGGCAAAATTTTATCTCTCGTGGGAAGCTTAAGGTCGGAAAATGAATAGTTATTGGTCGATTTAGCTGACATTTGGTGTGAGGTCATTGCTAGCCCATCTCCTATCCCCCTGAAAATTTCAAGTCTCTGTGACTTCCGTTACTGAAAAAGAACCAATTTTTCACCATTGTTCATTTTCAATTCAAAATGGCGTCCAGCAGTTGACCAAAATCAAAATTCGATTCCTGAAAGTTTTTTGGCTTTCCTAAAAGGATTTGGAAAATATAATTGCCTTGTCTGTAAGTAAAATATCAACAAAGCCTTATCGGTTTGCACATTTCAAGATGGCTGCATTTCCGGTTCGGGCTACAAACTTATTTTTTTGTGTACGAATCATTAGTGTCGTAGCTATTACAAAAAACAATTTCAAGGCAATGTGACCTATATTTCGTCGATTTTTTTGAAAATTTTGATCCTTAATTTCTCTTCAAGGGGAGATAATTTAGAAAATTTCTAATGACATTTTTTACGTCGTATCGATAAGATCTACTCACATACTTAATTTCGTGAAAATCGTGCAACTATTAAAGAAGTTGTCAAGTTGGTCTCAACTTTTGGTTTCGAAATAACATCGACGAATTTCCGAAATTCGAAAATCCGAAATTGCAGACGTGAAGTAAATATTTTAAGGTATTCAGAGAAAAAAGAATTAATAAAATAGGTCAAAAAGTCACAAAGTTACAGCGATGTTGGTCCAATGCATTCGACTTGTTCTCATTTTCAATTCAAAATGGCGTCCATCATTTGCCAAAAATCAAAACTCTATTCCCGGCAGTTTTTCGGCTTTTTTAAAAGGATTCGGAAAATATAATTGTCTTGTCTGTAAGTAAAATATCAACAACGTAGTATCGATTTTTACATTTCAAGATGGCTGCACTTCCGGTTTTTACTACAAACTCAATATTTTGGGTACGAATTAGTAGGGTCCTAGCTAGTAAAAAAAATTCAAGGCAATCTGACCTATATTTCGTCGATTTTTATGAAAAATTCGATTTTTAATATATCACCAAGGGGAGATAATTTAGAAAATTTCTGATGACTTTTTTAAAGTCACATGAGCGAGATCACCCAATTTTTTTTTGGGGGGGGGGAGGTAAAAGTTTCAGAAAGATCCTATGAGTAGATTCTGAGAAATCCGATTTGTGAATAAAACACACAAAGTAAAAAAAATAACTAGATCTGCTACTGTCCCAAGCAGATATGAAAGCCTTCATATTCATCATCACGTGCCATCGATTATACCAAGTATCTTAAAGAAAATAACAAGAACTAGACCTGCGTAGCAGGAATGATGGGTTTCACTGGTACCACATGACCTTTGCACTTATGTCACTTTAAGTAGCACGTTACCCTTACACACATATCACTTGCAGTACCAATGGAACCGATAAACAGATTCCACGTAAACATTGCACCCATCAAAAAAATGGAAGCAGGATCAACCAAATCCAGAAATATTAATTCCATTTATACATTTCAGACAAAATTACATTACGTCCGGTGATCGTGAAAATATTCAATTAGTTTATCGTAATCAGGAATGGCATAAGGCATCACATGGTGAAACGTTTAGGTAAATCGAATAATAATTACTACTTTTATAGACCAAAAACCTTGAAAAGTGACTTGTAGAAAATCGTATATTACTCTGCAACCGTACAAGTTAGAAACCATTTTGTGGTATCTGTATGATCGTATGGGTTTATACTTGTTGATTGGAATCAAATATCATAATTTTAAAAACGTTACAAGTCAGATTCATTTGAATAAAATATCTGTTTTGAAGGCCAAAAATACAGTTTTTGCCAAAATGACATTACTTCCGGTTATACTAAAAATCGTAAATTAGTTTTATAACATCGTCTATGACATTAACCATCACATGATGAAAATTTTACGAAAATCGAATTATAATTGACAATTTTATGAACCAAAAACCTTGAAAAGTGACTTGAACAAAACTGTCTATTTCTCGGCAACCGAACAAGTTAGAAACAATTTTATGATATCTATATAACCGTATGTATTTCATTAATATGTGAATCTAAACCAAAAGTTAAAATTAGTAATACATATTAAATTATTCTTGGTTGAAAAAAATATTGATTTTAAAAGTCAAAAAGGCAGTTTTTGACCAAATGTTGTCACTTCCGGTCTCAATTTTAAATTATAATCAACTTAATATGACGCATACTTGCTTTTTTAATCAAATGATGTCACTTTTGCGAATATCCATTAATGAATGACTATTTTACAGGCAAAATTAAGAAAACAGTGACTTGTGCAAAACTACCCATTTCTCGGCAACTGCTTAAATTACAAACAAATTTCCACATACATTCTCTTTGTATGGATTATAGCTACAAGTTTATATAAGTTATGTAAAAATATTTTAAAATCTGAAGAGCCTGAATGGGTTGTAAATTGGTCAATTTTACGCCTTTTTTCACCTCTTACACCAATTGGCTAGAAAATGAAATTGAAATTAAAAAAACTGCTTCCGCCATTTTTTGCGCCTTCAAAGGACACACTTTTTTAGTCATATAATTTTTCAAAAAAATAATATTTGTTTTTGAAGATTGTATTTAACTGTCAAAATTGTAGTTATGCCACTTCCAGTGCCGACAGATAACACTTTCGGTAATAAAAAAAATGACAATTGAGACAACGGAGCAAATGAACTTTGTTTTATACAAAGGAACAACAATTAATTAATCTAGGGCTGAAAAACTGAATTAGCCAATGGTGGTCAAGCAAAATTACTGAGACCAAACAAATTAACATTTTTGCGCAAGTCAGATGATTCTTTAGTTCTGTGTACAACACCACTAAAAAATATTTATAAATAAAAAAAAATTTGTAAAATTTTAAATTTTCGAAATTTGGCGCCTTATATCTTCAAAGATTTTCCTAAAATCAAAAATCGAAAGTAGCATAGCTATGTGCCCTGTCACCGACTATGCCAAAATGTATCGAAAGTTAAAAGCCAATGATTATTGTTAAAATTACTGCAATATTTTTAAAAATGATAACTTCGGTGATTTCGGTTATTTCGCATTGTCGCAGAAAGTTCAAAATAGCTTTATCCTCTTAGTCACATCCACTTTCCCAGTAAAACCGAAGAAGTCGTAACGATTCGACAAGCAGTTGCTGAGATCTACTCAAAAAAAAAGAAGAATAATGATAATAACTAGACCTGCAAGCAGCACTGAAACGGCTTTCAGGAATCAGACAGGAAGTATGTCATAAAATAGCCCATTCATCGAGCTACAAAACGATACTTCGATTGTTTTGATTCAGTGACACCTGGCTGAGAAATGCCGATTTTTGCAAGAGTACCAATTTTTTACTGTATTTTCTTTTTTTGAAATTTTTTTGGGTGTTTTTTCCCAAATATCTGATATTTTTTCGACTACTTCTGGATTGTGGATTATTGTCGGGATAGTTTTAACAAGTTGTTTGGATAAATATCTTTCTGTACCAGAAATGTTAGAAACATCTATTCAGTAGTTGTTTGTAAAAAAGATAAATAAAAGAACATTTTCGATAATTTAACGATTTTTCTACTTTTATCAAAGATTGAGGCCATTTTTTGACACTTTAAATTATTTCAAACCTTTTCCTTTTGGATTCACGCCACCGAAATTTTCAACTGCTATCATCCGAAAAAAGATTTGGTGTTGCCGAAAATGTTATTTGTATGAAAATAAGTACAGGATTGACGAATCTACGGCCGTTTTTTGATTTTTTGACACCGTACGAAATTCGGCCACTTCCGGTCCGCGCAGAAGTTTCAAATATAGCCCATATGTTGCAAACACATGGTTTAATGATAGAAAATGAGGTTCTAGATCGCTATCTGTTACAGGCACTGAGAAATAGGCTACCCCGAAAATAAAAAATAATAATAACTAGACCTGCAAGCAGCACTGAATCGGCTTTCAGGAATCAGACAGGAAGTGTGTGATAAAATAGCCCATTCATCGAGCTACAAAACGATACTTTAATTGTTTTGATTCAGTGACACCTGGCTGAGAAAATATGTCGATTTTTGCAAGAGTACCAATTTTTTTACTGTATTTTCTTCTTTTTTTTAATTTTTTTGTGTTTTTTTTCCAAATATCTGATATTTTTTCGACTACTTCTGGATTTTGGATTTTTGTCGGGATAGTTTTAGCAAGTTGTTTGGATAAATATCTTTCTGTACCAGAAATGTCAGAAACATCTATTCGGTAGTTGTTTGTAAAAATAATAAATAAAGGAACATTTTCAATAATTTAACGATTTTTCTACTTTTTTCAAAGATTGAGGCCATTTTTTGACACCTTAAATTATTTCAAACCTTTTCCTTTTGGCTTCACGCCACAGACCACAGATAGGACTCTGAGTAAAAAAAGTTTTAAAAAAATCGCAGGAGTCCTTTTCGAGAAACAGGCGTTTCAAAAGGCTCGAAAAACGGAAAATACTAGATTTTCGGCGTAACATTATTCATTTACTAACCATCAAAATCGTACCATTCAGATGCCATATGATAGTCCATTCATAGCGCCATCAAAAGACACTTTATTTCTTTTGGGTCGGTAGTATCTGATGGAGAAATCCAGCTTTTTGCAAGAACGCCGTTTTTTATCCTTTTTTTTTTCATTTTTTGAATACTTCCGGTATAGTGATTATTACCGAGAGAGTTTTAATAACCGGTTTAGGCAATTAAATAGCGACAGAGTTCTGTAATGATATATTACAATATATGATCAGATAAAATGCCCCTGAGAAATCCTATGTTTAAAAGTGCCATAAATGCAAAAATGTCAAAATATCAAAAATTAAATTTCAATAACTGAATACATATTATACATTTTTGGATTCCACATTAGATCAGATATCTAAATATCATTAAAAAAATTAAAAATCAGTAAAAATAAAAAAAAATTAGAGTATTTTCCAAAATTTCACGATTTTTCGACTTTTTTCGATTTTCAGTTCGTTATTTGACCTATTACGGATATTTCAAAGTCTAAACGGACTGTTTCATACACAAGACTACCAAAAGGTATCTTGATAGAGAAAGTTTAAGAAAAATCATTGGAGCAGTTTTCGAGATACAGGCGTTCAAAAACGCTCCAAATCAGAAAATACTTGATTTTCAGCGTGCCATATTTTACTTGCTGTTCATGTTATCTGTAATAATAGGATATCATATGATACTGCGATTCTTGGGCAACCCAACGATATCTTAATCGATTTAATCCGTTGATATCGGACTAGGAATTCATGTTTTTCCCAAAAGCATTCATTTTTTGCGTTTTTTCAAAATATCGGCCATTATTTCGACTACTTCCGGTTTATAGATGTTTGTCGAAATAGCTTTATGCGTTAGTTTTGAACTATAACTTCATGTTCCAGGAGTTTCAGAAACATCGATTCGGCCGTAAAACGAAACTCGAGCTCACAAAATGGGCAGAAAATTCGAAAAAAATCGAAAAATAAAGGGTGATAACTCGGAATGAAACTTATATTTCTGGAATTGGATGGTCTTCAGGTATCCAAAAATGTAGGTCAAATTTGAAAATTTTAAAAATGACAAAAGTTGTCTCTTAATATTTGTTTTTTCAATTTTCGAACGCTAGAAGTCAGCGACGAAGTTTCGAAATTTCGAAATTTTCAACTGCCATCATCCGAGAAAAGATTTGGTGTTGCAGAAAATGTAATTTGTATGAAAATAAGTACAGAATTGACGAATCTACGGCCGTTTTTTGATTTTTTGACACCGTACGAAATTCGTTCACTTCCGGTCCGCGCAGAAGTTTCAAATATAGCCCATATGTTGCGAACACATGGTTTTATGATGGAAAATGAGGTTCTAGATCGGTATCTGTTACAGGCACTGAGAAAAAGGCTCCCCCGCAAAAAATAATAATAACTAGATCTGCTACTGTCCCAAGCAGATATGAAAGCTTTCATATTCTTCATCACGTGCCATCGATTATACCAAGTATCTTAAAGAAAGTAACAAGAAAAAAAATATTAAAATTGGTCGAAAACTCGCGAAGTTACCAAGTTGGAAATTTTTCGACCCCAAGGTCAAAGGTCAGGTCAAAGGTCAAGCTCTCTCATGAAAGGACATTGATGACTCCATCTAGGCTCATGACCCTTTCCATGCTACGGGGCCCTCGAAGGTCAAGGTAGGGTCAAACTTCACTTTATGGGCCCGTTTCGCCCACTTCCGGTCCCCGGGCGGGCGTTTTGACGTGACGCAGCGACTCGGCGGGGTGGATATACCTTTTGAATACCAAGCCTCGAGACCCGCCCGGGCACCCTTCGGGACGTTTACAGGTGGGGGTGCGGGTACATCGGTGAAACGTGCTTCTCCAGTGAGTCTCAGATGTAAACGACTAGAAGGAATGCAGTTATCAAGCTGAAAGTTAAAGGACACCTAGGCACCAGCAAGAGCTGGTTGGGACTAGAGTTTGGTACCGCTGGTGGTATTGGTTCCAGCTGTGCGCATGCGCGAATGTCGAAAAACGCCTTAGTTTTAAATATCGTGCCGCGTGCATGGCACTCGGGTGAGAGCTGCGAACTTTTTATACAATGGAGAGAATTGTCAAGGCTATTATTCCCAGCCAACACATTTTGATTCGAACCCATAGGGGCCGAGCTATAAGGCAGCAAACATGGCCCTTCGTTTTGAGAAACCATGTTTGACACCCTGCACGTGACCGTAGTTAGGGTCAGGGGTCCCAACTTTTGATACTATGGAGGGAAGTGTCCAAGCTATCGATCCTGACTAAAACATCTCGATTCGAACCCATAGCGGCCGAGATATAGGGCATCAAACGTAGCGCACAAAAAAGTGACTTGTTAGTCTAAAAAAAATCGGAAAATAGGCAAAAAATAGGCCTATTTGCGCGAGCGTGTTTTAGCAGAGTTAGTTATGTCGGAATTTCTTGAAATTTTTCAGAGATTGTGCCTTGGGATGTTAGCTAGCACAAATACAAAATTCAAGTGATTTCTAATACGGGCACATGGCCTAAAAAAGCCGACCCAGCAACTTTTGTTTTTCGTGAAAAATGGCCATATTTTTTCCAATTTTTATTCGATCATGCTCTCCTTTTGATATGTTACTAACCTCATTTCGGCGCATCCGACCAGTATAAATTTTTAAAAAAATACCCCCCAATGATGCCTCGACAGTCTCAGAACATCAAAACTTTGACAGTCTCAAAAATATAGTCCGCCATTTTGAAAAAAATCAAACTCAATACGCATCGGTGCAGAAGACTCATACCCATCACATGAGACTAACAAAATGACTTTATCTTGTCGTTTGCAATTTCAAAATTCTAAAAAACATTTTTAGTCTCAAAATCGGCGAAAAAAGCCGTAAAATCGGTTTTTTGGCCATAACTTTTGTCTTTTCATCGGAATCAGATTAGACCAGTACTCAAAATTCGAGCTAGTAAATGGGCACGTCGTGCCAAAAAACCAGGTTAATCGAAGAATTTGTGGCGCTTCTAGGGCAAAAAAGCCCTTTTTTTTCTCCTTGTGGAGTACGGTTAAATCGAGATGAACTTTCTCGGCCAAGGCAGGGATCGAACACCCGACCTCTAGGCTATGGCCCATTGTATCATATATAATACACTAAATCTCGACATTGATTTTCAGAAAAAATATTGTTTATTTTTAAACTTGAATTAGACTAGTAAAACAAATATTTTCTGGCAGTCTCAAAAATATAGTCCGCCATTTTGAAAAAATCAAACCCAATCCGCATCGGTGCAGAAGACTCATACCCATCACATGAGACTAAGTTGTACAGCACCCGGTGACCTATTTTTATTTAACCGGGGAATAAGTGATATTTCATATTATAGCAGTAAATGATTTAAATATTTCATAAGGATTTTAATACTATGTACATCATGTATGTGTCAAGGTCATAAAACGTCCGGTCATAGTATCATCCATCGAGGTTTCCCGAATGCAGATTTTTGCGACCGGGATAGATTTGCACTGCCCAGGCAACGTTCCAGTGGTCCGTTTGCCTTCAAAGTGTCCAAGCTATCGATCCCGATCAATACATATGGATTCAAACCCATAGCGGCCGAGATATGGGGCCTCAAACGTAGCGCACGAAAAAATGACTTGTTAGTCTAAAAACATTCGAAAAATAGGCAAAAAATAGGCCTAATTGCGCGAGCGTGTTTTAGCAGGCGTTACGGTTGTCGGAATTTCTTGAAATTTTCAGGGATTGTGCCTTAGGATGTTAGCTAGCACATATAAAAAATTTAAGTGATTTCTAATACGGGAACATGGCCTAAATAAAACGAACCCAAGCCGACCCAGCAACTTTTTTTTATTGTAAAACATGGCCATATTTTTTCGAATTTCTAATTCGATCATGTTCTCCTTTTAATATGTTACTAACCTCATCGTGGCGCATCCGACCAGTATAAATTTTTTTAAAAATACCTCCTAATGATGCCTCGGCAGTCTCAGAACATCAAAACTTTGACAGTCTCAAAAATATAGTTCGCCATTTTGAAAAAATCAAACCCAATCCGCATCGGTGCAGAAGACTCATACCCATCACATGAGACTAACAAAATGACTTCATCTTGTCGTTTGCAATTTCAAAATTCTAAAAAAACTTTTTAGTCTCAAAATCGGCGAAAAAAGCCGTTAAATCGTTTTTTTAACCATAACTTTTGTTTTTTTTCATCGGAATCAGATGGGACAATTACTCAAATTCGGGCTAGTAAATTGGCACATCGTGCCAAAAAAACAGCTTAGTCGAAGAATTTTTGGCGGTGCTAGGAAACACTTCTTTCCCCTTACGGAGTGCGGGAATTTACTTAGAAAAAAAACGGCAAAAAAATCCGCCGTCTCACATGTAAACGACTTGAAGGAATGCATGACCTGACAAGCACAGCTGTCTAGTCCTTCGGATGGGACGAAAAACCAAGGTCCCGTGTACACATTGGAGTGCACGTAAAATATCCCTAAGCAGTTGGAATTCGATACTGTTGAATAAACTCTATACGATGACTAAATGCGTAGATTGTAGTCACCCACACTGCATGTTTCGCTTAACAATGAAAGGATGCCGTTTTCAATGTTCGACCCTTTTGTTCTTCTAGTCCTGATATGTTGGACTGTTGATCGATGGTTTCATATAAAAGACTACCAATAAGACTCTTTGTAGAAGAAGTTCCCAAAAAATAGTATGTTGACTTTACGAGAAAGACCTCTAAACATGCTCCAAATTGTAAAAATACGACTTTTTTGATTTTCAATCTCTTTTTTTCGGCTATCCCTGATATTTAAAAAAAATGATACAATGATTTCACACAACAGGCTAGCTATTAGACTCTCTATTAACAAAAGTTTCACCGCCCTCCCTTTATTATAACCGAAGTTATCGTGCCCTAAAGAATCAACAAATCAGCATGATTATCTCTGCTTACCCTAAGCAGAAAATGCTCATCTTTGAACTCAATCATAACATTGACCTAGTGAACGTCTACAACAAGTTTGAACATTCTAGCTTAATTAGAATGAGAGTTATTGTGCTCCAAAGTCTCGGACCTTCAAATTGCTTCTATTTTTCATTTTAAATTCAAAATGGTGACTCCCGGTTGACCTTAATCAGAATTCTATTGCGACATTTTTTAGGCCTTCCTACAGGGATTCAGAAAATATAACTCCCGAGTCTGTAAGTAAAAAAGCAAAAAAGCCTTATTGATTTTTCACGTTTAAAGATGGTGGCACTTCCGGTTCGATCGACAAACTCCATTTTTTGTGTACGAATCAGTAATTCCTTGCGACATTTTTTAGGCCTGCCTACAAGGATTCAGAAAATATAACTCCCGAGTCTGTAAGTAAAATAGCAAAAAAGCCTTATTGATTTTTCACGTTTAAAGATGGTGGCACTTCCGGTTCGATCGACAAACTCCATATTTTGTGTACGAATTAGTAATTCCTTGTCTAGTATAGAAAAAAAAACTAGGTCATTCTGACCTATATTTCGACGATTTTTGGGAAAACTTTGATCCTTGATTTCACCAAAGGGAGATAAGTTAGAAAATTTCTAAAGTCATTTTTCAAGTCGCACTATTAAGGTCTACTTACATATTAAATTTCATGAAAATCGTACAACTACTAAAGAAGTTGTCGAGTTGGTGTAAACTTCCGGTTCGAAATCACAGCGACGAATTTTCGAAATTCGAAAATCCTAAATTGCAGATTTGAAGTAAAGGAGTCAAGGTATTCAAAGAAAAAAGAATTAGTAAAATAGGTGAAATAGTCACAAAGTTACAGCAAAGTAGGTCAAATGCATTTGTTCGTAAAATTCGGTGATTTCGGATGCGAAAAACGTTTTGAAAATATATTTATCCAACAGCCACCACCCATTTTTGGGGTGGTAGGTAAAAGTTTCAGAAAGATCCTATGAGTAGATTCTGAGAAATCCGATTTGTGGATAAAACACAAAAAAAAAAAATAATAAGAAGAAGAAGAATAATCTTAACAAAAACAATAAGCTTTCATATGTAAATACATATGAAAGCTTAATAATAATAATTTTAGTAAAAACAATAGTCTTTCAGACGAAACGAAAGTCTGAAAGCCTAACTAGACCTGCAAGCAGCACTGAATCGGCTTTCAGGAATTAGACAGGAAGTATGTCATCAAATAGCCCAGTCATCGAGCTCCAAAACTATACTTTAATTGTTTTGATTCAGTGACACATAGCCGAGAAATGTCGATTTTTGCAAGAGTACCAATTTTTTACTGTATTTTCTTTTTTAAAATTTTTTTTGTGTTTTTTTCCCGAAATATCTGATATTTTTTCGACTACTTCTGGATTTTGGATTATTGTCGGGATAGTTTTAACAAGTTGTTTGGATAGATATCTTTCTGTACCAGAAATGTCAGAAACATCTATTTAGTAGTTGTTTGTAAAAAAGATAAATAAAAGAACATTTTCAATAATTTAACGATTTTTCTACTTTTATCAAAGATTGAGGCCATTTTATGACACCTTAAATTATTTCAAACCTTTTCCTTTTGGATTCACGCCACAGACCACAGATAGGACTCTGAGTAAAAAAAAGTTTTTAAAAAATCGCTGGAGTCGTTTTCGAGAAAAAGGCGTCTCAAAAGGCTCCAAAAATAGAAAATACTAGATTTTCGGCGTAACATAATTTATTTATTAACTATCAAAATCGTACCATTTAGATGCCATATGATAGTCCATTAATGGGGCTATCCAAAGACACTTTATTTCTTTTGGGCCGGTAATATCTGACGGAGTAATTCAGCTTTTTGCAAGACACTTTATTTCTTTTGGGCCGGTAATAACTATCTAAATCGTACCATTTAGATGCCATATGATAGTCCATTAATGGGGCTATCCAAAGACACTTTATTTCTTTTGGGCCGGTAATATATGACGGAGTAATTCAGCTTTTTGCAAGACACTTTATTTCTTTTGGGCCGGTAATATCTGATGGAGAAAACCCGCTTTTTGCATTTTTGGATTCGACATTAGATCAGATATCTAAATATCATAAAAAAAATTTGAAAATCAGTAAAAATAAAAAAATTATAAAGTATTTTCCAAAATTTCACGAAATTTCGACTTTTTTCGATTTTCAGTGCGTTATTTGACCTATTACGGATATTTCAAAGTCTAAACCGACTGTTTCATACACAAGACTACCGAAAGGTCTCTTGATAGAAAAGGTTGAAGAAAAATCGCTGGAGCAGTTTTTGAGATATAGGCGTTCAAAAACGCTCCAAATCAGAAAATACTTGATTTTCAGCGTGCCATATTTTACTTGCTGTTCATGTTATCTGTAAGAATTGGATATCATATGATACTGCAATTCTCGGGCAACCCAACGATATCTTAATCGTTTTAATCCGTTGATATCGGACTCAGAATTCATGTTTTTTTCCAAAAGCATGCATTTTTTGCGTTTTTTTCTAAATATCAGCAATTATTTCGACTACTTCCGGTTTATAGATGTTTGTCGAAATAGCTTTATACGTTAGTGATGAACTATAACTTCATGTTCCATAAGTTTCAAAAACGTCGATTCGGCCGAAAAACGAAACTCGAGCTCACGAAATGGGCAGAAAATTCGAAAAAAATCGAAAAATAAAGGGTGATAACTCGGAAGGAAACTTATATTTCTGGAATCGGATGGTCTTCAGGTATCCAAAAATGTAGGTCAAATTTGAAAATTTTGAAAAATGACAAAAATTGTCTCTTAAATTTTTTTTTTTCATTTTTCGAACGCTAGAAGTCAGCGACGAAGTTTCGAAATTTTGAAATTTTCAACTGCTATCATCCGAGAAAAGATTTGGTGTTGCCGAAAATGTTATTTGTATGAAAATAAATACAGAATTGACGAATCTACGGCCGTTTTTTGATTTTTTGACACCGTACGAAATTCGGCCGAAATGTTAGAAACATCTATTCAGTAGTTGTTTGTAAAAAAGATAAATAAAAGAACATTTTCGATAATTTATCGATTTCAAACCTTTTCCTTTTTGATTCACGCGACAGACCACAGATAGGAGTCTGAGTAAATAAGGTTTTAAAAAAATCGCAGTAGTCGTTTTCGAGAAAAGGGTGTCTCAAAAGGCTCCAAAAACGAAAAATACTAGATTTTCGGCGTAACATCATTTATTTTCTAACCATCGAAATCGTACCATTGAGATGCCATATGATAGTCCATTTATGGGTTCATCCAAAGATACTTTATTTCTTTTGGGCCGGTAATATCTGATGGAGAAATTCAGCTTTTTGAAAGAACGACATTTTTATACCTTTTTTTTTCATTTTTTGAATACTTCCGGTATGGTGATTATTATCGAGATAGTTTTAAAAACCGGTTTAGGCAATTAAATAGCGACAGAGTTCTGTAATGATATATTACAATATATGATCAGGTAAAATGCCCCTGAGAAATCCTATGTTTAAAAGTGCCAAAAATGTCAAAATATCAAAAATTAAATTTCAATAACTGAATACATATTATACATTTTTGGATTCGACATTAGATCAGATATCTAAATATCATAAAGTTTTTTGAAAATCAGTAAAAATTAAAAAATAATAGAGTATTTTCCAAAATTTCACGATTTTTCGACTTTTTTCGATTTTCAGTTCGTTATTTGACCTATTACGGATATTTCAAAGTCTAAACGGACTGTTTCATACACAAGACTACCAAAAGGTATCTTGATAGAGAAAGTGTAAGAAAAATCATTGGAGCAGTTTTCGAGATACAGGCGTTCAAAAACGCTCCAAATCAGAAAATACTTGATTTTCAGCGTGCCATATTTTACTTTCTGTTCATGTTATCTGTAATAATAGGATATCATATGATATTGCAATTCTCGGGCAACCCAACGATATCTTAATCGATTTAATCCGTTGATATCGGACTGAGAATTCATGTTTTCCCCAAAAGCATTCATTTTTTGCGTTTTTTTCAAAATATCGGCCATTATTTCGACTACTTCCGGTTTATAGATGTTTGTCGAAATAGCTTTATACGTTAGTTTTGAAGTATAACTTTATTTTCCAGGAGTTTCAGAAACGTCGATTCGGCCGTAAAACGAAATTCGAGCTCACAAAATGGGCAGAAAATTCGAAAAAAATCGAAAAATAAAGGGTGATAACTCGGAATGAAACCTATATTTCTGAAATCGGATGGTCTTCAGGTATCCAAAAATGTAGGTCAAATTTGAAAATTTTGAAAAATGACAAAAATTGTCTCTTAAATTTTAATTTTTCAATTTTCGAACGACAATAGTCCCATAGGTTTTTTCGAAATTGAAAAATGTGAGATAGCCATTTCCTTGGAAAAGATTTGGGGTTTACAAAAATGTCATTTGTATGTAAATAGGTACAGACTTAACAAATCTACGGCTGATTTTTTGACACCGTACGAAATTCGGCCACTTCCGGTCCGCGCAGAAGTTTCAAATATAGCCCATAGGTTGCGAACACATGGTTTAATGATTGAAAATGAGGTTCTAGATCGGTATCTGTTACAGGCACTGAGAAATAGGCTCCCCCGGAAAAAAAAAATAATAATAATAATTGTAGTACAAACAATAGTCTTTCAGACGAAAGTCTGAAAGCCTAACTAGACCTGCTAGCAGCACTGAATCGGCCTTCAGGAATCAGACAGAAAATATGTCATAAAAAAAGTCCATTCATCGAGCTACAAAACGATACTTTAATTGTTTTGATTCAGTGACACCTGGCTGAGAAATGTCGATTTTTGCAAGAGTACTAATTTTTTACTGTATTTTCTTTTTTTAAATTTTTTTTGTGTTTTTTCCCCGAAATATCTGATATTTTTTCGACTACTTCTAGATTTTGGATCATTGTCGGGATACTTTTAACAAGTTGTTTGAATAGATATCTTTATGTACCAGAAGTGTCAGAAACATCCATTGAGTAGTTTTGGAAAAAAAAGATCAATTAAAGAGCGTTTCCAAAAATTTAATGATTTTATTTTTATGCTTTTCATTTTGGATTCCATATATAGACAACCGATAGGACTTTGAGTAAGAAAGTTTAAGAAAAATCGTAGGCGTCGTTTTCGAGAAAAGGGCGTCTCAGAATGTTAAAAAATTGGAAAATACTAGATTTTTGGCATACAATAATTTATTTCCTTACCATCGAAATCGTATTATTTAGATACCATATGATGGTCCATTAATAGGGCTATCCAGCCACACTTTAGTTGTTTTGTTCCGCTATTACCTAAGAGAGAAATCAAGTTTTTCCCAAGTGCGAAAATGTTTTTACTCTTTTTTTTATTTTTTGAATACTTCCGGTATGGTTATTATTGTCGAAATAGTTTTAATAGCCGGTTTGGGCACTAAAATAGCCACAGGGCTCTGTAATGATATATTACATTATCTGATCAGATATAATGCCCCTGAGAAATCCTATGTTCAAAAGTGCCAAAAATGAAAAAAAAATTAAAATATCTTAAAGTTAATTTTAATAATTACATACATATTATACATTGTTAGAATCGTAATTAGGTCAGCTATCTGAATATACAACCTTTGTTTTAAAAAAATCTCTTAAAATAAAAAAATAGTAGAGCATTTTCCAAAATTTCACGATTTTTCGACTTTTTTCGATTTTCAGTCCCTTTTTATCCTATTCCAGACATTTCAAAGTCTTGTTAAATGACTTTATGCAAAATACCTCCAAAAGGACTCTCGATAGAAAAAATTTAAAAAAATTTGCAGGTTAAGTTTTCGAGATACAGGCGTCCAAAAACGCTCCAAATCAGAAAATACTTGATTTTAAGCGTGCCATATTTTGCTGTCTAATCATAGTATCTGTATGAATAGGGTATCATATGATAGTCCAGCAATCGTGCCATCAAACGATACCTTCATTCGTGTAATCCATTGATATCGGACGGAGAAATAGCGTTTTCCCCAAAAATATCCATTTTTTGCATTTTTTTCAAAATATTGCACATTATTTCGACCACTTCCGGTTTAAGGATTCGTGTCGAAATTGCTTTATCAGTTGGTATTGGACTATAACTTCATGTTCCAGAAGTTTCAGAAACGTCAATTCTGCCATAAAACGAGACCCGAGCTCACAAAATTGAAAGGAAATTCGAAAAAAATCGAAAAATAAAGGGCGATAACTCTGAATGAAACTTATATTACTGGAATCGGATGGACTTCAGGTATCAAAACATGTAGGTCAAATTAGAAAATTTTGAAAAATAATAAAAATTGTCTCGTAAACAACATGTTTTCAATTTTCGAACGCGGAAAATCATAGACGAATGTTCGAAATTGAAAAATGTGAGATAGCCATTGTTTTAAAAAAGATTCAGGGATTCCAAAAATGTAATTTGTTTAAAAATGGATAAAGAATTGACGAAACTATGGCCGATTTTAAATTTTTAGAGAATGTACAAAGTTCGGTCACTTCCGGTATGCGCAGAAATTTCAAAAATATTTTATCAAGTAGCCACCACATGGTTTCCTGATAGAAAAGCTAATTTCAGATCGATATCTGTTTTCGAACATGGAGATCTAGGCCCTCGCGGTAAATAATAATAATAATAATAACTAGACCTGCAAGCAGCACTGAATCGGCTTTCAGGAATCAGACAGGAAGTATGTCATAAAATAGCCTATTCATCGAGCTACAAAACGATACTTTAATTGTTTTGATTCAGTGACACCTGGCTGAGAAATGCAGATTTTTACAAAAGTACCAATTTTTTACTTTTTTTTAAAAAAAGAATTGTGTTTTTTTCTCAAATATCTGAAATTTTTTCGACTACTTTTGGGTTTTGGATTATTATCGGAATAGTTTTAGCAAGTTGTTTGAATAGATATCTTTCTGTACCAGAAATGTCAGAAACATCTATTCAGTAGTTGTTTGTAAAAAAGATAAATAAAAGAACATTTTCGATAATTTAACGATTTTTCTACTTTTATCAAAGATTGAGGCCATTTTATGACACCTTTAATTATTTCAAACCTTTTCCTTTTTGATTCACACCACAGACCACAGATAGGAGTCTGAGTAAAAAAGGTTTTAAAAAAATCGCAGGAGTCGTTTTCGAGAAAAGGGTGTCTCAAAAGGCTCCAAAAACGAAAAATACTAGATTTTCTGCGTAACATAATTTATTTACTAACCATCGAAATCGTACCATTGAGATGCAATATGATAGTCCATTAATGGGGCCATCCAAAGACACTTTATTTCTTTTGAACCGGTAATATCTAATGGAGAAATCCAGCTTTTTGCAAGAACGATATTTTTATACCTTTTTTTTTCATTTTTTGAATACTTCCGGTATGGTGATTGTTATCGAGATAGTTTTAATAATTGGTAGCAACAGAGTTCTGTAATGATATATTACAATATATGATCAGATAAAATGCCCATGAGAAATCCTATGTTAAAAAGTGCCAAAAATGCAAAAATATCAAAATATCAAAAATTAAATTTCAATAACTGAATACATATTATACATTTTTGGATCAGATATCTAAATATCATAAAGTTTTTTGAAAATCAGTAAAAAAAAATAAATAATAGAGTATTTTCCAAAATTTCACGATTTTTCGACTTTTTTCGATTTTCAGTTCGTTATTTGACCTATTACGGATATTTCAAAGTCTAAAGGGACTGTTTCATACACAAGACTACCAAAAGGTATCTTGATAGAGAAAGTTTAAGAAAAATCATTGGAGCAGTTTTCGAGATACAGGCGTTCAAAAACGCTCCAAATCAGAAAATACTTGATTTTCAGCGTGCCATATTTTACTTGCTGTTCATGTTATCTGTAATAATAGGATATCATATGATACTGCAATTCTCGGGCAACCCAACGATATCTTAATCGATTTAATCCGTTGATATCGGACTGAGAATTCATGTTTTTCCCAAAAGCATTCATTTTTTGCGTTTTTTTCAAAATATCGGCCATTATTTCGACTACTTCCGGTTTATAGATGTTTGTCGAAATAGCTTTATACGTTAGTTTTGAACTATAACTTCATGTTCCAGGAGTTTCAGAAACGTCGATTCGGCCGTAAAACGAAACTCGAGCTCACAAAATGGGCAGAAAACTCGAAAAAAATCGAAAAATAAAGGGTGATAACTCGGAATGAAACTTATATTTCTGGAATCGGATGGTCTTCAGGTATTCAAAAATGTAGGTCAAATTTGAAAATTTTGAAAAATGACAAAAATTGTCTCTTAAATTTTTTTTGGTCATTTTTCGAACGCTAGAAGTCAGCGACGAAGTTTCGAAATATTCAACTGCTATCATCCGAGAAAAGATTTGGTGTTTCCGAAAATGTTATTTGTATGAAAATAAGTACAGAATTAACGAATCTACGGCTGTTTTTTGATTTTTTGACACCGTACAAAATTCGGCCACTTCCGGTCTGCGCAGAAGTTTCAAATATAGCCCATATGTTGGAAACACACGGTTTAATGATAGAAAATGAGGTTCTAGATCGGTGTCTGTTACAGGCACTGAGAAATAGGCTCCCCCGAAGAAAAAAAAATAATAACTAGATCTGCTACTGTCCCATGCAGATATGAAAGCTTTCATATTTATCGTCACGTGTCATTGATTGTATCAAGTATCCTAAATAAAAGGATAAGAAAAAACTCGCGAAGTTACAAGTCTAAATATAGTATGAATCATTGCACCCAGGCATAACAATAATCTGAAAACTAAAGGGAAATAACTGAAACTTGTATTACTGTAATGAGACGGATGAGAAAATGAAATGAAAATGGCGGGGGAAAAAAAATAAAAATGGCAGGTTGGACAGGCGACCTTACTCCTTGTCACGTACAACCGAGCAGTTAACTCAATGACAGGCGCGCGTGCTAACCATTCAGCCACCAAACCCCCCTTTGAAATCAGACACGTGCAATATGTCATATAGGAAGAATAAGAAGTCGCTCACAACAAAATGGTAAATTAATGAGTTTAGGTCAAAAGGTTGAGCTACTGTTTTAGAGTATTTAATAGTTTTATAGAGACACGTTAAGAGTTGTTCATAGTTAAATGAAAGTTTAATTTTAAATAAGACCAATAAAATTAGGATTTAATAATGCCAGACTAATATTTCCAATATGTTTGGTTATAAGTAGGAAATCGTGACGACTTCTTAAGCATGTTTTAAACAAAGGGTCATAGACTGCAATATACAAGAATGGCACTCTGCAATAAAAAAAAACTGGCCAAAGCAAGATTTCTATGCAGAAATTAAATAATTGCTAGAACCAGAAAAATATTTATCCACTATAATAAATAAGCAACATAGAGAAAATGAAATGAAATTGAATGGGGTTAAACGTCCTACTGTGCTGCTCCTAAAATGGGCTACTGAAGACGGGCATACGCCATAAAGTGTGCAATGAGGGAAATTTTACCCGGGCAGCGGCGTTACGACCTACGAGGTTGGACATGCGACCATACTCCTTGTCACGTACAACCAAGAAATCGAAACAACGCCAGTTGACTCAGTGACAGACGTTATGATACAGAGCGCACGTGCTAACCATTCAGCCACGCAACCTCCCTAAAATCGGCAAATTGCTGACCTACAGCGAGAAATATTTCAACCGGGCCAAATTTTCTATTTTAACATTTTAATTTGCACGGTAATTTAGTTATCAACCGAATATTACAATAAACGTTTGCCCCTTAAAATCGGCAAATTGCTGACTTTAAATTGAGAAACATTACAACCGGGCGAAATTTTCTGTTTTATCACTTTTACAGTACCTTTGATTACCAACCGATTATTACAAAACTTTAAAAATAAAAGAGAAAGAGAGAAATGCGGCCTAACGTCCATTCGACACAAACTAGGTCATTTCGGGACTAACATATGTTTCTTAATTTTATTTAAAAACTCCCCTTGCGCTTACTGGTCTTTAGCTGTTGGGAGGAAACCGAAGAACACGGAGAAAACCCACGAGATTGGACATCATACACCATGTCACGTGCAACCTGGAGATCGAAACGACGCCCGTTGACTCAATGACAAACGTTACGATACAGCGAGCACATGCTAACCATTCAGCCATCCAGCCTCCCTGAATTCGGAAAATTGCTGACTTATAGCAAGAAACATTTCAACCGGGCGAAATTTTCTGTTTTAACAGTTTAATGTGCACGGTACTTTAATAATTACCAACCGATTATTACAAAACGTTTGAAAATAAGCTTCAACTGACCAGCTTAATCGTATGCAATAAACGTTTGGCCTGAATTGAAAGTTCTGCACGGAAAAAGTTCATCTCGATTTCCCGGCGTGGTTCCCCTTGTCAGTGAGGCAGAACGCAGGGCCTGACAAGCACAGCTGTCTAGTCCTTCGGATGGGACGAAAAACCAAGGTCCCGTGTACACATTGGAGTGCACGTAAAATATCCCTAAGCAGTTGGAACTCGATACTGTTGAATAAACTCTATACGATGACTAAATGCGTAGATTGTAGTCACCCACACTGCATGTTTCGCTTAACAATGAAAGGGTGCCGTTTTCAATGTTCGATCCTTTTGTTCTTCTACTCCTGATATGTTGGACTGTTGATCGATGGTTTCATATAAAAGACTACCAATAAGACTCTTTGTAGAAGAAGTTCCCAAAAAATAGTATGTTGACTTTACGAGAAAGACCTCTAAACATGCTCCAAATTGTAAAAATACGACTTTTTTGGATTTTCAATCTCTTTTTTTCGGCTTTTTCTTTTTTTACACCAACTGTTGATCGATGGTTTCATATAAAAGACTACCAATAAGACTCTTTGTAGAAGAAGTTCCCAAATAATAGTATGTTGACTTTACGAGAAAGACCTCTAAACATGCTCCAAATTGTAAAAATACGACTTTTTGGATTTTCAATCTCTTTTTTTCGGCTATCCCTGATATTTAAAAAAAATGATACAATGATTTCATACAACAGGCTAGCTATTAGACTCTCTATTAACAAAAGTTTCACCACCCTCCCTTCATTATAATCGAAGTTATCGTGCCCTAAAGAATCAACAAATCAGCATGCTTATCTCTGCTTACCCTAAGCAGAAAATACTCATCTTTGAACTCAATCATAACATTGACCTAGTGAACGTCTACAACAAGTTTGAACATTCTAGCTTAATTAGAATGACAGTTTTTGTGTTCCAAAGTCTCGGCCCTTCAAATTGCTTCTATTTTTCATTTTCAATTCAAAATGGTGACTCCCGGTTGACTTAAATCAAAATTCTATTGCGACATTTTTTAGGCCTGCCTACAAGGATTCAGAAAATATAACTCCCGAGTCTGTAAGTAAAATAGCAAAAAAGCCTTATTGATTTTTCACGTTTAAAGATGGTGGCACTTCCGGTTCGATCGACAAACTCCATATTTTTTGTGTACGAATCAGTAATTCCTTGTCTAGTATAGACAAAAAAAACTAGGTCATTCTGACCTATATTTCGACGATTTTTTGGAAAACTTTGATCCTTGATTTCACCAAGGGGAGATAAGTTAGAAAATTTCTAAAGTCATTTTTCAAGTCGCGTCATTAAGGTCTACTTACAAATTAAATTTCATGAAAATCGTACAACTACTAAAGAGGTTGTCGAGTTGGTGTAAACTTCCGGTTCGAAATCACAGCGACGAATTTTCGAAATTCGAAAATCCGAAATTGCAGATTTGAAGTAAAGGAGTCAAGGTATTCAAAGAAAAAAGAATTAGTAATATAGGTGAAATAGTCACAAAGTTACAGCAAAGTAGGTCAAATGCATTTGTTCGTAAAATTCGGTGATTTCGAATGCGAAAAACGTTTTGAAAATATATTTATCCAACAGCCACCACCCATTTTTTGGGGGGTAGGTAAAAGTTTCAGAAAGATCCTATGAGTAGATTCTGAGAAATCCGATTTGTGAATAAAACACAAAAAAAAAAATAATAAGAACTAGATCTGCTACTGTCCCATGCAGATATGAAAGCTTTCATATTTATCGTCACGTGTCATTGATTGTATCAAGTATCCTAAATAAAAGGATAAGAAGAAACTCGCGAAGTTACGAGTCTAAATATAGTATGAATCATTGCACCCAGGCATAACAATAATCTGAAAACTAAAGGGAAATAACTGAAACTTGTATTACTGTAATGAGACGGATGAGAAAATGAAATGAAAATGGCGGGGAAAAAAATTAAAAATGGCAGGTTGGACAGGCGACCTTACTTCTTGTCACGTACAACCGAGCATTCGAAAACACGCTAGTTAACTCAATGACAGGCGCGCGTGCTAACCATTCAGCCACCCAACCCCCCTTTGAAATCAGACACGTGCAATATGTCATATAGGAAGAATAAGAAGTCGCTCACAACAAAATGGTAAATTAATGAGTTTAGGTCAAAAGGTTGAGCTACTGTTTTAGAGTATTTAATAGTTTTAAAGAGACACGCTAAGAGTTGTTCATAGTTAAATTAAAGTTTAATTTTAAATTAGACCAATAAAATTAGAATTTAATAATGCCAGACTAATATTTCCAATATGTTTGGTTATAAGTAGGAAATCGTGATCTTAAGCATGTTTTAAACAAAGGGTCATAGACTGCAATATACAAGAATGGCACTCTGCAATAAAAAAACTGGCCAAAGCAAGATTTCTATGCAGAAATTAAATAATTGCTAGAACCAGAAAAATATTTATCCACTATAATAAATAAGCAACATAGAGAAAATGAAATGAAATTGAATGGGTTTAACGTCCTACTGTGCTGCTCCTAAAATGGGCTACTGAAGACGGGCATACGCCATAAAGTGTGCAATGAGGGAAATTTTACCCGGGCAGCGGCGTTACGACCTACAAGGTTGGACATGCGACCATACTCCTTGTCACGTACAACCAAGAAATCGAAACAACGCCAGTTGACTCAGTGACAGACGTTATGATACAGAGCGCACGTGCTAACCATTCAGCCACGCAACCTCCCTAAAATCGGCAAATTGCTGATCTACAGCGAGAAATATTTCAACCGGGCCAACTTTTCTATTTTAACAGTTTAATTTGCACGGTACCTTTAGTTATCAAACGAATATTACAAAACTTTTAAAAATAAGCTCCCCCTGACTAGCTTAATCGTTCGCAATAAACGTTTGCCCCTTAAAATCGGCAAATTGCTGACTTTAAATTGAGACACATTACAACCGGACGAAATTTTCTGTTTTATCACTTTTACAGTACCTTTGATTACCAACCGATTATTACAAAACTTTAAAAATAAAAGAGAAAGAGAGAAATGCGGCCTGATGTCCATTCGACACAAACTAGGTCATTTCGGGACTAACGTATGTTTTTTAATTTTATTAAAAACTCCCCTTGCGCTTACTGGTCTTTAGCCGTTGGGAGGAAACCGAAGAACACGGAGAAAACCCACGAGATTGGACATCATACACCATGTCACGTGCAACCTGGAGATCGAAACGACGCCCTTTGACTCAGTGACAAACGTTACGATACAGCGAGCACATGCTAACCATTCAGCCATCCAGCCTCCCTGAATTCGGAAAATTGCTGACTTATAGCAAGAAACATTTCAACCGGGCGAAAATTTCTGTTTTAACAGTTTAATGTGCACGGTACTTTAATAATTACCAACCGATTATTACAAAACTTTTGAAAATAAGCTCCAACTGACCAGCTTAATCGTATGCAATAAACGTTTGGCCTGAATTGAAAGTTCTGCACGGAAAAAGTTCATCTCGATTTCCCGGCGTGGTTCCCCTTGCCAGTGAGGCAGAACGCAGGGCCTGACAAGCACAGCTGTCTAGTCCTTCGGATGGGACGAAAAACCAAGGTCCCGTGTACACATTGGAGTGCACGTAAAATATCCCTAAGCAGTTGGAATTCGATACTGTTGAATAAACTCTATACGATGACTAAATGCGTAGATTGTAGTCACCCACACTGCATGTTTCGCTTAACAATGAAAGGGTGCCGTTTTCAATGTTCGACCCTTTTGTTCTTCTACTCCTGATATGTTGGACTGTTGATCGATGGTTTCATATAAAAGACTACCAATAAGACTCTTTGTAGAAGAAGTTCCCAAAAAATAGTATGTTGACTTTACGAGAAAGACCTCTAAACATGCTCCAAATTGTAAAAATACGACTTTTTGGATTTTCAATCTCTTTTTTTCGGCTATCCCTGATATTTAAAAAAAATGATACAATGATTTCACACAACAGGCTAGCTGTTAGACTCTCTATTAACAAAAGTTTCACCGCCCTCCCTTCATTATAACCGAAGTTATCGTGCCCTAAAGAATCAACAAATCAGCATGCTTATCTCTGCTTACCCTAAGCAGAAAATGCTCATCTTTGAACTCAATCATAACATTGACCTAGTGAACGTCTACAACAAGTTTGAACATTCTAGCTTAATTAGAATGAGAGTTATTGTGCTCCAAAGTCTCGGCCCTTCAAATTGCTTCTATTTTTCATTTTCAATTCAACATGGTGACTCCCGGTTGACCTAAATCAGAATTCTATTGCGACATTTTTTAGGCCTGCCTACAAGGATTCAGAAAATATAACTCCCGAGTCTGTAAGTAAAATAGCAAAAAAGCCTTATTGATTTTTCACGTTTAAAGATGGTGGCACTTCCGGTTCGATCGACAAACTCCATATTTTGTGTACGAATTAGTAATTCCTTGTCTAGTATAGAAAAAAAAAACTTGGTCATTCTGACCTATATTTCGACGATTTTTTGGAAAACTTTGATCCTTGATTTCACCAAGGGGAGATAAGTTAGAAAATTTCTAAAGTCATTTTTCAAGTCGCGTCATTAAGGTCTACTTACATATTAAATTTCATGAAAATCGTACAACTACTAAAGAGGTTGTCGAGTTGGTGTAAACTTCCGGTTCGAAATCACAGCGACGAATTTTCGAAATTCGAAAATCAGAAATTGCAGATTTGAAGTAAAGGAGTCAAGGTATTCAAAGATTTTTTTTTTAGTAAAATAGGTGAAATAGTCACAAAGTTACAGCAAAGTAGGTCAAATGCATTTGTTCGTAAAATTCGGTGATTTCGAATGCGAAAAACGTTTTGAAAATATATTTATCCAACAGCCACCACCCATTTTTGGGGGGGTAGGTAAAAGTTTCAGAAAGATCCTATGAGTAGATTCTGAGAAATCCGATTTGTGAATAAAACACACAAAAAAAAAATAAGAACTAGATCTGCTACTGTCCCATGCAGATATGAAAGCTTTCATATTTATCGTCACGTGTCATTGATTGTATCAAGTATCCTAAATAAAAGGATAAGAAGAAACTCGCGAAGTTACAAGTCTAAATATAGTATGAATCATTGCACCCAGGCATAACAATAATCTGAAAACTAAAGGGAAATAACTGAAACTTGTATTACTGTAATGAGACGGATGAGAAAATGAAATGAAAATGGCGGGGAAAAAAAATTAAAAATGGCAGGTTGGACAGACGACCTTACTCCTTGTCACGTACAACCGAGCATTCGAAAACACGCTAGTTAACTCAATGACAGGCGCGCGTGCTAACCATTCAGCCATCCAACCCCCCTTTGAAATCAGACACGTGCAATATGTCATATAGGAAGAATAAGAAGTCGCTCACAACAAAATGGTAAATTAATGAGTTTAGGTCAAAAGGTTGAGCTACTGTTTTAGAGTATTTAATAGTTTTAAAGAGACACGTTAAGAGTTGTTCATAGTTAAATGAAAGTTTAATTTTAAATAAGACCAATAAAATTAGGATTTAATAATGCCAGACTAATATTTCCAATATGTTTGGTTATAAGTAGGAAATCGTGACGACTTATTAAGCATGTTTTAAACAAAGGGTCATAGACTGCAATATACAAGAATGGCACTCTGCAATAAAAAAAAACTGGCCAAAGCAAGATTTCTATGCAGAAATTAAATAATTGCTAGAACCAGAAAAATATTTATCCACTATAATAAATAAGCAACATAGAGAAAATGAAATGTAATTGAATGGGGTTTAACGTCCTACTGTGCTGCTCCTAAAATGGGCTACTGAAGACGGACATAAGCCATAAAGTGTGCAATGAGGTTGGACATGCAACCATACTCCTTGTTTCGTACAACCAAGAAATCGAAACAACGCAAGTTGACTCAGTGACAGACGTTATGATACAGAGCGCACGTGCTAACCATTCAGCCACGCAACCTCCCTAAAATCGGCAAATTGCTGACCTACAGCGAGAAATATTTCAACCGGGCCAAATTTTCTATTTTAACAGTTTAATTTGCACGGTACCTTTAGTTATCAACCGAATATTACAAAACTTTTAAAAATAAGCTCCCCCTGACCAGCTTAATCGTTCGCAATAAACGTTTGCCCCTTAAAATCGGCAAATTGCTGACTTTAAATTGAGAAACATTACAACCGGACGAAATTTTCTGTTTTATCACTTTTACAGTACCTTTGATTACCAACCGATTATTACAAAACTTTAAAAATAAAGAGAAAGAGAGAAATGCGGCCTAATGTTCATTCGACACAAACTAGGTCATTTCGGGACTAACATATGTTTTTCAATTTTATTTAAAAACTCCCCTTGCGCTTACTGGTCTTTAGCCGTTGGGAGGAAACCGAAGAACATAGAGAAAACCCACGAGATTGGACATCATACACCATGTCACGTGCAACCTGGAGATCGAAACGACGCCCGTTGACTCAATGACAAACGTTACGATACAGCGAGCACATTCTAACCATTCCCTGAATTCGGAAAATTGCTGACTTATAGCAAGAAACATTTCAACCGGGCGAAATTTTCTGTTTTAACAGTTTAATGTGCACGGTACTTTAATAATTACCAACCGATTATTACAAAACTTTTGAAAATAAGCTCCAACTGACCAGCTTAATCGTATGCAATAAACGTTTGGCCTAAATTGAAAGTTCTGCACGGAAAAGTTCATCTCGATTTCTCGGCGTGGTTCCCCTTGTCAGTGAGGCAGAACACAGGGCCTGACAAGCACAGCTGTCTAGTCCTTCGGATGGGACAAAAACCAAGGTCCCGTGTACACATTGGAATGCGCGTAAAATATCCCTAAGCAGTTGGAATTCGATACTGTTGAATAAACTCTATACGATGACTAAATGCGTAGATTGTAGTCACCCACACTGCATGTTTCGCTTAACAATGAAAGGGTGCCGTTTTCAATGTTCGATCCTTTTGTTCTTCTACTCCTGATATGTTGGACTGTTGATCGATGGTTTCATATAAAAGACTACCAATAAGACTCTTTGTAGAAGAAGCTCCCAAAAAATAGTATGTTGACTTTACGAGAAAGACCTCTAAACATGCTCCAAATTGTAAAAATACGACTTTTTGGATTTTCAATCTCTTTTTTTCGATAGAGAAAATGAAATGAACTTGAATGGGGTTTAACGTCCTACTGTGCTGCTCCTAAAATGGGCTACTGAAGACGGGCATACGCCATAAAGTGTGCAATGAGGGAAATTTTACCCGGGCAGCGGCGTTACGACCTACGAGGTTGGACATGCGACCATATTCCTTGTCACGTACAATCAAGAAATCGAACCAACGCCAGTTGACTCAGTGACAGACGTTATGATACAGAGCGCACGTGCTAACCATTCAGCCAAGCAACCTCCCTAAAATCGGCAAATTGCTGACCTACAGCGAGAAATATTTCAACCGGGCCAAATTTTCTATTTTAACAGTTTAATTTGCACGGTACCTTTAGTTATCAACCGAATATTACAAAACTTTTAAAAATAAGCTCCCCCTGACCAGCTTAATCGTTCGCAATAAACGTTTGCCCCTTAAAATCGGCAAATTGCTGGCTTTAAATTGAGAAACATTACAACCGGACGAAATTTTCGGTTTTATCACTTTACAGTACCTTTGATTACCAACCGATTATTTTAAAACTTTAAAAATAAAAGAGAAAGAGAGAAATGCGGCCTAATGTCCATTCGACACAAACTAGGTCATTTCGGGACTAACATATGTTTTTTAATTTTATTTAAAAACTCCCCTTGCGCTTACTGGTCTTTAGCCGTTGGGAGGAAACCGAAGAACACGGAGAAAACCCACGAGATTGGACATCATACACCATGTCACGTGCAACCTGGAGATCGAAACGACGCCCGTTGACTCAATGACAAACGTTACGATACAGCGAGTACATGCTAACCATTCAGCCATCCAGCCTCCCTGAATTCGGAAAATTGCTGACTTATAGCAAGAAACATTTCAACCGGGCGAAAATTTCTGTTTTAACAGTTTAATGTGCACGGTACTTTAATAATTACCAACCGATTATTACAAAACTTTTGAAAATAAGCTCCAACTGACCAGCTTAAGCGTATGCAATAAACGTTTGGCCTGAATTGAAAGTTCTGCACGGAAAAAGTTCATCTCGATTTCCCGGCGTGGTTCCCCTTGCCAGTGAGGCAGAACGCAGGGCCTGACAAGCACAGCTGTCTAGTCCTTCGGATGGGACGAAAAACCAAGGTCCCGTGTACACATTGGAGTGCACGTAAAATATCCCTAAGCAGTTGGAATTCGATACTGTTGAATAAACTCTATACGATGACTAAATGCGTAGATTGTAGTCACCCACACTGCATGTTTCGCTTAACAATGAAAGGGTGCCGTTTTCAATGTTCGACCCTTTTGTTCTTCTACTCCTGATATGTTGGACTGTTGATCGATGCTTTCATATAAAAGACTACCAATAAGACTCTTTGTAGAAGAAGTTCCCAAAAAATAGTATGTTGACTTTACGAGAAAGACCTCTAAACATGCTCCAAATTGTAAAAATACGACTTTTTGGATTTTCAATCTCTTTTTTTCGGCTATCCCTGATATTTAAAAAAAATGATACAATGATTTCACACAACAGGCTAGCTGTTAGACTCTCTATTAACAAAAGTTTCACCGCCCTCCCTTCATTATAACCGAAGTTATCGTGCCCTAAAGAATCAACAAATCAGCATGCTTATCTCTGCTTACCCTAAGCAGAAAATGCTCATCTTTGAACTCAATCATAACATTGACCTAGTGAACGTCTACAACAAGTTTGAACATTCTAGCTTAATTAGAATGAGAGTTATTGTGCTCCAAAGTCTCGGCCCTTCAAATTGCTTCTATTTTTCATTTTCAATTCAACATGGTGACTCCCGGTTGACCTAAATCAGAATTCTATTGCGACATTTTTTAGGCCTGCCTACAAGGATTCAGAAAATATAACTCCCGAGTCTGTAAGTAAAATAGCAAAAAAGCCTTATTGATTTTTCACGTTTAAAGATGGTGGCACTTCCGGTTCGATCGACAAACTCCATATTTTGTGTACGAATTAGTAATTCCTTGTCTAGTATAGAAAAAAAAAACTAGGTCATTCTGACCTATATTTCGACGATTTTTTGGAAAACTTTGATCCTTGATTTCACCAAGGGGAGATAAGTTAGAAAATTTCTAAAGTCATTTTTCAAGTCGCGTCATTAAGGTCTACTTACATATTAAATTTCATGAAAATCGTACAACTACTAAAGAGGTTGTCGAGTTGGTGTAAACTTCCGGTTCGAAATCACAGCGACGAATTTTCGAAATTCGAAAATCCGAAATTGCAGATTTGAAGTAAAGGAGTCAAGGTATTCAAAGAATTTTTTTTTAGTAAAATAGGTGAAATAGTCACAAAGTTACAGCAAAGTAGGTCAAATGCATTTGTTCGTAAAATTCGGTGATTTCGAATGCGAAAAACGTTTTGAAAATATATTTATCCAACAGCCACCACCCATTTTTGGGGGGGTAGGTAAAAGTTTCAGAAAGATCCTATGAGTAGATTCTGAGAAATCCGATTTGTGAATAAAACACAAAAAAAAAAAATAAGAATAATAATCTTAACAGAAACAATAAGCTTTCATATGTAAATACATATGAAAGCTTAACTAGATCTGCTACTGTCCCATGCAGATATGAAAGCTTTCACATTTATCGTCACGTGTCATTGATTGTATCAAGTATCCTAAATAAAAGGATAAGAAGAAACTCGCGAAGTTATAAGTCTAAATATAGTATGAATCATTGCACCCAGGCATAACAATAATCTGAAAACTAAAGGGGAAAAAACTGAAACTTGTATTACTGTAATGAGAAAATGAAATGAAAATGGCGGGGGAAAAAAAATTAAAAATGGCAGGTTGGACAGGCGACCTTACTCCTTGTCACGTACAACCGAGCATTCGAGAACACGCTAGTTAACTCAATGACAGGCGCGCTTGCTAACGATTCAGCCACCCAACCCCCCTTTGAAATCAGACACGTGCAATATGTCACATAGGAAGAATAAGAAGTCGCTCACAACAAAATGGTAAATTAATGAGTTTAGGTCAAAAGGTTGAGCTACTGTTTTAGAGTATTTAATAGTTTTAAAGAGACACGTTAAGAGTTGTTCATAGTTAAATGAAAGTTTAATTTTAAATAAGACCAATAAAATTAGGATTTAATAATGCCAGACTAATATTTCCAATATGTTTGGTTATAAGTAGGAAATCGTGACGACTTCTTAAGCATGTTTTAAACAAAGGGTCATAGACTGCAATATACAAGAATGGCACTCTGCAATAAAAAAAACCTGGCCAAAGCAAGATTTCTATGCAGAAATTAAATAATTGCTAGAACCAGAAAAATACTTATCCACTATAATAAATAGGCAAGATAGAGAAAATGAAATGAAATTGAATGGGGTTTAACGTCCTACTGTGCTGCTCCTAAAATGGGCTACTGAAGACGGGCATACGCCATAAAGTGTGCAATGAGGGAAATTTTACCCGGGCAGCGGCGTTACGACCTACGAGGTTAGACATGCGACCATACTCATTGTCACGTACAACCAAGAAATCGAAACAACGCCAGTTGACTCAGTGACAGACGTTATGATACAGAGCGCACGTGCTAACCATTCAGCCACGCAACCTCCCTAAAATCGGCAAATTGCTGACCTACAGCGAGAAATATTTCAACCGGGCCAAATTTTCTATTTTAACAGTTTAATTTGCACGGTACCTTTAGTTATCAACCGAATATTACAAAACTTTTAAAAATAAGCTCCCCCTGACCAGCTTAATCGTTCGCAATAAACGTTTGCCCCTTAAAATCGGCAAATTGCTGACTTTAAATTGAGAAACATCACAACCGGACGAAATTTTCTGTTTTATCACTTTTACAGTACCTTTGATTACCAACCGATTATTACAAAACTTTAAAAATAAAAGAGAAAGAGAGAAATGCGGCCTAATGTCCATTCGACACAAACTAGGTCACTTCGGGACTAACATGTGTTTTTTAATTTTATTTAAAAACTCCCCTTGCGCTTACTGGTCTTTAGCCGTTGGGAGGAAACCGAAGAACACGGAGAAAACCCACGAGATTGAACATCATACACCATGTCACGTGCAACCTGGAGATCGAAACGACGCCCGTTGACTCAATGACAAACGTTACGATACAGCGAGCACAAGCTAACCATTCAGCCATCCAGCCTCCCTGAATTCGGAAAATTGCTGACTTATAGCAAGAAACATTTCAACCGGGCGAAATTTTCTGTTTTAACAGTTTAATGTGCACGGTACTTTAATAATTACCAACCGATTATTACAAAACTTTTGAAAATAAGCTCCAACTGACCAGCTTAAACGTATGCAATAAACGTTTGGCCTGAATTGAAAGTTCTGCACGGAAAAAGTTCATCTCGATTTCCCGGCGTGGTTCCCCTTGTCAGTGAGGCAGAACGCAGGGCCTGACAAGCACAGCTGTCTAGTCCTTCGGATGGGACGAAAAACCAAGGTCCCGTGTACACATTGGAGTGAACGTAAAATATCCCTAAGCAGTTGGAACTCGATACTGTTGAATAAACTCTATACGATGACTAAATGCGTAGATTGTAGTCACCCACACTGCATGTTTCGCTTAACAATGAAAGGGTGCCGTTTTCAATGTTCGATCCTTTTGTTCTTCTACTCCCGATATGTTGGACTGTTGATCGATGGTTTCATATAAAAGACTACCAATAAGACTCTTTGTAGAAGAAGTTCCCAAAAAATAGTATGTTGACTTTACGGGAAAGACCTCTAAACATGCTCCAAATTGTAAAAATACGACTTTTTGGATTTTCAATCTCTTTTTTTCGGCTATCCCTGATATTTAAAAAAAATGATACAATGATTTCACACAACAGGCTAGCTATTAGACTCTCTATTAACAAAAGTTTCACCGCCCTCCCTTCATTATAACCGAAGTTATCGTGCCCTAAAGAATCAACAAATCAGCATGCTTATCTCTGCTTACCCAGAGCAGAAAATATACATCTTTGAACTCAATCATAACATTGACGTAGTGAACGTCTACAACAAGTTTGAACATTCTAGCTTAATTAGAATGAGAGTTATTGTGCTCCAAAGTTTCGGCCCTTCAAATTGCTTCTATTTTTCATTTTCAATTCAAAATGGTGACTCCCGGTTGACCTAAATCAGAATTCTATTGCGACATTTTTTAGGCCTGCCTACAAGGATTCAGAAAATATAACTCCAGAGTCTGTAAGTAAAATAGCAAAAAAGCCTTATTGATTTTTCACGTTTAAAGATGGTGGCACTTCCGGTTCGATCGACAAACTCCATATTTTGTGTACGAATCAGTAATTCCTTGTCTAGTATAGAAAAAAAAACTTGGTCATTCTGACCTATATTTCGACGATTTTTTGGAAAACTTTGATCCTTGATTTCACCAAGGGGAGATAAGTTAGAAAATTTCTAAAGTCATTTTTCAAGTCGCGTCATTAAGGTCTACTTACATATTAAATTTCATGAAAATCGTACAACTACTAAAGAGGTTGTCGAGTTGGTGTAAACTTCCGGTTCAAAATCACAGCGACGAATTTTCGAAATTCGAAAATCCGAAATTGCAGATTTGAAGTAAAGGAGTCAAGGTATTCAAAGAAAAAAGAATTAGTAAAATAGGTGAAATAGTCACAAAGTTACAGCAAAGTAGGTCAAATGCATTTGTTCGTAAAATTCGGTGATTTCGAATGCGAAAAACGTTTTGAAAATATATTTATCCAACAGCCACCACCCATTTTTGGGGGGGTAGGTAAAAGTTTCAGAAAGATCCTATGAGTAGATTCTGAGAAATCCGATTTGTGGATAAAACACAAAAAAAAAAATAATAATAACTAGATCTGCTACTGTCCCATGCAGATATGAAAGCTTTCATATTTATTGTCATTGATTGTATCAAGTATCCTAAATAAAAGGATAAGAAGAAACTCGCGAAGTTACGAGTCTAAATATAGTATGAATCATTGCACCCAGGCATAACAATAATCTGAAAACTAAAGGGAAATAACTGAAACTTGTATTACTGTAATGAGACGGATGAGAAAATGAAATGAAAATGGCGGGGAAAAAAATTAAAAATGGCAGGTTGGACAGGCGACCTTACTTCTTGTCACGTACAACCGAGCATTCGAAAACACGCTAGTTAACTCAATGACAGGCGCGCGTGCTAACCATTCAGCCACCCAACCCCCCTTTAAAATCAGACACGTGCAATATGTCATTTAGGAAGAATAAGAAGTCGCTCACAACAAAATGGTAAATTAATGAGTTTAGGTCAAAAGGTTGAGCTACTGTTTTAGAGTATTTAATAGTTTTAAAGAGACACGCTAAGAGTTGTTCATAGTTAAATTAAAGTTTAATTTTAAATTAGACCAATAAAATTAGAATTTAATAATGCCAGACTAATATTTCCAATATGTTTGGTTATAAGTAGGAAATCGTGATCTTAAGCATGTTTTAAACAAAGGGTCATAGACTGCAATATACAAGAATGGCACTCTGCAATAAAAAAAACTGGCCAAAGCAAGATTTCTATGCAGAAATTAAATAATTGCTAGAACCAGAAAAATATTTATCCACTATAATAAATAAGCAACATAGAGAAAATGAAATGAAATTGAATGGGTTTAACGTCCTACTGTGCTGCTCCTAAAATGGGCTACTGAAGACGGGCATACGCCATAAAGTGTGCAATGAGGGAAATTTTACCCGGGCAGCGGCGTTACGACCTACAAGGTTGGACATGCGACCATACTCCTTGTCACGTACAACCAAGAAATCGAAACAACGCCAGTTGACTCAGTGACAGACGTTATGATACAGAGCGCACGTGCTAACCATTCAGCCACGCAACCTCCCTAAAATTGTCAAATTGCTGATCTACAGCGAGAAATATTTCAACCGGGCCAACTTTTCTATTTTAACAGTTTAATTTGCACGGTACCTTTAGTTATCAAACGAATATTACAAAACTTTTAAAAATAAGCTCCCCCTGACCAGCTTAATCGTTCGCAATAAACGTTTGCCCCTTAAAATCGGCAAATTGCTGGCTTTAAATTGAGAAACATTACAACCGGACGAAATTTTCGGTTTTATCACTTTACAGTACCTTTAATTACCAACCGATTATTACAAAACTTTAAAAATAAAAGAGAAAGAGAGAAATGCGGCCTAATGTCCATTCGACACAAACTAGGTCATTTCGGGACTAACATATGTTTTTTAATTTTATTTAAAAACTCCCCTTGCGCTTACTGGTCTTTAGCCGTTGGGAGGAAACCGAAGAACACGGAGAAAACCCACGAGATTGGACATCATACACCATGTCACGTGCAACCTGGAGATCGAAACGACGCCCGTTGACTCAATGACAAACGTTACGATACAGCGAGCACATGCTAACCATTCAGCCATCCAGCCTCCCTGAATTCGGAAAATTGCTGACTTATAGCAAGAAACATTTCAACCGGGCGAAAATTTCTGTTTTAACAGTTTAATGTGCACGGTACTTTAATAATTACCAACCGATTATTACAAAACTTTTGAAAATAAGCTCCAACTGACCAGCTTAATCGTATGCAATAAACGTTTGGCCTGAATTGAAAGTTCTGCACGGAAAAAGTTCATCTCGATTTCCCGGCGTGGTTCCCCTTGTCAGTGAGGCAGAACGCAGGGCCTGACAAGCACAGTTGTCTAGTCCTTCGGATGGGACGAAAAACCAAGGTCCCGTGTACACATTGGAGTGCACGTAAAATATCCCTAAGCAGTTGGAATTCGATACTGTTGAATAAACTCTATACGATGACTAAATGCGTAGATTGTAGTCACCCACACTGCATGTTTCGCTTAACAATGAAAGGGTGCCGTTTTCAATGTTCGATCCTTTTGTTCTTCTACTCCTGATATGTTGGACTGTTGATCGATGGTTTCATATAAAAGACTACCAATAAGACTCTTTGTAGAAGAAGTTCCCAAAAAATAGTATGTTGACTTTACGAGAAAGACCTCTAAACATGCTCCAAATTGTAAAAATACGACTTTTTGGATTTTCAATCTCTTTTTTTCGGCTATCCCTGATATTTAAAAAAAATGATACAATAATTTCACACAACAGGCTAGCTATTAGACTCTCTATTAACAAAAGTTTCACCGCCCTCCCTTCATTATAACCGAAGTTATCGTGCCCTAAAGAATCAACAAATCAGCATGCTTATCTCTGCTTACCCTAAGCAGAAAATGCTCATCTTTGAACTCAATCATAACATTGACCAAGTGAACGTCTACAACAAGTTTGAACATTCTAGCTTAATTAGAATGAGAGTTATTGTGCTCCAAAGTCTCGGCCCTTCAAATTGCTTCTATTTTTCATTTTCAATTCAACATGGTGACTCCTGGTTGACCTAAATCAGAATTCTATTGCGACATTTTTTAGGCCTGCCTACAAGGATTCAGAAAATATAACTCCCGAGTCTGTAAGTAAAATAGCAAAAAAGCCTTATTGATTTTTCACGTTTAAAGATGGTGGCACTTCCGGTTCGATCGACAAACTCCATATTTTGTGTACGAATTAGTAATTCCTTGTCTAGTATAGAAAAAAAAACTAGGTCATTCTGACCTATATTTCGACGATTTTTTGGAAAACTTTGATCCTTGATTTCACCAAGGGGATATAAGTTAGAAAATTTCTAAAGTCATTTTTCAAGTCGCGTCATTAAGGTCTACTTACATATAATATTTCATGAAAATCGTACAACTACTAAAGAGGTTGTCGAGTTGGTATAAACTTCCGGTTCGAAATCACAGCGACGAATTTTCGAAATTCGAAAATCCGAAATTGCAGATTTGAAGTAAAGGAGTCAAGGTATTCAAAGAAAAAAGAATTAGTAAAATAGGTGAAATAGTCACAAAGTTACAGCAAAGTAGGTCAAATGCATTTGTTTGTAAAATTCGGTGATTTCGAATGCGAAAAACGTTTTGAAAATATATTTATCCAACAGCCACCACCCATTTTTGGGGGGGTAGGTAAAAGTTTCAGAAAGATCCTATGAGTAGATTCTGAGAAATCCGATTTGTGAATAAAACACAAAAAAAAAAAATAATAAGAACTAGATCTGCTACTGTCCCATGCAGATATGAAAGCTTTCATATTTATCGTCACGTGTCATTGATTGTATCAAGTATCCTAAATAAAAGGATAAGAAGAAACTCGCGAAGTTATAAGTCTAAATATAGTATGAATCATTGCACCCAGGCATAACAATAATCTGAAAACTAAAGGGGAAAAAACTGAAACTTGTATTACTGTAATGAGAAAATGAAATGAAAATGGCGGGGGAAAAAAATTAAAAATGGCAGGTTGGACAGGCGACCTTACTCCTTGTCACGTACAACCGAGCATTCGAGAACACGCTAGTTAACTCAATGACAGGCGCGCTTGCTAACGATTCAGCCACCCAACCCCCCTTTGAAATCAGACACGTGCAATATGTCACATAGGAAGAATAAGAAGTCGCTCACAACAAAATGGTAAATTAATGAGTTTAGGTCAAAAGGTTGAGCTACTGTTTTAGAGTATTTAATAGTTTTAAAGAGACACGTTAAGAGTTGTTCATAGTTAAATGAAAGTTTAATTTTAAATAAGACCAATAAAATTAGGATTTAATAATGCCAGACTAATATTTCCAATATGTTTGGTTATAAGTAGGAAATCGTGACGACTTCTTAAGCATGTTTTAAACAAAGGGTCATAGACTGCAATATACAAGAATGGCACTCTGCAATAAAAAAAAACCTGGCCAAAGCAAGATTTCTATGCAGAAATTAAATAATTGCTAGAACCAGAAAAATACTTATCCACTATAATAAATAGGCAACATAGAGAAAATGAAATGAAATTGAATGGGGTTTAACGTCCTACTGTGCTGCTCCTAAAATGGGCTACTGAAGACGGGCATACGCCATAAAGTGTGCAATGAGGGAAATTTTACCCGGGCAGCGGCGTTACGACCTACGAGGTTAGACATGCGACCATACTCATTGTCACGTACAACCAAGAAATCGAAACAACGCCAGTTGACTCAGTGACAGACGTTATGATACAGAGCGCACGTGCTAACCATTCAGCCACGCAACCTCCCTAAAATCGGCAAATTGCTGACCTACAGCGAGAAATATTTCAACCGGGCCAAATTTTCTATTTTAACAGTTTAATTTGCACGGTACCTTTAGTTATCAACCGAATATTACAAAACTTTTAAAAATAAGCTCCCCCTGACCAGCTTAATCGTTCGCAATAAACGTTTGCCCCTTAAAATCGGCAAATTGCTGACTTTAAATTGAGAAACATCACAACCGGACGAAATTTTCTGTTTTATCACTTTTACAGTACCTTTGATTACCAACCGATTATTACAAAACTTTAAAAATAAAAGAGAAAGAGAGAAATGCGGCCTAATGTCCATTCGACACAAACTAGGTCACTTCGGGACTAACATGTGTTTTTTAATTTTATTTAAAAACTCCCCTTGCGCTTACTGGTCTTTAGCCGTTGGGAGGAAACCGAAGAACACGGAGAAAACCCACGAGATTGAACATCATACACCATGTCACGTGCAACCTGGAGATCGAAACGACGCCCGTTGACTCAATGACAAACGTTACGATACAGCGAGCACATGCTAACCATTCAGCCATCCAGCCTCCCTGAATTCGGAAAATTGCTGACTTATAGCAAGAAACATTTCAACCGGGCGAAATTTTCTGTTTTAACAGTTTAATGTGCACGGTACTTTAATAATTACCAACCGATTATTACAAAACTTTTGAAAATAAGCTCCAACTGACCAGCTTAAACGTATGCAATAAACGTTTGGCCTGAATTGAAAGTTCTGCACGGAAAAAGTTCATCTCGATTTCCCGGCGTGGTTCCCCTTGTCAGTGAGGCAGAACGCAGGGCCTGACAAGCACAGCTGTCTAGTCCTTCGGATGGGACGAAAAACCAAGGTCCCGTGTACACATTGGAGTGAACGTAAAATATCCCTAAGCAGTTGGAATTCGATACTATTGAATAAACTCTATACGATGACTAAATGCGTAGATTGTAGTCACCCACACTGCATGTTTCGCTTAACAATGAAAGGGTGCCGTTTTCAATGTTCGATCCTTTTGTTCTTCTACTCCTGATATGTTGGACTGTTGATCGATGGTTTCATATAAAAGACTACCAATAAGACTCTTTGTAGAAGAAGTTCCCAAAAAATAGTATGTTGACTTTAGGAGAAAGACCTCTAAACATGCTCCAAATTGTAAAAATACGACTTTTTGGATTTTCAATCTCTTTTTTTCGATAGAGAAAATGAAATGAAATTGAATGGGGTTTAACGTCCTACTGTGCTGCTCCTAAAATGGGCTACTGAAGACGGGCATACGCCATAAAGTGTGCAATGAGGGAAATTTTACCCGGGCAGCGGCGTTACGACCTACGAGGTTGGACATGCGACCATACTCCTTGTCACGTACAACCAAGAAATCGAAACAACGCCAGTTGACTCAGTGACAGACGTTATGATACAGAGCGCACGTGCTAACCATTCAGCCACGCAACCTCCCTAAAATCGGCAAATTGCTGACCTACAGCGAGAAATATTTCAACCGGGCCAAATTTTCTATTTTAACAGTTTAATTTGCACGGTACCTTTAGTTATCAACCGAATATTACAAAACTATTAAAAAATAAGCTCCCTCTGACCAGCTTAATCGTTCGCAATAAACGTTTGCCCCTTAAAATCGGCAAATTGCTGACTTTAAATTGAGAAACATTACAACCGGACGAAATTTTCTGTTTTATCACTTTTACAGTACCTTTTATTACCAACCGATTATTACAAAACATTAAAAATAAAAGAGAAAGAGAGAAATGCGGCCTAATGTACATTCGACTCAAACTAGGTCATTTCGGGACTAACATATGTTTTTTTAAATTTTATTTAAAAACTCCCCTTGCGCTTACTGGTCTTTAGCCGTTGGGAGGAAACCGAAGAACACGGAGAAAACCCACGAGATTGGACATCATACACCATGTCACGTGCAACCTGGAGATCGAAACGACGCCCGTTGACTCAATGACAAACGTTACGATACAGCGAGCACAAGCTAACCATTCAGCCATCCAGCCTCCCTGAATTCGGAAAATTGCTGACTTATAGCAAGAAACATTTCAACCGGGCGAAATTTTCTGTTTTAACAGTTTAATGTGCACGGTACTTTAATAATTACCAACCGATTATTACAAAACTTTTGAAAATAAGCTCCAACTGACCAGCTTAATCGTATGCAATAAACGTTTGGCCTGAATTGAAAGTTCTGCACGGAAAAAGTTCATCTCGATTTCCCGGCGTGGTTCCCCTTGTCAGTGAGGCAGAACGCAGGGCCTGACAAGCACAGGTGTCTAGTCCTTCGGATGGGACGAAAAACCAAGGTCCCGTGTACACATTGGAGTGCACGTAAAATATCCCTAAGCAGTTGGAACTCGATACTGTTGAATAAACTCTATACGATGACTAAATGCGTAGATTGTAGTCACCCACACTGCATGTTTCGCTTAACAATGAAAGGGTGCCGTTTTCAATGTTCGATCCTTTTGTTCTTCTACTCCCGATATGTTGGACTGTTGATCGATGGTTTCATATAAAAGACTACCAATAAGACTCTTTGTAGAAGAAGTTCCCAAAAAATAGTATGTTGACTTTACGGGAAAGACCTCTAAACATGCTCCAAATTGTAAAAATACGACTTTTTGGATTTTCAATCTCTTTTTTTCGGCTATCCCTGATATTTAAAAAAAATGATACAATGATTTCACACAACAGGCTAGCTATTAGACTCTCTATTAACAAAAGTTTCACCGCCCTCCCTTCATTATAACCGAAGTTATCGTGCCCTAAAGAATCAACAAATCAGCATGCTTATCTCTGCTTACCCTGAGCAGAAAATACTCATCTTTGAACTCAATCATAACATTGACGTAGTGAACGTCTACAACAAGTTTGAACATTCTAGCTTAATTAGAATGAGAGTTATTGTGCTCCAAAGTTTCGGCCCTTAAAATTGCTTCTATTTTTCATTTTCAATTCAAAATGGTGACTCCCGGTTGACCTAAATCAGAATTCTATTGCGACATTTTTTAGGCCTGCCTACAAGGATTCAGAAAATATAACTCCCGAGTCTGTAAGTAAAATAGCAAAAAAGCCTTATTGATTTTTCACGTTTAAAGATGGTGGCACTTCCGGTTCGATCGACAAACTCCATATTTTGTGTACGAATCAGTAATTCCTTGTCTAGTATAGAAAAAAAAAACTTGGTCATTCTGACCTATATTTCGACGATTTTTTGGAAAACTTTGATCCTTGATTTCACCAAGGGGAGATAAGTTAGAAAATTTCTAAAGTCATTTTTCAAGTCGCGTCATTAAGGTCTACTTACATATTAAATTTCATGAAAATCGTACAACTACTAAAGAGGTTGTCGAGTTGGTGTAAACTTCCGTTTCAAAATCACAGCGACGAATTTTCGAAATTCGAAAATCCGAAATTGCAGATTTGAAGTAAAGGAGTCAAGGTATTCAAAGAAAAAAGAATTAGTAAAATAGGTGAAATAGTCACAAAGTTACAGCAAAGTAGGTCAAATGCATTTGTTCGTAAAATTCGGTGATTTCGAATGCGAAAAACGTTTTGAAAATATATTTATCCAACAGCCACCACCCATTTTTGGGGGGGTAGGTAAAAGTTTCAGAAAGATCCTATGAGTAGATTCTGAGAAATCCGATTTGTGGATAAAACACACAAAAAAAAAATAATAATAAGAAGAACTAGATCTGCTACTGTCCCATGCAGATATGAAAGCTTTCATATTTATCGTCACGTGTCATTGATTGTATCAAGTATCCTAAATAAAAGGATAAGAAGAAACTCGCGAAGTTACGAGTCTAAATATAGTATGAATCATTGCACCCAGGCATAACAATAATCTGAAAACTAAAGGGAAATAACTGAAACTTGTATTACTGTAATGAGACGGATGAGAAAATGAAATGAAAATGGCGGGGAAAAAAATTAAAAATGGCAGGTTGGACAGGCGACCTTACTTCTTGTCACGTACAACCGAGCATTCGAAAACACGCTAGTTAACTCAATGACAGGCGCGCGTGCTAACCATTCAGCCACCCAACCCCCCTTTGAAATCAGACACGTGCAATATGTCATATAGGAAGAATAAGAAGTCGCTCACAACAAAATGGTAAATTAATGAGTTTAGGTCAAAAGGTTGAGCTACTGTTTTAGAGTATTTAATAGTTTTAAAGAGACACGCTAAGAGTTGTTCATAGTTAAATTAAAGTTTAATTTTAAATTAGACCAATAAAATTAGAATTTAATAATGCCAGACTAATATTTCCAATATGTTTGGTTATAAGTAGGAAATCGTGATCTTAAGCATGTTTTAAACAAAGGGTCATAGACTGCAATATACAAGAATGGCACTCTGCAATAAAAAAACTGGCCAAAGCAAGATTTCTATGCAGAAATTAAATAATTGCTAGAACCAGAAAAATATTTATCCACTATAATAAATAAGCAACATAGAGAAAATGAAATGAAATTGAATGGGTTTAACGTCCTACTGTGCTGCTCCTAAAATGGGCTACTGAAGACGGGCATACGCCATAAAGTGTGAAATTTTACCCGGGCAGCGGCGTTACGACCTACAAGGTTGGACATGCGACCATACTCCTTGTCACGTACAACCAAGAAATCGAAACAACGCCAGTTGACTCAGTGACAGACGTTATGATACAGAGCGCACGTGCTAACCATTCAGCCACGCAACCTCCCTAAAATCGGCAAATTGCTGATCTACAGCGAGAAATATTTCAACCGGGCCAACTTTTCTATTTTAACAGTTTAATTTGCACGGTACCTTTAGTTATCAAACGAATATTACAAAACGTTTAAAAATAAGCTCCCCCTGACCAGCTTAATCGTTCGCAATAAACGTTTTCCCCTTAAAATCGGCAAATTGCTGACTTTAAATTGAGACACATTACAACCGGACGAAATTTTCTGTTTTATCACTTTTACAGTACCTTTGATTACCAACCGATTATTACAAAACCTCAAAAATAAAAGAGAAAGAGAGAAATGCGGCCTAATGTCCATTCGACACAAACTAGGTCATTTCGGGACTAACGTATGTTTTTTAATTTTATTTAAAAACTCCCCTTGCGCTTACTGGTCTTTAGCCGTTGGGAGGAAACCGAAGAACACGGAGAAAACCCACGAGATTGGACATCATACACCATGTCACGTGCAACCTGGAGATCGAAACGACGCCCTTTGACTCAGTGACAAACGTTACGATACAGCGAGCACATGCTAACCATTCAGCCATCCAGCCTCCCTGAATTCGGAAAATTGCTGACTTATAGCAAGAAACATTTCAACCGGGCGAAATTTTCTGTTTTAACAGTTTAATGTGCACGGTACTTTAATAATCACCAACCGATTATTACAAAACTTTTGAAAATAAGCTCCAACTGACCAGCTTAATCGTATGCAATAAACGTTTGGCCTGAATTGAAAGTTCTGCACGGAAAAAGTTCATCTCGATTTCCCGGCGTGGTTCCCCTTGTCAGTGAGGCAGAACGCAGGGCCTGACAAGCACAGCTGTCTAGTCCTTCGGATGGGACGAAAAACCAAGGTCCCGTGTACACATTGGAGTGCACGTAAAATATCCCTAAGCAGTTGGAATTCGATACTGTTGAATAAACTCTATACGATGACTAAATGCGTAGATTGTAGTCACCCACACTGCATGTTTCGCTTAACAATGAAAGGGTGCCGTTTTCAATGTTCGATCCTTTTGTTCTTCTACTCCTGATATGTTGGACTGTTGATCGATGGTTTCATATAAAAGACTACCAATAAGACTCTTTGTAGAAGAAGTTCCCAAAAAATAGTATGTTGACTTTACGAGAAAGACCTCTAAACATGGTCCAAATTGTAAAAATACGACTTTTTGGATTTTCAATCTCTTTTTTTCGGCTATCCCTGATATTTAAAAAAAATGATACAATGATTTCACACAACAGGCTAGCTATTAGACTCTCTATTAACAAAAGTTTCACCGCCCTCCCTTCATTATAACCGAAGTTATCGTGCCCTAAAGAATCAACAAATCAGCATGCTTATCTCTGCTTACCCTAAGCAGAAAATGCTCATCTTTGAACTCAATCATAACATTGACCTAGTGAACGTCTACAACAAGTTTGAACATTCTAGCTTAATCAGAATGAGAGTTATAGTGCTCCAAAGTCTCGGCCCTTCAAATTGCTTCTATTTTTCATTTTCAATTCAACATGGTGACTCCCGGTTGACCTAAATCAGAATTCTATTGCGACATTTTTTAGGCCTTCCTACAAGGATTCAGAAAATATAACTCCCGAGTCTGTAAGTAAAATAGCAAAAAAGCCTTATTGATTTTTCACGTTTTAAGATGGTGGCACTTCCGGTTCGATTGACAAACTCCATATTTTGTGTACGAATCAGTAATTCCTTGTCTAGTATAGAAAAAAAAACTAGGTCATTCTGACCTATATTTCGAAGATTTTTTTGAAAACTTTGATCCTTAATTTCACCAAGGGGAGATAAGTTAGAAAATTCTAAAGTCATTTTTCGAGTCGCATCATTAAGGTGTACTTACATATTAAATTTCATGAAAATCGTACAACTACTAAAGAAGTTGTCGAGTTGGTGTAAACTTCCGGTTCGAAATCACAGCGACGAATTTTCGAAATTCGAAAATCCGAAATTGCAGATTTGAAGTAAAGGAGTCAATGTTTTCAAAGAAAAAAGAATTAGTAAAATAGGTGAAATAGTCACAAAGTTACAGCAAAGTAGGTCAAATGCATTTGTTCGTAAAATTCGGTGATTTCGAATGCGAAAAACGTTTTGAAAATATATTTATCCAACAGCCACCACCCATTTTTGGGGGGTAGGTAAAAGTTTCAAAAAGATCCTATGAGTAGATTCTGAGAAATCCGATTTGTGAATAAAACACAAAAAAAAAAAATAATAAGAAGAACTAGATCTGCTACTGTCCCATGCAGATATGAAAGCTTTCATATTTATCGTCACGTGTCATTGATTGTATCAAGTATCCTTAATAAAAGGATAAGAAGAAACTCGCGAAGTTACAAGTCTAAATATAGTATGAATCATTGCACCCAGGCATAACAATAATCTGAAAACTAAAGGAAAATAACTGAAAGTTGTATTACTGTAATGAGACGGATGAGAAAATGAAATGAAAATGGCGGGGGAAAAAATTAAAAATGGCAGGTTGGACAGGCGACCTTACTCCTTGTCACGTACAACCGAGCATTCGAAAACACGCTAGTTAACTCAATGACAGGCGCGCGTGCTAACCATTCAGCCACCCAACCCCCCTTTGAAATCAGACACGTGCAATATGTCATATAGGAAGAATAAGAAGTCGCTCACAACAAAATGGTAAATTAATGAGTTTAGGTCAAAAGGCTGAGCTACTGTTTTAGAGTATTTAATAGTTTTAAAGAGACACGTTAAGAGTTGTTCATAGTTAAATGAAAGTTTAATTTTAAATAAGACTAATAAAATTAGGATTTAATAATGCCAGACTAATATTTCCAATATGTTTGGTTATAAGTAGGAAATCGTGACGACTTCTTAAGCATGTTTTAAACAAAGGGTCATAGACTGCAATATACAAGAATGGCACTCTGCAATAAAAAAAAACTGGCCAAAGCAAGATTTCTATGCAGAAATTAAATAATTGCTAGAACCAGAAAAATATTTATCCACTATAATAAATAAGCAACATAGAGAAAATGAAATGAAATTGAATGGGGTTTAACGTCCTACTGTGCTGCTCCTAAAATGGGCTACTGAAGACGGGCATACGCCATAAAGTGTGCAATGAGGGAAATTTTACCCGGGCAGCGGCGTTACGACCTACGAGGTTGGACATGCGACCATACTCCTTGTCACGTACAATCAAGAAATCGAACCAACGCCAGTTGACTCAGTGACAGACGGTATGATACAGAGCGCACGTGCTAACCATTCAGCCAAGCTACCTCCCTAAAATCGGCAAATTGCTGACCTACAGCGAGAAATATTTCAACCGGGCCAAATTTTCTATTTTAACAGTTTAATTTGCACGGTACCTTTAGTTATCAACCGAATATTACAAAACTTTTAAAAATAAGCTCCCCCTGACCAGCTTAATCGTTCGCAATAAACGTTTGCCCCTTAAAATCGGCAAATTGCTGGCTTTAAATTGAGAAACATTACAACCGGACGAAATTTTCGGTTTTATCACTTTACAGTACCTTTGATTACCAACCGATTATTACAAAACTTTAAAAATAAAAGAGAAAGAGAGAAATGCGGCCTAATGTCCATTCGACACAAACTAGGTCATTTCGGGACTAACATATGTTTTTTAATTCTATTTAAAAACTCCCCTTGCGCTTACTGGTCTTTAGCCGTTGGGAGGAAACCGAAGAACACGGAGAAAACCCACGAGATTGGACATCATACACCATGTCACGTGCAACCTGGAGATCGAAACGACGCCCGTTGACTCAATGACAAACGTTACGATACAGCGAGCACATGCTAACCATTCAGCCATCCAGCCTCCCTGAATTCGGAAAATTGCTTACTTATAGCAAGAAACATTTCAACCGGGCGAAATTTTCTGTTTTAACAGTTTAATGTGCACGGTAGTTTAATAATTACCAACCGATTATTACAAAACTTTTGAAAATAAGCTCCAACTGACCAGCTTAATCGTATGCAATAAACGCTTGGCCTGAATTGAAAGTTCTGCACGGAAAAAGTTCATCTCGATTTCCCGGCGTGGTTCCCCTTGTCAGTGAGGCAGAACGCAGGGCCTGACAAGCACAGGTGTCTAGTCCTTCGGATGGGACGAAAAACCAAGGTCCCGTGTACACATTGGAGTGCACGTAAAATATCCCTAAGCAGTTGGAATTCGATACTGTTGAATAAACTCTATACGATGACTAAATGCGTAGATTGTAGTCACCCACACTGCATGTTTCGCTTAACAATGAAAGGGTGCCGTTTTCAATGTTCGACCCTTTTGTTCTTCTACTCCTGATATGTTGGACTGTTGATCGATGGTTTCATATAAAAGACTACCAATAAGACTCTTTGTAGAAGAAGTTCCCAAAAAATAGTATGTTGACATTACGAGAAAGACCTCTAAACATGCTCCAAATTGTAAAAATACGACTTTTTGGATTTTCAATCTCTTTTTTTCGGCTATCCCTGATATTTAAAAAAAATGATACAATGATTTCACACAACAGGCTAGCTATTAGACTCTCTATTAACAAAAGTTTCACCGCCCTCCCTTCATTATAACCGAAGTTATCGTGCCCTAAAGAATCAACAAATCAGCATGCTTATCTCTGCTTACCCTAAGCAGAAAATGCTCATCTTTGAACTCAATCATAACATTGACCTAGTGAACGTCTACAACAAGTTTGAACATTCTAGCTTAATTAGAATGAGAGTTATTGTGCTCCAAAGTCTCGGCCCTTCAAATTGCTTCTATTTTTCATTTTCAATTCAACATGGTGACTCCCGGTTGACCTAAATCAGAATTCTATTGCGACATTTTTTAGGCCTTCCTACAAGGATTCAGAAAATATAACTCCCGAGTCTGTAAGTAAAATAGCAAAAAAGCCTTATTGATTTTTCACGTTTAAAGATGGTGGCACTTCCGGTTCGATCGACAAACTCCATATTTTGTGTACGAATATGTAATTCCTTGTCTAGTATAGAAAAAAAAACTAGGTCATTCTGACCTATATTTCGACGATTTTTTGGAAAACTTTGATCCTTGATTTCACCAAGGGGAGATAAGTTAGAAAATTTCTAAAGTCATTTTTCAAGTCGCGTCATTAAGGTCTACTTACATATTAAATTTCATGAAAATCGTACAACTACTAAAGAGGTTGTCGAGTTGGTGTAAACTTCCGGTTCGAAATCACAGCGACGAATTTTTAAAATTCGAAAATCCGAAATTGCAGATTTGAAGTAAAGGAGTCAAGGTATTCAAAGAAATTTTTTTTAGTAAAATAGGTGAAATAGTCACAAAGTTACAGCAAAGTAGGTCAAATGCATTTGTTTGTAAAATTCGGTGATTTCGAATGCGAAAAACGTTTTGAAAATATATTTATCCAACAGCCACCACCCATTTTTGGGGGGGTAGGTAAAAGTTTCAGAAAGATCCTATGAGTAGATTCTGAGAAATCCGATTTGTGAATAAAACACAAAAAAAAAAATAATAATAAGAAGAATAATAATCTTAACAGAAACAATAAGCTTTCATATATGAATATATGAAAGCTTAATAATAATCTTAACAGAAACAATAAGCTTTCATATATGAATATATGAAAGCTTAATAATAATCTTAACAGAAACAATAAGCTTTCATATGTAAATACATGACTCCATCTAGGCTCCATCTAGGTCAAAGGTCAGGTCAAAGGTCAAGCTCTCTCATGAAAGGACATTGATGACTCCATCTAGGCTCATGACCCTTTCCATGCTACGGGGCCCTCGAAGGTCAAGGTAGGGTCAAACTTCACTTTATGGGCCCGTTTCGCCCACTTCCGGTCCCCGGGCGGGCGTTTTGACGTGACGCAGCGACTCGGCGGGGTGGATATACCTTTTGAATACCAAGCCTCGAGACCCGCCCGGGCACCCTTCGGGACGTTTACAGGTGGGGGTGCGGGTACATCGGTGAAACGTGCTTCTCCAGTGAGTCTCAGATGTAAACGACTAGAAGGAATGCAGTTATCAAGCTGAAAGTTAAAGGACATCTAGGCACCAGCAAGAGCTGGTTGGGACCAGAGTTTGGTACCGCTGGTGGTATTGGTTCCAGCTGTGCGCATGCGCGAATGTCGAAAAACGCCTTAGTTTTAAATATCGTGCCGCTTGCATGGCATTCGGGTGAGAGCTGCGAACTTTTTATACAATGGAGAGAATTGTCAAGGCTATTATTCCCAGCCAACACATTTTGATTCGAACCCATAGGGCCGAGCTATAAGGCAGCAAACATGGCCCTTCGTTTTGAGAAACCATGTTTGACACCCTGCACGTGACCGTAGTTAGGGTCAGGGGTCCCAACTTTTGATACTATGGAGGGAAGTGTCCAAGCTATCGATCCTGACTAAAACATCTCGATTCGAACCCATAGCGGCCGAGATATGGGGCATCAAACGTAGCGCACAAAAAAGTGACTTGTTAGTCTAAAAAAAAATCGGAAAATAGGCAAAAAATAGGCCTATTTGCGCGAGCGTGTTTTAGCAGAGTTAGTTATGTCGGAATTTCTTGAAATTTTTCAGAGATTGTGCCTTGGGATGTTAGCTAGCACAAATACAAAATTCAAGTGATTTCTAATACGGGCACATGGCCTAAAAAATTCGAACCCAAGCCGACCCAGCAACTTTTGTTTTTCGTGAAAAATGGCCATATTTTTTCCAATTTTTATTCGATCATGTTCTCCTTTTGATATGTTACTAACCTCATTTCGGCGCATCCGACCAGTATAAATTTTTAAAAAAATACCCCCCAATGATGCCTCGACAGTCTCAGAACATCAAAACTTTGACAGTCTCAAAAATATAGTCCGCCATTTTGAAAAAAATCAAACTCAATACGCATCGGTGCAGAAGACTCATACCCATCACATGAGACTAACAAAATGACTTTATCTTGTCGTTTGCAATTTCAAAATTCTAAAAAACATTTTTAGTCTCAAAATCGGCGAAAAAAGCCGTAAAATCGGTTTTTTGGCCATAACTTTTGTCTTTTCATCGGAATCAGATTAGACCAGTACTCAAAATTCGAGCTAGTAAATGGGCACGTCGTGCCAAAAAACCAGGTTAATCGAAGAATTTGTGGCGCTTCTAGGGCAAAAAAGCCCTTTTTTTTCTCCTTGTGGAGTACGGTTAAATCGAGATGAACTTTCTCGGCCAAGGCAGGGATCGAACACCCGACCTCTAGGCTACGGCCCATTGTATCATATATAATACACTAAATCTCGACATTGATTTTCAGAAAAAATATTGTTTATTTTTATACTTGAATTAGACTAGTAAAACAAATATTTTCTGGCAGTCTCAAAAATATAGTCCGCCATTTTGAAAAAATCAAACCCAATCCGCATCGGTGCAGAAGACTCATACCCATCACATGAGACTAAGTTGTACAGCACCCGGTGACCTTTTTTTATTTAACCGGGGAATAAGTGATATTTCATATTATAGCAGTAAATGATTTAAATATTTCATAAGGATTTTAATACTATGTATATCATGTATGTGTCAAGGTCATAAAACGTCCGGTCATAGTATCATCCATCGAGGTTTCCCGAATGCAGATTTTTGCGACCGGGATAGATTTGCACTGCCCAGGCAACGTTCCAGTGGTCCGTTTGCCTTCAAAGTGTCCAAGCTATCGATCCCGATCAATACATATGGATTCAAACCCATAGCGGCCGAGATATGGGGCCTCAAACGTAGCGCACGAAAAAGTGACTTGTTAGTCTAAAAACATTCGAAAAATAGGCAAAAAATAGGCCTAATTGCGCGAGCGTGTTTTAGCAGGCGTTACGGTTGTCGGAATTTCTTGAAATTTTCAGGGATTGTGCCTTAGGATGTTAGCTAGCACATATAAAACGAACCCAAATAAAACGAACCCAAGCCGACCCAGCAACTTTTTTTTATTGTAAAACATGGCCATATTTTTTCGAATTTCTAATTCGATCATGTTCTCCTTTTAATATGTTACTAACCTTATCGTGGCGCATCCGACCAGTATAATTTTTTTTAAAAATACCTCCTAATGATGCCTCGGCAGTCTCAGAACATCAAAACTTTGACAGTCTCAAAAATATAGTTCGCCATTTTGAAAAAATCAAACCCAATCCGCATCGGTGCAGAAGACTCATACCCATCACATGAGACTAACAAAATGACTTCATCTTGTCGTTTGCAATTTCAAAATTCTAAAAAAACTTTTTAGTCTCAAAATCGGCGAAAAAAGCCGTTAAATCGTTTTTTTAACCATAACTTTTGTTTTTTTTCATCGGAATCAGATGGGACAATTACTCAAATTCGGGCTAGTAAATTGGCACATCGTGCCAAAAAAACAGCTTAGTCGAAGAATTTTTGGCGGTGCTAGGAAACACTTCTTTCCCCTTACGGAGTGCGGGAATTTACTTAGAAAAAAAACGGCAAAAAAAATCCGCCGTCTCACATGTAAACGACTTGAAGGAATGCAGGACCTGACAAGCACAGCTGTCTAGTCCTTCGGATGGGACGAAAAACCAAGGTCCCGTGTACACATTGGAGTGCACGTAAAATATCCCTAAGCAGTTGGAATTCGATACTGTTGAATAAACTCTATACGATGACTAAATGCGTAGATTGTAGTCACCCACACTGCATGTTTCGCTTAACAATGAAAGGATGCCGTTTTCAATGTTCGACCCTTTTGTTCTTCTAGTCCTGATATGTTGGACTGTTGATCGATGGTTTCATATAAAAGACTACCAATAAGACTCTTTGTAGAAGAAGTTCCCAAAAAATAGTATGTTGACTTTACGAGAAAGACCTCTAAACATGCTCCAAATTGTAAAAATACGACTTTTTTGATTTTCAATCTCTTTTTTTCGGCTATCCCTGATATTTAAAAAAAATGATACAATGATTTCACACAACAGGCTAGCTATTAGACTCTCTATTAACAAAAGTTTCACCGCCCTCCCTTTATTATAACCGAAGTTATCGTGCCCTAAAGAATCAACAAATCAGCATGATTATCTCTGCTTACCCTAAGCAGAAAATGCTCATCTTTGAACTCAATCATAACATTGACCTAGTGAACGTCTACAACAAGTTTGAACATTCTAGCTTAATTAGAATGAGAGTTATTGTGCTCCAAAGTCTCGGACCTTCAAATTGCTTCTATTTTTCATTTTAAATTCAAAATGGTGACTCCCGGTTGACCTTAATCAGAATTCTATTGCGACATTTTTTAGGCCTTCCTACAAGGATTCAGAAAATATAACTCCCGAGTCTGTAAGTAAAATAGCAAAAAAGCCTTATTGATTTTTCACGTTTAAAGATGGTGGCACTTCCGGTTCGATCGACAAACTCCATTTTTTGTGTACGAATCAGTAATTCCTTGTCTAGTAAAGGAAAAAAAACTAGGTCATTCTGACCTATATTTCGACGATTTTTTTGAAAAATTTGATCCTTAATTTCATCAAGGGGAGATAAGTTAGAAAATTTCTAAAGTCATTTTTCAAGTCGCACTATTAAGGTCTACTTACATATTAAATTTCATGAAAATCGTACAACTACTAAAGAAGTTGTCGAGTTGGTGTAAACTTCCGGTTCGAAATCACAGCGACGAATTTTCGAAATTCGAAAATCCTAAATTGCAGATTTGAAGTAAAGGAGTCAAGGTATTCAAAGAAAAAAGAATTAGTAAAATAGGTGAAATAGTCACAAAGTTACAGCAAAGTAGGTCAAATGCATTTGTTCGTAAAATTCGGTGATTTTGGATGCGAAAAACGTTTTGAAAATATATTTACCCAACAGCCACCACCCATTTTTGGGGGGGTAGGTAAAAGTTTCAGAAAGATCCTATGAGTAGATTCTGAGAAATCCGATTTGTGGATAAAACACAAAAAAAAAAATAATAATAAGAAGAATAATAATCTTAACAAAAACAATAAGCTTTCATATGTAAATACATATGAAAGCTTAATAATAATTTTAGTAATCACAATAGGCTTTCAGACGAAAGTCTGAAAGCCTAATAATAATTTTAGTAAAAACAATATTCTTTCAGTCGAAAGTCTGAAAGCCTAATAACTAGACCTGCAAGCAGCACTGAATCGGCTTTCAGGAATCAGACAGGAAGTATGTCATAAAATAGCCCAGCTACAAAACGATACTTTAATTGTTTTGATTCAGTGACACCTGGCTGAGAAATGCCGATTTTTGCAAGAGTACCAATTTTTTTACTGTATTTTCTTTTTTTAAATTTTTTTTTTCTGTTTTTTTCCCAAATATCTGATATTTTTTCGACTACTTCTGGATTTTTGATTATTGTCGGAATAGTTTTAAAAAGTTGTTTGGATAGATATCCTTCTGTACCAGAAATGTCAGAAACATCTATTCAGTAGTTGTTTGTAAAAAAGATAAATAAAAGAACATTTTCGATAATTTAACGATTTTTCTACTTTTATCAAAGATTGAAGCCATTTTATGACACCTTAAATTATTTCAAACCTTTTCCTTTTGGATTCAAAACGAAAAATACTAGATTTTCGGCGTAACATCATTTATTTACTAACCATCGAAATCGTACCATTGAGATGCCATATGATAGTCCATTAATGGGGCCATCCAAAGACTCTTAATTTCTTTTGGGCCGGTAATATCTGATGGAGAAATCCAGCTTTTTGCAAGAACGCCATTTTTTTATCCTTTTTTTTTCATTTTTTGAGAACTTCCGGTATGGTGATTGTTATCGAGATAGTTTTAATAACCGATTTAGGCAATTAAATAGCAACAGAGTTCTGTAATGATATATTATAATATATGATCAGATAAAATGCCTCTGAGAAATTCTATGTTTAAAAGTGCCAAAAATGCAAAAATGTCAAAATATCAAAAATTAAATTTTTGGATTCGACATTAGATCAGATATCTAAATATCATAAAGTTTTTTGAAAATCAGTAAAAATAAAAAAATAATAGAGTATTTTCCAAAATTTCACGATTTTTCGACTTTTTTCAATTTTCAGTTCGTTATTTGACCTATGACGGATATTTCAAAGTCTAAACGGACTGTTTCATACGCAAGACTACCAAAAGGTTTCTTGATAGAGAAAGTTGAAGAAAAATCTGTGGCAGCGTTTTCGAGATACAGGCGTTCAAAAACGCTCCAAATCAGAAAATACTTGATTTTCAGCGTGCCATTTTTTACTTGCTGTTTATGTTATCTGTAATAATGATATATCATATGAAACTGCAATTCTCGGGCAACCAAACGATATCTTAATCGTTTTAATCCGTTGATATCGGACTGAGAATTCATGTTTTTCCCAAAAGCATTCATTTTTTGCGTTTTTTTCAAAATATCTGCCATTTCTTCGACTACTTCCGGTTTATAGATGTATTTCGAAATAGCTTTATACGTTAGCTTTGAACTATAACTCCATGTTCCATAAGTTTCAGAAATGTCAGTTCGGCCGAAAAACGAAACTCGAGCTCACAAAATGGGCAGAAAATTCGAAAAAAATCAAAAAATAAAGGGTGATAACTCGGAATGAAACTTATATTTCTGGAATTGGATGGTCTTCAGGTATCCAAAAATGTAGGTCAAATTTGAAAATTTTGAAAAATGACAAAAATTGTCTCTTAAATTTTGTTTTTTCAATTTTCGAACGACAATAGTCCCATAGGTTTTTTCGAAATTGAAAATGTGAGATAGCCATTTCCTTGGGAAAGATTCGGGGTTTACAAAAATGTCATTTGTATGAAAATAGATACAGAATTAACGAATCTACGGCTGTTTTTTGATTTTTTGAAACCGTACGAAATTCGGCCACTTTCGGTCCGCGCAGAAGTTTCAAATATAGCCCATATGTTGCGAACACATGGTTTAATGATAGAAAATCAGGTTCTAGATCGGTATCTGTTACAGGCACTGAGAAACAGGCTCCCCCGAAAAAAAAAATAATAATAATAATTTTAGTAAAAACAATAGTCTTTCAGACGAAAGTCTGAAAGCCTAATAATAATAATTTAAGTTATCTCAATAGGCTTTCAGACGAAAGTCTGAAAGCCTAATAACTAGCCCTTCAAGCAGCACTGAATCGGCTTTCAGGAATCAGACAGCAAGTAAGTCATAAAATAGCCCATTCATCGAGCTAGAAATCTATACTTTAATTGTTTTGATTCAGTGACACCTGGCTGAGAAGTGTCGATTTTTGCAAGAGTACCAATTTTTTTACTGTATTTTCTTTTTTTATAAATTTTGTTTTTTTGTTTTTTACCATAATATCTGATATTTTTACGAATACTTGTAGATTTTGGGTCATTGTCGGGATAGTTTTAACAAGTTGTTTGAATAAATATCTTTCTGTACCAGAAGTGTCAGAAACATCCATTGAGTAGTTTTGGAAAAAAAAGATAAATAAAAGAGCGTTTCCAAAAATTTAACGATTTTTCAATTTTTTTCAATGTCTGAGGCCATTTTTCGACCACTTATATTATTTCAGTGCTTTTCATTTTGGATTCCCTATATAGACAACCGATGGGACTTTGAATAAGAAAACTTTAAGAAAAATCGTAGACGTCGTTTTCGAGAAAAGGGCGTCTCAGAATGTTAAAAAATTGGAAAATACTAGATTTTTGGCATACAATAATTTATTTCCTTACCATCGAAATCATATTATTTAGATACCATACGATGGTCCATTAATAGGGCTATCCAGCGACATTTTAATTCTTTTGGTCCGCTATTACCTAAGAGAGAAATCAAGTTTTTCCCAAGTGCGACATTGTTTTTACTCTTTTTTTTCATTTTTTGAATACTTCCGGTATGGTTATTATTGTCGAAATAATTTTAATAGCCGGTTCGGGCACTAAAATAGCCACAGGGCTCTGTAATGATATATTACATTATCTGATCAGATATAATGCCCCTGAGAAATCCTATGTTCAAAAGTGCCAAAAATGCAAAAAATTTGAAATGTCTTAAATTAAATTTTAATAATTACACACAAATTATACATTGTCAGAATCGTAATTAGGTCAGCTATCTGAATATACAACCTTTTTTTAAAAAATCTCCAAAAATAAAAAAATAGTAGAGCATTTTCCAAAATTTCACGATTTTTCGATTTTCAGTCCCTTTTTTTTATCCTATTCCAGTCATTTCAAAGTCTTATTGGATGACTTCATGCAAAATACCTCCAAAAGGACTCTCGATAGAAAAAATTAAAAAAAATTTGCAGGTTAAGTTTTCGAGATACAGGCGTCCAAAAACGCTCCAAATCAGAAAATACTTGATTTTCAGCGTGCCATATTTTGCTGTCTGTTCATAGTATCCGTATGAATGGGGTATCATATGATAGTCCAGCAATCGTGCCATCAAACGATACCTTCATTCGTTTAATCCATTGATATCGGACGGAGAAATAGCGTTTTCCCCCAAAATATCCATTTTTTGCATTTTTTTCAAAATATTGCACATTATTTCGACCACTTCCGGTTTAAGGATTCCTGTCGAAATTGCTTTATCAGGTGGTATTGGACTATAACTTCATGTTCCAGAAGTTTCAGAAACGTCAATTCTGCCATAAAACGAGACCCGAGCTCACAAAATGGGAAGGAAATTCGAAAAAAATCGAAAAATAAAGGGCGATAACTCTGAATGAAACTTATATTACTGGAATCGGATGGACTTCAGGTATCCAAAAATGTAGGTCAAATTTGAAAATTTCGAAAAATAACAAAAATTGTCTAGTAAACAACATGTTTTCAATATTCGAACGATAAAAATCATAGACGAATGTTCGAAATTGAAAAATGTGAGATAGCCATTGTCTCAGAAAAGATTCAGGGATTCCAAAAATGTAATTTGTTTGAAAATTGATAAAGAATTGACGAAACTATGGCCGATTTTCAATTTTTAGAGAAAGTACAAAGTTCGGTCACTTCCGGTATGCGCAGAAATTTCAAGTATATTTTATCAAGTAGCCACCACATGGTTTCCCGATAGAAAAGCTAATTCCAGATCGATATCTGTTTTCGAACATGGAGATCTAGGCCCTCGCGGTAAATAATAATAATAATAATAATAATAATAACTAGATCTGCTACTGTCCCATGCAGATATGAAAGCTTTCATATTTATCGTCACGTGTCATTGATTGTATCAAGTATCCTAAATAAAAGGATAAGAAGAAACTCGCGAAGTTACAAGTCTAAATATAGTATGAATCATTGCACCCAGGCATAACAATAATCTGAAAACTAAAGGGAAATAACTGAAACTTGTATTACTGTAATGAGACGGATGAGAAAATGAATGAAAATGGCGGGGAAAAAAAATTAAAAATGGCAGGTTGGACAGACGACCTTACTCCTTGTCACGTACAACCGAGCATTCGAAAACACGCTAGTTAACTCAATGACAGGCGCGCGTGCTAACCATTCAGCCATCCAACCCCCCTTTGAAATCAGACACGTGCAATATGTCATATAGGAAGAATAAGAAGTCGCTCACAACAAAATGGTAAATTAATGAGTTTAGGTCAAAAGGTTGAGCTACTGTTTTAGAGTATTTAATAGTTTTAAAGAGACACGTTAAGAGTTGTTCATAGTTAAATGAAAGTTTAATTTTAAATAAGACCAATAAAATTAGGATTTAATAATGCCAGACTAATATTTCCAATATGTTTGGTTATAAGTAGGAAATCGTGACGACTTATTAAGCATGTTTTAAACAAAGGGTCATAGACTGCAATATACAAGAATGGCACTCTGCAATAAAAAAAAACTGGCCAAAGCAAGATTTCTATGCAGAAATTAAATAATTGCTAGAACCAGAAAAATATTTATCCACTATAATAAATAAGCAACATAGAGAAAATGAAATGTAATTGAATGGGGTTTAACGTCCTACTGTGCTGCTCCTAACATGGGCTACTGAAGACGGGCATACGCCATAAAGTGTGCAATGAGGTTGGACATGCGACCATACTCCTTGTCACGTACAACCAAGAAATCGAAACAACGCCAGTTGACTCAGTGACAGACGTTATGATACAGAGCGCACGTGCTAACCATTCAGCCACGCAGCCTCCCTAAAATCGGCAAATTGCTGACCTACAGCGAGAAATATTTCAACCGGGCCAAATTTTCTATTTTAACAGTTTAATTTGCACGGTACCTTTAGTTATCAACCGAATATTACAAAACTTTTAAAAAATAAGCTCCCTCTGACCAGCTTAATCGTTCGCAATAAACGTTTGCCCCTTAAAATCGGCAAATTGCTGACTTTAAATTGAGAAACATTACAACCGGACGAAATTTTCTGTTTTATCACTTTTACAGTACCTTTGATTACCAACCGATTATTACAAAACTTTAAAAATAAAAGAGAAAGAGAGAAATGCGGCCTAATGTCCATTCGACACAAACTAGGTCATTTCGGGACTAACATATGTTTTTTAATTTTATTTAAAAACTCCCCTTGCGCTTACTGGTCTTTAGCCGTTGGGAGGAAACCGAAGAACACGGAGAAAACCCACGAGATTGGACATCATACACCATGTCACGTGCAACCTGGAGATCGAAACGACGCCCGTTGACTCAATGACAAACGTTACGATACAGCGAGCACATGCTAACCATTCAGCCATCCAGCCTCCCTGAATTCGGAAAATTGCTTACTTATAGCAAGAAACATTTCAACCGGGCGAAATTTTCTGTTTTAACAGTTTAATGTGCACGGTAGTTTAATAATTACCAACCGATTATTACAAAACTTTTGAAAATAAGCTCCAACTGACCAGCTTAATCGTATGCAATAAACGCTTGGCCTGAATTGAAAGTTCTGCACGGAAAAAGTTCATCTCGATTTCCCGGCGTGGTTCCCCTTGTCAGTGAGGCAGAACGCAGGGCCTGACAAGCACAGGTGTCTAGTCCTTCGGATGGGACGAAAAACCAAGGTCCCGTGTACACATTGGAGTGCACGTAAAATATCCCTAAGCAGTTGGAACTCGATACTGTTGAATAAACTCTATACGATGACTAAATGCGTAGATTGTAGTCACCCACACTGCATGTTTCGCTTAACAATGAAAGGGTGCCGTTTTCAATGTTCGATCCTTTTGTTCTTCTACTCCCGATATGTTGGACTGTTGATCGATGGTTTCATATAAAAGACTACCAATAAGACTCTTTGTAGAAGAAGTTCCCAAAAAATAGTATGTTGACTTTACGAGAAAGACCTCTAAACATGCTCCAAATTGTAAAAATACGACTTTTTGGATTTTCAATCTCTTTTTTTCGGCTATCCCTGATATTTAAAAAAAATGATTCAATGATTTCACACAACAGGCTAGCTATTAGACTCTCTATTAACAAAAGTTTCACCGCCCTCCCTTCATTATAACCGAAGTTATCGTGCCCTAAAGAATCAACAAATCAGCATGCTTATCTCTTCTTACCCTAAGCAGAAAATACTCATCTTTGAACTCAATCATAACATTGACCTAGTGAACGTCTACAACAAGTTTGAACATTCTAGCTTAATTAGAATGAGAGTTATTGTGCTCAAAAATCTCGGCCCTTCAAATTGCTTCTATTTTTCATTTTCAATTCAAAATGGTGACTCCCGGTTGACCTAAATCAGAATTCTATTGCGACATTTTTTAGGCCTGCCTACAAGGATTCAGAAAATATAACTCCCGAGTCTGTAAGTAAAATAGCAAAAAAGCCTTATTGATTTTTCACGTTTAAAGATGGTGGCACTTCCGGTTCGATCGACAAACTCCATATTTTGTGTACGAATTAGTAATTCCTTGTCTAGTATAGAAATAAAAAACTAGGTCATTCTGACTTATATTTCGACGATTTTTTGGAAAACTTTGATCCTTGATTTCCCCAAAGGGAGATAAGTTAGAAAATTTCTAAAGTCATTTTTCAAGTCGCGTCATTAAGGTCTACTTACATATTAAATTTCATGAAAATCGTACAACTACTAAAGAGGTTGTCGAGTTGGTGTAAACTTCCGGTTCGAAATCACAGCGACGAATTTTCGAAATTCGAAAATCCGAAATTGCAGATTTGAAGTAAAGGAGTCAAGGTATTCAAAGAAAAAAGAATTAGTAAAATAGGTGAAATAGTCACAAAGTTACAGCAAAGTAGGTCAAATGCATTTGTTTGTAAAATTCGGTGATTTCGAATGCGAAAAACGTTTTGAAAATATATTTATCCAACAGCCACCACCCATTTTTGGGGGGGTAGGTAAAAGTTTCAGAAAGATCCTATGAGTAGATTCTGAGAAATCCGATTTGTGAATAAAACACAAAAAAAAAAAATAATAAGAACTAGATCTGCTACTGTCCCATGCAGATATGAAAGCTTTCATATTTATCGTCACGTGTCATTGATTGTATCAAGTATCCTAAATAAAAGGATAAGAAGAAACTCGCGAAGTTACAAGTCTAAATATAGTATGAATCATTGCACCCAGGCATAACAATAATCTGAAAACTATAGGAAAATAACTGAAAGTTGTATTACTGTAATTAGACGGATGAGAAAATGAAATGAAAATGGCGGGGGAAAAAATTAAAAATGGCAGGTTGGACAGGCGACCTTACTCCTTGTCACGTACAACCGAGCATTCGAAAACACGCTAGTTAACTCAATGACAGACGCGCGTGCTAACCATTCAGCCACCCAACCCCCCTTTGAAATCAGACACGTGCAATATGTCATATAGGAAGAATAAGAAGTCGCTCACAACAAAATGGTAAATTAATGAGTTTAGGTCAAAAGGTTGAGCTACTGTTTTAGAGTATTTAATAGTTTTAAAGAGACACGTTAAGAGTTGTTCATAGTTAAATGAAAGTTTAATTTTAAATAAGACTAATAAAATTAGGATTTAATAATGCCAGACTAATATTTCCAATATGTTTGGTTATAAGTAGGAAATCGTGACGACTTCTTAAGCATGTTTTAAACAAAGGGTCATAGACTGCAATATACAAGAATGGCACTCTGCAATAAAAAAAACTGGCCAAAGCAAGATTTCTATGCAGAAATTAAATAATTGCTAGAACCAGAAAAATATTTATCCACTATAATAAATAAGCAACATAGAGAAAATGAAATGAAATTGAATGGGGTTTAACGTCCTACTGTGCTGCTCCTAAAATGGGCTACTGAAGACGGGCATATGCCATAAAGTGTGCAATGAGGGAAATTTTACCCGGGCAGCGGCGTTACGACCGACGAGGTTGGACATGCGACCATACTCCTTGTCACGTACAACCAAGAAATCGAAACAACACCAGTTGACTCAGTGACATACGTTATGATACAGAGCGCACGTGCTAGCCATTCAGCCACGCAACCTCCCTAAATTGGCAAATTGCTGACCTACAGCGAGAAATATTTCAACCGGGCCAAATTTTCTATTTTAACAGTTTAATTTGCACGGTACCTTTAGTTATCAACCGGATATTACAAAACTTTTAAAAATAAGCTCCCCCTGACCAGCTTAATCGTTCGCAATAAACGTTTGCCCCTTAAAATCGGCAAACTGCTGACTTTAAATTGAGAAACATTACAACCGGACGAAATTTTCTGTTTTATCACTTTTACAGTACCTTTGATTACCAACCGATTATTACAAAACTTTAAAAATAAAAGAGAAAGAGAGAAATGCGGCCTAATGTCCATTCGACACAAACTAGGTCATTTCGGGACTAACATATGTTTTTTTAATTTTATTTAAAAACTCCCATTGCGCTTACTGGTCTTTAGCCGTTGGGAGGAAACCGAAGAACACGGAGAAAACCCACGAGATTGGACATCATACACCATGTCACGTGCAACCTGGAGATCGAAACGACGCCCGTTGACTCAATGACAAACGTTACGATACAGCGAGCACATGCTAACCATTCAGCCATCCAGCCTCCCTGAATTCGTAAAATTGCTGACTTATAGCAAGAAACATTTCAACCGGGCGAAATTTTCTGTTTTAACAGTTTAATTTGAAAATAAGCTCCAACTGACCAGCTTAATCGTATGCAATAAACGTTTGGCCTGAATTGAAAGTTCTGCACGGAAAAAGTTCATCTCGATTTCCCGGCGTGGTTCCCCTTGTCAGTGAGGCAGAACGCAGGGCCTGACAAGCACAGCTGTCTAGTCCTTCGGATGGGACAAAAACCAAGGTCCCGTGTACACATTGGAATGCGCGTAAAATATCCCTAAGCAGTTGGAATTCGATACTGTTGAATAAACTCTATACGATGACTAAATGCGCAGATTGTAGTCACCCACACTGCATGTTTCGCTTAACAATGAAAGGGTGCCGTTTTCAACGTTCGATCCTTTTGTTCTTCTACTCCTGATATGTTGGACTGTTGATCGATGGTTTCATATAAAAGACTACCAATAAGACTCTTTGTAGAAGAAGCTCCCAAAAAATAGTATGTTGACTTTACGAGAAAGACCTCTAAACATGCTCCAAATTGTAAAAATACGACTTTTTGGATTTTCAATCTCTTTTTTTCGGCTATCCCTGATATTTAAAAAAAATGATACAATGATTTCACACAACAGGCTAGCTATTAGACTCTCTATTAACAAAAGTTTCACCGCCCTCCCTTCATTATAACCGAAGTTATCGTGCCCTAAAGAATCAACAAATCAGCATGCTTATCTCTGCTTACCCTAAGCAGAAAATGCTCATCTTTGAACTCAATCATAACATTGACCTTGTGAACGTCTACAACAAGTTTGAACATTCTAGCTTAATTAGAATGAGAGTTATTGTGCTCCAAAGTCTTGGCCCTTCAAATTGCTTCTATTTTTCATTTTCAATTCAACATGGTGACTCCCGGTTGACCTAAATCAGAATTCTATTGCGACATTTTTTAGGCCTGCCTACAAGGATTCAGAAAATATAACTCCCGAGTCTGTAAGTAAAATAGCAAAAAAGCCTTATTGATTTTTCACGTTTAAAGATGGTGGCACTTCCGGTTCGATCGACAAACTCCATATTTTGTGTACGAATTAGTAATTCCTTGTCTAGTATAGAAAAAAAAAACTAGGTCATTCTGACTTATATTTCGACGATTTTTTGGAAAACTTTGATCCTTGATTTCACCAAGCGGAGATAAGTTAGAAAATTTCTAAAGTCATTTTTCAAGTCGCGTCATTAAGGTCTACTTACATTTTAAATTTCATGAAAATCGTACAACTACTAAAGAGGTTGTCGAGTTGGTGTAAACTTCCGGTTCGAAATCACAGCGACGAATTTTCGAAATTCGAAAATCCGAAATTGCAGATTTGAAGTAAAGGAGTCAAGGTATTCAAAGAAAAAAGAATTAGTAAAATAGGTGAAATAGTCACAAAGTTACAGCAAAGTAGGTCAAATGCATTTGTTTGTAAAATTCGGTGATTTCGAATGCGAAAAACGTTTTGAAAATATATTTATCCAACAGCCACCACCCATTTTTGGGGGGGTAGGTAAAAGTTTCAGAAAGATCCTATGAGTAGATTCTGAGAAATCCGATTTGTGAATAAAACACAAAAAAAAAAAATAAGAATAATAATCTTAACAGAAACAATAAGCTTTCATATGTAAATACATATGAAAGCTTAATAATAATCTTAACAGAAACAATAAGCTTTCATATGTAAATACATATGAAAGCTTAACTAGACCTGCAAGCAGCACTGAATCGGCTTTCAGGAATCAGACAGGAAGTAAGTCATAAAATAGCCCATTCATCGAGCTAGAAAACTATACTTTAATTGTTTTGATTCAGTGACACCTGGCTGAGAAATGTCGATTTTTGCAATAGTACCAATTTTTTTACTGTATTTTCTTTTTTTAAATTTTTTGGGGTGTTTTTTTCCATAATATCTGATATTTTTACGAATACTTCTAGATTTTGAATCATTGTCGGGATAGTTTTAACAAGTTGTTTGAATAGATATCTTTCTGTACCAGAAGTGTCAGAAACATCCATTGAGTAGTTTTGGAAAAAAAAAGATAAATTAAAGAGCGTTTCCAAAAATTTAACGATTTTTCAATTTTGTTCAAAGTCTGATCCATTTTTCGACCACTTATATTATTTCAATGCTTTTCATTTTGGATTCCCTATATAGACAACCGATAGGACTTTGAGTAAGAAAAGTTTAAGAAAAATCGTAGGCGTCGTTTTCGAGAAAAGGGCGTCTCAGAATGTTAAAAAAATTGAAAATACTAGATTTTTGGCATACAATAATTTATTTCCTTACCATCGAAAACGTATTATTTAGATACCATATGACGGTCCATTAATAGGGCTATCCAGCGACACTTTAATTCTTTTGGTCCGCTATTACCTAAGAGAGAAATCAAGTTTTTCCCAAGTGCGACAATGTTTTTACTCTTTTTTTTCATTTTTTGAATACTTCCGGTATGGTTATTATTGTCGAAATAGTTTTAATAGCCGGTTTGGGCACTAAAATAGCTACAGGGCTCTGTAATGATATATTACATTATCTGATCAGATATAATGCCCCTGAGAAATCCTATGTTCAAAAGTGCCAAAAATGCAAAAAAAATAAAATATCTTAAATTAAATTTTAATAATTACATACATATTATACATTGTTAGAGTCGTGATTAGGTCAGCTATCTGAATATACAACCTTTTTTTTAAAAATCTCCAAAAATAAAAAAATAGTAGAGCATTTTCCAAAATTTCACGATTTTTCGACTTTTTTCGATTTTCAGTCCCTTTTTTTATCCTATTCCAGACATTTCAAAGTCTTATTGGATGACTTCATGCAAAACACCTCCAAAAGGACTCTCGATAGAAAAAATTAAAAAAATTTGCAGGTTAAGTTTTCGAGATACAGGCGTCCAAAAACGCTCCAAATCAGAAAATACTTGATTTTCAGCGTGCCATATTTTGCTGTCTGTTCATAGTATCCGTATGAATGGGGTATCATATGATAGTCCAGCAATCGTGCCATCAAACGATACCTTCATTCGTTTAATCCATTGATATCGGACGGAGAAATAGCGTTTTCCCCAAAAATATCCATTTTTTGCATTTTTTTCAAAATATTGCACATTATTTCGACCACTTCCGGTTTAAGGATTCCTGTCGAAATTGCTTTATCAGGTGGTATTGGGCTATAACTTAATGTTCCAGAAGTTTCAGAAACGTCAATTCTGCCATAAAAAGAGACCCGAGCTCACAAAATGGTAAGGAAATTCGAAAAAAATCGAAAAATAAAGGGCGATAACTCTGAATGAAACTTATATTACTGGAATCAGATGGACTTCAGGTATCCAAAAATGTAGGTCAAATTCTAAAATTTTGAAAAATAACAAAAATTGTCACTTAAATTTTTTTTTTCATTTTTCGAACGCTAGAAGTCAGCGACGAAGTTTCGAAATTTCGAAATTTTTAACTGCTATCATCCGAGAAAACATTTGGTGTTGCCGAAAATGTCATTTGTATGAAAATAAGTACAGAATTGACGAATCTACGGCCGTTTTTTGAATTTTTGACACCGTATGAAATTCAGCCACTTCCGGTCTGCGCAGAAGTTTCAAAAATATTTTATCAAGTAGCCACTACATGGTTTCCCAATAGAAAAGCTAATTCCAGATCGATATCTGTTTCGAACATGGAGATCTAGGCCCTCGCGGTAAATAATAATAATAATAATAATTTTAGTAATCTCAATAGGCTTTCAGACGAAAGTCTGAAAGCCTAATAATAATTTTAGTAATCTCAATAGGCTTTCAGACGAAAGTCTGAAAGCCTAATAATTTTAGTAATCTCAATAGGCTTTCAGACGAAAGTCTGAAAGCCTAACTAGACCTGCAAGCAGCACTGAATCGGCTTTCAGGAATCAGACAGGAAGTAAGTCATAAAATAGCCCATTCATCGAGCTAGAAAACTATACTTTAATTGTTTTGATTCAGTGACACCTGGCTGAGAAATGTCGATTTTTGCATGAGTACCAATTTTTTTTACTGTATTTTCTTTTTTTTTAATTTTGTTTGTGTTTTTTTCCCAAATATCTGATATTATAGGGACAGATAAAGGAATGAATGAAAACCTTGTCGATGGCATCAAGCAATAAATGGCGATTGATTGAGTGAACGTGTTTTTAGTGTCCGCGTGGGAATGCTGCCACAGGCCTCGGCGCCGTATAAATTTTAAAGAAAATGGGCTGAACTGCAATTATTTTTTTTCAAAATATCGGACATTTTTTCGACTATTTCCGGATTTACGATCGTTGTTGTGATAGCTTTACGAAGTTCTTTAGATACTAAACTTTCTGTACCAGAAGTGGCAGAAACATCTATTCAGTAGTTTTGGAAAAAAAGATAAATTAAAGAGCGTTTCCAAAAATTTAACGATTTTTCAATTTTTTTCAAAGTCCGAGGCCATTTTTTGACCACTTATATTATTTCAATGCTTTTCATTTTGGATTCCCTATATAGACAACCGATAGGACTTTGAGTAAGAAAAGTTTAAGAAAAATCGTAGGCGTCGTTTTCGAGAAAAGGGTGTTTCAGAATGTTAAAAAATTGGAAAATACTAGATTTTTGGCATACAATAATATATTTCCTTACCATCGAAATCGTATTATTTAGATACCATATGATGGTCCATTAATAGGGCTATACAGCCACACTTTAGTTCTTTTGGTCCGCTATTACCTAAGAGAGAAATCAAGTTTTTCCCAAGTGCGACAATGTTTTTACTCTTTTTTTTCATTTTTTGAATACTTCCGGTATGGTTATTATTGTCGAACTAGTTTTAATAGCCGGTTTGGGCACTAAAATAGCAACAGGGCTCTGTAATGATATATTACATTATCTGATCAGATATAATGCCCCTGAGCCTGAGAATTCCTATGTTCAAAAGTGCCAAAAATGCAAAAATTTTAAAATATCTTAAATTAAATTTTAATAATTACATACATATTATACATTTTTAGAATCGTAATTAGGTCAGCTATCTGAATATACAACCTTTTTTTAAAAAATGTCTTAAAATAAAAAAATAGTAGAGCATTTTCCAAAATTTCACGATTTTTCGACTTTTTTCGATTTTTAGTCCCTTTTTTTATCCTATTCCAGACATTTCAAAGTCTTATTGAATGACTTCATGCAAAATACCTCCAAAAGGACTCTTCATAGAAAAAATTAAAAAAAATTTGTAGGTTAAGTTTTCGAGATACAGGCGTCCAAAAACGCTCCAAATCAGAAAATACTTGATTTTCAGCGTGCCATATTTTGCTATCTGTTCATAGTATCCGTATGAATGAGGTATCATATGATAGTCCAGCAATCGTGCCATCAAACGATACCTTCATTTGTTTAATCCATTGATATCGGACGGAGAAATAGCGTTTTCCCCAAAAATATCCATTTTTTGCATTTTTTTCAAAATATTGCACATTATTTCGACCACTTCCGGTTTAAGGATTCGTGTCGAAATTGCTTTATCAGTTGGTATTGGACTATAACTTTATGTTCGAGAAGTTTCAGAAACGTCAATTCTGCCATAAAACGAGACCCGAGCTCACAAAATGGGAAGGAAATTCGAAAAAAATCGAAAAATAAAGGGCGATAACTCTGAATGAAACTTATATTACTGGAATCGGATGGGATTCAGGTATCCAAAAATGTAGGTCAAATTTGAAAATTTTGAAAAATAACAAAAATTGTCACTTAAATTTTTTTTTTCATTTTTCGAACGCTAGAAGTCAGCGACGAAGTTTCGAAATTTCGAAATTTTTAACTGCTATCATCCGAGAAAAGATTTGGTGTTGCCGAAAATGTCATTTGTATGAAAATAAGTACAGAATTGACGAATCTACGGCCGTTTTTTGAATTTTTGACATCGTACGAAATTCAGCCACTTCCGGTCTGCGCAGAAGTTTCAAAAATATTTTATCAAGTAGCCACATCATGGTTTCCTGATAGAAAAGCTAATTGCAGATCGATATCTGTTTCAAACATTGAGATCTAGGCCCTCGCGGTAAATAATAATAATAATAATAATTTTAGTAATCTCAATAGGCTTTCAGACGAAAGTCTGAAAGCCTAATAATAATTTTAGTAATCTCAATAGGCTTTCAGACGAAAGTCTGAAAGCCTAACTAGACCTGCAAGCAGCACTGAATCGGCTTTCAGGAATCAGACAGGAAGTAAGTCATACAATAGCCCATTCATCGAGCTAGAAACTTTACTTTAATTGTTTTGATTCAGCGACACCTGGCTGTGAAATGTCGATTTTTGCAAGAGTACCAATTTTTTTAACTGTATTTTCTTTTTTTTATTTGTTTTTTTCCATAATATCTGATATTTTTACGAATACTTCTAGATTTTGGATCATTGTCGGGATAGTTTTAACAAGTTGTTTGAATAGATATCTTTCTGTACCAGAAGTGTCAGAAACATATATTCAGTAGCTGTTTGTAAAAAAGATAAATAAAAGAACATTTTCAATAATTTAACGATTTTTCAATTTTTTTCAAAGTCTGAGGCCATTTTTCGACCACTTATATTATTTCAATGCTTTAAATTTTGGATTCCCTATATAGACAACCGATAGGACTTTGAGTAAGAAAAGTTTAAGAAAAATCGTAGGCGTCGTTTTCGAGAAAAGCGCGTCTCAGAATGTTAAAAAATTGGAAAATACTAGATATTTGGCATACAATTATTTATTTCCTTACCATCGAAATCGTATTATTTAGATACCTTATGATGGTCCATTAATAGGGCTATCCAGCGACACTTTAGTTCTTTTGGTCCGCTATTACCTAAGAGAGAAATCAAGTTTTTCCCAAGTGCGACAATGTTTTTACTCTTTTTTTTCATTTTTTGAATACTTCCGGTATGGTTATTATTGTCGAAATAGTTTTAATAGCCAGAATGGGCACTAAAATAACCACAGGGCTCTGTAATGATATATTACATTATCTGATCAGATATAATGCCCCTTAGAAATCCTATATTCAAAAGTGCCAAAAATGCAAAAAATTTAAAATATCTTAAATTAAATTTTAATAATTACATACATATTATACATTGTTAGAATCGTAATTAGGTCAGCTATCTGAATATACAACCTGTTTTTAAGAAATCTCTTAAAATAAAAAAATAGTAGAGGATTTTCCAAAATTTCACGATTTTTCGTTTTTTTTCGATTTTCAGTCCCTTTTTTATCCTATTCCAGACATTTCAAAGTCTTATTGGATGACTTCATGCAAAAAAACTCCAAAAGGACTCTCGATAGAAAAAATTAAATAAAATTTGCAGGTTAAGTTTTCGAGATACAGGCGTCCAAAAACGCTCCAAATCAGAAAATACTTGATTTTCGGCGTGTCATATTTTTCTTTCGGTTCATAGTATTCGTATGAATAGGGTATCATATGATAGTCCAGCAATCGTGCCATCAAACGATACCTTCATTCGTTTAATCCATTGATATCGGACAGAGAAATAGCGTTTTCCCCAAAAATATCCATTTTTTGCATTTTTTTCAAAATATTGCACATTATTTCGACCACTTCCGGTTTAAGGATTCGTGTCGAAATTGCTTTATCAGTTGGTATTGGACTGTAACTTCATGTTCCAGAAGTTTCAGAAACGTCAATTCTGCCATAAAACGAGACCCGAGCTCACAAAATGGAAAGGAAATTCGAAAAAAATCGAAAAATAAAGGGCGATAACTCTGAATGAAACTTATATTACTGGAATCGGATGGACTTCGTGTATCCAAAAATGTAGGTCAACTTTGAAAATTTAGAAAAATAACAAAAATTGTCTCGTAAACAACATGTTTTCAATTTTCGAACGATAAAAATCATAGACGAATGTTCGAAATTGAAAAATGTGAGATAGCCATTGTCTTAGAAAAGATTCAGGGATTCTAAAAATGTAATTTGTTTGAAAATAGATAAAGAATTGACGAAATTATGGCCGATTTTCAATTTTTAGAGAAAGTACAAAGCTCAGTCACTTCCGGTATGCGCAGAAATTTCAAAAATATTTTATCAAGTAGCCACCACATGGTTTCCCGATAGAAAAGCTAATTCCAGATCGATATCTGTTATCGAACATGGAGATCTAGGCCCTCGCGGTAAATAATAATAATAATAATAATAACTAGATCTGCTACTGTCCCATGCAGATATGAAAGCTTTCATATTTATCGTCACGTGTCATTGATTGTATCAAGTATCCTAAATAAAAGGATAAGAAGAAACTCGCGAAGTTACAAGTCTAAATATAGTATGAATCATTGCACCCAGGCATAACAATAATCTGAAAACTAAAGGGAAATAACTGAAACTTGTATTACTGTAATGAGACGGATGAGAAAATGAAATGAAAATGGCGGGGAAAAAAAATTAAAAATGGCAGGTTGGACAGACGACCTTACTCCTTGTCACGTACAACCGATCATTCGAAAACACGCTAGTTAACTCAATGACAGGCGCGCGTGCTAACCATTCAGCCATCCAACCCCCCTTTGAAATCAGACACGTGCAATATGTCATATAGGAAGAATAAGAAGTCGCTCACAACAAAATGGTAAATTAATGAGTTTAGGTCAAAAGGTTGAGCTACTGTTTTAGAGTATTTAATAGTTTTAAAGAGACACGTTAAGAGTTGTTCATAGTTAAATGAAAGTTTAATTTTAAATAAGACCAATAAAATTAGGATTTAATAATGCCAGACTAATATTTCCAATATGTTTGGTTATAAGTAGGAAATCGTGACGACTTATTAAGCATGTTTTAAACAAAGGGTCATAGACTGCAATATACAAGAATGGCACTCTGCAATAAAAAAAACTGGCCAAAGCAAGATTTCTATGCAGAAATTAAATAATTGCTAGAACCAGAAAAATATTTATCCACTATAATAAATAAGCAACATAGAGAAAATGAAATGTAATTGAATGGGGTTTAACGTCCTACTGTGCTGCTCCTAAAATGGGCTACTGAAGACGGGCATACGCCATAAAGTGTGCAATGAGGTTGGACATGCGACCATACTCCTTGTTTCGTACAACCAAGAAATCGAAACAACGCAAGTTGACTCAGTGACAGACGTTATGATACAGAGCGCACGTGCTAACCATTCAGCCACGCAACCTCCCTAAAATCGGCAAATTGCTGACCTACAGCGAGAAATATTTCAACCGGGCCAAATTTTCTATTTTAACAGTTTAATTTGCACGGTACCTTTAGTTATCAACCGAATATTACAAAACTTTAAAAATAAGCTCCCCCTGACCAGCTTAATCGTTCGCAATAAACGTTTGCCCCTTAAAATCGGCAAATTGCTGACTTTAAATTGAGAAACATTACAACCGGACGAAATTTTCTGTTTTATCACTTTTACAGTACCTTTGATTACCAACCGATTATTACAAAACTTTAAAAATAAAGAGAAAGAGAGAAATGCGGCCTAATGTTCATTCGACACAAACTAGGTCATTTCGGGACTAACATATGTTTTTTAATTTTATTTAAAAACTCCCCTTGCGCTTACTGGTCTTTAGGTGTTGGGAGGAAACCGAAGAACACGGAGAAAACCCACGAGATTGGACATCATACACCATGTCACGTGCAACCTGGAGATCGAAACGACGCCCGTTGACTCAATGACAAACGTTACGATACAGCGAGCACATTCTAACCATTCAGCCATCCAGCCTCCCTGAATTCGGAAAATTGCTGACTTATAGCAAGAAACATTTCAACCGGGCGAAATTTTCTGTTTTAACAGTTTAATGTGCACGGTACTTTAATAATTACCAACCGATTATTACAAAACTTTTGAAAATAAGCTCCAACTGACCAGCTTAATCGTATGCAATAAACGTTTGGCCTGAATTGAAAGTTCTGCACGATTTCCCGGCGTGGTTCCCCTTGTCAGTGAGGCAGAAGCACAGCTGTCTAGTCCTTCGGATGGGACGAAAAACCAAGGTCCCGTGTACACATTGGAGTGCACGTAAAATATCCCTAAGCAGTTGGAATTCGATACTGTTGAATAAACTCTATACGATGACTAAATGCGTAGATTGTAGTCACCCACACTGCATGTTTCGCTTAACAATGAAAGGGTGCCGTTTTCAATGTTCGATCCTTTTGTTCTTCTACTCCTGATATGTTGGACTGTTGATCGATGGTTTCATATAAAAGACTACCAATAAGACTCTTTGTAGAAGAAGTTCCCAAAAAATAGTATGTTGACTTTACGAGAAAGACCTCTAAACATGGTCCAAATTGTAAAAATACGACTTTTTGGATTTTCAATCTCTTTTTTTCGGCTATCCCTGATATTTAAAAAAAATGATACAATGATTTCACACAACAGGCTAGCTATTAGACTCTCTATTAACAAAAGTTTCACCGCCCTCCCTTCATTATAACCGAAGTTATCGTGCCCTAAAGACTCAACAAATCAGCATGCTTATCTCTGCTTACCCTAAGCAGAAAATGCTCATCTTTGAACTCAATCATAACATTGACCTATTGAACGTCTACAACAAGTTTGAACATTCTAGCTTAATCAGAATGAGAGTTATAGTGCTCCAAAGTCTCGGCCCTTCAAATTGCTTCTATTTTTCATTTTCAATTCAACATGGTGACTCCCGGTTGACCTAAATCAGAATTCTATTGCGACATTTTTTAGGCCTTCCTACAAGGATTCAGAAAATATAACTCCCGAGTCTGTAAGTAAAATAGCAAAAAAGCCTTATTGATTTTTCACGTTTTAAGATGGTGGCACTTCCGGTTCGATTGACAAACTCCATATTTTGTGTACGAATCAGTAATTCCTTGTCTAGTATAGAAAAAAAAACTAGGTCATTCTGACCTATATTTCGAAGATTTTTTTGAAAACTTTGATCCTTAATTTCACCAAGAAAGATAAGTTAGAAAATTTCTAAAGTCATTTTTCGAGTCGCATCATTAAGGTGTACTTACATATTAAATTTCATGAAAATCGTACAACTACTAAAGAAGTTGTCGAGTTGGTGTAAACTTCCGGTTCGAAATCACAGCGACGAATTTTCGAAATTCGAAAATCCGAAATTGCAGATTTGAAGTAAAGGAGTCAATGTTTTCAAAGAAAAAAGAATTAGTAAAATAGGTGAAATAGTCACAAAGTTACAGCAAAGTAGGTCAAATGCATTTGTTCGTAAAATTCGGTGATTTCGAATGCGAAAAACGTTTTGAAAATATATTTATCCAACAGCCACCACCCATTTTTGGGGGGGTAGGTAAAAGTTTCAAAAAGATCCTATGAGTAGATTCTGAGAAATCCGATTTGTGAATAAAACACAAAAAAAAAAAATAATAAGAAGAATAATAATCTTAACAGAAACAATAAGCTTTCATATATGAATATATGAAAGCTTAATAATAATTTTAGTAATCTCAATAGGCTTTCAGACGAATAACTAGATCTGCTACTGTCCCATGCAGATATGAAAGCTTTCATATTTATCGTCACGTGTCATTGATTGTATCAAGTATCCTAAATAAAAGGATAAGAAAAAACTCGCTAAGTTACAAGTCTAAATATAGTATGAATCATTGCACCCAGGCATAACAATAATCTGAAAACTAAAGGGAAATAACTGAAACTTGTATTACTGTAATGAGACGGATGAGAAAATGAAATGAAAATGGCGGGGGAAAAAAATAAAAATGGCAGGTTGGACAGGCGACCTTACTCCTTGTCACGTACAACCGAGCATTCGAAAACACGCTAGTTAACTCAATGACAGGCGCGCGTGCTAACCATTCAGCCACCCAACCCCCCTTTGAAATCAGACACGTGCAATATGCCATATAGGAAGAATAAGAAGTCGCTCACAACAAAATGGTAAATTAATGAGTTTAGGTCAAAAGGTTGAGCTACTGTTTTAGAGTATTTAATAGTTTTATAGAGACACGTTAAGAGTTGTTCATAGTTAAATGAAAGTTTAATTTTAAATAAGACCAATAAAATTAGGATTTAATAATGCCAGACTAATATTTCCAATATGTTTGGTTATAAGTAGGAAATCGTGACGACTTCTTGAGCATGTTTTAAACAAAGGGTCATAGACTGCAATATACAAGAATGGCACTCTGCAATAAAAAAAAACTGGCCAAAGCAAGATTTCTATGCAGAAATTAAATAATTGCTAGAACCAGAAAAATATTTATCCACTATAATAAATCAGCAACATAGAGAAAATGAAATGAATTTGAATGGGGTTTAACGTCCTACTGTGCTGCTCCTAAAATGGGCTACTGAAGACGGGCATACGCCATAAAGTGTGCAATGAGGGAAATTTTACCCGGGCAGCGGCGTTACGACCTACGATGTTGGACATGCGACCATACTCCTTGTCACTACAACCAAGAAATCGAAACAACGCCAGTTGACTCCGTGACAGACGTTATGATACAGAGCGCACGTGCTAACTATTCAGCCACGAAACCTCCCTAAAATCGGCAAATTGCTGACCTACAGCGAGAAATATTTCAACCGGGCCAAATTTTCTATTTTAACAGTTTAATTTGCACGGTACCTTTAGTTATCAACCGAATATTACAAAACTTTTAAAAATAAGCTCCCCCTGACCAGCTTAATCGTTCGCAATAAACGTTTGCCCCTTAAAATCGGCATATTGCTGACTTTAAATTGAGAAACATTACAACCGGACGAAATTTTCTGTTTTATCACTTTTACAGTACCTTTGATTACCAACCGATTATTACAAAACTTTAAAAATAAAAGAGAAAGAGAGAAATGCGGCCTAATGTCCATTCGACACAAACTAGGTCATTTCGGGACTAACATATGTTTCTTAATTTTATTTAAAAACTCCCCTTGCGCTTACTGGTCTTTAGCCGTTGGGAGGAAACCGAAGAACACGGAGAAAACCCACGAGATTGGACACCATACACCATGTCACGTGCAACCTGGAGATCGAAACGACGCACGTTACGATACAGCGAGCACATGCTAACCATTCAGCCATCCAGCCTCCCTGAATTCGGAAACTTGCTGACTTATAGCAAGAAACATTTCAACCGGGCGAAATTTTCTGTTTTAACAGTTCAATGTGCACGGTACTTTAATAATTACCAACCGATTATTACAAAACGTTTGAAAATAAGCTCCAACTGACCAGCTTAATCGTATGCAATAAACGTTTGGCCTGAATTGAAAGTTCTGCACGGAAAAAGTTCATCTCGATTTCCCGGCGTGGTTCCCCTTGTCAGTGAGGCAGAACGCAGGGCCTGACAAGCACAGCTGTCTAGTCCTTCGGATGGGACGAAAAACCAAGGTCCCGTGTACACATTGGAGTGCACGTAAAATATCCCTAAGCAGTTGGAATTCGATACTGTTGAATAAACTCTATACGATGACTAAATGCGTAGATTGTAGTCACCCACACTGCATGTTTCGCTCAACAATGAAAGGGTGCCGTTTTCAATGTTCGATCCTTTTGTTCTTCTACTCCTGATATGTTGGACTGTTGATCGATGGTTTCATATAAAAGACTACAAATAAGACTCTTTAAAAATATTTATCCACTATAATAAATAAGCAACATAGAGAAAATGAAATGAAATTGAATGGGGTTTAACGTCCTACTGTGCTGCTCCTAAAATGGGCTACTGAAGACGGGCATGCTCCAAATTGTAAAAATACGACTTTTTGGATTTTCAATCTCTTTTTTTTGGCTTTTTCTTTTTTTACACCTACTGTTGATCGATGGTTTCATATAAAAGACCACCAATAAGACTCTTTGTAGAAGAAGTTCCCAAAAAATAGTATGTTGACTTTACGAGAAAGACCTCTAAACATGCTCCAAATTGTAAAAATACGACTTTTTGGATTTTCAATCTCTTTTTTTCGGCTATCCCTGATATTTAAAAAAAATGATACGATGATTTCACACAACAGGCTAGCTATTAGACTCTCTATTAACAAAAGTTTCACCGCCCTCCCTTCATTATAACCGAAGTTATCGTGCCCTAAAGAATCAACAAATCAGCATGTTTATCTCTGCTTACCCTATCCCGAAAATGCTCATCTTTGAACTCAATCATAACATTGACCTAGTGAACGTCTACAACAAGTTTGAACATTCTAGCTTAATTAGAATGAGAGTTATTGTGCTCCAAAGTCTCGGCCCTTCAAATTGCTTCTATTTTTCATTTTCAATTCAAAATGGTGACTCCCGGTTGACCTAAATCAGAATTCTATTGCGACATTTTTTAGGCCTTCCTACAAGGATTCAGAAAATATAACTCCCGAGTCTGTAAGTAAAATATCAAAAAAGCCTTATTGATTTTTCACGTTTAAAGATGGTGGCACTTACGGTTCGATCGACAAACTCCATATTTTGTGTACGAATCAGTAATTCCTTGTCTAGTATAGAAAAAAAACTAGGCCATTCTGACCTATATTTCGACGATTTTTTTGAAAATTTTGATCCTTAATTTCACCAAGGGGAGATAAGTTAGAAAATTTCTAAAGTCATTTTTCAAGTCGCATCATTAAGGTCTACTTACATATTAAATTTCATGAAAATCGTACAACTACTAAAGAAGTTGTCGAGTTGGTGTAAACTTCCGGTTCGAAATCACAGCGACGAATTTTCGAAATTCGAAAATCCGAAATTGCAGATTTGAAGTAAAGGAGTCAAGATATTCAAAGAAAAAAGAATTAGTAAAATAGGTGAAATAGTCACAAAGTTACAGCAAAGTAGGTCAAATGCATTTGTTCGTAAAATTCGGTGATTTCGGATGCCAAAAACGTTTTGAAAATATATTTACCCAACAGCCACCACCCATTTTTGGGGGGGTAGGTAAAAGTTTCAGAAAGATCCTATGAGTAGATTCTGAGTAATCCGATTTGTGAATAAAACACACAAAAAAAATAATAAGAATAGGAAGAATAACTAGATCTGCTACTGTCCCATGCAGATATGAAAGCTTTCATATTTATCGTCACGTGTCAGTGATTGTATCAAGTATCCTAAATAAAAGGATAAGAAGAAACTCGCGAAGTTACAAGTCTAAATATAGTATGAATCATTGCACCCAGGCATAACAATAATCTGAAAACTAAAGGGAAATAACTGAAACTTGTATTACTGTAATGAGACGGATGAGAAAATGAAATGAAAATGGCGGGGAAAAAAATTAAAAATGGCAGGTTGGACAGGCGACCTTACTCCTTGTCACGTACAACCGATCATTCGAAAACACGCTAGTTAACTCAATGACAGGCGCGCGTGCTAACCATTCAGCCACCCAACCCCCTTTGAAATCAGACACGTGCAATATGTCATATAGGAAGAATAAGAAGTCGCTCACAACAAAATGGTAAATTAATGAGTTTAGGTCAAAAGGTTGAGCTACTGTTTTAGAGTATTTAATAGTTTTAAAGAGACACGTTAAGAGTTGTTCATAGTTAAATGAAAGTTTAATTTTAAATAAGACCAATAAAATTAGGATTTAATAATGCCAGACTAATATTTCCAATAGGTTTGGTTATAAGTAGGAAATCGTGACGACTTCTTAAGCATGTTTTAAACAAAGGGTCATAGACTGCAATATACAAGAATGGCACTCTGCAATAAAACAAAAACTGGCCAAAGCAAGATTTCTATGCAGAAATTAAATAATTGCTAGAACCAGAAAATATTTATCCACTATAATAAATAAGCAACATAGAGAAAATGAAATGAAATTGAATGGGATTTAACGTCCTACTGTGCTGCTCCTAAAATGGGCTACTGAAGACGGGCATACGCCATAAAGTGTGCAATGAGGGAAATTTTACCCGGGCAGCGGCGTTACGACCTACGATGTTGGACATGCTACCATACTCCTTGTCACGTACAACCAAGAAATCGAAACAACGCCAGTTGACTCCGTGACAGACGTTATGATACAGAGCGCACGTGCTAACTATTCAGCCACGAAACCTCCCTAAAATCGGCAAATTGCTGACCTACAGCGAGAAATATTTCAACCGGGCCAAATTTTCTATTTTAACAGTTTAATTTGCACGGTACCTTTAGTTATCAACCGAATATTACAAAACTTTTAAAAATAAGCTCCCCCTGACCAGCTTAATCGTTCGCAATAAACGTTTGCCCCTTAAAATCGGCAAATTGCTGACTTTAAATTGAGAAACATTACAACCGGACGAAATTTTCTGTTTTATCACTTTTACAGTACCTTTGATTACCAACCGATTATTACAAAACTTTAAAAATAAAAGAGAAAGAGAGAAATGCGGCCTAATGTCCATTCGACACAAACTAGGTCATTTCGGGACTAACATATGTTTTTTAATTTTTATTTAAAAACTCCCCTTGCGCTTACTGGTCTTTAGCCGTTGGGAGGAAACCGAAGAACACGGAGAAAACCCACGAGATTGGACATCATACACCATGTCACGTGCAACCTGGAGATCGAAACGACGCCCGTTGACTCAATGACAAACGTTACGATACAGCGAGCACATGCTAACCATTCAGCCATCCAGCCTCCCTGAATTCGGAAAATTGCTGACTTATAGCAAGAAACATTTCAACCGGGCGAAATTATCTGTTTTAACAGTTTAATGTGCACGGTACTTTAATAATTACCAACCGATTATTACAAAACTTTTGAAAATAAGCTCCAACTGACCAGCTTAATCGTATGCAATAAACGTTTGGCCTGAATTGAAAGTTCTGCACGGAAAAAGTTCATCTCGATTTCCCGGCGTGGTTCCCCTTGTCAGTGAGGCAGAACGCAGGGCCTGACAAGCACAGCTGTCTAGTCCTTCGGATGGGACGAAAAACCAAGGTCCCATGTACACATTGGAGTGCACGTAAAATATCCCTAAGCAGTTGGAATTCGATACTGTTGAATAAACTCTATACGATGACTAAATGCGTAGATTGTAGTCACCCACACTGCATGTTTCGCTTAACAATGAAAGGGTGCCGTTTTCAATGTTCGATCCTTTTGTTCTTCTACTCCTGATATGTTGGACTGTTGATCGATGGTTTCATATTAAAGACTACCAATAAGACTCTTTGTAGAAGAAGTTCCCAAAAAATAGTATGTTGACTTTACGAGAAAGACCTCTAAACATGCTCCAAATTGTAAAAATACGACTTTTTGGTGGCTATCCCTGATATTTAAAAAAAATGATACAATGATTTCACACAACAGGCTAGCTATTAGACTCTCTATTAACAAAAGTTTCACCGCCCTCCCTTCATTATAACCGAAGTTATCGTGCCCTAAAGAATCAACAAATCAGCATGCTTATCTCTGCTTACCCTAAGCAGAAAATGCTCATCTTTGAACTCAATCATAACATTGACATAGTAAACGTCTACAACAAGTTTGAACATTCTAGCTTAATTAGAATGAGAGTTATTGTGCTCCAAAGTCTCGGCCCTTCAAATTGCTTCTATTTTTCATTTTCAATTCAAAATGGTGACTCCCGGTTGACCTAAATCAGATTTCTATTGCGACATTTTTGAGGCCTTCCTACAAGGATTTGGAAAATATAACTCCCGAGTCTGTAAGTAAAATAGCAAAAAAGCCTTATTGATTTTTCACGTTTAAAGATGGTGGCACTTCCGGTTCGATCGACAAACTCCATATTTTGTGTACGAATCAGTAATTCCTTGTCTAGTATAGAAAAAAAACCTAGGTCATTCTGACCTATATTTTGACGATTTTTTTGAAAACTTTGATCCTTAATTTCACCAAGGGGAGATAAGTTAGAAAATTTCTAAAGTCATTTTTCAAGTCGCGGCATTAAGGTCTACTTACATATGAAATTTCATGAAAATCGTACAACTACTAAAGAAGTTGTGGAGTTGGTGTAAACTTCCGGTTCGAAATCACAGCGACGAATTTTCGAAATTCGAAAATCCGAAATTGCAGATTTAAGTAAAGGAATGATGGTATTCAAAGAAAAAAGAATTAGTAAAATAGGTGAAATAGTCACAAAGTTACAGCAAAGTAGGTCAAATGCATTTGTTCGTAAAATTCGGTGATTTCGAATGCGAAAAACGTTTTGAAAATATATTTACCCAACAGCCACCACCCATTTTTGGGGGGGTAGGTAAAAGTTTCAGAAAGATCCTATGAGTAGATTCTGAGAAATCCGATTTGTGAATAAAACACACAAAAAAAAATAACAAGAATAGGAAGAATAATAATCTTAACAGAAACAATAAGCTTTCATATATGAATATATGAAAGCTTAATAATAATTTTAGTAAAAACAATAGTCTTTAAGTCTGAAAGCCTAATAATTTTAGTAAAAACAATAGTCTTTCAGACGAAAGTCTGAAAGCCTAATAATAATTTTAGTAAAAACAATAGTCTTTCAGACGAAAGTCTGAAAGCCTAATAATAATTTTAGTAAAAACAATAGTCTTTCAGACGAAAGTTTGAAAGCCTAATAAGAAGAAGAATAACTAGACCTGCGTAGCAGGAATGACGGGTTTCACTGGTACCACATTACCTTTGCACTTATGTTACTTTTAGTACAACGTTACCCTTACACACATATCACTTGTAGTACCAATGGAACCGATAAACAGATTTCCACGTAAACATTGCACCCATCAAATAAAATGGAAGCAGGATCAACCAAATCCGGAAATATTAATTCATTTTATACATTTCAGACAAAATTACATCACGTCCGGTGATCGTGAAAATATTCAATTAGATTATCGTAATCAGAAATGGCATAAGGCATCACATGGTGAAACGTTTACGTAAATCGAATAATAATTGCTACTTTATAGACCAAAAACCTTGAAAAGTGACTTGTAGAAAATCGTCTATTTCTCTGCAACCGTACAAGTTAGAAACTATTTTGTGGTATCTGTATGATCGTATGGATTTATACTATTTGTTGATTGGAATCAAATATCATAATTTTATAAACGTTACAAGTCAGACTCATTTGAATAAAATATCTATTTTGAGGGCCAAAATACATTTATTTTCCAAAATGACATTACTTCCGGTGATACTAAAAATCCTAAATTAGTTTTATAACATCGTCTATGACATTAGCCATCATATGATGAAAATTTCGTGAAAATCAAATAATAATTGACAATTTTATGAACCAAAAACATTGAAAAGTGACTTGAAGAAAACTGTCCATTTTTCGGCAACCGAACAAGTTAGAAACAATTTTATGGTATACATGTATATATGACCGTATATATTACATTCATATGTGAATTTAAAACAAAAGTTAAAATTAGTAATACATATTAAATTATTCTTGGTTGAAAAAAATATTGCTTTTAAAAGTCAAAAATGCAGTTTTTGACCAAACGTTGGCACTTCCGGTGTCAATTTTACATTAGAATCAACTTGATATGACGCATACTTGCTTTTTGAATCACATACATTCTCTTCGTATGGATAATAGCTACAAGTTTATAAAAGTTATGTAAAAATATTTTAAAATCTGAAGAGCCTGAATAGGTTGTGAATGGGTCAATTTTACGTCCTTTTTCACCACCTAATCCAATTTGCTAGAAAATGAAATTGAAATTTAAAAAACTGCTTCCGACGTTTTTTGCGCCTTCAAAGAACACACTTTTTGAGTCATATAATTTTTCAAAAAAATAATATTTGTTTTTGAAGATTGTATTTAACTGTCAAAATTGTAGTTTTTGGTTAAATTATGCCACTTTCGGTGCCGACAGATAACACTTTTGGTAATAAAAAAATGACAATTGAGACAACGGAGCAAATGAACTTTGTTTTATACAAATCAAACAACAAATAATTAATCGGTGCCGACAGATAACACTTTTGGTAATTAAAAAAAATGACAATTGAGACAACGGAGCAAATAAACTTTGTTTTATACAAATCGAACAACAAATAATTAATCTACGGTTGAAAAACTGAATTAGCCAATGGCGGTCAAGCAAAATTACTGAGACAAAAAAAAATTAACATTTTTGCGCAAGTACAACACGACTAAAAAATATTCATAACTAAAAAAAAATTTTGTAAAATTTTAAATTTTCGAAATTTTGCGCCTAATATCTTCGAAGATTTGCCGAAAATCAAAATCGACAGTATCGTAGATATGTGCCCTGTCACTGGCTATGCCAAAATGTATTGAAAGTCAAAATCCAATGATTATTGTAAAAATTACTGCAATATTTTTAAAATGATAACTTCGGTGATTTCTGACATTTCGCATTGTCGCAGAACGTTCATAATAGCTTTATCCTCTAAGTCACACCCACTTTCCCAGGAAACCGAAGAAATCGTAACGATTCGACAAGCAGTTGCTGAGATCTACTCAAAACAAAAGAAGAATAATAATAATAACTAGATCTACTACTGTCCCATGTAGATATGAAAGCTTTCATATGCATGTCACGTGTATTAGTCAAAAAGTTATAAGTCTAAATATAGTTACAAAATACATCGCAACCGGGCAAAAATAACCTGAAAGCTTTGGTTCCAGCGTGGCGCTTGCGCGAATTTAAAAGTCATTTTTGTCAATTTGGGGATTTTTGGTATATTTCGGGGTTTGGTAAATGACGGTATTCATCGTCACGGTCATGACCTTGACCTCAGGGACGGCCCCGTCGACGGGTTTGTGGGTCGTGACCTTGACCTTGACATTGGTGCAGATTTCGAGACGGTACCTAAGTTTTGGGAATTTTTCGACCCCAAGGTGATGTCAAAGGTCAAGCTCTCACATGAAAGGTCATTAATGAGTGCATCTAGGGTCATGACCCTTTCCATGCCACGTGGCCCTCGAAGGTCAAGGTAGGGTCAAACTTCACTTCATGGGCCCGTTTCGCCCACTTCCGGTCCCAGGGCGGCCATGTTGACGTGACGCAGCGACTCGGCGGGGTGGATATACCCTTTGAATACCAAGCCTCGAGACCGATCACCCTTCGGGGCGTTTACAGGTTGCGGTGCGGGTACATTGGTGAAAAATGTTTTTAAGTCCGGTGAGTCTCACATGTAAACGACTAGAAGGAATGCAGTTATCAAGCTGAAAATTAAAGGACACCTAGGCATCAGCAAGAGCAGGGTGGGGCCAGAGGTTGGTACCGCTGGTGCTATTGGTTCCAACTGTGCGTATGCGCGAATGTCGAAACACGCCTAAGTTTTAAATATCGTGCAGCGTGTATGGCATTCGGGTGAGGGCTGCCAACATTTAATACGATGAAGAGATTTGTCAAGGCTATTATTCCCAGCCAACACATTTTGATTCACACCAATAGGGGCCGAGCTATAAGACAGCAAACATGGCCCTTCGTTTTGAGAAACCATGTTTGACACCTGTCACGTGACCGTGGTTAGGGTCAAGGGTCCTAACTTTTAATAAGATGGAGGGAAGTGTCCAAGCTATCGATACCGACCAAAACATATGAATTCAAACCCATAGCGGCCGCGATATAGGGCCACAAACGTCGCGCACAAAAAAGTTACTTGTTAGTCTAAAAACATTCGAAAAATAGGCAAAAAATAGGCCTATTTGCGCGAGCGTGTTTTAGCAGGCGATAGGGTTGTCGGAATTTCTTGAAATTTCCAGAGATTGTGCCTTCGGATGTTAGCTAGCACATATGAAAAATTCAAGTGATTTCTAATACGGGAACATGGCCTAAAAAATTCGAAGCCAAGCCGACCCAGTAACTTTTGTTTTTCTTGAAAAATGGACATATTTTTTCGAATTTTTATTCGATCATGTTCTCCTTTTAATATGTTACTAATCTCATCGCAGAGCATCTGACCAGTATAAATTTTTTAAAAAAATACCCCCCAATGATGCCTCGGCAGTCTCAAAACATTAAAACTTTGATAGTCTCAAAAATTTAGTCCGCCATTTTGAAAAAAATCAAACGCAATCCTCATCGGTGCAGAAGACTCATACCAATCACATGAGACTAACAAAATGACTTTATCACGACGTTTGCAATTTCAAAATTCTAAAAAATCTCAAAATCGGCGAAAAAAGCCGTAAAATCGGGTTTTTGGCCATAACTTGTGTTGTATTCATCGGAATCAGATGGGACCAATACTCAAAATTCGGGCTAGTAAATGCCCATCGTGCCAAAAAAACAGGTTAATCGAAGAATTTTTGGCGCTGCTAAGGCAAAAAAAATATTTGTTCCCCTTACGTAGTGCGGGAATTTACTTAAAAAAACGAGAAAAAAAACCGAGAAAAAATACGCCGCCTCACATGTAAACGACTTGAAGGAATGCAGGTATCGATCTGAAAATTTAAGGACACTTAGGTACCAACGTGACAAGTGGGGGCCGGAGTTTGATAGTCATCATACCTTTGGTTCTAGCGTAGCGCATGCGCGAAGTCAAAACCGCTAACCTCGAAAACAACCTTGTCGGCACAGAAAACGTCAAAGGAGAAATTCGAATTTTTTAAATATTAGAATACCAAACACTCGACCATGAGCCAGGCTATCCTGAAATGTATTAATTTCGTTAATAGGAGACACACTCTCTAAGCCACGACAAATTGTGTATGTTTTCAAGCGCAATAATGTCATTTTCGAATCAAAATGGCGTCCATGATTTGCCAGAAATCAAACATATTTTCGCTACCGTTTTTTGGCCTTCCTACAAGGATTCGGAAAATATAATTGCCATGTCTGTAAGTAAAATACCAAAAAAGCCTTATTTATTTTTCACATTTCAAGATGGAAGCACTTCCGGTTTGGGTTACAAACTCCATTTTTTGTGTACGAATCAGTAGTGTCGTAGCTAGTACAAAAAAAAATTCAAGGCAATCTGACCTATATTTCGTCAATTTTTTAGAAAACTTTGTTCCTTAATATCACCAAGGGGAGATAATTTAGAAAATTGCTAACAACATTTTTAAAGTCGCATGAGCGATCTACTTACATACCAAATTCCATGAAAATCGTGCAACTATTAAAGAAGTTGTTATTTGCTTTTTACTTCCGGCTCGAAATCACAGCGACGAAATTTCGAAATTCGAAAATCCGAAATTGCAGATTTGAAGTAAAGGAGTCAAGGTATTCAAAGAAAAAAGAATTAGTAAAATAGCTGAAATAGTCACAAAGTTACAGCAAAATAGGTCAAATGCATTTGTTCGTAAAATTCGGTAATTTCGGTAATTTCGGATGCGAAAAACGTTTTGAAAATATATTTACCCAACAGCCAACACCCATTTGGGGGGGGGGGGCTAGGTAAAAGTTTCAGAAAGATCTTATGGGTAGATTCTGAGAAATCCGATTTGTGGATAAAACACACAAAAAAATAACTAGATCTACTACTGTCCCAAGCAGATATAAAAGCTTTCATATTCATCATCACGTGCCAAGTATCTTAAAGAAAATAACAAGAAAAAAAATATTAAAATTGGTCGAAAACTCGCGAAGTTACGGATCTAAATATAGTTTGAAACCGTAAATTAGCTTAAAAAAACAAACAACGGCAGGTGCCAAGAACAAACGACTTGAACAAGTATCACCTTGAAAATTTCAGAGTACCTAGGCCTCTTCGTCTCGTGGCATTAAACACTGTTTATAAATTTAAAGTCAATCGGATATAAACTTTAGCGACAAGATCGTTCACAATATTTTTTTGAGGTGATCAAGGGCCATAACTCTGGCAGTAATTACTGAAAATCAAAGGGTATTAACTTTAACCTCTAGAGCGTTCACAAGAAATTGTTATTCGAGTCTAGAGTCAACAATTGCAAATGGCTCCGAACGGCAAAATTTTATCTCTCGTGGAAAGCTTAAGGTCGGTAAAATGAATAGTTATTGGTCGATTTAGCTGAAATTTGGTGTGAGGTCATCGCTAGCCTATCTCCTATCCCCCTGAAAATTTCAAGTCTCTGTGACTTCCGTTATTGAAATAGAACCGATTTTTCACCATTGTTCATTTTCTATTCAAAATGGCGTCCAGCAGTTGACCTAAATCAAAATTCGATTTCTGAAAGTTTTTCGGCTTTCCTAAAAGGATTCCAAAAAATATAAATGCCTTGTCTGTAAGTAAAATATCAATAAAGCCTTATCGATTTACACATTTCAAGATGGTTGCACTTCCGATTTGGGCTACAAACTTAATTTTTTGTGTACGAATCAGTAGAGTCGTAGCTATTACAAAAAACAATTTCAAGGCAATTTGACCTATATTTCGTCGATTTTGATTGAAAATTTTGATCCTTAATTTCTCTAAGGGGAGATAATTTATTAAATTTCTAATGACATTTTTCAAGTCGTATCGATAAGATCTACTCACATCCTGAATTTCGTGAAAATCGTGCAACTATTAAAGAAGTTGTCAAGTTGGTCTCAACTTTTGGTTTCGAAATAATATTGACGAATTTTCGAAATTCGAAAATCCGAAATTGCAGATTTGAAGTAAATGTTTTAAGGTATTTAATGAAAAAAGAGTTAATAAAATAGGTCAAAAAGTCACAAAGTTACAGCAATGTTGGTCAAATGCATTCGACTTGTTCTTATCTTCAATTCAAAATGGCGTCCATCACTTGACCTAAATCAAAATTCTATTCCCGACAGTTTTTCGGCTTTTCTAAAAGGATTCGGAAAATATAATTGCCTTGTCTGTAAGTAAAATATCAACAAAGGAGTATCGATTTTCACATTTCAAGATGGTTGCACTTCCGGTTTGGGCTAAAAACTCAATTTTTTGGGTTCGAATCAGTAATGTTCTAGCTAGTAAAAAAAAAATTCAAGGCAATCTGACCTATATTTCGTCGATTTTTTCGAAAACTTTGATCCTTAATATCACCAAGGGGAGATAATTTAGAAAATTTCTAACAACATTTTTAAAGTCGCATGAGCGAGATCTACTTACATACCAAATTTCATGGAAATCTTGCAATTATTAAAGAAGTTGTTATTTTGATTTTTACTTCCGGCTCGAAATCACAGCGACGAATTTTCGAAATTCGAAAATCCGAAATTGCAGATTTGAAGTAAAGGAGTCAAGATATTCAAAGAAAAAAGAATTAGTAAAATAGGTGAAATAGTCACAAAGTTACAGCAAAGTAGGTCAAATGCATTTGTTCGTAACATTCGGTAATTTCGTTTTGAAAATATATTTACCCAACGGCCACCACCCATTTTTTTTTTGGGGGGGGGGGGGTAGGTAAAAGTTTCAGAAAGATCTTATGGGTAGATTCTGAGAAATCCGATTTGTGGATAAAACACACAAAAAAAACTAATAATAACTAGATCTGCAGAGCAGATATGAAAGCTTTCATATGAACAGTCTTTTCCGGTCACACTTACCTTATAAACATGATGGGAAAAATACAAAACAAAATTTAGTCGGATCAAAATAGGAGTAATGCACAGCAAAAAAGCGGAATTTCTATCCTGGGCTCAATTTTTATTCAAATCGTCTGATAAATTGATACAACCTGCGCAGGTTGTATTAAACTTTCAGACGGCTGGGGTAAAAATTGAGCCGCCGCGGCGCGATGCCGTGAAATGCACAAAACAGGGGATATGCACAAAACACGGGATTGATCTCTCAGGCCAGTAAAGATCAGCCCATGTCATACCTTGACCTCAGGGACGGCCCCTTTCGACGGTCTTGTGGGTCGTGTACTTGACCTTGACCTTGATGCACATTTTTGAGACGGTACCTCAGTTTGGGGAATTTTTCGACCCCAAGGTCAAAGGTCAGGTCAAAGGTGTCAAGCTCTCACATGAAAGGTCATTGATGGGTGCATCTAGGGTCATGTCCTTTCCATGCCACATGGCCCTCGAAGGTCAAGGTAGGGTCAAACTTCACTTCATGGGCCGGTTTCGCCCACTTCCGGTACTCTGGCGGCCATTTTAACGCGACGCAGCGACTCGGCGGGGTGGATATACCCTTTCAATACCAAGCCTCGAGACCCGCCCGGGCACCCTTCGGGGCGTTTACGGGTTGGGGTGCGGGTACATCGGTGAAAAATGTTTTTAAGTCCGGTGAGTCTCACATGTAAACGACTATGCAGTTATCAAGGTGGAAATTTTAGGACACCTAGGCACCAACAAGAGCAGAGTGGGGCCAGAGTTTGATACCGCTGGTGCTATTGATTCCAGCTGTGCGCATGCACTTGTTTTAAATATCGTGCCGCGTGCATGGCATTCGGGTGAGAGCTGCCAACTTTTAATGCAATGGAGAGAATTGTCAAGGATATTATTCCCAGCCAACACATTTTGATTCGAACCCATAGGGGCCGAGCTATAAGGCAGCAAACATGGCCCTTCGTTTTGAGAATCCATGTAAGACACCTTGTCACGTGACCGTGGTTAGGGTCAAGGGGACCAACTTTTAATACGATGAAGGAACATCTGGATTCGAACCCATAGCGGCCGAGATATATGGCCTCAAACGCAGCACACAAAAAAGTGACTTGTTAGTCTAAAAAACAATCGGAAAATAGGCAAAAAATAGGCCTATTTGCGCGAGCGTGTTTTAGCAGGGGTTAGGGTTGTCGCAATTTCTTGACATTTTTAGAGATTGTGCCTTGGGATGTTAGCTAGCACACATTAAAACTTCAAAGTGATTTCTAATACGGGAAAATGGCCTAAAAAATTCGAACCTAAGCCGACCCAGCAACTTTTTTTTTTCGAGAAAAATGGCCATATTTTTTCGAATTTTTAATTCGATCATGCTCTCCTTTTAATATGTTACTAATCTCATCGCGGCGCATCCAACCAGCATAATTTTTTTAAAAAATACCCCCCAAAACAGTATCAAAACATCAAAACTTTGTTAGTTTTAGAAATTTAGTCCGCCATTTTGAAAAAAATCAAACCAAATCCGAATCGGCGCAGAAGACTCATACCCATCGCATGAGACTAACAAAATGACTTTATCTTGTCGTTTGCAATTTCAAAATTCTAAAAAACTTTTTTAGTCTCAAAATCTGCGAAAAAACCTTGTTTTTATTATCGGAATCAGATGGGACCAGTACTCAAAATTCGGGCTAGTAAATGGGCACATCGTGTCTAAAAACCAGGATAATCGAAGAATTTGTGGCGCTGCTAGGGCAAAAAAGCCCTTTTTCCCTTATGGAGTGCGGGAAAATCGAGATGAACTTTCTCGGCCAATACAGGGATCGAACACCCGACCTCTAGGCTATGGCCCATTATATCATATATAATACACTAAATGTCGACATTGATTTTCAGAAAAAAATATTGTTTATTTTCAAACTTGAATTAGACTAGTAAAACAAATATTTTCTGGCAATAGAAAGTGTAGAGTTGGTCGCAGGGTTCTTGAAGTTGTACAGCACCCGGTGACCGATTTTTATTTAACTGGGGAATAAGTGATATTTCATATTATAGCGGTAAATAATTTAAATATTTCATAGGGATTTTAATACTATGTATAACATGTATGTCTCAAGGTCATAAAACGTCCGGTCATAGTATCATCCATCGAGGTTTTGCGACCGGTATAGATTTGCACTGCCCAGGCAACGTTCCAGTGGTCCGTTTGCCGCCAAATTTGCAAAGATTGTACCTTCAGACTCTAGCTATCGCATATAAAAAATGGAAATGAGTGAGATTCCGGGAACAATGAAAATAAATTATAAACCCACCCCCACCCATCAAACTTTTTTTGCTTGAAAAGTTGCCGTATTTTATCGATTTATTTTTGTTCTTGATATCTGAATATTCTCCCCTTTTAATATGTGATAAATATCATCGCGGCACAGTCAACCGCTAGAAATTCCAGAGATTTACCCTTTGAATACCAAGCCTCGAGACCCGCCCGGGCACCCTTAGATATCGTGCCGCGTGCATGGCATTCGGGTGAGATCTACCAACTTTTAATACAATGGAGAGAATTGTCAAGGCTATATGTCCCACCCAACACATTTTGATTCGAACCCATAGGGGCCGAGCTATAAGGCAGCAAACAACGCCCTTCGTTTTGGGTAGCCTTGTTTGACACCCTGTCACGTGACCGTGGTTAGGGTCAGGGGTCCAAACTTTTTATACGACGGAGGGAAGTGTCCAAGCTATCGATCCCGATCAAAACATATGGATTCAAACCCATAGCCGGCGTGATATGGGGCCTCAAACGTAGCGCACGAAAAAGTGACTTGTTAGTCTAAAAACATTCGAAAAATAGGCAAAAAATAGGCCTAATTGCGTGAGCGTGTTTTAGCAGGCGTTACAGTTGTCGGAATTTCTTGAAATTTTCAGAGATTGTGCCTTGGGATGTTAGCTAGCACATATAAAAAATTCAAGTGATTTCTAATACGGGAACATGACCTTAAAAATTCGAACCCAAGCCGACCAAGCAACTTTTTTCTTATTGTGAAACATGGCCATATTTTTTAGAATTTTTAATTCGATCATGTTCTCCTTTTGAAATGTTACTAACCTCATGGCGGCGCATCCGACCAGTATAATTTTTTTTAAAAATACCCCCTACTGATGCCTCGGCAGTCTCAGAACATCAAAACTTTGACAGTCTCAAAAATATAGTCCGCCATTTTGAAAAAAATCAAACCCAATCCGCATCCGTGCAGAAAACTTATACTAATCACATGAGACTAACAAAATGACTGTATCTTGTCGTTTGCAATTTCAAAATTCTAAAAAACTTTTTTAGTCTCAAAATCGGCGATAACTTTTGGTTTTTTTCATCGGAATCAGATGGGACAAGTACTCAAAATTCGGGCTAGTAAATGGGCACATCGTCCCCCTAAAATTAGGTTAATCGAAGAATTTTTGGCGCTGCTAGGGCAAAAAACACCTTTTCCCCCTAACGGAGTGCGGGAATTTACTTAGAAAAAAAACGAGAAAAAAAATCCGCCGCCTCACATGTAAACGACTTGAAGGAATGCACGTATCGATCTGCACATTTCAGGACTTTTAGGTACCAACGTGACAAGTTAGGGGCCGGAGTTTGGTAGTTACCATACCATTGGTTCTAGCGTAGCGCATGCGCGAAGTCAAAACCGCTAACCTCGAAAACAACCTTGTCGGCACAGAAAACGTCAAAGGAGAAATTCGAATTTTTGAAATATTAGAATACTAAACACTCGACCATTAGCAAGGCTATCCTGAAATGTATTAATTTCGTAAATAGGAGACACACTCTCTAAGCCACGACCAATTGTGTTTGTTTTCAAGCCCAATAATAAGGATTTTTTTTACTATATGTCATTTTCAATTCAAAATGGCGTCCATGATTTGCCAGAAATCAAAAATGTTTTCGCTACCGTTTTTTGGCCTTCCTACAAGGATTCGGAAAATATAATTGCCATGTCTGTAAGTAAAATAACAAAAAAGCCTTATTTATTTTTCACATTTCAAGATGGAAGCACTTCCGGTTTGGGTTACAAACTCCATTTTTTGTGTACGAATCAGTAGTGTCGTAGCTAGTACAAAATTTTTTTTTTAAGGCAATCTGACCTATATTTCGTCCATTTTTTTTTTATAAACTTTGATCCTTAATATTACCAAGGGGAGATAGTTTACAAAATTTCTAAAGATATTTTTTGAGTCGTATCGATAACATCTACCTACATATTCAATTTGTTAAAAATCGTGCAATTATTAAAGAAGTTGTCATTTTGATTTTTACTTCCGGTTCAAAATAACGGGGCGAAATTTCGAAATTCGAAAACCCGAAATAGCAGTTTTGAAGTAAATATAGTCAAAAAATTACAACTAAGTAGGTCAAATGCATTTGTTCGTAAATTTCGGTGATTTCGGATGTGTAAAACGTTTTGAAAATACATTTATTCCAAAGCCACCACCTATTCTTGGGGGGGGGGGGGTAGGTCAAAGTTTTCGAAAGATCCCACGGTTAGATTCTGAGATATAAGATTTGCAGGAAACACACACAAAAAAATATAATAATAATAATAACTAGATCTGCTACTGTCCCATGCAGATATGAAAGCTTTCATATTCATCGTCACGTGTCATTGGTTGTATCAAGTATCCTAAATAAAAGGGTAAGAAGAAAAAATTATCAAAATTGGTCAAAAACTCGCGAAGTTACAAGTTTAAATATAGTATGAAACATTGCATCCAGGCATAACAATAATTTGAAAACTAAAGGGAAATAACTGAAACTTGTATTATTGTAATGAGACGGATGACAAAATGAAATGAAAATGGCGGGAAAAAATTAAAAATGGCAGGTTGGACATGCGACCTTACTCCTTGTCACGTACATGTACAACCGGGTATTCGAAAACACGATAGTTAACTCAATGACAAGCGTGTGCTAACAATTTAGCCACCCAACTCCCCTTTGAAATCAGATACCTGCAATATGTCATATAGGAAGAATAACAAGTCGCTCACAACAAAATGGTAAATTAATGAGTCTAGGTCAAAAGTTTGAGCTACTGTTTTAGAGTATTTAATTGTTATAAAGAGACACGTTAAGGGTTGTTCATATTTTAAAGAAAGTTTAATTTTAAATCAGACCAATAAAATTAGAATTTAATAATGCCAGACTAATATTAAAATAAAGTTTTAAATTAAGAATAATTAATCATTGGTCTAATGCAATGAATCATTGGTCTAATGCAATGAAATGCTTTGATTTGATAGATGAAATGTGCGATGGTTGTCCACAATATGTGGCTAAGGCTATGACCTGCTAGCCAGGAGGTCGGGTGTTCGATCCCTGCATTTGCCGAGAAAGTTCATCTCGATTTTTTGGCGTGTCCCCCCACCAACCTTGTACACATTGGAGTGCACATAAAAGATCCCTTAGCAGTTGCAATTCGATACTGTTGAATAAGCTCTATACGATGACTAAATGTGCAGATTGTAGCCACCCACACTGCATGTTTTGCTTAGCAATGAAAGGGTGCCGTTTTCAATTTTCGATCCTTTTATTCTTCTACTCCTGATATTTTTGTCGATGGTTTCATATAAAAGACTACCGATAAGACTCTTTGTAGAAGAAGTTCCCCTAAAATATTATGTTGACTTTAAGAGAAAAGGACCTTTACAAATGCTCCAAATCGTAAAAATACGACCTTTTGGATTTTCAATCTCTGTTTTTCTGCTATCCCTGGTATTTAAAAAATGATACAATGATTTCACACAACAGACTAGCTATTAGACTCTCGATTGGCAAGAGTTTCATCATCCTCCCTTCATTATAACCGAAGTTATCGTGCCCTAAAGAATCAACAAATCAGCATGCTTATCTCTGCTTACCCTAAGCAGATAATGCTTATCTTTGCACTCAATCACGACAGTGACCTAGTAAACGTCTACACCAAGATTGAACATTCTAGCTCAATAAGAAGGAGAGTTATTGTGTTCCAAAGTCTCAGCCCTTCAAATTTCTACTACTTTTCATATTCACTTCAAAATGGCAACCATCAGTTGACCTAAATCAAAATTCTGCTCCCTGCGATATTTGGGCCATCCTTCAAGGATTCAGAAAATATAATTCTCGTGTCTGTAAGTAAAATAGCAAAAAAGCCTTAGGGATTTTTCATTTTTCAAGATGGTGGCACTTCCGGATTGAGCTACAAACCCATTTTTTGTGTACAAATCAGTGGTCTCATAGCTAGTACCTAAAAAAAAATTCAAAATGATCTGACCTATATTTCGTCGCTTTTTTGGAAAATTTCGATCCTCAATTTAGAACATTTTTAAAGTCATTTTTAAACTCGCATCGGTAAGATCTACTTATATTCTAAATTTCATAAAAATCGTGCATCTATTAAAGAAGTTGACAAATTGGTCATGATTTCCGGAACGAAATCACAGCGACGAATTTTCGAAATTCGAAAATTTGAGATTGCAGGTGAAATTGGTTTTCGTCAAGGTTTTCAACGAAAATTTTTTTCAATAAAATAGATCTATCAATAACAAAGTTACGACATGCATTGTTAATTTTTTCGTTCGTAAAATTCGGTGATTTCGAATTCGCAAAACGTTTTGAAAATATATTTAATCAACAGCCACCACCCATTTTTTTTGGGGGGGGGGGGGGTAGGTCAAAGTTTCAGGAAAAACACACACAAAAAAAATAACAATAATAATCTTAACAGAAACAATAAGCTTTCATATGAAATATGAAAGCTTAATAATAATAATCTTAACAAAAACAATAAGCTTTCATATATGAAAGCTTAATAATAACTAGATCTGCTACTGTCCCAAGCAGATATGAAAGCTTTCATATTCATCATCACGTGCCATCGATTATACCAAGTATCTTAAAGAAAGTAACAAGAAAAAAAATATTAAAATTGGTCGAAAACTCGCGAAGTTACCAAGTTGGGAATTTTTCGACAACAAGGTCAAAGGTCAGGTCAAAGGTCAGGTCAAAGGTCGAGCTCTCTCATTAAAGGACATTGATGACTCCATCTAGGCTCATGACCCTTTCCATGCTACGAGGCCCTCGAAGATCAAGGTAGGGTCAAACCTCACTTCATGGGCCCGTTTCGCCCACTTCCGGTCCCCGGGCGGGCATTTTGACGTGACGCAGCGACTCGGCGGGGTGGATATACCTTTTGAATACCAAGCCTCGAGACCCGCGCGGGCACCCTTCGGGACGTTTACAGCTGGGGGTGCGGGTACATCGGTGAAACCTGCTTATGTCCAGTGAGTCTCAGATGTAAACGACTAGAAGGAATGCAGTTATAAAGCTGAAAGTTAAAGGACACCTAGGCACCAGCGAGAGCTGGTTGGGACCAGAGTTTGGTACCGCTGGTGCTATTGGTTCCAGCTGTGCGCATGCGCGAATGTCGAAAAACGCCTAAGTTTTAAATATCGTGCCGCGTGCATGGCATTCGGGTGAGATCTACCAACTTTTTATACAATGGAGAGAAGTGTCAAGGCTATTATTCCCAGCCAACACATTTTGATTCGAACCCATAGGGGCCGAGCTATAAGGCAGCAAACATGGCCCTTCGTTTTGGGAAGCCATGTTTGACACCCTGTCAAGTGACCGTGGTTAGGGTCAGGGGTCCAAACTTTTTATACGACGGAGGGAAGTGTACAAGCTATCGATCCCGAACAAAACATATGGATTCAAACCCATAGCCGGCGAGATATGGGGCCTCAAACGTAGCGCACGAAAAAGTGACTTGTTAGCCTAAAAACATTCGAAAAATAGGCAAAAAATAGGCCTAATTGCGCGAGCGTGTTTAAGCAGGCGTTATGTTTGTCGGAATTTCGTGAAATTTTCAGAGATTGTGCCTTAGGATGTTAGCTAGCACATATAAAAATTTAAGTGATTTCTAATACGGGAACATGGCCTAAAAAATTCGAACCAAAACCGACCCAGCAACTTTTTTTTATTGTAAAACATGGCCATATTTTTTCGAATTTTTAATTCGATCATGTTCTCCTTTTTATATGTTACTAACAGTAAATGCAGGAGGACTGCACTACACGTAACCTCATCGTGGCGCATCCGACCAGTATAAATTTTTTTAAAAAATACCCCCAAATGATGCCTCGGCAGTCTCAGAACCTCAAACGCAGCACACAAAAAAGTGACTTGTTAGTCTAAAAAACAATCGGAAAATAGGCAAAAAATAGGCCTATTTGCGCGAGCGTGTTTTAGCAGGGGTTAGGGTTGTCGCAATTTCTTGACATTTTCAGAGATTGTGCCTTGGGATGTTAGCTAGCACACATTAAAACTTCAAAGTGATTTCTAATACGGGAAAATGGCCTAAAAAATTCGAACCCAAGCCGACCCAGCAACTTTTTTTTTTCGAGAAAAATGGCCATATTTTTTCGAATTTTTAATTCGATCATGCTCTCCTTTTAATATGTTACTAATCTCATCGCGGCGCATCCAACCAGCATAATTTTTTTAAAAAAATACCCCCCAAAACAGTATCAAAACATCAAAACTTTGTTAGTCTCAAAAATATAGTCCGCCATTTTGAAAAAATCAAACCCAATCCGCATCGGTGCAGAAGACTCATACCCATCACATGAGACTAACAAAATGACTTTATCTTGTCGTTTGCAATTTCAAAATTCTAAAAAACTTTTTTAGTCTCAAAATCGGCGAAAAGAGCCGTAAAATCGGTTCTTTGACCATAACTTTTGTTTTTTTTCATCGGAATCAGATGGTACAAGTACTCAGAATTCGGGCTAGTAAATGGGCACATCGTGCCAAAAAAACAGGTTAATCGAACAATTTTTGGCGCTGCTAGGGCAAAAAACACTTTTTTCCCCTTACAGAGTGCGGGAATTTACTTTTAAAAAAAAAACAGAAAAAAATCCGCCACCTCAAATGTAAACGACTTGAAGAAATGCAGGTATCGATCTGAACTTTCCAGGACTTTTAGGTACCAACGTGACAAGTGGGGGGGGGGGGAGTTTGGTAGTCATCATAACTTTGGTTCTATCGTAGCGCATGCCCGAAGTCAAAACCGCTAACCTCGAAAACAACCTTGTCGGCACAGAAAACGTCAAAGGAGAAATTGTAATTTTTAAAATATTAGAATACCAAACACTCGACCATGAGCCAGGCTATCCTGAAATGTATTAATTTTGTTAATAGGAGACACACTCTCTAAGCCACGACCAATTGTGTATGTTTTCAAGCCCAATAATGAGGATTTTTTACTATATGTCATTTTCAATTCAAAATGGCGTCCATGATTTGCCAGAAATCAAAAATGTTTTCGCTACCGTTTTTTGGCCTTCCTACAAGGATTCGGAAAATATAATTGCCATGTCTGTAAGTAAAATACCAAAAAAGCCTTATTTATTTTTCACATTTCAAGATGGAAGCACTTCCGGTTTGAGTTACAAACTCCATTTTTTTTGTGTACGAATCAGTAGTGTCGTAGCTAGTACAAAAAAAATTCAAGGCAATCTGACCTATATTTTGTAAAATTTTTTTGAAAACTTTGATCCTTAATATCCCCAAGGGGAGATAATTTAGAAAATTTCTAACAACATTTTTAAAGTCGCATGAGCGAGATCTACTTACATACCAAATTCCATCAAAATCGTGCAACTATTAAAGAAGTTGTTATTTTGATTTTTACTTCCGGCTCGAAAATCCGAAATTGCAGATTTGAGGTAAAGGAGTCAAGGTATTCAAAGAAAAAAGAATTAGTAAAATAGGTGAAATAGTCACAAAGTTACAGCAAAGTAGGTCAAATGCATTTGTTCGTAAAATTCGGTGATTTCGGATGCGAAAAACGTTTTGAAAATATATTTACCCAACAGCCACCACCCATTTTTTTTTGGGGGGGGGGGGGGTAGGTAAAAGTTTCAGAAAGAACCTATGAGTAGATTCTGAGAAATCCGATTTGTGGATAAAACACACAAAAAAAAAATAATAATAATACGAAGAATAATTATCTTAACAGAAACAATAAGCTTTCATATGTAAATACATATGAAAGCTTAATAATATGAAGAAAAATAATAATTTTAACAAAAACAACAGTGTTTCACACAGGCTTCGCAGTGTGAAACCCCCCAAAAAATATTAAAATTGGTCGAAAACTCGCGAAGTTACGGATCTAAATATAGTTTGAAACCGTAAATTAGCTTTAAAAAACAAACAACGGCAGGTGCCAAGAACAAACGACTTGAACAAGTATCACCTTGAAAATTCAGAGTACCTAGGCCTCTTCGTCTCGTGGCTTTAAACTGGTCGAAAACTCGCGAAGTTACGGATCTAAATATAGTTTGAAACCGTAAATTAGCTTAAAAAAAACAAACAACGGTAGGTATCAAGAACAAACGACTTGAACAAGTATTTTATTGAAAATTTCAGAGTACCTAGGCCTCTTCGTCTCGTGGCCTTAAAAACTGTTTATAAATTTAAAGTCAATCGGATATAAACTTTAGCCACAAGAGCGTTCACAATATTTTTTGAGGTGATAAAAGGGCCATAATTCTGGCAGTAATTACTGAAAATCAATGGGATTCTTCGTCTCGTGACCTTAAACACTGTGATTAAATTTAAAGTCAATCGGATATTAACTTTAGCCGCTAGAGCGTTCAAAAGGTATCCTTGAAAATCCATATGCTTCTTTGTTTCATGACCTTGTTATTCGAGTCTAGAGTCAACAATTGCAAATGGCGACGAACGGCAAAATTTTATCTCTCGTTGGAAGCTTAAGGTCAGTAAAATGAATAGTTATTGGTCGATTTAGCTGGCATTTGGTGTGAGGTCATTGCTAGCACCATCTCCTATCCCCCAGAAAATTTCAAGTCTCTGTGACTTCCGTTACTGAAATAGAACCGATTTTTCACCATTGTTCATTTTCAATTCAAAATGGCGTCCAGCAGTTGACCTCAATCAAAATTCGATTCCTGAAAGTTTTTCAGCTTTCCTAAAAGGATTCGGAAAATACAATTGCCTTGTCTGTAAGTAAAATATCAACAAAGCCTTATCGGTTTGCACATTTCAAGATGGTTGCACTTCCGGTTCGGGCTACAAACTCATTTTTTTGTGTACGAATCAGTAGTGTCGAAGCTATTACAAAAAACAATTTCAAGGCAATTTGACCTATATTTCGTCAATTTTTTTGAAAATTTTGATCCTTAATTTCTTCAAGGGGAGATAATTTAGAAAATTTCTAATGACATTTTTCAAGTCGTATCGATAAGATCTACTCACATACCTAATTTCGTGAAAATCGTGCAACTATTAAAGAAGTTGTCAAGTTGGTCTCAACTTTAATACTAAGCAATGCAAAAAGTGGTTAAACATGCATCATTGTTACTAAGTCTTACTTAACCCATACAATCACTATGTATATGAGATTTTGGCGCCCATTTTAAAAAAGCGCCTGTTTACCTCATATATTCTTGTTCAGAATAGAAAAAAAAACTGGTCAATTTCAACCCGGACTAAGGATGATTAAAGATACTGATCCACCACCACCCTCACATGCTAAACGGAGAGAGGTCAGGCTCATTTACCCATTTTCCGTTAGGGCGCTTTTTTAAAATGGCCGCCCAAATCTCATATACATAGTGATTGTATGGGTTAAGTAAGACTTAGTAACAATGACGCATGTTTAACCACTTTTTGCATTGCTTAGTATTAAAGTTATTCCAAACAAGCTGCAATTGTAGGCCAGACTCTTGAAAGTGATGACAAGTGAGAGCGCTCTTTACATGGCCGCCAAAAACGTAGGTAAACTGTCTATATCTTTTAATAAGCATTCATTAGGCCACGCAATGATCACATTTTGCATTAATTGTGATTAGATTTATTTGCAAAGCATCTTCATTATTATGTATCACACATTTTATAGAGATATAAAACGATGGGGGCGCTCTTCGCAATATACGCTAACATCTCACGAGAAAAGGATATGGGCCAGTGTAGGTTAAGAAAAGATTACTGCGGCGTAATTGACCTCTTTTTGCATTAGTTTTACATAAAGTTATTTGAAAGTATTCTACATATTGTGTGACAAATAATTTATATGGAGGTGAAAATTGCGGGTGCTCCTCAGAATTACCGCTAAACGCCAAGTTGGTGAGTCGTTTCTATATGGTCATTGAAAAGATATGTCTTGGATCTCGTTCTCGAGGGAGCTTTAGGGTAAGGTGTATACTGAATTGTCCTTCCAATGTATCCTCGTAAGACAAATCACTCACAATGTTATAGCATTAATTTTCAAAGTCGCTCAGATCACTGCATTCTGAATTGTCCTCGCACTCATTGTCAATAAACAGTTCTTGCACATCTTCAGGCGTCATTGTCCCCATCCACTTCGGCTCAATTTCTTCATTCCAACCATTGCCACAGGCATTGGTGCCTTCATACTCGTTGATGCCTGCTGAACACCATTCTCGAGCTATGAAATGCGCTCAGAGTTTATGAAGTTGCAGTGTTTGACAACAGGGTGGTAGCAATGATATATCATGTGATATTTGCTCCCTTGTTAACTATCGGGCAAAGATGGCATACCTTGCTTCTTTGACGTTCTTTACCCCGTACAGCAGTGATACGTTTTCTTCTATTGAAGGGAATCGCTGCCAATATGAAATGCTCTGCTACAATGTCTTTTCCATTGATTAAATGTAAAAAGTACAATGTGTCAAATGACAAATGCTCTGCCACATCCCATTTGTCCTTAACGCTTTCTACATAGCATCTCTCGCACAGCATCATCTTCAATATGCAAATGTAAGATATCACGTGACTTTTTAACATATACGGAAACCTGGCATACTATAAGCCAGCACAAGCATATTCACGACACTATAACAGAAAATCAGCTTAGCACACAATAAGAAATTTACTTATTGGGCGTACTTTTTCAATGATTATGGGGGGGGGGGACCTCTGCAATGTCCAAATACGAAACTCCAGGCCTCATTCTACATATGACTGAAAAGCATGTTCATTTCTATTTGTAAAAATATAAATAGTTTTCTAATACAATCGTATTTTCATAATTCAAATCAAAAAAATATCGCAGGCTAACGATGCCATCGGGAGTTGATTATGGCCTGGGTCAATTAATTAATGTCCAATTAATAATTTAGATAATATTTAGGCTCTGGTTCGCTAGCCTGGAGGTCGGGTGTTCGATCCCTGCATTGGCCGAGAAAGTTCTTGTCGATTTTCCGTCGTGATTTCCCCTTGTCAGTGATGCAGAAGGAGGGCCTGACAAGGACAGCTGCCTACTCGTTCGGATGGGACGAAAAACCGAGGTCCCGTGTACACATTGGCGTGCACGTAAAAGAACCCTTGGCAGTTGGAATTCAGTTGCTGCCCGGGCAAAATTTCCCTCATAGCACACTGTATGGCGTATGCCCTTCTTCAATTAGCCCAGGCTAGGTGCTTAAGCGTAGGACGTTAAACCCCATTTCATTCATTCATTCTGTCACTTTAGCTACAAACTTCTTTTTGCGGCCTCTACACTTAAGATTTCGATTTCTCGGGTATTATTTAAGTGCACGAACCTTCCAGGTCTCTGCCAACTTCGACACGCCGCGTTCAAGTCAACCAGTCTCCATATATGGATACATTTTATAACGAACATTGCGTTCGCATCACCATCGACTCGGGCGCTGAAACAAATATGATCAGTTTACATTTAACACTATTTCTAGGACTTACCATTCGTAAAAATTCTCAGCATGCAACTCAGGCTGACGGAAAAACCCTACTCGATGTTAGGGGTGAAGTTCACTCTAATCTCGCTCGAGACGATCACATTCTTATTCTTAGTGCCTTGGTTGTTGAATCGCTAGACGTCGATTTATTGGGCGTAACACCATTTATGTCATTGAAGGACATATCAATTCGACCTTCTAAATATCAAGTCATTATCGGCGACACTGACACTTACTCTTATGGTACTACTCACAATTCACAAGACACCACCGCTGGCTCTACTCATCCATCGATTCTTCGTGCCAGTGTTTTGACTACCTTATGGCCTGGCCAGTTTATCGAGGTCACTTTACCTGATAACAACAAAGACACCCAAGACCTAGCTTTGGAACCGAGACCAGATCTTTTTAATACCAATAGCGATGTCGCTATAGAATGGCCAACACCCGCACCCGCGGTCGTTCACAGTGTTGGAGGAAAAGTTCACATACCTAATAATACTGATTTCCCTATTACTGTACGCCGCAATAGCCACTTCTCCCACATTTTGCCTACATATACCCCTGCTCAAAACGACCTCGGCGGATCATCAACTGGAAAACTGCCTTCTAACAATGGACCTCGAACATACTCCAAAGCTGTTCAGCTCGATCCCGATATTATACTTTCTGAATCCATACGGCATCGATTTCAGGAATTACTACATACTCATGATGACGTTTGTCACCGTGAGCCAAGAGGATACAATGGTGCATTCGGACCTTTTTCCGCTTTTGTGAATATGGGACCGGTTTTACCTCCACAACGAAAGGTCGCGTTCCCCAGTTTTCCAAAGACAAACTCGACGAGTTGCATCACAAATTCGACGAGTTGGAGCTATGTGGTGTATTCAAGCGCCCTGAGGATGTTAATGTTGTAGCAGAATATTTAAATCCCTCTTTTCTCGCCAAAAAAACAAATGGCTCTTATAGACTCGTCACAGCCTTTGCCGAAGTGGGTCAGTATGCTAAACTACAGCCTCCACTAATGCCAGATATAGACTCGACACTGCGATGTATTGCTAGATGAAAATACATTATCGTTACAGACATGTCGAACGCTTTTTACCAGATTCCTCTATCCTCGGAGTCCATGAAGTATTGTGGAGTTGTTACTCCCTTTAAGGGAGTTCGTGTGTATACTCGTTGTGCCATGGGTATGCCTGGGTGGAGACTACCCTCGAAGAGCTCATGTGCCGCGTGCTCAGTGACCTGATTCAAGATGGGTTTATCGCTAAAATTTCAGACGACCTTTACTGTGGCGGAAATTCTCACGAAGAACTCATCTCAAATTGGCAAAAAGTTCTCATAGCCTTACAAAAAGCCCAACTTAGTTTAAAGCTTCGAAAACTGTAATTGCTCCTCATAAAACTGTAATACTTGGCTGGATTTGGTTCCAAGGTACGTTAAGTGCTAGTCCTCCCAAACTTGCTACTGTATCGAAATGTCAACGCCTGAAACTGTCCGCGACCTACGAGCCTTTATTGGTGCTTACAAATTCCTGGCCAGAGTACTACCTCAATGTTCTAAGTACCTTACCCCGTTTGAATCTATGGTAGGAGGTGCCACATCAAAAGATAAATTGGCATCGACTGATGATATTATCTGCGCGTTTCAGGTAGCCCAGGACTATTTGCGCAGTGTTAAAACCATCGACTTACCCATACCATCTGATCAGCTATGGATTGTCACTGATGGTGCCGTTAAAAATCATGGTTTAGCGTCCACACTTTATCTCGTTCGTGATAGTAGGCTTAAACTCGCAGGATTTTACAGTGCAAAACTTCCTCATCGCAAGTTTGGATGGAGTCCCTGTAAGGTCGAGGCTTTATCAATAGCTGCTGCCGTGAAACACTTTTCTCCCTTTATCGTCCAATCGGAGACAAAGTTACTCAGCTTCTCACCGATAGTAAACCTTGTGTCGAAGCCTTCTCTAAACTGTGTAGGGAGAGTATTCAGGTAGCCCTCGTGTAGCAACCTTTTTGTCCACGGCAAGTCGATTTCACATCAACGTTCGCCATTTGGCCGGATCGGCGAAAGTGCCAACTGACTTCGGTAGACGCAATGCTCCAGAATGCGAATTGGTTTCATGTCAGATGTGCTCTTTTGTTTCCGAAACTGCCGAATCTGTCATCAGTGCTGTCTCTGTCAAAGATATCGTGGACGGAACTGTCAAGTTACCATTTTTAAATAGAACGATATGGCGAATCGCTCAATTGGTGTGTAAGGACTTACTTCGTGCGCATGCTCATTTATCACAGGGTACAAGACCTTCCAAGAAGGTTACGAATGCACACGATGTCAAACGTTACCTCAACAACATATCTATTTCGGCTGATGGAACTCTTGTGGTTAAAAAAACCGATCCTTTTATGACTAACCGCGAATGATTGTTGTTCCCCGATCTTTACTCCCGGGAATTGTGACGGCCCTTCATATCCGTTTAGATCATCCTACCGCGTGCTAGCTTCGCAAAATCATTCACAGATACTTTTACGCGTTAGATATGGACCAGTGTTGTCGATTCCGTAACAAAACATTGTTCTCCGTGTTCAGCTTTGCAAAAGGTTCCATCATCTTTAGTTAAACAGTCTACAGAGCCTCTCCAAACTACTGTTTGTTCGTATTTCGCTTGTGATATAATATGTCGTTATAAAAAACGTATATGAGTTATTCGTGAGTGTGTACCATGGCGTACCGCTGCCAGTATTATCTACAACGAACAGACAAAAACTGTCTGTGATGCTCTATTACAGTTGGCTATTGATATGGTACCTATTGAGGGTAACTGTGTAGTACGATATGACCCCGGGCCGTGTTTTAAGGCTATGTCGGATGATAAATTATTGGTACAATATGGAATTCGCTTAGAAATATTACGTATCAAAAACATTAACAAGAACTCAGTCGCCGAACGTGATGTTCAGGAGGCGAAATCACACCCCTCCAACTTAGCCTTGTAATTGCTAGTTTAAATTCGAGGGTCCGTAATGGTTTATTATCTGCTCGCGAAATGTGGTGTCATAGAAATCAAATGACTAATATACAGCTTCCTATAGACGATCAACTGTTAATCGATAAGCAACAATACCGTCGCACCGCTAACCATCCACACACAGTGAAAAATTAAAACATCCAAAAGGCACAACCCTCCCAGACTCTACTGCTGATGTCGGTGATTTAGTCTATTTATATAGTGATAGTAACAAACTTAAAGCACGTGATAAATATATTTTGGTAGTGTTCATGATAGTTTACTCCATGTAAAGAAGTTTACAAACTCTAATATTCAATCCCGAACGTATGTCGTCAAACCATCGGAGGTGTATCTGATACCAAGCCATACCAGCTCAATGCCGAACGCCCCTCTCTCCGATGCTGATAGTAATGACGATAGTGTCTTTGTTCCTCGTGAGTTAAAAGACACAACTATGCAAATCCACAACGAACCACAGGATCCAGATATCATTGCCTCAGATTCTGAAGAGCCTCAGCTTGATATCAACTATCCTCGGCGATCCCAACATCCAAGGACAAAACCATCGCGATATCATGACTATATTTTATATTGATATTGTTATAGTTTATATTAAACTTTCACAAGAAAAAAAGTGGTCACGCCATAGTCATTAATACTAGGCTTAGTACGAGCTCCTATGTTATTTATCTTACCCGTCCATGTGGTCAGTTAACCACGTGATCTTGTGTTCTTCCGGTTCTCTCTGTATTTTTATCGCCATTAAATAGTCTTGTATTGTTTATCGCTGTTTGTTTAATTAATCCAATCCGGTGATTATTCACCGACTGTCGTCAATTAGCTTTTATTCTCCGATTCCACGACATTCTGGCTCCCTTTGGCATAATTCCAGATTATTATTTCAGTTATTTACATTTTGATATATCCAAGCTTTGATACACCGATTGCTCGACAATGTTTATGCGTTTGTATAGTAACAGATATTGTTTCTGCTTTTGTCGTTTGCATGGGGGTGGGATGGGATTCTAATCAAACTTGGTAGCAAATCTGTGGATGTAAAAGTGACTATCAGGTGTATATCTACCCCTTAAAATATAAATTAGGTCACTCATGGCAAACCAGAAGTGTTATACGCGGAAGACAAAAGATGATCTCATTTATTTCTGAACCGATCTTTGTCGAGTTTATTTGGACAAATACCACAAGGGTTCTGTCGGTGGCTTTTCGAAATTCGCAATTTCGCCCATTAGTTTTGGAAATAAGATTTATGAAAAAATTCTTCGGCATTTTCTTTTACATTCGAGAAAGCGTATTTCTGTCTCTATGTGAGGTATAACGTTGAAACTTGGTAGGAATAAGAAATACACCCATGCCTTTGTAACACGTCTTGCTCAAGAATGATTGAGGGGGTTTCAAGACTTGTCACTAACAACGGACTAATGCTCTGACTGACTCGATGGCTTGTCAAAAGAACCCTCTGGTCTAGATGGTCTTACATGTAGGCCTGAAAATATCAGAGACAGAGAGTGAGCGGTATTGCAATTATTGACAAAATGGAAGAGAACCATCTGACATGGTCGAATATTCAGATGTGATTATGAATAGTACAGAAATATTTATACAAATGTTTTTAGCCCTTCGTATTGCAGAATGTTCTCGTTGTCGGGCTTTGCTCCTGTTTGCTCACTAAATGTGTTATTTTAGCGTTTTCCGAGATTCTTGTCCGGATTATCGCCCTTATTGTTAAAATTATTTGACGTTCTAACGCTTACGGCTGGGCCACGGATCCATTTACTTGATTTGATAATTTATATTTTTCAATGTCTTGACTGCAGGTTTATCTTGTATATTTTTGTTTTGTGTGTAGTGCGGTCCCCTGCACTTACTATTAGAGTAGAGTTTTTACCCCTTCGTACTGCAGAATGTTCTCGTTGTCGGGCTTTGCTCCTGTTTGCTCACTACATGTATTATTTTAGTCCCAGTTCATCGTAAGTCAATCTAAAAGGTGGGTGTCTCAACCTACCTGCACGGGATCGCCACTCTGGTGAGGTCTGAGTATTTGGAGAGATATTTTCACTCGGACTTTGTATATTCTTATCACTAAAAGTGGCATTAGTGTCATGTCCAATTTCACTGCTTACATGCTGAGGCTGATTTTGGTTATGGGGGACAAATTCAGGTGAATTTGTATGTAGTGTTTGATTAGGTAAATGTACAGGAGTGAAACCATACTCGCTTTCACTTTCTGAGTCAGAATCATTTACTATTGCGCCATCATTACCATTAACATCAATGTTATCCTGAGATATCTTATTTCTACAAGTATTCGTGTGGCGTGTCTTTTTCACCACGTTTATCAGATTGCCATCTCCAAAAGGCAGGCTATCACAAGGTAATTACAAATTTCGGTGCTTGACCATATAGACAGGAGTATCATTATTCAACCGTTTCTCTACAATAGGGATATTCTTCTCCAAAAAAGATCTCAATTTTCCTGGGTCACCTCTCTCGGTTATATTTCTTACCAAAACTTTATCACATGGCAATAACAAACAACTTTTGACTTTTCTGCCAAAAATATTTTTGTTGTGTTGCTGTGATCTATTAGCATTCTTCATAACAGAGGCGTATGCAGTTTGCATAGCTGCTCGGAATTTGCTGGCATACTGTAAATAAGATTTCTCCTCTGAAGCTTCGGAATCTGCTACATCAAAGACCGATTCTACTGGTAACCCTGGGGATCTTCCAAATAATAAGTTGTAGGGCGAAAAACCTGTTGTTTCGTGCCGTGTACAGTTGTACGCATGGACGACTTTATTTAAATGTTTAGACCATTCTGTCTTGTAGTCTTGAGGTAAGGTTCTGAGCATTGTAGGTAAGATTTTGTTAAATCTTTCTACTACAGGATTTCCCCTAGGGTGGTACGGTGATGTACGAGAGCCTGCGATTCCACACTTCTTCTTGATTTTATTAAAAATGACATTATCAAACTCTTTTCCTTGGTCATGGTGTAGTCGTTCCATCAACCCAAATCTCAAGATAAAGTTATGTGTGAATTTAGTAAAATGATGCACTAGTATCCACCACTGCTTTGCGCGAGATGAAGGAAGTCTATAGAGACTAGTTGAAATGGTGTCGTAACCACAATGGACTTGAGTGGAGCTCTGGTATGTTGGTTGGGTTTCTTATCCTGTAACCAAAAACATTTCTTTGTTTTGTGCTCGGATATGTCTACACCCATTCTCGGCAAGTAGAATCTTTCACAAGCTAAAACCAGTACACGATCTACACCAAGGTGACACATTTCCTTGTGAAGTTCTTTTAAGACGAATTGATGATACTTTTGGGGCAATAACAGATAGTAAAAGAATACTTAACAATGTCAAAAGGCATAAAAAATGTGTGAAATAAGAAAAAAAAATACCTATACAGTGCGATATTTAAAAAAAGTTGCTTCTTAAAAGAATTTAAGTTAGTGGTCAGTTTTAAATAAGACGGTAAAGAATTCCAAAGGTTTGAGCCTTTATAATGTATGCTGGGTTTTTTTTACAATATTTAGATTTTGCCGCAGAGTGATTAATTTGTTATTAATATTGGTGTTGGGAGTTTCATAGTAAGACAAAATATTGAATAGATACATAGGACATTGCTTAGATAAAATTCTAAAAAAAAGAAGTTACCTGAATTGTAGGCATGACGATTTTCTATTGTTAAAAGTTTTACGGTATATATTATTGGGTACAGTTCAGCGGTATGGTCGACATTAAGCAGTAGTTTAAAAGCCATGAGTTGTCGTCTAGAAAGACATTCAAGCGATTTAGAGTCACTGGAGTCCCAGATTGGCGAACAGTAATCAAAATGTGTCTGAATATAAGCATTATAAAAGATAGTAAGCTGGCACTGCCAGGCAGGATACGCCCACATTTTCGAGAGATGGATAGAGAAAAAACAAAACCGAAAGTGATTTTTCCTACAATCAAAGGCCATAATTCATTAAGTTACAATTTGACATGCGCAAATATCGAAAAGAATCAAGATCTTTCGGTTAAAATCATGCATTTCAAGTTTCATCAAAATATGCCATATTTTTACACTATTCGCGTACAAACGGCGGCCATTTTGTCTGACAATTTTCTAGAAATTCGAACTCAACCTTCCGTAGGGTGTAACGGTAATAGAGTCAAACGTTTTTTTAAATTGGATAATAATCGTGACCTCCAGAGGGACCATAGGGGATTTTTCGGACAATCAGGGGTCATAATTTAGGAAGTTACGATCCGATATGCGCAAATATCTAAAGGAACCAAGATATTTTGGTTATAACCATGCATTTTAAATTTCATCAAAATCGAATTAAAATTGTGACCTCTACAGGGTCCACAACCTTGATATACCATTTTTTTAACAGGATTCGCGTACAAACAACGGCCATTTTGTATGGCAATTGTGGTCTGATTTTCCTGAAATTCGAACTCAACCTTCCTTAGGGTGTAACAGTGATATAACCAAACGGTTTTTTAAATCGGATAATAATTGTCACCTCGAGAGGGACCACAAGCTAAAATAGGTGATTTTTCGGACAATCAGGGGCCATAATTCAGGAAAGTACGTTCCGATAGGCGCAAATATCGAAAGGAACCAAGATCTTTGGGTTATAAACATGCATGTCAAGTTTCATCAAAATCGACTCAAAAATGTGACCTCTATAGGGTCCACAAGCTAAAAACTTCATTTTTTGTACAATCAGGGGCCATAATCCATGAAGTTTCGATCCGATACATGCCAATATCGAAAGCAGCCGAGATCTTTTGGGGATAAAGCTATATTTGAAGTTTCGTCAAAATCGGACAAGAATTGTGACCTGTAGAGGGTCCACAAACAATTGTGGACGAACGTCCGGACGGACAGGGGCGACGACATAATACGTCCAAATGAAAATGTGGGCGTATAAAAAGAGTGCGGTAGGAAAGAGGGACGTGATGTTTAATCTTACGGAGAAGGACAAGTTTTTGATTTATTTTTTTAGAGATATATTGAATATGGTCTTTCCAAGTTAAATTATAATTTAAAACGACGCCTAAAAGTTTAAAGGGTGAGACTACTTCAATTGATTCGTTGTCGAGTTTAATATCAAAAGTATTGGGGAGAAAATTTCTTTTTTGATGGGTTGTAAAGAGCATTGCTTTAGTTTTTGGTATATTAAGTTTCATTCTGTATTGGTTACACCAGGCTTGTATTATGCCGCCATCAAGTTGCAGTTTTGTTTGGAGAACGTTAACGGTTGGGCCAGAGGTGTAGACTGTCGTATCATCAGCAAAGAGGTCGGTTTTGGAAGTGAGATTCAATGGCAAGCCATTAATGAAAATATTGAATACAAGTGGTCCTAGTATCGATCCTTGAGGTACGCCATAGTGAGTAGGCTTCATAGAAGATAGTTCACCATTGACTAAAGTACACTGGTTCCTGTTTTTTATGTAAGATTCTAGGAATTGTAATGCATTTTGAGAAAATTTAAAATATTTACATTTCGTCAATAAAATATCATAATTGACCAGATTAATACGGTTTTTTTAAATCAAAATATATTGCACCACAAAGAAGATTATTATTTATAGCATCATATATATTTTCCATAATTTGAGTTAGGGCTGTAAGGCAGGCGTTTGATGTTCTGAAACCGGACTGATTCATATACAAAAGGTGATATTTATTCAAATACTTATTAAGATGTTCGTGAATATGTCTTTCGAGTATTTTCGATACATTTGGGAGAATAGATATAGGCCTATAGTTATTTAGGTCATCCTTAGCTCCAGCTTTGTGAATGGGAATAACCTTAGCTTGTTTAAAAGACGAAGGATAGGTATTTTAAAATATTGATAGGTTGAAGACATGAGTTCGAGTTTGGGAAAGATGATCTGCGCCAAACCGAAGAAAGCGCGGGTTTACTAAATCCAAGCCTACCGCCTTTGAAACGTCAAGTGACTGAAGGGACTCCTTCACGAAAGATACTTTAATAAAGGGGATATGGAAAGATACGTTTGACGGTACTTTAGCATCTAGGTGCTCTTTTAACAGATTGCTTCGTATATGTATGAAGAAATTGTCACGTCATCATTGTTCGCGTTAAGTATTTTATCGGGGATTTCGGAGAATTTTTTTTTAAAGGGTATTTCTGTCCATTTGAATAGTTGAAGCATTTTTAGTTTTATTTATCCCTGAGTTTATTGCATCCCATACTCGTTTGGGCTTTTAACCATCACCGGCGAGATTTTGATGATATTTCGATTTAGCTTTTCTAATCACGGCTTTTGAACTATTGCGACATCTTTTGAATTCTACTTCATTTTTGTTTTTATTATGAAAATCGCGTTCTTTCATTAATTGTAATATTTTATTTGTTAGCCATTGTGGTTTAACAGCTGTTTTGACCCGTCTAGTTCTGATGGGGGCGCGCTGATTAATTATTGGGGCAACAAGATTATACCAAGCTGTAAGAGCGTATTGAGGGTTATTTGCAGAATAGACTTCTTTGAAATTAATTTGAATTATACCGCGAATATAGTTTTCGTCACTGACATTTCTGGAGGATCTATACGACACACAGATATGGCTAGTTTTAGGAAGTTTTATACCGTTCTTTGATCATGTAATACATGTAGAGACATGGTCTGAGATTGAATAATGCGGGACTACAGTTTTCTATGATATGATTTGGAGAAGATACTATAACATGATCAATTAAAGTTGAAGAAGAATTAGTTACACGTGTAGGAGAGGAGATGATTTGAGTTAAATTATATAAATTTAATGTGTCCGTCCATGAGGGATTGGTGTAAAAGGTAAATGTTAATGTCGCCAAATAAGATTATTTCAAAGTATTTAGGCCACACAGAGTCCGTCATAGCTGGTCGGATAGCCGTGGCGATAGAGAGGCGGCTTCTCACCAATGCAACGAGGGTTCAATCCCAGCTCAGGGCATGAACTTTATCGTTGTAAGTGAGAGGGATATTCGGTCTCCCGTCCGATCAGGCAGGTTTCCCCCGAGTTCTTCGGTTTCTTCCTGCAGTAATGATCGAAATCATTCGCACGATTTGTGCCAAGGGCCAAATTTGAAAAAGGCCTCAGGCCAAATTTGCTACCCTTGTAAAATGACGCGTATATTATTATTATTGATCTAAATTCATCTTGCCACTTCGAGTCATATGCTGGATTTCTGTATAAACAACAGATAAATATTGGTTTTATTCTCTGTAAAGTAATTTCAACCCAAATAGCTTCCAGATTGTTTCGTTCTAAATCATCTCGTCTTTTATTTGAGTACACGTATAGCACATATCACTGAACACCAGGGTAACACATTTAGTAATAGCGCAGTCATCTGCTACTTACTATCATTCTCGATTGTTCTGACCAAAATATCATTTTTGTCAAACTTTAGTCTCTTCCACTGATGGAAAAAAATTGTGGTTGATTGTGATTCCTTGGTCCTGTCTTTCTTTAAATAACTCTGCCACTTGACATGTATTCAAAAACTGGTCCAATGATGGGATCTTCTTTCTGAGCTTCTCTAAATATTTTGGAATCAACCGTCCTTGTAGTTTGGGATATTTCTGCTAGTACAGGTGAAATCTGTAATGTTTCTGTGACAGATGTTAGTAAAGGAACATTTGATGAGAAAGGGTGCGACTTGGCTTCTAATGTTGTAGATAATACGTCCTGCCCAGTTTTTTACTGTACACTGACTTATGTACTGCTCAATGTTCTGTGGCATTCTGGATAATCCACCTGCGGCACCATTGTTCATTCCGGGTTTGTGTTTGATATCAAATCTGTAGTCAGCGAGTTCAGCTACCCATCTATGTCGAGTTGCGTCCAGTTTTGCTGATGATAGGATGTAGGTCAACGGATTATTGTCCGTATAAACCGTGAAATCAGGTGCATAGTATAAGTAGTCTCGGAAATGATCTGTGATGGCCCATTTGAGGGCAAGAAATTGCAACTTTCCCGAGTGGAGATGATAGTTACGTTCAGCCGGAGTAAGAGTTCTTGAATCGTATCCAACGACAACCATCTTGTCTTCATCATTCTGCTGAAATAACACACAACCAAGTCCATCTTGGGACGTATCTGTGTACAGAGTAAAACTTTTGTCAAAGTTTGGGGGAGGCCATAACATCCGATAATACAAATTTATCAATTAGCTGGGATAAGATCTCTGTGTGATTTTCTGACCAATCAATCTTGCGATACTTCTTTTTACCATCATCACCCTTTAATAAATCAAAGATTAGTTTGGATTTTCTGGAAAAATCAGATACATATTTCCTATAATAAGAAAGAAATCCCATGAAATTCCGTACGTCACGAACCGTCTGAGGACGCTGTTCCTTCAATTCCAAAAAAGCTCGTCTATCCTTATAATCTATCCAGTATCCTGCTTTCCCTACGACATGACCTAGGTACTTGACAGTTTTCCGGAACAAAAGACATTTCTTTGGTTTGAGCATGATACCATGCGCTATTAGTCTCTTGAGTATCTTTCTCAAGTGTTCTAAATGGTCCTTAAACGACCCACTGTCATCGAGACATTGTAAGCATATTTCATCTCCCAGGCCTTCCAAACAGTCATTCATATATCTCTGATACTGGGACGGTGCATTGCATAAACCAAAGGGAATTCTTTCCCACTAGAACAGTCCAAAATGTGTGACGAAGGCAGCATAGAGTCTGCATTCTGGTTTAATAAAGCCCTGATGATATCCTTTGGATTGGTCTAACAAAGAAAACCATTGGTTACCTTGAAGACAGTCAATTGCATCTTGGATACTAGGTAGTGGCATACAATTTTTGATTGTCTTAGAGTTCAGTTTACGATAATCACAGCACAATCTTAGGGCTCCGCATTTCTTCCTGACGCAAATTAAAGACAATGAGTTGTGAGATTTAATCTTTAACTTACTTTAGGAGAGGTTTCGGCATCGATAAATAGTTATGTTGTACCGGAATGTCATCGGTCAAGTTGATTTTCATTTGAAGATCCCCAAGGCAGCCAATGTCCTCATCGTTCTCAGCCAAGGCCAAACATTCTTCAGACAACAGTTTGGGGACTTCAAACTTATGTTGTTCGTTCAGAGCAGATTCATCTAAATCAACTTGAGGATCCCATTTTATGTTACCGGGTTGTCTTTCCTTTACCTCGATATTCTCTATTTTTTCTGGAACTTGATCAATCTGTGTTAACTCAGCAGCCTCCAAACTACCAACATAAAGCGACTTGGGAATACTTATGTTTTTGTTTGTCTTGTTTGTTACCAAAACCTTGACCTTGTTTCCTTGTCCTTTGGCATGAGAACCAATGATACTGTCAGTTCCAGCCCTTCAGGAAATTTCGAATCTGGTTCTGAAACGAGAAGGCAGTGTGTTTTATAACCGAAACTTCCAACCCTTTATGATTTTACAGCTATTTGCGGGGCTGAAAATGTTTCTTCTGGCAGTCTTCACTAGGTAATCATCACTGACATTTAAAGTTTTTATTACATAATTTCGGTCACTATTATTTATTTCTGGAAATGAAGTATGTAAGAGTTCCAATGTGGCACTAGTACTTGATTTAGTTTGCCTTAATAAATAACCAACTATTGGTTCTCAAATTGTTTGTTTAGTGATCAGAAAAGGAATTTTAATTTTGACTTTAGAAACCTCAAACTTAATTTCAACCCATCATAAATATGGAACATTATTCTTTAACCTTCTAACGGGTCCTAAATTGGATAAATTGTCTTCGAGGGAAATGTTTGTCCAAGTATTCTTTCGACATCACGTACACTTGGGCACCCGTTTCCCATAGTATCATAGACTCTTTAGATTCCACAAAACACTTTAGCAAACACCCGCCACCTAATGCAGAGCTATGTAAAAAGACAATAACGTCGCTTAGTTACATAATAGCGCGGCGTCGATAAGGGGACATAACTCCAATATTCCCTGATCAGGGGACATAACTCCAATATTCCCTAATCAAAGGGGTAATTTTATAATCATAATGATTTTCATTGTCTTTTTACATAGCTCTGAAGACGCCGTAAGGCCGAAAGATCTTAGCAAATATGTAATTGTAATTAAAATATAGTCTTTCCATCCAAATCTTAGTATTTTTGGTATATATATATATATATATATATATTAAACTAAATTAAAGAAAGACACCAAAATATTAATTTAACGGCTAGCGCTTTCTGTTCGTACTGAACATCATCAGACCGATTTTATTCATGACGTCAATGAAGCAGACGACAAATTTGTGACGTACCAAAGTTGTTTTAATGACGCTGAAGAGCATCGTAGTCTCAGTTTACCCAGTCACAATGTGCTCAATCTCCCAAACAGAGTTGTCTTCCCTTGAAGTCCACACTAATCTCTGCTAACGGCTCAATTGACTACGCCACCAAGATTCTTGGTGAAGATAGACAATGATAAAAAATACGATTAAAAACAAATAAATGATAATATATGGAATACTATTACCATATTGAAATAGAAATTGGGTCACAATTGTAAAGTAATAATGTATATACAGATATTACAGGGAACTCTTTTGCGTAAGACACGGGTTAAAGGGTCGTAATACCGAACTGCGCACGTCGCCGTGCTAATTTTAGAATGTAATACACGTGGGTTTGTTTATCAGTACTACCCGATCGACAGGCCCAACAATTAATTTAGAAATGTCTAGTTAATCAAAATCAAATAATTCTCGATATATGTTTGAAATATGATAGACAAATCACTTTGCGTGATAAACATTTCGAATTCACTAAAAATATATAAAATTATAAAGTGTTTATCACGCCAAGAAAATTTCGCTGACAGGCGCCATTTTTGACCAAGTAGTAAATCACGTGATCGATGACCTCCGGGTCAAACATTTATAGAGCGTGAGCCGACGGCAGAGTCGAATGCTGGATAGCGAGACTTGTGTGGAGAATGCAATGTGCTTAGACTTATACTTGACTTGTGCTTACGTAAGAATTGTCTTAAGAATTTTCTAGGGACGGTATTTTTATAAGTTTCTAACGTAAGTAAAAGTGAAGCATGACTTTGTGCTTACTTTAAGAATTTTATAGGAACCGGCATAATAGCGACCGGCAGCTATTTTTGAATATTATTTTCTTCTTTAGAAGCTTGTTATTTTCCGAAAGCTGTGCATCTAAGTATCGTAACAGCACCAAGTTTATAAAAATCGGAACATAATTGACTGATTACTGTCAATTTAGTAACACCAACTGGCAGACCTCTTGTTCGCAAAATTGGCCATTGTGCTTCAATTTTTTACCCCACTTCATATCTCAGAAACCGAAATTCCCAGAGACATATTTTTTTCACCAAAATAAAACATATTTACACACCAACACAATCACACATACACATTACACATACTCCTAATATTTGCCATAACCGTAAAGAAGATTAAATAATTGCGTAAACTTGAACACGCTACAAGAAGCTATTTTTAGATATTAATTTGTTGTCGATAACCGTGTCATTTTCCGATCTCTACACATCTCAGCATTGTTACAACACAATTTTTTTTTTAAATCAGAGCAGAACTGACAAAGTTACATTTTCAGCTGAGAAACGAAGAGAGCTAGAAGCATAATTATTTCACCAAAGCTTATGTATGTATCAACACAGCCAAACAAGCACATGACACATAATTTGAATAGTTTATTTTCTGAGGTTTGGAATATCGGCACGAAAAATTAAATGATAACTTGGACTTGAACTAAACATAATCATAATCAATAATGATACAATATATTCAAAATACTTAAAATACTTAAAAACAATACTCCGCCGTATAGCATTCAAAACAGAATAAGAATAAACTAAGAATAAAAATAAAATGAAAATATTACCCCCCCCCCCTTAAAAAATCCAACAAAAAACAAACATATTATTTATCAAACAGGATATGTCTTTAAGAGTTTATATAGTCAGCACAGCAATATTATTATGCATACCAAACTGCATGATCATGTATTTATAATTCATTGATATATATTTTAATCTAACACTCATCATATGTACAAATATATTTTCTTTCAAATCATTATGGAACACCAAATGCTGTCTACTGTAATAGACTGTATTAATTCGATTTTCAAAAATTACATCTGCATTTTAAATTACACTTATAAATATAATAATACACACTGAACAACACGCATAATTTTCTTTTGCACCTGTTGCATAAAGGTATTAATTTGACCCTTTGAACCCTGGCATATATACCTTAAATGGCCCTCCCCCTGGCCCATGGGCCAAAATTTGACAATTTTTAGTGACAAAATATAAAATTGCTTATCACCCAAAGTGTCAACAAAAGTTATATTCTGCAAGTATGGATCATGCACTACCCGGAGAAATAGTTCTGAAAAATACATTTCAAGGGCGACATTTTTCATCATAGTTCCACACCCCCCCCCCCCCCGAAAAATTCCAAAACTCCACTTTCAATGAACACAAGCATTTTTTCTCAAAAATATGCCATCATCAACATTATTTATGTCCTCGTCAACACTCCCAAGTATTCTAGCTAGTGCCTGGTCTACTGTTTCACGACTGTTTGTCATTCATGGCCGTAATACAATATTTTCAGAAATATCTGTCTTGCGTCTGCGAGTGAAGGGGAGAAAGCCCCCACTGCAGACGACACATTGTAAAAGGTGTTCTGATTGGTCTAAACTTGATGGAATTTCAAGTGAGTTATACCAGAGTGTCACCAAGAGAAGTGTAGAAAGCCCTTGCTACACACACCGCACGTTCAGTCTGGAATTACCCATGCGTCATTCTTGGCCGGAAAACCGGCCAGCCGGGATATAGACCTTATGATCATGGCCGGTTTTCCGGCCAGTCGGGTTCAAAGGGTTAATTTTACAGGATTGTGTATGTATGAATGATGAGTGTGAGATTAACTGTGGTCTGTAACCGTTTTGTGATGGAGTTGCGACCCTTTGCCGATTTCAAGAAATTGCCAGTTTCCACAGCTGTGTCCGTTCTCAGCAATATTTTAGATCACTAATTAAGTGGGGGGGGGGTAATTGTAAGTATACCGTTGGGTGTATCAGACAATTTCAATAAAAAAGAAAACTTCAACAATTTATTAAAAGCCAACCCACCGCATGTCAACCGCCGTTAACCATTTTTTCAGACACGCTTGGATACTCTCTTAGAGAATCATTCGGTTGCCGACCAAAATTCCCGCAGAAAAGTCTGTACTATTATAGCTCGGCGAAGATATGACCCAAAAACATATGGAGTGGGGTTGAAAATCGTCCGGAGCAGATTTAATAATGCGGTTGTTTTGTCGGTATGGTTTAGTCTGCTAATTTATCATTTGTTCTTGATAACGATAAGAGAATACCTAAACATCGTGATATAATATGTGTATAAACCAGTGATTGTATTCCATATAAATTGTGTTGTTGTTTTTTCCACATGCAAACCGACGAATAACTGTAAGAGCGTCTGATCTAAAAGGAACTATCCCGATTTGAACAGTGTCTCAAAAATAAAAGTCTGAGTATGTATGAAATTTAAGCGCCAAAATATTGAATCGTTTGGATATGAATGTCAAAAATGTTTATCAGGACCCCTAACCCTTTCGTTGGGTTGCCTGATAATCGATTTCCGCTCCTTTAAGAGCTCTATATAATGAATGACCCATGTGCTGTACTTCATAACGAAAGGTAAATTTCACCTACACATTATTTTTTATAAAATAAAAATCTTGTTTTATCCAGACACCACAAAATACAGCTTGGGGCAGTGGTCTCCATTTCCAGATGAAGACTGACGGGTGTAAGTTGTTTGAAACGTATCGCAAATATTGAGTTAGTTTTACTCTCAAACATATTATCGGGATTGGCCCTTTAAAGTATAGCCCGTGTTTGTGTCTATTACTAATTTGTAAATAAATAAAATGGTTTCAGTGTAGAGGTGAAATGTTCTGTAGCATTCTTCTTGGGATTTTCTCTGTCTTTGAATTGTCTCTTTGAAGGAAATGCCGTCGAATAACTCTACGGTCAGCCATCGTGTTTGAAGCTTGTGCTTAGATTGACAATGCTTAAGAACGAAGTTGTGCTTAAGTTTTTTCTTGGAACACATACTAGCGTTCCTGTGCTTTAAATCTAAGCACAAGAACGTTCTTAAGAATTTTCTGGGAACACAAATAAGATAAGTTTATTTCAATGCAACGTTTACTTCAAACCTAAGCACCAGAACGTGCCTTAGAATTTTCTAGGAATCGGGCCCTGGTGTGTGGAAGCAAATTAGAAGAGCCTACCTGGAGGAAGCAAAATAAGAGACTCGTCTGTATGGAAGCAAATTAAGAGACATACCTGTATGGGTAGTCATCTATAATAGCCATGTGTCCTTTTCTCTTTTTTATCTGCGGCGTTAAAATTTAGCTAGAATCATTGGGGTTAATTTATCGGGACTGACGAAGATACTTCAAAATGGGAAAAGAATATATAAAAGTTCAGAGCCTTTACGTACGGAATAATTGACCGGGATTACCAATAGAGAGCTAATAAAATATGTGGTAGGATGAAGTGTGTTATGGGGTGAAGTGAGGTGTATTATGGGGAAGTGAAGTGTGTTATGGGGCGAAATGTGTTATGTTATGGGGCGAAGTGTGTTATGGGGCGAAGTGTGTTATTGGGCAAAGTGTATTGTTGTTATTGTCTTAGTTTTGATATTCGTTAACGGATTCCTGAGCGGAAGCAATGTGCCTGCAATACTTACATCTATAGGCAAGACGGTAATTCAGAGGAAAGTTTACCATTCGCTTTTAAGCAACACCCGTCAATTTTAGTCTATCTTTCAAATGGAGATAATTATTCATGTTCGAAAATTAGTAAATTTCCGGAGGTTTCTGGAAGTCGTCACAGCAAGTTTAAAATCATATTGAAGGTGTAGCCATGTGGAAACTAATTTATATTTTTCCACAATAAGTAATAAGTATAATGATACTGCACCCATTATACCACTTTTTGTTTCGTTTCGGAAAATATGTCCGTTGTGACAAAATATTACCGGAAGTTGAAACCGCATGGTTCTCTTCCATTTTGTCAATAAATTGTAATACCGCTCACTCTCTGTCTCTCATATTTTCAGGTAGATATCATATATGTCCATATGCTTTACTAAGTAATTGTTATTACCGTATAGAATAATGACTTCATCTATCATGTATGAAGTAATTTCGGGATGTTACGACCTGTTCTGTTGGTAAAATGCATGTTAAAGTGATAGCCATTCCGCTGACCAGGGATGCATTAGGTCACGTGACCACACGGTCAGCCATTTGCGGGATTTCAGAGACATAATTGTTTTATATCTAGACATAGTGCAAATATCTAATTGAGCGTACGTATCTCCCGTTCTTTTATTTTCGTTAGCAACTAACCGCAGTTTTAAGTGTGAACAGTAAAAGTGCTTACTATGGGCGGATTCAACTCAACAGAAATGCTCAAAACCCATATACATTCCGTAGTAGTAGATTTAGTAGGTGGCGGGTGTTTGCTAAAGTGTTTTGTGGAATCTAAAGAGTCTATGATACTATGGGAAACAGGTGCCCAAGTGTACGTGATGTCGAATGAATACTTGGACAAACATTTCCCTCGAAGACAATTTATCCAATTTAGGACCCGTTAGAAGGTTAAAGAATAATGTTCCATATTTATGATGGGTTGAAATTAAGTTTGAGGTTTCTAAAGTCAAAATTAAAATTCCTTTTCTGATCACTAAACAAACAATTTGAGAACCAATAGTTGGTTATTACTAAATCAAGTACTAGTGCCACATTGGAACTCTTACATACTTCATTTCCAGAAATAAATAATAGTGACCGAAATTATGTAATAAAAACTTTAAATGTCAGTGATGATTACCTAGTGAAGACTGGCAGAAGAAACATTTTCAGCCCCGCAAATAGCTGTAAAATCATAAAGGGTTGGAAGTTTCGGTTATAAAACACACTGCCTTCTCGTTTCAGAACCAGATTCGAAATTTCCTGAAGGGCTGGAACTGACAGAATCATTGGTTCTCATGCCAAAGGACAAGGAAACAAGGTCAAGGTTTTGGTAACAAACAAGACAAACAAAAACATAAGTATTCCCAAGTCGCTTTATGTTGGTAGTTTGGAGGCTGCTGAGTTAACACAGATTGATCAAGTTCCAGAAAAAATAGAGAATATCGAGGTAAAGGAAAGACAACCCGGTAACATAAAATGGGATCCTCAAGTTGATTTAGATGAATCTGCTCTGAACGAACAACATAAGCTTGAAGTCCCCAAACTGTTGTCTGAAGAATGTTTGGCCTTGGCTGAGAACGATGAGGACATTGGCTGCCTTAAGGATCTTCAAATGAAAATCAACTTGACCGATGACATTCCGGTACAACATAACTATTTATCGATGCCGAAACCTCTCCTAAAGTAAGTTAAAGATTAAATCTCACAACTCATTGTCTTTAATTTGCGTCAGGAAGAAATGCGGAGCCCTAAGATTGTGCTGTGATTATCGTAACCTGAACTCTAAGACAATCAAAAATTGTATGCCACTACCTAGTATCCAAGATGCAATTGACTGTCTTCAAGGTAACCAATGGTTTTCTTTGTTAGACCAATCCAAAGGATATCATCAGGGCTTTATTAAACCAGAATGCAGACTCTATGCTGCCTTCGTCACACATTTTGGACTGTTCTAGTGGGAAAGAATTCCTTTTGGTTTATGCAATGCACCGTCCCAGTATCAGAGATATATGAATGACTGTTTGGAAGGCCTGGGAGATGAAATATGCTTACAATGTCTCGATGACAGTGGGTCGTTTAAGGACCATTTAGAACACTTGAGAAAGATACTCAAGAGACTAATAGCGCATGGTATCATGCTCAAACCAAAGAAATGTCTTTTGTTCCGGAAAACTGTCAAGTACCTAGGTCATGTCGTAGGGAAAGCAGGATACTGGATAGATTATAAGGATAGACGAGCTTTTTTGGAATTGAAGGAACAGCGTCCTCAGACGGTTCGTGACGTACGGAATTTCATGGGATTTCTTTCTTATTATAGGAAATATGTATCTGATTTTTCCAGAAAATCCAAACTAATCTTTGATTTATTAAAGGGTGATGATGGTAAAAAGAAGTATCGCAAGATTGATTGGTCAGAAAATCACACAGAGATCTTATCCCAGCTAATTGATAAATTTGTATTATCGGATGTTATGGCCTCCCCCAAACTTTGACAAAAGTTTTACTCTGTACACAGATACGTCCCAAGATGGACTTGGTTGTGTGTTATTTCAGCAGAATGATGAAGACAAGATGGTTGTCGTTGGATACGATTCAAGAACCCTTACTCCGGCTGAACGTAACTATCATCTCCACTCGGGAAAGTTGGAATTTCTTGCCCTCAAATGGGCCATCACAGATCATTTCCGAGACTACTTATACTATGCACCTAATTTCACGGTTTATACGGACAATAATCAAATTCATTATAGAGTTTAGCCCAACATCATTAAACTTTTTGGACGTAACCGTGAATCTTTCACCAAAGGGAGTGATTGAAACGGATCTGTATTACAAACAACAGATACCCACCAATATCTAAACTTTCACTCTTGTCACCCTTCTCATACTAAACGAAACATTCCATATAATTAAGCTAGAAGAGTATGTACCATTGTTTCGAACCCGGTTGTCAAAGTTAAGCGACTAAAGGAATTAAAAACATTCTTATTGAACAAGAATATCCTTTAGGTCTCATAGAAGATGCAACGACTCGGGCCTTAAGTTTAGATCAGACAAAATCAAGACTACCAAAAATACACCCAGCAGGCGGAAATCTAAATGTTGCTTTAGTCACAACATTTAACCCATCACAAGAAGATGGGAAGTCGTTGATAAATAATAATTTACACATCCTTAAGAATATCGAAGTTCTGTCCAATATTTTGTCTAAAACTAAGATTATTAACAGTCTTAAACAGCCACGAAATCTAGCTAAATTAATAATATCTTCTAAATTTGAATGTAGTCCAGATACACCGGTGGTAAGTGAATGTGGAGAAATAAATTGTAAAAAATGTAAAATAATAATTACGGGCTCCTCAATCCAGATCACAGATAATAAACTTTTCATATTAAGCAACCCATGAACTGTAAATCCAGTTATGTCATATATGTGATTGTTTGTTCTGGCTGTAATAGACGGTACATTGGCAAAACAATCATTTAGCTAAAGACAAGGATGAACCTGCATCGGCAGCATATACCCAATCCACAATATAGGATGATCCCACTTAGTTGACATATAGATGTTTGTGGTGGTTGCAAATTTAGTGCTTTACCAATGTACAAGCTAAATAACAATAATAATGATTTGTTAGAAGCCAAAGAGGCATATTTTATTGACAAATATCGGCCAGCTTTAAATGCAAAATTATAGTATAGTTTCATTGCATATAGGCCGAGTTTTGTTGTCTGATTTGATATTTTAATTATGTCCCTTTTTTGTACTACTGTGTAACTATGGCGCTATGACGTCATAGTCATTGTTGTATTAACAAATGTAGATTATCTGAAGAGCTTAATAAAATAAGCGAAAGTGCTAGTAATCGACAAATAATGTAGTTCTTTTTTTCGAAAACATTTATATTTTTGTGTATTTAATACCTAAGAGTAGTTATCTTTAACTTTTCATATAGCTCTGAAGACGCCGTAAGGCCGAAAGACCTTAGCAAATATGTAATTGTAATTAAAATATAGTCTTTCCAGCCAAATCTTAGTATTTTTGGTATATAAACCTGAAAGTTGAATTTAGAATCTTTTAAATATATATATATATATATATATACCAAAAATACTAAGATTTGGATGGAAAGACTATATTTTAATTACAATTACATATTTGCTAAGATCTTTCGGCCTTACGGCGTCTTCAGAGCTATGTAAAAAGACAAAGATAAAGACTACTACAAAGAGTCGAAAGAAGTACATCAACTGGCTGTAAAACGAAAAATAAAGGGTCTAATTCAGGAACACAGAAGTTTAACGAATGATGAACAAGGTAGTTCATACAGAAGATAGAAGGTACAGACCGAGGCACCCAAACACTTACCAACCAAATTATCTACATGTAAAATCGATCCGAAAATTATAAACTTTTCCAGCCATCATCTTACAGATCCACAAATATGTCTTCTACTTAAAGGATTAAAATTTACACCAACGCCAAATCGAAATGAACAACTACTCTAGTCAGAATTTAAAACATTCTCACGTAAATTACGATTGACAGAATACCATACATCCTTAGAAGACGGAAATGAAGATGATCGTGATAATCAAAGCAATCAAGTTAGCATCGTTAAAAATAAGTCAAAAGCCAATCCAGATAAGGGCAACAACTTAGTGCTCGACGAGTTCCTAGATAAAATAGAAAACTCACCATTAGGAGACATACCAGTTAAGCCAAATATCAACAAGAAAGAAAAATCAGGTCTTGAACAACTTAAGAACAGCGATGAACTTATTATAAAAGAGGCGGATAAAGGCGGTGCCATTGTACTGATGGACAAAGAATTCTATAGATCTAAAGTCCTAGCAATTCTAGAAGATAAAGACTACTACAAAGAGTCGAAAGAAGTACATCAACTGGCTGTAAAACGAAAAATAAAGGGTCTAATTCAGGAACACAGAAGTTTAACGAATGATGAACAAGACTACCTGGTTAGTTACGAATCGAAAACGGCCTACTTCTATGGATTGCCTAAGATACACAAAAGCAAGCAAATCCAGCATGAAGTTGAAAAACAAAATTCTGAGCTAATATCGATTAAACAACCAGAAGATCTCAGTTTTCGCCCCATCGTTGGAGGCCCGGAAAGTGTCACACAACGGCTCAGTAATCTTGTAGATATCATTCTTAAACCCCTGTGCAAGCACGTCAAAAGCTTTCTGAGAGACGATATAGACTTTCTCTCTAAATTACCTAAATCAGTAAAACCTGGAAGTACATTAGTGAGCTTTGACGTTGTTAATCTTTACAGTAATATTGATTCAAAACTAGGAAATACGGCTATAGCATATTGGATCTCCAAGCACAGAGATGAAATTCCAAGCCGATTTACATCCAAGTTCATTCTTGAGGCTTTGGACCTAGTGATTAAGAACAATATCTTCTATTTTGATGGAAAATATTACAGCCAGGTCAAAGGGGTAGCAATGGGAACCAAAGTGGCACCAACCTACGCTACACTGTCACTTGGCTATTTAGAAGTGTTGTTATACAACGCCGTAGAGATAAGACTCGGACTCAGTCAACGACAACATCTAGAAGAATTTTGGAAACGATTTCTAGACGACTGCTTCGATATCCAGTCAGATGAAAACGAGTTGGAAATAATCCATGAAATATTAAATTCACTGGATCCGTCACTCAAATTCACTATGGAAAAAGGCAAATCTAAATTGAATTTCCTAGATGTTGAAGTCCATTTATCGGATACTGGTGAAATAGAAACAGACTTGTTTTATAAGAAAACAGATACGCATCAATATCTGAACTTCAGATCAAGTCACCCTTCGCACACGAAACGTAACATCCCGTACAACTTAGCGAGGCAGGTATGTACAATTGTATCGAACGAAGCGTGGAAACAACAAAGGCTTGACGAATTGAAGCTATTTCTTATAAAACAAGACTATCCCGTAAAATTGATCGAAAATGCGATACAGACAGCATTAAAATTAGACCAGGAAACGTTACGAGTCCCAAAGCGGAAGGAGAAAAATGACAACATCATGACTTTAGTGACTACATTCAATCCACACCACAACCGACCAATGGACATCATCGATATAAACAAGCCAATGCTGGATAATTGCCCGAAAATGAAAAAGATTGTTTCGAAAACAAATTTCATTAGCAGCTTTAAACAACCAGCAAATCTTCGGAAAATATTGACATCTTCTCGGTTTGATATGAATGAAACTACGGAAATGTCACGCGTATCAAAATGTGGTGATAAACGGTGTGCATTATGTAATGACATCATGGAAGGCTCTACATTCGCCATGCCAAAAAACCGAGTATTCAGTGTTAAACAAAACATGAACTGCAAAACTAAACATGTTGTTTATTTGTTACGTTGCTCGGGATGCGGTGAAAATTATATAGGCAAAAGCGACCAACAATTGAACCTTAGAATGAACCTGCACAGGTCCCAGATACTCCACCCAGAAAACAGGACAATTCCACTAAGTGGCCATCTAGACATATGTGGTAAAGGAAAGTTCAAAGTCGCGCCAATATATAAGTTAAATTTCATAAATGAACAAATATTGGAAGCCAAAGAGAACAGACTGATAGAGTTATTTTCTCCTAAACTGAACCGCCGTTTGAAATGAAAATCATTATGATTATAAAATTACCCCTTTGATTAGGGAATATTGGAGTTATGTCCCCTGATCAGGGAATATTGGAGTTATGTCCCCTTATTGACGCCGCGCTATTATGTAACTAAGCGACGTTATTGTCTTTTTACATAGCTCTGAAGACGCCGTAAGGCCGAAAGATCTTAGCAAATATGTAATTGTAATTAAAATATAGTCTTTCCATCCAAATTTAGTATTTTTGGTATATAAACCTGAGAGTTGAATTTAGAATCTTTTAAATATATATATATATATATATATATATACCAAAAAATACTAAATTTGGATGGAATAATCTATATTTAAAAAACTTTTACATTAGTGCCAAGATCTTTCGGCCTTTCGGCTTCTTCAGGGCTAATGGCGTCGCTAGTTACACAATAGCGCGACGTCATTACAGGGACATAACTCTAGTATGTCAAATATTAAGCTTCTTAGATGTTGAAGTACATTTATCGAAAAGCGGTGTTATTGAAACGGACTTATTTTATAAGAAAACAGATACTCACCAATACCTTAACTTCAAATCGAGTCATCCCGCACACACGAAACGAAATATCCCGTTTAATCTTGCAAGACGGGTCTGTACAATTGTGTCGAATGAAACGTGGAAGAATCAAAGACTTGCTGAGCTAAAACAATTTCTGATAAAACAAGATTATCCAATAAAGCTGGTCGACAATGCCATAAAGACAGCTTTAGAACTAGATCAAGATAATCTACGAGTCCCAAAACAGAAGAAAGAGAACGATAACATCATGACATTAGTCACAACATTTAACCCACACCACAATAGACCGATGGACCTTATCGACATGAACAAACAGATTCTGGATAAATGCCCCAAAATGAAGAAGATTGTTTCCAATACCAACTTCATAAGCAGCTATACACAGCCAGTAAATCTAAGGAAACTGTTGACATCGTCCCGTTTTGATATGAATAAAAATATGGAAAGACCATGCGTTTCAAAATGCGGAGATAAACGGTGTGGAATGTGTAAAGACATAATGGAAGGATCAACATTCCCTATGTCGAACAACCGAGTATTCGAAGTCAGACAAAACATGAACTGTAAAACCAAACATGTGGTTTACTTGTTAGCTTGCTAGGGATGTAAGGAATATTATATTGGCAAAAGCGACCAACAGCTGAATCTACGAATGAACTTACACAGGTCTCAAATACTACATCCGGAAAATAGAACAATTCCGCTTAGTAGTCATCTGGAAACCTGTGGAAAGGGAAAATTCAAAGTAGCACCGATATATAAATTAAATTTCATAAATGAACATCTTCTTGAAGCCAAAGAGAACAGACTAATAGAATTATTCTCCCCGAAGCTTAATGGTCGAGGATGAACATTCATTTTTTTTTTAAATAATCATTCCCCTTTGACATACTAGAGTTATGTCCCTGTAATGACGTCGCGCTATTGTGTAACTAGCGACGCCATTAGCCCTGAAGAAGCCGAAAGGCCGAAAGATCTTGGCACTAATGTAAAAGTTCTTTAAATATAGATTATTCCATCCAAATTTAGTATTTTTTGGTATATTTATCTGAGAGTTTGTTATTTTAAATCGTTTAATTATATATATATATATATATATATTTAAAAGATTCTAAATTCAACTTTCAGGTTTATATACCAAAAATACTAAGATTTGGATGGAAAGACTATATTTTAATTACAATTACATATTTGCTAAGGTCTTTCGGCCTTACGGCGTCTTCAGAGCTATATGAAAAGTTAAAGATAACTACTCTTAGGTATTAAATACACAAAAATATAAATGTTTTCGAAAAAAAGAACTACATTATTTGTCGATTACTAGCACTTTCGCTTATTTTATTAAGCTCTTCAGATAATCTACATTTGTTAATACAACAATGACTATGACGTCATAGCGCCATAGTTACACAGTAGTACAAAAAAGGGACATAATTAAAATATCAAATCAGACAACAAAACTCGGCCTATATGCAATGAAACTATACTTTAATTTTGCATTGAAAGCTGGCCGATATTTGTCAATAAAATATGCCTCTTTGGCTTCTAACAAATCATTATTATTGTTATTTAGCTTGTACATTGGAAAAGCACTAAATTTGCAACCTCCACAAACATCTATATGTCAACTAAGTGGGATCATCCTATATTGTGGATTGGGTATATGCTGCCGATGCAGGTTCATCCTTGTCTTTAGCTAAATGATTGTTTTGCCAATGTACCGTCTATTACAGCCAGAACAAACAATCACATATATGACATAACTGGATTTACAGTTCATGGGTTGCTTAATATGAAAAGTTTATTATCTGTGATCTGGATTGAGGAGCCCGTAATTATTATTTTACATTTTTTACAATTTATTTCTCCACATTCACTTACCACCGGTGTATCTGGACTACATTCAAATTTAGAAGATATTATTAATTTAGCTAGATTTCGTGGCTGTTTAAGACTGTTAATAATCTTAGTTTTAGACAAAATATTGGACAGAACTTCGATATTCTTAAGGATGTGTAAATTATTATTTATCAACGACTTCCCATCTTCTTGTGATGGGTTAAATGTTGTGACTAAAGCAACATTTAGATTTCCGCCTGCTGGGTGTATTTTTGGTAGTCTAGATTTTGTCTGATCTAAACTTAAGGCCCGAGTCGTTGCATCTTCTATGAGACCTAAAGGATATTCTTGTTCAATAAGAATGTTTTTAATTCCTTTAGTCGCTTAACTTTGACAACCGGGTTCGAAACAATGGTACATACTCTTCTAGCTTAATTATATGGAATGTTTCGTTTAGTTTGAGAAGGGTGACAAGAGTGAAAGTTTAGATATTGGTGGGTATCTGTTGTTTGTAATACAGATCCGTTTCAATCACTCCCTTTGGTGAAAGATTCACGGTTACGTCCAAAAAGTTTAATGATGTTGAGCTAAACTCTATAATGAATTTGATATCATTGTCCAACTCATTCAACATTTTATGTAATTTGGAGATAACTGTCGTATCTACTTTAAGTATTGTGAAACAGTCATCCAGGAAGCGAAACAATAATTTTTTATCATATTACTGAATTCTCTATCAAACTCAATAGCAACCCTCTCATACCAAATCTCTTCTAAATATCCTAAAGTTAAAGTTGCATAGGTGGGGCCAACTTTAGTACCCATTGCCACACCTTTAATCTGTGAATAATAATTGTTGTTGAAATAAAATATATTATTAGACACAACTAACTCCAAAGCTTCCAGGATAAATGATTTGGTAAAATACGTATCAATCCAATATCCAATCGCTTTCAATCCTAGATTTTTATCTATGTTGTTGTAGAGGTTGACCACGTCGAAGCTTATTAATGTGCTTCCAGGTTCAACCTCTTCCGGTAGATGATGAAGGTATTCCACGCCATCGCGAATGAAGCTTTCGACATTGGTGCACAATGGTTTTAGAATAATGTCAATAAAGTTGCTTAAGCGTTGAGTACTACTAGTAGGCCCCCCTACAATTGGCCTAAAGGTTAAATCACGCGGATTATGAATATTAACAACTTCGCTCTTTGTAATTTTAACAGCTTCTTGAATAGCCTTGCTTTTATTGATTTTTGGCAATCCATAAAAATAAGCCGTGGAAGGTTGAAATTTACACAAGTAATCTCCTTCTTCACTGTGAAGCATGTTTGTATGTGCACCAATAAATTTTTGAATTTTTCGTAGAATCATATCGTTAGCTTTTAGTGAAGATTCTGCATAAAAGTCCTTGTTAGAAAGCATTTTAGATATGTTCTCTTGATAAAATAAGGTATCCATAACAACTGTAGCACCACCCTTGTCAGCCTTTTTTATGATTATATCAGCGGTATTTTTAAAGGCATTCAAAGCTTCTCTTTGGTCCTTGTTAAGGTTTGATTTGAATGGTTTATTTTGAACTTGGTGGGTTGATATAGTGGTTATGAATCTATCAAGAAAAACATTCCGTCCAGCACGTGGTGTAAAGGTAGATTTGTTCCGCACTAGATATTCTGGTTCTAATTGTCTTGATTCATCTAAATTGGAGTTGTCTTTATAAAATGATGTTTGAGTCTCAATTTTCTACAAAATTGTGAAAGCTCCGACTTTAAAGTGCATGTGTCACTTGGTGGTGTAGGGGTGAACTTTAGGCCTTTATTTTGTTAATACAACAATGACTATGACGTCATAGCGCCACAGTTTCACAGTAGTACAAAATTCAAGAAGCGTTAAAATTACAAAGAGCGAAGTTGTTAATATTCATAATCCGCGTGATTTAACCTTTAGGCCAATTGTAGGGGGGGGGGCAACTAGTAGTACTCAACGCTTAAGCAACTTTATTGACATTATTCTAAAACCATTGGGCACCAAAGTCAAAAGCTTCCTTCGCGATGGCGTAGATTTCCTTCATCATCTACCGGAAGAGGTTGAACCTGGAAGCACATCAATAAGCTTCGACGTGGTCAACCTCTACAACAACATAGATAAAAAAAAAAGGATTGAAAGCGATTGGATATTGGATTGATACGTTTCCTGAATTACTATCAGACCGTTTTACAAAATCATTTATCCTGGAAGCTGTGGACTTAGTTGTGTCTAATAATATATTTTATTTCAACAACAATTATTATTCACAGATTAAAGGTGTGGCAATGGGTACTTAAGTTGGCCTCACCTATTGCAACTTTAACTTTAGGATATTTAGAAGAGATTTGGTATGAGAGGGTTGCTATTGAGTTTGATAGAGAATTCAGTAATATGATAATAAGAATATGGTTTCGCTTCCTGGATGACTGTTTTACAATACTTAAAGTAGATGACAGTTATCTCCCAATTACATAAAATGTTGAATGAGTTGGACAATGATATCAAATTCGCTATAGAGTTTAGCCCAACTTCATTAAACTTTTTGGACGTAACCGTGAATCTTTCACCAAAGGGAGTGATTGAAACGGATCTGTATTACAAACAAACAGATACCCACCAATATCTAAACTTTCACTCTTGTCACCCTTCTCATACTAAACGAAACATTCCATATAATTTAGCTAGAAGAGTATGTACCATTGTTTCGAACCCGGTTGTCAAAGTTAAGCGACTAAAGGAATTAAACACATTCTTATTGAAACAAGAATATCCTTTAGGTCTCATAGAAGATGCAACGACTCGGGCCTTAAGTTAAGATCAGACAAAATTAAGACTACCAAAAATACACCCAGCAGGCGGAAATCTAAATGTTGCTTTAGTCACAACATTTAACCCATCACAAGAAGATGGGAAGTCGTTGATAAATAATAATTTACACATCCTGAAGAATAGTGAAGTTATGTCCAAAATTTTGTCTAAACTAAGATTATTAACAGTCTTAAACAGCCACGAAATCTAGCTAAATTATTAACATCTTCTAAATTTGAATGTAGTCCAGATACACCGGTGGTAAGTGAATGTGGAGAAATAAATTGTAAGACATGTAAAATAATAATTACGGGCTCCTCAATCCAGATCACCGATAATAAAAAATTTCATATTAAGCAACCCATGAACTGTAAATCCAGTTATGTCATATATGTGATTGTTTGTTCTGGCTGTAATAGACGGTACATTGGGAAAACAATCAGTATGCTAAAGACAAGGATGAACCTGCATCGGCAGTATATACTCAATCCACAATATAGGATGATCCCACTTAGTGGACATATAGATGTTTGTGGTGGTTGCAAATTTAGTGTTTTTCCAATGTACAAGCTAAATAACAATAATAATGATTTGTTAGAAGTCAAGGAGGCATATTTTATTGCCAAATATCGGCCTGCTTTAAATGCAAAATTATAGTATAGTTTCATTGCATATAGGCCGAGTTTTGTTGTCTGATTTGATATTTTATTTATGTCCCTTTTTTGTACTACTGTGTAACTATGGCGCTATGACGTCATAGTCATTGTTGTATTAACAAAATGTAGATTATCTGAAGAGCTTAATAAAATAATGTAGTTCTTTTTTAGAGTGGTTTGTGGACCCGAACAAGATACAGTTAATGTTTTTATAATCGTATTGTAATTTATCTATGGTTTCCTTTCGTGCGCGCATTTGAATGTAAAGAGCATTGCAAGAGATAGTGATCTGGATCTTCAAAAATGTGACCACAGAGGCATGCGGGGATGTAAGCAACATGTCTGGGGTATTTGTGGCCCTGTAGGTCAGAACAACGCAGTCTAAATTTACTATGAATTATCTGGAATTTTCGCTGACCGTTGTAGTAAAAAGATGGAATTTTTATATCTGATTTGGAGAGATGATCGGAGAGTATTTTAAGAGTTCTTGAGTTTCTTACAGGGGGGATGAGTTTATTCCACTCTCTTATACTGGATGGCATAAATGATTTAGAAAATATTTCGGTACGACATCGAAATTCTTTAATTTTATCTTGGTTTCGAAATGAATATGTATTTGTTTCTTCCAGATTTATGAGATTCTTAAGATAAGGAGGGGTTAGGTTATTTATGATTTTGTATAGTAATTTTAATCTGTGTCGACTTCGTCGTTCTTTGAGTGGAATAAACCCAGTTTCCGCGTAGAGGGTATCGTGGCTAGTACCTTTAACTGCCACACAAATGGTGCGTGGTGCGTCAAGTAGGAGTGATTCGAGATTATTAGATAAGTAGTCGGTGCACCCGTCCCAAATAACATCGGCATAATCAAAGTGTGGCAGAATAAATGAGGCATATAAGGTGTTTAGCGATTTTCTGTTCAAGCGATATTTCAATGAGCGTAGGCAGTTTACTAATTTTAAGATTTTACTTATTATACTATCAATGTGGTTGTTCCATTTACAATTTGTTTGAAAAATAAGACCGAGATGTTTGTGTTCAGTTACATCCTTTATTCTAATTGATTTCATTAAGAGGTGTGGTTTCACAATGTTGCGTTTAGTCGTGAGGGTTAGGGTTTCTGTCTTTAGGAGGTTAAATGTCACTAGCCACGCTTCCGCCCATTCATTGATTTTTTTTACGGAGTTAAGAGATACCCCTTGATGCCATACCCACCATCGCCAAGTAGAAACCCCTTATGAATACCTGCATAATAATCAAACAGTGAAATGAAATGGGGTTTAACGTCCTACTGTTCTGCTCTTAACCTTGGCTAATGAAGACGGGCATACGCAATACAGTGCACTATGAGGAAAATTTTGTCAAGGCAGCGGCGCTCCTACCTACACTTATATCGAATTCCAATTGCCTAGGGATCTTTTACGTACACGTCAATGTGTACATGGGACCTCAGTTGTTCGTCCTATCCGAACGACTAGACAGCTGTCCTTGTCAGGTACTCCGTTCTGCATCACTGACAAAAGGAAACCACGCCGGAAAATCTGGATGAACTTTCTCGACCAATGCAGGGATCGAACACCCTACTTAACCACCTGGTCCCCAAAAATATAGTGAATGACTCCAAAAGTTAAAAGCCGCTCAATAATCCAAACGTACATATAAATTTTAAAAATTTCAAATTCCCCACGCAGTCTTCTCTCGGTAAAAAAAACTCGAGTCATAGATTGAGCCAGGCCATTTTGTAACAATATTGGTGATGAGCCTTCTATTATCACAACAAATCTACCCCAAAAAGTTGAACAGTTCAGTAGAAAGTAACAAAAAAATAATGTTTAAATACAGTTTATCAGTTTATCTCGATTTTCCGGCGTGGTTTCCCATCGCAGTGATGCGAAGGACATGACAAGGACAGTTGTTTAGTCGTTCGGATGGGACGAAAAACCAAGGTCCTGTGTACACATTGGCGTGCATGAAAAAGATCCATTGGCAGTTCGAATTCGATATAAGAGTAGGTCGTAGCGCCGCTGCCCGGACAAAATTTCCCTCATAGCACACTGTTTGGCGTATGCCCGTCTTCCATTAGCCCAGGTTAGGTGCATAACCCCCATTACATTTATCCATCAACAATAATGTGCCCCCTATCAACAATAATGTGTCCGTGGCAAGCGATTAACACGTGTATTTCAAAAGATACTATTTATAACAAATTATTATTCAGTCATTTCTCTCTCAAAAGCTTACTATAATACTGTGTATTCCATTTGTTATGGGGTATTCGTACGACTTTCTGCGTTATATTTGAGTAAATACCCCCACCCCCGGTATTTTCTGTTTCTGTGTTCTAAGAAAATGTATAGCCTTAGAAGATAAATACGTGTAGACGGAATTACCTGTTCATTAATAGCATGAAATCCCTTGCGGCAAACATAATCTTCCTCATCCCTGTGTGGTGCTTCAAGCTAAACCAGAGTGCCATTTATACATCTAGACTGTCATCTGTCAATAGCTATCGTTTTCCAAAAATTTATATACACTGGGCCTAGTTGTAAGTCACACATTAGTAAAATGTGAATAAAATAAGGATAATAGGACACCTTCCCGCTTCTAGAATGTGCCAGTATTTATAAACGAGTCCTCGTAAGTTTTGAATTACTTTCTGTTCGCGCCATGAAGTTTATCAACCATTATTTACACCTAATGCATATCAAATAGGCAAACAACCAATCAAAACCACTCTAGATAATATTACGCGCCAATTTGACCTCAAGTTCACAGGTCAAAAGGCGAGACTGAGCTGGCGTGTTTACTTTGAGACCATGAAGTGTCTTGTTCACCACGTAGACAAAGATTGTGGAAAGCTGAATAAATTTACAGATATCAGTTGGAATAAGGTTGTATTAAGTTTTAAGCTTATCTTGATGGAAACGAGCCAAAAGCATTATGAAGATGTATTTGAGGGTAAGTTTATCAACTAAATCAAACTAAAATTGAAGTACGACTACGACGAGTCGCCATTTTATTTTTCTGTGAAACACACAATTTTTTGTTAACGCTAAAGTTAAAAAAATTCAAACAAAGTCATGAGCCATCAAGTTACCTTTATTAATTCAAGTCGAGTTACAAGGAAAGAAAACTGAGAAATAGAAATTGAAAGTTAAGTGCATGTAAACAAAAAAAAATGGCGGTCAATGTCAATATGTCAATGTCAGAAGAAAGGTCAATGTTACAGGAAGTAGGTCAATGTCAATGTTAGATAAATTTAAAGCTCACTTAATTATAAAATAAATATGTGAGGATTTGATATTATAATGTTATGTAATTAATAGCACCTTACTTTTAAAAAAAATATTTATGTAATGTTATTATCTGTAATGTTGAGTGAAAACCAAAATCAAACAATTCCTGGACTGGAATGTAAAAGTCAATACTGAAACAATCTACAAAGTCGAAGTCACAACACCACAACCAGAATATGTATATAAGAAAATTTACAATGAAAATCGAAGTCCCCCCAAAAATATCCAACTAAAACTTTTCAAAACTCTTCAAGTATGAAAATACGAAAATTCAAGAAACACAATCATCAAATAATCACATACTAGAACGCTAAAGTTAAATAAAAATCAAACAAAGTCATGAGCCATCAAGTTCCCTTTATTAATTCAACTCGAGTTACAAGGAAAGAAAACTGAGAAATAGAAATGGAAAGTTAAGTGCATGTAAACAAAATAAGAGAAAAATGGCTGTCAATGTCAGAAGAAAGGTCAATGTTACAGGAAGTAGGTCAATGTCAATGTAAGATAAATTTAAACTAACTTCATTATAAAAAAAATATGTGAGGATTTAATATTATAATGTTATGTAATTAATAGCACCTTACTTTTTAATAAAAAAAATTATGTAATGTTATTATCTGTAATATTAAAGATGTATTCTGCCAAATAACTATTTAATGATTGTACTAATATGTTAAATGAATATTATTACTACATAAATGTATAATGTAAGATGTACTATGAACAATTGGTAACAAAATATGTAATTATATACAAGTAGAGTAAGAAATATGTAAAATAGCCGGTATTTAATTATGAAGTAAAAAAATTCAATGCTTTAGTCACCTTGATTATTTCTAATAATCTAGCTGTCTAAATTACGATATGTATATATCTACTAACTTTATAATTTATATACATGTACCATAAAAAAAGAGAACAAATATTATAGACTAGAAATAAAAGACAAAGACAGACAATATAGGCGTCCCAAGATAAACAAACACATTCACACCCTCAACAATAAATTACACAATATTACAATAAATACAATTATAATAATTTATTCATTGAAAGAAATGTTTACTTGGCCAAGTATAAAAAAAAACTTACAGCGATCTTTCGTAGAAATCCAGAAAAATCCAAGAATTCGAACACAAAAACACAATCAAGTAACAGTTCGCAAAACACAGATCACAAAACACATCATGAATCAATTGTCTATATATCACGTTGGGCGCCATTTTGTAGCAGGAGTTTTGACGGACAGACAGACTATCCAGCAATCCAGGTCGTGGGTAAAGTTACATAGGTATAAGTTGACTCCATATAACAAAACAACAGTTTATTACCGGACAAAATACACTTCATAAACAACAAAAACACTGAAAAGATACAAAATGATTATTTACAAAAGCGAACTATTACACACGGCATACCTGTTATAATATAAATACTATATTATTATGCAATACAATCAAAAGAATATCTATTTACATTGAACTATAAAGATTCAAGATATAAATACATATTTGAAACATACCCTAAGACAGGTGCTTTTTCCCAGGAAAAAAACGATGATTTATAAAGTTATACACTTTATATTCAACACAATACGAAACACTATAAAACAAATAGATATCACAATCAAAATACTTTACACATGAGGGGAAAATATATTTAATCAACATTTACGTATGAAATATATAACGTTATCTAATTTCTATATATATATTATTATAAACTTGCTTATATTTAATTTAATAGTTTAGAATTATTTAAATAGTTTAAATGTCTAGTCCAGTCAAACAAATACAAAACCTACCTTGAAAAAAAATTATTAATTTGTGCTGTAACAAATAAGAGCTGCTTTCAGATGGACAAAAAAAGAAGAGTGAAGTTAGTAACCACAAACAAAGCAGGTTTCAAAGGGAATGAAATCTGTTCACTATCTTTTAACAATGACATCGTTAAAGTTTAAACTAAAGTAAACATCACCACAGGAAAGAAAAGGCTAGCTGGATACTCAAGACAATATAGACTAACTGAAATAGTTAACGTGGCTATAACATCCTACTAATATACTTAAAGGGACTATAACACCATACTGCATTTACAATTTAAATTAAATTCTTAATGGTAGGCGGATTAAATTTTATAGACACCTGTACTCATTACAAATGCTCGGTACTGTAAAATGCAACGAGAGCTTACGTCCGTATATAATATTTCTTGTTTGTTGTCATTGCTGTGTGCAAGTTACGATAAATAATAATAATGTTTGTTGACATTCAATTCATATCGTATAGTCTCGTTGTAGTTCATAGATGGGTTTGTTTTAAAATCGATAGCATTCACGCTAGCCCTTGGTTTTGTTTTATTAACCCAAGATTGTTTAAGTGTCCTGTGGCAGTGTCTTACTTTTCATAAAAGAAAAGTAATTTTTATTATGGATATTTGTTGCCACCTATTTTCTTTTCACTCTCAATCTCAGGTTCTAATTTGCTTATTTTGTGTATATGTGCAATAATATTTAATTTAATAGTTTAGAATTATTTACATAGTTTAAAATGTCTAGTGCAGTCAAACAAATACAAAACCTACCTTGAAATAAATGATTAATTTGTGCTGTAATAAATAAGAGCTGCTTACAGATGGATAGAAAATAGAAGAGTGAAGTTAGTAACCACAAACAAAGCAGGTTTCCAAGGGAATGGAATCTGCTCACTACCTGATACAATAGCAGCTTTAAAGTTTAAACTAAAGTAAACATCACCACTGAAAGAAAGGGCTAGCTGGATACTCAAGACAATAGAGACTAGCTGAAATAGTTAAAGTGGCTATAACATCCTACTGAAATATTTAAAGGGGCTATAACACCCTACTACACTATCCCCCCAGCACAAGTAGTGGCGTCCCGACACAAACAGACTTAACCAGCCTATACTCTACTTAAATGCAAGCAACACACACACATATACATAATGAACCAACTCACAGAACCAAAATCATAATCCATAAACAAATCGAAGTCGTCATCAACTATAAACCACTAGCAACTACATTTATTTCTACTTTAACCGAACCAATAATACAACAATGGCACAATTGTAAGAGTAGATATAATCAATAAAAATCAAACCCAAACGGTATTCCCTAAAACCCAAGCATCGGATTTCATCCATCCCGGTGGCTTTCGTTGACGTTTTCCAGGAACAGGATCCTCTGACGAATTAGAATCAAGCTGTGAAATAGAACTGTCTGACACATTTGAACCAGAAGAAACACCCAGTGGTAAAATATCTGGAGCTTTATGCAAAGAACTATCAGTAGAACAGTGATCATCAGAAACCATATTACTATCATTAATATTAACTACAGACCCATTTGCATCAGAAGACTGAAAAACAACACTACCTGCTTCAGAAAGAGAAATGACTTCACTAATTACATCACTAGCACTAACCTGGCTTAAACATTCCTCAGGATCCTCTGACGAATTAGAATCAAGCTGTGAAATAGAACTGTCTGACACACTTGAACCAGAAGAAACACACAGTGGTAAAATATCTGGAGCTTTATGCAAAGAACTATCAGTAGAACAGTGATCATCAGAAACCAAATTACTATCATTAATATTAACTACAGACCCATTTGCATCAGAAGACTGAAAAACAACACTACCTGCATCAGAAAGAGAAATGACTTCACTAATTACATCACTAGCACTAACCTGGCTTAAACATTCCTCAGAAATACTGCACTCAGTCGACAAAGTAGTATCTTGTGACACTTTAGATCGGGGAGCTGGAATAGGATGTCCTGAAGAACAAATAAAAAAGTATAGGTAAGAGAAAATTTCTGTGAAGGGTGCTACTTTCGGAAGTCCCTTCTTTTTGAACAATATACACTGGAATGTTGAAATCAGGCTGTGAAACTACAGCGTAACAAACACTCTTCCACTTTCTTCTTTGAGCGGCATTTAGTAATTGACATAGATAATAAACACAAACACTTAATATGGAACACAATTACTATTTTAATTAAAGCGACGTTTCGTTGAGGATTCTCTCAACGTTTTCAAGCTAATGATAATAAAATTAATATACATAGGGTTTATATATAGAGTTGTTATCGGTAATGTGACGTCAGACTATCATAAGAATTTATATGGAGTACCACAAGGATCGGTCCTTGGACCCATTTTATTAACTTTTTATACTGCTCCAGTTGATAAAATTGTTAAAAGACATGGTCTTGACTATCATATTTATGCTGATGATACCCAGCTGTATGTAAGTTTTAATCCTTTGAATGCGAATGAGCATTATGTAAATTTTCTATGCTTTAATGGTGATAGAACTGAATTTATTTTGCTTGGATCTAATCATAACCTCAACACCATAACTGATTCCAATTCGATTAAGATTGATGGAAATGAAATTACTCCTAGTAACTCTGTTCGCAATATTGGAGCTTATTTTGATAGTAAAATGACCATGTCTAATCACGTGAACAATATTTGTATATCCTGCTACTTTCATATCCGTAATATTGGCAAAATTCGTAAATTTCTTACCCCGGATTCAACTAAAACGCTTGTTCATGCTTTTATTATTTCAAGACTTGATACTTTAACTCACTTTTATCCGGCTTACCCAATAAATTAATATACAAATTGCAAAAAGTTCAAAACACCGCTGCACGACTTATTACCCTTACGAAAAGAAATGATCATATTACTCCCATACTTAAACAACTTCACTGGCTTCCCATTCCATATCGTATTCAATTTAAGATCCTTTTAACCGCTTATAAATGTTTTCATGGCTTAGCCCCATCTTATTTATGTCATCTAATTGAAAAACAAACAAATGCTCGCAGTCTCCGTAGTTCAAATGACATTTATCGTCTCAAACAAAGATCTGCTAGAATGGTTACATATGGTGAAAGATCGTTTTCATTTCTAGCCCCAAACCTGTGGAATGATTTAAAACCATCTGGTTCTGATACTGATATTCGTTCTAGCCCTTCAATACAATCTTTTAAATGTGCTCTTAAAACTTACTTATTTAAAAAGGCATTTAATTAGATATATATTATTTTATTATATGGCATCTTTTTGTAGTCTTTTAGTTGTTTTATATATTTTCTGTTTTACTGGTATATGATTGTAAAGCGCTTCTGAACACCGTTGGTGGAATTAGCGCTATATAAATGTTTTAATAATAATAATAATATACTAAAAATGAAACATAATCTTTCCAGCGAGTCTTCTGATCTTCTGTTAGTGTACCATGGGGTGATAAGGTGTTGTTCTGGATTTATTTATTCCCAAGATACTGCATACTCCTTTAATAATATTAGATTCAAAATTACGACCCTGATCAGAATGAAGTCGTGCAGGAATGCCATATGGTAAGAAAAAAATGTTGAATTAAAATCTTAGCGGTTGTTTTCGCGGTCTGGTTTCTTGTTGGTACTGCTACAGCAAATTTTGTAAAATGATCAGTTATGATTAAAATATTCTCAATACCACCTTTAGATGGTTCCAAAGAAAGAAAATCAGTGCACACTAGTTGTAAAGGTTCTGAAGTTGGAATACTTACTAATGGGGCTCTGATATTTTGTTGAGGTGACTTCCTACGAATACATCTGGGACAAGATCTGACATAACCTTCTACATAGGTTGATATCGAAGGCCAAAAGAAGCGCGATTTGACCAAATCCAAAGTCCGATCACGACCCACGTGACCCATGTTGTCATGAAGTTATGATAATATAAGTTGTCGCAGTGAAACAGGTAAAACAAATTGAAACACGGTATCGGATGAAGGTCAAGGTAAGTATTTCCTTTATAAAATATCATCCTTTAGAATTAAATGATCCCAGGAACGAAGTATAGCAGCTGTATCCTTATCGACACTAAGATGTAGGTTTACATCCATTTCTAAGTGCTTGAATTATGTACTGAATTCCAATACAATCTTGTTGAGCCTTTAAAACTTTTGACTTATCCATTCAATTTAAATATTCCACAGGAAAACCAACAATGGAAGAAACAACACACTCTAGAACATTCTGACTAAAAGAAAAAGTTTCAATTTTACCAAGATCAACATCAGTGAAATACATTACAGCAGATACAACAGAATTATCAAGATTTGAAACAGGAAGTCTTGACAAAGCATCAGCTGCAACATTATCAATACCAGGTAAATATTCTAAAGAAAAATCATAAGCTGAAAGATAGGCTAACCATCTGTGCCCAGTTGTATTTAATTTAGCTGAAGAAAGTACATGGGTTGTTATCCGTCTTTACTATGAATTTGTTGTCGTAAAAATAATCGTGAAATTTCATGGTCACTGCCCATTATAACGCCAGGAATTCAAGTTTATGTGCTGGATAATGTCTTTCAGATTTAGATAATGTACGGCTAGGATAAGCAATAACACGTCTTCTTTCATCTTGAACTTGATACAAAATTGCACCTAAACCATGAGAACTAGCATCAGTGAAAGGTTCGAAAGGTAATGAAAAATCGGCATAAGCTAAAACTGGTGCTGAGTTTAAACATGAAATTAAAGTATCGAAAGCTTCCTGATGTTCTGGTAACCAATGAAAAGCATTAACAGATGCTTCTTGGAAGTAGACTCACCAACAAGTAAATCAGTTAATGGTTTAGCTATTCTTGAGTAATCTGTAACATACCTTACAAAATACCCACAAAAACATAAAAAAAAACTACGGACTTCAGATATATTAGAGGGAATCGGCCAGTTTTTAAGTGTTGAAATTTTATCAGGATCAGCTTTTACACCCTCTTCTGAAATAATATGTTCCAAATAATTTAATGAAGATTGTAGATATTCACACTTTGATGGTTTTAATTTCAGATTATGCTTCCTGAGACTAGAAAATACAGTTTCCAAACGAAGAAGGTGTTCTTCGAAAGTTTTAGAAAAAACAATAATATCATCTATATATATAAGGCAATGAAATAAATGAATATCAGCCATATACCGCTTTAAACAACGCTAAAAAGAGTTTGGCACGTTGGTTAATCCGAAAGGCATAGCATTAAACTCCCAAAAGCCTAAATTACCAGTTGTAAATGCTGTCGTTAGTTTATCTCTTCAGCCATTTCTATTTGCCACTTTTTAAATCTTGTGAAGACAAATATTTAGAACCATGAAGTGAATCAAGAGTTTCTTCTATTCTGGGAAGTGCGTAAGAACCGTGAACTGTTCTTGAATTTAATTTTCTGTAGTCCACACAGAAACGAAGAGAACCTTTTTTTTGGAACAAGAACTATTGGAGAAGCAAAGGGGCTATTTGAAGGACGAATTACATCTGCTTTTATCATATCATTAATGTGATCTTTCACTTCCTGAAACGTTGAAGGTGGTATTATGCGATGTCGTTGTTTAAAGGGAGTATCATCCGTTAGTCGAATTCTGTGTTTGATAATATCTGTTGTACCAAATTCTGTATCGGATAGACTGAAAAAATCTTTATAACTAGGTCATAGAACTTTAAGTTGATTAGCTTCTTCTTCTTCTTCTTTTGAATGAGTAGATTAAAAATTAAACAAATCATCGAACGGATTTTCTGAAGAATTATTTGACGATGAATATGGAGAATTATTTACGACGTCTACTTGCTGAAGTTGACAAAGAACTGCTTTACCAGGAATAGTGATGGGCCTGTCTGAAGAATTTGTAATGTTAATTCTCACTTTATTAGAAGGTTGTGTAAAATTACATGTAACTATACCAGGTACAACATGAAGAGAACCAGGGAGTGATATATCATCTAACGCGATATAACATTTACCAGGTAATAGTGTAAATAATCTACAACTACCAACAACAACCATCGAAGAATTTGCTGGAACAGTGACAGGCTTAGACGTGTGTTTTAAAAATTGAGGAACATTACTGGCAGTAATCGTATCACATAAAACTGAAAACGTAGAATTCCACACAGTGGATTTAGTTTGAACATTATACAACCTAGATAAAATATTTGTACCAATTACAAACGGAACCTTTAAATTGAAAGAACATAAAGGAGCAATTAAAACTAAGGCTTGCAAATCTTCCAAAGTATCTGGAATCCGAATTGGAACTGAAGTGTACCAAAGATATGAAACCGGAACACCACCCGCAGCATCTAACAAATCATTCAAAGGATAAATATGAAATTCTGATAAATATTTATAATGAAAATCTTCTGACAAAGTAGAAATCATGGAACCAGAATCCAATAATGAAGGGCATGAAATATTATTAACTAAAATATCTGCAACATTTGAACTTCCAACTAGATTAGAAATAAAATTTGAGGCCTTATCTTTCTGTGAGAAAACATCAGGACTCATCGACCGCCTCGTGGAACAAGTCCCTGATAGTTTAAAGGACAGATGCTATCACCTTGTCTGTGTCCAGGTTATTGACATTTAAAACGAATGGGACTAAAACGAGATAATTTGAAGTAGTGAGACGTGGCGGAGGATGAAAAGCTGGATTAAACGACGGCGAAGGTGGAGGAACAGAAAAATTTGGAGCTTGAGACATTCTAGGGGGATAAGATCTCGGACGAGAAGTTGACGTTTGTTCCATGTCGTTTATTCTAAAACAAATATTTTTAATTTGATCGGAAAGATTTGATATCAGAAGAATTAACAGAACTTGGAGGAATAACTGAAGGATGGCTTGAACTATCTTTAAAACATGAACCTAAATTTAACTCTTTTTCCGACTTCATAGCTGCTGTCATTAGTGCTGAAAATGAAACGTCAGAATCAAGAATATGCCGCGTGTTGCTTCTTACTTATGTATTATGAAGTCCATGCCTAGATTTTTTTTTAAGAATTCTATCAGATGAAGCCTCCGTTAAAATAACTGATGAAATTATTTTTTATACAATGCGTTGAACTTGACATGCCCAAGATGAAATTGATTCAGAATCAGCCTGTTTAGAAATATGTAGTTTATTGAGTAAAACTTCTGCAGAAATAATATCACCAAATAACGGATCCAAGTGACTGAACAATTCCTCTAACGAGTGTGGATTTAGACCAACAAGAAAATCCGCTGCAGTACCCCTGGATGCTCTATGAACAGCATCAATAATGACCGGGGTTGAATATGTGCCTTCTCGCTGCAACCCAAGAATCTCCAATCGCCACTGATTATATTAAACGTCTCCTTTGTTGTTGTCTCCGGAAAATGCAGATAATCGTGGTGAAGATGTGGACGGCAAGTATGAATAAGTTGGCGTTACAAATCTGGAAACGGAAGAAGTTGAATTCATTTGAACAGATGGATGATTTTGTAGAACAACTGTATGGGGTATGAAAGCAGGAGAAGATGTCTGAACTGGAAGGTTTAATAACTGAATTGCTGACTACGTACCGGTGTGGGATTAGCATAAAAAGTCTCATTGAGTGGTCGTTGTGTTCTTTGTGTCCGAGGACAATACACCGGGCGTGACAAATTTGACAACGATGAAGATTGATCAATTAAAGGTCCATATCCTAATACATCCCTACACACTTCACGTTGCATATCTTAATTTAATTGTGACATTACTTCTTTTAACTCATTAATTATTTCACTAGTTGCGTCTGCATTTGCCTGTGATTCTGCCATTGTTATGAATAAGCACAGATGTAACAAAGTATTAATGAATAAATAACAAATAAATGACATAAAAAATTGGAAATTCAAATTACACACCATGTAGATGAAAATATTTGAGTGAAAACCAAAATCAAACAATTCCTGGACTGGAATGTAAAAGTCAATACTGAAACAATCTACAAAGTCGAAGTCACAACACCACAACCAGAATATGTATATAAGAAAATTTACAATGAAAATCGAAGTCCCCCCAAAAATATCCAACTAAAACTTTTCAAAACTCTTCAAGTATGAAAATACGAAAATTCAAGAAACACAATCATCAAATAATCACATACTAGAACGCTAAAGTTAAATAAAAATCAAACAAAGTCATGAGCCATCAAGTTCCCTTTATTAATTCAACTCGAGTTACAAGGAAAGAAAACTGAGAAATAGAAATGGAAAGTTAAGTGCATGTAAACAAAATAAGAGAAAAATGGCTGTCAATGTCAGAAGAAAGGTCAATGTTACAGGAAGTAGGTCAATGTCAATGTAAGATAAATTTAAACTAACTTCATTATAAAAAAAATATGTGAGGATTTAATATTATAATGTTATGTAATTAATAGCACCTTACTTTTTAATAAAAAAATTTATGTAATGTTATTATCTGTAATATTAAAGATGTATTCTGCCAAATAACTATTTAATGATTGTACTAATATGTTAAATGAATATTATTACTACATAAATGTATAATGTAAGATGTACTATGAACAATTGGTAACAAAATATGTAATTATATACAAGTAGAGTAAGAAATATGTAAAATAGCCGGTATTTGATTATGAAGTAAAAAAAATTCAATCCTTTAGTCGCCTTGATTATTTATAATAATCTAGCTGTCTAAATTACGATATGTATATATCTACTAACTTTATAATTTATATACATGTACCATAAAAAAAGAGAACAAATATTATAGACTAGAAATATAAGACAAAGACAGACAATCTAGGCGTCCCCAGATAAACAAACACATTCACACCCTCAATAATAAATTACACAATATTACAATTAATACAATTATAATAATATATTCACTGAAAGAAATGTTTACTTGGCCAAGTATAAAAAAAAACAACTTACAGAGATCTTTCGTAGAAATCCAGAAAAATCCAAGAATTCGAACACAAAAACACAAATCAAGTAAGAGTTTGCAAAACACAGATCACAAAACACACCATGAATCAATTGTCTATATATCACGTTATATGCCATTTTGTAGCAGGAGACAGACAGACAGACTATTCAGCAATCCAGGTCGTGGGTAAAGTTACATAGGTATAAGTTGACTCCAATTAACAAAACAACAGTTTATTACCGGACGAAATACACTTCATAAACAACAAAAACACTGAATGTCTAGTCCAGTCAAACAAATACAAAACCTACCTTGAAAAAAATAATTAATTTGTGCTGTAACAAATAAGAGCTGCTTTCAGATGGATAAAAAAAAGAAGAGTGAAGTTAGTAACCACAAACAAAGCAGGTTTCCGAGGGAATGAAATCTGTTCACTTCCTTTTAACAATAACATCGTTAAAGTTTAAACTAAAGTAAACATCACCACAGGAAAGAAAAGGCTAGCTGGATACTCAAGACAATATAGACTAACTGAAATAGTTAACGTGGCTATAACACCCTACTAATATATTTAAAGGGTCTATAGCACCCTACTGCATTTACAATTTAAATTAAATTCTTAATGGTAGGCGGATTAAATTTTATAGACACCTGTACTCATTACAAATGCTCGGTACTGTAAAATGCAACGAGAGCTTACGTCCGTATATAATATTTCTTGTTTGTTGTCATTGCTGTGTGCAAGTTACGATAAATAATAATAATGTTTGTTGACATTCAATTCATATCGTATAGTCTCGTTATAGTTCATAGATGGGTTTGTTTTAAAATCGATAGCATTCACGCTAGCCCTTGGTTTTGTTTTATTAACCCAAGATTGTTTAGGTGTCCTGTGGCAGTGTTTTACTTTTCATAAAAGAAAAGTAATTTTTATTATGGATATTTGTTGCCACCTATTTTCTTTTCACTCTCAATCTCAGGTTCTAATTTGCTTATTTTGTGTATATGTGCAATAATATTAGGAGTATGTTTGTATTTATAGGGAAAAGGGTGATCTACTACCGGTTTATGGCTAGCATTCCAAGTGTTATTCGAGATTCACAGGCAGAACAAAGATTGATAAAGCTACTAAAAGAGTTGCATTACAGCCCGGTGATAAGCAAACGAGTGAGGAGAGTCAATCCACATCAGGTCACAAGGTTTGCAATCTTCAACCATCTAAGCTGTCCACAAGCGAGGGCATGTCTTAGTGTTATTCGAGATTCACAGGCAGAACAAAGATTGATAAAGCTACTAAAAGAGTTGCATTACAGCCCGTTGATAAGCAAACGAGTGAGGAGAGTCAATCAACATCAGTTCACAAGGTTTGCAATCTTCAACCATCTAAGCTGTCCACAAGCGAGGGCATGTCTTGCCTTCTGTTTGCATTATCTGCAAGAAAGTACCTCTGTTCTACAGGTGTCAAAAAAAGACTGTCTCTGATAAGCTGGTATTAGCAGAAACTAAAGATGGAGGTAATATTTTATTATAGGTTCAACCGTTGTGATCTATCAATCTGCCATCAATAGAGTCGAGGGTTCGACTCTCTTTCTCTGCGATCTCAGTGACAAGGTGGGGGAGTAGCCTATCCAAACACGCAGGGTCATGTATTTACCTCTGCAGCGCAAGTACTTCCAGCGCATAAACAGATAACATGTGGAATCCACATTGTGGATTGGTGCAAATTGAATATGCAGTCTACTTGTAGTTGGTTTATGATATCCATGATATTTACAATTTTCCATATCTTTTAAGGTCGACTTAGAGAAGCAGCAGTTATGAAGCAGATGAAACCATTCTCAGGCACATCGGAGATAAAGACTGTGTCGCTGTTGAAGTTAGGTACCATCAACAATGCTACAAGGATTATGTTCGATTCCTAACAAGAAAACCCACAGTTCAGTCGTCAAGGTAAGTTTATTCTATACTTGTAATCGTTGTTGTGTCCTTGTGGCTTGCTATACATCTGTTTTATATTATAGGCCTACATAGGCAACTAGTGGGTGGGAGCGGATTTATATAGCTAAGCGGATGGTTATAAACAGGTCCGTCATCAATGGACTTGAGTTCGAATCCCATTATCAGTGACCTCAATGACAAGGTATGGGAGTAGCCGATTTACTTTAAAGTATAAGTAGTGCTGGCATCTGTGATGGCAAATGAATTGACACAAAATTACCAGATTGTGGTGTCCAAATACACTAAAACAACGTTCATCCGTTCTACTAGCATCTGTACTGTCAAGACTTGTTTGTGATATGATAAGTTATAAGGGTATTAATACATGCGATTGATCGTTGAATCTTAAATGGAAATATCACCAAATGTTAATTTATGCATCTAGGATGAGATTATGAACTATGAACTTACATTTCATTTCATAGTAACTATGAACTTACATTTTTCAGGTCTTCGGATGTGTGTGCATATGAGACAACCTTTGATATATTTTTTGAAGATGTGATACGAAAAAGAATTATTTTCAACAAAGAAATTATGCTAATAGCCAAGTTATTAAATTTGTTTATTAAGATGGCAAAGGACATTGAACAAGTCGATATTTCAAACTACCGGTACTAATTTGTTATTTCAGTACAATGGTTTAGTCCTTTGGGGGTGGAGCGATTTAGCCAATTGGCCTGTCATTAATGGGCTCAACAGTTTGTATCCTCTTCTCAATGACAAGGTATGGGGGTATGCAGGGGTATTTCGTTTTTGCCTACTTTACTACTAGTATGTAGGCGAATTATTCACCATTGCATGTGGATTGGTGCAAAGTGACCAGATAACAGTGTCACTATTTTGTTTGATCTGTTTTCATGCTAACTATATTATTACACTATTATTATTTCAGGCATTAATTCTTGTACAACTGTTACAGCAAGATTTAAATAAATTATTGACATAATAGTTATTAAAAATTTAAAAAAATTGCAATACACAGGCCTAATTTATATATATGTAAACCTTTAATACTAGTCATTAAATAAAAGATTAATGTTTTAAATTTGTTTTCATTCTTTGTTTGGGGATAGGGTGGGTTTCCAAGGGGGGGGGGGGAATTTGGTCTTTGTTCAATATCTATAGGATATTTATGATACGAGTTATCTCCCCTTATAGCTTTTTACTTGGAACCCCTGTTTGAAATATCAAGTTTATGCATTGTTTTTATGGTTTAAATCAAATATGTCTATGCAGTTATCAAATTTATGTATGATTACTGATAATAAATTAAATTGAGTATCAGTTCAATGACGCTGTATTTTCATAAATAGACAAAAACATGCTGCGATATGCAACACTACTGCTTTGTGAGCACTTATTATTGGTCCTGTGCTAATACAAATTGAGATATTTACATAATTTTTTTTTCAAATGTTGCTATGCCTTGTGGCAGTACACACGAAAAAAAAATCAGTCATCTGCAGTAATTGTATCACCCAAAATCACTACGTGAAAGTCATGTTAGACAAGCATGATACATTGACCGAGACCCTTGGTAAATGGGTAATATTTAAAAACGTCAGTCTAATCCGATCACATTCGGAAATCCGGAGATACATTAGCTAAATAGATAACCTAATAATTGTATAACTATTTATATTAAATAAATGTGGTTTTACAAATACGGTTAAAATATAATCTGCAATCTTGGAGGTTACGTACAAGGTTTTATTAGTTTGTGTCAATGCCTTCAGCCTCATGGTTGATAATTATAGGTGAACCATTTAGAATAAGGTTTTTTTCTGTTCTTTTCCTTTGTGTTTCGCCCCACACCACCAAATGGTCGAAATAATTTAAATGGGATTACCCTTTAAGGCTGCTTGCTGGTACCTACCTGCTTTATCCTGAAACCCCTGTTTTACAGCAACCAATTCTCTACCAGACGGGAATCTGATAAATCTGCCTACTAACTGAGCTAATGCTGGAACAATGGCATTAACTTCCCGGCAAATGGTTGATTTAGATGCATTTGACATGTCCCCTATACACATAAAATGTGCCACAAGCTACAAAACGCAGGCACATACAAACAGACTGGATAATTGTGATATCGCCTGATCTTAAAGTAGCCCGTGAGTTTGTATTATTTACTAATTGGCAAATAAATACAATGGTTTCAGGGTAGAGGCGAAATTTTCTATAGCATTCTCCTAGAGTATATATTTCTAAAGGATTTTCTCTGTCTTTTAATTGTCTGCTTGGTATCAAAAGGTGTCGAACATGCCGTCGAATACCTCTACGGTCAGCCATCTTGTTTTAAGCAGAAGCCGATTTAAGGTTGGTAAGCAAGCAATACACCTTGCTTGGGACTCGTGCTTAGATTGATTATGTTTAAGAACGATGTTTTGCTTAAGTTTTTTCTTGGAACACATAATAACGTGCTTGTGCTTACACCGAAGTTTACTTAGAACTCAGCGCAGAACGTTCTTAAGAATATTCTGGGAACACAAAGTCTACTTAAATTCTAAGAACAAGCACGTGTATTCCATATAAATTGTGTCGTATTTTTTAATGTGCTCAATCACTAAATGCCACTTAAGGATTATGATCGCATGTGCTTTCGGGGGGGGGGGGCATTTAAATCGACCATTTGCCGGGAAGTTTATGTCTTTGATCTATTTATAACTCTTTGAAGCTAAGCAATTAAAAACGCAATTCGCATACCAAAATTGTTTTTATGACGTTAAAGAGCATCGTAGTCTCAGTTTACCCAGACACAATGTGTTTAGACTCATACTTGACTTTTGCTTCAGTAAGAATGGTCTTGAGAATTTTCTAGGGACGGCAATTTTCTTACGTAAGTAAAAGTGAAGCATGACTTTGTGCTTACTTTAAGAATTTTGTAGGAACCAGGCACAGGTAGGCCAATAAACTATGCTTCCACAGAGGCAAGCCTCTTAATTTGCTCCACCATAGCTAAGCACATTGATTGGCTTCCCATGCAAGCCCACTTACTTTGCATCTAATACAGGCAAGCCTCTTAATTTGCTTCCACGCAGGTAAGTACCTTCATTTGCTTCCAGACAGGTAAGCTATGCTCCGACCAAAGTAAGCTCTCAAACTTTGCTTTCACACAGGCAAGCCCCCTTTAATTTTCTTCCATACAGGTAAGTCCCCTTAATTTGCTTCCACACAGATAAACCCCTTTAACTTTGCTTGCGCGGAGGTAAGCACATAAAGCCCTGTTATATACTCAAAGATGTTGACCTTGGTGTATGTTCCATGTTAAATTTTATTGTGGAATATCAAAGCTGAACCGTCGTACTTAAAATTATTAAAGAACAACATTCCTTTACTACTTGCCGAAACATTAGAAATAAATTAAAACAACCTTTGTAGGCCAGTAGCTGACATCGAATATCGTGTCACCTTTGCTCCATCGAACAGAAATGTAACATTTCAGAGCAAGAATATGTAAATTATGACATTTTAGTTTAACAAGTGTTTTTTTCTAGTAGAATTATCGAGCTGTAATGATAAAATCAGTTTTCAAATTTCGCGCACTATATCTCCGCCCAATCAAACAAAAGGCCCCCATACCGCGCAACTATTGATTGGTTGTTTTGAATTCGGGTCAGCCAGGTAGGCTATATTCGACTTAATTGAAGTTGCTGTATTCACTGACTGGAATAGAAGGAAACATGTTTGGAGTCGACAAATATTCCAAAATTGTCTTTGGAGGGAGGGGGGGCATATAAGCTAAGCTTCGCTTCTTCGCTTTTCGAGGAAGACCGACGCTGCTGCCTGTAAAACTGAAAAGTGTTCGGGTATTTCGGGTTCTGTCCCCGAACTGTCATCAAACCCGTAGGCCATAAACAACTGTTTTTAGTTGTGTATATTATTATAAATTTTATTTATTATTACAATTACAAGTAAATAAAATTTAGTTCTCTTTTATTGATGATTTAGAACTTAAGAACTTATTCATCCCAAAAGAGATATTGTAGAACCTGTCATGGGCCTTCAAATACAATTATTTTTTTATGGTAAAAACTGCATGTTTTTGGCACCAAATCCCCCCCCCCCGTCAAAAATTCCCCCGTACGCCTATGAAATTAGGTAAAGTTTCCAGCCCAGGCACCCCACCCCAATCACCAAAAGAAACAGAATCTAAATGTCTCGTAGTCATTTGCAAACGATCTTGTTGGTAAAATTGGGTCAAATATATTTATCAAGCGATACACCAGCAGCACCCTTATTTTATGATTTAAACTATAGTCCTCCGCATTTTTAAAAAAAGTAAGAACTACATTTGAGGCTATCTTAGTTCTTATAATACTCGGCAGACCGATAGAACTCGCGTTGTAGGGTTTTATTTATCTTAAAATGTTTCCATACAGTAACCGCCATGTCGTTACATCTGCACGCATTCGCTATAGTGTAAATAAAACCACGTACTATTTTTTGTTTACATACCAACGATTGGTTAATTAAGCACACGTGACCAATATCTATGCCCATATATGGTTAAAAGAGTAGCATTTCGCATCAAATCGTCCACCAATTTCTGATAGCTACATAAAAAATACTGCAGGGTCAGGGAGCTAGAACTGTTCGCATTTTTAATCAGAATATATATATCTATAAGAAAAAGCAAAGATCTTTTACATTTCCTTACCCTGGAGCAAGATGTTTTTTCTGTTGATATCATTAGGTGTCGGCTACTGGCCTATTGTGTGTGTCCCGTGTAGGATTGTGGAACAACAAGGCTGAGCACGTTCGCCAAAATTTATTAAAGAATACATTCGCTTTACTATTTGCTTCCACACAGGTAAGCCCCTTAACTTTGCTTTGCGCGGTAAAGCCCTCTTATATACTCAAAAGTAGGTCAGCCTTAGCGTATGTTCCATGTTAGATTGTGCAACAACGTGACTGGACAATCTCTCCTAAAAGTATTAAAGGAAAACAATCACGTTACTATTTGCCGACACGGCAGAAATAAATTAAAATTACTTTAGTGTATGTCCCATGTTAGATTGCGGAACAACAAGGCTGAGCCGGTTCAATCAAAAAAATTTTTTTAAAGAAAACATTCGCTTTAAGACAAACTTATTTTGTGTTCCATGTTAGATCGCGGAACAACAAGGTTGCACATAGCTAACTCACTTAACTTATTAATTAAAACAATCACTTTACTACTCAATCTGAACGACAGACTCGCCCTACCTGCAGAGAAGTTACTCTGACACAGTGAATAGCCATGATAACCACATGGCGTTATCTAAACGTCACAGGTCGTGAGGTCAACACATAGAACTCAGCTGGTAAACAAACAAATTATTGTCTGTGCAATAATACGGAAACAACTTGAGATTTTATATAAATCCCCGGAAGAAAATGGGATTTTAATAGAATAAGCAATTTCTAACGGACATTTGACACACGCGGGGCCGCCCTGTTTTGTGCTTCGGTCGGGTATTTTTTTCACACATTCACAATCAATTCTGCTAAAGTTTTTAGTGCGTTGATTGACTAATAGTTAACTTAGTTAAGTTCTAAACAAAAATTTAAAACTTTAACGCAATTTTGAAGAAATATCCAAATTATGGCTGGGATTACTAAGCAAAATGGCCATTCACTGTATACGTGCGGAAAAAAAGCCAGCTATCATTTAATTTTCGTCACATTAGTTACGTACGTTTACTACTTTGTCGACACGGTGGACGTAATAATTACATTGCAGGACAACAACGCCGAACAGGCTCCCCAAAAATTATTAATAAAGACAAACAGACATTTATTACCGTGTTAGAGTTGGCAACATATCCTAATCAGTCAACCACGGCCAAACACAAGTCACGCGTGACACACGTGTGTGACCCATATCAACATCTTCTTTCAAATACCGGCATACTAATTTAACATATACGGGTATGCTATTACTATACCTTCTAGATTCAGATTCAGATACTTTAATGTCTAATAGTAAATGCAGGAGGACTGCACTACACGCAAAACAAAAAATCTACAAGATAAACCTGCGGACAAGACAGAAAACAGACATTGCAAAAAACTAAACAATTATCAAATCAAGTGAATGGATCCGGGGGCCAGCCGTAAGCGTCCACTGCGCTGTACAGTCCCGGGCCTGTCTTGGTACAGACTTCACTTAAATGATTTACATAAGAGACGTAACAATAAAAAAATGCAACCGATCTTGTAAGTGGTCGTCTCTTCAATGGCGATAGTAGTGAGAATTAATGTTAGATAATATTCCATTCAAGCTTCTATATCAGAGATTTAGAAGATAAAACGTGATGTATAGTCATGACTGTTATCAAGAAATGAACGACCTGTGGTGAGTACAGAAAACAAGCAGCAAATGGGACTAGTATTCCTTATAAAGGGTACATGTCAAGTTTCATTCGATTCTGTTCCCTAATGAGGGTGTAGTATTGAAAGTAGACTGACAACCCCAAGAACGAGAAGTTGTTCAATATACATTTTGAGTCAGTCAAAGGAAGTTACTGGTGACGAATTAATTGTCATTAGAGTTCGTGGTGACGATTAGCGTATCGGCCTTCAGTATGCTAACCGACAAAAACGTTCCAGTCGCCCGTGTTGCAATTTTCCTAAATTGATTTAGATAAATAAATAAAACTAAGACACTTGGTCAAGGGAGAGAGAAATTGGGATTAACGTCCACTTGACACAAACTAGGTCATTTCGGGACTTAAATATGGTTTAATTTTATGCGCGTAGGGGTCTTTGGCAGTGTGAGGAAACCGGAGAAAACTCACGAGAAGGGACAAGCGACCATACTCCTTGTCACGTACAACCAGGAATTCGAAACCACGCCAGTTGACTCAATGACAGGCTTTATAATATAGCAGGGAATCACGGTGGCTAAGTGGATAAGGCGCTGGTTCGCTAGCCTGGAAGTCGCGTGTTCGATCCCTGCATTGGCCGAGAAAGTTCATCTCGATTTTCCGGCGTGATTTCCCCTTGTCAGTGATGCGGAGGGCCTGATAAGTACAGCTGCCTAGTCGTTCGGATGGGACGAAATACCGAGGTCCCGTGTACACATTGGAGTGCACGTAAAAAATCCCTTGGCAGTTGGAATTCGATATAAGAGTAGGCCGTAGCGCCGCTGCCCGGGCAAAAATTTCCCTCATAGCACAGTGTATGGCGTAGAGCGCGCAAGTGCTTTTTATTCTTTCTTGTAAATATATTTATTCGGGTATTATATGTGTACAGTCATGTCATACATGAATAAACAAAGCCATAATATTAATATACCACCATAATAGTTCATTTAACGATCTTTTTTTTCGATTATAAGATATTTACCATAATCTCGAATCCAACTTTAATTATCCCTTTACAATAATGCCAATATTATTTACAGTAAATTGTATGTCTACATACTGTCAAGATCCCTATTTTTAATTACCACTGTCAAGATCTCTATTTTTAATTACTACTAGGTACGATATACGATAACTATAATTAATACTAAGTTCCAATTGGGGATATCCCAAGTTTGCCTAATCGGCAGTGTGAAGTTAGCTCGATTTCCGATATTGGCGAATGTCGAAAAACGAACTACTTGTTTTTCGACATTCAAACTTGAATCTCAAAAAAGCAGATTTGAAAATGTTTTTCGAGATTCGCCAATATCACAAAACAACGAGAAATAGCAGTTTTTATTTGAATCCACTGCTCAGGCATCCTCATTTATGATATCTTTAGTTCATTTTAGATAACTGATTTAATAATATGTGTTTTGGAGACATTCTGCAGATATACATCCATCAAATCTGCTTTTTTGATATTCTAGTTTGAATAACGAAAAAGGAGTAGCTAGTTTTTCGACATTCGCCAATATCAAAAAAACAACGAGAAAGAACCGTTTTTATGTGAATCCACTGCTCAGGCATCCTCGTTTATGATATCATTAGTTCATTTTAGATAACTGATTTAATCAAATGTGTTTTGGAAACATTATGTAGATATACATTCATCAAATCTGCTTTTTTGATATTCAAGTTTGAATAACGAAAAACGTGTAGCTCGTTTTTCGAGATTGGCCAATATAAAAAAAAGAGAAAGAACAGTTTTTATGTGAATCCACTGCTCAGGCATCCTCATTTATGATATGTTTAGTTCATTTTAGATAACTGATTTAGTTAAATGTGTTTTGGAGACATTATGTAGATATACATCGATCAAATCTGCTTTTTTTTGATATTCAAGTTTGAATAACGCAGAACGAGTTGCTCATTTTTCGAGATTCGCCAATATCGATAGACAACGAGAGGTAACAGTTTTTATGTTAATCCACTTTCCAGGCAACATCATTTATGACATATTTAGTTCGTTTTACAAAACTGATTTAATAAAATGTGTTTTTGAGACATTCTGCAAATATACATCCACCAAATCTGCTTTTTTGATATTCAAGTTTGAATATCGAAAAACGAGTAGCTTGTTTTTCGAGATTCGCCAATATCACAAAACAACGAGAAATAGCAGTTTATATTTGAATCAACTGCTCAGACATCCTCGTTTACGATACCTTTAGTTCATTTTAAATAACTGATTTAAATACAACGTGTTTTGGAGACATTCTACAGATATACATTTATCAAATCTGCTTTTTTAATATTTAAATTTGAATAACGTGAAACGAGTAGCTCGTTTTTCGGGATTCGCCAATATCAAAAAACAACGAGAAAGAACTGTTTTTATGTGAATCCACTGCTCAGACATCCTCATTTATAACTTATTTAGTTCGTTTTACAAAACTGATTTAATCAAATGAGTTTTGGAGACATTCTGTAGACATACATCCATCAAATCTGCTTGTTTGAGATTCAAGTTCGAATGTCGAAAAAACAAATAGCTCGTTTTACGACATTCGCCAATATCTAAAAACGAGCTAGTTTATTTTTTGTTATTCGCCAATATCGAAAAACAAGTAGCTCGTTTTTCGATATTCACCAATGTCGATTAGCGTATGTTGTTGGTCTCCATTGTTCTCACTAGTTCCCTTCTCTCCTCCTTGTAAACCTCGCAGTCTACCAGGACATGGTTGGTGGTACATTCTCCTCCGCACTCACAGACAATGACTTGGTGTTTGTAGTCTCGCAGCCGCTCTTTCACCCTTAGTTTCGATATGAGTCTCCATATATCTCTTCTAGGGTGATTGGTCGCTGTCTTGGTGTAGATCTCGTCATGCAGTCGGAATCTGTGTGTATCAAGTTCAACGAGATTTAATTCCCAGATTGAATTGACCTGTCTTTTGACCATACTGTAGATTTCCGTGGCGCTGTAATCTATGAGTCGGGTATAGCTGTGTCCTTGAGACCCTCGTTGGCGAGTCGATCTGCCTCCTCGTTTCCTCTAATCTTGACATGTGATGGAATCCACACGAGCTCTAATTTGCTTCCCTTCTCTAGGACCCTCTGAATAGCTGCCTGATTTCCTAAATGACTTCTGGTCTTGATTCCGAGTTGTCATTTTGGATTGAAATCAGACTGCTCAGAGAATCGCTTGGAATGACGAACTTGCCGGTCTTTTGATGGGAGATCCATGATATGGCGTCACATGGCAACAAGCTCTGCAGTGTACACCGAACAGTTATTGGGCAGTTTCCTGCTTATTCCCTGTTCCCCGTTCGGCAGGTATATTCCAAACGAGCTGGTGCCTCTTTCAGGATTGCGTGAGCCATCCGTGTACACATGATCCCAGTCATCAGACGGCGAGTTGTCTTCCAAGTGTTCTAGGGAGAAAGCACGTGCACCACTGGGGTTATTTTTCTTGTCGGTTTTCTGTAGATCTACATTGACCAGTGGTATAGGGAGCGTCCAAGGGGCGACAACTGGGGGGTCGTGTTTATTTATCACGAGCTCCCCCAGTCGTAGTTCCTTGATCGTTTCCCTGATACCCTGGCTGAAGGTTTTCTTTTTGGGATCTCTTACATATTTTGTCTTTTGTAGACTGACAAATGTTGGGGATCTTTCACCTGTGATATCTTAACCCAATACCTTGTCGCCAGTTCTTTTCTTCTTAGGGGTAGGGGAAACTCCCCGGCGTCTTGTAGTAGTGCCTCTCGCCTAGTCCCGAGCCCTACGCCAGTCGCAATACACAGAGCTTTGTATTGGATGGTGTCAAGCTTGCTTAAGAGTTTTGGCGCGCAGTTCATGAAGGCCAAAGAGCCGTAGCCTAATACAGAACGTATTAGAGCACGATATACCATCATTAGTGCAACTCTATTGGCGCCCCACGTACTGCCCGGTAATTTTCTCATTAAGTTTAGGATTTTGGAGCATCTATCTACAGTCCAGTCGATGTGCGGTTTCCAGGTCAACCGTCGGTCAAAGATTACGCCAAGGAACTTGGTTTGGTCTTTAAACTCGATGATATTCCCGTTCATACATTCTGTTTATCCCTCTATCTCTGCTCACAAGCATACGGACTGTTTTTTTCTCTGATACTTTAAATCCCCAGTTGTTTGCCCATGTCACGAATTTGTCTAAGGCTTTTTTGCATATTCTTTTGTAGTTCACAGAAGCTCGTCCCATTTCTCCATATAGTAATGTCATCGGCAAATTTAGCCAAGTCAGTTTTTGAATCGAGGTAGGACGATTTGTGAATGTCATTGATCATGATGTTGAAGAGAGTGGGACTGATAACAGACCCCTGAGGCGTACCATTTTCTAATGTTTGCTCGGCACTCACGAATCTGCCAACATTAACCTGTATCCTTCTATCGCTCAGAAAGCTTTTAATCCAACGAAACATTATGCCGTTATACCGATACGTCCTAACTTGAAGAGCAGCCCGTCTAACCAAACTAGATCGAAAGCCTTGGTCAGATCTACGAACACGGCACATAACAGGTTTCCCGAGAGAAGTGCCTGCGACATGACTTGCTGTAGTCTGACGAAGTGGTCCATTGTTGATCGTCCTTTCCTGAACCCACTTTGATTTTCGTCGATCAATCGGTTGCTCTCCAGATAAACAGTAATCGGATATTAACCATTGTTTCCAAGGTTTTGCATAGTGTGGATGTCAAACTTACTGGTCGATATGACTCTGCCTTGTTCTTGTCTTTCCCTGCTTTCAGTAGAGGGATGACGTTTGCTTTTCGCCATTTTTTAGGTACCTCTCCTGACAGCCAGGATGTGTTGAAGAAGTTTAGTAGTATCGTTTTGGCGTTCTTGGTAGATATTTGAGCATGGAGTACTTTACTTTGTCCTCACCAGCTGCACTATCCTTCTTGAGGGAAAGAGCCTTATTTAACTCTCCCTCAGAGAAGGGTAGGTTGATTGGTTCAGCCACTTCATTAGATTCAATTACTAATGAAGGGTGCTGCGAGTAAAAGATTTCCTTCCTCTTCAGAAACTCTGGTGATTGGTTTTCGTCTCTGCTTGTGTCAGCTAAAGTTTTTGCTAGTAGGTCTACCTTTTCCTTGCCGTTGGTAACGTACCTGTCTCCATCTTCAAGGTTTGGTATATTGAATGACCTGCGTTTCCCGTTCATGGCGCTCAGCTTCTTCCAGGCGGCACCCGTTTGCGTGTTTTTATTCAACGCATTACAGAATGTCATCCAGTGCCCACCTTGTGCCTTTTTTATGGTGTCTCTTGCAGCGTATTTCATCTTAAGGTAATTTGGGTGGTTGGCTTCATTGTAGTGGCGTTTCCGTAGGCGAAGGGCCTTCCTTCTGTCGTTGACCGCCTTCTGACATTCCAGTCACCACCATGGTTTTCTGTTCCTTGGTTTTCCACCAGAAGTCTTTGGAATGGAGTCGTTAGCAGCACCTATAATAGAGCTCGTAATGTTGGTAGCGTACACGTCGATGTTGGTGTCGATGATATCTTCTTCCTTCCACTCAAGGCAGCCTACACGGAATTTAACCCAATCAGCTTCTTTCATAATCCAATTGGGTCTCCCGTTATAGACTTCCCTGGTTGCTTCGGCCTGAATGCAGAATTCTATCAGGAGATGGTCACTACCAAGTGTTTCATCAGCGGTTTGCCAGACCAAGCGTACAGAACGTGAGATCTAGGTGCGAAGGTGGGGTATTTCGTTCAGTATGCATAGGTCGTTTGCTTCTATTATTGAGCATAGGCTAGTCCCCCGGCAGTCATTCCTCGGCGACCCCCACAGGACGTGTTTTGCTTTGAAATCCCCGCAAAACACTTATTGACTGGTTTTTTCGTGACATCTGGGGGTACATAGACATTCACTATTGTCAAATTCGTATTATTGCTCAATGTGATGGCTATGCCCATTGCTTCTAGAGGTCCTTCTACGTCCAGTGAAACAGAAATATAATTTAGGTTATCACGGATATAGATGGCAATGCCGCCGCCCCGTGTCATACTTCCTGGTCTGTCCCTTCTCTCACAAGTGTGTCCGGGTATGTAGATGTCTTTCGAAGTTGGTAGTAACTTGGTTTCTTGGAGGCAAATTACATCCCTGGGGTTGCGTGTGATGTATTTTCTCAGCTCAGCACATCTGGGGGCCAGTCCATTAACATTAAGTTGTAGAACTTTAACCTGACCCGCCATGATGACTGCCCGGATTGATGCCTCTCAATGTTGGATTTCTATTGATCTACTGGTGTCTCGATTTCCATACAAGGTACCTCATTGGTGTTCGCCTTCGGTGTTGCGACTGACAAGCAACCGGATACATCGCCAGTGTTCGCCTTTGGTTTTACCATCGACGAGGAACTACAAATATCTCCAGTGCTGTAGTGGCGGACATGAGATATCCTCCTACGTAATGCGAGATTTACCTCTTGATCATTCTTTTCGTCTTCCTCATCTCTAGATCTCTTTTTCACCGTGTTGATCGAGTTGATTAGATCGTCAATTCCCTAGGAGGCTTGCCATTTTTGTCGTTTGGTCCTCGTTAGACACGGCCACCTTCAGGAATTCGATCATGAAGCTAATGAACCCACTCTCCGTTTTAAATTCCGGAATAAAGTGAGTCTCATCAGCTTTCGATTTCTTTTCCTCTTTTTTCTTTGGGTTGGTTTTCTTTGGGGTCTTAGTCTTTGGAAGAGGTTTAGATTTGGGTGCCTTTGGTGTTTCTTCTAGCGTCGATGTCGATGGAATTGGCTCCTTCCTTGGTTTGTTAACCGGAGCCGTATTCCTGACATCTTTTGGCAAACGCTCTTTCTTTTTTAGAATTAGTGCAGCTTCACTGAAACTCACTTTCTCCTTCCCCTGTATCTTTAGGGCAGCCTTGGTGCTCTGTATTTTGGGGCATTCGGGGGAGTTCGCTGCACTTTCTTTGTATGCCCGCCCTACAGTCGACCACCGCGTGACTCCCACCGCACTGGGCACACACAATCTTTCCCTTGCAGTACTTGACTGTGTGATCCAGCTACTGGCAATTGGAACATTGCCTTACCGGGTTAATATAGGCGTGGGTCTTTCTAGATAGCTATACTATTTTTAGTGTTTCTGGTCCTTTGTTTTTAAAAGTCAGGGCGACACTTCCCTGGCTTTTACCTTCAGCAATTTTAAAACGGTGTACCTCTGTGACCGCATATCCTCTGTCTTTTAGATCTTCCGAGATCTCTTCTCCGTCATATTCGGAGGGAATCCCGTGTACCACCACCTATTCTGTTGACAAGGTGGACGGTTGGGATACCCTCACTTCTACGCCGAGAATAGATACATGGTTCACCGCCTTGTCCATGTTCTCCCGCGTCTTAAAGGCCAGTCGGACATGTCCAGGGACAGTGACTCTAATGTCTGGGATATTGTCAATACCCCAGCTCTTTTTAATCTCCTTTCCTATCGTCGTAAGCTTTGTACCGCTGAAGGACTTGCCTTCAACTGGTCTCACCTGTACGACGAAGGCTTGCTCATCCCTCTATTTAGGCGCCGGAAGGGTCGATGGTGCCGGACTGCTGTTAAAAGCCTCAATCATTGACATGTTTAGTTCAGTCACGGACGCCATTTTCGTTTCCTGCTTCGAAAAAAGTCTAAATTAAAAAGAAGGATCAACAAGAGATGATTCTAGTTGGTACTCTTGAGTAGAGTGATGATTTGTGACCTCTTCCACACAGATCCACTAGTTTATCAGTTTTGGTTATACTAATTGACTATAGGATATTAATGTTTGTATAAGTCAATACCTTATGCAGTTGTGATTGTTTTTGATTGATCACCTGATGATCTGCTACTGACCCTTTCCACACAGACCCACTAGTTAATCAGATTTGGTTATACTAATTAACTATAGGTTCCTAGTGTTTATGTAAGTCAAGTTCAAGTTTCAAGTTTTTATTACCCTTGAGTCACAGACTCATCAGGAGAAACAAAAATATTTACAACATATTTACAAAACAAAATTATACACTACAAATATCCATATATGCTACCAATATATAAACACGATATTACAAACATGATATGGAGAGTAGAATGACGGTATATTAACTGTTAATATTCCGTTTGATCTCTTCAACTCCTTTTTTATTAGAAAAAATATAAAAATCTACCAAGGTTCACAAATTCAGATACATTTTTAGTACATAAAAGATTAAACAATTTAAGAACACTGGGGTTCAAATAATAGTATTTTTCTATATATTTATATCTCAGAGTTTTATAAATTGGACAAATTAAAACAAAAAGGTACTCATCTTCAATGTCTTCATAATTGCACAATGTACATAATCGTTTACTTCTTTCAATATATTTAATACTATAACGTAACCTTTCAATATTTAAATTATGACTGAACAAACGGATTCTTGTAATTTCGCGTCTGTATTTTTTATCTATTGGTTTAGTCAAATAATATCGTATGCCAAATTTATTCACAATATGCTTATAAATGATACATTTACTCGATAATTCAAATTTTTCAATACATTCTTGTCTAAATATGTCTAATCTTTGTTTGATAATATGCATACAATTTGTTTTTATACGCCCACATTTTCATGTGGACGTATTATGTCGTCGCCCCTGTCCGTCTGGACGTCCGTCCGTCCACAATTGTTTGTGGTCCCTCTACAGGTCACAATTCTTGTCCGATTTTGACGAAACTTGAAATATAGCTTTATCCCCAAAAGATCTCGCCTGCTTACGATTTTGGCATGTATCAGATCGAAACTTCATGGATTATGGCCCCTGATTGTACGAAAAATCACGTTTTTAGCTTGTGGACCCTATAGAGGTCACAATTTTGAGCCGATTTTAATGAAACTTGACGTGCATGTTTATAACCCAAAGATCTTGGTTCCTGTCGATATTTGCGCCTATCGGAACGTAATTTCTTGAATTATGGCCCCTGATTGTCCGAAAAATCACCTATTTTAGCTTGTGGTCCCTCTGGAGGTCACAATTATTATCCGATTTTAAAAACCGTTCGATGATATCACCGTTACACTCTAAGGAAGGTTGAGTTCGAATTTCGGGAAAATCGGACCAAAATTGCTATACAAAATGACCGCAGTTTGTACGCGAATACTGTTTAAAAACGGTATATCAAGGTTGTGGACCCTGTAGAGGTCACAATTTTAATTCGATTTTGATGAAACTTGAAATGCATGGTTATAACCCAAAGATCTTGGTTGCTTTCGATATTTGCGAATATCGAATTGTAACTTCCTGGATTATGGCCCCTGATTATACGCAAAATCGCCTTTGTTTAGCTTGTGGTCCCTCTGGAGGTCACAATTATTATCCGATTTAAAAAATCGTTTGATTATATCACCCTTACACCCTAAGGAATGTTGAGTTTCGAAGACGGGAAAATCGGCCAAAAATTGCCATACAAAATGGCCGCCGTTTGTACGCGAATACTGTTAAAAAATGGTATATCAAGGTGTGGACCCTGTAGAGGTCACAATTTTAATTCGATTTTGATGAAACTTGAAATGCATGATTATAACCCAAAGATCTTGTTTCCTTTCGATATTTGCGCATATCGGATCGTAACTTCCTGAACTATGGCCCCTGATTCTTCCGAAAAATCCCCTGTGGTCCCTCTGGAGGTCACGATTAATATCCAATTTAAAAAAACGTTTGACTCTATCACCATTACACCCTACGGAAGGTTGATTTCGAATTTCTAGAAAATCAGACCATAAATGCCAGACAAAATGGCTGCTGTTTGTACGCGAATACTGTTAAAAAATGGTATATCAAGGTTGTGGACCCTGTAGAGGTCACAATTTTAATTCGATTTTGATGAAACTTGAAATGCATGATTATAACCCAGAGATCTTGTTTCCTTTCGATATTTGCGCATATCGGATCGTAACTTCCTGAACTATGGCCCCTGATTCTTCCGAAAAATCCCCTGTGGTCCCTCTGGAGGTCACGAATAATATCCAATTTAAAAAAACGTTTGACTCTATCACCATTACACCCTACGGAAGGTTGATTTCGAATTTCTAGAAAATCAGACCATAAATGCCAGACAAAATGGCTGCTGTTTGTACGCGAATACTGTTAAAAAATGGTATATCAAGGTTGTGGACCCTGTGGAGGTCACAATTTTAATTCGATTTTGATGAAACTTGAAATGCATGATTATAACCCAGAGATCTTGTTTCCTTTCGATATTTGCGCATATCGGATCGTAACTTCCTGAACTATGGCCCCTGATTCTTCCGAAAAATCCCCTGTGGTCCCTCTGGAGGTCACGAATAATATCCAATTTAAAAAAACGTTTGACTCTATCACCATTACACCCTACGGAAGGTTGAGTTCGAATGTTTAGAAAATCAGACCATAAATGCCAGACAAAATAGCTGCTGTTTGTACGCGAATAGTGTTGTGGGCCCTGTAGAGGTCACAATTTTAATTCGATTTTGATGAAACTTAAAATACATGTTTATAACCTAAAGATCTTGATTCTTTTAGATATTTGCGCATATCAAATTGTAATTTAATGAATTATGGCCCTTGATTGTAGGAAAAATGGCTTTCGGTATTGCTTGTCCTCTATCCATCTATCGAAAATGTGGGCCTATCCTGCCTGATGAAAAGGTTGTTCCCATAAATCTCCCAAGCCAATTTTAAAAAGTTCCTTCTTCACATTCAGGACCCACGGGTCGTTATTTATTAACATATTAGAGTAGCAAGAATTAAGTAAGACATTAGTAGAAGAACGTTTTTTAATCCAATATTTAAAGATCCGTAATTTTCTCTTAATGATAAAAGGAAAACGTCCAAGTTCATAATATACCATGTGGGAATTTGTCTTTGTTCTTGTGTTTAAGGTACCTTAAATGTATTTGTTCTATATCGTGCCCAGAATGAAAACCCCAAACTTCAGCCCCATAATTTAAAATACAAGAGATAAAAGTATCAAAAATACAAAGTTTAGTTACAATATTAAAATAATTTTCATTACAAACTTTTGAGACTGAGAAGATAGCTTTTCGACCCTGTTCAGCAATGTGTTTTTGTGTAATTAAATATTTACCATTAAAATTTAGTAGTAGGCCAAGATAATTAAAACTATTTACAACTTCAATATTACAAGCATGAAGAGTCCAATTATCATATTTTTTTAAGTTTACCCCCATTTCCAAAAATCATAACCTTAGTCTTTTTAGTATTAATTTTTAAATCCCATTTATAGAGTGGCCCACAGCATCAAATATCTGTACTGTAGAAACTGACCCGTTATAACAGCGTGTTGTCACTTGGATCAAAACAGCTTTTATGAGCGATAGTTAGTCCCGGGCACGTGAATTTGGAGGTCGCAGCAAATATAGGCCACAAATAGCTTTCCATGTGGTATTATAAAGCCAAGTAAAAATACACTGATTACGCGCTTCGACGTTCGTGTTTATTTAATAGCGAACTCAAGAAAAATTTCGATTGCAGTCCATAATTTAATTTTTGATTTTGGCGATTTCGGTGGTTTCGATACAGAGCTAGTTGTAATAGCTTCGTTTTATTTCTAACTTCCATGGTAGAAAGAGCGCGGGGATAAACTCATTACAACGTTTTGGGAATTACTTTTATTTAGTGGTTACAACCTTGATTTACGTGCCACAGTGTATGGGTTAGGAAATAAATATTTGCTAGCTCTAAATACGCAGAATTATTTGCAACCGGAAAATAACCGAAACAAATTTTTATTGGTAGTCTTAATTTTCGAGACAGTTTTCGGTAACTTGGTTAACATTATTTTCACACTCATCTATCTTATTTAATTATTTTGTAGTCATAAGCCTTAATCGTCGGACCTAATTTTTTTTCTAGATTTGAGACTAATCCCTGCAAAACGGCGTCTACTGGTGATTTGCTATCCGGCATTAGATTGGACAAGTACCCTTAATTGAGAGTGGGTGGTGCGCATGCGTCGGTAATGGACGTCTTTTCTTTCTCGGTGAATACCAACAACTGAAAATATTCATCAACTAGACAAAAAACACGGTAAACTGTAATCAATATTCTCGATGTACGAGTGTTTTAACCGCTAGATTCATGTAACAAACCCGAAAATTGCATCTTTTTATCAACACTGGTAGTGATCTTCCCCACTTCCGGTTAGAACGTAAACAAACTTGCCGACACTATGACACACGTAGTAATCGTTATCTTTCTAGCCCTAAACATCAAGATCATATTTTCACATACAGCGTCATATCAAAGACCACAAATCTATATGAAGGATGGTTCTTTCTCGGTATGTATCGCAAACAATAGTACCTAATGGAATGCATCAAATCACTTCCTACTGCAAGTGAACAGATCAACGAAGCAATCAAATAATAAGGGACTGCTATACCTAATAGCACTGCTGCTCTCGCTATCAAACGACATCGAAACAAACCCTGGTCCCGAAACATCGTCAATTTACCCATGTGGCACATGTAATCACCAAGTCACTTGGGAAGACAGGGGCATTATGTGTGAAACCTGTAATCAATGGTACCACATAGACTGCCAAGATGTCAATACAAAATCTTATAACGAGCTAGCTAACAACAGTGCGATGGTGTGGGACTGCCTTGCATGTGGTAATCCTAACTACTCCACAATCTGCTTTGACAATGCCATCACAACATCGAATCATTATAGTGTCTTGTCGGACACGTCGCTTGAAAGCCCATCCAGGGATAATCATATCAAACCTATTCACTCATCAACACCAGAAAAAAAGATATAAGGGTAAACAACAACATCCCCTGAAGATCCTAAATGTTAATTTCCAATCAATCAAAAAAAAACAGTGCATGCTACACAACCTAATAGATAGTGTCAAACCAGACATCGTAATCGGAACAGAAACATAGGTTGACCCTACTATCACAAACTCACAGATACTTCCACAATCGTATAATGATTATCGTAACGACAGAAACTGTAATGGAGGCGGAGTCTTGGTTGCCATCAGCGACCGTCACATTAGCTCACCAGCACCCGAATTGCAGACCAACTGTGAACTCATCTGGGCGAAAATCCAACTTGTGGGAACAAGTGACATGTATGTAGGCTCCTTCTATAACCCCAAAACGTCAACACAGAGAGCCTCACAGAACTGGATTCAAGCCTCGGAAGGATCTGCCATAACACCAATGCCTTCATTACACCAGGCGGGGATTTTAATCTACCAGGATGGAACTGGTCAACAAAGACTCTAAAGCCGAACACCCAATATCCATCAACCCATTACCAGTTCGGTGATATACTGGACGATAATGGTCTTAGCCAGATCATCACAGAACCAACAAGAAACCAGAACACACTGGACATGATTCTTACCAATCAACCAACAAGGTTCCCTCGCATCGACATTATCCCGGGGATACCAGATCATGATATTGTGCACTGCGAGGCCGATGTAACACCAAAAAGGATTAAGCAAGTTGCACGAAAAATTCCACTCTACAAAAAGGCATACTGGGACACAATCGCCAAAGATATGGAGGACACCCTAAAAATCATAAATGACCTGGAAGAATCAGGATCGGGTGTGGAAGACCTTTGGAACAAATTCAAGACCAAACTGGAGATCTCGATCTTAAACAATATCCCACACAAAGATGCCAAAAAGAAAGACAACCTACCATGGATATCCAATAACCTAAAGAAACTGATCAAAAAGAAGAAGAAATCATCCGACATAACACACATAGACAGGTATAAAGATCTAAGACAGGAGGTACAGCGACAACTGGGCAAGGAGTATTGGAAACATGTAGAAAGCATTGTAACACCACAAGAGGGAGATGGCACCTACAGCGGAATGAAAAGATTCTGGTCCTTTATCAAGCACAAACAGACAGACAAGACAGGAGTCTCACCCCTGAGGAGTGAAGGCCTGCTACACAGTGAGGCCAAAGAGAAGGCCACAATACTGAATAAACAGTCCCAGTCTGCTTTCTCGGACAGTGAAGGGACCGGCGAGGAAGAATTTCGACAGAAATACCCAATGAGAGGTAGCTTCCCGGACATAAAGCCGATCAACATTACCCTCACAGGAATTGAACGCCTGCTAAATAAACTTAACCCCACCAAAGCTGCAGGACCGGACCACATCAAGCCAAGGGTACTCAAAGAACTGGCTCCCAGCATCGCCCCAATCCTTACTAGAATCTTCAGAAGATCGCTTGACACCGGCAAAATACCAAATGACTGGAAAATGGCCAACGTAACGCCGATCTACAAAAAAGGGCAGAGGTACATGGCAGAAAACTACAGACCCATCTCTTTGACATGTGTATGCTGCAAGATCATGGAACACATTGTAACCAGCCATGTCATGAACCATGTGGATGAACAACAAATCCTTTATCTACTACAGCACGGATTTAGACGAGGAAGGTCATGTGACAGCCAACTGATCGGCTGTGTGGAGGATGTAACTAACAACATGGAGGATGGACTCCAAACTGACGTCTTGGTCATGGACTTCTCCAAGGCCTTTGACAAGGTATGTCACAGTCTACTCATCCGTAAGATCAATCACTATGGCGTACGTGGTAGTGTCAACACCTGGATCCAACACCTGGATCACACAGAGAACAAGCAGTAGTTGTAGAAGGAGAAACATCGGGGAAAGTAGACGTGAAGTCGGGCGTCCCCCAGGGATCAGTGCTAGGCCTATCGTTGTTTTTACTCTACATTAACGACCTGCGGGACAATATACGCTCCAAAGTACGTCTTTTCGCCGACGACACCTCATGTACCTGACAGTTCACTCTGAAAACAGCGCTGACACACTCCAAAATGACCTTGATCAATTAGGAGCCTGGGAACAAAAATGGAAAATGGTGTTCCACCCAGCCAAGTGCCAGGTAATCACCATAACTAGAAACAGACGGAAAATCATTAAACGAGAGTACACTCTACACGGGCATATCCTAAACTCAGTGGACTCCGTAAAATATCTTGGATGTACCATCTCACCAGACCTTAATTGGGGAAACCATATCAGTAACATCTGTGGCAAAGCTAATAAGACCATCGGCTTTCTAAGAGGAACCTCAACATCAGCTCCCCCCCCCCCAATAAAGGAAAGGGCATACATGGCTGTGTATGGGACCCTCGCCCCAAAAAGGCCATAGATCGGCTAGAGATGGTACAGCACAGAGCAGCCAGATATGTTACTAACAACTACAGGAGAACAATCAGCATCACCAACACGCTGCAGAATCTTGGGTGGACCACGCTACAAGAAAGACGAAAACATGCAAGGCTGGCAATGTTCTTCAAGATCCACAGAGGACTAGTTCACATCAACAAAAGCCTCCTTGTACCACTACTAAGGCGTAGCAGAAATATACACGACCATTCTTACCAAGTTCCATCCTGTCGTAGTGATTACAGGAAATATGCATACTTCCCAAGGACCACCAGGGACTGGAACATCCCTTCCTCCGACACACTAGTTATATTTAAATCTAAGCTGTGTACGGTTCCGTAATCGAGAAAAATGTTTTTAACCTGTTTTTAACTTTTAACGTTCAGTCGTTATGCGCACCATCAATACATGTCATTATAATCAACATCTTGATTGTGGACATTATCCGGCAGAAGCAGAAGCAGAAGAGAAACCTTATAATTTGAACTCCAAATTACCAAATCACAAATAGGCTTATACTAGGCATTGTTATTAAATTTCCGACAACTACAGAGTATCGGTCTATCATAACTGATTTACATGATAACCGTGTGAAAAAAAATACATTCAAAATAAACCGGTCAGACTGAAGACAAAGACTATAGGAAGCTTGGGAAAAGTAAGACCAAGTCCAATAAATGTATCAAATCATACGACGATTTTCTTGACATTTGTTCCCGGGATAGTGGACGAGGCTCCATCGGCAGACAATAATGAAATTAATTTAATAAATAGAGAGACTGAGACATCTGACAATGCGAGCTTGGGTGATTTAAATAGGAAAATACATGTAAGTGTTTGCGGCGATTGTTAAAGTGCCATAAAACCACGATCGCCCAGTTAAAAAAAAACTACTTCGGAAGACTAAAAAAGAAATGATTGGCATGAAGGCTAATAGTAATAATGAAAATGTAAAACAATTTGCAGGTTAAAAAAATGGTTGCAAGTCCAAACCTTTTAAGATGAAAGAAGTAATTTTTATGATGTCAAAAATCAAAGATACACAACAGAATGCTATAATTTGGTCATGGAACTTAAAAAAAACTAAACGTTTCGAATGGTAACGTTGCAGCGGTTATTATCGCATGTTTGTCTGTCGCGGGACTAAACTCTAATTACACTCCATAACAATTTTTGAGGTGCCATAACAGCACGATCGCCCAGTTAAAAAAAACGACTTCGGAAGACTAAAAACGAAATGATTGGCATGAAGGCTAGTAATGAAAATGAAAAACAATTGGCAGGTTAAAAAAATGGTTGCAAGTCCAAACCTTTTAAGATGAAAGAAGTAATTGTTATGATGTCAAAAATCAAAGATACACAACAGAATGCTATAATTTGGTCATGGAACTTAAAAAAACTAAACATTTCGAATGGTAACGTTGCAGCGGTTATAATCGCATGTTTGTCTGTCGCGGGACTAAACTCTAATTACACTCCATTACAATCAACAGTAGACAGAATATCATGTGAGCGCGCCCGTGTATCTTTAAAACATGTTTAGGAAACTTTGAGCGCCTGTATAAATGAACAGATAACAGCACATATATGCGTGTGTAAATGTCAGCATACCAAACAGAGAATGTGGTCCTAATTTGAATTTGTTGTTAATATTATATAATTATTATCTATTATGTTGTATTTACCCATCCCCACTATATATACTATCGAATTAAAATCTCCCTGAAGCACGATCTTTTTTTTATTTGTAATACTTATAGAATATCGTCCCGATACTTTATCCGGCAATGTGTTCTTTTTTTATAACAAAGTCTTAAACCAATAGATTTATAGAGGTCTTTATCCCTCTCCGCATTACATGCTGTTATATTTTCCTCGTACTTTAACCGGCAATTTAATTTTCATTTACATTAAAGTGTTACATTATTAGATTTATAGACGTCTCTCTCCCTCGCTCCCTCTGTATAACATGCCATTATAAAAATTAACAGACCCCTGTCTGTGGGTATACAGAAATAATGAAATGAAATGGGGTTCAACGTCCTACTGTTCTGCTCTAATGAAGACGGGCTTACGCAATACAGTGGGCTACAGTGGAAATTTCGCCTGTGCAGCGGCGCGGCCTACTCTTATATCTAATTCCAACTGCCAGGGGATCTTTTACGCGAACGCCAATGTGTACACGGGACCTCTGTTTTTCGTCCCACCTGAGCGACTAGACAGCTGTCATCCGTCTTGCTTCACTGACAAGAGGAAACCACGCCGAAAAATCTGGTTGAGCTTTCTCGGCCAATGCAGGGATCGAAGACCCAACCTCAAGGCGTATACAGAAATAAACGCACTATTCATTTTAATACATGTATTCGGCTAATCTTGAAACAATTCATGTCAAACGTCGATCTTTTCATATCCAGCTAAACGTGTATTTTTATTTCCACTGTAGCATTATAAACAGTTAATGTTAAGACATTTGAAGGCGTGGGTCCACTGTTAAAACAACTAAGCGTTTGCGCGCATACGTCAAATCCAATCGTCTCATAGAGTTTATTCCGTTACGTCGCAGCACGGAAATAAACGATGTTTTCCGACTGCGTTATAGTTCGTATTTCAGGGACGTGTGTAGCTTGGGGCTTTAAATTTAGCACAGCCAAGGGACATAACTCTTATTCTCACTAAGAGGTAACTCCATTGATTGTAGAGGCCGGGTAGATTTTCAGTCATTTATAACAAACTTCCAAATAGTTATATGTCCTCAAACATCAATGTGGCCAGACTTTCATTGTTGATGAATGAAGTTTTTATGGTAAGCCTTACTATATTATGTTGAAATAAACCCCAAATATTGTCTTTAGGGTGAAATTTCTGGTGACACTGAATCACCCTACCATTTATGTGTGTATCGACACAGTGAATTCAAAATATCTTGAAGGCCTTGTGGAGTTTCTGAAAGAACTACTTTATCGTCTGCGTACATAAGGAAAAATAAATTAAATGTCTGGGTATCAATAGACTCACAATTATCGGCTAGAAGATGAGATTCGCAATCATTAATATAAAAAGAAAATAACAGCGGCGATAAAACTTCCCCTTTAAATAGACCATTCTTACTATTAAAATATTCAGATAGCTCTCCATCAAATTGAACACAACACTTTACCTTGTCATACAGAGACCTTATTATTTTCAAAGTTTTACCCCCAATTCCCTCCTGTATTAATTTATACCATAAATTACACCTGTTTAAATAATCAAAGGCTTTACAGTAATCCACAAAGCACGCGTACAGACGTCGTTTTTTCTTCAGAAAATAATTAATAATTGATTTTAAAATAAAAATAGCGTCTACAGTGGACTGGTTTTTACGGAACCCAAATTGACAGGTAGTAATTTTCATCTCATTAGCATCAAAATTTAACAGACGATTATTGATAATAGAAGTGAATAATTTACCGAGACAAGAAACAATCGATATTACCACTTGCCCAAGATGACGGAAAGTAGCCAGAGTTGAAGACATTGTTGAAAATAATAAGGAGGCATGGCATGAGTTCATTCTGGACCTATTTTAAAATTTCATTTTGAATATTGTCATTTGCAGAAGCCTTATTTAGTTGCAGACGTTTAATACACTCTCTAATCTCATGTTCAGTTATCGCTTTATCAAAAATCTCATCGGTGATATTATTAGTAGTTTCGTTATCATATGACGTAAGAAATTCAACAATTTCTTCGTTAACAGTCGGCAGGTTTGAAGACAAATTATTAAAATGAGTATAGAATTCACACTTATCTTCTTTATTGTTACCATGTACTGTTTTTGTTTTATTTGTTGGATTAAATACGTTAAATATTATGGGTGAATGATCAGAGAATTCGTTGAAATGGCCAGATTGAAAGTATTTAATAAGTGATAAATATTTGGCATGAAGCAATAGATAATCAATAAGACTACTGCCTTTATTTGAACAAAATGTAAAACTACCATCGGTATCATTCTTATGCCTACCATTCACAATTCTTAACCCTGTAGCTTTACAAAGAGATATCCATATTGGTTAATAGAGATATCCATATTGCCCCGAGTTGGTAATTTAACATCTGGGGTATAACTACATATATGGGATATTTTGCTGGAAATAGAGTCTGAAAATATATCATTTTCTATAAACTCATCTAATATACCTAATCTAGAATTAAAATCACCGTTTACAATAACCCCACCCTGATCATCATACTTAGCTACAACATCCTGTAATACGATAAATAGATTAACAAAATACTTATAATAGAAAAAGCTACCATTTGGTGGGAAGTAGCATGCAATAATATACAGAGTTTCTGCATATCCACATAATTTAATAACCACAATAGTACAAATTTTCAACTATGGTACATTTATGTAATATCACATTTTTTATTAGGACGACTAATCCCCCACCCTTAGCCCAGTCTCTTGCAAAAGCGAAAGCCGTATAATTTCATCGTGTACGGAAATCCAACACTCATACAACATTATTACATCATAATCAAAAAGTAGATTGACAAAACCGTCATCTTTCAACTTTCTACATAATCCTTGACCGATGTTCCATGATAAAAATGATAACTCAGATCTACTCTTCGGGATTTCCTACGCTGTTGGATTGTTTTCTGTAGGAATATACTCCATGTCATTATCATAAGTATAAGACGGAGATCCTCTACTCAGGCATCGCCTATTACTACTTCTGTCTGTTGGGGGATCTTTCCATGGTCTGTACGGAGGCGCAGTTCTGGGCAAAGTGTTTTCATAATCATCGTCATAAACAGGCTGTTAATACAACTTCCCATCTATAAAGAGTTTATCTCTTACCATCCGAGTTTTGTGACCTTTCTGCTTATATGTCTTCATGACACGGTAGAGTATTTTTCGCTTCTCTTCAATAATGGCTTGAAATTGTTGGTTGATGCCATACGGATTACCTTTGAGTCGGTTTGAAATACTGAGTATATACTTCGGGTCTCGGTGGTAAATGAATATGGCTACAATTGGGCGATTACGCCCCATGTCATGTCGATCAAACCGATGCACGTTCCCGAATTCAAAATGGTAATCTACACCCAATTCTCGTAAAATAAACATTCTTAGTAACTCTTCTGTATTTTCACCTGAATTTTCTTTTAGACCTTGAAATATAAGGTTATTTTTCATAGAGCGACACTGCAGGTCAATGACAGTTTGGAGAAGTTTATCTTGCTCACTCTCAATAGTACTCACTTGATTTACTACTGACTTATAATGATAACTGATAACTTTTACGTCTGTAGAAAGTTTATCAATCCTTTCATAATTTTCTTCGGTTTTCGGACTAACCTTATCACATAAATCACTGATCTTCTTCAGGCTATCATCCCTGTCTTTATCTTTCTCTTTCATAATTTTCAGATCACTATCTATCACCGATATTTGGCTCTTCATTCCAGCTAACATTGACTCAATATTTCCAATTTTGACCATTACATTTTCAAACCTTTTCATTCTTAAATCCATATTAGTTAATAATTGAACAATTTGATTCATAACAGTTCCATCATCTGGTAAAACCATAGAACTATCGACAACGTGAAGTAAACTTTCGAAGTACATCTTATATTTTCACAAGACTGATTACACATGCAAGTCCAAATACGCCACGGGTGGCTGACACCACTTCACGGTTGGCTTATCTTCACAGCTCGTCTTACACACGTCCACTCTCTTCAAAAACCTGGTCAATAGACAGAGCAGCTGTGAGATCGTTAACTCAACAAAGGTGGTTAAGCCTTTGTTTTTATAGCCTTTGATCTGAGCGTAGTTCAATCGCTTGAGCTAATCTCTGATCGCTTGGACACTGATTGCCTAACAAAGAATTAGAACTGAAGCCTTTACAACGATAATTTAACCTAGAAAGAATAAAATAAAAATAAGTTTAAAATAAGCGAAAAAAATAAGAAAAATGATATAGAATAAACAAAAAGTATATATATTTAAAAAAAAGGGAATTCCTATAAAGAAAGTAAAAAATGAAAAAAAAAAATAAACTCAAAAAAACTAGAAATGTAGAACTAGAAAAAAAAGATAGAATACCAAGTAAAATTATCTAGACTGAGCAAAAAGTATATAAATTAAAATAAGTGGAAAACCAAAAAGAGCTGTCAAAAAATAAAAGAAAAAGAATTAAACAAAAAAAAAACCCAAAAAAACCAAAAAAAACAAAGAAAACTTATACCTTATTGAGGTATAAGAATTAAATAATAGAAAGACAACCTTGGGACTGAAGAATCTTGTAGAGTCTTAAAAGTCCATTGGAGAGTCTTTCTTGGGTCTTTGCTAGGCTACTTTATCTCCGGATAAATTTAGACAATAGCTTAGGAGCTCTGGAGCATTAGGTTAACATACGTCGTACAATCGCCATACTTTAGACAGTTTAACTGACTTCCAAATTCTGTGCTTCACTGAAACCCATCTTGATTCATGACTCTCCTTACAGAAAATATAGAAACTGTCACGGTGGTGGTGTTTTGATATACGTTCGATGCGATATGATATGTACCCGAATAAAGGAACTCGAATTTGAAGCTGATGTTATTTGGATTGAAATAAATTTACAAATTTTACTCTGTTGTTCTGTAGATCTGTTGTACCATAATCGTATACGCCATACCTGTAGTGTTTTATATTATGATCTTAATAAATCAAACATCGTTCAAAATCCACACTGCACATGTGACAATATAAGCATTGAAAATTCATTTCACTACTTTTTTGTCTGCCCAAAATATGTGCTACAGCGTCATCATTTATTCGATAAACTTGGCTTTATAGCCAAACCACCTAGACTCGAATTGCATAAAATTTGTTTAGATGGCTCTACACTATTTCCAAATTCTATTAATATCCATATATTTCACACCGTACAGAATTATATTAAAGAACCGAAAAGATTCACTTGTACTTTTTAGCTAGTTTTGTATTTCGACAATGGTTCATCTCTATTAATATTCACTTGGTATGTAATACGACATGGTCATATTATGCTAAGTTAGCATGTATATATGTATATAACTACATGTATGTAGTGAATTAAATTTCAGTGGTATTTGTAAATATTTTACATTTTACTGGGAGAAGACTCGTAAATTGTATACTTTGTTCTGATCCCGTTTGTATTGACACATATACTACTATGTATGTATTTGCAAATAAATAATTTACTATTGTTAAAACATATAGATCTGAAAAATCACCGACTAATTACTGGTCTTTATTATATCAGTCAATAGAAAAACACTTATTATTCCAAACAAGAATATTGTATCAGGTGATCTGAATGCCGATCTGTTAAACGAAAATAATTTGCCTTCAACCTATTTTATATACACATGATCTAAAAAATGTGATTACCAAACCAACACGAATAACTCAAACCTCCAGTAGTCTTTTTGGCTGAATTATAATATCAAATACAATTGAATTATTGAAAGCTGATACCCTAGAAGTTCCCAGTCATGTGTGTGATCACTATGCTACATTTCTGTTTTTAAAAATCTGAACACCATAATAATGCGTTTAAACGCAAAATATATATTCATAAATGCACAAGCTAGCTTTACAAATATTAATAATGAAATTAGCAATACAAATTGGGATGAACTTTTAAGTGAAAATTTTTCCATAGACCAACTTATTGAGAACTTTGATACGAAAATAGATGAAATAATATGTCAGCACCTACCCTCAAAAATAATAACAATTCGTCCAAAAGACAAGCCAAAATAGAGTCTGAAAATATATCATTTTCTATAAACTCATCTAATATACCTAATCTAGAATTAAAATCACCGGTTACAATAACCACACCCTGATCATCATACTTAGCTACAACATCCTGTAATACGATAAATAGATTAACAAAATACTTATAATAGAAAAAGCTACCATTTGGTGGGAAGTAGCATGCAATAATATACAGAGTTTCTGCATATCCACATAATTTAATAACCACAATAGTACAAATTTTCAACTATGGTACATTTATGTAATATCACATTTTTTATTAGGACGACTAATCCCCCACCCTTAGCCCAGTCTCTTGCAAAAGCGTAAGCCGTATAATTTGTGAGCCCGATCTCATCGTGTACGGAAATCCAACACTCATACAACATTATTACATCATAATCAAAAAGTAGATTGACAAAACCGTCATCTTTCAACTTTCTACATAATCCTTGACCGATGTTCCATGATAAAAATGATAACTCAGATCTACTCTTCGGGATTTCCTACGCTGTTGGATTGTTTTCTGTAGGAATATACTCCATGTCATTATCATAAGTATAAGACGGAGATCCTCTACTCAGGCATCGCCTATTACTACTTCTGTCTGTTGGGGGATCTTTCCATGGTCTGTACGGAGGCGCAGTTCTGGGCAAAGTGTTTTCATAATCATCGTCATAAACAGGCTGTTAATACAACTTCCCATCTATAAAGAGTTTATCTCTTACCATCCGAGTTTTGTGACCTTTCTGCTTATATGTCTTCATGACACGGTAGAGTATTTTTCGCTTCTCTTCAATAATGGCTTGAAATTGTTGGTTGATGCCATACGGATTACCTTTGAGTCGGTTTGAAATACTGAGTATATACTTCGGGTCTCGGTGGTAAATGAATATGGCTACAATTGGGCGATTACGCCCCATGTCATGTCGATCAAACCGATGCACGTTCCCGAATTCAAAATGGTAATCTACACCCAATTCTCGTAAAATAAACATTCTTAGTAACTCTTCTGTATTTTCACCTGAATTTTCTTTTAGACCTTGAAATATAAGGTTATTTTTCATAGAGCGACACTGCAGGTCAATGACAGTTTGGAGAAGTTTATCTTGCTCACTCTCAATAGTACTCACTTGATTTACTACTGACTTATAATGATAACTGATAACTTTTACGTCTGTAGAAAGTTTATCAATCCTTTCATAATTTTCTTCGGTTTTCGGACTAACCTTATCACATAAATCACTGATCTTCTTCAGGCTATCATCCCTGTCTTTATCTTTCTCTTTCATAATTTTCAGATCACTATCTATCACCGATATTTGGCTCTTCATTCCAGCTAACATTGACTCAATATTTCCAATTTTGACCATTACATTTTCAAACCTTTTCATTCTTTAATCCATATTAGTTAATAATTGAACAATTTGATTCATAACAGTTCCATCATCTGGTAAAACCATAGAACTATCGCCAACGTGAAGTAAACGTTCGAAGTACATCTTATATTTTCACAAGACTGATTACACATGCAAGTCCAAATACGCCACGGGTGGCTGACACCACTTCACGGTTGGCTTATCTTTACAGCTCGTCTTACACACGTCCACTCTCTTCAAAAACCTGGTCAATAGACAGAGCTTCTTCTTCTTCTTTTTGGTGTTTAACGTCTGCTTCCACTTAAGTGATATCACAGACAAGACATAGGAGAGCCGAAGCTGCTTCCTGATTTTTAGAATATGATTTTGCAATCTTTCCATTTTGGCCTTAGGCCATGGATTAGGTTTTAGTGGGAAGTTCTTCCCTCTATTTAATAAAAACACATCGTTGGTAGATGATCTCTTCTTCTGGATTGGTAGATGTCTTCTTTGTGGGATTTGTGTTTAGGTACCAGGCCTGTCTTCTCGTGGCCTCCCCTTCCTCCACTATCCCACTGGTATTTGTTTTGGCAGAATAGTGTTTAGATGCCGAGCCCGTCTGATCATGACTCCTTCTTACTCCACTATCCCGCCAGTTTAGTAGATGTTAGTAGTAAATTAAACTAATATAGAATTAAATAAATAAAGAGAGTATAATAAAGTTGTAGTCAAATAAATTAAAGGTAATAAAATAAAGTAAATTAAAATAAAAGTAAAGTAAAGATAAAGTAAAATGAATTAATTAAAATTTATTAGTTAATTAAATTAAAGGTAATAAATAAAAATAAAATAAAATAAAATAAAATAAAGTAAAGTAAAGTAAAGTAAAAGTAAAGTAAAGATAAAGTAAAATGAATCCATTAAAATAAAGTTGTAGAGTGGTTGGGCTTCCTTCGAGAGGACGTTTTTACTTCCCCACCCTACGTCGTATATAAAAAAAATAGAATAAGTTAAGATAAAAAATAAGTAGAAAAAATAGAAAATAAATTGAGGTAATAAATAAAAATAAAATAAATTTAAGTAAAAGTAAAGTAAAGATAAAGTAAAATGAATAAATTAAAATAAATGTATAGGATGGTTGGGCTTCCTTCGTGAGGACGTTTTTACTCAACCATCCTACGTTGTATGGAGAATTTATCCAGCCGTGACCCTTTCTTATTTCACTTATTTACATAGTCCAACTGTGTCCATTAGGGTGTGGATTTCTTCGAAGATTTGTAGCTTCAGATCTGGTCTAGGGAAGAGTAGGTTCTTAGTGTTGAATGGTATGTTATTGGTCTCCATCATTCTCACTAAGTCCCGTCTCTCTTCCTTGTAAACCTCGCAGTCTACCAGGACATGGTTGGTGGTACACTCTTCTCCGCACTCACAGACGATGACTTGGTGTTTGTAGTCTCGCAGCCGCTCTTTCACCCTTAGTTTCGATATGAGTCTGCATATATCTCGTCTAGGGTGATTGGTCGCTGTCTTGGTGTAGATCTCGTCATCCAGTCGGAATCTGTATGTGTCAAGTTCAACGAGATTTAATTCCCAGATTGAATTGACCTGTCTTTTGACCATACTGTAGATTTCCGTGGTGCTGTAGTCTATGAGGCGGGGTGTAGCTGTGTCCTTGAGACCCTCGTTGGCGAGTCGATCTGCCTCCTCGTTTCCTTTAATGTTGACATGTGATGGAATCCACACGAGCTCTAATTTGCTTCCCTTCTCTAGGACCCTCTGATATAGCTGCCTGATTTCCAAAATGACTTCTGGTCTTGATTCCGAGTTGTCATTTTGGATTGAAATCAGACTGCTCAGAGAATCGCTTGGAATGACGAACTTGCCGGTCTTTTGATGGGAGATCCATGAAATAGCGTCACGAATGGCAACAAGCTCTGCAGTGTACACCGAACAGTTATTGGGCAGTTTCCTGCTTATTCCCTGTTCCCCGTTTGGCAGGTATATTCCAAACGAGCTAGTGCCCCTTTCAGGATTGCGTGAGCCATCCGTGTACACATGGTCCCAGTCATCAGACGGCCAGTTGTCTTCCAAATGTTCTAGAGAGAAAGCACGTGCAGCACTGGGGTTATTTTTCTTGTCGGTTTTCTGTAGTAGATCTAGATTGACCAGTGGTATAGGGAGCGTCCAGGGGGCGACAACTGGAGGGTCGTGTTTATTTATCACGAGCTCCCCCAGTCGTAGTTCCTTGATCGTTTCTCTGATACCCTGGCTGAAGGTTTTCTTTTTGGGATCTCTTACATATTTTGTCTTTTGTAGACTGACAAATGTTGGGGATCTTTCACCTAGTTGTGATATCTTGACCCAATACCTTGTCGCCAGTTCTTTTCTTCTTAGGGATAGGGGCAACTCCCCGACTTCTTGTAGTAGTACCTCCCGCCTAGTCCCGAGCCCTACGCCAGTCGCAATACACAGAGCTTTATATTGGATGGTGTCAAGCTTGCTTAAGAGTGTTGGCGCACAGTTCATGAAGACCAAAGAGCCGTAGTCTAATACAGAACGTATTAGAGCACGATATACCATCATTAGTGTAACTCTATTGGCGCGCCACGTACTGCCCGTTAATTTTCTCATTAAGTTTAGGATTTTGGAGCATCTATCTACAGTCCAGTCGATGTGCGGTTTCCAGGTCAACCGTCGGTCAAAGATTACGCCAAGGAACTTGGTTTGGTCTTTGAACTCGATGGTTTTCCCGTTCATACACAGAGTCATTCTGTTTATCCTCTATCCCTGCTCACAAGCATGCCGACTGTTTTCTTCTCCGAGACTTTAAATCCCCAGTCGTTTGCCCATGTCATGAATTTGTCTAAGGCTTTTTGCATATTCTTTTGTAGTTCACAGAAGCTCGTCCCATTTCTCCATATGGTACTGTCATCGGCAAATTTAGCCAAGTCAGTTTTGGAATCGAGGTAGGACGATTTGTGAATGTCATTGATCATGATGTTGAAGAGAGTGGGACTGATAACAGACCCCTGAGGCGTGCCATTTTCTAATGTTTGCTCGGCACTCAGGAATCTGCCAACATTCACCTGTATCCTTCTATCGCTCAGAAAGCTTTTAATCCACCGAAACATTATGCCCGTTATACCGATACGTCCTAACTTGAAGAGCAGCCCGTCTAACCAAACTAGATCGAAAGCCTTGGTCAGATCTACGAACACGGCACATAACAGGTTTCCCGAGAGAAGTGCCTGCGACATGACTTGCTGTAGTCTAACCAAGTGGTCCATTGTTGATCGTCCTTTCCTGAACCCACTTTGATTTTCGTCGATCAATCGGTTGCTCTCCAGATAGAACTGTAATCGGATATTAACCATTGTTTCCAAGGTTTTGCATAGTGTGGATGTCAAACTTACTGGTCGATATGACTCTGCCTTGTTCTTCTCTTTCCCAGCTTTCAGTAGAGGTATGACGTTTGCTTTTCGCCATTCTTTAGGTACCTCTCCTGACAGCCAGGATGTGTTGAAGAAGTTTAGTAGTATCGTTTTGGCGTTTCTTGGTAGATGTTTGAGCATGGAGTACTTTACTTTGTCCTCACCAGCCGCACTATCCTTCTTGGGGGAAAGAGCCTTATTTAACTCTCCCTCAGAGAAGGGTAGGTTGATTGGTTCAGCCACTTCATTAGATTCAATTACTAATGAAGGGTGCTGCGAGTAAAAGATTTCCTTCCTCTTCAGAAACTCTGGTGATTGGTTTTCGTCTCTGCTTGCGTCAGCAAAAGTTTTTGCTAGTAGGTCTACCTTTTCCTTGCCGTTCGTAACGTACTTATCTCCATCTTCAAGGTTTGGTATGTTGAATGATCTGCGTTTCCCGTTCATGGCGTTCAGCTTCTTCCAGACGGCACCCGTTTGCGTGTTTTTATTCAACGCATTACAGAATGTCATCCAGTGCCCACTTTGTGCCTTTTTTATGGTGTCTCTTGCAGCGTATTTCAACTTAAGGTAATTTTGGTGGTTGGCTTCATTGTAGTGGCGTTTCCGTAGGCGGAGGGCCTTCCTTCTGTCGTTGACCGCCTTCTGACATTCCGGTGACCACCATGGTTTTCTAGTCCTTGGTTTTCCACCAGAAGTCTTTGGAATGGAGTCGTTAGCAGCACCTATAATAGAGCTCGTAATGTTGGTAGCGTACACGTCGATGTTGGTATCGATGATATCTTCTTCCTTCCACTCAAGGCAGCCTACACGGAATTTAACCCAATCAGCTTGTTTCATAATCCAATTGGGTCTCCCGTTATAGACTTCCCTGGTTGCTTCGGCCTGAATGCAGAATTCTATCAGGAGATGGTCACTGCCAAGTGTTTCATCTTCGTGTACTTGCCAGTCGCAGCGGTTTGCCAGACCAAGCGTACAGAACGTGAGATCTAGGTGCGAAGGTGGGGCATTTCCTCCGACAAAAGTAGGGCTCTCATCGTTCAGCATGCATAGGTTGTTTGCTTCTATTATTGAGCATAGGCTAGTCCCCCGACAGTCATTCCTCGGCGACCCCCACAGAACGTGTTTTGCGTTGAAATCTCGCGCAAAACACTGATTCGCCCTGTGGAAGTTGATCGAGAAGTGACTGGAAGTCAACTGGTTTTTTCGTGACATCTGGGGGTACATAGACATTCACTATTGTCAAATTCGTATTATTGCTCAATGTGATGGCTATGCCCATTGCTTCTAGAGGTCCGTCTACGTCCAGTGAAACAGAAATATAATTTAGGTTATCACGGATATAGATGGCAATGCCGCCGCCACGTGTCGTACGTCCTGGTCTGTCCCTTCTCTCACAAGTGTACCCGGATATGTAGACGTCTTTTAAAGTTGGTAGTAGCTTGGTTTCTTGGAGGCATATTACATCTTTGGGGTTGCGTGTGATGTATTTTCTCAGCTCAGCACATCTGGTGGCCAGTCCATTAACATTAAGTTGTAAAACTTTAACCTGGCCCGCCATGATGACTGTCCGGATGGATGCCCCTCAATGTTGGAGTTCTATTGATCTACTGGTGTCTCGATTTCCATAGAAGGTACCTCATTGGTGTTCGCCTTTGGTGTTGCAACCGACAAGCAACTAGAAACACCGCCAGTGTTCGCCTTTGGTTTTACCATCGACGAGCAACTGGAAATATCTCCAGTACTGTAGTGGCGGACATGAGATATCCTCCTACGTAATGCCAGATTTACCTCTTGATCATTCTTCTCGTCTTCCTCGTCGTCAATTCTATATCTCTTTTTAACTGTGTTGATCGAGTTGACGAGAGTGATTAGGGTGTCTGCGTTTACCATATATGCACGGAGTTTGCCTAGGAGGCTTGCCGTTTTTGTAGTTTTGTCTTCGTCGGACACTGCCACCTTTAGGAGTTCAATCATGAAGCTCATGAAACCACTTTCCGTTTTGAATTTAGGAATAAAGTGAGTCTCATCAGCTTTCATTTTTGCTTGTTCCTTTTTCTTTGGGTTGTTCTTTTTCTTTGGGGTCTTTGTAGTTGGTAGTTGTTCTGATCGGGGGGCCTTTGGTGGTTCTTCCGGCGTTTATTAACCAGGGCCGTATTCCTGACATCTTTTATCGAACGCTCCTTTTTTTTGAGAATGAGTGCAGCCTCGCTGAAACTCACTTTCTCCTTCCCCTGTATCTTTAGGGCAGCTTTGGTGCTCTGTATCTTGGGGCATTCGGGGGAGTTCGCTGCGTGACCACCCTTGCAGTTCGAGCATTTTATTTGCATGCCCGCCCTGCACTCGGCCACCGTGTGACTCCCACCGCACTGGGCACACACAGTCTTTCCCTTGCAGTACTTGACTGTGTGGCCCAGTTTTTGACAATTGGAACATTGCCTTACCCGGTTGATGTAGGCGTGGGTCCTTCTGGATAAATATACTACTTTTAGTATTTCCGGTGCTTTATTGTTAAAAGTCAGGGCGACACTTCCCTGGCTTTTACCTTCAGCAACCTTAAACCGGTATACCTCCTTGACCGCATATCCTCTGTCTCTTAAATCTTCCAGGATCTCTTCTCCGTCATATTCGGAGGGAATCCCGTGTACCACCACCTTTTCAGTTAACAAGGTTGACGGCTGGGATACCCTCACTTCTATGCCGAGAAGGGATACCTGGTTCACTGCCCTGTCCATGTCCTCCTGTGATTTAAAAGCCAGTCGGACATGACCGGGGACAGTTACTCTGATGTCTGGGATATCTATAATACCCCAGTTCTTCTTTATCTCCTTCCCTATCGCCGTTAGCTTGATCCCTGCGAAGGACTTGCCTTCGGCGGGCTTCACCTGAACGACAAGGGCTTGCTCCTCCCTCTTTTTTGTCACCGGAAAGGTCGATGGTGCCGGACTGCTATTAAAAGCCTCAACCATCGACATGTTGAGTTCAGCCACGGACTCCATTTCCCTTTTCCTGCTTCGAAAAAGTCTAAATTAAAAAGAAGGATCAACAAGAGATGATTCTAGTTGGTACTAGAGTAGAGTGATGATTATGACCTCTTCCACACAGATCCACTAGTTAATCAGTTTTGGTTATACTAATTGACTATAGGATATTAATGTTTGTATAAGTCAATACTAGATGCAATTGTAATTGTTTTGGATTGATCACCTGATCACGCTACTGACCCTTACCACACAGATCCACTAGTTAATTAAATTTGATTATACTAATTAACTATAGGTTCCTAATGTTTGTATAAGTCAATAGACAGAGCAGCCGTGAGATCGTTAACTCAACAAAGGTGGTTAAGCCTTTGTTTATATCGCCTTTGATCTGAGCGTAGTTCAATCGCTTAAGCTAATCTCTGATCGCTTGGACACTGATTGCCTAACAAAGAATTAGAACTGAAGCCTTTACAACGATAGTTTAACCAAGCAAGAATAAAAATAAAAATAAGTTTAAATAAGAGCAAAAAATAAGAAAAATGATATAGAATAAACAAAAAGTATATATATATAAAGGAATTCCTATAAAGAAAGTAAAAAATTAAAAAAAAAAATTAAAAATAAACTCAAATAAACTAGAAAAGTAGAACTAGAAAAAAAGATAAAATACGAAGTAAAAAAATCTATAAAAAAAGGAAAAAATAAGCTCAAATAAACTAGAACTAGAAAAGAGAGTAAAAAATGAAAAAAGGAAAAAATAAGCTCAAATAAACTAGAACTAGAAAAAAAAAGATAGAAAACAAAGTAAAATAATCTCAACTGAGCAAACAGTATGTAAATTAAAATAAGTAGAAAATAAAACAGAATAACCAAAAAAGAGCTGACAAAAAATAAAAGAAAAAGGTTTAAGCAAAAAAAAAAATTAAAAAAAACAAAGTAAACTTATACCTTATTTAGGTATAAGAATTAAATAATAGAAAGACAACCTTGGGACTGAAGATTCTTGTATAAACGCGTTATAAATGGTTCATTGACAGTGAGTCAATAGACAGAGCAGCTGTGAGATCGTTAACTCAACAAAGGTGGTTAAGCCTTTGTTTTTATAGCCTTTGATCTGAGCGTAGTTCAATCGCTTGAGCTTATCTCTGATCGCTTGGACACTGATTGCCTAACAAAGAATTAGAACTGAAGCCTTACAACGATAATTTAACCAAGAAAGAATAAAATAAAAATAAGTTTAAAATAAGAGAAAAAAATAAGAAAAATGATATAGAATAAACAAAAAGTATATATATAAAAAAAAAGGGAATTCCTATAAAGAAAGTAAAAAATGAAAAAATAAAAAAATAAACTCAAATAAACTAGAAATGTAGAACTAGAAAAAAAAGATAGAATACCAAGTAAAATGATCTAGTTACACTCCATCACAATCAACAGTCCAAAGAATATCATGTGAGCGCGCCCGTGTATCTTTAAATCATGTTTGGGAAACTTTGAGCGCCTGTATAAATGCGTGTGTAAATGTCAGCATACCAAACAGAGAATGTGGTCCTAATTTGAATTTGTTGTTAATATTACATAATTATTATCTAATATGTTGTATTTACCCATCCCCACTATATATACTATTGAATTAAAATCTCCCTGAAGCACGATCTTTTTTTTATTTGTAATACTTATAGAATATCGTCCCGATACTTTATCCGGCAACGTGTTCTTTTTTTTATAACAAAGTCTTAAACCAATGGATTTATAGAGGTCTTTATCCCTCTCCGCATTACATGCCGTTATATTTTCCTCGTACTTTAACCGGCAATTTAATTTTCATTTACATTAAAGTGTTACATTATTAGATTTATAGACGTCTCTCTCCCTCGCTCCCTCTGTATAACATGCCATTATAAAAATTAACAGACCCCTGTCTGTGGGTATACAGAAATAATGAAATGAAATGGGGTTCAACGTCCTACTGTTCTGCTCTAATGAAGACGGGCTTACGCAATACAGTGGGCTACAGTGGAAATTTCGCCCGTGCAGCGGCGCAGCCTACTCTTATATCTAATTCCAACTGCCAGGGGATCTTTTACGCGAACGCCAATGTGTACACGGGACCACTGTTTTTCGTCCCACCTGAGCGACTAGACAGCTGTCATCCGTCTTGCTTCACTGACAAGAGGGAACCACGCCGAAAAATCTGGATGAGCTTTCCCGGCCAATGCAGGGATCGAACACCCAACCTCAAGGCGTATACAGAAATAAACGCACTATTCATTTTAATACATGTATTCGGCTAATCCTGAAACAATTCATGTCAAATGTCGATCTTTTCATATCCAGCTAAACGTTATAGTTCGTATTTCAGGGACGTGTGTAGCTTGGGGCTTTAAATTTAGCACAGCCAAGGGACATAACTCTTATTCTCACTAAGAGGTAACTCCATTGATTGTAGAGGCCGGGTAGATTTTCAGTCATTTATAACAAACTTCCAATTTAATAGTTATATATCCTCAAAAATCAATGTGGCCAGACTTTCATTGTTGATGAATGAAGTTTTTATGGTAAGCCTTACTATATTATGTTGAAATAAACCCCAAATATTGTCTTTAGGATGAAATTTCTGGTGACACTGAATCACCCTACCATTTATGTGTGTATCGACAAGGCGTATACAGAAATAAACGCACTATTCATTTTAATACATGTATTCGGCTAATCCTGAAACAATTCATGTCAAACGTCGATCTTTTCATATCCAGCTAAACGTGTATTCTTATTTCCACTGTAGCAATATAAACAGTTAATGTTAAGACATTTGAAGGCGTGGGTCCATTGTTAAAACAACTAAGCGTTTGCGCGCATACGTCAAATCCAATCGTCTCATAGAGTTTATTCCGTTACGTCGCAGCACGGAAATAAACGATGTTTTCCGACTGCGTTATAGTTCGTATTTCAGGGACGTGTGTAGCTTGGGGCTTTAAATTTAGCACAGCCAAGGGACATAACTCTTATTCTCACTAAGAGGTAACTCCATTGATTGTAGAGGCCGGGTAGATTTTCAGTCATTTATAACAAACTTCCAATTTAATAGTTATATATCCTCAAAAATCAATGTGGCCAGACTTTCATTGTTGATGAATGAAGTTTTTATGGTAAGCCTTACTATATTATGTTGAAATAAACCCCAAATATTGTCTTTAGGATGAAATTTCTGGTGACACTGAATCACCCTACCATTTATGTGTTTATCGACACAGTGAATTCAAAATATCTTGAAGGCCTTGTGGAGTTTCTGAAAGAACTACTTTATCGTCTGCGTACATAAGCAAAAATAAATTAAATGTCTGGGTATCAATAGACTCACAATTATCGGCTAGAGAAGATGAGATTCGCAATCATTAATATAAAAAGAAAATAACAGCGGCGATAAAACTTTCCCTTTAAATAGACCATTCTTACTATTAAAATATTCAGATAGCTCTCCATCAAATTTAACACAACACTTTACCTTGTCATACAGAGACTTTATTATTTTCAAAGTTTTACCCCCAATCCCCTCCTGTATTAATTTATACCATAAATTACACCTGTTTAAATAATCAAAGACTTTACAGTAATCCACAAAGCACGCGTACAGACGTCGTTTTTTCTTCAGAAAATAATTAATAATTGATTGTAAAATAAAAATAGCGTCTACAGTGGACTTGTTTTTACGGAACCCAAATTGACAGGTAGTAATTTTCATCTCATTAGCATCAAAATTTAACAGACGATTATTGATAATAGAAGTGAATAATTTACTGAGACAAGAAACAATCGATATTACAACTTGCCAAAGATGACGGAAAGTAGCCAGAGTTGAAGACATTGTTGAAAATAATAAGGAGGCATGGCATGAGTTCATTCTGGACCTATTTTAAAATTTCATTTTGAATATTGTCATTTGCAGAAGCCTTATTTAGTTGCAGACGTTTAATACACTCTCTAATCTCATGTTCAGTTATCGCTTTATCAAAAATCTCATCGGTGATATTATTAGTAGTTTCGTTATCATATGACGTAAGAAATTCAACAATTTCTTCGTTAACAGTCGGCAGGTTTGAAGACAAAATATTATTAAAATGAGTATAGAATTTACCTATAGTTAAATTGGGGTCCTTTTTGTTTTGCGTTTATTGAATAGTTTATAGAATATTTTGGGATTGGACTTGCATAGAAAATCATATAAATTACTATGCTTACTTTTATAATCGTATTTGAGTTTTAATTCATATTTTTTTGTGATTGGTTTTAGATTGTATTAAATTCAGCCTATTTACAGTAGTCTTATTGCGATTATATACAAATAAAGCAGATTTATATTCATGGTATTGTAGAAGTGCACTTTTCGTGTATCTTCTGGAATCTTCGTTGTTGAATAAATGAAGACAAGACTGTTGTTGACTGTTAATATTTCTCTATATTATTTGGTTAACAATTAATAACAAAATTTACAGCATTCAATTATTGTAACAGTTATTGGTTCTATGCTTAATAGCAGATAAGCTCCAATATGGATTTGGTAAGTGACATAAACTTATGTCTCCAAATATCCAAATACAGGTATAAGGTCTGTCCTTAGGTATGTGATCTAATGTTGATCTCCCAAGACACGTCTGAGTAGCAACTTGTCCCCGTGTCTATATATACCCCCTGCGTCGCTTAGGGCATTAATCCTATAAATCTATCGTCTATACAAACAATATACATTGGTAACTAAACGCTTAGCCCCTAGACGTTAATTATAATTTATAAGCACAATTTAAACTTTAAAACAAAGAATACTGGAGACAGGTGATTAATGAAATATATAAGACACTATGAAGTAGACATAAATGGGGTGTAATTAAGGTGGATTAAGATCCATTAAAATATAATTTACTGAATTAAGTAATACTGTGCTGATTAGCACGACGTATTAAACATTTACTATTGGGTCCAATTTCACCCTACTACATAACTGTAGCAGTGAGAATCTTCGATAATAACTAAAGACTGTAACTATCCTTGAAACTATTTATTACCGGGAAACATTAACATCATATACAAAGAACAGCACGTCCGACAAGCAGAGTAACTATCCTGGAAACGGAATGAAACCTAGAATGCTATATAAATGTACAAATCGGTATTTATAATAAAATGGTATCGAAGGAATTAACAATATACACCAAGGCTACTAATAACAATTAATGAGGAAAGATTAAAATATAAAAGACATTATAATATAATAAAACAATAAGATAGTAATTAAAACCATTAATGTGTCAGCTGCCAACCGTCTGGCATTATATTAATAGCTTAACCTCTAATTGAAACTGAGGGATTAACAGACACATAAGAAAAATAGAAATGTTTAATTGAATGAATGAATACCAAAACGAATAAAATATCGAAAGAATAAATTAGAAACAATTCATAGATTTATCACCATTATAATTTCCTCTACGGTGAAAATGATTCGTCCTCGGATCATAATAACGTAATAAAAATAAACAATGATAATACTGCTAAAAGTTCAGAGATATGGTTTAAATGTATGAAGATTTAGCATATAAACAAAAAAAAAGATATAATGGGGAGGGGGGAGTAAACAATAATTATTTGGGTTACTCGCTTATAATCAAAGTCTGTGAAGAGGCAATAAATCTGAATGGCTTACGGCGTCATATATAACTGAGTCTACGATAATAATAAATAATTAAAATGTCGACAATAATAAGATACTATACTATGAATTAACTAAAATTTGAAATTAAATGATTAAATGAAACATCATATTCGACAGAAGCTTTAATGCAAAAGTTTTTATGAATTAATCTACGGCATCGATAATATCGATTTAATTGCTTATGCAGAATAAATAAAAACGTGCAAAACTATAGCAACATTTGAATGGGGATGTAATAATAACTCGTATCTAAAACTTTATAAATTGAAGGCAAATAACATATAAAAAGTCTACAGTTTAAAACAGTTCATACACATTCACATTTTTTTTAAAAAAATACTACAACATAACACAAGCCCATCACTTCAATGAATAATTCCCTGGGGGTAATGTGTGTTTAATACTCCTAAAGAATACTGGATCTTCTTTAGCACTAATGTCCCAGTCCTCTAGGTCAAATCGACTATAAACGTCCCCCTCATTCGGACCGGGACCCTGCCTTTCCACATTTAACTGTAATTTTCCAGATTTTTGATTGATTTCCATTCGGGTATATCCCGCTAATTTCAAACTTGATTTAGGTGGATATGTCCACATCCCTCTCGGAAAGACCTCAAGCTCTTCCTGGTTGCGTTTATGTTGATTTATCAACGTTTCTACAAACCAATCCTCTGGACCAGCAATTTTTTTCGGATAACTAGCTATGAAGGAAACAGCTTTCTGGTCCAACTTGTCTTCCTTCACCCATAAATTTTTGGTTGCAGGTTGATTCTTCCATCGGATAAGGTATTCAAGCTGTCCCTTCTTTACACGCCTTTTTAACACCTTTTCTGTTTCTTGGATATGTGGCGTTGAAGCTACCATGACATCCGGTTTGACCAAATCTGTATTAGTTTTTATGTCAAGGGTTTGGACACTCTTTGTATACGTGGCCGGAATAGCCATTATACATTTATCCGAACGTCCAAGATAATCTGTTTGACATTCACTAGATTTGGTTGATGATATCTTGTTGGTCTGAATTGCGATGTCGGCCTTTGTAGAAATCGAATTTATTGATGATTCGCTCGTTCTTTTTGCACAAAGCATCTGCTTAAAACGCTGGCCTCTTAAAAAATCTCTGTTCTGTTTGCTAGTAGATTTTCTATTCGGTATATCTAAATTATGATGAACAGTGCACCACGTTAAAACTATGGAAGTGCTACTTCTTTTATGGTCTATCCTCCATTGGTTGGCCTTCGAGTTGATCTTCATTACTTTCATTATTTCCGCCAATTCATTTGGTATCGCTATCTGTTCCATATCTGATTTTTCTTTGGGATACTCACTTGAAAGAGGTTCCGAGATCTTGCCTCACAAAGCACTCCACCAAACTGTAGCAGTGAGAATCTTCGATAATAACTAAAGACTGGAACTATCCTTGAAACTATTTATTACCGGGAAACATTAACATCATATACAAAGAACAGCACGTCCGACAAGCAGAGTAACTATCCTGGAAACGGAATGAAACCTAGAATGCTATATAAATGTACAAATCGGTATTTATAATAAAATGGTATCGAAGGAATTAACAATATACACCAAGGCTACTAATAACAATTAATGAGGAAAGATTAAAATATAAAAGACATTATAATATAATAAAACAATAAGATAGTAATTAAAACCATTAATGTGTCAGCTGCCAACCGTCTGGCATTATATTAATAGCTTAACCTCTAATTGAAACTGAGGGATTAACAGACACATAAGAAAAATAGAAATGTTTAATTGAATGAATATATACCAAAACGAATAAAATATCGAAAAAATAAATTAGAAACAATTCATAGATTTATCACCATTATAGTATTTACTTTTACAGTCGTCTGTAAACCATGGCTTATCAAGTTTTGTTATTTTACGAGGCCTTTTTCTGATTGCAGTGTTTACAGTGTGTACTGATATAAAATCAGATAAACATTTGGAAAAGCCTTATACACAGTTGTCAACCCTGTCCTGAGTAGTGTTGTGCGCGTGGCAGGAACTCGTTAACAATTCTTGGTTATCTCTCAGTGTCTTACAAATATCATCAATGTTCACTCTGCCCCAATTAATTAGACTACTAGTTACTGCTCTTTGTTCACACTTATCTTCTTTATTGTTACCATGTACTGTTTTTGTTTTATTTGTTGGATTAAATACGTTAAATATTATGGGTGAATGATCAGAGAATTCGTTGAAATGGCCAGATTGAAAGTATTTAATAAGTGATAAATGTTTGGCATGAAGCAATAGATAATCAATAAGACTACTGCCTTTATTTGAACAAAATGTAAAACTACCATCGGTATCATTCTTATGCCTACTACTACTTCTGTCTGTTGGGGGATCTTTCCATGGTCTGTACGGAGGCGCAGTTCTGGGCAAAGTGTTTTCATAATCATCGTCATAAACAGGCTGTTAATACAACTTCCCATCTATAAAGAGTTTATCTCTTACCATCCGAGTTTTGTGACCTTTCTGCTTATATGTCTTCATGACACGGTAGAGTATTTTTCGCTTCTCTTCAATAATGGCTGGAAATTGTTGGTTGATGCCATACGGATTACCTTTGAGTCGGTTTGAAATACTGAGTATATACTTCAGGTCTCGGTGGTAAATGAATATGGCTACAATTGGGCGAATACGCCCCATGTCATGTCGATCAAACCGATGCACGTTCCCAAATTCAAAATGGTAATCTACACCTAATTCTCGTAAAATAAACATTCTTAGTAACTCTTTTGTATTTTCACCTGAATTTTCTTTTGAAATATAAGGTTATTTTTCATAGAGTGACACTGCAGGTCAATGACAGTTTGGAGAAGTTTATCTTGCTCACTCTCAATAGTACTCACTTGATTTACTACTGACTTATAATGATAACTGATAACTTTTACGTCTGTAGAAAGTTTATCAATCCTTTTATAATTTTCTTCGGTTTTCTGACTAACCTTATCACATAAATCAATGATCTTCTTCAGGCTATCATCCCTGTCTTTATCTTTCTCTTTCATAATTTTCAGATCACTATCTATCACCGATATTTGGCTCTTCATTCCAGCTAACATTGACTCAATATTTCCAATTTTGACCATTACATTTTCAAACCTTTTCATTCTTAAATCCATATTAGTTAATAATTGAACAATTTGATTCATAACAGTTCCATCATCTGGTAAAACAATAGAACTATCGACAACGTGAAGTAAACTTCTTCTTCTTCTTCTTCTTCTTCTTATTTTGGGTGTTTAACGTCTGCTTCCATTTAAGTGATATCACAGACAAGACATAGGAGAGCCGAAGCTGGTTCCTGATTTTTAGAATATGATTTTGCAATCTTTCCATTTTGGCCTTAGGCCATGGATTAGGTTTTAGTGGGAAGTTCTTCCCTTTATTTAATAAAAACACATCGTTGGTAGATGATCTCTTCTTCTGGATTGGTAGATGTCTTCTTTGTGGGATTTGTGTTTAGGTATCAGGCCTGTCTTCTCATGGCCTCCCCTTCCTCCACTATCCCACTGGTATTTGTTTTGGCAGAATAGTGTTTAGATGCAGAGCCCGTCTGATCATGACTCCCTCTTACTCCACTATCCCGCCAGTTTAGTAGATGTTAGTAGTAAATTAAACTAATATAGAATTAAATAAATAAAGAGAGTATAATAAAGTTGTAGTCAAAACAAATTAAAGGTAATAAAATAAAGTAAATTAAAGTAAAAGTAAAGTAAAGATAAAGTAAAATGAATTAATTAAAATTTATTAGTTTATTAAATTAAAGGTAATAAATAAAAATAAAATAAAATAAAATAAAATAAAATAAAATAAAATAAAATAAAATAAAATAAAATAAAATAAAATAAAATAAAATAAAATAAAATAAAATAAAATAAAATAAAATAAAATAAAATAAAATAAAATAAAATAAAGTAAAGTAAAGTAAAAGTAAAGTAAAGATATAGTAAAATGAATCAATAAAAATAAAGTTGTAGAGTGGTTGGGCTTCCTTCGAGAGGACGTTTTTACTTCCCCACCCTACGTCGTATAAAAAAAAAATAAGTTAAGATAAAAAATAAGTAGAAAAAATAAAAAATAAATTGAGGTAATAAATAAAAATAAAATAAATTTAAGTAAAAGTAAAGTAAAGATAAAGTAAAATGAATAAATTAAAATAAATGTATAGGATGGTTGGGCTTCCTTCGTGAGGACGTTTTTACTCAACCATCCTACGTTGTATGGAGAATTTATCCAGCCGTGACCCTTTCTTATTTCACTAATTTACATAGTCCAACTGTGTCCATTAGGGTGTGGATTTCTTCGAAGATTTGTAGCTTCAGATCTGGTCTAGGGAAGAGTAGGTTCTTAGTGTTGAATGGTATGTTATTGGTCTCCATCATTCTCACTAAGTCCCGTCTCTCTTCCTTGTAAACCTCGCAGTCTACCAGGACATGATTGGTGGTACACTCTTCTCCGCACTCACAGACGATGACTTGGTGTTTGTAGTCTCGCAGCCGCTCTTTCACCCTTAGTTTCGATATGAGTCTGCATATATCTCGTCTACGGTAATTGGTCGCTGTCTTGGTGTATATCTCGTCATCCAGTCGGAATCTGTATGTGTCAAGTTCAACGAGATTTAATTCCCAGATTGAATTGACCTGTCTTTTGACCATACTGTAGATTCCGTTGTGCTGTAGTCTATGAGGCGGGGTGTAGCTGTGTCCTTGAGACCCTTGTTGGCGTGTCGTACTCCCTTGTCTGTCCCTTCTCTCACAAGTGTACCCGGGTATGTAGATGTCTTTCAAAGTTGGTAGTAGCTTTGTTTCTTGGAGGCATATTACATCTTTGGGGTTGCGTGTGATGTATTTTCTCAGCTCAGCACATCTGGTGGCCAGTCCATTAACATTAAGTTGTAAAACTTTAACCTGGCCCGCCATGATGACTGTCCGGATGGATGCCCCTCAATGTTGGAGTTCTATTGATCTACTGGTGTCTCGATTTCCATAGAAGGTACCTCATTGGTGTTCGCCTTTGGTCTTGCAACCGACAAGCAACTAGAAACACCACCAGTGTTCGCCTTTGGTTTTACCATCGACGAGCAACTGGAAATATCTCCAGTACTGTAGTGGCGGACATGAGATATCCTCCTACGTAATGCGAGATTTACCTCTTGATCATTCTTCTCGTCTTCCTCGTCGTCATCTCTATATCTCTTTTTAACTGTGTTGATCGAGTTGACGAGGGTGATTAGGGTGTCTGCGTTTACCATATATGCACGGAGTTTGCCTAGGAGGCTTGCCGTTTTTGTAGTTTTGTCTTCGTCGGACACTGCCACCTTTAGGAGTTCAATCATGGAGCTCATGAAACCACTTTCCGTTTTGAATTTAGGAATAAAGTGAGTCTCATCAGCTTTCATTTTTGCTTGTTTCTTTTCTTTGGGTTGTTCTTTTTCTTTGTAGTTGGTAGTTGTTCTGATCGGGGGGCCTTTGGTGGTTCTTCCGGCGTCGATGTCGATGGAATTGGCTCCGTCCTTGGTTCATTAACCGGAGTCGTATTCCTGACATCTTTTATCGAACGCTCCTTTTTTTTGAGAATGAGTGCAGCCTCGCTGAAACTCACTTTCTCCTTCCCCTGTATCTTTAGGGCAGCTTTGGTGCTCTGTATCTTGTGGCATTCGGGGGAGTTCGCTGCGTGACCACCCTTGCAGTTCGAGCATTTTATTTGCATGCCCGCCCTGCACTCGGCCACCGCGTGGCTCCCACCGCACTGGGCACACACGGTCTTTCCCTTGCAGTACTTGACTGTGTGGCCCAGTTTTTGACAATTGGAACATTGCCTTACCCGGTTGATGTAGGCGTGGGTCCTTCTGGATAAATATACTACTTTTAGTATTTCCGGTGCTTTATTGTTAAAAGTCAGGGCGACACTTCCCTGGCTTTTACCTTCAGCAACCTTAAACCGGTATACCTCCTTGACCGCATATCCTGCCCTGTCCATGTCCTCCTGTGATTTAAAAGCCAGTCGGACATGACCAGGGACAGTTACTCTGATGTCTGGGATATCTATAATACCCCAGTTCTTCTTTATCTCCTTCCCTATCGCCGTTAGCTTGATCCCTGCGAAGGACTTGCCTTCGGCGGGCTTCACCTGAACGACAAAGGCTTGCTCCTCCCTCTTTTTAGTCACCGGAAAGGTCGATGGTGCCGGACTGCTATTAAAAGCCTCAACCATCGACATGTTGAGTTCAGCCACGGACTCCATTTCCCTTTTCCTGCTTCGAAAAAGTCTAAATTAAAAAGAAGGATCAACAAGAGATGATTCTAGTTGCTACTCCTGAGTAGAGTGAAGATTGTGACCTCTTCCACACAGATCCACTAGTTAATCAGTTTTGGTTATACTAATTGACTATAGGATATTAATGTTTGTATAAGTCAATACTAGATGCAGTTGTAATTGTTTTGGATTGATCACCTGATCACGCTACTGACCCTTTCCACACAGATCCACTAGTTAATTAGATTTGATTATACTAATTAACTATAGGTTCCTAATGTTTGTATAAGTCAATAGACAGAGCAGCTGTGAGATCGTTAACTCAACAAAGGTGGTTAAGCCTTTGTTTATATTGCCTTTGATCTGAGCGTAGTTCAATCGCTTGAGCTAATCTCTGATCGCTTGGACACTGATTGCCTAACAAAGAATTAGAACTGAAGCTTTTACAACGATAATTTAACCAAGCAAGAATAAAAATAAAAATAAGTTTAAATAAGAGAAAAAAATAAGAAAAATGATATAGAATAAACAAAAAGTATATATATATATATAAAAAGAAATTCCTATAAAGAAAGTAAAAAATGAAAAAAAATAATTAAAAAATAAACTCAAATAAACTAGAAAAGTAGAACTAGAAAAAAGATAAAATACCAAGTAAAATAATCTATAAAAAAAGTAAAAAATAAACTCAAATAAACTAGAACTAGAAAAGAAAGTAAAAAAGGAAAAAATAAGCTCAAATAAACTAGAACTAGAAAAAAAAAGATAGAAAACAAAGTAAAATAATCTCGACTGGGCAAAAAGTATATAAATTAAAATAAGTAGAAAATAAAACAGAACAACGAAAAAGAGCTGTCAAAAAATAAAAGAAAAAGAATTAAGCAAAAAAAACAAAGTAAACTTATACCTTATTTGGGTATAAGAATTAAATAATAGAAAGACAACCTTGGGACTGAAGATTCTTGTAGAGTCTTATAAGTCAATTGGAGAGTCTTTCTTGAGTCTTTGCTAGGCTACTTTATCTCAGGATAAATTTAGACAATAGCTTAGGAGCTCTGGAGCATTAGGTGTTATAAGTACATCTTATATTTTCACAAGACTGATTACACATGCAAGTCCAAATACGCCACTGGTGGCTGACACCACTTCACGGTTGGCTTATCTTCACAGCTCGTCTTACACACGTCCACTCTCTTCAAAAACCTGGCCAATAGACAGGGCAGCTGTGAGTCGTTAACTCAACAAATGTGGTTAAGCCTTTGTTTTTATAGCCTTTGATCTGAGCGTAGTTCAATCGCTTGAGCTAATCTCTGATCGCTTGGACACTGATTGCCTAACAAAGAATTAGAACTGAAGCCTTTACAACGATAATTTAACCAAGAAAGAATAAAATAAAAATAAGTTTAAAATAAGAGAAAAAAATAAGAAAAATGATATAGAATAAACAAAAAGTATATATATTAAAAATAAGGGAATTCCTATAAAGAAAGTAAAAAATGAAAAAAAAAATAAACTCAAAAAAACTAGAAATGTAGAACTAGAAAAAAAGATAGAATACCAAGTAAAATGATATAGACTGAGCAAAAAGTATATAAATTAAAATAAGTGGAAAACCAAAAAGAGCTGTCAAAAAATAAAAGAAAAAGAATTAAACAAAAAAAACCCCCAAAAAACAAAAAAAAACAAAGAAAACTTATACCTTATTGAGGTATAAGAATTAAATAATAGAAAGACAACCTTGGGACTGAAGAATCTTGTAGAGTCTTAAAAGTCCATTGGAGAGTCTTTCTTGGGTCTTTGCTAGGCTACTTTATCTCCGGATAAATTTAGACAATAGCTTAGGAGCTCTGGAGCATTAGGTTAATATACGTCGTACAATCGCCATACTTTAGACAGTTTAACTGACTTCCAAATTCTGTGCTTCACTGAAACCCATCTTGATTCATGACTCTCCTTACAGAAAATATAGAAACTGTCACGGTGGTGGTGTTTTGATATACGTTCGATGCGATATGATATGTACCCGAATAAAGGAACTCGAATTTGAAGCTGATGTTATTTGGATTGAAATAAATTTACAAATTTTACTCTGTTGTACTGTAGATCTGTTGTACCATAATCGTATACGCCATACCTGTAGTGGTTTAAATTATGATTTTAATAAATCAAACATCGTTCAAAATCCACATTGCACATGTGACAATATAAGCATTGAAAATTCATTTCACTACTTTTTTGTGCTACATATGTGCTACAGCGTCATCATTTATTCGATAAACTTGGCTTTATAGCCAAACTTCCTAGACCCGAATTGCATAAAATTTGTTTAGATGGCTCTACACTATTTCCAAATTCTATTAATATCCATATATTTCACACCGTACGGAATTATTTTAAAGAATCGAAAAGATTCACTTGTACTTTTTAGCTAGTTTTGTATTTCGACAATGGTTTATCTCTATTAATATTCACTTGGTATGTAATACGACATGGTCATATTATGCTAGGGTAGCATGTATATATGTATATAACTACATGTATGTAGTAAATTAAATTTCAGTGGTATTTGTAAATATTTTACATTTTACTGTGAGAAGACTCGTAAATCGTATACTTTGTTCTGATCCAGTTTGTATTGACACATATACTACTATGTATGTATTTGCAAATAAAAATTTACTATTGTTAAAACATATAGATCTGAAAAATCACCGACTAATTACTGGTCTTTATTATATCAGTCAATAGAAAAACACTTGTTATTCCAAACAAGAATATTGTATTAGGTGATCTGGATGCCGATCTGTTAAACGAAAATGATTTGCTTCAACCTATTTTGTATGCACATGATCTAAAAAATGTGATTACCAAACCAACACGAATAACTCAAACCTCCAGTAGTCTTTTTGGCTGAATTATAATATCAAATACAATTGAATTATTGAAAGCTGATACCCTAGAAGTTCCCAGTCATGTGTGTGATCACTATGCTACATTTCTGTTTTTAAAAATCTGAACACCATAATAATGCGTTTAAACGCAAAATATATATTCATATATGCACAAGCTAGCTTTACAAATATTGATAATGAAATTAGCAATACAAATTGGGATGAACTTTTAAGTGAAATTTTTTCCATAGACCAACTTATTGAGAACTTTGATACGAAAATAGATGAAATAATATGTCAGCACCTACCCTCAAAAAGACAAGCCATGGTTTAGTCATGAAATTCGAATTCAAATATGACCCCGCGATAGTTTAAGACGGAAAGCGCTCAGATCAAATAATGACTCATCTCTTAAGCTATTCAAGCAAGACAGGAATAAAGTTAACAATATTATGAAGAAATATGACAAGGAGCATTATACAATACAATACATGATAAAATCAATCAGTGAAAATCAAATTCTCAAATATACTACTAGACCATTATGAAAAGTTTCCTGTCTTCGGGAACCTACCGAAATATTCCCCCACTTTACTCTGAAGAACACAAGTCTTTAATTTACGACTAGAAATCTAAAGCCAATTTATTAAACGAATATTTTGCATATCAACTGACATGAATACTTTACCCAAATTTTCACAAAGATATGTAACTGACTGTAAACCTATTGATATATCTTCGAATATTATAAAGCAAAAATTAAAAGAAATTAATACGTCAAAATCTAGTAGACCAGGTAATTTAGATAACAAAATACTTGCTTCTGTTTATTCAACTATATGTTATCTTTAATATTTAATATTCAATAGTATTGTAAGCCATGGAATATTTCCAAGCAAATGGAAGTGAAATTGTTTAAGTGGCATTTAGTAACTGGATGAGAATACCATATGACACAATTACATGGAATACAAGTTACTTATAGAGTTATTTCGGCGACGTTTCAACGAGAGTTCTCTCGTCTCAAGCAAAGAATGACAACCATGGTACATTGAAGATGTATATACACAATATGGAACAAAGCCAAACATCTATATACAATCAGAGATAATCATTTGGGTAGGCAGTCATAAGGGTGGATATAGTGAACTGTGTACAAAGAGAACATAATTATAAAGACAGCTAGTTGGGCGGTGACCATGCTAGCACAGAACAAACCCACTAGGAGACCATATAGAGTTTATAGAATATTTCGGGATTGGACTTGCGTAGAAAATCATATAAATTACCATGCTTACTTTTATAATCGTATTTGAGTTTTAATTCATATTTTTTTGTAATTGGTTTTAGATTGTATTAAATTCAGCCTATTTACAGTAGTCTTATTGCGATTATATACAAATAAAGCAGATTTATATTCATGGTATTTACTTTTACAGTCGTCTGTAAACCATGGCTTATCAAGTTTTGTTATTTTACGAGGCCTTTTTTCTGATTGCAGTGTTTACAGTGTGTACTGATATAAAATCAGATAAACATTTGGAAAAGCCTTATATACAGTTGTCAACCCTGTCCTGAGTAGTGTTGTGCGCGTGGCAGAAATTCGTTAACAATTCTTGGTTATCTCTCAGTGTCTTACAAATATCATCAATGTTCACTCAATTAATTTGACTACTAGTTACTGCTCTTTGTTCACACTTATCTACTTTATTGTTACCATGTACTGGTTTTGGGTTTTTTTTGTTGGATTAAATACGTTAAATATTATGGGTGAATGATCAGAGAATTCGTTGAAATGGCCAGATTGAAAGTATTTAATAAGTGATAAATGTTTGGCATGAAGCAATAGATAATCAATAAGACTACTGCCTTTATTTGAACAAAATGTAAAACTACCATCGGTATCATTCTTATGCCTACCATTCACAATTCTTAACCCTGTAGCTTTACAAAGAGATATCAGTTGTCTACCAAACTGGTTAATAGAGATATCCATATTGCCCCCAGTTGGTAATTTAACATCTGGGGTATAACTACATATATGGGATATTTTGCTGGAAATAGAGTCTGAAAATATATCATTTTCTATAAACTCATCTAATATACCTAATCTAGAATTAAAATCACCGGTTACAATAACCAAACCATGATCATCATACTTAGCTACAACATCCTGTAATACGATAAATAGATTACCAAAATACTTATAATAGAAAAAGCTACCATTTGGTGGGAAGTAGCATGCAATAATATACAGAGTTTTTGCATATCCACATAATTTAATAACCACAATAGTATCATACAAATTTTCTACTATGGTACATGTATGTAATATCACATTGTTAATTAGGACGACTAATCCCCCACCCTTAGCCCAGTCTCTTGCAAAAGCGAAAGCCGTATAATTTGTGAGCCCGATCTCATCGTGTACGGAAATCCAACACTCATACAACATTAGTACATCATAATGAAAAAGTAGATTGACAAAACCGTCATCTTTCAACTTTCTACATAATCCTTGACCGATGTTCCATGATAAAAATGATAACTCAGATCTACTCTCCGGGATTTCCTACGCCGTTGGATTGTTTTCTGTAGGAATATACTCCATGTCATTATCATAAGTATAAGACGGAGATCCTCTACTCAGGCATCGCCTCTTACTACATCTGTCCGTTGGGGGATCTTTCCATGGTCTGTACACAGGCGCAGTTCTGGGCAAAGTGTTTTCATAATCATCGTCATAAACAGGCTGTTCATACAACTTCCCATCTATAAAGAGTTTATCTCTTACCATCCGAGTTATGTGACCTTTCTGCTTATATGTCTTCATGACACGGTAGAGTATTTTTCGCTTCTCTTTAATAATGGCTGGAAATTGTTGGTTGATGCCATACGGCTTACCTTTGAGTCGGTTTGAAATACTGAGTATATACTTCAGGTCTCGGTGGTAAATGAATCTGGCTACAATTGGGCGATTACGCCCCATGTCATGTCGATCAAACCGATGCACGTTCCCAAATTCAAAATGGTAATCTACACCTCATTCTCGTAAAATAAACATTCTTAGTAACTATTCTGTATTTTCACCTGAATTTTCTTTTAGACCTCGAAATATAAGGTTATTTTTCATAGAGCGACACTTCAGGTCAATGACAGTTTGGAGAAGTTTATCTTGCTCACCCTCAATAGTACTCACTTGATTTACTACTGACTTATAATGATAACTGATAACTTTTACGTCTGTAGAAAGTTTCTCAATCCTTTCATAATTTTCTTCGGTTTTCTGACTATCCTTATCACATAAATTACTGATCTTCTTCAGGCTATCATCCCTGTCTTTATATTTCTTTTTCGTAGTTTTTAGATCACTATCTATCACCGATATTTGGCTCTTCATTCCAGCTAACATTGACTCAATATTTCCAATTTTGATCATTACATTTTCTAACCTTTTCATTCTTAAATCCATATTAGTTAATAACTGAACAATTTGATTCATAACAGTTCCATCATCTGGTAAATCCATAGATCTATCGACAACGTGAAGTAAACTTTCGAAGGACATCTTATATTTTCACAAGACTGATTACACATACAAGTCCAAATACGCCACGGGTGACTGACACCACTTCACGGTTGGCTTATCTTCACAGCTCGTCTTACACACGTCCACTCTCTTCAAAAACCTGGGCAATAGACAGAGCAGTTGTGAGATCGTTAACTCAACAAAGGTTGTTAAGCCTTTGTTTTTATATAGCCTTTGATCTGAGCGTAGTTCAATCGCTTGAGCTAATCTCTGATCGCTTGGACACTGATTGCCTAACAAAGAATTAGAACTGAAGCCTTTACAACGATAATTTAACCAAGAAAGAATAAAATAAAAATAAGTTTAAAATAAGAGAAAAAAATAAGAAAAATTATATAGAATAAACAAAAAGTATATATATATATATATATATATATATAAAGGGAATTCCTATAAAGAAAGTAAAAATGAAAAAATAAACTCAAACTAGAAAAGTAGAACTAGAAAAAAAAGATAGAATACCAAGTAAAATGATCTAGACTGAGAAAAAAGTATATAAATTAAAATAAGTGGAAAACCAAAAAGAGCTGTCAAAAAATAAAAGAAAAAGAATTAAACAAAAAAAAACCAACAAAAACAACAAAAAAACAAAGAAAACTTATACCTTATTTAGGTATAAGAATTAAATAATAGAAAGACAACCTTGGGACTGAAGAATCTTGTAGAGTCTTAAAAGTCAAGTGGAGAGTCTTTCTTGAGTCTTTGCTAGGCTACTTTATCTCAGGATAAATTTAGACAATAGCTTAGGAGCTCTGGAGCATTAGGTGTTATCAGTACGAGTACTAATTAACCTGTGTGTCGCGAAATGTCGGCGTGGCCCGTCTCTGTTTATATACGTCGTACAATCGCCATACTTGTTCTATCAAACTAAAACAAGTATGGCGGTTATTATTTTTTTTATTTAATTATTTCTGAAGTTTTGTAATCGGAGTTCAGCTTTAAGTAATTGTCAATACTTCACCAAAACTCGCCTTCAATCAGACAAAACTTGAATATATTTTAGACAGCTTAACTGACTTCAAAATTTTGTGCTTCACTGAAACCCACCTTGATTCACGTGTTAATAGTATTCAGTTCGAACTATCTGAGTATGACTCTCCTTCAATCAGACAAAACTTGAATATATTTAAGACAGTTTAACTGACTTCCAAATTCTGTGCTTTACTGAAACCCATCTTGATTCATGACTCTCCTTACAGAAAAGATAGAAACTGTCACGGTGGTGGTGTTTTGATATACGTTCGAAGCGATATGATATGTACCCGAATAAAGGAACTCGAATTTGAAGCTGATGTTATTTGGATTGAAATAAATTTACAAATTTTACTCTGTTGTACTGTAGATCTGTTGTACCATAATCGTATACGCCATACCTGTAGTGGTTTAAATTATGATTTTAATAAATCAAACATCGTTCAAAATCCACATTGCGCATGTGACAATATAAGCATTGAAAATTCATTTCACTACTTTTTAGTGCTACATATGTGCTACAGCGTCATCATTTATTCGATAAACTTGGCTTTATAGCCAAACTTCCTAGACCCGAATTGCATAAAATTTGTTTAGATGGCTCTACACTATTTCCAAATTCTATTAATATCCATATATTTCACACCGTACGGAATTATTTTAAAGAATCGAAAAGATTCACTTGTACTTTTTAGCTAGTTTTGTATTTCGACAATGGTTTATCTCTATTAATATTCACTTGGTATGTAATACGACATGGTCATATTATGCTAGGGTAGCATGTATATATGTATATAACTACATGTATGTAGTAAATTAAATTTCAGTGGTATTTGTAAATATTTTACATTTTACTGTGAGAAGACTCGTAAATCGTATACTTTGTTCTGATCCAGTTTGTATTGACACATATACTACTATGTATGTATTTGCAAATAAAAATTTACTATTGTTAAAACATATAGATCTGAAAAATCACCGACTAATTACTGGTCTTTATTATATCAGTCAATAGAAAAACACTTGTTATTCCAAACAAGAATATTGTATTAGGTGATCTGGATGCCGATCTGTTAAACGAAAATGATTTGCTTCAACCTATTCTGTATGCACATGATCTAAAAAATGTGATTACCAAACCAACACGAATAACTCAAACCTCCAGTAGTCTTTTTGGCTGAATTATAATATCAAATACAATTGAATTATTGAAAGCTGATACCCTAGAAGTTCCCAGTCATGTGTGTGATCACTATGCTACATTTCTGTTTTTAAAAATCTGAACACGCAAAATATATATTCATAAATGCACAAGCTTTACAAATATTAATAATGAAATTAGCAATACAAATTGGGATGAACTTTTAAGTGAAAATTTTTCCATAGACCAACTTATTGAGAACTTTGATACGAAAATAGATGAAATAATATGTCAGCACCTACCCTCAAAAATAATAACAATTCATCCAAAAGACAAGCCATGGTTTAGTCATGAAATTCGAATTCAAATACGACTCCGCGATAGTTTAAGACGGAAAGCGCTCAGATCAAATTATGACTCATCTCTTAAGCTATTCAAGCAAGACAGGAATAAAGTTAACAATATTATGAAGAAATATGACAAGGAGCATTATATAATACAATACATGATAAAATCAATCAGTGAAAATCAAATTCTCAAAAGTACTACTAGACTATTATGAAAAAATTTTCTGTCTTCGGGAACCTACCGAAATATTCCCCCACTTTACTCTGAAGAACACAAGTCTTTAATTTACGACTAGAAATCTAAAGCCAATTTATTAAACGAATATTTTGCATATCAACTGACATGAATACTTTACCCGAATTTTCACAAAGATATGAAACTGACTGTAAACCTATTGATATATCTTCGAATATAATAAAGCAAAAATTAAAAGAAATTAATACGTCAAAATCTAGTGGACCAAAATACAGATAACAAATTTAGATAACAAAATACAGATTTCCAGATTTATAAATATGTTTAAGTTCTTTAACAAAATAATTGAGGAACAGAGTGGAAAATGAAAACTATGTGAAGACTATAACTTATTAACGGATGTACAAAAATATTGGGTAAAATTCTACAGATAGAAGTATGAAACATTGGGTGTTACGAAAATAACTGAAGCACATTGTATAAGTTGATATCCAAAGTTAAAGTAAGGTATACGTAAAATAATATAAACGTATGTTAAAATTATTTCCAAAAGCATTGTAAATATTATAAAACATTAATGAACATTATGAAAAAGGGCATACACCCACTGTAAGAAATGATTAACAAAAAGGATAATAATTGAGAAAAACACTATATGAGAAATTGAGGGGGGGGGGGGCTTACTCTAAATTAAAAAAATCATGAATGCAATGGGAGAATAGACAGGGTGGTGTATTAATTGATGAGACTGGGATGGATAGACCAGGATCGCGGTCGCTTTCTGGATGGTACCTTAGAGTTTTCTTGTCTTTTTGTTGTGTTGGTTAACTGTCAGTGTTTTCGTATTTTCCCAATCCACTTTGTGGCGACCATTGTTGCTTGGATGTTGGGCTATTGCTGAGGTATTGTTGGCTGCTAAGCATTGATGCTCTTTGATACGGACATTTAACGGCCGTTTAGTTTCTCCTATATAGGCCTGGCTACACGAGCACGAAACTTTGTAGACACACCCTTTTGGTTGTTGTGGGATGGATGGGTTGGTCTTTCCGTTGGCTCGGAGTAAGTCTTTCAAGGTGCAGCTGCTGGAAAAGACCGTATCAATGCCTGCCTGCTTCGGGATTCTTTTGACGTGGTAGGATGAACTGCCGTTATATGGTATACTGACGTGTATGGGTGAAAGTTTCTCCTATATAGGCCTTGCTACACGAGCAAGAAACTTTGTAGACACACCCTTTTGGTTGTTGTGGGATGGATGGGTTGATCTTTCCGTTGGCTCGGAGTAAGTCTTTCAAGGTGCAGCTGCTGGAAAAGACCGTATCAATGCCTGCCTGCTTTGGGATTCTTTTGACGTGGTAGGATGAACTGCCGTTATATGGTATACTGACGCGTATGGGTGAAAGGTCTATTCTTGCTAGCTTCTCGGTAGAATGTCGGGTCGCTATAGTGGAATTAATGTTTTTTATTGATTAGCTGCTTGGGGTACTGGTTAAAAGTGGAGAAGACTTGTTTGAGGTGATCGATTTCTTGCTGTAGGAGATCATGGTCACATTATTATTCTATTTTTTAATCATTTCTTACAGTGGTTGTATGCCCTTTTTTATAATGTTCATTAATGTTTTATAATATTTACAATGCCTTTGGAAATAATTTTAACATACGTTTATATTATTTTACTTATACTTTACGCCAACTTTAGACATTAACTTATACAATGTGCTCCAGTTATTTTAATAACACCCAATGTTTCATACTTCTATCTTATGTATGTATATCCAATTATCTGTCTGTTTGGTGTTTAACGTCTGCTTCCAATTAAGTGATATCGCAGACAACACATATGAGAGCCGAAGCTGCTTTCTGTTTTTTAGAATATGATTTTGCAATCTTTCCATTTTGGCCTTAGGCCATGGATAAGATTTAGTGGGAAGTTCTTCCCTTTATTTAATATAAAATATATCGTTTGGTAGATTTTCTCTTATGCTTCTGGGTTGGTAGATGACATCTTTGTGTTTAGGTGCCAGGCCCGTCTTATCGTGACCTCCCCTTACTCCACTATCCCACTCTGTAGGTTTGGTGTCTGTTTTTCGCAGAATAGTTTTTAGATGCCGAGCCCGTCTGATCATGACTCCCTCTTACTCCACTATCCCGCCAGTTTTGTAAATGTCATATTGTTATTATTGTTATTATAAATAGATTAAAGTAAATAAGTTAAAATAAGTAAATCAAAATCAGATAAAGTAAAATTTAATAGATTAAAATAAATAAGTTAAAAAAAAAAGATTAAAATAAATAAATTAAAATAAATACATTCTTTGTAGGATGGTCGGGCTTCCTTCGTAAGGACTTCTTTACTCAGCCATCCTATGTTTAATAATAATAAAATAAAATAGAATAAATAAATTAAAATAAATAAGTAAAAATGAAAAGATTACAAAAAATGAATTAAAATAAATAAATTATTTGTAGGATGGTTGGGCTTCCATCGTGAGGACTTTTTTTACTCGGCCATCCTACGTAGCTCTCTATTGAATTTTTAATGTCTATTGATTTAATACTGGATTATCTTTTAGCATTTCACATATGGTTTCTATATATGGTCTCTTAGTGGGTTTGTTCTGTGATAGCATAGTCACAGCCAAATTAGCTGTCTTTATAATTATGTTTTCTTTGTACACAGTTAACTATACCCGCCCTTATGGCTTCCCACCCCTTTGATGGTTTCTAAATAAATCTCTCTGAATGTATATAGATGTGGGTCTTTGTTCCATATTGTGTATATATATCTTCAATGTACTATGGTTGTTATTCTTCGCTTTATAAAAACGGGAGAACCCTCGTTGAAACATCGCCGAAATAACTCTATACGTATCTTGTATTCCATATAATTGTGTCATGTGCTAAATGGAAGTTAGCTCATGTTATCCCGCTACATAAAAAAAGATGAACGATTTTATTCTCAAAACTATCGACCAATATGCTTACTAAATAGTGTTTCTAAATTATTTGAACGTATAATTTATCAACACTTATTAACCTATATTTTAAATAATAGTTGTATTAATAATATCAATCTGGGTTCCTTCCAGGAGTTTCAACCGTGCACCAACTGCTTGAAATGTACGATCTCATATGTAATTCACTTCATAAGAAAGGATCTATAGCTTTCATATTTTGTGAGATATAGAAAGCTTTTGACAGAGGGTCTCGTAGGAAAGCTTTTGACAAAGTGTCTCATATAATTACGGTATCACTGGCAAATTACATGATCTCGTTTCATCTTATCCCTCAAATCGTCATCAGATGGTACTGATAGACAGAACATCATCTGATATAAGGCATACAAATTCTGGGGGTCCACGGACCTTTATTTTTTCTTATTTACATTAACAATATTTTCTGATGGTATATCTGGAATCACGCGTTGATTCGCTGACGATACGTCTTTGTCTTCTTCTTCAAAATGTAATGAAAAGATTGAATCTTCAGTTATCAAAAAATTAGTTATCCGCCTTATATTAAATATGATAACACGTATATATTAGATACGTCGGTCCATAAACACCTAGGGATGTTTCTTCAAAACAACGGGAAATGGAATCATCATGTTGACTTTATAATTAAGGCAGCTTCATTCAAACTTAATCAACTTCGTAGGATTCACTTAATAAACTCTATAAAGGTTTTATTTTGCCTATAACTGAATACTGATTGTAAAGTTTGGGATAACTGTAGTAGTTATAATTCAGATAAATTAGAAATTGGTCAGAAGAAAGCAGCTCGGCTTGTTACAGGAAATACAATTTACGCCTCCGGACAATCTTTATGTTTTGAAACTGCATGGTCAAAATTAAGTGAAAGAAGAAAGATTAGACGTTTATAACAGTTACATAAATTAATCCATGGAATCTGTCCCATGTATTTTACTAATACTTTAAATTTTGTAAACGAATACCAAGCACCTTACAACTCAAATATTCGGGAATCCCGTTGTCGTGTTAGTATCAGGCGAAAGTCATTCTTTCCGAAAACTATTAGTGAATACAATAATTTATCAAAACAAACGTTAAAGAATTTTAAAAATCTCTAAAACCAAAAATAAAGCCACGAAAATTCAGAAGTATTGATCTATTTACCACAACCGTATTCGATATTGATGAAGTAGTTTCAGTTTTGATCTATTTCGTTCACATATAATTGAAAAACCGATACTGTAGTTATAATGCTATATCTGTCGAAAATTCGTATCACTATTTTTTTGAATGCCCGAAATATAGTAATCAACACTGTGCCCTTTTCAGTAAACTGACATGGCTTGGAAATATTCCTTTCACTGAATTACATGATCTATTTCCACATTGTTCGTCGCTACTATCAAAAACATTAAATAAAATGTTAGTTTTACGTATTCAAAGGTATATCAAAGACTCGAAACGTTTAACCTATAATTATACTATTCAAAAAAAGTAGGGGGTATTTGATTTTAGGGGCATAATTCTAAAATAAGCAAATGACTACGACAAAAGTCATTATAGAACCTTACAGAAGAGACATTTCCAGTTACATGTAACGCCCAAAGGCACCAATAGCTACCGCAAGGAATGCAGATGATGCTTGGGATCATCATGGAGGTCCAACCCAAGATTTGCACGACTCTGACTTTGAATGTTACAGCCATTGTGACATTGAATTTCAGGGTGGAAACATCAGTTTAATTGTTTTAGTGACCAGAAAACAAATTTTGATATGCGTCGGCTTACCCAAAATGAAAGGTTACGTGCCCTCGGTATGCTACTGATCGGCGCAACACAGGCGGTTGTGGCGGGGACGATGAATGTTTCTCAGTCTGTCATAAACAGGCTATGGTCCAGATACCGTGATGCACAATCTGTACAGGACAGACCACGCTCAGGTCGACCAAGGGCGACAACTCAAGCCCAGGATCGATTTATCTGTACCTTGGCCTTGAGAAATCGTGTCATCACAGCGAATCAGATCAGCGCTCGTCTTCAAACAGACACTGGTGTGAGAGTGAGTGGCCAGACCATTCGGAATCGACTGCATAGGGGTCACCTTCGCGCCCGACGTCCTCGGGTGATCCCTTGTTTGAGAGATCATCCCATTCAGGCAAGACGTCGTTGGTGTAAGGATCGTCAACACTGGGATAATCGACGCTGGAGCAATGTGATGTTTTCAGATGAGTCAAGGTTCACTGTTGATTTTTTGTACAGACGTAGGAGGGTGTGGCGTCGTCGAAACGAGCGCTTCCAAGACGTTAACGTCATCAGACATGATCGATTTGGGGGTGGTTCTGTTATGGTGTCGGTTGGCACCACTGTTGCTGGAAGAACGGCTTTACATGTTGTTGCAGGGCGTGCTACAGGCCAGTACTACCGGGACAACATCTTGGCAGTCCCATGTTGTGCCGTTCGCACGACGTCATGGCCGCCGTTTCATCTTCCAGGATGACAACGCAAGATGTCACAGGGCCAGGATCGTTACAGGTTATCTCCAACAACAGAACATCACCACATTACCTTGACCAGTCCCTACCTCTCCCCCATCGAGCATGTCTGGGACATGCTTGGGCAGAGGTAACGTTAACGTTTACAACGTCCTGCCAATGTCCAAGAACTTGCTGCTGCGTTGCAACAGGAATGGGACAATCTGGACCAAAACGACCTTAGACGTCTCATTAGGAGTATGCCACGTCGGATCAATGATTGTTTGGCAAACAGAGGTGGATTTACCCGTTACTGACTTTGTTGTGATGCTGTGGTAACTTTGCTGTTTGACCCCGGGTATCATTTTACCCTTATAATGGCCAGGCTGTGCCTTACATAGTCTAACGATCATTTGGAATAAATCGATGAATGTTTCTTTGTCAGTTTCATGAGGTGACTTTAATAACACTTACAAATCAAATATCCCCTACTTTTTTTAAATAGTATATAAACAATTACTATAATAATGTTACAATAAGTAAACGAATTAGTTTGCATTAGCTAATACAATTTACAAGGAAGTTTTGTAAATAAATGCACATAATATGTTTATTTTAGTTGAATGAAAAATAAATTCGCCATGCTATTTTTATATAACTTTTTTATTGATATTTAATTTGTTATAAATTGTTCTTTATTTTGCAATCAAATATGTTTTAGTAATACTAAATATAATTACATCTATATATAAGATAGAGTGAATTACGTTAATTTAAAAACATAATTTTGTACCATTATAGATATATTAAATAACATATGTACATGTTAAAACGGTGTTTGTATTAAAGGGGTTAAAAAATATTTATTTGCAATTAAAAGGGTAGGGTTTTTTACACACTCTTTCAAAAATCTATGATAATACTTTCATCATAATCATAAACAATAAGTAATGATGGATTGATAAATATATCAATAAACTTATTCCTATTCTTGAAACATGTACTGATATATTATAGATTATCATTCAATACGTTTTTAAATATAGATACAAACATTCGGCGTTTATATATCGCCAGGCGTGTTGTAGATAAAACAACATCGCACAGGTCAGCATGACTAGTGTCTTCAGTAGATTGAATTTATAATAGTAAAATGGATTTAAAATCACTGTCCTTAATTTTATGCTTGAAAATATCATTAAGTATCTCCTTTAGCAAGGCATTTAAATTTGAAAGACAATTACATTCTATAAACATATGAAAAATATCTTCTATTTCTGACAGGGCACATATTATTATCAACAATATTTACTTTACATAATTTTTCCATAATCCAAACAATATTATGAGCAATTTTAAAATTCAAATCAATACTCTTAGGTTTTTTATAATTCTTAAAAAAACACTTTTCCATACAACAGGCCAATTAACATTAATATCGTTCTTCTTCCAATAACTATAGGATGTGGGTTCAGAAACATACTTTTTAAGTCATACTTTATAACACAATTGTGAAGTAAGCTCATTGGATTTGACAAGCATACCATTAATTTTAAAAAAAACCAACGCCATTTTCAACACTGGGTTTCAATAATATCCCTCCATGATTCGGGTATTGATGATACAATTATTTGAAAATGCTTTAAAATCTTGTCAGTATTATAAGTGTGATTATCCTCATTTATAACATCATTTCTGGAATGAAAAGGGATACAACCGGATTTAACATAATAAATAATACCATAAACATATTTAATACCAGATGGTTGAAATAATTTAAACTCTAACTTTCGACTATTATGTCTAATAAGGCTATTATTAAAAAACGTTTGAATAGAAATTTCTTTAATAGATGTAGGTTCCGGAAGTTTAGATAGCGTATTCTTGTCTAAATTAAGCACAACCTTTCTCAAAACATGTAGCTTTTGAAAGATAATACTGCATGGTACTTTTCCATACATGTTTGTAATTGATGTCACAAAATTTAATAATCCATTTTAAACATAAAGCTTGACATTTAAATTTAATATTGGGTAGATTTAATCCACCGTCTGCTTTTGTTTTAAAAAGCGTTGTGTATTTAGCACATGGCGGCTTGCCTCTCCAACTAACGAGAGATGTTATTCCACGCTCTGTGGCGACTGGTAACGGTAAAACACTCGCTGTATACCACAGTTTTGATAACCAGTAATACCCCCGTTTCACTGGGCTTCGGAAAGCTGCGGTACTCACGGACGTCCGCGGAATGGCTTCTACGGAAAAGCTTCGGCATTTTTACGCGGAAAAGTGGAAAAAAAATTCCACGGAAAAAATCCATTTCACAGGCCATCGGAATACCTTCGGAACAGTAACGGTATCTTCGGAACACATACAGGTAAACTACGGTACAAATTATGGCGAAGCGGCGGAGATACTGCGGAACATTTAGGAATGCGCCCGGATCGTCACGGAAGGTATTCGGACAACTTGCGGGCTACACTCGGCAATGGCGGAAAATACGCGGGATAACTGCGGTAGCTGGTGGCACTAATCCGTTTGGTAAGTTAGAACTTCAGAATGACTGCGGACCATCTTCGGCAACCGCATTTCGTCTCGGGCCAATCGCCACGTACTTGTGGAAAATCGGTAAAGATCAAAACATGACACCGGATTCCGCCGATAAAATCACTGTTTTGAAGACAGAAAACACGGACTCATATCCCCATTTTACTAGACCGCGGTAGACTTGCGGAAGAAAACCGCAATTATACCGCAAAGTACCGTATGTCTCTCCTGTTGAACCGTATTGTTCCGCTAGGAAGCGCTTTAAATCCGTATTCATTCCGCATCATTTGCAGCCTTCCACGCGCCGAAAATTTTCCGCAAATGTTCTTTTGAACATGTTCGAAAGAACGTTTGCGGAAATAGTTGTTCGTGCTCTTCCGCATTTAAACCGGGCGCGATCCGTAACATTCTCAAGTTTTCCGCTGTTATTCCGTATACAAACACAGTTGCCGCAAGTTGTCCATGGTATAATGTGCTTTCCTCTTCAAAACAGCAATTTTATAGGCGAAATCATGTGCTCTTTACCAATTATTCCGCAGGTACGCCGTGATTGATCCGAGGCCAAACGCTATTGCCGAAGATCGTCCTCACTTGTTGTTGCGCATTTATTCCACGTCGTAGGCCAGTACTCAGCGATTATTCGGCAGTTCTACCGTGCCAAACGGATTAGTATCGCCAGATACCGCAGTTATTCCGCTACTGCCGAGTGTGACCCACAAATTATCCTTATGTCTTCTGTGCTCATTCCCACGTGTTCCCCAATTTCTCCGTGATTCTTTTCCCGCAGCTCTGCCGTCGAGGTAGAAATATCTATCAACGGAATGCCTGCGGTATACATGCGGACAACTTGCGGCAAATATGTTTGTATACGGAATAACCGCGGTAGACTCTCTGATTAATCCCGGTTTGATTGCGAAAGGGCACCGAAAATTTGTCCGCAAACGATATTTAAAGGAAAGTTCGCGGAACAATTTGGGATAGCAAAAGTCTGTCGACGACGAGGAATGACCACGGATTCACTGTGCTTCCTGGTGGAGCCATACGGAGTGAGAGGAAGATTTACGGATTTCCTTCCGCAAGTCTTCCATGGCCCAGTGAATTGGGGGTATAAGCGTAATATGTCATCTGCTCCACAAGTTGTTTAATCTTACTTATCTTATTGTCCCAATTTAAACTATTAAAAACATTTTGATTCGTTCCTAAATATACACCCAAAATTTCAATAGTATCAGAAACAACTTTAACAACTTTAGCATCAATATCATAATCAGAATCTAAATATTCGCTTTTGCCAATAGGTAGTTATTCGGACTTAGATGTATTTATTGTCGCTCTGGATGCCAAACAATATAAATTTAAAACATTAAAAACAGAATTCACGGAGTCTATATTGGATAAAGTTAAATTAGTATCATCGGCATGTTGGTAAATTAATGACACAATATCAGAATTATATATGGGTATTCATTTTAAAGGAGATTGCTTAATTAATAAATTTAAAGGTTCTGCTGTAATGACATATAAAATTGCTTATAATGGGCACTGTTGTCTAACAGACAGACCTATCTATATATACCTCATTTATATTTATAAATAAGTGAAAGCATTCCATTTCGCATAGAGCAAGCCATTATTTGATTGTCATATATAAACTTAAGAACATGTAAATATAAAGGACCTAATAAAATCCAAAACTTTAAATATAGTTCTGGCGCATAGGAGTCTAGACATGGACTTTTATTTTTAGTAAAGTTTATAGACATTTAATGTAAAGTAATACTTTTATCGCCAGATTATCTGTCTATAGTTAAGATATTATTAGGCATTACTAAACATCATTTATAGCACTTAAATTATCAACATCTTTAGCATATATATTACTAATATAAAATAGAACTAATTCTTTAATACATTTATTATTATGTCTCTGTTTTTCTAAACTTAAAAAATATAATGTATTCCTATATCTTTCTACAGCGTGTTGTACTTTTGATTTTAATATAACTATTCGGTCATCCAACACCCCACTTCGTCAAGGGATTATGATTAAGTCCTAATGATCTGAACATGAACTGCATAATTAGCTGCAGTCAAGTGCATAATTAGCTGCAGTCAAGAACTAAACGTCCCGTGAGTAAAGAAATTCAAGCATCAAAAGGAACTGGTATTCCTTACAAAGAGTTACTGTTAAACCCCATTCGATTCTCTTCCGTAATGAGGGGGGGACAGGCGGTAGAATTAAAAGTAGATTGACAGCCCCAAGAAACAACGGACGAGGCGATCAAGATACACTGGAAGCAAGGCAAGCGAATTACCGGTGACAGATTAAATGCCAATATCGTTCCCGTCCACCGTGTTGCCATTTTCCTAAACTCATTTGGATTAAAGAAGTCCGTTACTCAATATCATCCAAAATCTTCGACATTGAAAACACGATTTTTTTGTTAATTTGAATCAGCATTGGTGTTGTGACCTTACCTCGAAAAGATTGGCTTCTGATCTCTAATATTTAAGACAAAACAAACATTTTAGCATTGCACCATAATGCGATTCAGCGCCATTTGTAACCGGCTAGACATATTCCACAAGTCATGTCAAACGGTGATATCATATTCTTATTTGGAGAGCATGTGCAATCGGTGTTGACTGGAATAACTAGGCGCTAGAAACTGACTTTCGGTTGAGATTTCTGATGTATTTCGCCGAACATAACTGATGGTAATTTACAGCAAAACGGAAACGATTGAATGTAAAACAGTTTATATAAATTCATATTACATCATTATGTGTATTGCGACCTATTTGTACCATTTTCTAGGTCAAAAATATTAACGATTTATCTCCTTTAATGAATATAACATTGGGGTGATTGGGTTTTAGTATCTCTAGGTTTTGTTGGAACAGGGGAAGGGCAGAAGAAAAATGAAAAGAGGGATGGGGCGCAATGTTTTCATTTGGGTGGGCATTTCCTGGTAACTCTGTCGAAATTCAAGGGCACATTTTCGGAAGGGAGTGCACATACCAACATTTTCCCTTTTGTTCATGTGTGATTGACTACCTTCCCAATACGGCTCTACAATAAAATGTTTTGCTTAGATGAGCAATTCCATTCTAGATGCTTTATAAATATGTTAGATGTGCAAGTAATTAATGGGTGTCATCTATTTAGGGACACCAGCAAAAATGTGTTTTGGTCACTGGACTGACTAGACCTTAATATAGGCTCCTTGGAGTAAAAATGTGTTCCTAATTCCATGTCCTTTATCAATAGCCTTAACAATATAATCAGTGATTTCAATTAATTAATATATAGTATAATCATTTTGTTTAAAGCCCGATTCAAAAGGGAAAATAGTTTCATTTTTCAGTAAAAAATTATGTTAGTATTTATGAAGACATTTCCAAAAACTTTGTCTAAACAGCATTCGCAACGGGAACAACATTGACACGCTTCCAAATATTTGAATAGTTGCCGAATTTAAATAATAAAGTAAACAGAATAGCTAGGGGTTTAGATAAGGTTTTAAAACATGATTTGAATATACGATTGTTCACATGATCGGCACCTGTAGCCTTGCTAATATTTTAGGATAATAAAATGTTACTAACGTCTTCAATAGAAAAACTTTGATCTTCGATAAATACGTCATTGGGTGTTACAATTGGTTCTGGTTACGAAATACGAAATTGTCTGAGTTACAACAGTGATCCTGATGTTTTGAAGTATGTTCTACTCCGACTTGGCTAATGAAAACAGGCTCACGCCATACATTGTGTTTTGCGGGAAACTTTGCTACGGTCTACTCTAATATCAAATCCTAACAGCCAAGGGATCTTTTACGTGCACGTTTTTTTTCGTCCCATCCCAATAACTGTACAGCTCTCCTACATCCCAGAAAGAGGGAACCATGCCAGAAAATATCGGCCAATACCGGGATCAAACCTGTGACCCCCAGCTCGGAAATGAAGTCATCACCAAAAAGCAAAGTTTACAGAGGTCCTCGGCTAGAACCCAAACTGAATTCGATTTGCCCTCCACTTCCATCATAGAGATCAGGGATGAAATTGATATGCATCATCGTTCTACTCAAGCCAGTCCAGGAAGTCATCAGGTTTTGAGATGTATACCTGAAATGTTAAATTTGGATGTGAGTGAGAATTATGGAGCGAATACTATCCAGGCAATTGGATCACTGACATTCTAGAAAATGGTCAAAATGTGGAATTATGTCATGCAGTTACATGCCAATGGGATTAGCCAGGCCTGTGCAGTACCAAATTTCCCGCCTGTTAGTGAGCAGAAGTGGGGATCGGGTTGGGTGTACTTCGTAAAGTGTTTGAAATGAATGCACATTTATCTCACCTGTTCTGATTCTTTTTTTTAAATACTTTCTTGAGATCAATAAATCCAATCTATGAAATATTACCCTGGCACCTGAAATGATAGAAAGCTGGGGATAAATATGCAATAAAAAACAGTGAGAAAATACGAAAGAAAAAAAATGTTTTCAACTGAAAATAGAAAAAAAATCTCTTTATTTGTAGCGAATATCCAATCACTGGCCCTCAAACAAGAAACCAGCTAACAGTCAGTAAAAGAGTACAAAATGAGTGCAACATAAGTCTAAGCCAATCTCGATGGTAGATACCATGTTTTGAGGTTCGGTCTAAATATTAAGGCCAACATGTTAACATTTCATTGTACGATGTTAACACATGGTAGGTCTAAATATTAAGGCCAACTGCAGACTTGGTTCAAGGTCACGTGTAAATAGGGTTTTGGGCACATAATTTTTTGACAAGTCTGTGGGTTGGGGCTAGGGTCAGGACTAGCTGTCTTGGCATAGGCCTACGGCAAATGCATTTTGACGAGATTGTGGGTTAGGGCCAGGACTACGTCTTGGGTTAGGTTTAAGAATTTGGGGAGGGGTTAAATCTCCGCATAAGCACTGGCCTAGGATGACATCCCAAATTTACACTCAGCCAACGGATACACCAAATAATGGCTATTTTTATCTCAAAAAGTCAACAAAAAAACTACTGTTGGGCAATAAAAAGCAGTATTCTTACCTTTACTCACAATTCATATTCAAAAATTTAGAAAACAGTGGCGGGCAACGTATCAACATTCGAAATACATGATGGGATACAGGACTAAGAATTATTTGCCCATAGACTTCCATGTCAAATGGCTGTAACATCACAGGCTGTAGCTTTTTGCTCAACATTCCGTTGGTTTCAATCTTTTTAAGGCACATTGGGGACCACATTTGGCAATCTCATGATCACAAACTTGTAGGGAGTTGATCGTTTAGATTTTTTGCTACAGGGATTTGAAGTTGACTGGGGTGAAAATCTCACTTCTGATACATTGCATTGCTCCGCAGAAAGACATTTTACACCCCATCCCTCCACTGTAATATAACCAGTATGGCCCAAAAACTGCTATAAAATTGCAAATTTGATCCCTTTTCTCCTATTCTAGACCAAAAAGTCAACCCCAAAATTAAGGCAGGGATTCTCTATTAATAACTGGCACGATCATGAAAAATAGGCAAATAATTACTAGTCTTAGACCATATACTCCCTCATAGATTTCTAATTAATCAAAGGGACACGAATCCTGTAGTTTTCCCACTCTTAGCTTGAATGACGTCCTCGTCATTATTAATGTTATTAAAGAGACGTACAAAATAGATTAAACTTATTTTAAAACAACGAGTATAATGCTTCCATTTCTAATATTAACATTCCAATTGAGATAAACTTATAGCTATTATTATTATGACTCCTCTGGAATTTAACTTATGAAGAGAAACAAGCATTTATATTTTTACCAAATAACAATTCTTAAGAAAATAACCCCAAATCCTATAACTATTTCCTATAGTTCTAATTCTAACAACGGTACTTCAATCCTTAGACTACATGTACCTTAGTGTTCATAACAACTTCCAATATCATGACATCAAAATGTTTCTTTAAACTTTCTAACCTACATGTACATGCATATTACAAACAGTTCAATTAGACTTTAGAGTTTTAAGAATTAGCTAGTACATTGTCCATACTTTGCTGCTTCACAATATGATTCAAAACCACCATAATGTTTTGTAAAAAGTTGCCTTTTAGATTGTCTTAACACTGGTTGATTAACATGTTCAACTTGCGAGTTAACAAGTGTATTTGGTAACAAATTATCATTGCTCTCATTATCACACTGATAAATTGCAGTGGTATCTGTATTCGTGCAATACAGGAATGGGGAATTTCACATAACCAATTAAAATGTCATCCTCATCAGAAGAAGAATAATCACAGTTATATTCTGCAGTATTCACTGATTGAGTAGAAGTAAACTGTTTATGTTTTCTATACCGACACTTTGCACTATAAAGACTAATTTTATATGGGATTAAAGTTCGATTACACACTTTCTTCAATGTATTTCTCTCTACTTTATACAACATGGGGTTATTTTGAATGTATCAACTACACGACCACAGGGGTCCCATGTTTGATTAATACGGTACTTAATCAGCACATTGTCGCTATCTTCTAAGGATTAAAATTGTACATGTTTATCTCTTTCCAATTTATAACGATCTAAATTACTATGCGCAAACTGAACTGCTTTTGTCAACCTCCTTTCAAAATTTCTAGCGAAATCATTTATACCCGAAGTTTTATTGTTATCATTCATTGTAGGAAACATCATTTCAGCAGGAAGTTGTGTTTCACGACCACGATGTAGGAAGTTAGGAGTGTTGCTCTGGAGAAAACTAGGTGTTAATCAGCACTTACATTTTCTAAATTTCTTCTTACTGACATGAGCAATGTTAATGCTTTCAACATCTACAATTTTGTCATTTTTCACATCTTCGGGGCGTGTAACAGTTAAATGATTAGAATCAAATTGAACTTAACTTGTACGTGTACTTTGAACAATTTTATTCAATTGGCTCATTAATTAGCAAATTCATGGAAAATGCTTCCACTTCTTCCAATTGCAAATTACCATTATGATTGATACTAAATTGTCCATTATCTAAATTCAGAATCCCACTTAACTTTAGCTACATGTATTACTACACGTTCTGAATAAGGGGGAATAACTGTCTTTTAAACAATAAATGGTTTTATTTGAAGGTATTTGCTTTACATTGGTCATGGGTTTTGCATTGGAAGAAACTAACACCAAATCTTGACCTTCAATAGTGAATACATTTCTCAATAAATCTACATTAAAACCATATCTTCCCATGAAATCAGTAACCAAATAAGATCACAATTCAAATTTTCAGTAACCAAAATTGTATGAATATTGATTTTATCATTCAGGGGCAAAGTGATTTACAAATGATCCTGCAACTTGTAAAATGTGTTCAGATGCTACAGAAACGTTAGTATTAACATGTCGCAAGTTTAGCCCTGGTAAATGTTTATTCAGCAACTTCAATGATGAACTAAAAATATCACTTCCGGTGTTTGTAAGCGCTCTGACATAAATTCCGTTTAACTTAATAATAATAAATACACCCTTATCTGGGTAAAAACTGGTTGTCTCTTTTCTGGTTGATTTCATTCATTCATTTGAGTATACCCATCATGTTATCCGTGTTAGTCCTCATCCTAGTAGGCTGGGGAACGACGAGGGTTGAATCAAAAAACTAGTATTTTATTAGTCCCCCCCCCCTCCGCCTACACCAAAGTAAAAATTCAAAGGCATGACCGAGGTTGCTCTTAATTGAGAGACTCTCTACAGACCTTTCCACATGAATCACTGTATTCAGGTAGAAGAGTAATTCGGGGCCTTGGGGGCAGCAGTGAGGATGAAATGGTGCAATACCTTCCATCTAAGGCGTCTCACATGTAAAAAGAATTAGTGTATGTCAAGGAGATATGTTTTTTTTTTCTAACCAATATTTATTCACAGAAGCTGGATTGGAGAACAGGCAGACTATAGACCCCATCTCCATAACAATACACACATAGATATATATTGAAAGTGAAGTAAGGTAAAAGTAAAGTAGAGGAACGATTAAATTATAAGATGGCTACATGTATATACACTATACTGTATACACAATATTCACAACACAATCAGGATGTTTATATTCAATACATTTTCATACGGAATTTTATGTAATATCGAAAAAAATACTTCAGAATTGTTTTTGTCTTCAGTTCCGAATAATCAAGTTTTAGGAGTTTTGATATTGACGCAGATCGTGCATCTGAACGTAAAGGACAGATTAAAAGGTCACATAGCACCGTTCTCGTATATTGACCTTCGTCGATGGCCTGGCAGAAGAAGTGCAGTTCTTAAAACAGTTGACTATTATTACTCTATCTTAATCCTGGTCAAGTACATAAATACATTTAGTAACTAGTCAACTGAATGTGTGACTCTAAATAATATTAGTTTACCTAGGAGCATGTGGGTTAAGCTGTTCGGTGTGGATTTAAATTCTTTCTTAACTTATATTAATTTATAATTGTCCAAATATTTAATCCCCATTTAGCTTATCTGGAGTTACTAGTTCTCTGATGTTTAGTATCATGTATGGTTTCCCTTTGTTTGTTGTTTATGTTGTTATTATTACTCATTAACAATCGGATACTATTCCTTTGATGGAACCCAGCCTAGCACCCTCAGTTCATCTATGGTTTCAGATTGGTTATGATTGGTTGTCTTATTTAAATAACCTACCCCTGTAATTACTTATTAATATCTCGAAGGTTAATTAATGATAATTTTCAGTTGCCTCACCTTGCCTTTCATCATGTTGTTATATGCCTTTGATTTTGTTGTTGTCATGCATGGTTTCAGAATTGTTGTTATTGCTTGTCTATACATAATTGTCATATACATTTGTTGCTGCGGGACTAGGCGAGAGGCGCTACTACAAGAAGTCGGGGAGTTGCCCCTATCCCTAAGAAGAAAAGAACTGGCGACAAGGTATTGGGTCAAGATATCACAACTAGGTGAAAGATCCCCAACATTTGTCAGTCTACAAAAGACAAAATATGTAAGAGATCCCAAAAAGAAAACCTTCAGCCAGGGTATCAGGGAAACGATCAAGGAACTACGACTGGGGGAGCTCGTGATAAATAAACACCAGTTGTCGCCCCTTGGACGCTCCCTATACCACTGGTCAATCTAGATCTACTACAGAAACCGACAAGAAAAATAACCCCAGTGCTGCACGTGCTTTCTCTTTAGAACATTTGGAAGACAACTGGCCGTCTGATGACTGGGACCATGTGTACACGGATGGCTCACGCAATCCTGAAAGAGGCGCCAGCTCGTTTGGAATATACCTGCCGAACGGGGAACAGGGAATAAGCAGGAAACTGCCCAATAACTGTTCGGTGTACACTGCAGAGCTTGTTGCCATTCGTGACGCCATATCATGGATCTCCCATCAAAATACCGGCAAGTTCGTCATTACAAGCGATTCTCTGAGCAGTCTGATTTCAATCCAAAATGACAACTCGGAATCAATACCAGAAGTCATTTTGGAAATCAGGCAGCTATATTAGAGGGTCCTAGAGAAGGGAAGCAAATTAGAGCTCGTGTGGATTCCATCACATGTCAACATTAGAGGAAACGAGGAGGCAGATCGACTCGCCAACGAAGGTCTCAGGGACACAGCTACAACCCGCCTCATAGACTACAGCACCACGGAAATCTACAGTATGGTCAAAAGACAGGTCAATTAAATCTGGGAATTAAACCCGTTGAACTTGACACATACAGATTCCGACTGGATGACGAGATCTACACCAAGACAGCGACCAATCACCCTAGACGAGATATATGCAGACTCGTATCGAAACTAAGGGTGAAAGAGCGGCTGCGAGACTACAAACACCAAGTCATCGTCTGTGAGTGCGGAGAAGAGTGTACCACCAACCATGTCCTGGTAGACTGTGAGGTATACAAGGAAGAGAGACGGGACTTAGTGAGAATGATGGAGACAAACAACATACCATTCAACACTAAGAACCTGCTCTTCCCGAAGCCAGATCTCAAATTGAAAATCTTCGAACAAATCCACACCCTAATGGACACAGTTGGACTAAGTAGATTAGTGAAATGAGAAAGGGTCACGGCTAGATAAATTCTCCAAACAACGTAGGATGGTTGAGTAAAAACGTCCGCACGAAGGAAGCCCAACCATCCTATACATTAATTTCTACTTATTTTTTTTATCTTAACTTATTTATTTATACGACGTAGGGTGGCTAAGTAATAACGTCCTCTCGAAGGAAGCCCAACCACCCTACAACTTTATTTTAATTTATTCATTTTACTTTAGCTTTACTTTACTTTACTTTTACTTAAATTTACTTCATTTTTATTTATTATCTTTAATTTATTTAACTAATAAATTTTAATTTATTCATTTTACTTTATCTTTACTTTACTTTTACTTTAATTTACTTTATTTATTACCTTTAATTTATTTAACTACAACTTTATTATACTCTCTTTATTTATTTAATTTTATATTAGTATTTACTACTAACATCTACTAAACTGGCGGGATAGTGGAGTAAGAGGGAGTCATGATCAGACGGGCTCGGCATCTAAACACTATTCTGCCAAAACAAATACCAGTGGGATAGTGGAGTAAGGGGAGGCCACGAGAAGACAGGCCTGGTACCTAAACACAAATCCCACTAAGATGACATCTACCAATCCAGAAACAGAAGAGATCATCTACCAAACGATGTGTTTTTATTAAATAAAGGGAAGAACTTCCCACTAAAACATAATCCATGGCCTAAGGCCAAAATGGAAAGATTGCAAACTCATATTCTAAAAATCAGAAAGCAGTCTTGTCTGTGATATCACTTAAGTGGAAGCAGACGTTAAACACCAAACGAAGAAGAAGAAGAATTGTTGCTGTACTTGTTTGAAAACGTTGACAGAAGACTCTTCGAAACGTCGACTAAATAAATCAGTAATTGTTTTTCTATAAGTATGTGTTATAGTTTAATGCTCTTTCCAGTTTCTAAATGCCTCTAAACGATTATTGTGATCTTTGTTGATGCATTTTTCGAAAGTTTTATTTATAATGCTCAATAAGTAAACTGGTCTGCAATTTCCGCATAAAGATGGGTTGCCTTTTTTATGAATTTCCGTTACGTTCAAAATATTAAGAATGGTTTTAAGCTCAAGTGACAGATTAAAAATGTTACATAAAACGGTTTGCTAATTTCTAAGCACATGGATTTTAGGAATTTTCCACTGATGTTATCTGGGATTTTGAAGTATCAATAATAGAAATCATGTCTTCAACCTCTTTAGGTGACGATTTTGTTCGAGTTCAGGAAGTTGTGCATTTGAGGAGGCAAGCTGTGATTGGTAAACAAAGCATTGGTTTGCACACTTTGCTTTGTCCTTCCGATTAAAATATTGAACCTTATTATTCATAAGAGGCGAAATATCTCCCTTTTCTTATCTTTGACCCTTCACAAACGAGTTGACTATATGCCACCAATCCTTTTTGCCAAAATTATGATTATCATTTAATTTTCAAATATTCTTTTTTGCATTATCCAATCAAGCTAATATAGTCATTTCTTATATTTCTGAATTGTTTGCTAGTCGAGGTCTAAGTTTGATTTTACTGCGTTCCGGTGAATTTTGTTTTCCTGTTTGCTCATTTTCCGAATAGTATTGTTCACCAATAACGAATAACGAATAACGAGGTGGATCACCTCATTATTCGCCAATAACTAGACAAGCTACCTCGTTATTCGTTATTCAACTTTGTATTCGGGTTTCAGATAAAAACCTAGCCATGACTTGAACGATGGCTGTCAAGTATCCCCGAGTAGTATAAAACACAGTAAAACGAATTTAGACGAGAATAGTCCACATGGTTATTCAAGCAGCGAATAACGAGCAGTTTGTTATTCGTTTTTCACCTCGTTATTTAGGATTCACATATGAGCGTGTTTATGCATCTTTAATGAGAATATTTCAAGATTTAATTCAAAACTATCACTAGATAACAATAGAATAATGGTTTGTAGAGTATTCCCTAGCAGTAGAAAACTCATTAAATGACGTACAGTCGGTAACTAAACCAGATTGTTATTCAAGCGGTGAATAACGAATAACGAGGTGGATCACCTCGTTATTCCCTAGCAGTAGAAAACTCATTAAATGACATATAGTCGGTAAATAGAACAGATTGTTATTCAACTTTTTATGCGGAATTCAGATACAAACCTAGCGATGACTAGAATGATGGATCACCTAGTTATTCCCTAGCAGTAGAATACTCATTAAATAACATATAGTCGGTAAATAATACAAATTGTTTTTAACTTTTTATTCGGGATTCAGATATAAACCTATCCATGACTAGAATGATGGATGTCACGTATCCCCCGGTAGTATAAAACACAGCAAAACGACTTTTAGACGAAAACAGACCACATTGTTATTCAAGCAGCGAATAACGAGCAGTTTATTATTCGTTTTTCAACTCGTTATTCAGGATTCACATAGGAAGGTGTTTGTGCATCTCTAATGAGAATATTTCAAGATTTAATTCAAAACGATCACTAGATAACAATAGAATAATGGTTAGCAGAGTATTCCCTAGCAGTAGAAAACTCATTCAATGACGTATAGTCAGTAACTAAACCAGATTGTTATTCAAGCGGTGAATAACGAATAACGAGAAAGGCTACCTCGTTATTCGTTATTTAACTTTTTTTCGGGATTTAGGTATATACCTAGCCATGACTAGAATGGTCGATGTCAGGTATCCCCAAGTAGTATAATACACCGCAAAACGACTTTTAGACGAAAACAGGCCACATTGTTATTCAAGCAGCGAACAACGAGCAGTTTGTTATTCGTTTTTCAACTCGTTATTCGAGATTCACATAGGAACGTGTTTATGCATCTTTAATAAGAATATTTCAAGATTTAATTCAAAACGATCACTAAAATAATGATTTGTAAAGTATTACCTAGCAGTAGAAAACTCATTAAATGACGTATAGTCGGTAAATAAACCAAATTGTTATTCAATCGGTGAATAGCGAATAACGAGCTGTTAGTTATTGGTTTTTCACCTGGTTATTCGGGATTCATATATGGAGGGGTTAATGCATCTTTAGTGAAGATAATACAGGATCTAATTCAAAAAGATCACTATACAACAAGAGAATAAAAGATTGTAAAGTATTCCCTGCAAAGGAAAACTTATTAAATGACGTATAGTCGGTAAATAAACCAGATTGTTATTTAAGCGGTGAATAACGAATAACGAATAACGAGGTGGATCACCTCGTTATTCGCCAATAACGAGACATTCACAGACTGTTATTCAAGTGACGAATTACGAATAACAAACTGTTTGTTATTCGTTTTACAACTCTTTATTCGGGATTCACACATGAAGGGGTTCGTGCATCTTTATGGGTAATTCAGGATTTAGTTCAAAACTATCACTATACAACCATAGAATAATGGGTTGTAAAGTATCACCTAGCAGTTGAAAACTCATTAAATGACTGATAGTCGGTAAAATAAACAGATTGTTATTCAACTTTTCTTTCGGAATTCATATAATAAAAACCTAGCCTTAACTAAAATGATGGATGTCAGGTATCCCACAGTAGTATAAAACACAGCAAAACGATTTCTTGGCGATAACAGTCCACATTGTTTAGTTAAGCAGGGAATAGAGAGCAGTTTGTTATTCGTTTTTCACCTCGTTATTCGGGATTAACATAGGAAGGTGTTTATGTATCTACAATGACAATGTTTCAAGATTTAATTCAAAACGATCACTAGATAACTAAACGTAAACTAAAAAGTATTACAGAGTTTACAATAACCTGCAATAACCATATCGTAAAAGCAACAGATAACCTTAAATATTTGGGTCTACGTTTTGACAAATACTTGTCTGGTGAGGATACTGTAAACAGCATAATTAAGAAAGCAAACTTAAGATTAAAATTTCTATTTCTCTATAATAAATGCCTTAACAAAAATTTTTTTTTTACTTTGTTCTGTACTTATTCAGTGCCACTTTGATTATGCCTGCTCAGCCTGGTATTCTGGTGTGAATCAATCACTTATAAATAAATTACCAGTTGTTCAAAATAAAGTTCTTAGATTTGTGAATGGGCTAGACCGTAGAGATCATGTTTCATATTCAGATTTGAATTTACTAAATGTTGAAAACCGAGCTAAACAGTTAAAACTCAATTACGTACATAAAAGTTTTCATAATAATTGTCCATCATACCTTAAATTAAAATTTCAAATGTGTTAAAGATACTCATCAATAGTTTATTTAATTTGTGGTTCCAAATGCGCGGGTAGAGATCAGTTCAAATCATTTTATTACACAGCCATAAGTATCTGGAACGATTTACCGAATGAAATGAAGTCTTTGGAATCAATATACAGCTTTAAAGCTGCAGCAAAAAAGTATTTTTTGTTAACACAAAATTAACCTGTGATAGTCCTACATGCTTGATGATCTACTAATAATAATATTGGTTGATGTATAGCATGTAGACATAAATATATTTTATTGTTTGTGATATAATGTGATATAATGCATGTTTATTTTTTAAATTTTGCCTCCCAATGATGACCTGCCCCGACCATGGCAACTTTGGACCCCATTGGAAATAAGCAACGGACGTTATACGTTTACCATATTTCTCTATACTCGTCCCTTTTCAAATTTCAATTATACAATGTTGCACAGTTCTTATTTTCATATATATATATATATATATATATATATATATATATATATATCTGTATTTATTGTTGTCACTTTCTAAGTCGTGCAATTCGCATTAATTATAATACATTGATTTATTGTCATGTTGTAACCTTTACTTAAAGAATAAATAAATAAATAAATAATAAATAAATAGATAACACTAGAAAATGGATTGTAAAGTATCCGCTAGCAGTATACAACTCATTAAATGACGTATAGTTAACAATAGTGATCTCTTTAAATTAAATCTTGATTTATCCTCTCTTAAGATGCATGAACCCTTTTATACTACTGGGGGATACTTGAAATATATCTATCTAGTCATGGCTAGGTTTATATATGAATTCCGAATAACAAGTTGAATACGAATAACTAATAACGAGGTAGCTTGTCTCGCTATTGGCGAATAACGGGTCGCGCACCTCGTTATTCGTTATTCACCGCTTGGATAGTAATCTGGTTTATTTACCGATATCCATTACTAGGTTTCTGAATTTCGAAAAAAAGTTGAATAACGAATAACGAGGTAGAATGTCTCATTATTGGCGAATAACGAGGCGGGCACCTCGTTATTCGTTATTCACCGCTTGAATAATAATCTGGTTTATTTACCGACTATACCTCATTTAATGAGTTTTTCCCTGCCAGGGGATACTTTACAATCCTTTTTTTTATTGTTGTATAGTGATTGTTTTAAATTCAATCCTGAATTACCCGCACTAAAGATGCATGACCCCTTTATAAATGAATCCCGAATAACAAACAGCTCGCTATTCGTTATTTCCCGTTTGATGACTTTTCTACTGCTAGGGAATTCTTTGCAAACCATTATTCAATTGTTATCTAGTGATCGTTTTGAATTAAATCCTAAATTAAGCTCACTAAAGATGCATGAACTCCTTTCTATATGAATCCAGAAAAAAGAGGTGAAAAGCGAATAACAAACAGCTCGTTATTCGTTATTCACCGCTTGAATAACAATCTGGTTTATTTACAGACTATACGTCATTTAATCAGTTTTCTACCGCTAGGGAATATTTTTCAAACCATTATTTAATTGTTATCTAGTGATCGTTTTGAATTAAATCTTGAAATATTTTCATTAAAGATGCATAAATACGTTACTATGTGAATCCCGAATAACGAGGTGAAAAACGAATAACAAACTGCTTGTTTTTCGCTGCTTGAATAACAATATATACTGTTTTCGTCTAAAAGTCGTTTTGCTGTGTTTTATACTACTGAGGGATACTTGAAATCCATCATTCAAAACATGGCTAGGTTTATATCAGAATCAAAAGTTGAAAAACGAATAACGAGGTAGCTTGTCTCGTTATTGATGAATAACGAGGCGATCCACCCCGTTTTTCATTATTTATCGCTTAAATAACTATCTGGTTTACGTCATTTAATGAGTTTTTTTACTGCTAGAGAATACTTTGCAAACCAGTATTCTTTTGTTATCTAGTGATTAATTGAATTAAATCTTGAAATATCCTCATTAAAGATGCATAAACACACCCTATGTGAATCCCAAATAACGAGGTGAAAAACGAATAACAAACTGCTCGTTATTCGCTGCTTGAATAACAATATGGAGTGTTATCGTCTAAAAGTCGTTTTGCTGTGTTTTATACTGGTAAGGGATTACTTGACATTCATCATTCTAGTCATGGCTATGTTAATATCTGAATCCCGAATCCGAATAAAAAGTTAAATAGCTTGTCTCGATTTTGGCGAGATTCGTTATTCACAGCTTAAATAACAATCTAGTTTATTTACCGACTATACGTCATTTAATGAATTATCTACTGCTAGGGAATACTTTGCAAACCCTTATTCTATTGTTATCTATTGATCGTTTTGAATCAAATCTTTAAATATGCATAAACACGTTCCTATGTTAATCCAGAATAACGATGTAAAAAAACAAATGACAAACTGCTCGTTATTCGCTTCTTGAATAACAATGGGGACTGTTTTCGTCTAAAAGTTGTCTTGATGTGTTTTATACTACTGTGGGATACTTGACATCCATCATTCTAGTCATGCTAGGTTTATATTTGAATCCCGAATTAAAAAAAAGTTGAATAACGAATAACGAATAACGCGGTAGCTCATTCACCCCTTGAATAACAATCTGGTTTATTTACCGACTATACGTCATTTAATGAGTTTTCTACTGCCAGGGAATACTTTGCAAACCATTATTCTATTGTTATCTAGTGATCGTTTTGACATTTTCAAAACGTTTTATTCATCCAAAATCACAGAATTTTACGAACAAATGCATTTAACCTACTTTGCTGTAACTTTGTGTCTATTTGACCTCTTTTACTATTTTTTTTTCTTTGTCTACGTTGAATCATTTACTTCAAATCTACAATTTCGGATTTTCGAATTTCGAAAATTCTCCCCCGTGATTTCGAACCGGGAGTTAAAATCAACATGACAACTACTTAAATATTTGCACGATTTTTATAAAATTAAGTATGTAGGTGGAACTTATCGATAAGACTTGAACAATATCATTAGAAATTTTCTAAATTATCTCTCCTTGGTGATATTAAGGATCAAAGTTTTCAAAAAAATCTACGAAATAGGTCAGATTGCCTTGAAATTTGTTTTTTGTACTAGCTATGACACTACTGATTCGTACACTCAAAATGGAGTTTGTAGCTCAAACCGGAAGTGCCACCATCTTGAAATATAAGAAATCCCTTTTTTGATATTTTATTTACAGACAAGGGAATAATATTTTCCGAATCCTTTAAGAAAAGCCGAAAATTGCTCGGGAAAAGAATTTTGATTTCTGGCAAATGATGGACGCCATTTTGAACTAAAAATGAAAGATAGTGAAAAATCTACATTATGGGATTGAAAACATACACAATTGGTTGTGACTTAGACAATCTGTCTTCTATTAACGAAATTAATACAATTCAGGATAGCTTGGCTCATGGTAGAATGAATTTCGCCTTTGATGTTTTTCGTGCCGACACGGTTATTTTCGAGTTCGGCTGGTTTTAAATTCGTGCATGCGCTACGCTATAACCAAATTCCGGCGATGAACTTTCCACGTTCGTACCTAGGTACCCTGAAATGTTCAAGGTGATACCTGCATTTGTTCAAGTCGTTTGTTCGTGGCACCTGCCGTTAGTCGTTTTTTTCTGAGTCAATTTACGGCTTCCATAAGGGGAAAAAGTAGAATTTTGCCGCGACACCGGTAACGATTGTCCGAAAACAATGAAATTTAGACACAATACGCCCATTACCACCCCGGACTCTGTGCTTTACTTCCATTTTGATCTGATTAAAAAAAGGAGCTTTGGCAAAAATAAATCGATTTTCGGAATTTTTATATTGGTTTTAATTTATTTTGAAATTGCAAATGCAAAAAGGTTTTATCGACTCTTCCATGTGTTATAGGTATAAGTACTATACATATTACCCTTAAAAGACAATTTTTTAAAATGACAGCAACGATGATTGCGACACTAGAAACCGAAATCGGCTATTTTGAACTTTTTTGACTGCTGAGGCATCGTTCCATTGGTCCAAAACATATTAAAAGGAGAAATTGCTCAGATATAACAACAAACAAATCGACCAAATACGACTATTTTTAAAACAAAACAACTTTGATGGGTGGGTTGGGTTTAGAATGTATTTCCAACGTTCTGTGAATCTCACACTCTTCTATTTTTGATATGTGATAGCTAGAGTCCCAAGGTGCAATCTGTGCAAATTTAAAGGTAATCGGACCACCGGAACGTTTCCCGGTCGGTACAAATGAACCCCGTCACGAAATTTAACTTGTCTCGTTATTGGTGAATAACGACGCGATTCACCTCGTTATTCGTTATTTACCGCTTGAATAACAATCTGGTTTATTTACCAACCATACCTCATTTAATGATTTTTTTATCCTAGAGAATACTTTGCAAACCAGTATTCTATTGTTTTGAATTAAATCTTGAAATATGCTCATTAAAGATGCATAAACACGTCCCTATGTGAATCCCCAATAACGAGGTGAAAAACGAATAACAAACTGCTCGTTATTCGCTGCTTGAATAACAATAACGTGTGTTATAGTCTAAAAATCGTTTTGCTGTGTTTTATACAACTGGGGGATACTTGACATCTATCATTCTAGTCATGGCTAGGTTTATATCTGATTCCCGAATAAAAATAAAAAGTTGAATAACAAATAATGAATAACGAATAATGAGGTAGCTTGTCTCGTTATTGGCGAATAACAAGGTGGTCCACCTCGTTATTCGTTATTCACCTGTTGAATAACAATCTAGTTTATTTACCGACTATACGTCATTTAATGAGTATTTAACTGCTAGGTAATACTTTGCAAACCATTATTCTATTGTTATCTAGTGATCGTTTTGATATTTTCAAAACGTTTTACACATCCGAAATCACCGAAGTTTACGAACAAATGCATTTAACCTACTTTGCTGTAACTTTGTGACTAATTGACCTCTTTCACTATTTTTTTTTCTTTGTGTACGTTGAATCATTTACTTCAAATCTGCAATTTCTCGAAAATTCGCTCCGTGATTTTGAACCGGTAGTTAAAATCAACATGACAACTTCTGTATTATTTGCACGATTTTTATGAAATTAAGTATGTGAGTACATGTAGATCTTATCGATACGACTTGAACAATATCATTAGAAATTTCTAATTATCTCCCCTTGATGATATTAAGAATCAAAGTTTTCAAAAAAATCTATGAAATATAGGTCAGATTGTCTTGAATTGGTTTTTTTTATCGTACTAGCTATGACACTACTGATTCGTACACACAAAATGGAGTTTGTAGCCCAAACCGGAATCGCCACCATCTTCAAATGTGAAAAATCCCAAGGCTCTTTTGATATTTTATTTACAGACAAGGAAATTATATTTTCTGAATCCTTTAATGAAAGCCGAAGAACGCACGGGAAAAGAATTTTGACTTCTGGCAAATGATGGACGCCATTTTGAACGGAAAATGAAAAAATATGAAATATCCACATTATTGGGCTTGAAAACATACACAATTGGTCGTGACTTAGAGAATCTGTCTTATATTAACGAAACTAATACATCTCAGGATAGCTTGGCTCATGGTAGAATGTTTTGCATTTGGATTTTTGAAAAATTAGAATTTCGCTTTTGATGTTTTTCGTGCTGACAAGGTTATTTTCGAGTTCAGCTGGTTTTAAATTCGTGCATGCGCTACGCTAGAACCAAAGGTGCCATGAGTACCAAGTTCCGGCGAGGAACTTTCCACGTTCGTACTTAGGTACCCTGAAATTTTCAAGGTGATACCTGCATTTGTTCAAGTCGTTTGTATTTGCTACCCTTGTAAAATGACGCGATTATTATTATTATTATTATTATTATTCGTGGCACCTGCCGTTAGTCGGGGGTTTTTTTCGAAGTCAATTTACGACTTCCATAGTAGTAGAATTTTGCATCTACACCAGAACGATTGTCCAAAAACCATGAAATTTAGACACAATACGCCCATTACCACCCATTTACTCCTATTTTGATCCGATGAAAAAAAAAGAGCTTTAGCAAAAAAATAAAATGATTTTCGGAATGAAATATTGGTTTGAATTAATTTTGAAATTGCAAATGCAAAGAGATTTTATCGACTCTTCCATGTGTGAGAGGAAATAGTACTATACACATTATCCTTAAAAGACAATTTTTTAAAATGACAGCTGAATGGACATTCGTATGACACCTGTCCTGTATGATTCCTGAAAGCCTGTTCAGTGCTGCTTGCAGGTCTAGTTGTTATTTTTCAACTATTTTTGAACATTCTTTTCTCGGACGATAGCAGTTGAAAATTTCGAAATTTCGAAACCTCGTCGCTGACTTCTAGCGTTCGAAAAATGAAAAATCTTTTTAAAGAGACATTTTTTGTTATTTTTCAAAATTTTCAAATTTGAGCTACATTTTTGGATACCTGAAGCTCATCCGATTCCAGAAATATAAGTTTCATTCCGAGTTATCGCCTTTCTATTATTTTTGAACTTTCTGTCCATTTTGTAAGCTTGAGTTTAGTTTTACGGTCGTATCGACGTTTCTGAAACTTCTGAAACATGAAGTTATAGTTCAAAACCAACGGATAAGGCGATTTCGACAAACATCAATTAACCTGAAGTAGTCGAAATAATGTCCGAAAATTCGAAAAAAAACCAGCGAAAAATGGGTATTTTGGAGAAAAACTCGATTTAAGCGAATTTAGGTTTCGGTGAGTGGCCCGAAGAATGGACTGTCGTATGATGCCCGATTTATACGGATACTATGACCAGACAGCAAAATGTGGTATGCTGAAAATCAAGTATTTTCTGATTTTGAGCGTTTTTGGACGCCTGTATCTCGAAAATTGCTACAGCGATTTTCCTTAAACTTTCTCTATCAAGAGACCGTTGGTGGTGTTGTGTGCGCAACAGTCTATTAAGACTTCGAGATATCTTGAATAGGTCAAATAACGGACTGAGATTCGAAAAAAGTCGAAAAATCGTGAAATTTTGGAAAATGCTCTATTATTTTTCTATTTTAAAAGATTTTTAAATAAAAAGGAATAATTGGAAAAATCTGACCTTATAACGATTCTAACCATGTATAATATGAAATGGGTCAAAAAACGGAGGGAAATTCGAAGACAGTAAAAAAATCGTGTAATTTTGTAAAATGCTCTATTATTTATCTATTTTAAAAGATTTTCAAATAAAAAGGAATAAATTGAAAAATGTGACCTTATAATGATTCTAACTATGTATATTATGTAATGGGTCAAATAACGGACTGAAATTCGAAAAAAACAGATTTTCAAAAAAAAGTAATAAATTGAAATAAAAAATTTGATATTTTGATATTTTGGCATTTTTGGCACTTTTCAACATAGGATTTCTCAAGAGGATTTTATCCGATCGGATTGTGTAGTATATTATTATAAAGCCCCTTTCTCATTCAAATTCAAAAACCGGATTTTTAAACTACTCGACACTGATCGTATACCTAATAGTAAATGCAGGGGGACTGCACTACACGCAAAACCAAAAATATATACAAGATAAACCTGCGGACGAGACATCAAATAGACATTGGCAAAACTAAACAACTATCAAATCAAGTGAATGGATCCGGGGGCCAGCCGTAAGCGTCCACTGCGGTGTACAGTAGTTAAAAAAACCGAAAAAAGTGTAAAAAATGTATAAAAAAATGGCGCTAATGCTAAAAACTCGAAGTCTCCGCCAGATACTAGCGGGCCAAAACAATTAAAAAAGTGTAGTCGAATAGTCCCACGCATAGACTATCTTATGACATCTAAAATCATTCGAATTTGATAGTTAGGAAATAAATTATGGTACGCGGAAAATCTAGTATTTTCCGTTTTGGTGCATTCTGGCACGCCTTTTTCTCGAAAACAACGGTTACAATTTTTCTTAAACTCTTTTTACTCAAAGTCATATCGATGGTCTAGAGTGTGAATCCAAAAATAAAAGCATTGGAATAATATAGGTTGTCCAAAAATGGTCTCAATCTTTGAAAAAGTGAAAAATCTTTAAATTATTGGAAGTGCTCTTTTATTTATCGTTTTTTCGAAAACTACCTATTAGATGTTTCTGACACTTCTGGTATAGGTAGGCAGTTATCCAAACAACATGTTAAAATAAAATAAAACCAAGTACGAACAATCCAAAAGAATGTTCAAAAATAGTTGAAAAATAACAACTAGGCCTGCAAGCAGCACTGAACAGGCTTTCAGGAATCATACAGGACAGGTGTCATACGAATGTCCATTCAGCTGTCATTTTAAAAAATTGTCTTTTAAGGATAATGTGTATAGTACTATTTCCTCTCACACATGGAAGAGTCGATAAAATACGAAAGTCCTAAAAACGGTATAGGCAAAAATGTGTAAAAACGCAAAATAGTGTAATCAGCATATGGACTGTTCACTGTGTACAAAATACACGACGAACAGTGGTAACAGGTGTCCTAGGAAGAGTAAGCTTACCCTGCCTGGCGCGCCACACCCGCCATAGCTGCATTCAATCTATTAGGCGAAATCTCGGTAAAATAGCGTGATAGACCAATGAACTATCGGTATGCAAAATGCACGTGATGAACAGTGTTAACGATGTAGTACACATATATAATCAGGGAGATAGTATACCCGTCAATTAAATATGTCTAGAATAATAGTCGAGAGAGATATGTTATATTTACCGATCAAGTCAATATGACGACCATAAAACTTTTTAAAGGCTTTAATAAGTCTAGTTCGCAAGTATCCCTGTAGTTGAAGCTTAGATGACAAATGCCTCGATCTACTCAAAAAATCAGAATGGAATGAACAAGCTCTCGCGTAACGAATTAGCTGAGATACAAACACTCCATATGCTGGTGATATTGGAATGTTACTACTAATAAATGGAAAGTTAACAATCGGAAAGTCAAAGTCATCACGTTTATCGTACAATTTAACACTTAGTTTATGGCAATTGTCAAAATCGAGACGCAGATCCAAGTAGGAAGCGCAATTGTCACAGTCAGTAGTATTTTTTATTTCGAGCTCATCAGGATATATGAATTCTATATAATCACTGAATTTTGGATTATTCAGTGATAGAACAAGTGAAATTAAAATGTCTAACTAAACGTTTACTGGATTTTACGAGTTCCTGCATGTACTCGGCTTCGTAGGAATAGAGAAACAAATCAGCAAGCAAAGGTGCACAGTTGGTACCCATGGGGATACCTACCACTTGCTGATAAATTTCCCCTCCAAATTCAACAAAGATATTATCAATTAAAAAATCCAACATCTGAATTATCTTGATGGCTGTGTATTTGTTTTTTGAATCACTATGGTTATTGACAAAATAAGTGGACTGACAATGATCGAAAAAGCGGAAGTAGTAGAAAAAATGTCAGATATTTTGGGAAAAAACACAAAAAAGTTTTAAAAATAGAGAAAAATACAGTAATAAATTGGTACTCTTGCAAAAATCACGATTTCTCAGCTGGGTGTCACTGAATCAAATCAATTAAAGTATCGTTAAGTTGCTCGATGAATGGGCTGTTTTATGACATACTTCCGTTCTGATTCCTGTAAGCCGGTTCAGTGCTGCTTGCAGGTCTAGTTATTATTATTTTTTGTGTTTTTATGCTTAGAAATTAAGATTTCTGCCTAAAGCGCGATTTCTCCGTTTGATTCCACCAGATCAAAAGACCTAAAGTATCATTCGATAGCCCATTGAACGGACTTTCGAATGCATCCCTCGGGTCTGTTGCCTGAAAGCCGATTCAGGATAGCCATGCAGGTCTAGTTATAATTATTAGGCTTTCAGACAAAATTGTGATTACTAAAATTATTATTAATAGTGGGATAGGGTTTGTAACATAATTCCCACCCGTCGGCTTTTCGGGTAGAAATCATGGAATAAGCTTTATTTTGTAGGTTTTGATATTTGATTACAAAAAACCAATGTTGACATTTTTTCTGAGTAGGTCTTCATAGTATGGGGGCCATCATTTGACGGTGCCATTTTGCGATAATATTCCAACTTATGTTTTTATTTTAACATTATTTATAATGTTATCGAAATATCAACTGCGATTTGACAATGTATTAATATTGGCAGGGTTCATGACTATATTTTAGATTGTTTTCAATCATTTCATGATGTTATTTCCAAGATGGCGACCATTTTTGTCGGGAAAATCGGTCAATGTGTTGATTTCGATTAAGTAGTAGTGTTTGGTGTTAATATATATGTTTTCGGGGTCACAGATTCCATTCCTGGCATGTACAGCCTTGTAAAATGATCGCATGTTCATATATTTAGCATATTTCCAAGATGGCGGTCATGTTTGGCGGCAAAATAGGACGATGTGCTAATATTTATTAAGTAGTCGTCGTTGTAATTAATATATATGTTTTCAAGGGCACACAATCCATGTAGGTCGGTAACAACTGTGTAAAATGATTATAAGTTCACTTATCTTGAAAATGTACAATATGACGGCCATTTTGGGCGGTAAAACGGAACGATGAGCGGATATTGATTAAGTAGTCATCTATGGTACCAGGATATATTTTTCGGGGAGCAGATTCATTTTTGCCGTTTATAACTGTGTAAAAATATCACATGTTTGCATATTTAGCATATTTCCAATACGGCTTTCATGTCTGGGCGGAAAATCGGACGATGTGCTGATTGTAATTACGTAGTCTCGTTTTTGTGTCAATATTTGTTTTTGTGTCAATATTTGGTATAAGAAACCTTTACAGCATGGGTTATATTATCAACTGACCCCAAGATGCGTGTGGAAGGAATCGTTCAGAGCACCCAAAATGGAAACATCAAGTAAACTATGAAATGTTCTTTATTGCTTGACTTTGGTTGTTCTCTGCTTTGAAAGTGACTGGGGTCGGGTGAGCATGACGCAGTCTCTATAGGCCTGGTAAGCACGTCACTGGAGTGCGGTGAGAACGTATCCCGGTTTGACTGGTAACCGCTAGATCATGGTGGGAACACTTTTCGCGCACAGCCAGATCTTGGCCATGAGCGTAGCAAGATCGTGTAGTCAGCGCTTGGCGTGGTCGTGACAGGCACATGATGGACACGTGACGTAAGCACCATGCAGCCGCTATACTCTCTTTGCCTTTATGTCAGGATTAGGCTTTGCTTTCCCAGGAAAATCGATGATAAATAAATAATAATAATGTGTGCAGAAAACGTTCCACCATCTTAGAAATATGCTAAATTGGTGAACATACGACCATTTTACGTAGTTGTATATGACAGAAATCGAATCTGCCTCCCCGAAAACATATATATATTGTCACCAAAGACAACTACTTAATCGAAATCAACCCATCGTCCGACTTCCCTGCCACCAGTGGCAGCAATATTAGAAATGTACTAAATATGTAAACATGTGATCATTTTACAAGGTTGGTAATGTCAGAAATTGATTCTGAACCTTCGTAAACATATATATTGACACCAAACACTACCACTTAATCAAAATCTGCACATCGTCTCATTTTCCCGCCAAAAATACCCGTCATCTTGGTAATATGCTGAGTATATGAATATTTGATGATTTACAAGGGTTGTAAATGTCAGAAATGGGATCTGTGACACCGAAAACATGTATGTTTACACCAAACACTACTACTTAATCGAAATCAGCACATCGATCGATTTTCCCGCTAATAATGGTCGCCATCTTGGAAATATCATCATGAAATGATGGAAAACAATCTGAAATATAGTCATAAACCCTGCCAATGTTAATGCATTGCCAAACCACTGTTGATATGTCGATAACATTATAAATAAGGTGAAAATATAAACATAATTTGGAATATTATCACAAAATGGCTACCCTCAAATAATGGCCTCACATACTATGAAGACCTACTCAGAAAAAATGTCAACATTGGTTTTTTGTTATCAAACATCATAACCTACAAAATGAAGCTTATTCCATGATTTCTACCCGAAAAGCCGACATCCCACTATAAGGTTTCATATGTATTTACATATGACAACTTATTGTTTCTGTTAAGATTAATATTATTATTAAGCTTTCATATGTATTACATATGAAAGCTTGTTGTTTCTGTTAAGATTAATATTATTATTATTTTTGTGTATGTGTCTTTTTCCTGCAAATCTTATATCTCGGTTTCTTTCTGAAAACCGGAACCGGAGACACTGGGCAAAACTGGCAATGCGCATGCCAACTTACCAAATCTCGCCCAAGCGAGATAACGCGTCTCATAGAACTCATGACAACATCAACTTCGCTCTACTCAGGCAATGCCTGTTACATATTAGTGGCACGATTTTCATGAAATTTAATATGTATGTAGATCTCACTTAGGCGACTTGATAAATGACAATATGAAGTCTGCCGATTGAACCGGAAGTGCCACCATCTTCAAACGTGAAAAATCCCTAAGGCTTTTGCAATATTTTACTTACAGACATAGAAGTTACATTTTCTGAATCCTTGAAGGAATGGATATAAATCTATCGGATTAGAATTTTGATTTAGGTCAATTGATGGACGCCATTTTGAATTGAAAATGAGAGAAAGTCGAATGCATTTGACCTACATTGCTGTAACTTTTTGACTTTTTGACCTATTTTACTAATTCTTTTTTTTCTCTGAATTCCTTGAAACATTATCTTCAAATCTGCAATTTCGGATATTCGAATTTCGAAAATTCGTCGATGTTATTTCGAAACCGGAAGTTGAGACCAACTTGACAACTTCTTTTATAGCTGCACGATTAACATGACATTTAGTTTGTAAGTAGATCTTGCTGGTTCGACTTGAAAAATGCTATTAGTAATTTCTAAATTATGTCCCCTTATTAAAATTAAGGATCAAATTTTTCAAAAAAATTGACGAAATATTGGTCAGATTGCCTTAAATTTCTTTTCTGTACTAGCTAAGATAGTACTGATGTGTACACAACATAGATATCCTATAAAGACTAGATCGGCCCGACGTCATCACTACATAATGACGTTATGGCAAGAGCGGCCGCCATATTGGACAAATGACTACCCGTGACAGCTGTTTGTTTACATTGCACGATGAAAAGGTTGATGGGCGTATCTTATCGCTGAAAATTCCAATTTTAGAATAACGCATGTTAATTTCAAGGTTTTTATAGGAAAGATATAATTTTCTGAAATTCAGATGACATTTGATGTATGAAATTTAAGGATAATGACCGAAAAAAGCCATTAAAAAACAACAATTTGATTGGTTGGTTTCAGGGTTTGGGCCATAAGTTCCATCATATACTGAATAAAACAAGTATAATTTATATTTATCAGCTATCAAATTTATTACGCCTGTACTTCAAAAAAAAAAAAAAAAATCTTGGACAAAATCAATGCGTACCCCCGGTACCGATAAATCAATTTTACATCAAATAATATGTATTATTAATAAATTCCATCATATGTTGAAAAAAACAATTCTAGTTTTTTTATTTATCAGTCATTAAAATTTATTACATCTGTACATAAAAATACTGGACAGAATCAAGGCATGGGCATCAGACCATTCCCATTAAAACTTTACATTATACGGTATGTATTCAAAAAAAAAAAAAAATATTGACAAAATTAAGGCATGGACATCAAACAATTACCATAATAAATTCCATCATATATTGAATAAAACAATTGACAAGGCATGCCAAGCATTATACCATTAAAATCTTAGTATTACCATTAAAATCGTAGTTATTCAAAATAAAATAAAAATAATTGACAAAAATAAGGCATGGGAATCAAACCATTACCATTAAAATTGTATTTTTTCCAAGGTAAAAACAAGAACATCTCTTAAGCTACATTATACCTCAACATTCCTGCTTTGATTGGAATGAGTTTTTTTAATAAATATGAAATAGCCGCAATGACTGTGTTATGGCAACCCTGGTGATTCAGTCCTGCGCAAAAATAGTAGGTTCTGTTAAAAACACTATTGACAAAATCAAGACGTGGGCAATGGGCAATCCAACTATTACTAAAATTTTAGTAATTCAAAATAAAAAAAAACTATTGACTAAATCAAGACATGGGCATCCAACCAATATCATTAAAATTGTATTCTTTCAAAGTGAAAACAAAATAATTGACAAATTTAAAACATGGGCATCAAACCATTACCATTAAAATTATTGATTCAAATGAAAAAAAAATATTGACAAAATCGAAGCTTGGACATCCAACCGTTTGGCATTAATATTAAAATCATGTTGATTCGAAATTAAAAAAAACATTCACAAAATTTATCCATGGACATCCAATCATTACCATTAAAATTATTAACAAAATCAATAAGGATCATCCTTAGGGTATAATAATTAAAAATACATTATGGGAGATTAGATAAAGAGCTGGCAGTTCTCACTATAATAGTTAAAAACTAGATAATGTAAAGGGAATTTGCTGAACATTTCAATCAAATTGATACACCCTGAACCGAGAATAATAGCGATTCAATTTTGGGCCTAGCCTCGATCATCATCACTAAAGTTGGGATGATAAAAAAGCAGAGTGGCTATTGTTACGACGAGATTGAGCAAAGTTTAGAACAAATTCCAAAATGGCTGCCAATCTCCCCAAAACCAGCTTTGAAAAACAAGCCGTATTTTTAACGTTTTTAGAACTGAAGGCAGCAATAAAGAGATGGAAAGGGTAAGGGTTAGGACTATTTTTACGTATTGTCAGTTTTTAACTTCTTTGATAATTGTTAAGTTTTGGCAATGTCTATTTTCTGTCTTGTCCGCAGGTTTATCTTGTAGATTTTTTGGGTTTTTTTTTTTTTTTTTTTTTTTTTGTTGTTTTGCGTGTAGTGCAGTACTCCTGCATTTACTATTAGAGTATAGTTTTAGCCCTTCGTACTGCAGAATGTTCTCGTTGTCGGGCTTTGCTCCTGTTAGCTCACTACATTTATTTGTTTTTAGCGTTTTCCGAGTTTCTGTCCGGATTATCGCCCTTATTGTTAAAATTATTTGACGTTCTAACACCTGACGTCGATTGGCTGACTATCGCCATTGAAGAGACGACCACTCACAAGATCGGTCGCATTAATTTTTTTTTTTTTTTTGTTACGTCTTTTATGTAAATCATTTTAGTGAAGCCTGTACTAAGACAGGCCCGGGACTGTACAGCGCAGTGGACGCTTACGGCTGGCCCCCGGATCCATTCACTTGATTTGATAATTGTTAAGTTTTGGCAATGTCTATTTTCTGTCTTGTCCGCAGGTTTATCTTGTAGATTTTTTGTTTTTTTTTTGTTTTGCGTGTAGTGCAGTACTCCTGCATTTACTATTAGAGTAGAGTTTTAGCCCTTCGTACTGCAGAATGTTCTCGTTGTCGGGCTTTGCTCCTGTTAGCTCACTACATTTATTTGTTTTTAGCGTTTTCCGAGTTTCTGTCCGGATTATCGCCCTTATTGTTAAAATTATTTGACGTTCTAACACCTGACGTCGATTGGCTGACTATCGCCATTGAAGAGACGACCACTCACAAGATCGGTCGCATTAATTTTTTTTTGTTACGTCTTTTATGTAAATCATTTTAGTGAAGCCTGTACCAAGACAGGCCCGGGACTGTACAGCGCAGTGGACGCTTACGGCTGGCCCCCGGATCCATTCACTTGATTTGATAATTGTTAAGTTTTGGCAATGTCTATTTTCTGTCTTGTCCGCAGGTTTATCTTGTAGATTTTTTGGGTTTTTTTTGTTTTGCGTGTAGTGCAGTACTCCTGCATTTACTATTTGAATGAGGGCTTTGAAAACATCGTCGTAAAAATAGCCACTGTCATAAAAAAAAAACAGTCTTGATTTTCTCTTTTTTGGAGCAGCAGACCGTGTTCTAATACGATAAATATCGCAGACTAGCGCTGAGATCGACAGTAGATTATGGTCTGGATAAGTTAATTAATGTTTAATTAATAATTTAGATAACATTTCAGGCCTAAAGAAAAACCTGCCATATTAACACCATGCCTAGTTAGGTCCTAGGTCATTTACTGCCTTTTAAAAAGTATTGTTTTAGTCATTTTATGTCTAATACTGTTTCCCTTGACTTTTATGTTATGGCATTTCACTAGATGATGAATACGTAAATTAAAAAAGACAGTAACTAAAGATCAGATGAGAGAAGGATAATGATTGTTAATTCCCTCTTGGGTTTTCTTTTCATGCTGTGCCTCTCCAAAAACATTACACGCTCCAATTTCGGCTAAAACATCTGATAGAATTCTTAATAAAGTCATATGATTCTTATAATTTTTCAAGTCACAATTGTGTGAAAATCTTCTTATATACTTTTCTGCACATAGCAACACTTGAATGGTTCCATCTGAAGGAAGGATAAGTCCACCATTTTGTTTATTGAAAATTAAACAATATGATAAGATGAAAGCCTGGGAAGATTTTTCTGTTGCCAACATTGCTTTGCAATCTATGCATTTTACCTGGTAAAGCAATTTCCTTATTACCCAACCTGAAATAAAGCCGGGAACAACATTATATTAGTGTTGAACACATACAGGAAGGGGTCTTGAATTTTAATTTAGATTCGTTAGTGATTATTAAACCCTTTTGTCATTGTGATTTACCTATGTAATGAATACATATTAATTATACAAAATCTATCCTAAAGGTTAACCAAATCAGTTAAAACTGTTCACCTGCTATATAAACTACAATATTTTCTACAAGGGGCTCCATCCTTCTTGTATCATAGGTATGATCTCATGCAGCCAAGTTACAAGCAGATAGACTTGATTCATTATTGCCCTCATTGTGCTCTGTTACAGGTGGCACATAACCATCTAAAGCACATCTAAGCAGGCTGGTATCTTTGTATCTTCATCTTCAAGAACTGAACAGTTCCCATGCTTAGACACCTAAATGAAATATGAAAATATTATTATTTTAAGGAAGAAGCTCTCTTGAAACAAAACCAAGCCATGTACAGAGCTTATCTGAATGAAAAACTTGGATGTTGACCAATTTTGATAACGATTACTTTTGCCTTAAGAAATCTGATCTCTATTGTGTTCAGGGTGGGGACCGAATGACCTAACACGTGCCCTTTAGATAATGTTTGTTATTGAGTCAAGTTGCATGGTTTCTGCGGGTCCTTCAGTTTTCTTCTACTGCTATAAAGACCCCATGTTAGTTCTGAGATGACCTAGTTTATGTTGAGTGGATTGTAAACTCTACCCTCTCTCATGTTTTATTCTGTAATATTATTATTCACTTACTGTTAGGGCTCGACCATGGGAAATAATCTTTCTAAATGATGCAGTAAACACTTGAGCTGTAGGGCTGTTATTCAATCCTGCTGTAATAATAAAACAACAAAATTGGTGAAAAATAATAATAATAATCTTTGTAATAACGAAAGACTGAAAGCCTGATTAGTTATGTAATGTTCATGGGGAAAATAATAATCTCTTACCAGTACGGCGTACAGCATTAAAGAACAGCTCCAAGTGATCTTGAGAACACTTGTATGTTAACAAGTACTTTTGTTCATCCAGAATTTGGTTATCAACTCCAAGAACAGAATCAATGAGGATTACAAATCCCTTCACACACATTCCTCTAAAATTATAGATTAGTTTAAAAATTAACAGTAATCATTTTTGTAAGCTCGATATTAATTGTCAAATTACTTATATTTCTGAAAGAGATTAGTCATATACCAAAATTGGTTAGAAACAGAATAATTGAGGATTATAAATAATATAAACCCCTTCACACACATTCCTATAAATACATTATAGTTTTAAACGAATAATTATTTAATCTGTCAGTCATGCACAGTTTCCCGACAAAATTGAACAAATGGGAACAATCCGACAATAGTTCCGGAGATATAAGCAAAGTGGAAATAGAATAATAATAATCCCAACAAAAATAATAGTGTTTCACACCGAAACTGTGTGAAACCCTAACAATCGTTCTAACACAAAACAAAAACAATGTAAGGTAAAAAAATAAAGATGTTTTATGTAAGAGCTAAATCTGACTATTACAGGTCTTTTTGTGGCTTCAAATGTTACATAAATTATTGTTTAGACCGATCCATAATCAACTCTCTACAGCAACCCAGATTACACAATATGTGCTATATATATTCGTTAAACGCTAATATGGATGCCGCTCATAAGACTGCTGAATGAAGTACTAAAAATCCAGACCTTGTTTAGTATCATGCCATTGGTACTAAGAATTGAGACTATTTAGGATATTTCTTGCCAAAACTTCAAACATTAATAAAATTTTCTCTGAATGAAGTAATTTGACTGAAATTTTCAATATATTCACTTTTCATTAACTTTTTTAAAAGTATCATAGCAAGAACGGCCAGCTATTTGTCTAAATCTCACACACACAAACTGCTAATAAAAATTATGTTTGAAATCAATTTACATTTGGTATAAGTTAACGTCATTCAAGAGTCGGTGTATATACATGTGGTTATTGACGTTGTCGATCAAAAGAACAGCTAAATAAACACACTAACGTATTGTACACACTAACGTATATATTGTACCCTCGATAATAGCTATATACAAATAGCTATTTAAACGTAAACAGTCACAGCGTGGAAATCATTTATCCGTTCGCAAATCCAGATGGAATTCAATTTCTACCAGTTTCAAGATTTTCTATTCGGTAGTTAAACCCGCTTTGTTGTATCGGGTCGGAGTATGGGGATATGAATATAGGGAATACATTGATACTATCCATTCTCAATTTTGCATTTATGTCCTTCAAATACATAAATTACTGTCTGTTCCAGACGGCACTACGACTCGAAAATTGATTACTATTTCTTCAATTTTTAATTAAAATGGTTAAAACTTAAAAACCTACCTGAAATTGCCATCCCTTTACTTTCTACCTCACGTTAACTAATTTCAGATCAAGCTATATATCATTTCTCTCGTGAAAAATCGTGTTTTGTTTACTTCGCGGTATTGAAGACATCCATGCTTGACCTAGTTATTTGGAATATACGAAATCTAACAGGGGTGATAATTTGGCTTGGGGTCGTTTCGTCCTAATTGCATGTTTAAAGAGTTGTTTCGACCCAGTAGATTAAACTTGTCTTAAAGAGCTATTTACGGGAGGTAATATAAATTTGCTATTTGGGTTTTAGACCACAGTTGTTTGCTCCACTGCCTTAGATATTAAAATGGCGGCCCCAGTCTGGTGGCTTTTGGAAATTGATACAAACTACATACAAAGTGTGACCTACTATTGTAGTGACACGTCATGGAAATTTGGAAGTAGGCTAAATGACAATTCAAACGAATAGTCTATCTAACCCCGGTCGCCTCTTCCCCTGCCTGCCCCTCTCTCCGTCTCTCTCCGATTCCGAGACGAGCACTCGACCGGCCCGAGGAATTTCCAGCTTGTGTAAAGACACTCCAAGTCAAGTCATGGGCGGAAACATCTTATTTTTGGTGGCGTTACCTCTTTTAGACGTCATTGTATCTAGCCAATTTTTCTCAAATGTTGACAACGCATCAAGACTTATATTCGAAGAATATTCTTCTGGATGAAAGAGACTATAATTATTTTCTCTTGCCTGTTTCTCTCTCTCCTCTGGCCAATTCCTCGAGAGGCCACGCAGCGACTCGCGGTTGCCTCTTTCCCTGGCCCTCTCTCTCCAACCTCTGCCGCCGTCTCTTCCCCTGCATCTCCCTCCCTAACTCCGAGACGGACATTGACATTGAAGCTGCTTTTCTTTCTAGTTTATCCGATTTTCTTTAGACAAGTCGTCACAAGGACAAGTTTGCACTGAAAATTCTACACCCTCGTTGAACGACGCAATTTTGAGAACTTCTTTCTAAAATTAATGCGGCACGTTTCCCTCGTAAGTAAACCGGTGCCGCATCACAATTGCATAGGCGTTAGAACATATCACTTACTCGGACTGTCGTACAGCCGATGGCGGGGATTGCCGAGTGACACACAAACGGTCGCAAAAAAAACGGGCGAATTCTCCCCCACAAAGCATTATCAACCGAATGCACCCGATTTGTGGAATACCTTTATACCCTTACATGATATAGAGTGACCAAACTTGCGCCGACTCAGTTGAATTGTTGATGTTCTGTGAAATTGACTAGTGTCGAAAAATGTGAAATTTACCAGAGGATAACGGTTTTTATCGAACTAATAGGCGTTAAGGCTATACGCAGAAAGTAATGGGGCGACAATTCCAGGTAGGTTGTTAAGTTTTAACCATTTTAATTAAAAATTGAAGAAATAGTAAGCAATTTTCGAGTCGTAGTGTCGTCTGGAACAGACAGTAGCTCTTCGTAAGTGGTACAAAACGTTAATGTGATCACTACGACTTATCTGTTTTATATGTGTTATCATTCATAAAATATTACCTAATAAAACATTATTATTATTAAAGATACATGATGGGAGATTCGATATAGAACTGACAGTTCAAACTATAACAGTTAAATATAGACAGTGCAAAAGGAATCCGCTGAATGTTCAAGTCGAATTCAATAACTAGCTCCTCGGAAGATGTACAAAACGTTAATGTGATCAGTACGACTTATCTGTTTTGTATTTCTTATCATTCGTAAAATATTACTTAAAAAAACATTATTATTATTAGAGATACATTATGGGAGATAAGATTAAGAACTCACAGATCAAGCTATAACAGTTAAAATATAGACAGTGCAAAGGGAATCCGCTGAAAGCTTCAGTCAAATTAATTCATTGAAAGTTGATTATGGTCAGGATAAGCTAAATAAAGTCTGACCTATATACTAGATTACATTACATGCCCAAAGAAAGACCAGAAATAGACAGATTTAGCTCTTGCACAAAGCATATTTAATATTATTTACAAATAGTAGGAAAAGCAAAAATCGTTGGGGTACTTTACAGGCCGATTTCTTATAAGCTGTGCCATGTAGTCCCTTTAACTTAAAAATGAAATTAATTCTAAAGACTTACTGTCGTTTAAACAGGAGACGTGGACACTATTGATGATGTATATAGAACGAGAGCCTAACACACATCAGTTGTTCAGTGCGAAACTATTCTAAGTTTGAGTACTTGGTGCAGGAGTAGAAGATGACCCTATTACTACACCCATGTCGAAGAGGGATTGTTGGCGATGACCTGTAGCTGTCGCTTGATTTTCCGTTAACTCTAGCAACTCCGATTGATTCATATCTTCTATCGTTGAAGTACTAAATACTGAATGTTCACGTTAACCAGTAGCTGTCGCTTGATTTACCGTTAACTCTTCTTGTGGTATGGTTAAAAAAATAAACGGACTAAGATCACTTTCTTTGTTGATTAAGACGTTCTTCTCATCCGAGAGGGGTTTGACATAAATTCTTCCATCGTAAGTCCAACAGTTTTTGATCTTTTTTGTTTTGAATAGTTCTCTTGTTTTTGAATATAATTGTGATCTCTTTCTTGTCAGAGCCTCATTAATATAGGTTAAAATGAAATGGGGTCAATGTCCTACTGTTCTACTCCTATAAGGCTAATCAATACAGATGTGTGCCATGAGGTACGTTATTGTATCAGTTAAATGTTTTCCTCTTTGCAACTTCTCATAAAAACTGACAACTTTAACTAGACATTCTTGTCAAAATTATTTATCAAATGAAATACGCCCAATGTGTATGTCAGATCCACAATAACACTTTTTATGAATTAACAATTACTGGTTTATTAACACGCAACATTTCGACGACAATACTCTCGTCTTTATCAAGCAAGTGATAACATATATGTAAGACATGCATGTATTTATATACAGTAACAAGAAGCCATAATTATATAGTATATATAACAAGCACTGATCAAAGCGATGATGCTATAGTAAACAAAGCCATAATTAATTACATATCTAAAGAACTGGGAGAAAGTGTTAATTGGTGATCAGTATTGGTTTAATGATGCAAACTCATATTGTACAAACAATGAGGTGTGATATACTATGTTTGGATAACATTTATATCTAAATATATAATAACAGATGTGAGACAGTATTTTGAGACCTAGTTTTTATATTTACATAAATGATTAAATAATGGTGAATAATAAGGGCTAATACAATATACATGCTTGTTTTATAATGAATAAAAATAATAATAATCATTAATAATGATGAATGGGTAATATGGGGCTAATCCGTTATACATGATATTATATTAGTAGTAACATTCCAATATCACCATCTTATGGCGTGTCTGTGTCTCAGCTAATTCGTTACGCGAGAGCTTGTTCATTCTATTCTGATTTTTTGAGTAGATCGAGGCATTTGTCATCTAAGCTTCAACTACAGGGATACCTGCGAACTAGACTTATTAAAGCCTTTAAAAAGTTTTATGGTCGTCATATTGACTTGATCGGTAAATATAACATGTCTCTCTCGACTATTATTCTAGACATATTTTGTTGACGGGTATACTATCTCCCTGATAATATATGTGTACTACATCGTTAACACTGTTCATCACGTGCATTTTGCATACCGATAGTTCATTGGTCTATCACGCTATTTTACCGAGATTTCGCCTAATAGATTGGATGCAGCTATGGCGGGTGTGGCGCGCCAGGCAGGGTAAGCTTACTCTTCAAAGGACACCTGTTACCACTGTTCGTCGTGTATTTTGTACACGGTGAACAGTCCATATGCTGATTACACTATTTTGCGATATTACACATTTTTGCCTATACCGTTTTTAGGACTTCGAATTTTGTCTAATGGTTTGGATTGTTCGTACTTGGTTTTATTTTATTTTATTGAATGACATTATAGTGATAATCTAACAACAACAACAATCCCGATAACAAATTCTACTGAAAAATAATTCTATAATATGCGTGGGGAAGGCAGACTTCTACATCTCTGTTTAGGGCCGGTTTGTGTCGTCTGATCTGAATGCTTTCCATGCTGGTTGGAGTTCAGTGCTTCTAATTATGACCATTGGATTTTGTGTCTCTTGTTGTTTCGCATGTTTTCTGCGACATTATAGTGAGAATCTAACAACAACAATCCCGATAACAAATTCTTCTGAAAAATGATTCTATAATATGCGTGGGGAAGGCAGACTTCTACATCTCTGTTTAGGGCTGTTTCGCATGTGTTCTGCGACTGCGGATTGGTTGTCTTTCGATTGATGTTCTTTGATTCTTTTGCTGAACCGCCTTTTAGTTTCACCTATATACAGGCTATCACACGTTCAGGTCAGTTTATATATGCATCCTGTTGGTAGTGGGGGTTTGATGAGGGGTTCTTCCCGTTAGCCTTTAACAGTTGTTTAATTGCGGGACCAGATTACTTTCCAAAGGTCTCAATTATGCACCAGTAATCCAGCAGAAAAACAGTGACACCTTCATCACCGACATTGAACAAGGAATACGCCAATAAGCACCAGGGGGTGGGGGCAGAATACCTGATTACTGAGTTACTATCCTAATCCAAACCACAGGAGCCGAACCTGACCAAGCCACAGCGAGATGCCATCAAAGAACTGAAGACAGATGACACCATCACCATTGTAGCAGCAGATAAAGGCAAAGCCACAGTCGTCGTCAACAAAAACGATTACAATACCATAGTGGATAACTTACTCCAAGACAAAACCACATACAAGAAACTACGTAAAGACCCCTACAATACTCTAACTAATCAACATTTTAGCTACCTCAGAGAATTACGGACTCTAAACCAAATAACAGATGAGACCATGTACCAGATGAGAGTAATGTATCAACGCCCACCTTATGTCAGAGCCACAATTAAAATACACAAAGAACCGATTTAAGCCCGCCTATTAGTCTGCTCCACAGAATTGGTCTTCTAAAGTACAGCGCAGTACTTGGTCAATATATTATCCCAACTAGGTAAATATGCTAACCCGTTAATCAAAGATTCAGCAGATTTCTGTGAGAAAATCAAGGGTTCCCAAGAGGAAGGCAAATTTATTTCATATGATGTCGTCGACCTATTCACCAACATCATAGGAAATGAAGCACTTCAAGCACTAAGACAGAGAATAGATAACCTAGAGACTCCACTAAATACCAAACTAAGTACAGATACGATAATAACTTTATTAAACACATGTGTAAGCTCGACTTATTTCAGTTGGGGTGAAGATATATTTGAGTAAGTTCATGGACTCCCGACGGGAATCCCCCTCTCCCCACTAATCACTAAAGTTAGATGACCCAACTAAAGGAAGAAGCACTACGCGCATCACCAATAACCCCTCTAAGTTGGCATAGGAAGGTAGATGACACATTCGTGATGCCCAGGAATGAAGACAGTCCACAGAGAAGAGAAGACATCATATGAAATAAGAAGATTACTAAGTAGAGCAGGGATAGACGCCACTTTCAGCACGGGACCCACAATTAAACAACTGTTAAAGGCTAACGGGAAGAACCCTTCATCAAACCCCCCACTACCAACAGCATACATATATAAACTGACCTGTACGCGTGATTGCCTGTATATAGGTGAAACTAAAAGTTCGTTAAGCATTAGAATCAAAAAACATCAATCGCTATCCGAAGACAACCAATCCGCAGTCGCAGAACACTTGCGAAACAACAAGAGACACAGAATCCAATGGTCAGAAGTAGAAGTACTGAACCAGCATTTGAAGAAGACTAGAAAAATCATGGAGAGCATTCAGATTAGACGACACAAACCGGCCCTTAACAGAGATGTAGGAGTCTACCTTCCCCACTCATACGAAAGAATTTTTTTCCAGTAGAATATGTTATCAGGATTGTTGTTGTTGTTGTTAGATTCTCACTATAATGTCATTCAATATAATATCATGTATAACGGATTAGCCCCTTATTACTCTTTTATCATTAATAATGATTATTATTTGTATTCATAATAAAAAGTGGTATGTATATTGTATTAGCCCTTCTTATTAACCATTTGTGTAAATATAAAAACTGTCTTACATCTGTTATAAATGTTATCCAAACATAGTATAGCACACCTCATTGTTTGTACAATATGAGTTTGCATCATTTAACCAATACTGGTCACAAATTAACACTTTCTCCCAGTTCTTTAGATATGTAATTAATTATGGCTTTGTTCACTTTAACTTCTTAGGGCTTCACATCATCGCTTTGATCAGTGCTTGTTATATATACTCTATACTTATAGGTTCTTGTTACTGTATATAAATACTACATGTCTTACATATGTTATCACTTTCTTGATAAAGACGAGAGTATCATCGTCGAAACGTTCAATGTTAATAAACCATTAATTGTTGATCCATAAATAGTGTTATTGTGTTACTGTACAATTACTAAATGCCACTTAAAGAAAAGTGTATGCCAGATAATGTCCAAATCACAAAGTCTCACCATGTCGAGTTTGTTTGCGCCATGTGGGCTTGTACTTGGTAAAAATAATTATGGGCATGTTTAAGCATAATTTTATCCTTTTTTAATTTCACAACAGAATCGAAATTCTTTTGAAACGTCAACAATTTTGGAAAATCTCCATTTAAATGGACACTTAACCTCCAGAACACCGTTTTCGTCATTATCGGTAACTAAACCATCTGGACTCGCGCCAGGAAATGGGTAGGCATTCCTAACATACAGTCCTATATCACTCACAGATATTTTGCACCCAGCAGCCTTTTTCACCAGTGAATGTTTCCGTCTTGCTGCTGGTTCATGGTCACGCCCCCATCTCACACTTTGGTTTGAGAAACTATTGTACCCCAAGACTATTTTAATCAAACTTTCTAGTTTCGCTGAGTGTCTATATTTACAAGTTTGATGACGTCATACGGCCGATACGGGTTTTTTTCCAACCCTTTTTTTTATTATCCACGATTTAGGTATTCAGTTTGTATACAATCAGCAGAAGACAAACATTGACTATTTCTATATGCATTAAAGAAATTTTGGCATTTGTCAGAATCTAGTTTAACACTGTGGTGCACATTGCCTTAATTTGCTAGCAAAGTTATTAACATTCACTGTTGTTACGGTTAAAACAGTCTCTTCTTTAAATGCTGTCTTATCTCCTTTGAAATCTGGAACCTCTGCAGTCCATTTACACCTTTTAAATGTTATGTCCTGAGATTTTTTGGGGCTTAGTTTTTGATTGCGCGGCTCATTCCATTTACACTTGTTTGATGTAGACGCCTGAAGAACTTTTTTTTTCTGGGTAATGTCAATTAGCCCATGGAGTAATGCTGCTATTTGGTTACAGGATTCCCCTTTCACTGAAATTGATGAACCAAATTTAGAATGTTTAATGCTCACAGGGGATCACTGTGGATAAGGCGCTGGTTTGCGGAGGTCGGGTGTTCGATCCCTGCATCGGCCGATTAAGTTCATCTCGATTTTCTGGCGTGACTTCCCCTTGTCTGTGATACAGACGCAGGGCCTGGCAAGGAAAGCTGCCTAGTCGTTCGGGTGGGACGAAAAACCGAGGTCCCGTGTACACATCGAAGTAAAAGATCCCTTGGCAGTTGGAATTCGATATAAAAGTAGGCCGTAGCGCCGCTGCCCGGGCAAAATTTCCCTCATAGCACACTGTATGGCGTATGCCCGTCTTCCATTAGCCCAGATTAGGTGCATAATAGTAGGATGTTAAACCCCATTTCATTTAATGCTCACACATATATCATATTCCATGCACACATGCAGATTTTAAAAAAAGTAAGATACGTGTACAGTGAAACTTATTGAATAATTTAAACAGTGATCCAGTGTCGTGATTGACCAGACAGACCGGTTAGCTCAATTGGTAGAACGCTAGGTTTGAACTAGCTACGAGAACGTAGCCAAAAATGTTGAGATATACATGTAGACCTACTGATGTGTTTGTTTTTAACTACGATCGTAGTTCCAAGTGGCAAACTCAATTTCTTTATTAATGCAAGGTAAAATTTATACTATTGCGTAAATTTAAAATGTCAGAAAAAGCATTCTACTATCGCTTTGATTTAAAAAGGTAGGATTATGTTCTTAATTGTAGTTGGGTGTGGCAGAAATGTTATAAATAACAATTATCAATCTGAATCTGTACGTAGCAGGGCCTGTCACAGCATGAACGCAACGGGGGAGTGAATGCGTTGTGTTCTTAAAGCGTGTTGTTTTGATGAACAATATTATCAATTTTGTTTAAAACTAGCGGGAATGAATCAGCACGGAATGTGCAACGTTGAAGTTAATGGGACAAACCCTTATCTCGAAACATGGAGCGTTGAGAGATGAGATTTGTTATCTAGGTTTAAACAAGCACTTCGCAGTATTATAGAATGCATGAGCATGTCCTGCAACTTTTGACTTGCTAATCCAAACTACATATCTGGCTTCATCTTTTTATCAAGGGTAGGCATGGATGGGATGACTTTGGCACATACGAAACGGTGAGTGATTGGGGACTCGATTTCATGATATTGTACTGTGTCTATTTGTCTATTGTCCGACCTTGACTTAACACTAAATAATTGTAAAGTTCTGCATTTGAAAAATCAGGTATTTTTTCACAATCGTCATTCCAGCCGTGTTTAAGGGACGGTGGGTGTGGTAATATTTTCCTAGTGACGAAACAAATCTTTCTTGGTTCCTTCGTTTTTCCAAATTCACATCCTCTAAATCCAATTCACGTAAGATATGATTTTAACTCGCTAACATTCATCTTATCGTAATCCACCTCTTTCGACTCCGCTAACTCATTCTTTTTGTTTGGCGTCGTTGTATTCATTGTTGTGGTTTGTAATCGATCGCGAGAAAAAATTCCCACCGGAAGTAGTATCATGTCAAACAATGATAGGGACGTAATCGCCCCAAGGGCAGATAACACCTTTATGGACGGGGCTTTAGGGAACGAATCTAAACGGTTTCATGTTTTCGTCGCGAATCGTATTAGTGAAATAAGAAGCTCATCAGAACCAAACCAGCGGAAGTACCTGAGCTCGACGCTTAATCCAGCCGATGATCCTTCAAGGGCACTTTCCACAAATGATTTCATAGAGAACCCACGTTGGTTCATAGGGCATGAGTTTTTGGCCACAATTGGCCACATTCACCAGTGCTTGTAGTAGGGTTCGAACTACCAGATCCGTGACCAATGTCCGGGGAGGAAAGCTTGACGATTGATTCTGGTTGGGGGGACTGTTCTAAGGATTTGTGCAGTTTGCAACCTCTGGAAAGTGTGAGCAACTCTCAGGAGACGTAAAAATCCAAGATGGCTGCCGAAAAAGCACATAGACTTCTAGTTGGGAGCAAATGGCATCAAACCCTCCTTGTAATATGTCATTTTTATAGTTTTCAGGGTCGCTGAATCCATTAAGAACACTCCAAAGACATTTTGATGCACCAATATTCCAATATGGCGGAAATCTGGCGGAAATGGTGAACAACCCGGAAAATAATGTCATGTATTCTGGTACGGCAAATATGAGCTTGTAATATATCGTTTTTGGGGTTTTAATGGATGCTTAGTCCATTTTTGATGGTCTCATGTGAATGAAATCTACATTACATGTTAAATATGAAACCAAAGTAAGCGCACAGAAAATACAAAGATACAGAAAATATCATTATATACACAATACGTCATTCATATAGCACCTACTAATATCATAATTTCTAAACAGTCATAGGCATATACCTTTCACACGAATCTTTCGAGACGACAGCCTTTAACCAGAGTCCGTGTCAGAAAGTTCTAAATCTAATGCACTGTCTGACTAAGATGTGTCACTAACAGAGGTATCATTATCCTCCTCATCAACACCATCATCAATGTCTACCAATGATCTGAACTTAAGTGGCAAGGCGGGTTTATATACCGTACAGGAAAACATTCAACTCCCATCCGTGTCCAAGAGGATCAGCTACGTTACTGAAATTGTAACTTAGCATGATATATGCTTGATAGTTCGCTCTTGATCAGGTGGGATACGGCGTGTGTATTTGTTTTTCATCTTAAGCCATTTGCTAGCTCTACCACAAGAAGATGGATTTTTTGGCATTATAGATGCATCTCAGCACAAATTGTTCCATTGAGGCTAACGGGTTATCGGATACAGTTAATGCGACACCTTAACCATCTAACAATGATGCATCTATACTAAACGTGGACTTATACAGAGTCTTTTTGAAATTGCCAAAAAATTCCGACACTGTATCACAACCGGTTATCGATTGGAATTGGGCGATACGTAGCGCCACACCACGTTGCAGTAATCTTTGTGCACCAAAAAATGCTCCTTCCGTCTAAGCCATCTGCCAGCTCTACCACAAGCAGATGGATTTTTTTGGCATTATAGATGCATCTCAGCACAAATTGTTCCATGGAGGCTACTAGGTTATCGGATACAGTTAATGCGACATCTAAACCATCTAACAATGATGCATTCGCACTAAACGTGGACTTTGGAGTATTTTTGGAACGGCCGAAAAATCCCTACACTGTGTTCGCCTCTAATTGGTCATAAGAGAAAAGTTGGAACCTGCAGTTTTCAGCTGTAAGATCATAACAGTTCTTTCGGATAGATTAAATGAACTGAATACCTGGGTGTGTTTACACTAATTTTTCGAACTCTTTATGTAGAAATACCTGGGCCCGATTCCTAGAAAATTCTTAAGCACGTTCTTATGCTTAGATTTTAGTCGACTTTGCATTTAAGTAAACTTACCTTATTTTGTGTTCCCAGAAAATTCTTAAGAACGGCCTTGTGCTTCGATTTTAAGTAGACTTCATTGTAAGCACAAGAACGTTATTATGCGTTCCAAGAAAAAACTTAAGCACAACTTCGTTCTTAAACATAGCCAGTCTAAGCACAAGTCCCAAGCAAGGTATAGGGCTTGCTTACCAACCTTAAGTCTGTTTCTGCTTCAAAAAGATGGCTGACCGTAGAGTTATTCGACGGCATTTCCGACACATTTTGATACCAAAGAAATAATTACAAGACAGGGAAAATTCTTCTCAAAAAGAAATTAAGAATGCTATAGAAAATTTTGCATCTAGGGCCTTATAGGCCTACCCTGAAACCAATTTATGTATTTGCCAATTAGTAAACAATAGGCTACAAACACACAGGCTGATCAGGCGCTCTCACAATTATTCAGTTAGTTTGTAGGCCTATGTGTCTGCGTTTTTTTAAAATATATTTTGGCACATTTTATTATTATGTAGGCCTATACAGGGGACATGTCAATCAAAACCAACCACAATGAAGAAGACGACAAATTTATGACGTAATTCGCATACCAAAGTTATTTTAAGACGTTAAAGAGCATCGTAGTCTCAGTGTATGGTAAGCTTTACCAGTCACAATGTGCTTAGACTTGTACTTGACTTGTGCTTACGTAAGGATGGTCTTGAGAATTTTCTAGGGACGGTATTTTTATAAGATTCTTACGTAAGTAAAAGTGAAGTATGACTTTGTGCTTACTTTAAGAATTTTCTAGGAACCGGGCCCTGTAGTCTCACTTTTAGCATCGTTTGAAGGGAAATTGGAGAATTCTTGAGCGCTCAGAAATTTACTATCGGCCTTGATATAAATGTTCTTAGTACCAGTTTGTGTTCAGAATCTTTTGTCGAGATCGGAAGATCGTATGAGTCATTCACAAATACTATGGTTTTCGCTTTTGGGTGTCATTTCAAAGCTATATTCTCATTCTATGACTGGTAAACTTTATTCTAGTTTGCCACTTGACCTCTGGATTGAAATGACGATGTACAGGTGTTCGAAAATGAAAGGAGGGTGGATGCGCATCCTGAAAAAATAGCGATTCCATCAACAGAAGACAGGCAAAAAGCAGATGGTAGTGTATACACATGGCATGATTATGCAGTGACAATTTTCAATCTAGCTTTGAAACGACACCCAAAAGCGAAAACCAAGAAAATTTATATCAAGGCCGATAGTTAATTTCTGAACGCTCGAGAATTCTCCAATTTCCTTTCAAACGATGTTAATAAAGTGAGACTACAAGTGTTTCTACATAAAGAGTTCGAAAAATTAGTGAAAACACACCTAGGTATTCAGTTCATTTACCATATCCGAAAAAAACTGTTATGATCTAACAGCCGACAACTGCAGGTTTCAACTTTTCGAATATGACCAATTAGAGGCGGACACTATTTTGTTTTACATTTATGCACAACTGAGCTCGAGTGGAAATGATGAACTTGTAGTTATAGACGCAGAAGATACTGATTTTTTGGTTTTATCAAGCTATGTTTCTCATATGGAGCCAGGGTCTCGAGCAGTTAGACGAAAGGAGCATTTTTTGGTGCACAAAGATTACTGCCACGTGGTGTGGCGCTACGTATTGCCCAATTCCATTCGATAACCGGTTGTGATACAGTGCCGGGATTTTTTGGCCATTTAAAAAAGACTCTGTATAAGTCCACGTTTAGTATAGATGCATCATTGTTAGATGGTTTAGGTGTCGCATTAACTGTATCCGATAACCTGTTAGCCTCCATGGAACAATTTGTACTGAGATGCATCTATAATGCCAAAAAATCCATCTGCTTGTGGTAGAGCTAGCAAATGGCTTAAGATGAAAAACAAATACACACGCCGTATCCCACCTGATCAAGGTAGCCTGGAACATCATATAAAAAGAGCGAACTATCAAGCATATTACCATGCTAAGTTACAATGTCAGTAACGTAGCTGAGACACTTGGACATGGATGGGAGTTGAATGAGGGAATGTGTGTTCCCGTACGGTATATAGACCCGCCTTGCCACTTAAGTTCAGATCATGAGTAGACATTGATGATGTGGGGGATAATGATACCTCTGTTAGTGACACATCTTAGTCAGACAGTGCATTAGATTCAGTATTTTCTGACACAGACTCTGATTTAAGGCTGTCGTATTGAAAGGTTCGTGTGAAAGGTATACTAGTATGCCTATGATTGTTTAGAAATTATTATATTAGGGTTAGTGCTATATGAATGACGTATTGCGTATATAATGATATTTTCTGTATCTTTGTATCTTCTGTGCGCTGACTTTAGTTTCATTTTTAACATCTAATGTAGATTTCATTGACATGAGACCATCAAAAATGGACTAAGCATACATGAAAACCATAAAAACGATATATAACAAGCCCATATATGCCGTATCAGAATACATGACATTATTTTCCGGTTTTTTTTCACCATTTCCACCAGATTTCCGCCATATTGGAATATGGGTGCATGAAAATGTCTTCGGAGTGTTCTTAATGGATTCAGCGACCCTGAAAACTATAAAAATGATATATAACAAGGGCGGTTCGTTGACATTCCCCCCCCCCCCCAACTATAAGTATGTGTGCTATTTCGGCAGCCATCTTGGATTTTGCGTCTCCCGAGAGTTGCCCACACTTCCCAGAGGTTGCAAACTGCACAAATCCTCAGAACAGTCCCCCCTACCAGAATCAATTGTCAAATCTTCCTCCCCGGAAATTGGTCACGGATCTGGGAGTTCGAACCCTACTATTGTTCTCAATTTTCTTCAACAACAGTATTTTCCTCAAGAATTACGTTTATTGTCTAATAACAGTGGAATATCGATAACTGAACAAGTCAGAACAGTGTCAAAGAACAGTAATTTGTATCGCTTAGATAAAATTGTTGTAGGTGAACTGCTTTATGTTGGTGGACGTCTACGAAATTCTGATTTACCTGAGACTGCGAAGCATCCTATGGCTTTACCTCGTAATGCACATGTTAATAATCTTATTATTAGAAATACTCATCAAGCTTTGGACATTCCGGTAGAGGACATACTATTGCTATGCTAAGGGAAAGGTATTGGGTGATCAACTGTAATTCTGTTGTTCGCAACGTGTTGTCTAAATGTGTTCTTTGCCGCAAGTTACGTGCACATGTGATGACTCAAAAAATGTCGGATCTGCCTAAGGACAGAGTAACAGTTTTCCCCCCTTTTACTGGGGTAGGAGTAGATTATTTAGGACCGTTTATAATTAGAGAAGTGAACGCTATGGGGTAGTTTTTACTTGTATATCCGTTCGTGCTATTCCGTTTATAGCGAAACCCATTTAACATTTACTCGAAATGGCATCAATCTTACACGTGATGCTTTAGTTGCTGATTACCTCGAAGTTGACATCCTTGCTTGAACACCATTGCTATCACACAATGATATTGCCCTTCGACCTTCCAAAAACCAGATCGTACTAGGATATGATATTCTTATTACGTATGAGACCGGTATGATAAACAAAACAATCAGTGGCCCATATCCCCAGAGCCTCAAATAACACGACCGTCTGGCCAAGCGATTACGTAGAAATAAAGATACCCCCATCTTTAACTGGTATTCCTTGCCTAGCAGTTGAACCACGCCTAGAGTTCAAACGTTCTCTTTACTTTTGGCCGCAAGCCCGTTTGATTGAACCAGTCGGCGACACAATTCGCTTGGTCAACGATCATTCTGAGCCTGTCATTATAAAGAAACATGATCACATATGTCAAGTCCTGCCAACAATGTCACCGCCATTATCAACACCTACAATTGACGCCTTACCTGCCCGTTCTACAACTCTACCCTTGTCTCACGTATAATTTCATGAAATCACCATACGCCAAAGCTTCATCCAACTACACAGATCGAACCTAACAACAAAGCTGTTGGATCTTGTATAGCTGTTGTTAATATAGGACCTGTACAACCACCCCAGCGTAAAGGAAGAATGCCCCTGTATCCTAAATTGAAACTCAATGACCTTCAACAAAAGTTCAATGAATTAGAACAACTTCATGTACCCGAGGATGTATGAGTTGTCGTTGAATACTTAAACCCATCATTGCTCATCTGCAAACCAGGAGGTGGTCATCGTCCAGTAACAGCGTTTGGTAAAGTGGGTCAATATAGTAAACCCCAACCATCACTAATGCCTAACGTACAATCCGCCCTTCAAGTCATAGGACAGTGGCATTACATTCTAGTCTCTGATTTGACCAAAGCCTTCTACCAGATCCCACCATCTAAGCAGTCTATGAAGTACTGCGGCATAGTCACTCCCCACAAAGGTGTATATACTCGCACTGCAATGTGAATGCCTGGGTTCGAAACTGCACTGGAGGAACTTATGTATCGTGTGTTAGGCCACCTATCAGAAAAGGGTATCGTCACATTGTGGAGGAGATACCCCTGAACAACTTCTACGTAACTGGACTCGAACTCTAAAAGCTCTTCACCAATCAAATCTTCGATTATCCGCCAGTAAAACCATTTTAGCCCCTCAAACCACAACTATCCTCGGATGGATTTGGAAGATGGGGACCATCTCTGCCACATCCCATGTCATCTCGACCCTTAGTACTGCATCCCGCCCTACCACAGCAAAGGGGCTCCGCTCCTTTATAGGAGCTTATAAAGTCTTGGCCAGAGTTCTACCTAGGTGCTCCAGCTTTTTTACTCCTCTTGAGAATGCTATTGCTAGAAAACAGGCAAAGGCAACAATTCCTTGGGAGGAACCACTGCAAACGTTCCTCTCTAAAGCACATACCCACTTACTTTCCCACAAAGCTATTCACCTCCCAAGGTACAACGACAAGTTATGGATTGTAACAGATGGGTGCGTCAGAGATGCTGGTATTAGAGCCAAATCATATGTCCAACGTAATGTAGACTCTTGCTGGTTTCTTTGGCGCCAAATTAAAAACAAACACCACGTAACCTAGTTACCATTTCTATCACTGCTGCCATTCGTCACTAAGCGCCATACGTCACCCAATCCATAGTTCGATCCACAATTCTCATCGATAGCAAGCCGTGTGTTCAAGCATACCAGAAGTTATGCCGCGGAGAGTTCTCTGCTAGCTCTAGAGTGACCACATTTCTTTCAACTGCTTGCCATTATCAACTCACCGTACTTCACCTTTCCGTTAGTTCTAACACTTCTTCTGACTTCGCAAGCAGAAATACGCCTGAATGCTTTGAACCTCTATGTCAGATATTTACCACCGACGACTCCGTTGTATGTAATATCTCCGTACAGGATGTTATCAGCGGCAAATGCACCGTATCATAGTCATCTCGACATGCCTGGCTGTCCCTACAACACGAATGCTCTGGTCTGCGACGAGTTCACGCCCATTTAACACAAGATACTCGTTCATCGAAAAAAGCAACTGACATTAAGGACGTGAAAAGATACTTACGATCAGCAAACATCGCCAAAGATGGTCTACTCATTGTGCCAAAAGAAGAACCCTTACAGAACGAATCGTTGTTCCTAGATCCATTGTCCATGGATTATTGACTTCTTTACATCTTAAGTTTGGTCACCCATCCGCACATTAGTTAAAACTTATTTTCCTTCGTAAATGTTACGCCTTAGATCTAGACTCAACTATTGACCGTATTGCACAAGGATGTCACCTATGTGCGTCACTCCAAAAGGTACCAACACACATGGTCGATCAAGGTTCCTGCCCAGCTCCTGACACAACTGGTGTAAATTTGGCTGCAGATGTCATTAAACGATATCGTCAGTATGCCCTCTTATTAAGAGAAAAGTTGACATCCTACACTGCAGCATGTCTAGTTGATAATGAACCAAAAGCAACTCTGAAGTCGGCTCGTGTATAGTTATGTCTAAACTGTAAACCCCTGCATAATCAGAAAAAGATAGTAAGCTGGCACTGCCAGGCAGGATACGCCCACATTTTCGAGAGATGGTTAGAGAACAAGCAACACCGAAAGTGATTTTTCCTACAATCAAAGGCTATAATTCAATAAATTACAATTTGATATGCGCAAATATCTAAAAGAATCAAGATCTTTAGGTTATAAACATGCCTGTAAAGTTTCATCAAAATCGGTTCAAAATTGTGACCTCTATAGGGTCCACAAGCTAAAAACGTGATTTTTCGTACAATCAGGGGCCATAATCCATGAAGTTTTGATCCGATACATGCCAATATCGAAAGCAGCCGAGATCTGTTGGGGATAAACCTATATTTCAAGTTTCGTCAAAATCGGACAAGAATTGTGACCTGTAGAGAGTCCACAAACAATTGTGGACGGACGGACGGACAGGGGCGACGACATAATACGTCCACATGAAAATGTAGGCGTATAAAAACCATCCGTGTTGGGATAGCCGTTGACTGCGATCCTGACCCAGTAGACCTGGGATCAGGAGTTACAGCTTTTGACTTATCCAATGAAGGCGGTTCCTTGCCATTCTGGGCAGAATAATTGCGATTGGTAACAATAACTTTAGTTTAGCGCAAGGAAGATTTACCCTCACAAGGCAAGGACAACGTTGTATGAATCGAGCTCTCGCATAAATGAGAAGAGCCCCTACCCCCTGTATTTTGATCTGATGTCGTCAAAGTCTTAAGTTCCTGCTTATCAAGCCAGGTTAAATCAGTCTAAACGGAGATGGATTTGCAAATGATTTCCCTTGTTGTGAAATGGGGAAAGGTGTGGTTAAATCTACCTGCTTTCTAGCATCAAAATATTGTACTTTTCGTTCATATATGACCTGTTGGTTTCTTTCCTAATTTTGCCATAACACAACAGGTAGACGGTTTTACTGTGTCCAAACTTTTAGCACCTAAAGCAACGAAGAAGATTGGATATAAGGTATCTGCAGGTATGTTTGTATAACCTGCCTTGAGAGTCTATGGTATGTCAGGGCGATGAAATTTGAGGATATATGTGCTTGTTGGAATCACCCTATCTTCTCAACGAACACTAATTCTTTTGACGTGTTATACACCTTGAGAAGAAAGGTGTTCTAACATCCCTTCCCCACTGCTGCCTTCAAAGTCTCGGCAACGTATTACACCTCTACTAAAATTTAAAAACCTATTTGGAGACACCTTAATAGAAATGTCTCCCAAAAATGATGATTTCGGAAGCATGGTAGCATGCTGTTCTTTGGCACATTCTATTAAGAGTGTTCAATTCTTAAGGTTTATGGTAGCTATGGGCTCACTGGCCAAGCAAGATATAATGCCCTTGGTTATCCAAAATGATGACACTGTTGATAGGTCTTTCCAGGGGCTCTCAATTAAGAGGACCTCTGCCAAGACTTTTACATTTTACAATTATTATTTAATATATTTGAAACGTCCCATGAACTCGGACGTTTCTGTTTATTTGTATTGTCTTTCATTATTGGGGTGGGGGTATCTATGAAGTATTTTATTAAAGACTCACCCCTCGTCGTCCCACAGATTACTCAAGCCAGAAAGAAACATCTCGTCTAGGTGAACCATGGGTCAAAGTAATGTGTAGCTGAGAAAGAGCCCGCAAGCCAAATCCCTACTCATTTACCGGGATTCCACCGACACGTGTCGCAATGCACGGCAAACGCGTTGCCCTTGTACAGGGATCCTTTTAGTCGCCTTTTATGACACGCAGGACATACAAAGTTTATATTCTTAACACCCTCTACATACCGGGAGGGGGGGGGGCACATTGAAGATCAAAATTGGAAGTATACTGTTCTAAAAATAACACGATATTACTAATATCTAAAATATTGAAACATAGATTTTTTTTTATTTCAGGTATCTGAAAATATTAAACAGAATTAAAGTCCATGCCACATGAAAGAATATGCTGCAAAAACCTGCTTCATGGGTTCCGTTAGACCAGCCGTATCTAGTTTCAGACATTTGACAATGCAAATCAGCACTTGACTAGCAACATTGACTTTCACGGCCATAGTATATTTGAAGCCACATCAATGGGTGTATTAATTAATGTAATGTTGACACTACAGAACATATCAGATGAGTTCAATAATACAAACCTATCATCTAATACTACTCCCTCATATTTAGCATTGCGCATTGGCGCCATCATAATGTTAGTGGCTTTATTGTGGGGTCTTTTCGCCAATGCTCTGACTACATATTCCATTTTAACGAACAGGAACTTAAAGAATATTACTAACATGTTTATAGTGAGTTTGTGTATAAATGACATCATGAACCTAGTGATATCAAATTTCTTGGTACTCATCTCCTACTTTATGATGAAATGGTCCACTGGTCTAATTGTGTGTGAAATCGTCACACACTTTACTGTTCTTTTAATGGGGTCATCATTGTGGCATACAGGCCTTATTGCTCTTCATCGTCTCATTGTTGTCTGTTTCAATGATTTTTATAAAAAGATTTCTAAACGAGCATACACAATATTTGTGTTAACCACCGCACGCATTGTGCCATTATTATTTCTTATACAACCACATCTCGGGAATATGTCTCACTATGAGCCCAAACTATTGCGTTGTATTATAAGGCAGGGGTTTGGGCTTTACACAATGTTTGTCAGCATGGTATTAATGATAATGCCCTCTGTTATGCTTATCATCTGTTATGTCGCAATATTTATTAAAGTTCATAGATCGTCCAATGCCTTCAGGGGAAAACGAAAACGGGAATGGCTTCGAAGAGAAATCCAGATTACTAAAATGTTCGGCCTGGTGTTCCTGGTCATTATAATTGGATACTTACCATACGGAATTGTCAGGAGCATTGATAAGCAGTTGTTGTTGAGTGCAGACTTTTATGTGGCAATTTCAGTTCTATATGCTGTGGCAAATAGTTGTAACCCGATAATTTACGGCTCTATGGACAGAAATATTCGAAGAGCATGTTTCCAAGTTCTGGATCTTGGTAATAAGTGCATGAAATATGAGTGTAAACTTCGTAAAAGCAGCAGCTCAGGCAACATTAATGGACATAAAAGAGAAATTCCGAGTGCCGAAATCACCGAAGCTTTACCACTAAACGCAAACGCTTCTTATAAATAAGCCTTTAATGCATTGGTAACTATTGAAGTGAATGTATTATAAATATACGGCAGAGTGGTTCACGTCCTAAAATCTTATCTCTGATTGTATCATCGAGGAGATTTTCTGAAATGAGCAAAGGTTAATCGCGCACACGTTCATACGGAGGTGGCATCAAATGTACGTCACAAATAGCGTTCCACGAGGTATTATACAAACATGTATTGGCATATAAAGCCGAATAAAGAATACATTCATTACGCGCTTCGAGTTTCGTGCTTATTTTAAATCGACAGCACTCTTTGATTTAATGTTTAATTTTGGAACAGAGCTTTCTAACTCATGAGCGCAGCAATAAAAATATCATTACATCTCTTTGAGATGTACTTTTATTTAGTGGTCACAGCCTCCGTTTACGTGACACTCTCGTGAGTTTAGGAAAGCATATATGCTAGTAGAACTATTTGAGACAGGAAAATAACCAAAACAAAATTAGAATTGTAGTCTTTATTTTCTATACATTTTTCGGTAGCTTGATGTAAATTATTTTCATAGTATCTTATTTGATTATTTGTAAATTAATATTATAGTTTTAGGTATCTTATTTAATTATTTGTGGCCTTAGGTTTTTTTTTCTATGTCTGAGACTGAGCCCTGCAAGATGGCGTCAGCCGATGGCGCCGTTATTTCATTTAAATTGGGCGCGTCAGGGAAATCTCCATAACTTCTCAACAGATTGACCTATTGATATGGAATATGGCTCAAACTGTTCATTTTTTACATCTGCTGTTATACAATACATGTTGGCGAATGAATCATTTATTTTCCAAATCACCCGATTATTCTGAAAAAAAGCGCAGTTTTGGCATTTTTGTACAAGATTTATTTTAGAAGTTTACTGCTAAATTATGTTCAGAGTATATTTAGCCAAATTATGTTCAGAGTAAATTTAGCCAAATTATGTATGTGGTCTTCTTAAATTAAATACATAAGCCCAATGACCCTCTCTGTACAGCTGCGATGGCCGCAACCTCAAAAAAGCCTTAAGTAGACTGTCAATTTTAAAATTTCGAACGCCGGCCAGGTAAGGTACCAACTAGTGAACGTTTAGCTAAGGTTGTCAAAATTGGAATGATATTTGGGGGCCGCTTGATTTTGATACTGTGACACTTATGTGAGGTCATTTTCGGTTCAGGTCTCTCCGATTTCCAAAATGGCCACCAAAATTTGATCAAAAATGAATTTCTTGTTAGGATGGATGAGTATCACGCAAGATATATCATATATAGGATTTTCGTAGTCATTGAACTTTAACCTGATCTCAAGCATTAGTTCCACAAATCCAAGATGGCAGAAATTGAAAACGGCAGCCAAAATAGTCGCCATTTTATTGTTTGATATGCCTTGTAATAATATGCTAATTAAAAGGTTTTCGGTGTCACTGAACTTAAATACAACCTCTAAAAAAAAGTTTCCCAAAACCATGATGGCGGCAGGACCCCCCCCCCCCCCGTCAATAGTTTGTCTAGTGGGGTCTGAATATCCTTGCCCCCCCCCCCCAACTCCTATTTATTTACAACAATTATTAGGATTAGTTAAAATTCTACCCATATTAAACCTGTACATATCCTAATATATTGGTGTGGTGATTTATGTTTCATTATAATATTAATTTAGTAATATACATGTATATATACATCTTATGTTGACGTGAAATGATACATTTTCTTGTTCAAATCTAAAAGAAAATATTACTTTGTCACGATTCCATAATAGATAATATACAGTGAATATAAGCCGAAAAGAGAGTCAATGAACTAAACATCTATCTATTTAAGACACAGGGGAAATTATCGTATTGTTCACAACATAATACTAGACATTATATAAAATTGAGAAGATATATTTCTAATACTCTCACATAAACTGTAGACAAGTTTTATATTATTAAGTTAATATTTTTAATTAAGGGACCCCATTTTTGTTGGAATTTTTCTATTTTGTTCTGGAAAAGAAGATTTTCAATTTTGTAATGTTCTTTAATAGTTATTAAGAGAACTTTGAATGATGGTCTTGAATCATTTTTAGTACATCTATATAAATAGTATTTTGTTATTGGTATAACATGATTCCATAGAATGAATGCATTAGGGTTTCCTAATAAAATGTTAGCTTTAGAGTAGTCCTTATCTTGCAATATTTGTAACCACTCTTTTAAATCCGTCCACAATTTTCGTGAGATATAACAAGAATAAAACAAATGTTCTAGTGTTTTTGGTACTTGTTCACAAAATGAACATAGATTTTTTTCTGTTATTTTGATTTTAAACAAGAATGTTTTGGTGGTTAGAATTCTGTTTGTAACTTTTTTGAATTGGAATTCTATAAGTTTTGTCTCTGTAATGCATTTTCATGGAATCATAAAACATTTCTTCCAGGTTTCATCATTAGTCTCGTGACCAATATCTATTTTCCATTTAACGTTCTTCTTTTTTTTTATTATATTAAATTTTTGATCCAAATTACTTTTGAAAAATGAACAGCTCTTTTAGCCTTCGTTAAAGTCTCAAGAATTAATGCTTTTATTGGTCCTATCATTTTTGGTTCTGCCAGTTGTATCTATTTCTTCCATGATTTTGGTACTGCTGCTATTACTCTATAGTAGTCCAGGAATGTACCTTTAATTTTGTAAATATCTTTTAATTTTTGATATTTATAAAACCTTCCTTCTGGGGATATCAATTTTGAAACTAAACTCACACCATTATTATGTCAATGTTAAATGTGGTCAAGTTTCACATAGTTATACCATTGTTTTAAAGGCATTCTGTAGATATACATCCATGAAATCTGCTTTTTGAGATTCAATTCTGGAACGCGAAAAACGAGTATGTCGTTTTTCGACTTTTGCCAAAAACAAAAAACAAGTAGAAAGATAAGTTTTTATGTTAATCTACTTCTCAGGCATCCTCGTTTATGATATCTTTAGTTCGTTTTACAAAACTGATTTAATCAAATGTGTTTCGGAGGTATTCTGTAGATGTACATCCATTACATCTGTTTTTTTGAGATTGAAGTTTGAATATCGAAAAACGAGTAGCTCGATTTTTGACATTCGTCAATATCGAAAAACGAGCTAGTTGTTTTTCGTTATTCGTCAATATTGAAAAACGTAAATCGAGCTAACTTCACACTGCCTGATTGTTACCCATGAAAATTGTGTTCTCGAATCACTAAATGCCACTTAAAGATTATAAGGGATACTTAAGTAAAGAAATGTGTCCCCAATTTTAATATAAGTTCTTGCTTTACCGGGTTTCAATAGACATGTAATTACTCCAAGGATCAAGCTTCAATCTTAAATGAATTAAAATATTTCTATCAAAATTTGTATGAAAAAAAAATTTTTTTTTTCATACAAATTTTGATAGAAATGTTTTATTTCATTTAAGATTGAAGCTTAATCCTTGATTGTCTGTCCATCCTTTGTTTCTAGTTTTAAGATACTTTTGTTTGTAAAGTTTCGTTTTTCAACATTCGCAAAATAGTTTGATGATTGTTCTCCTTCTTCTTACCATTTTGCAATTGATCTTATCTTAACACCTGTCATTTTCTCATTCCTGATATTAACTAATTTTGAATTCAGTACTCAAACTCTTCGAATAGTTTCTGGCTGTTTGGGTTTTCTTCTATTAGACTTTCTGTTAATTTTTTGTTCTCTTCAATTTCTTTTTCTTGTTGATGTACCGAAATACTTATTATTGAATGATCAGTGTGATATCCTGAATCTATCTTTGGATCAGAGATGACATTGGATGAGAAAAAAAAATCCACTCTCGCTCTATCTATTGGGTTGGATTTTGTCCATGTATAAATTCGTTTATTTTCATTCGAACATCTCCAGACATCAACTGGGTCTAATTCACCACACAGTTTCAAGACTTGTATAGTCTTGTTTATGATTGTTTACATGTTTATATGATCAAGTTTTCACACTGAAAATTTGTTATTTAGTTTGAATATTTTGATAAAAGTTTGGATTATCTTCGTTTGGACAATACATATTAGTTGGAATAAAACGTCTTTGACTAACTTCTATATCAATTATTATAAATTTCCCGATATTGAATCTTTATATATTTTATTTAGTTTGTAATCAAAATTATCATTAAATAATATTGCCACCCCCCTTGCTGTGGTTGTGTAACGACATGTTAGAGTTTTGAATCCCCATTATGCTTCAATAGTTTGTTCTTCCTCGTCATCAAAGTGTACATCTTGTAAGACGATAATATCTGTCTGTTTATGTTTAAGTATTGGAAAACGTCTCGTCTTTTTTGGCTTATGACCAAGGCCATTACAATTCACTGAGATTATTAGTTTTAGATTGCGTTCAATTATCAAAGGACCAAATTATTAGTTCCAATATTCTTTTCTGTATAATTTGACTAGTATATATAAGTTAAGCATGTATGATGAAACATGAACATTGTACAATAATTCTGTAAATATTTTCAACATTTTGTATATATATGTAAACACCCCACTTCTACTCGTTGCCACTGGAACCTTTGATAAAACTGTCCTGTTTATTTCCAACACATGCCTAAAAGTATTCATGTATCAGAAATATACAGAAAGTGCACTGTTAATTTCTGATATACGAATACTTTTATGAATACCTATCAAGTAATAAGTAGCGGACGTTTAGTCCGACCCAGCTAACAATGATAACGATGGCTCTATACAATTGTATATGAAACAACTAGTCAAAATCATAGTAACAAAACAAACCGGGAGGAATTACGTGACAGTGCAAAAATACATTTAATGACATTAATTTAACATAACAATATATTACAAAAACAATTATTATACATATAAATTGGCATCTATACCATGATTTGGTTTGATTCATATTAATATGCAAAACATATAAATTAGAATATTGAATAATTATTTTAATTAATTGTGACGACAGAAGGCGCAGTTCTCTGGCTGGACACTTCACAAGCATTGAAAATAACCAGGATGAAAAAAGCCACCTAGAAAGTCATAAATTTTATTACAAATAAATTTCAACGAACGAACAATCCGCCGATGCATACTTTCACCAAGGAATGGCCAATGTTTCGCACTTCCTTTATACATTTAATATCACCGCAGTCCTCTAGCCATAGACAAGTAGTTGTGTTGACGATGTGGTCTAAACAAACACGTGACTGTTTTACGCTCAGGGTATCATAGCAAGACGCACGTGTAAATACTACTCGGGTCGTCTCTCCACTGCGAAATCATTCTACCATGAAATGTAAAGTGGGGCACAAACAGGGATAAATGAAAGAGCAGAAAGTATTTGTCACTTTTCGGTTGAAACGACGTGATAAAAAAATACTATTTTTCACATTTTGCTTGACAATACCCGATATAAACGTGATGTAAATAAATTATTAGCACCTTTCCTCGATGTATCGGTGAATATCAGGACAGTTTTGGTCAGGGGGCAAGTCGAGGCTGCTCCCCGACCAAAACTGTCATGATATTCACCGTTACACCGATGAAAGTGTGCTAATAACTATAACGAGCCTTAATCAAAATACTTCGAAGAAATTCAGTCTTTTTATACTACCGTCTTCTTCAGAAAATTGAAATATATTTGTGTTTTATTTTCTTTATAAACAATATTTTATTCAGATTTTTATCTGAATTGGGATTGGGGAACAGGCATAGCCTATATTAAACCCCTCTCCCTGTCAGATATAGATACATATATTTACATCTTAGAAATAAATAATCAATGTACACGTGCAAGTATGATAATTGTGAAAATATATTTATAATGAGTGTTTATAGTTGTCCCTGGAACCGTCTGGTTATTTCGAAGAACGAATGGACACTTTTAAGAATATTGAGTGAGTCTCTAACGTCGTCAATTTCATACAATAAAACATAAGTATTCAGATGAATAGTCGATAAATTATTTATGGTTTTATTTCGGGCATCTGAATATAAGGAGAAATTCAATAAAAAATATTCAGTGTCTTCAAATTGATGTCCACATATACAGGATTGATTGTCAGAATTGTGACGTAAAACTTTATGTCCGTTTAGATTGATTCAAGAGAGACGCAGTTTAGAATGAATAATTTGGTTTGTGCAGGATCCAAACGAAAAGGTTTTTGGTGTGGTGGTGAATCTTGAGCCATAAGTTTCGAATTTTAAATATTTAGAGATGATTAATTTTTTGTGTCCACACTGAATTTGTTCCATTCTCTAAATGACGATGGTATGAAAGAATTATAGAAAATATTTGTTTACATTTATATTCAAGTAGGCTTTTGTTTCGGAGATTGTAATGTGAGCTTTTTGCCAAGATTAAATCATGAAGATAGGATGGAGAAAAGCCGTTTATAATTTTATAAATGAGTTTGAGTTTATGTCTTCTGCGTCTCTCTTTCAGCGTAATAAAACCGGGTTCTTTATATAACAGTATATGACCTAAGTGCATCCAGTTGTAGGTGCTATAATTTGCTAGCTAATTGGTCTGTGCAGTTGTCCCTTTTTTGTATTTTCAGTCACTTCTTTGTACTATTCCAATTATTTTAACGTCTTATTGAATGGCTCCATGCCAAAGACCACTGGGGGACTCTCGATACGGAAAGTATAAGAAATATCTGCAGAGCCGTTTTCGAGACACATGCGTCAAAAACGCTCCGAATCAGAAAATACTTCATTTTCAGCGTGCCATATTTTGCTTCCTGTTCATGGTATTTGTATAAATTGGGTATCTTTCAGTGGTCCAATCACCGTTCGACCCAATGATACCTTAATTTGTATAACCCGTCGAAATTGGACAGAGAAATCGTATTCCAGACATTTCAAAGTCTTTTTGGACAGAAAAATCGTATTCCAAACATTTCAAAGTCTTATTGGGTGACTTCAGACAAAAGACTACTGAAGGGACTCTCGGTAGGTTATGTTTGAAAAAAATCGCTGCAGCCGTTTTTTTAGATACAGGCGTCCAAAAACGCTCCAAATAAGAAAATACTTTATTTTCAGCGTGCCATATTTTGTTTCCTGCTCATCGTATCTGCTGTATGAATTGGGTATCATTTAGTGGTCCAAAACCGCCCGACCTAATGATACCTTAATTTGTTTAATCCGTTGATATCAGACGGAGTAATCGTGTTTTTACCAAAAACATCAATTTTTTCGCGTTTTATTTTTCAAAATATCGCATATTATTTCAACTACTTCCGGTTTACGGATTGTTGTTAAAATTGCTTTACCCGATGGTTTGAACATATGGCATTATGTCCCTGTAGTGTCAGAAACATCGATTAATCATTTCTAAAAAATATAAGGGTTATAAAATGGGTACAAAATTCGAAAAAAATAAGGGCGATAACTCTGAATGAAGTGTGAAAGCCTAATAAAATTTTTAGTAAAAACAATAGTCTTTCAGACAGCCTAATAAATAATAATTTTAGTAAAAACAATAGTCTTTGTCTGAAAGCCTAATAATCTTAACAAAAACAATAGTGTTTCACGAAAGCTACGCAGTGTGAAACCCTAATAATAGTTGTGCTCGTGGCGCTACACAAAAAAAAACACAAGGACCTTTACGTGACAAGAAATAGGTTTCCCTGTCCAACCTCGTAGGTTTACTTCCCTGGTTTCCTCGAACTGCTAAATACAAGCGTATTATTGAAATAAAATTCAACACGTATGTTAGTCCCGAAATAACCTCGTTTGTGTCGAGCGGGCGTTCAACCCTATTTCTCTCTCTTTTTGACTAAGTTCCATTACGAGCACAATTTGCGTAGGCTAAGTAATTAATGAGTGTCATCTATTTATTTTGAGATATTTTGTAATTTAGTTTCTTGTATGGAAAGTTCTCTCGTATTACGTTGACCGTTAACCATATGAAGTCACAACAAGATTGTCGATGTTACATTATAATTAGCTGCTGATTGTATTATATCACACATTATATTCGTAATTATTGTAGACAAGCATTATACTGAAAACAAATTGTTTACCTTAACAGCATTTCCAGAGAAAAGCCCTGCATACCTTTATAATTCAATGATACTCACCCGAAAATAGCAAATATACCGAAAAACAAATTAACATTTGTTATTGATAATGCAAGACTGACACTATTGACTATCTCGTCAATCCTTATTTTAAGTGTATTAGGCTAATCTAATGGGAGATATTCCTCAGTTGCGTCCCTTTATATTATCCCAGATGGCTCCACATCCGTTTCGGTTCAACTATCCCTCCCGTTTCCAACGTTAATAAATCAGCGCTAGTTCACTTTCGCACCGTGGGGATGTTAAGGATGACTAACAATGACCACACGTCAAATTTCAGCCGAATTGATCAATAACTTTTTATTTTATCGACCTTTTAATTTCTAATGAAACCGAACTTCTCCCGCTCGTCGCCATTTTCTTTGTTGACTATTTATAGCGGGAGGGAGGGAGATAGAGAGAAAGGGAAGGGGAGAGAAAGGAAGAGAAAGGGATGTAGGGAGAGAGGGGAGAGGGTAGGGGAGAGAGAGGGAGTGTGGTTAAGCGAGAGAGGGCCATGGGAGGAAGCGATACGAGGAGAGGCAGGGGGTGAGAGAGGGGGAAGAGGGGGATAGAGAGAGAGGGGGTAGGGAGGAGAGAAAGGGAGGGAGAGAAGGAGGAGAGGGGGGATAGAGAGAGAATTTTTTTTGACCTTGGGGTGTTTGCCTTTATGCCTGTCGTGTCCTTATTTCTTACTGTATTGTCAAAAGTAATGCCAAAGTTAATGCTCGAAATGAAAGCAGAGACGACATCCTTCGGAAAGGGTAATGGGCCAAAGTCATGTTAGACGCAAACGACATAAACTGACATTTTTTTTATAAAATCATTAATGACATGACACCCGCATACCTTAAGAACTTAATATTATACCGACCAAAAAATTATTATCTTCGGAACAATGCCAACCTCTCAGAGTACCAATGTAAAACAAAAAAATTTCAAACTCTTTCGGACCCTCATCAACAAAAGAATGGAAGAAACTTGACATCGATATAAGAACTTCTCCGTCTCTAACCACTTTCAGGCAAAATTTAAAACTAAATGACCGCATTATTCCAAATTCATTTCTACGGGGCAAAAGAAGAAAGAATCAGATCATTCACAGTAGACTGCGGCTTTCTTGTAGCGACCTAAACGGGCACAAATTTTTACGACATATCTCCGAGGACCCATCATGCAGCTGTGGTCATCGATTTGAAGATTCTGAACATTTTCTCCGCTGGTGCCAACGGTATTAAGATGCACGAAAAAATACAATACACCTTTAACCAATACACCATCAATCAATCAACCACTTCTTTTTGGCATAGAAAATCAGGCTACATCCAATACCATCTTTAAAATAGTACACGAATACTTTGATGTTACCAGACGTTTCAAAATCTGATTATATTTATAGAATCCTTTTATAGTGTTATAAAAATAATACTTCCTCTTTTGTTTCATTAGTTTTAAATACTAGTAGATTGTATAATATGAATTATTAAATTTATTTGACTTTTGCCATTATATATTATAATATGTACATAGGTGATCTGTATATTATATGTTTTATATTCATTGTATGGGGAGAGGGGTGATATAGGCCTTGCCTGTTCCCTAATCCCTTTTAAAAAATCTGAAATGAAATATTGTTTACAAAAAAAAGGTCATGTTACAGAAAACTGAACTTTTCAAGGTCAGTTTTGGAACACTTGTCCTTAACTTACGATCTTGACCCTATAACCATTTTCAAAGGCCATCATCTTGGCTTACACCATCCCCAGACAGCCACTCAGCTTTGGCCCAAGTATGGCCCACATCTGGCAGCATCTGGCTGGATGTGGCCCATATCCAGCCAGATGTTGCCAGATGTGGGCCATATCTGGCTAACACTTGGCAATTATTGGCTCACTACTGATGAATTAAACTTATTTTTGTAACTGGTATCTAAGAATATCTTGTCAGTTTGTTTAAAAGTTTTAAAAGTTTTGTTTTATATTCAAACCATTTGAAAAAATAATATTATGCGAAAAGTTTGCTATATCTTGGCCAGAGATGGCCCACATCCAACTGGCCAAATGCCTTAAAATATCAACACAATAAATTTCGGCTCCGAATATGACATGCCATCTAGTTTCCAGTAGAATTTTCCCTTGTGCATTATTTTCACAGAACTTTGTTTAAGATAAAAAGATAAGTACATTTTATTACTTTCTCTACAATAATATTAAATTAGATTTAAAGATTTATGTGATTTCCTTATTTAGATAACTTCATTTAACTCTTTTGCCTTGGCAACTAAGAATTATTCGACTTAATACTTTGATACTTGCTTTGACCATACTTGATATAAAGAAGGAATGAATGAATGAAATGGGGTTTAACGTCCTACTGTTATGCATTGAATGAATGAAATGGGGTTTAACGTCCTACGCTCAAGCACCTAACCTGGGCCAACTGAAGACGGCTACTGTTATGCACTTAACCTGAGCTAATTGAAGACCGTGAAACACATGTTTTTCTATGTACATTTTTTTACATTTATTACTGGTGTGATAAATAACTTTACCACAAGGATGCAATAATAATAATAATCAATAATAAATTATTTCGAATCCCCGGTTGTACCTGGCAAGGAGTAAGGTCGCCTGTCCAACCTCGTGTAGTTTCTCCGGGTCCTCCAATTTCTTCCCACTGCTAAAGACCCCTACGCGCAAGCGAATTATTGAAATAAAAGTAAACCATATGCTAGTCCTGAAATTATCTAGTTTTTGTCGAGCGAACGTTAAACCCATTTCTCTCTCTCTATTCTCTCTCATTTTGGAGGTAATAACCGTAACGGATCACGTGATTATCCAGGTTTTCCGTCGTGGCGCGGTTTCCCCTCGTCAGTGATGCAGGAGGGATCGCCTGAGTGACAAAGGACACCCGACTAGTCGTTTTGATGGTTCGAAAAACCGAGGTCCCGTCTAAACATTGACGTGCATTTAACAGAGCCCTGGGAAGTTGGAATTTGATATAAGAGTAGGTAGCGCCGCTGTCCACGCAAAATTTCTCTCAAAGCACACTACATGCCCGTATTTATTACCCCGGTTTAGGAGCAGAACAGTAGGATATTAATCCCAATTTCATTTCATTTAGTTCTAAGGGGGTTACGTGGCTAAGTGATGCAGACGGGGGGCCTGCCACGAACAGCTGCCTAGTCGTTCGGATGGGACGAAAAAATGAGGTCCCGTGTACACATTGGCGTGCACGTAAAAGATGCCTTGGCATTTAGACTTCAGTTACTGCCCGGGCAAAATATCCCTCATAGCCAGCCTTCAATTAGCCCAGGTGAGGTGCAGAAGCGTAGGACGTTAAACCCCATTTATTTATTCATTCTGTGCTATAATAAATGCCGACAAATCATTTGAACTTATTACACAATACCAGTCTCACACTTTTATAATAATAATCATTTAGGATATTAATCCCAATTTCATTTCATTTAGTTCTAAGGGGGTTACGTGGCTAAGTGATGCAGACGGGGGGCCTGCCACGAACAGCTGCCTAGTCGTTCGGATGGGACGAAAAAATGAGGTCCCGTGTACACATTGGCGTGCACGTAAAAGATGCCTTGGCATTTAGACTTCAGTTACTGCCCGGGCAAAATATCCCTCATAGCCAGCCTTCAATTAGCCCAGGTGAGGTGCAGAAGCGTAGGACGTTAAACCCCATTTATTTATTCATTCTGTGCTATAATAAATGCCGACAAATCATTTGAACTTATTACACAATACCAGTCTCACACTTTTATATAGTAAATGCAGGAGGACTGCACTACACGCAAAACAAACAAAACAGAAAATCTACAAGATAAACCTGCGGACAAGACAGAAAATAGACATTGCAAGAACTAAACAATTATCAAATTAAGTGAATGGATCCGGGGGCCAGCCGTAAGCGTCCACTGCGCTGTACAGTCCCGGGCCTGTCTTGGTACAGGCTTCACTAAAATGATTTACATAAAAGACGTAACAAAAAAAAAATGCGACCGATCTTGTAAGTGGTCGTCTCTTCAATGGCGATAGTCAGCCATTTGACGTCAGGTGTTAGAACGTCAAATAATTTTAACAATGAGGGCGATAATCCGGATAGAAAGTCGGAAAACGCAAAAAAAAAAAAAAAAATGTAGTGAGCTAACAGGAGCAAAGCCCGACAACGAGAACATTCTGCAGTACGAAGGGCTAAAACTCTACTCTAATAGTAAATGCAGGAGGACTGCACTACACGCAAAACAAACAAAACAGAAAATCTACAAGATAAACCTGCGGACAAGACAGAAAATAGACATTGCAAGAACTAAACAATTATCAAATTAAGTGAATGGATCCGGGGGCCAGCCGTAAGCGTCCACTGCGCTGTACAGTCCCGGGCCTGTCTTGGTACAGGCTTCACTAAAATGATTTACATAAAAGACGTAACAAAAATAAAATGCGACCGATCTTGTAAGTGGTCGTCTCTTCAATGGCGATAGTCAGCCATTTGACGTCAGGTGTTAGAACGTCAAATAATTTTAACAATAAGGGCGATAATCCGGACAGAAAGTCGGAAAACGCAAAAAAAAATAATAAATGTAGTGAGCTAACAGGAGCAAAGCCCGACAACGAGAACATTCTGCAGTACGAAGGGCTAAAACTCTACTCTAATAGTAAATGCAGGAGGACTGCACTACACGCAAAACAAACAAAACAGAAAATCTACAAGATAAACCTGCGGACAAGACCGAAAATAGACATTGCAAGAACTAAACAATTATCAAATTAAGTGAATGGATCCGGGGGCCAGCCGTAAGCGTCCACTGCGCTGTACAGTCCCGGGCCTGTCTTGGTACAGGCTTCACTAAAATGATTTACATAAAAGACGTAACAAAAAAAAAATGCGACCGATCTTGTAAGTGGTCGTCTCTTCAATGGCGATAGTCAGCCATTTGACGTCAGGTGTTAGAACGTCAAATAATTTTAACAATAAGGGCGATAATCCGGACAGAAAGTCGGAAAACGCAAAAAAAAATAATAAATGTAGTGAGCTAACAGGAGCAAAGCCCGACAACGAGAACATTCTGCAGTACGAAGGGCTAAAACTCTACTCTAATAGTAAATGCAGGAGGACTGTACTACACGCAAAACAAACAAAACAGAAAATCTACAAGATAAACCTGCGGACAAGACCGAAAATAGACATTGCAAGAACTAAACAATTATCAAATTAAGTGAATGGATCCGGGGGCCAGCCGTAAGCGTCCACTGCGCTGTACAGTCCCGGGCCTGTCTTGGTACAGGCTTCACTAAAATGATTTACATAAAAGACGTAACAAAAAAAAAAGATAGTAAGCTGGCACTGCCAGGCAGGATACGCCCACATTTTCGAGAGATGGTTAGAGAACAAGCAAAATCGAAAGTGATTTTTCCTACAATCAAAGGCTATAATTCATTAAATTACAATTTGATATGCGCAAATATCGAAAAGAATCAAGATCTTTAGGTTATAAACATGCATTTCAAGTTTCATCAAAATCGAATTAAAATTGTGACCTATACTGGGTCCACAACCTCGATATACCATTTTTTAACGTATTCGTTTACGAACGGCGGCTATTTTGTATGGTAATTTCGGTCCGATTTTTCCGAAATTTGAACTCAACCTTCCTTAGGGTGTAACGGTGATATAATCAAACGATTTTTTAAATCGGTTAATTATTGTAACCTCCAGAGGGACCACAAGCTAAACCAAGCCGATTTTGCGTATAATCAGGGGCCATAATTCAGGAAGTTACGTTCCGATATGCACAAATATTGAAAGGAACCAAGATCTTTAGGTTATAACCATGCATTTTAAGTTTCATCAAAATCGAATTAAAATTGTGACCTCTACAGGATCCACAACCTTGATATACCATTTTTTAACAGTATTTGCGTACGAACGGCAGCCATTTTGTATGGCAATTTTGTTCCGAATTTTCCCGAAATTCAAACTCAACCTTCCTTAGGGTGTAACGGTGATATAATCAAACGATTTTTTAAATCAGATAATAATTGTGACCTCCAGAGGGACCACAAGCTAAACAAAGACGATTTTGCGTATAATCAGGGGACGTAATTCAGGAAGTTACGATCAGATATGCGCAAATATCAAAAGGAACCAAGATCTTTGGGTTATAACCGTGCATTTCAAGTTTCATCAAAATTGAATTAAAATTGTGATCTCTACAGGGTCCACAACCTTGATATACTATTTTTTAACAGTATTCGCGTACGAACGGCGGCCATTTTGTATGGTAATTTTGGTCCGATTTTTCCGAAATTTGAACTCAACCTTTCTTAGGGTGTAACGGTGATATTATCAAACGATTTTTTAAATCGGTTAATTATTGTAACATCCAGAGGGACCACAAGCTAAACCAAGACGATTTTGCGTATAATCAGGGGCCATAATTCAGGAAGTTACGATCCGATATGCGCAAATATTGAAAGGAACCAAGATCTTTGGGTTATAACCATGCATTTTAAGTTTCATCAAAATCGAATTAAAATTTTGACCTCTACAGGATCCACAACCTTGATATACCATTTTATAACAGTATTTGCGTACGAATGGCGGCCATTTAGTATGGTAATTTTGGTCCCATTTTTCTGAAATTCAAACTCAACCTTTCTTAGGGTGTAACGGTGATATAATCAAACGAATTTTTAAATCGGAAAATAATGTAACCTCCAGAGGGACCACAGGCTAAACCAAGACGATTTTGCGTATAATCAGGGGCCATAATTCAGGAAGTTACGATCCGATATGCGCAAATATCGAAAGGAACCAAGATCTTCGGGTTATAACCATGCATTTTAAGTTTCATCAAAATCGAATTAAAATTGTGATCTCTACAGGGTCCACAACGTTGATATACCATTTTTTAACAGTATTTGCGTACGAACGGCGGCCATTTTGTATGGTAATTTTGGTCCGATTTTTCCGAAATTTGAACTCAACCTTCCTTAGGGTGTAACGGTGATATAATCAAACGGTTTTTCAAATCAGATAATAATTGTAACCTCCAGAGGTACCACGAGCTAAAATAGGTGAATTTTCGGACAATCAGGGGCCATAATTCAGGAATTTACGTTCCGATAGGTGCAAATATCGAAAGGAACCAAGATCTTTGGGTTATAAACATGCATATAAAGTTTCGTCAAAATCGGTTCAAAATTGTGACCTCTATAGGGTCCACAAGCTAAAAACGTGATTTTTCGTACAATCAGGGGCCATAATCCATGAAGTTTTGATCCGATACATGCCAATATCGAAAGCAGCCGAGATATTTTGGGGATAAACCTATATTTTAAGTTTCGTCAAAATCGGACAAGAATTGTGACCTGTAGAGAGTCCACAAACAATTGTGGACGGACGGACGGACGTCCGGACGGACGGCCGGACATCCGGACGGACGGACGGACAGGGGCGACGACATAATACGTCCACATGAAAATGTGGGCGTATAAAAATGCGACCGATCTTGTAAGTGGTCGTCTCTTCAATGGCGATAGTCAGCCATTTGACGTCAGGTGTTAGAACGTCAAATGACGAAACGACTCCTCGGCTCATTGTTTTGATTATTTTGGCTTCCATAAATATTTTTGGGCCCGGGTGCAATGTTTCTAACTATATTTAGACCTGTAACTTCGCGAGTTTTTATCCAGCGAGGAACTTTTCACGTTGGTACCTAGGTACCCTGAAATTTTCAAGGTGATACCTGCTTTGTCCAAGTCGTTTGTTCTTGGCCCCTGCCGTTCGTCGGTTTTTTTTTTTAAAAGTCAATTTACAGCTTCCATAAAAAAAAAATTGACCGGGTGCAATGTTTCTAACTATATTTAGACCTGTAACTTAGCGAGATATTGACCAATTTTGATATCTTTTTTCTTGTTATTTTCTTTTAAATACTTGATATACTCGATGACACGTGACGATGAATACCAGTATTTACCAAACAACTCCGAAATATACCCAAAATCCCCAAATTGACAAAAATGACTTGTAACCTCGCGCAAGCGCCACCCTGGAACCAAAGTTTTCACATAATTTTTGCCCAGGTGCAATGCATTTTGTAACTATAAATAGACCTGTAACTTTGCGAGTTTTTGACCAATAGACGTGACATGAATATGAAAGCTTTCATATCTGCATGGGACAGTATCAGATCTAGTTCCTATTATTATTATTTTTGTGTGTGTGTGTTTTATTCACAATTCGGTTTTCTCAGAATCTACCCATAGGATCTTTCTGAAATTTTTACCTGGGTGGTGGCTGTTGGGTAAATATATTTTCAAAACGTTTTCGAATCCGAAATCTACGAATTTTACCAACATATGCATTTGACCTACTTTGCTGTAACTTTGTGACTATTTGACCTATTTTTCCTAATTCTTTTTTCTTTGAATACCTTGTAACATTTACTTCAAATCTGCAATTTCGGATTTTTGAATTTCGAAAATTCGTCGCTGTGATTTCGAACCGGAAGTTAAAATCAAAATGACAACTTCTTTAATAGTTAAACGATTTTCATGAAATTTGGTATGTAAGTAGATCTCGCTCATGGGACTTTAAAAATGTCATTAGAAATTTTCTAAATTATCTCCTCTTGGTGATATTAATGATCAAAGTTTTCATAATAATCGACGACATATAGGTCAGATTGCCTTGAAATTATTTTTTTACTAGCTACGACACTACTGATATATACACAAAAAATGAGTTTGTAGCCCAAACCGGAAGTGCAACCATCTTGAAACGTCAAAATCGATATTCCTTTGTTGATATTTTACTTACAGACAAGGCAATTATATTTTCCGAATCCTTTAAGAAAAGCCAAAAAACTGTCGGGAATAGAATTTTGATTTTTGGAAAATGATGAACGATTATGAACCGGAAGTTAAAATCAAAATGACAACTTGTTTAATAGTTGCACGATTTTTATGAAATTAAGTACGTCGGTAGATTTTGCTCATGTGACTTTAAACATGTCATTAGAAATTTTCTAAATTATCTCCCCTTGGAGAAATTAAGGATCAAAATTTTTAAAAAATTGAAGAAATATAGGTCACTACTGATTCGTACACAAAAAATGGAAATTGTAGCACAAACCGGAGGTGCCACCATCTTGAAATGTCAAAATAAATATTCCTTTGGAGATATTTTACTTAAAGACAAGGCAATTATATTATCCGAATCCTTTTAGAAAAGCCTAAAAACTGTCGGGAATAGAATTTTTCATTTTTGGCAAATGATGGAAGCCATTTTGAATTGACAATGAGCAATAGTGAAAAAAAACACATTCATGGGCTTGAAAACATACACAATTGGCCGTGGCTTAGAGAATTTGTCTCTTATGTACATAATTTATACATTTAAGGATAACCTGGCTCGTGGTCGAATGATTGGTTTTGGATATTTCAAAAATTCGAATTACCCCTTTGATGTTTTCCGTGCTGACAAGGTCGTTTTCGAGTAAGCTTGACTTCGGGCAGGCGTTACGCTGGCACCAAGGGTACCATGGGTACCAAATTCCGGCGAGGAACTTTTCACGTTAGTACCTAGGTACCCTGAAATTTTCAAGGCGATATCTGCATTTGTTCAAGTCGTTTGTTTGTGGCACCTACCGTGCGCCATGACTTTTCACGTTGGTACCTAGGTACCCTAAAAATTTTAAGGTGATACCTGCATTTGTTCAAGTCGTTTGTTCTTGGCACCTGCCGTTGGTCGGGTTTTTTCCAAGTCAATTTACGGAAAAATATCGATTTTCGAAATTTAAAATTGGTTTTAATTAATTGTGAAATTGTAAATGCAAAGTGATTTTATCGCCTCTTCCATGTCAACTTCATTAGAAGGCTTGATCTCGCCTTAACTACATACATCTTATCTAGCCCTTCACTCAACGCTCTGCATTTTTCGGCACTAAATTTGATTGGGTATATAGTCTGGGTTAAAATTGAGGGAGGTGCCACCTGGAGAGATAGAAATTCTCATGTGGTTTTTCTAGACCAGTTTTTTATTCTAAACAAGAATATATGAGGTAAACAGGCCAAATCCTGAGCCATTTCCCGCTAGGGCGCTTTTTCAAAATGGCCGCCGAAATCTCATATACATAGTGACTGTATAGGTTAAGTAAGTAACAATGATGCATGTTTAACCGCTTTTTGCATTGGTTAGTATTAAAGTTATTCCCAAAGAAGCTGCAATTGTAGTCCAGACTCTTGAAAGTGATGAAAAATGAGGGCGCTCTTTGCGTGGCCGCCAAAAACGTAGATAAACTGTCTATATCTTTTAATAAGCATTTATTGGGCCACGCAATGATCACATTTTGCATTAATTGTGATTAGAATTATTTACAAAGCATCTTCATGATTATGCATCACACATTTTATAGAGATATAACACGATGGGGGCGCTCTTGGCAATATACGCTCACATCTCACGAGAAAAGGATATGGGCCAGTGTAGGTTTAAAAAAAAAGATAACTGTGGCTTAATTGACCTCTTTTTGCATTAGTTTTACATAAAGTTATTTGAAGGAATTCTACATTTGTGACAAATAATCAATATGGAGGTGAAAATTGCGGGTGCTCATCAGAATTACCGCTAAACGCCAAGTTGCTGAAGTTGGTAAGTCGTTTCTATATGGTCACTGAAAAGATGTCTGGGATCTTGTTCTTGAGGGAGCTTTAGGGTAAGATTTATACTGAATTGTCCTTACAATGTATCCTGGTATGACAAATCACTCACAAAGTTATAGCATTAATTTTCAAAGTCGCTCAGATCACTGCATTCTGAATTTCCCTCGCACTCATTGTCAGTAAACAGTTCTTGCACATCTTCAGCCGTCATTGTCGCCATCCACTTCGGCTCAATTTCTTCATTCCAACCATTGCCACAGGCATCGGTGCCTTCATAATCGTTGATGCCTGCTGAACACTATTCTCGAGCTATGAAATGCGTTCAGAGTTTATGAAGTTGTAGTGTTTGACAACAGGGTGGTAGCAATGCTATATCCTTTGATATTTGCTCTCTTGTTAACTATCGGTCAAAGATGACATACCTTGCTTCATTGACGTTCTTGGTCTTTACCCCGTACATCAGTGTTACATATTCTTCAAGCCCTCGCACACCTGTGATGGTAGAGTGTCTGAAGCTGCTGGTATGTTGGAAGTTGTTGGGGGCCAAGCCCAGGTTTGCTAAGGCATTCTTCTAGTAGTCCATTGACAATGCCTGCGGGGACTATTCAGAATGTAGTGATTTGAACGACTTTGAAAATTATTGCTATAACATTGTGAGTGATTTTTCATACCAGGATACATTGTAACCTCCCTCAAGAATGAGATGTCGAAACACTTTTTCGGTGATCACTTGATTTGATAATTGTTTCGTGTTTGCAATGTCTATTTTCTGTCTTGTCCGCAGGTTTATCTTGTAGATTTTTTTATTTTGTTTTGTTTGTTTTGCGTGTAGTGCAGTCCTGCATTTACTAATAGAAACAACAAACCAAATTTTAACTTACTATCTCGACATATAAACATACATGTACATGTATTACGCCTTGTAATGCTTATTTAAAGCTTAATGACCTTTGCATGCCATAATAAATGCTTATTAAAAGATATAGACAGTTTATCTATGTTTTTGGCGCCCACGTAAAGAGCGTCCTCATTTTTCATCACTTTCAAGAGTCTGGACTACAATTGCAGCTTTTTTTTGAATAACTTTAATACTAACTAATGCAAAAAGTGGTTAAACATGCATCATTGTTACTTACTAAACCCATATAGTCACTATGTATATGGGATTTTGGCGGCCATTTTGAAAAAGTGCCCTAACGTAAAATGGCTCAGGATTTGGCCTGTTTACCTCATATATTCTTGTTCAGAATTTTAAAAAAAATGGTCTAGAAAAACCACATGGGAATTTCTACCTCTCCAGGTGGCACCTCCCTCAATTTTAACCCGGACTAATAGGCCCCAACCGTGATCCAATCCGATTCCTTCGTTAAATAGATTACTAAAAATAGACTACTTTCAATTCATTTTATTTATCCTTCGTTAAAAAAATCGTCACGATTATCAAGTCTCGCGCTTCTAGCTAAAATGTCTATGTGACAATCGAGATGCAAAGGTCAAGGTTCGATTCATCGACGTTTAACATTTTCACCGGCGTTTTTAGTAGTCAATGAGTTAGCGGAAAAAAACATTCAACGGCTGTAGTTCTTTTTCTGTGGGGCTGCCATATTTGTTTACTACAGTCACTTGCTACATTGTGAGTGTGTTATGTGCCACGACCTCTGATTGGACAATGGTTTGAATGCTAATTAGTCACGTGTAACCACATCCAGTGTACAAGTTTAGGAATATCCAAGTGTTGAAGCAACGGTTAAATGTTGTAAAACCTGCGTCCGTTGCTTAAGGAACATGCTTCCATGTTTGATAGGTATTAGTACTTAGATCCATTGCTCAGATATAAAAAGTTATAAAAATTGATAAAATACAACTATTTTTAATCAAAACGACTTTGATGGATGGGGTGGGTTTTGAATTTATTTTCAACGTTCTTTGAATCTCACACTCTTCTATTTTTAATATGTGAGGTACAATCTGTGCAAATTTGAAGGTAATCGGACCTTCGGTACGTTGCCCGGGCGGTGCGAATGAAACCCGTAACGAAAATTTGTTCATTCTTCAACGCGTTCTATAATGTATTATGGCCGTCACCTTAGATCCGCCGTCATTTAGCAAACAACTCCAAAATATACCCCAAATGTTTTCAGATCATTTTGTTTTTTTCCGGGTGCAATGTTTCTAACTATATTTAAACCTGTAGCTTTGCGAGTTTTTGACCAATTTTATTACTTTTTTCTTGTTACCTTCTTTAAGATACTTGGCATATTTCATGACACGTGACGATGAATATGAAAGCTTTCATATCTGCATGGGACAGTAGCCGATCTAGTTCCTATTATTATTTTTTTTTGGGTAAATATATTTTCAAAAAGTTTTTCGAATCCGAAATCACCGAATTTTACGAACAATTGCATTTGACCTATTTTGCTGTAACTTTGTGACTATTTGACCTTTTTTACTAATTCTTTTTTCTTTGAATACCTTGTAACATTTACATTAAATCTGCAATTTCGGATTTTCGATTTTCGAAAATTTGTCACTGTGATTTGGAACCGGAAGTTAAATCAAAATTACAACTTCTTAATAATTGCACGGTTTTCATGAAATTTGGTATGTAAGTAGATCTCGCTCATGGGACTTTAAAAATGTCATTATAAATTTTCTAAATTATCTCCCTTTGGTGATATTAAGGATCAAAGTTTTCATAAAAATCGACGAAATATAGGTCAAATTGCCTTGAATTTTTTTTTTACTAGCTACGACACTACTGATTCGTACACAAAAAAATGAGTTTGTAGCCCAAACCGGAAGTGCAACCATCTTGAAACGTCAAAATCGATATTCCTTTGTTGATCAAAGTGTTAAACTGGGTTCTCAATTTCACGCTCCTTACAAGGCCATTCTTGTTAGGATAAGTCTCAAGAATTAACCCCAAGGGCCATGGGCACCTTGGATTATTATCGTCCACGATTAAAGCAACATCACCGAAAGTTACGTTTTGGCTGCAACCATTTCTGACGTTGCTGAAGTAACGGAAGATATTCTATAGTCCACCTCTTCCAGAATAAGTCTGCTAAATATTGCATTTGCCGCCAGCGTCGTTTGGCGTAAATGTCACGATCACGACCGGTTCTAATAATAACAGAGAGTTCGGTGTTATTACACTTAAGTCATTTGGGTCTTCTGAAACGCAAGTTAAAGGCCTAGAATTTATGATAGACTCGACCTCACACATAAGTGCCCGTAATTGTTCCTCGTTTTGGCTAGATTTTAAAAATTGTTCATTAAGAATTGCTTGAAGCACTTTTCTTATTGTTCTGATCATCCTTTCCCATACACCGCCATGGTATGATGCTGCGGGTGGGTTAAAGTTCCAATTAAATTCGAATTGAATACCCAGATTGCGAAATGTTTCTTGATCCAACTCTTTAACGATTTTTGACATCTCTTTATTTGCACTAACAAAATTAGTGGCATTGTCAGAATCAAAGTCTCAGGGTACTCCACGACGAGACATAAACCTACGAATCGCCGCTACACAAGAACTAGTGTCTAAAGATTCAGCTACTTCTATATGTATAGCCCGAGAGCTTAAACATGTAAACACTACACAATATCGTTTCTTTAATGAACGACCTAACTTTATTTCATAAGGACCAAAGAAATCAATACTGGTGCACGAAAATGCTTTTTGGTCGGACTGAGCCCTGCAGGTAGGTAAATCGGCCATTTGCTGTTGACCGACACGTGAATTTAGCCTTTTACAAACAACACAATTACGTAACACATTCTTAACTAAAACACCAGACTGGATTATCCAGTATTTTGTCTGATCTGAGCAAGTGTGTGATTTCTGCCCTGATTTTTTTGTACGAATAATTGAGACACAATATGACCTTTAGGCAATATTATTTGATTCTAAGCAGTATCTGGAATCGATGCATTTTGCAATCGTCCACCAACACAGATTAGATTATTTACTATCTTTGGATTTAAATTAGCCAAAGAACTTTTCATTTTGACATTAGAAGACTGGCTTTCCAATGATTCAAATTCTTCCACGAATTCACATTTTTGCACAAAGCAAAGCAAAGCACGCTCTGCAGTTAACACTTCCTCATTTGATAAGGATTTAGAACACAAACTTTGGGGGATATCCCGATTTTGTATATTACATTTAAGAATATTCTTGAGGCGCATTAACCAAGATACGCCACGTAATAATCTAATATACTCTGAATAATGAGACATCAAACGATCAATGATATTTTTAGCTAATTGAGAGATCTTTATAGAATTCACAAAGATATCTTTATCATTACACATATTTTCAGCCATATTGTATTCACAGGAATTAACAGGCCACGAGTCAGAGGAACACATTAAAAATTTGGGGCCTGATATCCAGTTCACAGAATCCAAACTATCAGGTGATAATCCTCGCGACGCGTGATCTGCAGGGTTAAGCTTCGACGGAACGTAACGCCACTGACCGAGATCAGAACCGTCTCTAATGACGGCGAGACGATTAGATACGAATACTTGATGGCGACTGGTTTCATTTGCAATATATTTTAACACGGTCTGGCTGTCAGTCCAGAAATACACTTCATCCACGGGAATGGAAAGTTCACGGGTTAACATATGGTTGATTCTCACTAAGGAGGTAGCTGCAGACAGCTAAAGTTTCACAATAGTATGAGATCCTGAGCGTCCAAGTAGAACAGCTACATGTATGTCACCTTGCTCATTCACAAAACTTGCATAAGAAACACTAGCATAAGCTTCAGCGGAAGCAACTGCAAAATGATGTAGTTGTATTTTCACCGCAGCTCCAAAAGATTTTGGTTTTATTAGACACCTGTCAATTGCGAAGTGTTTTAAATTGGGTAGATCACTGAGCCACGATTTCCATTGGCTATCATTAATAATAATAATAATAACGAGATTTATATTGCGCAAGAGTTCATCCCACTTGGGGGTGCTTTAGGCGCATGCAAGTGTTCTCTCAGGAATGGTCTCATCCCATGACAGTTTAAGACGACACAAACAGAGTACAAAAGGTGAGGCAAAACATATTGGATCGTAGATTGAGATCATTACTGACAGAATGTTTCTATGTGTAGAATTAGTGTTTATTTCACTCACTTAAAATTTAATTTTGTCCCTTTCTGCGCACCATTTCACACCCAAGGTTCTTTGGGTAGGTAACTCAAAATTTAAAGTTTTAGATGATTCTGCTAACTCAGCTTGGGGCACAGTTTTAAAAAGTTCCTGCTATTTGATATCCACTTAGTTAAATGGAATCCACACGATTTCAAAATGTCACTCATTTCCCGAGCAAACTCAGTGGCGTCTTCTTCACTCTCTACCGATTTCACAAGATCGTCCATGTAGTAGTCCTGCTCTATAGATTGAGCCACAGAGTCACTTATGGAGTTCACGTTGTCACTAGCTACACGTTTAAGAGCATAATTACAACAGCTAGGCGAACTTACACAACCGAAGATATGAACCAGCATACGATACTCGACTGGTTTTTCATTTAAGTCACCACCTGGCCACCATATAAATCGTAGCATATCAGTGTCCTTTGCTGATACATGAGTTCTATAAAAGTAAGTTTCAATATCAGCCATAATAGCCACTGGATATTGTCTCCAACGTCAAATAACACCTAAGAGTCATTCATTAAATTTGGTCCAGGATAAAAGAGATTGTTTAATGAAACACCTTTATATTCCACTGGGCAATTAAAAACCACCCGAACTTTGTCTGTTTTTTTAGGATTAATCACGGGGTGATGTGGCAAGTACCACACACGTCCGTCATTTCTTTGAAGGTCAAACATTGGCACCCTTTCACAATAATTGTTGATCTCGAGCTTGTCCATGAAACTCACATATTGTTCACATAGTTTTTTGTCAGCAGATAACCTCTTGCGTAATCGAAATGTAAATAATTCCGCCTGAACTTTATTATTTGGCACCGTCTTTGTTGGATCACGAAATGGTATATCCATTTTATAATGACCATTTTCGAAAATTGTTGTTTTTTCCACGATTTCCATAAAGTTTTTGTCTTCTTGAGACATACACGGTTTCTCATCACACAGTCTTTTAATAAATTCTAAGTTAAAGTACTTTTTGACTTGCTTTTCAAGATTGCTGTTAATTTGGCAAAAATTAACGGACGTCTGATTTACAGATGTAAGTTTTCCAGGTAAACCATAATATAAATGTCCTAATGGCGACCGAATTGCATATGGTTCACCGATTTCACCTTTTATTACTTCTAGAGGTGTTGTTGCGGATGGAACACTCATTCCAATCATGATGGACACGCTTGGAATACATTCCCTTAGGCCTTATGTAAGCTGAATTAATTTCACATGGGTTATCTCCCTTTAAAATACTTACATGAATGGGATCAGTGATATGACCTGATTTCTCAGTTTTCTCATCGTTTATAGTCTTCACGGATAAATCGAAAATCTTATTTCTCATACACAGAGCATCACTGAGCTCATCAGTTACAAATACAGAACTAAATCCATTGTCCACGAAAAGATATGTATTGATACTATATCCACTAGCCGGAGCTATAACTTTAACTGGCAAAATCGCCATTAAAGGATCACGTTCACCGTTTTTGTCAAGTGAGTTTGTCATTGCACAAGATGATGTAACAATCCTTGCTTTAGGACTTGTATCACTCGGTTTATCTTTTGACGTATCATGCATTACCGTCATGGGATCTAGTGCAAAACTTACAGTGTACCCATTGTTTATTTTTTACATGTGGCCTGGGTTAAGGCACCCATAACACAGGCCTATTTTTCTAATGGCGTCCGATTTAGCTTCACAAGAAAGATATGCGAACTTCCTACAGTCAAGTAAACAGTGTCTAGTATCTTGACCACAATATAAACAAGGTGGGTTTGCTGCCAAATTTCCCTTTGGTGGTTCACTGCCCCTCACGGGTTTTACTTGTGTCGTAAAGGCCTTTCTCGGTGTAATATTGGGTTTTGCGCTACTTAACAGTTGAGTAGATCTTGGAGCCTGTTGATAGCCTAAACCACTCACACGTGCGTCATTTTCATTCCTTGAAAGAAGGCCGACAAAGACTTCAAAGTCTGTTAGATTCGCAGTTCTATTTTCATTTTCACGTATTTTCCCATTTTGGGCAATCCATTTTTGCTGAATTCCAAATGGTAGTTTACTGCAAAGCATCTTTATGAAGTCATTCAGAGGCGACACTAGGACCCAATTAGATCCGGGGCTATTAATTGGATATTAATCGTGACCTCTAGAGGGACCATAGGGGATTTTTCGGACAATGAGGGGCCATAATTTAGTTATGATCCCATATGCGCAAATATCGAAAGGAACCAATTTCTTTGGGTTATAACCATGCATTTCAAGTTTCATTAAAATCGAATTAAAATTGTGACCTTTACAGGGTCCACAACCTTGATATACTATTTTTTTTACAGTATTCGCGTACAAATGGCGGCCATTTTGTATGGTAATTTTGGTCCGATTTGCCCGAAATTCAAACTCAACCTTCCTTAGTGTGTAACGGTGATATAATCAAACGGTTTTTTAAATCGGATAATAATTGTGACCTCCAAAGGGACCACAAGCTAACCAAAGGCGATTTTGCATATAATCAGGGGCCATAATTCAGAAATTCACGATCCGATATGCGCAAATATCGAAAGGAACCAAGATATTTGGGTTATAACCATGCATTTCAAGTTTTATTAAAATCAAGTTAAAATTGTGACCTCTACAGGGTCCACAACCTTGATATACCATTTTTTAACAGTATTCGCGTACAAACGGTAGCCATTCTGTATGGCAATTTTAGTCCGATTTTCCCGAAATTCGAACTCAACCTTCCTTAATGTGTAACGGTGATACAATCGAAGGGTTTTTCAAATCGGAAAATAATTGTCACCTCCAGAGGGACCACAAGCTAAAATAGGTGATTTTTCGAACAATCAGGGGCCATAATCCATGAAGTTTCGATCCGATACATGCCAATATCAAAAGCAGCCGAGATCTTTTGGTGATATAGCTATATTTCAAGTTTCGTCAAAATCGGACAAGAATTGTGACCTGTAGAGGGTCCACAGACAATTGTGGACGGACGGACGGACGGACGTCCAGACAGACAGGGGCGACGACATAATACGTCCAAATGAAAATGTGGGCGTATAAAAGTTCTCGTGAAGTTGTGAGCTAAATTATTACGAAGTAAAATTTGATGTAATATTGTTGTCGAGCTAAACATACACGGCGGGTAAACTAGGTCATGCACGATCCTTTCTACACTATTTTCAGTCAAATAATTATTTAGTTATATAATACTGTATTAAACTTTGCACGTGCAGGCAATTGAGGAAATCTACGGTGGGCCAGAGAGGATAATCCAGAAAAGCTTCGCACTGGAAAGCTTCTCTTCCGTACTCGGGACATTCGAAATAATGATAGGGAAATTATCGATTTTGTCTGCTCAAAATAGATCCTAGTGACGCCACTGGGCACTGTCCTCAGGATTGCGGTTGGCAAGTCATCATTTTCTTGAGCCTGAATGTCACCTGCCCCACTTGGGCTAGTTTGTTCCTCGGCACTAAGACTTGCAGACACGTTGTCATTATTTACTTCACTAACTTAACTATAGTATAATACCGGCACTGGAACAGTTTCACAGTTCACCAAAGTTTTCACATTATTGACACGCAATCTTCTCGAGGGATCTTCTGTATTATTTTCAAATACAACTTCAAATTATTTATGAATGTCTGATAAAGAAGTACGTCCGTTCCGGAAAACGGTTCAATTTCTTGATCCGGCAAGACTTGACCTTTTGGTGCTCAACGAGCTGTTGGAACACTTTTACCAAATCCTGTGAGGATGAATATTTTACGAGCATATCCTCTATTTCATTGGCGACTCGAAGCTTAGCACGTAAATTTATTTCTGTATGTATACGACTAAGTCTGAGTTTTTAATCTTCCAGTCTGCTGATTTCGATGTGAGCTTCTAATTGACTTCTTAATTCGATTTCCCTTTGCCTATTCAGAATTCGCATGTTTGAAGCAGTCTCTGATGTCGATTTTCGCGATTTATGCGAAACGTTCGAGGCACTGGCACTGTCCTCACTCCTCAGGATTGACAGTTGGCAAGTCATCATTTTCTTGAGCCTGAATGTCACCGGCTAGTTTGTTCCCCGGCACTAAGACTTGCAAACACGTTGTCATTATTCACTTCACTAATTTAAGACATAGGCCTATTAACTATAGTATAATACAACACTGGAACAGTTTTACAGTCCACAAAAGTTTTCACATTATTGACACGTATTAATGTGGTAGAGTGATTTTAATTAGTTTATGGGTATTTTAATATGATCACAATACTAATGTAATTTTAAGTAATATGTCACACATCAATGCATCTTTAAACTATCCTGTTCTGTACACTCTTCTTAGGTAACCAGTGACTGAGTGAGTTCAAGCTCATCATCTACTCACTGGGATGTAAATTTTCACTTTGACCCAAAGGTTTCTTGGATTTGTATCTCCTATCTCCTTGGTCACTCTTAAATAGAATTTAGTAGAGTAAGGTTGTATGTTTCTTCCAACCTTTATGTCAGTTTTATACTAAGAGTTTCAGTATTAGTAGTGTCGATTGTTATTTTCATCAATCGTGTGTTTTGGCGGAATCATTTGTCTACAGATTTATTGTTAACAGTATATAGACAGAGCGTATAAAGGTACTTCACCTAATTGCAGTCTCTGGCTACTTTATTCAAAACCCCTTCATGGGGTTTTTGTTACCATTTAGTAATGAACTGCTGTTTCTATTGAACCCTTGGTGTGGTTATTTTCCTCAAATTTGACCCCCTACAACATTTGGAGCCCGATAAGGGACTACAGCATTGGAAATCTTATGAAAAGTACAACGCCTGGAGTCCAGTAATGGTTTATGGTACTGGTATATAAAACAGTAATGGTGTTAATATAATCGCCTCAACAGTGAGCTCACACGCGTGCGCGTTCGCGTTCGCGTTCGCGAGATCAGCTTTAAATCAACGGATAGTGGCAGTACAGTGACATTAACTTTATTTGTGTGTGTTTATTTCTGTGTTTCATATTTGGATCATTATAAGGATGTCGATATAAGGTTCGTTAAAATCTATTTAATTTTCATATATATATGTATTGATATGTGAATTATCTCCCTTACAAGTTACAATAAGCTTATTATATATATTTATTGACTTAAGTAAATTTAGATTTATTAGGTAATTTCTACATAAATTAGTTTATTTAAAATAATATTTCGTGCTAGGTAGCCTAATTAGTAATCCTATAGTATTTGAATTAAGTCCTATTTACGGGAAATTGGATTAAGAACATTTGAAGTTTTGTGCCCCTAAAACTTCAGCCATTTTTGTTTACATTTTCAACTTCCTGTTAACCTACATAAGCTACTTCCTGTTAACCTACATTTATCAACTTCCTGTTTACCCAATGCATTCACTTCCTGTAAGTTTTGCATACTTATTTTAAAAAAAACCAAAAAAAACAAGATTCTACATTTACATTAGGTAATAAACATAGTACATATTTCAAACATTACATAAATTTATACTTGTAAATTAGTTTTGTTTTCAGAATTAGTTTTGTTTTCATTTTCAGACTTTGTAAATTTAACCTTACTTTGGTCTCTATGCTATGCTAATGTGATTTTCAGATTTTGGATTTTGTTATTTTGATTTTTTTGTTTTTTTTGAATTTTGGACTTTGAAAAATTTTAGTATTTGAACTTGTGTTTGAGTTGAAAGTTTTTGTTTACATTTGAGTTGATTGTCAATTGTCTTGAAAGTTTTTTTTGTGTATTGAAGTTTGGACTTGGGTTTTTTTTGGAATTTATTTTCAACATTGATCGTTCGGCATTCATGTTTTGTTGATATTTTTTCATTGTCTATATTGGTTCGACTTTTTCATTTTGTTCTTATACATTTGGAAAGTATATATTCTACTCTGATCTTTATTTTTCCGTCTTCATTTCCGTCTTATAAGTATACCACTGCACTTAACTTAACCACTAACTAACAACCTGCACTTACATATTTATTTAATTTATATGGAGGGTTGGGTTTGAATTTGTATATCATATTGCTGAACAGTTTTTGATTTGATTGTGGGATTTACTTGTCAGTTTGGTATTTCGAATTTTGGTTCGAAATTATTATCAGTTTATACTGGTTTGATTTGATTGTATTTTTGTTGTTTTAGTTGGTCGTTTGATTACCAACTAATGCGTTTTACTGTGTATTTTTGGTGAATATATCCAGCATATCGAGTTTATTGTTTTCCTGATTTCAACGTAATAGTGTGCTTCATACTACGTCTTCAAGAAACAACAACTTAGAGTATTTCATCGTTGGATTGCGTGCGTTTTCTTATTTTTTTAGTTTTAGATTTTGATTATTTTGTGTGTTTTTCTTCAACATGGCAACCGGTGGATCACATGAAAATCCTGACAGCACCTTGTCCGAGGAAGAGAAACATAATTTAATTGATGCGTTTTCTGATTTGGGGGTTAAACCTAACACAGATTCACCAGAACAACTCATTGACTGGATGTACGGCTATCTTAAGTCTAAGGGAAAAGTAAAAGATGAACCATCTGAAGATTTGCATTCATCAAACACCTCAGGAAATGTTTCTGCTCCACCAGCTGACAAAGTTCGTTTTGCTCCACAACTTCCTCGTGTTTCTACCTTTTCAGGTGATCCGTCCAGCAAAGGGGATACATCGTTTGACTTGTGGAGATTCGAGGTTATGAGTCTTTTGAAAGATCGTCAACACAGTCCAGATTCCATCAAGATGGCTGTTACGAAATCGTTGAAAGGTGAGGCAGCTCGAGTAGCAATGCGTTTAGGTCACAGTGTGTCTACAAGAACTTTGGTCGACAAGCTTGAAGGTAGGTTTGGCGATGTCCAGCAAGGCCAGTGTTTGCTATCCCAGTTCTATTCAACCAGCCAAGCACAAGATGAGACTGTTTCAAAGTGGGCGTGTAGAATTGAGGATCTTCTTGATAGAGCCCGAGAAGAGGGTGAAGTTGACATGGACACATTTGACTCAAAACTTCGTGCAAAGTTTTGGAGTGGACTCCATCAAGATTTAAAAGACAGATCAGCCCATAAGTACGACCGTATTACAGATTTTGAAGATCTTTTAAAAGAAGTACGTCGGATAGAGCGAGATACTGTCATAGCCTCATCACCTACGCCTAAACCTGCTCCAAGATCCCACATAAAGATGGTGCAGCAACCTGCAGAGGATGATTTACGGACATTAGTAGCTAGCTTGACTGCATCAGTGCACTCTTTGCAGAATGAGATGAAAGAGATGAAAAGTGATAAGGAAGACAACCCACACCTTTGTTTTCACCATCTCAGATGTCGACACCAAGACCATCTTCACGTCATAAACCACCGACAGTGTCAAAACAGCACCAGAAGCCTTCACCTGTAGCTGACAATTACAGATGTCACCGATGCGGAGACTGGGGCCATATTGCGCTAGGTTGCCAAATGATACTGCCGGATTTAAACTAGCAAATGTCTCTGTCGCGGGACAGCCAGAAGACATGGATATTTTAAGTCCCAAGAATGTTATTGGACATAGTAACACCACAGTCATCAAATTAAACAAACAGTCAAGTATGTTCTGGGTTATTAGATACAGGATCTACAATTTCTACAGTGTGCCTATCATTTTTTGAGAAACACCTCAAGTCAGACGATTGTTGTTTAACTCCACTAGGACAGCTAATAGTTATAGAAGGTGCCGGAGGACATACTTTGCCATATTTAGGATGCGTTTCTGTGGCAATACAGATACCCAGTTTAAAATCAAAGACCATCGAATGTTTGTTTCTTGTTGTTCCTGATACACCATTTCACAGCAATACACCAGCTCTAGTAGGAACCAACGTTTTGAAACCTATGCTAAACCAACTGCGAGCTGAGGGTCATAATTTTTTACAACACTCTGATTTACCAGATATTTGGAGTATGACATTTCGGTGTATGCAGGTACAAGAGAAAGAACACAAGAACAGCGCAGGAATAATCAAATGTACAGAGGAGTCATCAATTGTGCTGAGCAGCAACAAGTCCATCTGCCTAACTGGAAAAATTGACAGACTGAATATAACTCGTCGCCAACGCTTACTTTTTCAGCGGTTACCTGATTCGCTGATACCTTCTTCAGTAGAAGTGACACCTACGCTTTTAGAGGTGTATCCTGATGAAGAGGGGAAAGAAGTGTTGGTGCAGTTATCCAATCTGTCATTGAATCCAGTTAGGATTTATCCTCAGTCCATCCTCTGTGAATTACAGATAGTTGACTTGGTAAGAAAAGCACCTGTTAACAGTATTCTACCAACTACATCTACCAATGAAGAAACATCTAGTACTGGTACATTTCTGGATAACATTGATCTTTCATCGTCAGCCTTGAACGAAGAACAGCTCTAGTATTTCAAGAACTACCTTCTTGGTTGGTCAGCCATATTTTCTCAAGGAGACAACGACATTGGTAGCATCAGTTTGGTGAAACACAAGATCAATCTTACCGACGATGTTCCATTCAAGCAACCTCATCGACGAATACCACCTGCAATGTATGAAGAAGTAAAAGATCATCTTCAAGACTTGATGGAAGCTGGTATTATCCAACGTAGTTGCAGTCCTTATGCATCACCAATAGTTCTAGCCCGGAAGATGATCTGAACAAGAAGACCGTTCGTGATGCCTATGCACTACCACGCATAGAGGAGATGTTAGACAACCTAGTTGGATCACAGTATTTCTCTGTAGTTGACATGAAGTCCGGTTACCACCAAGTCAGTATAGAGGAGGGAGATATACCAAAGACAGCTTTCACTGTAGGACCATTGGGATTTTACGAGTACAGAAGACTACCTTTTGGGCTTACTAACGCACCAGCTTCTTACCAATGGCTTATGCAAGATTGCCTTGGAGACCTGAATTGGAAGATATGTGCCATTTTCATAGACGATTTAATCATCGTCAGCAAGACCTATGAAGAGCACGTCGAGAATTTATCCCAAGTATTTGGTAAGCTAGCAGAACATGGAATTAAGCTGTCACCCAAGAAATGTGAATTTTTCAAAGAAAAGGTAAGGTATTTAGGTCACATCGTTTCAGCAGAGGGTGTTTGTACTGACCCGAAGAAGACGGACAAGGTAACTTCTTGGCCAACCCCTACCAATACAGATGAACTGAGACGTTTCCTTGGCTTTGTAGGATATTACAGACGGTTTATTAAGGATTTCTACAAGACAGCAAAACCACTTAATGATTTGCTAGTTGGAGGACCAACTAAAAAAAAGAGGGGGAGAGCGGCTAAGGACAAAGAGAACAAATGGAAATGGGCTGAAGAACAACAAAGAGCATTTGACCAACTTAAAAGATCTCTTGTGGAACCACCTGTTTTGGCATATGCAGATTTTTCTCAACCATTTATTCTTCACACTGATGCAAGTGGACATGGTTTAGGTGCTGTACTTTACCAGAAGAAGGATGGCATGGAGAAAGTGATTGCCTATGCTAGTAAGAGTTTATCAAGATCGGAAAAGAATTACCCTGCGCATAAGTTGGAGTTTCTGGCATTAAAGTGGGCAGAAACAGAGAAATTTCATCAGTACCTGTTTAATAACACCTTCACAGTGTACACAGACAACAATCCTCTGACCTATATTTTAACCACTGCGAAGTTAGATGCCACAGGACACCGTTGGTTAGCTGCTTTAAACAACTACAACTTTACCATCCATTACCGCGCAGGCAAGAAGAATATAGACGCAGATGCCCTCAGTAGAATGATGCAAGAAGATTTTGAAGAAATAGACTTGAATGTTATTGGTGCTTTAAGGAACATTGACTTAGAAGATGGATTTATTCAAACAATCAGCATGTCTCACCAAGCAACACCAACTGCAACTGCATCAACAACACCTATTGTGAGAGATGATGAATGGGAGAAGAAACAGAGGGATGATCCATTACTAGCCCAGTTACACCATGACATTCAAGAAGGTAGACCAGTTAAGCGACGGAACTACTCACCTGAAGAAACTGCTTTATACAGGGATTTTGAACTCTTGTGTGTGGAGGAATCTCGTGGAGGCTATGACAGTATTCTCGTCATCACAGATCACTTCACCAAGTACACGCAAGCGGTTCCAGTAAGAAACACTACAGCCAAGACAACAGCTAAGGCATTTTTTGAGAACTTTGTCGTTCACTATGGGATTCATCAGAGGATACATAGTGACCAGGGTCAGCAGTTCGAGGGACGTGTTATAAGGGAGCTGTGTCAACTTACTGGAATGCAGAAATCAAGAACAACACCATATCATCCACAAGGGAATGGTCAATGTGAGAGATTCAATCGGACTTTGCTCAATATGTTAGGTACTCTACATCCTGAACAGAAGTCTGATTGGAAAACTTACGTTGCACCTATGATTAACCCAACATAAATTTATAGTATACTAATGAAGACAAGTACACCCAGACCCGCTTAAAGCTCACCCGGATGTAATAACACGTCCGCTAGATTAAAGGGTGCTTAATTGGACATTACAGGGCCAACCTCTCTCTCTCTCGTCTTCTTCCGCACGCGCGCCCTCTTTCTAGGTCATGCATGTGCAAGGGGTCACACATGTGCATGCACGTGCAAGGTCACGTGCACGGGGTCAGCAAAGCCATGCACGTGCAAGGTCATGTGCAAGGTCAAACACGTGCATGCACGCACGTCGTCATACAGGTACCCTACTACTCCTGTGACGACTAGGCCTATATATATCTGATTCTGAACTTGAATGGAAAGGCCATTCATTATTGGTATTAACGATAGCCTACCTATGAAGTTATTGTGTTCCACAAATGGACAGTACCGGTACGGCGGTAGACTATTTTAGGCCTAGGGGCTTACTCGAGATACAAGACCTGTAGGCTAGGTTATATAAATTCCATCTTTTAAGTTTTATCTAGGTCAATAGTCCAGGGTCTAGGCCTAGTGTAGTATAGGCCAAGTGTAGTATAGGCCTAGTTTAGTTACTAGTATAGGCCTAGCTTGGTGAGTGAGCCCCATCGTTCTGGCGAAAATAAATCGCACATAAGACTAATTCATAGATAATTGATTTAGAGCTAGTTTATTTACTTATTTTTTTTTTGGGGTAGTCGAGGTAATAATAATGTTACTTACCATCCGTTTACAATACGGTGTGTTAGATATGCTGTCATTATCCACAAACAAAAATGCAAACCAAAAGTCCCGAAAGCTCCCGGGTAGAGAAGAGGTTGACACCTGCTGTTAACGTCATCGAAACGTTGACGTCATATACTCGTAAATGGTTCAATTTATGATTTCTTACATTGAAACGAGGATCTTGACAGTAAACAAATGACAAAATATTATTTTCGAAATTTATTAAAACTACGAAACAATTTTGTTATCAAAATTAAAACCAACGTTTCCTGAATGAAACAATACAAAAAAAATACTGACATTCATATATTTTTTAGAAAACTGTTTAGGGTTAAAGCCTGTCTGCCTAATGCCCATAATAATAGTCTAGATTAAGAAGTCAAAACAAAATGCCAAAAATTAATGTGAGGGGCAGCTACTGCCTATTTAAACTATAGAAATGCATTTCTCACTTTTCAACTTGTAGAATTCATCAGTTAAAATATTAGGCAGACCGGTTTTTGTCTGCCTAAAGCATTGGTCTGTCTAATGGCTATATATATGTGTCGATGGTCTGCCTATTGCCCCCATTATATATATATATATAAAGTACAAAGAAGTACTTGTACTTTATCTATTTTATTATATATATACTATTCAAAAATAGTAGGGGGTATTTGATTTTGGGGGCATAATACTAAAATATGCATCGAATTCCAGGGTGGAAACATCAGTTTAATTGTTTTAAAACAATTTTGATAGGCGTCGGCTTACGCAAAATGAAAGGTTACGTGCCCTTGACATGCTACAGAGGCGGTTGTGGCGCGGACGACGAATGTTTCTCAGTCTGTCATGAGCAGGCTATGGTCTAGATACCGTCATAAGCAGGCTACGGTCCAGATACCGTGATACACAATCGGTACAGGACAGACCACGCTCACGTCGACTAAGGGCGACAACTCAAGCCCAGGATCGATTTATCCGTTCCTTGGCCTTGAGAAATCGTGTGATCACAGCAAATCAGATCAGCACTCGTCTTCAAACAGACACTGGTGTGAGAGTGAGTGGCCAGACCATAACTAGACGTTAGAAATTTTTATTCGATTGAGACTCATGCCGTATTCCGCTGGACATAGTTGATTTAAAATTGGAGTTAAAACTAAAAATGGAAGCAATTGAATGTTAATCAGTTCATAAACAATCAAATTACATTATTAAATGCTTTGCGACCCATTTGGATCAATTTCTAGGTCCCAAAATATTAGTGATTTTGCTCCTTTAAAGGGACAATAACACCCTTGCTTGCTTGACAACTCCAGCAGAAATTAAATAATAGCCTTATTCTAAGTACTACGTATATATATTCTGAAAGGTAATTAAATACGCTTTCTAAATATTATTAGTAAAAGTTGGCACAATCATATTAAAGGGGTGCGCCCTCATCCTAAACATAGCCATTCTGAATGTAAAGAACGGTAATGTTCCGAGTCAAAATTCGGACCATCGTACAAATTTCAGAGCACAAGGCTATATATATTCTAAAAGTTTATTAAATAAGCTTTCAAAATATTTTTAGTAAAAGTTGGCACAATCATATTAAAGGGGTGCGCTCTCTACCTAAACATTGGCAATTTTTTATTATTCTAAACGTAAAAATAAACCAGTACTTTTTTCAAAGTCCAAATTCGATCCATCGTACAATATTCTGAGCATCTAGCTATGTATATTCTGAAAGGTAATTAGTAAGCTTTCTAAATATTATTAGTAAAAGTTGGCACGATCATATTAAAGGGGTGCGCCTTCATCCTAAACATAGCCAATTTTTCAATATTCTAAATGTAAAGAACAGTAATGTTCCGAGTACAAAATTCAGAGCACCCGGCTATATGTATTCTAAAAGGTGATTAAATAAGCTTTCCAAATATTATTAGTAAAAGTTGGCACAATAATATTAAAGGGGTGCGCTCTGTGCCTAAACATTGCCATTTTTTAAATATTCTAAACGTAAAGATAAACCTGTACTTTTTTCAAAGTCCAAATTCGATCCATCGTACAAAATTCTGAGCATCTAATAATAATAATAATAATTTATTTCTTATATAGCGCATTACACAGGAGTTTCAACGCGCTTTACATATAAACACATGCTACATTAAAACTGATATAATAACAATACTGTGTAGAAGTATTTAAAAATATGATCATGTAATATACGGCATATGTTAAACTGTTGAATATACACACAGAAATATGATACATTTAATACACTCAAATTTATAATATGGATAACCTGCTCTAAATGACGTCAGGCTGGTTCCTACGTCACGGCGCTATTATTCTGACTTCAAGTCAGAAAAGGAGTGACGTAGGAGCGATTCTTGCGCATAGAAATATATAAATAGTCTATTTATATATTTCTATGTTCTGGCGTATTAGAGCAGGTTATCCAGTCTACCAGACATTATAATCATTAACTGGCTAACCACAGACCTTGACGATCGAGACATCACCCGACGTTGTTTTCCAGTGAAATGAAATGATATTATTTCCAAGCAGCTCAGGGCGAATAGAAAATATTCCAAATTTTTATGTGAATGATTTGTATGTGTTAGAATGATGCCTATGATCTTATAATAGTGAGTTGAGAACCTATTTAGTAAAAGACATTCAAATAATTATGTGTTGATTTCCTTGGAATAAATGAAATTTTCGCTTTAATATGATTGTACCAACTTTTACTAATACTTTTTGGAAAGCTTATTTAATTACATTTCAGAATATATATATATATATATATATATAGCTGGATGCTTAGAATTTTGTACGATGACCCGAACTTTGACTCGGAATATTACCGTTCTTTCACTTTAAAATAACAATATATTCCACTTTCGCTTGATAGACGTTACGATAACGTCTATCAAACGAAAGTAGAATATATTGTTATTTTAAAGTGAAAGAACGGTAATATTCCGAGTCAAAGTTCGGGTCATCGTACAAAATTCTAAGCATCCAGCTATATATATATATATATATATATATATATTCTGAAATGTAATTAAATAAGCTTTCCAAAAAGTATTAGTAAAAGTTGGTACAATCATATTTTAAAGCGAAAATTTCATTTATTCCAAGGAAATCAACACATAATTATTTGAATGTCTTTTACTAAATAGGTTCTCAACTCACTATTATAAGATCATAGGCATCATTCTAACACATACAAATCATTCACATAAAAATTTGGAATATTTTCTACTCGCCCTGAGCTGCTTGGAAATAATATCATTTCATTTCACTGGAAAACAACGTCGGGTGATGTCTCGATCGTCAAGGTCTGTGGTTAGCCAGTTAATGATTATAATGTCTGGTAGACTGGATAACCTGCTCTAATACGCCAGAACATAGAAATATATAAATAGACTATTTATATATTTCTATGCGCCAGAATCGCTCCTACGTCACTCCTTTTCTGACTTGAAGTCAGAATAATAGCGCCGTGACGTAGGAACCAGCCTGACGTCATTTAGAGCAGGTTATCCAGTCTAAATGTCTGGGTGGCCTCGATTTAAAATAACACAATTATCTCCCTTGTGTTTCTCCTATTATTTGAAACCAAAGAAAGCCCATATTTCCATGCGCGAAACAACTCAATTTTTTCAAGGAATCTCAACGTTTAAAAAAGAAGTTGAAAATGATATTTTTGCCAATTTCTCAACTGGCAATAGTAAATTGTAGGATTAATAGGATTATAGTTCCTTTCTATTTTGGGGCTTTAATTTAATACATTTTAAAAATAAAATTTGAATATTTGAAATTCCCGCTTTAAAGGGATGCGCTCTAAGTCCGAATATTATAAATTTGGGTGTATTAAATGTATCATATTTCTGTGTGTATATTCAACAGTTTAACATATGCCGTATATTACATGATCATATTTTTAAATACTTCTACACAGTATTGTTATTATATCAGTTTTAATGTAGCATGTGTTTATATGTAAAGCGCGTTGAAACTCCTGTGTAATGCGCTATATAAGAAATAAATTATTATTATTATTATTAGATGCTCAGAATTTTGTACGATGGATCGAATTTGGACTTTGAAAAAAGTACAGGTTTATCTTTACGTTTAGAATATTTAAAAAATGGCAATGTTTAGGCACAGAGCGCACCCCTTTAATATGATTGTGCCAAATTTTACTAATAATATTTGGAAAGCTTATTTAATCACCTTTTAGAATACATATAGCCGGGTGCTCTGAATTTTGTACAATGGTCCGAATTTTGACTCGGAACATTACTGTTCTTTACATTTAGAATATTGAAAAATTGGCTATGTTTAGGATGAAGGCGCACCCCTTTAATATGATCGTGCCAACTTTTACTAATAATATTTAGAAAGCTTATTTAATTACCTTTCAGCATATACATAGCTAGATGCTCAGAATTTTGTACGATGGATCGAATTTGGACTTTAAAAAAGTACTGGTTTATTTTTACGTTTAGAATAATGAAAAATTGGCAATGTTTAGGTAGAGAGCGCACCCCTTTAATACTATACTGTGATTGATAATCTCACGAAATTCCTGATGTAATGGATATTCTAAAGAAAAATAGTGCCGTTGGAACCAATCAATGGTAATTCCTACTGTGAGAACCAAGCTGGAATGCCATTCTGGTGTAATGGCTATTGTGACGAAAATTTATGATGCGCCGAACATCCATAGCCTACATTTTAGGATAAACTACGTTTCATTTGTTTCTTATCGCCGGAACAGTTTTAGTTTTTAACTGCCTGTTTTATAAAATAACCTTCCATTTAGTATAAAATAGTGTTCATCTTTATATTCTTTTTAAAAAAAAACAACTTAACACCTTTTTTTAAACAGGCTTTAACTGACACAGTGTACGACTGATAATATGTCCATATTTTTTACCTGTTGGTTTTTGTTTTTTTTTGGTTACATTGCCAGTTTGTAAAGTGTCTCTGAACACGGTAGATGAAAGGGTGCACTATAAATATGCTGTGATAGTAATAAACATGCTGTAAAAGTAATAAATAATAGTAATAAATATGCTGTTGTATTAATAAATTTGCTGTTATATTAATAAATATGCTGTGGTAGAAGTCTATAGAAAATATTAGAGTTGGGACCAAGATATAGAGCATGCTGCTGTGTGAGGGCCAATATGAACTAAAATGAATCAGTACAGAAAAATCCCGCTGGAGAATAATCTGAGCAAAATCCCTGCCGTGAGGGATAACCTAAAAAAATCCTGTTGTTGGGACCACTGAAGAAAATCCTGCTGCGACACGAATCTAAATTTAAAATCGTATCTTGGGGCCAACGTAAATTTTGAAAAAAAAATCCGGCTACGATATAAATACGGTGTTTGTGGGTGGTTGGTGGGGGTGTATAAAATATTTATTTATTTCGTAATGTTTTGTGTATATGGGGGGGGGGGTGTTAATGGCATTATGGGTGACAGAGTAGCCTATAAAAGTTAGCAATATAGCCAAAATAAGGCTATATTAGTATATTTTTCTACTTTAAACTCCTGGCCTGGAGTAGCCGGTAAAGGGATTTTAACCTTTATGCAGTAGTCAATGTGGTCTGTCCCCAGTTGTTCAAATTATTTCCCTTGATATTTCGAAGGTGAAGGCTGACAGCTGTCAATCATTCTGGACTAGTGGTTGTAACGCCTGTCACTTTGCTTTGGCCTTCACCTTCGAAATATCAAGGGAAATAATTTGAACAACTGGGGACAGACCACATTGACTACTGCATAAAGGTTAAAATCCCTTTACCGGCTACTCCAGGCCAGGAGTTTAAAGTAGAAAAATATACTAATATAGCCTTATTTTGGCTATATTGCTAACTTTTATAGGCTACTCTGTCACCCATAATGCCATTAACACCCCCCCCCCCCCCCATATACACAAAACATTACGAAATAAATAAATATTTTATACACCCCCACCAACCACCCACAAACACCGTATTTATATCGTAGCCGGATTTTTTTTTCAAAATTTACGTTGGCCCCAAGACACGATTTTAAATTTAGATTCGTGTCGCAGCAGGATTTTCTTCAGTGGTCCCAACAACAGAATTTTTTTAGGTTATCCCTCACGGCAGGGATTTTGCTCAGATTATTCTCCAGCGGGATTTTTCTGTACTGATTCATTTTAGTTCATATTGGCCCTCACACAGCAGCATGTTCTATATCTTGGTCCCAACTCTAATATTTTCTATAGACTTCTACCACAGCATATTTATTAATATAACAGCAAATTTATTAATACAACAGCATATTTATTACTATTATTTATTACTTTTACAGCATGTTTATTACTATCACAGCATATTTATAGTGCACCCTTTCATCTACCGTGTTCAGAGACACTTTACAAACTGGCAATGTAACCAAAAAAAAAAACAAAAACCAACAGGTGTTAAGTTGTTTTTTTAAAAGAATATAAAGATGAACACTATTTTATACTAAATGGAAGGTTATTTTATAAAACAGGCAGTTAAAAACTAAAACTGTTCCGGCGATAAGAAACAAATGAAACGTAGTTTATCCTAAAATGTAGGCTATGGATGTTCTGCGCATCATAAATTTTCGTCACAATAGCCATTACACCAGAATGGCATTCCAGCTTGGTTATCACAGTAGGAATTACCATTGATTGGTTCCAACGGCACTATTTTTCTTTAGAATATCCATTACATCAGGAATTTCGTGAGATTATCAATCACAGTATAGTATTAAGCAGAATAACCTCTACACCAGACTATTTTTTTTGTCAGAATAGCTAAGGTATCGCGGCAGAATTTTCTATAGAATGGTCCGAGCAATTGGTATTTTGATTAGATTATTCAGCAGAGCAGGAATTGTCGTTAGATTATCCACCATCATAGTAAAAAAAAACAGTCACAAAAGCCATTATACGTGAATTTTTTTCACAATAACCATTACACCAGAAATTTCTTAACAATAGCCATTACACCAGAATGGCTTTTCAGCCTGGTTCTCTCAGTAGAATTTTCTATAGATTGGTTCCAACAGCACTATTTTTCATTAGAGTATCCACTATATCAGGAATTTCGTGAGATTATCAATCACAGTAGAAGTATTAAGCAAAATAACTACTGCACCAGACTATTTTTTTGGCAAGAATAGCTAAGGTATCGCGGTAGAATTTTCTATAGAATGGTCCGAGCAATTGGAATTTTGATTAGATTATTCAGCAGAGCAGGAATTGTCGTTAGATTATCCACCACAGTAAAAAGAAAATCGTCACAATAGCCATTATACGTGAATTTTTTTCACGATAACCATTACACCAGAACGGCTTTTTAGCTTTGTTCTCTCAGTAGGATTTTCTATAGATTGGTTCCAACAGCACCATTTTTCATTAGAGTATCCACTATATCAGGAATTTCGTGCGATTATCAATCACAGTAGAAGTATTAAGCAAAATAACTACTGCACCAGACTATTTTTTTGGCAGAATAGCTAAGGTATCGCGGCAGATTTTTCTAAAGAATGGCCCGAACAATTGGAATTTTGATTAGATTATTCAGCAGAGCAGGAATTGTCGTTAGATTATCCACCACAGTAAAAAGAAAATCGTCACAATAGCCATTATACGTGAATTTTGATTAGATTATTCAGCAGAGCAGGAATTGTCGTTAGATTATCCACCACAGTAAAAAAAAGAATCATCACAATAGCCATTATACCAGAATTTTTTTCACAATAGCCATTACACCAGAATGGCTTTTCAGCGTGGTTCTCTCAATAGAATTTTCTATAGATTGGTTCCAACACCACCATTTTTCATTAGAATATTCATTACATCAGGAATTTCGTGAGATTATCAATCACAGTAGAAGTATTAAGCAGAATAACCACTACACCAGACTTTTTTGGAGGCCAGAATAGCTAAGGTATCGCGGCAGATTTTTCTAAAGAATGGCCCGAACAATTGGAATTTTGATTAGATTATTCAGCAGAGCAGGAATTGTCGTTAGATTATCCACCATAGTAAAAATAAAACCGTCACAAAAGCCATTATACGTGAATTTTTTTCACAATAACTATTACTTCAGAAATTTCTTAACGATAGCCATTACACTAGAATAGCTTTCAGCGTGGTTCTCTCAGTAGAATTTTCTATAGAATGGTTCCAACAGCACTATTTTTCATTAGAATATCCATTATATCAGGAATTTTGTGAAATTATCAATCACAGTATAAAAAGTCGGCAGAATAACCACTACACCAGACTATTTTTTTTGTCAGAATAGCTATCGTGGCAGAATGTTCTATAGAATGGTCCGAGCAATTGGAAGTTTGATTAGATTATTCAGCAGAGCAGGAATTGTCGTTAGATTATCCACCACAGTAAAAAAAAGAATCATCACAATAGCCATTATACCATAATTTTTTTCACAATAGCCATTACACCAGAATGGCTTTTCAGCGTGGTTCTCTCAATAGAATTTTCTATAGATTGGTTCCAACACCACCATTTTTCATTAGAATATTCATTACATCAGGAATTTCGTGAGATTATCAATCACAGTAGAAGTATTAAGCAAAATAACCACTGCACCAGACTATATTTTGGGCAGAATAGCTAAGGTATCGCGGTAGAATTTTCTATAGAATGGTCCGAGCAATTGGAATTTTGATTAGATTATTCAGCAGAGCAGAAATTGTCGTTAGATTATCCATCACAGTAAAAAAAAAACGTCACAAAAGCCATTATACCAGAATTTTTTTCACAATAACCATTACACCATAAATTTCTGAACGATAGCCATTACAACAGAATGGCTTTTCAGCGTGGCTCTGTCATTGGAATATTCTATAGATGGGTTCCAACAGCACTATTTTTCATTAGAATATCCATTATATCAGGAATTTCGTGAGATTATCAATCACGGTATAAATAGTCGGCAGAATAACCACTACACCAGACTATCTTTTTCGTCAAAATAGCTATCGCGGCAGAATTTTCTATAGAATGGTCCCAGCAATTGGAATTTTGATTAGATTATTCAACAGAGCAGGAATTGTCGTTAGATTATCCACCACAGTAAAAAAAATCATCACAATAGCCATTATACCAGAATTTTTTTCACAATAACCATAACACCATAAATTTCTTAACAATAGCCATTACACCAGAATGGCTTTTCAGCGTGGTTCTCTCAGTCGAATTTTCTATAGATTGGTTCCAACAGCACCATTTTTCATTAGAATATTCATTACATCAGGGATTTCGTGAGATTATCAATCACGGTAAAAGTATTAAGCAGAATAACCACTACACCAGACTACTTTTTTTGTCAGAATAGCTATCGCGGCAGAATTTTCTATAGAATGGTCCGAGCAATTGGAATTTTGATTAGATTATTCAGCAGAGCAGGAATTGTCGTTAGATTATCCACCACAGTAAAAAAAAATTCATCACAATAGGTATTATACCAGAATTTGTTTCACAATAACCATTACACCAGATTTTTTTTTAACAATAACCATTACACCAGAACGGCTTTTCAGCTTTGTACTCTCAGTAGGATTTTATGTAGATTGGTTCCAACAGCAGCATTTTTCATTAGAATATTCATTACATCAGGAATTTCGTGAGATTATCAATACCAGTAGAAGTATTAAGCAGAATAACCACTACACCAGACTATTTATTTGGCCAGAATAGCTAAGGTATCGCGGCAGAATTTTCTATAGAATAGTTCCAGCAATTGGAATTTTGATTAGATTATTCAGCAGAGCAGGAATTGTCGTTAGATTATTCAGCAGAGCAGGAATTGTCGTTAGATTATTCAGCAGAGCAGGAATTGTCGTTAGATTATCCACCACAGTAAAAAATAATAACCCGTCACAAAAGCCATTATACCATAATTTTTTTCACAATAACCATTACACCAGAAATTTCTTAACAATAGCCATTACACCAAAATGGCTTTTCATCGTGGTTCTCTCAGTAGAATTTTCTATAGATTGGTTCCAACAGCACTATTTTTCATTATATCAGGAATTTCGTGAGATTATCAATCACATCACAGTATAAATAGTCGGCAGAAAAACCACTACACCAGACTAATTTTTTTCGTCAGAATAGCTATCGCGGCAGAATATTCTACAGAATGGTCCGAGCAATTGGAATTTTGATTCGATTATTCAGCATAGCAGGAACTGTCGTTAGATTATCCACCACAGTAAAAAAAAATTCATCACAATAGCTATTATACCAGAATTTGTTTCACAATAACCATTACACCAGAATTTTTTTAACAATAACCATTACACCAGAACGGCTTTTCAGCTTTGTACTCTCGGCAGGATTATCTATAGATTGGTTCCAACAGCACCATTTTCCATTAGAATATTCATTACATCAGGAATTTCGTGAGATTATCAATCACAGTAGAAGTATTAAGCAGAATAACCACTACAACAGACTATTTTTTGGGCCAGAATAGCTAAGGTATCGCGGCAGAATTTTCTATAGAATGGTCCCAGCAATTGGAATTTTGATTAGATTATTCAGCAGAGCAAAAATTGTCGTAAGATTATCCACAATAGTAAAAAAAAACGTCACAAAAGCCATTATACGTGATTTTTTTTCACAATAACCATTACACCAGAATTTTTTTCACAATAACCATTACACCAGAACGGCTTTTCAGCTTTGTTCTCTCAGTAGGATTTTCTATAGATTGGTTCCAACAGCACCATTTTTCATTAGAATATTCATTACATCAGAATTTCGTGAGATTATCAATCACAGTAAAAGTGTTAAGCAGAATAACCACTACACCAGACGATTTTTTTCGTCAGCATAGCTATCGCGGCAGAATTTTCTATAGAATGGTCCGAGCAATTGGAATTTTGATTAGATTATTCACCAGAGCAGTAATTGTCGTTAGATTATCCACCACAGTAAAAAAAAAAATCATCACAATAGCCATTATACCCGAATTTTTTTCACAATAACCATTACACCAGAACGGCTTTTCAGCTTTGTTCTCTCAGTAGGATTTTCTTTAGATTGGTTCCAACAGCACCAATAGAAGTATTCGGCAAAATAACCACTACACTAGACTCATTTTTTGTCAGAATAGCTATCGCGACAGGGGGTGGTTGGATGGCTGAATGGTTAGCACCTGCGCGCTGTATCATAAAGTCTGACATTGAGTCAACTGGCGTGGTTTTGATTCCCCGGTTGTACGTGTGAAGGAGTAGGGTAGCCTGTCCAGTGGCGGATTAAGCTCCACCAAGGCCTGAGGCGGCAGTTCTTGGAAGGCCTAATTAGTTTTTATACGCCCACATTGAAATGTGGTCATATATTGTCATCGCCCCCGTCCGTCCGTCCGTCCGCCCGATGTCCACAATTGCTTATGGACGCTTTAGAGGCTAAAGTTAATATCCGATCGACTTTAAATTTATACAGTGTTTCAGGTCATAAGATAAAGAATCCTATTGATTTTCAGCGATTTCCTATAACTAATGTCAGAGTTATGGCTCTATATGACGTCAAAAAATCTTGTGGTCGCTCTAGAGGCTACAGTTAATATCCGATTGACTTTAAATTTATACACATAATTTACTGATAATTACATAATGAGTTGTTACTTTAATCAGATTTTAATGTATCATAAATGTTTCATTACCGAAAAAGTAGAATATGCGACAACCCTTGTTGACTACCTGGATGGTTTAGCTGCTGTGGGCGTATGTTTCGTTGCCTGGCAACCCATCTTTAAAGTTAGAGCCAAGGCATATTTAAAAAGACGTGGTCCTAATTAATTTCGGCTTAGGGCCTATGTTGATTACTGTTGGGCCTAAACACCCCCCCCCCTAACATTCATTGTCTATGCGTTTTTAATCGTATCAGACAAGTCTAAAAAAAATATTTTTTACAAAATCTTTGGGCCTGAGGCTGCAGCCTTATTATCCTCAATGATAATCCGCTACTGTCAGTGGCGGATTAAGCTCCACCAAGGCCTGAGGCGGCAGTTGCTGGAAGGCCTAATTAGTTTTTATACGCCCACATTGAAATGTGGTCATATATTGTCATCGCCCCCGTCCGTCCGTCCGTCCGCCCGATGTCCACAATTGCTTATGGACGCTTTAGAGGCTAAAGTTAATATCCGATCGACTTTAAATTTATACAGTGTTTCAGGTCATAAGATAAAGAATCCTATTGATTTTCAGCGATTTCCGATAACTAATGTCAGAGTTATGGCTCTTGATGACGTCAAAAAATCTTGTGGTCGCTCTAGAGGCTACAGTTAATATCCGATTGACTTTAAATTTATACACATAATTTACTGATAATTACATAATGAGTAGTTACTTTAATCAGATTTAAATGTATTATAAATGTTTCATTACCGAAAAAGTAGAATATGCGACAACTCTTGTTGACTACCCGGATGGTTTAGCTGCTGTGGGCGTATGTTTCGTTGCCTGGCAACCCATCTTTAAAGTTAGAGCCAAGGCATATTTAAAAAGACGTGGTCCTAATTAATTTCGGCTTAGGGCCTATGTTGATTACTGTTGGGCCTAAACACCCCCCCCCCTAACATTCATTGTCTATGCGTTTTTAATCGTATCAGACAAGTCTAAAAAAATATTTTTTACAAAATCTTTGGGCCTGTGGATGCAGCCTCATTAGCCTCAATGATAATCCGCTACTGAGCCTGTCCAGCATCGTGTTTTTTTTCTGAGTCCTCCTTGTTGCCTCCTACTACTAAAGACCCCTACGCACAAGCGAATTAAGTTAGTCCCGAAATGACCTAGTTTGTGTCGAGCGGACGTTGAACCTACTTTCTTCCTGATATATCCATTATATCAGGAATTTCGTGAGATTATCACAGCAGAATTAGCTTCAATGGAAATCAGACTTTTGACTTGAAAGAATCATTTGACAAACATGCTAATTTGACGGGCATTTGGAACACAACAACGTGGGCAAAACATATTGATATGAACAGACGTTTCCTACGCATTGAAATTGCCGGTTTTTCGGGTTACAAAATGGGTGGTCTCCTGAATTTCTATAATGTAATGTGGTTGGCAGTTTTATCCTCATTTCTCTGCTTTAATAATATACAGAGAGCGACCTTCACCGATCATGTCAAGGCGTGGTTAGGCTTTTTAATTCCCGCCTACAAATACGTTAGAATGTCTGATCCTTTGGTTGTTGGTAGCTCCTCCCCTTTTTGTGTTTTAAATGGATGCCTTATAGCATCAACCGATTTTATTGGTTGATAAAAATAGATGAGTTTGGGCGCCCGTTGAATTTATTCTGAATAGATCGCTCGCCAAATTGTGTTCAGTGAATATTTGGAGACCTGTTTCAATATGACGTCAATGTCTGTGCACAGAGTTTGTGTCGACTCAAAAATGTGGACGAGGCGACCTTGACCTTACATAAAATTCAAATGGTGGGAAACTTTATTGACATTGTCATATTTTACTGAGTCCTAGTACTAAGTAGTAATGCCGTTTAGACCTGTGTCTTAACAATGCCAAAGGTATGGTAGTCAATTATACACATATTGACGTAACTTATTTGTATTTTCTTAGTTTGCCTAGGGCCGATTGGAATGCCGTTTTATTTAATATTAAAAGCCCGAATCATATATGCCAATACCACCACTCGTCCACTGGATTACCATTCGAATTGTTGTAACTGAATTAGTTCCTTCATGAACTGTCTCTGAGCGAATGATGTCTCGCTAACAGTTCCTCACGGGCCTTATTTATGGTATCAACTAGTATGAAAATGAAGCTTTACCCCATCTCGGTTTTAAGGCTATTTTAGATCCTTACCGTCTATTTTGCACCGTGAAACTTTTTTGATCACCAAAAGAAATCATCTCCTGACACAATCCAGACAAATTTATAATAAACCAACACTATTTTCGTGTAGAATTCGATGTTAGAAAAAGACCGGTCTGCGCTGACGTCAGTTAACAAACATGGCGGCCAGATTTTAACGATTTTGTTTATCTTTTTCTAACGTCGAATTCTACATGAAAATAGTGTTGAATTATTATAAATTTGTGTCGGTTGTGTCAGGAAATGTTTTCTTTTGGCGATCAAAGAAGAATCACGGTGCAAAGTAGACGGTAAGGATCTAAAATAGCCTTAGAACCGAGATGGAGAAAAGCCCTATTTTCATACTAGTTGATAATAAGAATCCTGGCGTATTCAACACCAGGCTAATTCAACACCAGAAAAATCGGCGTATTCAAGACCAGTACATGTATTATGTATATAGGCCTATTGTTTTTTTGTATTTTAAACTTCAAATCAATTCCGATGTCCTTGAGTACGTCAAGAACCAATGGATATCAAACCGAGTGTTTAGTGCAAAGAGTTGGTCCGTGTTTATGCACCTCGTTCGCCAAATAAAGACATCGAGGGTTGGCATAACCTAATCAACTCTCGACTGAAGACTCGGGGACCGGTTCCATTTTATTTATTACTTGTTTTATATTATGTAAATATTGTCTTCGAATATGAAATATTTCAACTGTTGTTTGTATTATGACTATTTAATTTAAGATATATAATAAATATCTTGTTTATCCTGCTTTTGTCTTATAATATACTGGTCTTGAATGAATCTAGGAAAAAAAGTCACAGTAAAAAAGTCACAGAAAAAAAGTCACAGGTAAAAAAGTCCCAGGTAAAAAAGTCACAATTTATATTGTTGATAAGTGTGAAGAACTTGGCCATGAGATGTTTGTAGAAACGATCGTTATTGATTTCATAGACAGTATTTTGTGCTCTTTGCTTGTCGTGTTTGGTAGAGACGTGGCAGCTAAAGGATGCTTCTACCACCTGACACAGTCAACCTGGCGACATGTCCAGACACTAGGACTAGTACCACCACTACAAGGCCTAACCCTCTCCATGAGAAGACCCCCCCCCCGCCCCCAATGTTCCCTCCTGAAGTTTGGAACGTACATGATGCAACCACGAACAGTATCCCCTGTACCAACAACATCTGCGGGGGATGGAACGACAAGCTCTACAATCTTGTCGGCCAACACCATCAATCCATCTGGAGAGTGGTGGAGTGGATCCAGAAGGAATCAGCCACAGTCCAGACTGTCGTCGCCCAGTATGCCATCGACCCGCCAGAAAGGTCAAAAAGAAACTTGTAAAGATGCAGACACAGCTACGAAATCTGTGCAGGGATCGTGTCAGCGGTGCCAAATCCATCCCATTTTTCCTGTGTTTTTTTTACCTAAGCAAATTTGTGACTTTTTTACTGTGACTTTTTTACCTAGGCAAATTTGTGACTTTTTTACTGTGACTTTTTTTCCTGTGACTTTTTTTCCGCGCACCTCTTGAATACGCCAATTTTACTGGTGTTGAATTAGCCTGGTGTTGAATACGCCTGATACCGATAATAAGGCCCGTGAGGAACTGTTACGTTAGCGAGACATCGTTCGCTCAGAGACAGTTCATAAAGGAACTATAACTGAATTATATGTTCCAATCTTTGTTCTGATCAACAAATTGTTCTATTTTACAATATTTCAATTAAAAAAATGATACAAATTTCATCTTAACACACCGAATTTTAAAAATTGGAAACATTCAATTCATTTCAACTAGCCTAACATTCCGTAACATGGTTTGAAAAGCCTAATTACTAAGCACTTTCAAATGCAACTTGGATTTAAACATATTTTCGAACCCTCTGGCCAAGTCTGGGGTTGTAATGGATAATTTACACAACAGGTAGGACACTTAAACATCTTCTTGTAGCTAGAATAAGGGCAATTTTTTTTTCTGGACCTGTCAAGCCAACAAGAGTGTTATTGTCCCTTTAAATATCCGTAGTGGATATATAGCCGTAAACGGTACCCTATTTACTAACGCTGTTGTACCGTAAATCGCAATGACGTATATATACATCGTGAGTGATTGGTTAAATAATAACTTCCGTTCGACGTGTGCAGTTGTGCGACACTTCCGTTAGACATGTGCAGTTGATATATTCCACAAGAACGGTAACTTCGTCTTTCAAGTTTGGCGCAGAAGCACGGTTTTACGGAAAAAATGTAAACCACTGACCGTCTTGGTACTTAAATTAAAAACCAAAATCCACAGATATAAGCCCTTGACCGAAATAGAATAATTTTCTACAATTTACATTTATTATTTTATTTTCTTCTAAAACTAATTCTCTGGGTTCTACCGTAGAAATCCAAGTATGGCTATTTCGTCCTATATAAGAAACGGAGAAAGGTGGTTAGGGTAAGGGCTAGGTTTTGGGGTAGGGTCATGGGTTACTTTAGGGTTCGGGTTAGGCATCATTGCAAAAGCGAAAACTGCTAAAAACTGCTAAGTCCACGGATCAGAGAACTGCGCATGTCAAACGGAAGTTACGGCGATATAGTAAATAGAGTAAAGTGCCGTTTACAGTTGAATATCCACTGCCTTAAATATCGGATCAGAAGCTCATCTTTTCCCGGCAAGTTTACATCATCAATCAATGTTGATTTAAATTGACCAATAGGTTTGTGACGATAACCGATATGTATGATATACCGCGATATAAAAATTTGACAGTATTTGTATCGCCAAAATATTGAAATATCGGTATACCGTGATACAACAAATCATGATCAACAAAAGACACAACGACATCGGCGGCAAATACCCTAGTTTTTCGCGAAATTTACCAATAATTGGTGTTTTCGATGTTGAAGATTTTGGAGGATTTTGAGTTACGGACTTACTTAGGTCCTTTAATGGTAATATTAAAAAAGCTAAATCGCTAACATTTGGGACCTTGAAATTCACAAAAGTGGGTCGCAACGCATGATATAATACCCCGGTACTGTAATAGTAATATAAACTGATTTACATTCAATGGTTTCCCTTTTGACTCCAATTTCAAAATAAGTTATGTTCGGCGAAATAAGCCAGCAATTTCAACCAAGTGCACATTTCTGATGTCTAGTTATTCCAGTCATACATAACTCCATTTGGTTTGATCATATTGATGCATGGCTCGAAATGTTCGCCTGTCTACTGTACTTGTCGCCGACATTATGGATATGTGTGGTGATTAGTCTTTGAGTTTGATAAATGAGAGTGACAGGTTATTTACTGAAGCGACAGGTATGAAGAAAAGCTACCTGAACATTTCGAGGCCTAGTTTAATGCAATGTGTCTAGCCTAGTCCCTTGAGTCTCTCAATACAACTGGGGCTGAAGCGCATTATGGTACACAGTTTGTGTACCAATGTAAAAACAAATACTTTATCTTAAATATCGGAAATCAGAAGCTCATCTTTCCAGGTATGTTTTATCAATGTTAATTTAAATTGACCAATAATTTGTGATTTCGATGTCGAAGATTTTGGAGGATTTAGAGTTACGGACTTAAATCCTTTAAATATTTAAATATTAAGTTGACTTGCAATGCATATTGATGTTGTTTTTATATCTGTTTATGATGTATCAATAAAAAATCTTATAAGTTTAATCTTATCATCTTAACTTATTTAATATTTAGCAAACGCCGTTGTTGGCGCTAGAATCAATATTTTTTAAAGGAGCTAAATCGCTAACATTTGGGACCTAGAAATTCACAAAAGTGGTTCCAGGCCTCAAAATAGAAGGGGATCGAACGGATCGATCGCATGGACAAGATTTCAGGAGAACGATAATTTGATCTCCCTAGATATGTCGGGTGATCGGTAAAAAGTTTATAAACAATCGTATAAACAAGTCGCTCAATCAGCGATTGCAGTTCTTACATGATCATCTTGAGACTTGACATACTTATTCCTTACACCCTTGTCCCTTAGGATGATCCCTGTTGTTTTGTTGCATGCCCGATCCCCAGGAGGGGCAGAGCCATGCTCATATAGTCCAGGAGCTAGCAAAGATTTAATTAGCATCTTGAGTACAAAAGGTTTGAGATCCGATATCAGTAGATATATGATGGAGGCCTCCAAATTTGCAACTCTTAAGTAATGCTTTTGGGGATGGCAAAAGGGGGCGCTGTTCACATTTCCCCTAAAATTAGTTTTATAATACATATGGAGTACAATAATCAAATTGATGATAAATGGTTACTTGTTTATGTCGGAAACAAATTGATGAACTCTTAAGTGTCCATCATGGGGACAAGTCCATTTCTGAGTGACCTATAGGAGGCGCCCCGTAGGCCTTTAAAGCACATCTCAAGTACATCCATGAAACCTGTGTCAAAGTCTTCCTTGGTGTTCACTGTGATCATATGAATCCTTCTGAGTTGTCATTTATGGGGATTAATCCACTTCTGAGTGGGTCAAAGGTCGCCATGCGATGGCCACGCCCATTCGTCATTTAACGCACATTTCAAGTACAGGCATGAAATTGGTGTCAAACTGTTCTTTATGATCCTCTATGACATTATTAATCCTTCTGAGTTGTCATTTATGGGGATTAATCCACTTCTGAGTGGGTCAAAGGTCGCCATGCGATGGCCACGCCCATTCGTCATTTAACGCACATTTCAAGTACAGGCATGAAATTGGTGTCAAACTGTTCTTTATGATCCTCTATGACATTATTAATCCTTCTGAGTTGTCATTTATGGGGATTAATCCACTTCTGAGTGGGTCAAAGGTCGCCATGCGATGGCCACGCCCATTCGTCATTTAACGCACATTTCAAGTACAGGCATGAAATTGGTGTCAAACTGTTCTTTATGATCCTCTATGACATTATTAATCCTTCTGAGTTGTCATTTATGGGGATTAATCCACTTCTGAGTGGGTCAAAGGTCGCCATGCGATGGCCACGCCCATTCGTCATTTAACGCACATTTCAAGTACAGGCATGAAATTGGTGTCAAACTGTTCTTTGTGATCCTCTATGACATTATTAATCCTTCTGAGTTGTTAATTATGGGAATTAACCCTTTTCTGAGTGGGCCAAAGGTCACCATGGGTTGGCCCAGCCCACTCAAACATTTCATGCACATGGTTGCGTTCATGCAAATATCAAGTGGCGTGACATACATATGTACATTTTAGATTGACGTCTTGGTGATTTATGGAGTTCTGGGCAGGTTTATATAGACAAATGTCAGGTTGTTAGTTCAACAATGTTAGTTGTTTACCATTTCAGTTGTGATCCCAGCAATTGGTGATTCACGCGCAACAAATACAAGTGAAAACACAGACATATTATATTAACTCTAAACATATAAATCAGTCCATGTCTACATTCTACGGGTAATTAAGATACAATACTTGTTATTCCACACAAAAGATATTTTGAATTCAGGATCAAAGAGCAAAGATTCTGATCGTTTGTTTAGTAATTAAGGGTTATTTCTTTTTACACCTATTGAAGAGATTTACAACAGGAAAACAATTCAGCAGCCAGTGACTAATTTCACCCATGGTTGCTGTAAAAGCTTACTTCATGCAATACGTTTTTTATGTGGCATTTTGGTCACCTTAAGGTGAAAATGATGACTTTGAGCATGGAGGTCCGCTTTGAGCATTCCAAGAAACCTGACTCATAGATAAGTATGCATAAGTAAGCTGATTAGCCAATTGTAAGCTACCTAGCATACAGATAGCAGCAAAAGATTTCATGTGGACTATATATGTGCATCAGACATTATTTCCAATCCCATTTTGATTCCGCTTTACCAAATTCGGAAAAACGATGCATCAAATGCATCGTTTTTCCGAATTTGGTAAAGCGGAATAATGTCACCTTAAGGTGACCAAAATGCCACATAAAAAACGTATTGCATGAAGTAAGCTTTTACAGCAACCATGGGTGAAATTAGTCACTGGCTGCTGAATTGTTTTCCTGTTGTAAATCTCTTCAATAGGTGTAAAAAGAAATAACCCTTAATTACTAAACAAACGATCAGAATCTTTGCTCTTTGATCCTGAATTCAAAATATCTTTTGTGTGGAATAACAAGTATTGTATCTTAATTACCCGTAGAATGTAGACATGGACTGATTTATATGTTTAGAGTTAATATAATATGTCTGTGTTTTCACTTGTATTTGTTGCGCGTGAATCACCAATTGCTGGGATCACAACTGAAATGGTAAACAACTAACATTGTTGAACTAACAACCTGACATTTGTCTATATAAACCTGCCCAGAACTCCATAAATCACCAAGACGTCCATCTAAAATGTACATATGTATGTTACGCCACTTGATATTTGCATGAACGCAACCATGTGCATGAAATGTTTGAGTGGGCTGGGCCAACCCATGGTGACCTTTGGCCCACTCAGAAAAGGGTTAATTCCCATAATTAACAACTCAGAAGGATTAATAATGTCATAGAGGATCACAAAGAACAGTTTGACACCAATTTCATGCCTGTACTTGAAATGTGCGTTAAATGACGAATGGGCGTGGCCATCGCATGGCGACCTTTGACCCACTCAGTGGATTAATCCCCATAAATGACAACTCAGAAGGATTAATAATGTCATAGAGGATCATAAAGAACAGTTTGACACCAATTTCATGCCTGTACTTGAAATGTGCGTTAAATGACGAATGGGCGTGGCCATCGCATGGCGACCTTTGACCCACTCAGAAGTGGATTAATCCCCATAAATGACAACTCAGAAGGATTCATATGATCACAGTGAACACCAAGGAAGACTTTGACACAGGTTTCATGGATGTACTTGAGATGTGCTTTAAAGGCCTTCGGGGCGCCTCCTATAGGTCACTCAGAAATGGACTTGTCCCCATGATGGACACTTAAGAGTTCATCAATTTGTTTCCGACATAAACAAGTAACCATTTATCATCAATTTGATTATTGTACTCCATATGTATTATAAAACTAATTTTAGGGGAAATGTGAACAGTGCCCCCTTTTGCCATCCCCAAAAGCATTACTTAAGAGTTGCAAATTTGGAGGCCTCCATCATATATCTACTGATATCGGACCTCAAACCTTTTGTACTCAAGATGCTAATTAAATCTTTGCTAGCTCCTGGACTAATAGTTATTCACCCAATATTAAAATCTAATCACGCCTTATTGACAGGTGCTTTCACCCACGTCCGCGCTACAGTATTTTGATTGTGGTGTATAATACGTTTGATATAATTAGTATCAACACACACTCAGTTTATAGTTATTTTTTATACGCCCACATTTTCATGTGGACGTATTATGTCGTCGCCCCTGTCCGTCCGTCCGGATGTCTGTCCGTCCACAATTGTTTGTGGACCCTCTACAGGTCACAATTCTTGTCCGATTTTGACGAAATATAGCTGTATCACCAAAAGATCTCGGCTGCTTTCGATATTGGCGTGTATCGGATCGGAAATTCATGGATTATGGACCCTGATTGTACGAAAAATCACGTTTTTAGCTTGTGGACCCTATGGAGGTCACAATTTTGAGTCAATTTTGATGAAACTTGACGTGCATGTTTATAAACCAAAGATCTTGGTTCCTTTCGATATTTGCGCCTATCGGAATGTAATTTCCGAAAAATCACCTATTTTAGCTTGTGGTCCCTCTGGAGGTGACAATTATTATCTGATTTAAAAAAAACGTTTGATTATATCACTAAGGAAGGTTAAGTTCGAATTTCGGGAAAATCGGATCAAAATTGCCATACAAAATGGCCGCCGTTTGTACGCGAGTACTGTTAAAAAAATTGTTTATTAAGGTTGTGGACCCTGTAGAGATCACAATTTTAATTCGATTTTGATAAAACTTGAAATGCATGGATTTGTTTTAGCATATCAGATCGTAACTTCCCGATTTATGGCCCCTGATTATACGCAAAATCGCCTTTGTTTAGCTTGTGTTCCCTCTGGAGGTAACAATTATTATCTGATTTGAAAAACCGTTTGGTTATATCACCGTTACACCCTAAGGAGGTGGAGTTCGAATTTCAGGCAAATCGGACCAAAATTACCATACAAAATGGCCGCCGTTTGTATGCGAATACTGTTAAACAATGGTATATCAAGGTTGTGGACCCTGTAGAGATCACAATTTTAATTCGATTTTGATGAAACTTGAAATGCATAGTTATGACCCAAAGATCTTGATTCCTTTTGATATTTGCGCATATCGGATTGTAACTTCCTGAATTATGGCCCCTGATTATACGCTAAATCGCCTTTTTTTACCTTATGGTCCCTCTGGAGGTAACAATTATTATCTTATTTGAAAAAACGTTTAATTACATCATCGACACGCCCTAAGGGAGGTTGAGTTCAAATTCGGGAAAATCGGACCCAAATTTACATACAAAATGGCCGCCGTTTGTACGCGAATACTGTTAAAAATGGTATATCAAGATTGTGGACCCTGTAGAGGTCACAACTTTAATTCGATTTTGATGAAACTTGAAATGCATGGTTATAGCCCAAAGATCTTGATTCCTTTTGACATTTGCGCATATCGGATCATAACTTCCTGAATTATAGCCCCTGATTATGCGCAAAATCACCTTTGTTTAGCTTGTGGTCCCTCTGGAGGTCACAATTGCTTGTGGACGCTCTAGAGGCCAAAGTTAATATTCGATTGACTTTAAATTTATACACAGTGTTTAAGGTCATGAGACGAAGAAGCCTATTGATTTTCAGCGATTTCCGATAATAACTATCAGAGTTATGGCCCTTGATCACTTAAATTTTGTGGACGCTCTAGAGGCCAAAGTTAATAATCGATTGACTTTAAATTTATACACAGTGTTTAAGGTCATGAGACGAACAAGTCTATTGATTTTCAGCGATTTCCGATAATAACTGTCAGAGTTATGGCCCTTGATCACTTAAAGAAATCTTGTGGAGGCTCTAGAGGCCACAGTTAATATCCGATTGACTTTAGATTTATACACAGTGTTTAAGGTTATGAGACAAAGAAGCCTATCGATTTTCAGCGATTTCCGATAATTACTGACTGAGTAATGGCCCTTGATCACTTTTTAAAATCTTGTTGACGCTCTAGAGGCTAAAGTTAATAACCGATTGACTTTAAATTTATACACAGTGTTTAAGGTTATAAAATGAAGAAGCCTATTGATTTTCAGCAATTTCTGATAATTACTGTCAGAGTTATGGCCCTTGATCACTTAAAAAATTCTTGTGGGTGCTCTAGAGGCCAAAGTTAATATCCGATTGACTTAAAATTTATACAGTGTTTAAGGTCATGAGACGAAGAGGCCTATTGATTTTCAGCATTTCCGATAATTACTGACTGAGTAATGGCCCTTGATCACTTTTTAAAATCTTGTTGACGCTCTAGATGCTAAAGTTAATAACCGATTGACTTTAAATTTATACACAGTGTTTAAGGTTATAAAATGAAGAAGCCTATTGATTTTCAGCAATTTCTGATAATTACTGTCAGAGTTATGGCCCTTGATCACTTAAAAAATTCTTGTGGGTGCTCTAGAGGCCAAAGTTAATATCCGATTGACTTAAAATTTATACAGTGTTTAAGGTCATGAGACGAAGAGGCCTATTGATTTTCAGCATTTCCGATAATTACTGACTGAGTAATGGCCCTTGATCACTTTTTAAAATCTTGTTGACGCTCTAGATGCTAAAGTTAATAACCGATTGACTTTAAATTTATACACAGTGTTTAAGGTTATAAAATGAAGAAGCCTATTGATTTTCAGCAATTTCTGATAATTACTGTCAGAGTTATGGCCCTTGATCACTTAAAAAATTCTTGTGGATGCTCTAGAGGCCAAAGTTAATATCCGATTGACTTAAAATTTATACAGTGTTTAAGGTCATGAGACGAAGAGGCCTATTGATTTTCAGCATTTTCGATAATTACTGAGTTATGGCCCTTGATCACTTTCAAAAATCTTGTTGACGCTCTAGAGGCTAAAGTTAATAACCGATTGACTTTAAATTTATACACAGTGTTTAAGGTCATGAGACGAACAAGTATATTGAGTTTCAATGAATTTAGATAACTTGAACAGCATGGAGGAGAACTTTATCAAAGCCAAACAAATTCCAATGATTTTCTGATAATTACATAATGAGATGAGTTGTTACTTTTAATCAGATTTTAGTGTATTATAAATGTTTCATTACCGAAAAAAGTAAAATATGCGACAACTCTTGTTGACTGCCCGGACGATTTAGCTGCTGTGGGTGTATGTTTCGTTGCCTGGCAACCTATGTTTAATTAATATAATAGCCTTTAATTTCAAAACATCCTTTTATAATTGATAATAACCCTTTAAATTTCAAAAATGGTTTAATTAGTACCATGGCTTAATTTAATGGCTAAGCCTCGAATCGTCTGGGTCCGCCATATTTGATTAAATCAAAGTATCACTGAAACGTCTTAATCTGTTTAATATCGGAGCAATCTGATGCCATCCAAAGTTGAATAATGCCTGGATCAGTTAATTAATGTCTAATTAATACTTTAGAAAACATTTCAGGCCTAAAGAAAGACCTGCTACATGTACATGTATAGGCAGATTTAGCTCTTAACTAATGTAACTTTAAGAAAAGTATCTGAATGTGTTAATTTAAACATGGCTGACTTTGCCGCAATACCATATATTTTATTGCATATTAAAATGACTGTCAAGGAATGAAACAGTTCTTCAAATTGCATCTTGGATATATTCCCTGAAATGAAGTAAGTAAATAATGGTCACGTATTTTAACTTACTCAAGAAACAACATTTAAACAACATCATGCAAACTCTAGTTTCACTTTGGGTGATCGATTGGTCACCTGGGTTGATACCTCGGGTGATCAAAAACTCGATCACCTGGACACAAAATCAGGGGATTAATTTATTGATCACCCTGTGCTGTCTTATTTCGAAGCCTGGGTTAGCAACGCATATAATACTGTAATATGTCTGAAATTACCGCATGGCACACATCGCTGGTTAGGTCAGGAAGCCGTTACCAGTCCATGTAATATTGGGTCCATATAAATGTGTATAAACTGATTTACATTTAATGGTTTCCGTTTTCCCCCCATTTCAAATCAGTTATGTTCGGCGAAATAAGCCATGCAGTCTCAATCTAGTGCAAAATTCTAGACTATATAGCGTCTGGTAATTCCAGTCAACATACTCCATATGGACACAGATCACCAAAGATTTCTACGCCGTCACCCACGAAACATGGGCTAAAGTTATTTTTAGTCTTTCTCTCCCTTTCCCTTTTCCCCCCTTTTGCATGGCGATTTTTGTTGACTTTTTGGTGTAGAATCGAATAAAAGGGTTTGAAAATGCATTTTCTACCAGGTTTTGGGGAATATCCAGGGTTTTAAGGCGGAAGGATACAAGAGTTGTGAGGATGGTTATTTTGACAGGTAGGGCCGGGAATTGCATGTTTACTTGTCTCTACTTCCAGCTTGAATATCTCAAGTATTTCATGAAGAACCTCACCCGTCCTTTTGAGCAAGAGTTTGCCACGTGTTGCTCAATCTGTGGTAGAAAGCGTTCTGTCAAACGAACATTTGGAAAAAGTTACAGCCTGGCTAAGTGACAAGATTTAACATTAAAGTCAATGGGGCAATCTTTAGTGTACTGTGGCCTGTCTGTGTACAACAGGGCTGTGACTGATATGCCTTAGTTTTGAAATTTTGGCTTAAGAAAAATATTGTAATGTTTAATTGTGGCTTGTCCAGCCTCAGAAATTTCACCTAATTTTGTCTAAAAATCAGGAATATTCACTGAAAATTTCCAGATCCCCTTTTCGATGAAGAATTTAATGCTTTCTGGACTACTCAAATGAGTCAAAATTTCTAAAAATGCCACTATTTTCATTGCTAATACATCTAGATGGCAGGCCTTGTCCTCAAAATATTGCAGGCGAACATAAAAGTGCTCACCTCAAATTTCTTTTGGGGGGGTAGGTGAGCACTTACCGCAACAATGCTGTGGACTAACATCTGAGAAGTGAACAGCATAATGCATGTAATGTATGGATACTTGATTGTGAGTGCTTTTTGGGTACACTTGACTCTTCAGACCAAGTCCAGTCCTCAGCATATGCTCAGTCACACCTACACCATCTCTATGTAATGCTCACGATTATGCTCAATTATTAAAAGTAATAAATAATAAAATTGGAATTAAAGGAATGATGACTTTATTGATTTAAATTAATCTAGACTATAAATGACCACTTCCTGTGGTACTAATAAACAATTTCAAATAAGGCCTAGGGTTTTGAAAGTGCTTGGGCATTGGCAAGGGAAAGTTACAATTTTTTTTATTTCTTCAAAATATTCTAATTAGATCCAAAGTTATGGAATTTTAAAATCCGAGATTGACGTCAATAATGTAATCAAACTGCTCTATAACAGTCAATGCGTAGCACGGCACCAAAATAAGTGCTTTTCAGTCATATTTGAGTGACGTCGTAAGCGGTATTTCCCCTTCAGAATCGCTAGTACTAATTTTAAAACTGAAATCCGATCGTTATTATCAGCTAATATTTATTACAATCGTAATAATTTGAATGATAATGTGTCAAATATTTATAATCTGGATGATACCCCAAGAATTTTTTTTTATATTTAGTCGAAATTTAGCAATTTTCAGTCATCAAAACAGATAAATTCCATTTTCTACGGCTCTAATTGTCCGATCTCGAGGTATCATGTACAATAATAATCACAAAAATGTTATCTATCTTTTGATTGGTTCTATATGAAAATTCCCCGGAAACTAACGATCGGATTCACCAATGAAGTGAGTCGTAACAATGAAAAATCTCGGGCCGTGTGACGTCAGAGCCGTATTCTCCCTCGAGCATCTCTTGTAAACAAACGGTAATTTCGCTTACATCCCGATACTTTTTTAGCCCGAATCTTTGCAGATATTGAAATTGATATTAAACTATTGAAATACAATTGTTAGTAATGCATTTACATAAAATAGTAATTCAGAATCGTAGATTGAAGTGGGCCATATTTTGGCTGCTGGCTGTCCTATTTCATACTAAGTCACATGACCTGAAACCCCTAAAACCATTTCTTGTTGACAAATAACATTCCGAGCTGTAATTCAGCCCCAAATTTCAATTACTGCCATTTAATTGTCAACACAGGTGCAATTAAATCTCTGAAAACATATTACTAAAAAAGGGTGGGTGGGGAATTATAGCCTCTCTAAACAGAATGATGGAGTACAAATTGCCTAGAAAGACTGGGATATTGCTTCCTACATGAAGGAAATTCAAGAATTTAATGTTTCACAGAAGAAAAAAAGCTTATTCTGGGTAAAATTGTGTCACAATTGAGCCAACCCCTGTTTTGAACATTTTGTACAAACCACCTGCTGTACATTATTAACTCAGTGCTGCCAATTTTCAATTTTCTGCAGGAAAGCTGGAGCTATTTCTGAACCTGACAAACTTATAGGTCCCATCTCAGGCCTTATCTTTTAATAATGCGCCTAAAATCAGAATGAGGCGCGCAAAAAAATTCGCGCCAACCAACAAAAATTGTTCAATTTTCACGCGCCTCGTATTTTATACATTTCAAGTATTTCTAACCTTTTTTGTTTATAGTCAAACTTAAAACCCTGAAACATGCAAGGCAAATGAGACCACACCCTGGCACAAAACTGGTGTAGATGTGTAAATGTCAGCCTCATTTTCAATGTTTTGCTCCCTTTCAGGCCTCCTTTTTGCTGTTAATTGTCATAACCACTTTTCTGACTTAATTTTATCGGGAAATCGATGTAAAGGTCCAGATGTCTTGCTTCAGCACAAGGATTGCAATAACACTTTGTAGGATGCCTCTGAGGTTTGAGATGTTGGAAACCTTGAAATATTCCCAAATTTGTGAAAAATGTGTATTCTGTGACCTTTTTGTTAGGGAGGAGTGATCATAGACAAAATATTGCATTTTTTTTATTCATCAAGGCCTATTTTTAACTGTAATTCATATTTATTGCACCTGCTTTAGTTTATATGTATGTTAGCCAGGGATGGTAAAACATAGCTGTTAGACAGATTCCTTTGATAATGATAGTTCTGCAAGCAATGGTTAGATTGATTCAGTCAGTGATATGTTTAGGGGGTAGGAATACATGTTTCTGTATAGATCTGTAATATTACAATCAATGCAACTGATTGGTGATTTTCTTGTTTGCATATTGTCCAGGGTTTCTCAACATATATTAATTGCCAGTCTGGCTATCTAAAAAGTGGAAAAATTATTGTTTTTTAGAAAGATACTACATGTAAATTTTGTACATTTTCATGACATGGCAGTAAAAAAATACATTTTGGACAAAATTTCCAGATTATGAGTGTTTTATGTGTAATTTGTTTGTAACTTGCTTAATATTTTCACAGAACTGAAATACTGTCTTTAATAAAAAAAATTGTTTTTCAAATTTAGCACAAAAGGCCCAGGAACCTGATATGCAACTCTATGCATGAAGCACCATCTATACTTAAAGGGCCATCATTTTTGCAGTTATTTTTTGATTTTTTTGATTTTCTTTCACCGGTATGTTGCGAGAACATATGGGAAGCCTATAAAAAGGACCTTTTGCTTATACTAGCAGTTTCACCCCTATATAGGACACAGATCACCAAAGATTTCTACGCCGTCGCCCATGAAACAAGGGCCAAAGTTATTTTTAGTCTCTCTCTCCCTTTCCCTTTTTCCCCCTTTTGCATGGCGATTTTTGTTGACTTTTTGGTGTAGAATTGAATAAAAGGGTTTGAAAACACATTTTCTACCAGGTTTTGGTGAATATCTAGGTTTTTCAGTCAACATACTCCATATGGACACAGATCACCAAAGATTTCTACGCCGTCACCCACGAAACACGGGCTAAAGTTATTTTTAGTCTTTCTCTCCCTTTCCCTTCTCCCCCCTTTTGCATGGCGATTTTTGTTGACTTTTTGGTGTAGAATCGAATAAAAGGGTTTGAAAATACATTTTCTACCAGGTTTTGGGGAATATCCAGGGTTTTAAGGCGGAAGGATACAAGAGTTGTGAGGCTGGTTACGTTGACATGTAGGGCGGGGAATTGCATGTTTACTTGTCTCTACTTCCAGCTTCAATATCTCAAGTATTTCATGAAGAACCTCACCCGTCCTTTTGAGCAAGAGTTTGCCACATGTTGCTCAATCTGTGGTAGAAAGCGTTCTGTTCAATGAAAATTTGGGAAAAAGTTAGTTGGGCTAAGTGACGAGATTTAACATTAATGTCAATGGGGCAATCTTTAGTGTACTGTGGCCATATGGTATGGTAAAATATGTCTATCCTCGCTCCTCAAGTCTCTTTTTAAAGCTGGGGCTGAAGTGCATTATGGTACACGATTCGTGTACCAATATTAAAAAAAATATTTTATCTTAAATATCGGATATCAGATCTAGGGGGGGGGGGGAATATAAATTGTCCCCCCTCATATTTGTGTTATCATGCATCTCAAAATTCTATGCACTTTACAATTTTCACACCACCTGTATATCATTGTCTGTGTAGGTGTTCTAACCTCTTGAGAACACATGTCGATAATAAAAAAAAAAATGATGAGTCTGGCAGTCTCTATGCCAGTGTGTTGTCTTATCATATGTTTATGGAATGTTATTAGCCTGTGATGAACCTCTCACTATACTGTACCCCTGTCTCTAGGTACATGTAGGTAGGTACTGATACTGCACTATATATGACCCGAGATTGTGTTCCAGCCTCTTGTGCAGTAATGTTCAATTCCTCTAGGATCTACTTCTACTTCATTTTCTTTGAACAACTCTAAAGGATTAAGTTCATAAAATCATATAATTTGGATTGGTATATACGAACGACGATAACGTGCTCAGTGCTCTATTTGTTAAAAATATTGATGTGATTTTTTTACTGTGAATTTTGTCATTTTCTCGTCTTGAAAACAATCACAGATTTTTTCCGTAAAAATGACGAGAAAATAGCTGGCAGTGGTGATGACAACGACAAATCAGATTCAGAAGATTGCTGTTTAAGGCACTCAATTTTGGCAAGCGGTCCGAAGCAGGATCGGCAAGCTTTCATTCAAAGTATTACGAAAATGGATAATTTTGCAGGACATAAATTTGAATGCCGCTCGGGAATTCAGTGGGAAATATAGCGACATGTGATTTTTAATTGTGATATGAATTAATTGAATACCGAACGTGAATTAAATATGAAAAATAACGATGTTTATGTGACTTTTAATTGTGGCATGCATTCGTCTGCTTAAATAACGATAAGAGTTATGCCCCTTTATTTTCGGTAAATGTCAGACAAGAAAAATTTTGAAATCCCATCACTGGTCCCTACAACCTTTAGCCTTCCGAGATTGCCTTCCCTATTATTCAACCAAAGAAGAGACCTGTTACTAGGAACTATGCAAAACAGAAAAACATTCATGTTCCTAATATATTCACGCCTAAGTCCACCCACCTGCTCCAACTGTGCAAGTTAATCCTCCTTCCACAACTAGATCGTCCACATAGAAGGACGAGTACATCCCTTCCTTGTGAGTGACATTCCTACAGAGGAACGTTTGGTAGATAACACATATGCTGAACAATCTTTAGAGGATCCTGAAATTCCCATTGAATTATGTGTGCCTCCAAAGCCAGTTGTTCAGTGGTGTGATGATATGGTTAAGTCACACTTCCCAAAGCAAAGGGAACTTAACAAGTTGCTGATGATATTTCAAAAGAAGATAATCAGAAATTATAATTTATCCTTAGATGCAAACCAATAACATCACCTTATTTTAAACATGCATTATGCAAGAGCTAAATCTGTCAATTGCAGGTCTTCCTTTAGGCCTGAAATCTTACCTCAATTATTAATTAGACAATAATTAATTTATCCAGACCATAATCAACTCCCGATGTCAAGGCTAGCCTTCGATATCGACTGGATTACAATCTTATATGCTGCTATCGCTCATTGATAATTAAATCAAAACACTGGATAATCGAGCCTATTAGTTTTGTCTTGCCGATTTCAGTAATGATGATCGAGACTAAGTGAAACTTTCATCCGCTTAGTTTTCGGTTCATAGTGGACCAATTTGACTGAAATTTTCAACAAATTCCCTTTACACATATGTAGTTTTTATACGCCCACATTGAAATGTGGTTGTATATTGCCGTTGGTCCGGTGTCCACAAAGTTAATATCCGATTGACTTTAAATTTATACACAGTGTTTAAGGTCATGAGACGAAGAAGCCTATTGATTTTCAGTGATTCCGATAATAACTGTCGGAGTTATTGCCCTTGATCACTTCAAAAAATCTTGTGGATGCTCTGGAGGCTAAAGTTAACAACCGATTGACTTTAGATTTATACACAGTGTTGAAGGTCATAAAATGAAGAACCCTATTGATTTTCAGCAATTTCTGATAATTACTGTCAGAGTTATGGCCCTTGAACACTTAAAGAAATGTTGTGGACGCTCTAGTGGCTAAAGTTAATAACCGATTGACTTTAAATTTATACACAGTGTTTAAGGTCATGAGACGAAGAAGCCTATTGATTTTCAGCAATTTTCCGATAATTACTGTTAAGAGTTATGGCCCTTGATCTCTTAAAAACATCTTGTTGACACTCTAGAGGCTAAACTTAATAACCAATCGACTTTAAATTTATACACAGTGTTTAAGGTCATAAAACGAAGATGCCTTTTGATTTTCAGCAATTTCAGATAATTACTGTCAGAGTTATGGCCCTTGATCACTTCAAAAATTCTTGTGGATGCTCTAGAGGCCAAAGTTAATACCCGATTGACTTTAAATTTATACACAGTGTTTAAGGTCATGAGACGAAAAAGCCTATTGATTTTCAGCGTTTTCAATAATTACTGACTGAATTATGGCCCTCGATCACCTTCAAAATTTTGTGGACGCTCTAGAGGCTAAAGTTAATATCCGATTGACTTTAAATTTATACACAGTGTTGAAGGTCATGAGACGAACAAGTATATTGAGTTTTAATGAATTTAGATAACTTGAACAGCATGGAGGAGAACTTTATCAAAGCCAAACAAATTCGAATGATTTTCTGATAATAACATAATGAGTTGTTACTTTTAATCAGATTTTAGTATATCATAAATGTTCATTACCGAAAAAAGTAAAATATGTGACAACTCTTGTTGACTGCCCGGACGATTTAGCTGCTGCTGGCGTATGTTTCGTTGCCTGGCAACCTATCTTTAACTATTATAGTGAGAACTGCGAACTCATTTTCCTATCTCCCATAATGTATCTTTAAGCCAGTTTATGATTATCTTTCCCATGGCATCCTTCCTAGTGACAAAAAGGCTATAAAGATGAAATCCGAGGAATAGATTCTATGCATAAAGATGGCGAAATCTTCACACTACAATTGGCAATCCCTGATAGTATGTGTGATAGTCTCATTAATCTATACCATGATAGTCGTCTTAGTAACCATCAGGGTATAATGCGTACGTATCTCACAATGCACAAATGTTTTTATACGCCCACATTTTCATGTGGACGTATTATGCCGTCGCCCCTCTCTTTTCCGATTTTGACGAAACTTTAAATATAGCTTTATCCCAAAAAGATCTCGGCTGCTTTCGATATTGGCATGTATCGGATCGAAACTTCATGGATTATGGCCCCTGATTGTACGAAAAATGACATTTTTAGCTTGTGGACCCTATAAAGGTCACATTTTTGAGCCGATTTTGATGAAACTTGACATGCATGTTTATAACCCAAAGATCTTGGTTCCTTTCGATATTTGCGCCTATTGGAACTTAATTTCCTAAATTATGGCCCCTGATTGTCCGAAAAATCTTCTGTTTTAGCTTGTGGTCCCTCTGGAGGTGACAATTATATATTATCCGATTTAAAAAGCAGTTTGATTATATCACCGTTACACCCTAGGGAAGGTTGGGTTTGAATTTCAGGAAAATCGGACCAAAATTGCAATACAAAATGGCCGCCGTTTGTACGCAAATACTGTTAAAAAATGGTATATTAAAGGGACAATAACACTCTTGCTGGCTTGACAGGTCCAGAAAAAAAAAGAGCCTTATTCTAACTACAAGATGTTTAAGTGTCCTACCTGTTGTGTAAATAATCCATTACAACCTATCTTACTTGTCCAAAGGGTTCGAAAATATGTTTAAATCCAAGTTGCATTTGAAAGTGCTTACGTAAGGCTTTTCAAACCATGTTACGGCATGTAGTTGAATTTTTCCAATTTTTAAAATTAGGTGTGTTAAGATGAAATTTGTATCATTTTTTAATTGAAATATTGTAAAATAGTACAAATTGTTGACCAGAATAAAGATTGGAACATATTATTCAGTTACAACAAGAGTGGTATTGGGGCTTTAAGGTTGTGGACCCTGTAGAGATCACAATTTCAATTTGATTTTGATGAAACTTGAAACGCATGGTTATGACCCAAAGATCTTGGTTCCTTTTGATATTTGCGCATATCGGATTGTAACTTCCTCAATTGACCTTTCCGTCAGAGACCCGTAGCTCCTCCCCCTTTTTATAATGACGTCACCTTAGACAACATTGACGCGCCTTAGACATAAACAAGCATGGCGATAGCAGAACGACGTTTAATCTTATGCCAATCTTTTGGACCTTCCCGCTAAATTTTTAGAATAAATTTTTGAAAGAGAAGTGTACTGTTAGTTTGAAGTAAAGACAGCAATCCTCCGGGTACTATAATGAAGGATATTTTCCTGACATGAACCTGTTTTAGGCGATTGACGACAGACCAACGATCAGTGGATATGTCACAGAAGTCAACACTGACAAGACAGATAGAGCGAGAAACCATATTTATTTCCTTTAAATTTGACTTCAAAGGAAGTAACAGACTACCATCGTTGCTGTCAGACTGGGTAAGCAAATTCTCCTTTTTTTAATATCACTTATGTCGATAATTGTATTGAAATTGTAAGCATGTTTGGGTTACTAAAAGTTAGTGAAGCGTAGCCGTAATGGGGCGGGGGTGGGGTACAATACACTTATCAACGTATGACATTCTGCGGACCTGCAACTTTTAAATAAGGTTCATCATAGTTCAGCATATGCCATAGTCTTGTCTGGATTTGATATAAATTTAGAGAAAACTAAGGTTTGATATAGGCACTTCTGTAGATTGCAAGGCCTATAAGGCCTAGTAGGCCACCCTAAACACAAAGTTGCGGTATTCAATATTGTCGTGACTTGTACTACTGCTATAACTATATGATAATAGTGAAATATCAAGACTCTAGGCATCGAAATTACACTTTTTATTACTGGTGCAGTATGTCTATATTGTATAGTAGGCCAGGCCACCCCATATGTTCCTTTCAACTAATAAAAGAGAAAACATGCCGAAATTTTCTTTTTATCATGATGATTTAACTTGTAGGATGTGTGGCTACTGCTCCCTTGCTGTCAAATGATGGGGTTCAGTTTCCCCCCCATGTACATTGATCAGTCACTAAAACAACAATGAAGAATAACCAAGACTTAAGAGGTGACAAGATTGATCCTGTTCATAGAGTTATATAACTATGATCCTGTTGCAGTAATCCGCACCCACATTATCCATCAACCCAATGTCATTTGGTTTAAGAATACACTTCATTGAAGATTGTAGATACCGGTAAGTAATACTCAAAAGTAGTAATAAAATATTATTTATTTAAAAATACATGTACTTGTACAGTAAAGGCTACATCTAAATGACTAGATAATTATGCAAACAGTTTTATAATAGTAAATGCAGGAGGACAGCACTACACGCAAAACAAAAACTAAAATTCTACAAGATAAACCTGCGGACAAGACAGAAAATAGACATTGCAAAAAGTAAACAATTATCAAATGAAGTGAATGGATCCGGGGGCCAGCCGTAAGCGTCCACTGCGCTGTACAGTCCCGGGCCTGTCTTGGTACAGGCTTCACTAAAATGATTCACATAAAAGACGTAACAAAAAAAATAAAAATGCGACCGATCTTGTAAGTGGTCGTCTCTTCAATGGCGATAGTCAGCCAATTGACGTCAGGTGTTAGAACGTCAAAAAATTTTTCAATAAGGGCGATAATCCGGACAGAAACTCGGAAAACGCTAAAAAATAAATGTAGTGAGCTAACAGGAGCAAAGCCCGACAACGAGAACATTCTGCAGTACGAAGGGCTAAAACTCTACTCTAATAGTAAATGCAGGAGGACTGCACTACACGCAAAACAAAAACTAAAAATCTACAAGATAAACCTGCGGACAAGACAGAAAATAGACATTGCAAAAGTAAACAATTATCAAATCAAGTGAATGGATCCGGAGGCCAGCCGTAAGCGTCCACTGCAATGTACAGTCCCGGGCCTGTCTTGGTACAGGCTTCACTAAAATGATTCACATAAAAGACATAACAAAAAAAAAAAAAATGCGACCGATCTTGTAAGTGGTCGTCTCTTCAATGGCGATAGTCAGCCAATTGACGTCAGGTGTTAGAACGTCAAAAAATTTTAACAATAAGGGCGATAATCCGGACAGAAACTCGGAAAACGCTAAAAAATAAATGTAGTGAGCTAACGGGAGCAAAGCCCGACAACGAGAACATTCTGCAGTACGAAGGGCTAAAACTCTACTCTAATAGTAAATGCAGGAGGACTGCACTACATGCAAAACAAAAACTAAAAATCTACAAGATAAACCTGCGGACAAGACAGAAAATAGACATTGTATGTTCTGAAACAAAAGGTAACAGACTTTGCAGAGAGTGACATTGTGAAATCACATATTAAATTCCTTTGTAAGAGTTTGAAGAATTAGCTTATATATATGTCACATGTGGTTATCGAAGATTATTAAGCAAAACTCCAGTATGGTACTAGTAAATAAAATAAAACCAAGTACAAACAATCAAAACCCTTTAGACAAAATTCGAACTCCTAAAATAGTGTACATTTTTATACGCCCACATTTTCATGTGGACGTATTATGTCGTCGCCCCTGTCCGTTCGTCCGTCCGTCCACAATTGTTTGTGGACTCATTACAGGTCATAATTCTTGTCCGATTTTGACGAAACTTGAAATATAGGTTTATCCCCAAAAGATCTCGGCTGCTTTCGATATTGGCATGTATCGGATCAAAACTTCATGGATTATGGCCCCTGATTGTACGAAAAATCACGTTTTTAGCTTGTGGACCCTATATAGGTCACAATTTTGAACCGATTTTGATGAAACTTGACATGCATGGTTATAACCCAAAGATCTTGGTTCCTTTTGATATTTGCGCCTATCGGAACGTAATTTCATGAATTGTGGCCCCTGATTGTCCGAAAAATCACCTATTTTAGCTTGTGGTTCCTCTGGAGGTCACAATTATTATCCGATTTGAAAAACCGTTCTATTATATCACCTTTACACCCTAAGAAAGGTGGAGTTCGAATTTTGGAAAAATCGGACCAAAATTACTATACAAAATGGCCGTCGTTCGTATGCGAATACTGTTAAAAAATGGTATATGAAGGTTGTGGACCCTGTAGAGGTCACAATTTTAATTCAATTTTGATGAAACTTGAAATGCATGGTTATAACCCATAGATCTTGGTTCCTTTCGATATTTGCGCATATCGGATCGTAACTTCCTGAATTATGGCCCCTGATTATATGCAAAATCGCCTTTGTTTAGCTTGTGGTCCCTCTGGAGGTCACAATTATTATCTGATTTAAAAGATCGTTTGATTATATCACCTTTACACCCTAAAGTAGGTTGAGTTCAAATTTCGGAAAGATCGGACCAAAATTGCCATACAAAATGGCCGTCGATCATATGCGAATATTGAAATGGTATATCAATGTTGTGGACCCTGTATAGGTCACAATTTTAATTTGATTTTGATGAAACTTGGAATGCATGGATATAACCCAAAGATCTTGGGTCCTTTTGATATTTGCGCATATCGGATCGTAACTTCCTGAATTAATGCCTCTGATTATATGCAAAATCGGCTTTGTTTAGCTTGTGGTCTCTCTGGAGGTCACAATTATTATCCGATTTAAAAAATCGTTTGATTATATCACCGTTACACCCTAAGGAAGGGTGAGTTCGAATTTCGGAAAAATTGGACCAAGATTACCATACAAAATGGCCGCCGTTCGTGTGCGAATACTGTTGAAAAATGGTATTTCAAGGTTGTGGACCCTGTAGAGGTCACAATTTTAATTTCGATTTTGATGAAACTGAAATTGCATGTTTATAACCTAAATATCTTGATACTTTAATGAATTATGGCCTTTGATTGTAGGAAAAATCACTTTCGGTTTTGCTTCTTCTCTATCCATCTCTCGAAAATGTGGGCGTATCCTGTCTGGCAGTGCCAGCTTACTATCTTTTGTTAATTGTTTGTATTTTTTTTTCTTCTACAGGAATGTTGCTGTAAAAGAATAAAGAAGTAATAAGCTATAAACTGATATAAAATATACACATATACATAATGTGATGTGTGTATATAGGCCTAAAGGGAATTTTACATATTTTTGAAACAATATTTGAAATTGCAGTATGGTTCCACTTAATTGACACCAGCATCAAAATAAACCCAACATATTTGTGTCATGAAATTAAAAGATAAATATTTACCCTGAATTTCACCGTAATACATGACTATCAAGACAAAACAACAAATTTCAGTGGAAAATGTATTTGGAAAGAATAGGCCTAGCAACAAGAAAAATGGGAGTAACGCTTTTCTATCTTTGAATGATCTGTATTAATTGTGAACTGTTGATTTGATAATAAAATTATTAGAGTAGTTAAAAAGCTAGTTTATTTACCTGTCAACAATTTGTCTTTTCATTGCTGCAGCTCTTGTTAATTTTGGTTTAATGTTATACTTCCATTTTATGATAGGTGAATATGGTTCTGAAATATTTTCTAATGGTCTAGGCAGCGTCAGAAAGTGCTGAAAATCAGTTGATTTAACACATCATTTTAAGACTACAGTACTAGAACTAAAACACCAAATAATAATGCCTAAATTGCCTATCTTGATAAACTATCTTAGAATTAGGCCTAGGCCTCTAGTGTAGCCTTCATTTGGTTGTGGTAATAGTGTTTTAGGCCTATATAAAAGCGTACATTACATACCGTCTGGTTAGACTGTCTAGGCCTAGTGTAACCGAAGAAACTACTACTAGTATATATAGTCTATTTATTATTACAGAGACAACAATCTCTGAAACATACACATATCACATAAATAAAAATGGTATAATAATATTTATCACCCAATAATACATTTGACAGTAGATATCGCTTGTGTGTTAGATGTGATATCTACAGTGTGGTGATATCACTTTAGTGATATATACACAGTGTGGTGAGATCACTTTACATAAATTTGATTGGTCAATCAAAAAGGAACTACCGTATTTCCTCTAATAAGCGCCGGGTCTCCAATAAGCGCCGGGCCTCTAATAAGCGCCGGGGGGTCAAGGGGTGCTGAAAAAATAAGCGCCGGGCCTCCAATAAGCGCCGGGTCTCTAATAAGACATCAGATTGCTTTTGATCAAATGCCGTAATTCAAAAGATTCTCCGGCCCAATGTCCATGGTAAATGACGGCTTTACCCTAAATTCAATTTGCTATTAAAGAAATAAGCGCCGGGCCTCTAATAAGCGCCGGGGGGTAAAGAGGTGCTGAAAAAATAAGCGCCCGGGCGCTTATTAGAGGAAATACGGTACCTTCTTTTATTTTAAAGAAACCACTTAGTTTAAGTAAAGAGTGACTTTTTAAAAAAAAAAAAGAAACTGCTTTTATTAAATTGACCTTGAAGGAAAAAACTGGGTCAGTATACAGGGCTATACAATAGCTAAACTGCTGTCAAAAAATGATGTATCACTACGCTATAATGTAAATAGGATCCGTAAAAGTGAAATCTTTAGGAAAGAATTATATTTATTTATTTGTGCATGTAAGAAAGGATTGGGTGATAAATAAAATCTCCAACTTGTGTTTTTTGATACCAGTAAAAAAAAATCGTTTTTATTTTACTTTATCAACTTGTGTTGATATTTTTATACGCCCACATTTTCATGTGTTTAAAAAAAATTATAAAACGGCTGCCACTAAAACCATCATTATTTTAATCCAACGTTTCGTAGGTAAATATAACACTACATCATGTGGACGTATTATGTCGTCGCCCCTGTCCGTCCGTCCTGACGTCCGTCCACAATTGTTTGTGGACTCTCTACAGGTCACAATTCTTACCCGATTTTGACGAAACTTGAAATATAGGTTTATCCCCCAAAGATCTCGGCTGCTTTCGATATTGGCATGTATCAGATCAAAACTTCATGGATTATGGCCCCTGATTGTACGAAAAATCATGTTTTTAGCTTGTGGACCCTATAGAGGTCACAATTTTGAACCGATTTTGATGAAACTTTACATTCATGTTTGTAACCCTAAGATCTTGGTTCCTTTCGATATTTGCGCCTATCGGAACGTAATTTCCTGAATTATTGCCCCTGATTGTCCGAAAAATCACCTATTTTAGCTTGTGGTACCCCTGGAGGTCACAATTATTATCCGATTTAAAAAAACGTTCGAATATATCACCGTTACACCCTAAGGAAGGCAGAGTTCAAATTTCGGAAAAATCGGGCCAAAATTACCATACAAAATGGCCGCCGTTCGTACGCGAATACTGTTAAAAAATGGTATATGAAGGTTGTGGACCCTGTAGAGGTCACAATTTTAATTCAATTTTGATGAAACTTGAAATGCATGGTTATAACCCATAGATCTTGGTTCCTTTCGATATTTGCGCATATCGGATAGTAACTTCCTGAATTACGGCCCCTGATTATAAGCAAAATCGCCTTTGTTTAGCTTGTGGTCCCACTGGAGGTCACAATTATTATCTGATTTAAAAAATGTTTGAATATATCACCGTAACACCCTAAGGAAGGGTGAGCTCAAATTTCGGAAAAATTGGACCAAAATTACCATACAAAATGGCCGCCGTTCGTATGCGAATACTGTTGAAAAATGGTATATCAAGCTCGTCGACCCTGTAGAGGTCCCAATTTTAATTCATTTTGACGAAACTTGAATTGCATGGATATTACCCAAAGATCTTGGGTCCTTTTGATATTTGCGCATATCGGATCATAACTTCCTGAATTAATGCCCCTGATTATACACAAAATCGCCTTTGTTTAGCTTGTGGTCCCTCTGGAGGACAGAATTATTATCCGATTTAAAAAATCGTTTGATTACATCACCGTTTCACCCTAAAGAAGGTTGAGTTCGAATTTCTAGAAAATCAGACCATAATTGCCTGACACAATGGCCACCGTTTGTACGAGAATAGTGTAAAAATATGGTATATCAAAGTTGTGGACCCTGTAGAGGCCACAATTTTAATTTTGATATTGATGAAATATGAATTGCATGTTTATAACCTAAAGATCTTGATTCTTTTCGATATTTGCGCATATCAAATTGTAACTTAATGAATTATGGCCTTTGATTGTAGGAAAAATCACTTTCAGTTTTGCTTGTTCTCTATCCATCTCTCAAAAATGTGGGCGTATCCTGCCTGGCAGTGCCAGCTTACTATCTTTTGATATCAAAAAACACTCGTAGGAGATTCTCTATATATACAAATAAGATTCAATACATTTCATGCACAGACATTTAAACAAAATCTAAATCTGCACTAAACTTTCCTGTTGCGACAATGAGAGCCAGTACTAAAAGTGTTTACACTAGCCTACTGTGGGCCTTGAACTGAACAGGAAGGAGAGGGTGAAGAAATGCACACTACACCACCCTTTAACCCTTTCATAACCGGACCGCCCGAAACCGCCCGTCATTTTGGCTGCTCTATGCTCCTGAACCGCCCGAAACCGCCCGATACATACCACAATCATATTTCGCCATTTTACCGGAAATCACTTTTTATACGCCCACATTTTCATGTGGACGTATTATGTCGTCGCCCCTGTCCGTCCGGACGTCCGTCCGTCCACAATTGTTTGTGGACTCTCTACAGGTCACAATTCTTACCCGATTTTGACTAAACTTAAAATATAGGTTTATCCCCCAAAGATCTCGGCTGCTTTCGATATTGGCATGTATCGGATCAAAACTTCATGGATTATGGCCCCTGATTGTACGAAAAATCATTTTTTTAGCTTGTGGACCCTTTAGAGGTCACAATTTTGAACCGATTTTGATGAAACTTTACATTCATGTTTATAACCCTAAGATCTTGGTTCCTTTCGATATTTGCGCCTATCGGAACGTAATTTCCTGAATTATTGCCCCTGATTGTCCGAAAAATCACCTATTTTAGCTTGTGGTACCTCTGGAGGTCACAATTATTATCCGATTTAAAAAAAACGTTCGAATATATCACCGTTACACCCTAAGAAAGGTCAAGTTCAAATTTCGGAAAAATCGGGCCAAAATTACCATACAAAATGGCCGCCGTTCGTACGCGAATACTGTTAAAAAATGGTATATCAAGGTTGTGGACCCTGTAGAGGTCACAATTTTGATTCAATTTTGATGAAACTTGAAATGCATGGTTATTACCCATAGATCTTGGTTCCTTTTGATATTTGCGCATATCGGATCGTAACTTTCTGAATTATGGCCCCTGATTATACGCAAAATCGCCTTTGTTTAGCTTGTGGTCCCTCTGGAGGTCACAATTATTATCTGATTTAAAAAATCGTTTGATTATATCACCGTTACACCCTAAAGAAGGTTGAGTTTAAATTTCAGAAAAATCGGACCAAAATTGCCATACAAAATGGCCGCCGATCGTATGCGAATACTGTTTAAATTGGTATATCAAGGTTGTGGACCCTGTAGAGTTCACAATTTTAATTTGATTTTGATGAAACTTGAAATGCATGGATATTACCCAAAGATCTTGGTTCCTTTCGATATTTGCTCATATCGGATCGTAACATCCTGAATTATGACCCCTGATTATACGCAAAATCGCCTTTGTTTAGCTTGTGGTTCCTCTAGAGGTCACAATTATTATCCGATTTATAAAAACCGTTTGATTATATCACCGTTAAACCCTAAGGAAGGTTGAGTTCGAATTTCGGAAAAATTGGACCAAAATTACCATACAAAATGGCCACCCTTCGTATGCGAATACTGTTGAAAAATGGTATATCAAGCTCGTCGACCCTGTAGAGGTCCCAATTTTAATTCGATTTTGACGAAACTTGAAATGCATGGATATTACCCAAAGATCTTGGGTCCTTTTGATATTTGCGCATATCGGATCGTAACTTCCTGAATCAATGCCCCTAATTATACGCAAAATCGCCTTTGTTTAGCTTGTGGTCCCTCTGGAGGTCACAATTATTATCTGATTTTAAAAATCGTTTGATTATATCACCGTTACAAGCTAAGGAAGGTTGAGTTCAAAATTTGGGAAAAATCGGACCAAAATTACAATACAAAATGGCTGCTGTTTGTACGCGAATACTGTTAAAAAATGGCTTTTCAAGGTTGTGGACCTTGTAGAGGTCACAATTTCAATTTCGATTTTTTGATGAAACTTAAATTGCGTGTTTATAACCTAAATATCTTAATACTTTTCGATATTTGCGCATATCAAATTGTAACTTAATGAATTATGGCCTTTGATTGTAGGAAAAATCACTTTCGGTTTTGCTTGTTCTCTATCCATCTCTCAAAAATGTGGGCGTATCCTGCCTGGCAGTGCCAGCTTACTATCTTTAATTTTTTTTGTGTGTTGTAATATAACTTTCACTTCAATTATCCATTTATTATTGAAAGACAACCAAATTTGCGTATGAAGATTGGTATGTTATTTTTCTTCAAAATAAAACAAACTTGTAATAGTAAATATTCAATTGTTTTCGAGTTACACATGTTTTTATGAGACATATCAAAATATGACAGCCATGTTGTAACTGTCTGGTAGTCTAAGACCAGACAGGGCTTAGTGCATGTGGTTATGAGAGGGTTAACCTGTCTGGATAGCAGCTATCGCTGTTACGATGTCCGTGTGAGCAATATTTAACCACGATTGACGACGTTTCAACACACGGCAAAATGTCGAAATTCACGTAACGTCATTTCGCGGGAAACGTAATTGAAGCTGATTGGTCAAAGCCTTATTGTGGGCGAAGTCGATGGAAAGGTCAATTATGGCCCCTGATTATACGCAAAATTGCCTCTGGAGGTGACAATTATTATCTGATTTGATAAACCGTTTGGTTATATCACCGTTACACCCTAAGGAAGGTTGAGTTCGAATTTCAGGAAAATCGGATCAAAATTGCCATACAAAATGGCCGCCATTTGTACTCGAATGCTGTTAAAAAATGTATATCACCCTTACATCTTAAGAAAGGTTGAGTTCGAATTTCGGGAAAATCGGACCAAAATTGCCATAAAAAATGGCTGCCGTTTGTACGTGAATACTGTTAAAAAATGGTATATATCCAGGTTGTGGACCCTGTAGAGATCACAATTTTTATACGCCCACATAGAAATGTGGTCGTATATTGCCGTCGCCCCCGTCCGTCCATCGTCCACAATTTCTTGTGAACCCTCTAGAGGCTAAAATTAATATCCTATTGACTTTAAATTTATACACAGTGTTTAAGGTCATGGAAGGAAGACCCCTATTGATTTTCAGCGATTTCCGATAATTGAGGTCAGAGTTATGGCCCTTGATCACTTCAAAAAATCTTGTGAACGCACTACAGGCTAAAGTTAATATCCAATTGACTTTAAATTTATACACAGTGTTTAAGGTCATCAGAGGAAGTCCCCTATTAATTTTCAGCTACATGTATATCCGATAATTGCATCCAGAGTTATGGCCCTTGATCACTTTGAAAAATCTTGTGAACGCTCTAGAGGCTAAAGTTAATATCTGATTGAATTAAGATTTATACACAGTGTTTAAGGCCATGAGACAAAGAAGCCTAGGGCTTTTCAGCAATATCCGATAATTACTGCCAGAGTTATGGCCCTTGATCACTTTGAAAAATCTTGTGAAAGCTTTAGAGGCTAAAGGTAATATCCGATTGAATTTAAATTTATACACAGTGTTTACGGTCATGAGACGAAGAAGCCTAGAGATTATCAGCGATATCCGATAATTACTGCCAGAGTTATGGCCCTTGATCACTTTGAAAAATCTTGTGAACGCTCTAGAGGCTAAAGGTAATATTCGATTGACTTTAAATTTATACACAGTGTTCAGGGTCATGAGACGAAGAAGCCTATTGATTTTCAGAATATTAAGTGTTTCGTATACTAAACGTTAGCATGGAGGAGAACTTTACCAAAGCCAAACAAATTCGAATGATTTTCTGATAATTACATAATGAGTTGTTTCTTGTTATATGATTTTAGTGTATTAAAAATGTTTCATTACTGAAAAAAGTTAAATATGCGACAACTCTTGTTGACTGCCCGGACGATTTAGCTGCTATGGGCGTATGTTTCGTTGCCTGGCAGCCTATCTTTTATAATTCAATTTTGATGAAACTTGAAATGCATGGTAATGACCCAAAGATCTTGGTTCCTTTTGATATTTGCGCATATCGGATCGTAACTTCCTGAATTATGGCCCCTGATTATACGCAAAATCGCCTTTGTTTAGCTTATGGTTTCTCTGGAGGTCACAATTATTATTCGGTTTGAAAAAACGTTTCATTACATCATCGACACACCCTAAGGAAGGTTGAATTCAAATTTCGGGAATATCGGACCAAAATTGCCATACAAAATGGCCGCCGTTTGTACGCGAATACTGTTAAAAAATGGTATATCAAGGTTGTGGACCCTGTAGAGGTCACAATTTTAATTTGATTTTGATGAAACTCAAAATGCATGGTTATAACCCAAAGATCTTGGTTCCTTTCGATATTTGCGCATATTGAATCATAACTTCCTGAATTATGGCCCCTGATTATACGCAAAATCGCCTTTGTTTAGCTTGTGTTCCCTCTGGAGGTCAAAATTATTATCTGATTAAAAACTTTGTTTGATTATATCACCGTTACCCCTCAAGGAAGGTTGAGTTCGAATTTTGGGAAAATCGTACCAAAATTGCCATACAAAATGGCCGTTGTTTGTACGCGAATACTGTTAAAAAATGGTATATCAAGGTTGTGGACCCTGTACCTGTAGAGATCACAATTTTAATTCGATTTTGATGAAATTTAATATGCATGGTTATAACCAAAAGATCTTGGTTTCTTTAGATATTTGCGCATATCGGATCGTAACTTCCTAAATTATGGCCCCTGATTGTCCGAAAAATCCCCTATGGTCCCTCTGCCCTGGAGGTCACGATTATTATCTAATTTAAAAAAAGGTTTGACTCTATTACTGTTACACCCTACGGACGGTTGAGTTCAAATTTCTAGAAAATCAGACCAAAATTGCCAGACAAAATGGCTGCGGTTTGTACGCGAATAGTGTAAAAATATGGCATATTTTGATGAAACTTGAAATGCATGTTTATAACTGAAAGATCTTGATTCTTTTCGATATTTGCGCATATCAAATTGTAACTTAATGAATTATGGCCTTTGATTGTAGGAAAAATCACTTTCGGTATTGCTTGTTCTCTATCCATCTCTCGAAAATGTGGGCGTATCCTGCCTGGCAGTGCCAGCTTACTATCTTTATTTTTCCTGTATGTTTGAGACAATTTTGACTTCTATCAAGACTTGTTTCACCTAGTAACAGTTGAAATGGAAATCCAACAAGCTAAGAATTTTCCATCCTCGTATCCCTTCTGAGTATCACACATTTGGTCGGCTAAGTATTGATTTCAAGATTTTTCTCCTTCTGGTTTTAGGCATCTCATGGTTTATCGCCGATGAGATTACATGCTTTGTTGTTTCCGCTGCCCTTAAAACTTTAGATGCCGAATCCATCTGTGAAGCCTAAATCCAAAAGGTATGTTCGGTCCTCCATCTATCATCATTACAGATGCAGCTGTTTCTTTGACTGTTAGCCTTGTTTCAACACTTTGTAATTGTCTGGGAATCAGCCAAAAGACAGTAAGTGTCAAGAATCATGGAAGCCTTCTAGTGGAGCGTCGTATCAAATCGATTTCTGACCTCATAAAGGTCAACCTTAATCAGTATGGTACCGATTCGGTGCGGTATATTGGTACATGCTGCTATTCTTACAATTCATTTGTGTCTCCCCATTTAGGTGATCAGTCTTTTTGAATTAGCTTTTGGAAAACAGGCTAAAAGTCTAACAGATATCAAGTGGCAGTTTGACGGCGTTTCACAATCACAGAAATTATGTCTCACATCGAAAGAGCAAATTTGACAATTTTTCAAGGATGGTACTTTAACTTCAAAAGCAGAAACAGCAGCACCAAAATGTCTGTATTTCACATTGCCTGAGCAAAAATCCGGTTTATGTGTTAGGTCAGCTACTGAGCTAGTTTACATGTTTAAGCCAACCACATCAATTCTCACTGCTCAGTCTCGCAAAATAAACGCTGATTAGTGTGGGCCCTACGTGATACACAAATCTTTGATAGGACCCCCTTCGTGATACACAAATCTTTGATAGGATCCACTACATTCTTGCTACTTTGGATGGTATCATGTACTTCCAGATGTTTTCCCCATTAACCACCTGAAACCTTATTTTGTGCGTGCTCCGAATCTCAATGAACGTATTACGCACATTAATCAATTGCAGCAGAAATTAGGCAAAGCGTCTTCTTATACTGTATATTCTGTAACTATTGAGAAGGCCCTGGAACTCACAGATGAACTGAATAATGTTCTATCTAGATCTGATAGTTCCCATATCTGTAATAAAGTAACTTATCCAGTCGATACTTCACTTTGCCTTAGTCACTGTGCTGAAAATCATCATTTAGCCTCTGGTAATGCTTTATCCTCATCACAGATAGAGCTGCAGTGAAAATCTGCTATCTTAGGTTCCTAATGTTGTTCATATGTATATATATATGGTTATATCCAAGGCTAGTTTTAAACAAGGACAATTACATGTTCTTGTCGGCATCCCTAATTCACAAGGGAAATGTTCGTATGAATGGATTAATGTTACCTCTTCCTCTGATTTGTTCAATTTCACTATGACATATATTGATAAGAAGAGTATTCCTCTTGAAAATTGTTGTTTACAATTTTTGTGTTCATAACCCGTTATCTGTTACTATTCAATTGTATTTTTGCCATCTTTATAATTTTTAAAAGTATCTAAAAAAAATCATGATTAATTATTATATACACAGCTATATTGATCTGAATGTGTGACTCGGCATAGCTAATTGAGTCACTTGTCGCAAATCTAGATTCTGCGAAAGAGTGCAATAATGGTTCAGTAGGTCAAAATTTTCAAAAATCACATTTCCTCATTAAAAGCCACATAAGTACCTCTTGTCAATTAAGCAAGGTCGGTGATCCAGTTGTTACTAATCTGCGGGTACTCCAATATTCAGGTACTGAAATTCAGTACAAAATAAAATATTCAGAACCAACCGAGGAAACACCAACTCTAACCATTAAAGAAAAAGAAGTTTGATCAACTGCAAGATTTGAAACCTTTTATTCCTAATGACTACCATGATTTCTACAACAATCTCCCCCATGAATAATCCTGTATAATGTTAAACATCGTGATCGATAATTATTAGTCTTTATTATGTTCTTCAAGTCAAATCCGTTCTCTTGTTTTGTTGTTTTAATGTATTGGATGAACAATTCAATTTCGTATTTTTGTTTAGATATTTTTTTCTATTAATAAAACTTCCAATTGTTTACTTTCAGTTTCTTGTTTCAAATGGGCTACCATAGGATTGGATATGATAGCGTACGTAATAAAGGGGGGGGATAACGGAGTCTGGGGTGGGGTACATGTCATTGTTTGATTCCCTGATAATGAACTCACAGGCCCGTTCTACAAATATCGAGGATTTTTTCATTCCGAAGCCAGCTATCAATCCTAAATCCCCAACCTGCCGATATCGAGGGAGAGAGAGAAATGGGGTTTAACGTTCACTCAACAGAACTACATGTAGGTCATTTAGGGACTAACACATGGTGTAATTTTATTTCGATAATTCGCTTGCGCTTAGGAGTTTTAGCAGTGGGAGGAAACCAGAGTGCCCGGAGGAAACCCACGAGGTTGAGAAGGCGCCCCTATCTTCATGCCACATACGCTCACACCAGGGCTCGAAACCGATATAGAATACACCTCTAGAGCCATGCCATTGCATGATGATAGTACTTATACTCTAGTGTCATATTCACGGATAAACATGTACTGAATTGTTCCTAATATTCGCAAAATATTTTGCTTAATCGTCAATCTGGGTATAAATCGAACGATACATAGTGCCCACCCCCCTCTCCACCCACCCAGCCTTTATTGGATCCGGACGAGAAATGTTGACCCACCAATCTGGGGTCAGTCGCTGCCTTTTTGGAACAAATTATACATTGCGAAACTGGAAATAGTCTGAAAATAGTATTGATGAAAGTCGTATCTCACTGAAATGACGTCAAATGGGACGTCAAATACTCTTATCTCGCGGAAATTGTCGTATCTCAATTTGTCGGCGGCAACAAAATGCCGTATCTCAGTACGCATTTCTCTCCGCCTCTTCCATGCCATTGCATTTATTTTCATAAATTCATAGGGACTTATCTTGTTTATACCTACAAGATGCTTTTCTTAGACAAAATAGTACTAAAGTTATTTAGTTTTTTGTGTCTCCTGGAAAATTTAAAAATCAGAGATACAAGGTTTTAGAAGCGCAGCGACGTAATATGCATTAAAACACTGAAATTTTATTTTCGATATTTTGATATTTTTGGCACTTTTGAACATAGGATTTCTCAAGTGTATTTTATCTGATTAGATAATGTAATATATTCTTACAGAGCCCTGCGACTATTTAATTGCCCAAATTGGTTATTAAAACGATTGCGAAAATAATCACTATACCGGAAGTATTCAAAAAATGAAAAAAAAGGTTAAAAAAATTGCGCTCTTGCGAAAAGCTGAATTTCTTGGTCAGAAATTGCCGGACCAAAGGAAGTAAATTGTCTTTGGATAGCCCTATTATTAATTATTATACATGTATGTCATCTCAATGGTACGATTTCGATGGTTAAAAAATAAATTATGGTAAGCCGAAAATCTAATATTTTCCGTTTTTGGAGCCTTTTTAGAAGCCTTTTTCTTGAAAACGATCCCACAGATATTTCTGAAACTTCTTTAACGCAGATTTCTATCGTGGTCTGTGGCGTGAATCCAAAATTTGAAAAAAGTTGAAAATGTTCTTTTATTTATCGAGGGGTTGGGATGGCCTAGTGGTCTAGAGTGCCACGCTTCGACCTCTAGCTGGCCGGCCACCTCTGGCTTGCGGCTGTGGTTTCGAGCCCTGGTGTGAGCGTATGTGGCATGGAGATAGGGATGCCTTCTCAACCTCGTGGGTTTTCTCCCACTGCTAAAGACCCCTACGCGCAAGCGAATTATTGAAATAAAATTGAAACCATATGTTAGTCCCAAAATGACCTAGTTGTGTTGAGTGGAGGTTAAACCCCATTTTTCTCTCTCTCTCTCTCTCTCACTCTCTCTCTCTCTCTCTCTCTTTTATTTATCATTTTTGCAAACAACTACCGAATAGATGTTTCTGACACTTCTGGTACAGAAAGATATCTATCCAAACAACTTGTTAAAATTATACCGACAATGATCCAAAATCCAGAAGTAGTTGAAATAATATCAGATATTTGGGAAAAAACACCCCCAAAAAATTAAAAAAGAAAAGAAAATTGGTACTCTTGCAAAAATCGATATTTCTCAGCCGGGTGTCACTGAATCAAAACAGTTAATGTATCGTTTTCTAGCTTGACGAATTGGCTACTTTATGACATATTTCCTGTCTGATTCCTGAAAGCCGATTCAGTGCTGCTTGCAGGTTTAGTTATTATTAAATCACAATACTATCTATCTAGTTGGTGTTTAACATCTGCTTCCACTTAAGTGATATCGCAGACAAGACATATGAGAGCTGAAGCTGCTTCCTGTTTTTAAGAATATGATTAAGGCCTTAGGCCATGGATTAGGTTTTAGTGGGAAGTTCTTCCCTTTATTTAATAAAAGCATATGGTTTGGTGGATGATCTCTTCTGCTTCTGGATTGGTAGACGTCATCTTTGTGGGATTTGTGTTTAGGTGCCAGGCCTGTCTTCTCAAGACCTCCCCTTACTCCACTATCCCACTCTGTAGATTTTTGGCAGAATAGTGTTTAGATGCTGAGTCCGTCTGATCATGACTCCCTCTTACTCCACTATCCCGCCAGTTATTTATATTGTTATTATTGTTAAAAATAAATAAAATAATAGAAATAATTTAAAATAAAAGGAATAAAATAAATTTGTAGGATGGTTGGGCTTCCTTCGAGAGGACATTTTTACTCAGTCACCCTACGTTAAAATAAATAATCTAGAGTGAATAAATTAAAATAAGTAAATTAAAATAAATAGATGAAAATAAATTAAATTAGGGATATTAATAATAATAAATAGAAATGGGTAAATTAAAGGTTAAATAAAAAGAAATTTGTAGGATGGCTGGGCTTCCTTCGAGAGGACACTTTTACTCAGCCACCCTACGTTGTAAAAATAAGTTAAGAAAATAAAAATAAGTAAAAAATAAAGAAAGAAAAAAAACAAAAAAAGATAAATATAGGTTTGTAGGATGGCTGGGCTTCCTTCGAGAGGACGTTTTTACTCAGCCATCCTACGTTGTATTGAAAATTTGTCTAGCCATGACCCTCTCTTATTTTACTATTCTACTTTGTCCAACCAAGTCCATTAGGGTGTGGATTTCTTTGAAGATTTGCAATTTCATATCTGGTCTAGGGAAGAGTAGGTTCTTAGTAGTGAATGGTATGTTGTTGGTCTCCATTATTCTCACTAGTTACCTTCTCTCCTCCTTGTAAACCTCTCAGTCTACCAGGACATGGTTGGTGGTACACTCTTCTCCGCACTCGCAGACGATCACTTGCTGTTTGTAGTCTCGCAGCCGCTCTTTCACCCTTAATTTCGATATAAGTCTACAAATATCTCTTCTAGGGTCATTGAGTGCTGCCTTTGTGTAGATCTTGTCATCCAGCGGAAATCTGTATGTGTCAAGTTCAACGAAATCACAATACAAAGAGGTGGATAATTTACAGGTAAGTATATTATAGCTTAAAGAGCACATAAGACTACAAATTGAAACTTGGCGTAGTGATAGACAGTGGTTATTATATGCACATTGAGGAGAGTTAACATCAAACTAATTAAAATTTAAATCAGCTCTCTTCACCTAAAGTCGTAAAAATAGAACTTCCTGTAAAAACGACTTGGCCAATTATCGAATCCCCTCAGACGCCAGTGACGTCACAGTGACCGAATGCATATTCAGAATTTTTATTCCTTAATTACCTATATGCAAGCGGTGTGTGTATTCATTAACGCCTGACTGATTCCTTAATCCCCTAATTAAATAAAACAACTGACTACGGAATAATAATCTGTTTTGTAATTTAGAATTTGTTTTATAAAGCCATTGTTGTAGCAATGTCTTTTTAATCAGAATAAGCCGACCGTACACTAACAATTGGCTTCGGATTGAAACACGATTGTTGTAAAATTGTTATAGCCGGCGCTAGGGACATCTAGGAAGCCAATTGAAATAATTAATTGTCGGCATTTAACTCATTGGGTCCGTTTGCTTAAATATAAGGGCCAATTAAACCCCTCTCTTATACCGATTGCTTGAATATACGGTCCACTGCTTATTAGTGTCATATCCGAGAGACTTAAATTCGCGGTCCTCTTGATGCATTGTTTTCTCGAACCATAATTGTTAAATAAAAGCCAATCGGCTAACTAAAAGTAATTAATCCAATCAAATATAGTTTTAGCTAACCAATGAACACAAAAAATGCGTACGTCACAACAAAAGTTTAGGGGTTATAAGGTCATGAACTCTGTGGTCAAATTCTTTTCACTGGTCGCCATATTGTTTTTTTTGCTACGTATTATCGCCCTCCGTTTTCTTACAATATCTTCATTATGGAAAGTGATACGGACTCGGAATTCGAAGGGTTTTTACTTGAAGATATTTTGGATGGTGATATCGATATTATTAATGCCTCGGGAAGTGATTATCCCGATATTTTGAGCGAAGAAGACGAGGATATTGATATAAACAACGGCCAGCGATAACCAGCATGGCGACCCGTCTTGCACTTGCAGTGTAACGAGTTTGGCAAACAACATTAAATCCAGTGACCAGTCGGACTTTTTTAGGGCCTGAGCATAGGCCAAGAATATATTAGAAAAGGGGAAGAACGAGTTTGATTTATTTAGTTTGTTTTTCGGATTAAATTTATACACGTTAATCGCTGATGAAATGAATCGGTACCACGTGTGACGATGCTAAAAATACGAAAATGGAGAAGAATAGGAGAAACGTGACCCCGGAAGAAATTCTAAAATTTTTGGCTCTACGTGTGTTTATGAGTATATCAACGCAGCCAAGAAGTAATATGTATTGGTCGCGAGACTATTATTTCGGTAATTACAAAATTGCTGGTATAATGACCAGAGACCGGTTTAATAAAACAACAGTATTGTGAGTGTTGTAAACAAATGTGATAAACAGAACAGTGCCATTGAGTTGAACTTTACTCAGTGCTAATCATTTATAGTCTGTTGTGAACTTAAATCCCAAATGGCTAAATACACACTGATAATTATTTTAAACCTATAATAATATTATATATATTTGGACTAACTTTTTTTTTTCAAATTGTTGACTTAAAAAGACCTTTGAGGAAGAATTATTGACTTGCCAAAGTTTATAACCTTGTAATGTGAATGGTTTTTTTTACTTATGTTTTTTTCATTAAATAATAACTCTGTTGTTATTTTGTATTATTGATTAAATTTTATACCATTGTAATGCCTGATTTAATATCTGCATTTGATAATATAAACATTTTTTGATTGGAATGATAGTTTTTGTGTTATTTTATATAATCTACTGTATATGAGATTAATGGATAATCCTTTAATTAGCTCCAGGGAGATTAAGCTATTGTCTAGTTAATTGGCTCAGGGAGATTAGGGGTAGTGACTTAATTAGGTCTAGGGTTCAATGAGTTAAGAAACAAAATGGTTTCAAGTAGTAATCATATAAATAGATCTTTAACACGTGTTATTGGTCATTGTGTTTAAAAAATTATAAAACGGCTGCCACCAAAACCATCATTATTTTAATCCAACGTTTCGTAGGTAAATTTAGTACTACATCATCAGGGAAATACAAAGAACTGAGATCACCATTGATATCTTCATGATTAGTTTTTGTGAACAACTTTTTATATTCAGATATTTCACAATTTGTTATTGGTCATTGTATCATACACCAAGAGAATGGAGGCAGAATATTTAGAGTTATCCTGTAGCAGTAGTCCTTTTAGTTCTGGCAGTGTATCGGAAAAGCCTGTTTTTATAAATGTGTTTGAAAGAAATTAAAATAAAGGAGAAACATAATTAAACCAAATTTGATCAAATCCAACGGCTGCTCTAAATTTATAAAAATGGCTGCCGAATGAGCTTTAGCTCTGATGATTTAATAACAAAAAGCAAACTGTACGCATTGAAAAAAAAGAAGAAATTTCCATATTGATATTACACCAGGCCCGGCAGAGATGGGGGGGCTTTAAATTTACTCGAAATTTACCACACCGGCAAACGGCAAAGCCATGGTAACTATAAGCCCACGCAAACCATGTCTGACACGGCATTATTTATTTTTGTGTGCCGTGGTATACCCTATCGTCCCAAATTAGTTTAAAGAAAGAAGAATTGGTATTATGTTTATTTAAATTTAGAAGTTTTGCAGGTCTATTCATTTCATGGTCACCCAGACCAATTTACGGCACTTCAATGTTAAAGGTTTGGATGTCGTAAATTGTGTTGAATGTTCGGTTGTACCATCAATTTTTAATGTACGCATTCTACGGTTAATTCTACCGAATGTATATTAAATCCTAGCCTATCCACAATGTCAATGTTTCTTATTCTTTCTCAACTTCTGTCTGACCTGATTCTCATTCCACCGTAATAATAATATAAAATACTACAAACACCATTTTAAGAATAGGCCTATATAAATTTGAATATAATATAAATGGAAATTGATTTGCACTGTTCAAAGTAAATAAAAGACAGCAAATGCAAATACACCAATAATTGAATAAGGGTTGAATTTTAATAAAAGACCACGCCCCCTCCCAAAAACTACTCCGCAAATCCTGGCTACATCCCTGGATCTAGGATAGGAGCCCCTCCAATCAAGAATTGCTTCCACCGGCCCTGTACAAAGCAATAGTAATAGTAGTAATTCACACACAAAGCATGCGGTCCATGATTATAAAAGATCAAAGACGTATCAAAGCATGCTATGCACCATTTGGGAACTTAATGCTGTGTTCTATTTTTAGGCCACGTGGCTTACGAATGAAACTTACTGAACCGTTATGAATAATCAGCAAGCTTAGCTTACTGTATTTCCTTGAATACAGCCCCGGGGTTCTATTTTGTTCAGCACCCCCCGACCCCCCGGGAACTATTTGAGGTCCGGATAATAACCGAGGCCCGGTTGTATTTTTTTCAAACCCGAAAAAATGCTTCAAATTCTTCTATAGGAGTGACATTTTGAACAAGTAAAACAAGAGCCGCGTATGCTTCTTGCAAATACGAAGGCTAAACTGTCAGTGCGTGACAATTCTACCTCCTGTGCAGGGATCATCAATTAATTAATATTTTGACGGGGTATTCAGTTTTTAAGTTAGACCTGGGTTGATTGGCTGATGACGTCACAGGCACTACACATACTATACACATTATCTATCGAATATATCACTGCCTGTATAATATATCACTGTATACAAACACCACCAGTTGACAAGTGTGTATTGTCGGTAATCATTAGTCAAAGCATTTTCAAACGCTTGGATTTTAATAGATTATATTTGTGACTAGAATATTTCTGAGTGTATTTTTTTTTTCTTGAAAATTTGAATACTGTTTTTGGCTGTCGCATACGAAAACGTAAATAGCTCAATTAATTTTAATCAGATTGATTTAAACTTTCCGTAAAATGGATAAAGTAATCATTGTCTAGTATCATATGTAATTAAAAACTATTATCTTATGTGCTCTTTAACAATGTCTTCGTTATTAGATATCCATTACCGGTAGGTTTAGTACATACGGTATTAGTAAATATTCATCTTTATTACATTAACATTTAATTGTTTTTCTTTGATGTGCTTCATCAATTTGATCAGCTTGTAACCCTGTAGAAATGGTTCCACTACTGTCTTACTGATGTCTTCTGTCTTGCTCGAAAATACAAAATAACTGTTTGGTAAGATAAGATTACGATTTCAGTGTTCCACTTTTCACTATTTCATTTGTAACATAATTACTTATTTCCAATGCAAACTGTGATGATTTCGCTATTGAACCTAATTTTACTTGCTCAAAGCCTCGAATAGTGTATGAGTTGTTGTAGCCGTGAATAAGAATTATTACGGCTACACATATTGTAGTTAGTAACACGTGTTTTAACCGATTTTCTTAGATGTGCGTTATGATGAAAAAATGCCACAGGTTCAATGTAAGTACATAACACTTTATTATTTCAAAGAAAACAGATGCATATTAAAACCAACACAATTATCAATTTATTAAAACATCAATTAAAACAACACTTTATTATTGGTTGAAGTTCCAAGTAGTCATATTAAAACAAACACAATTATCATTTTATTAAAACAACACTTTATTATTTGTCCGAGCGGTCTTTTTGTTTGGTCCTAGTATTTTTTTTGTTTGGTTCGAGTGGTCATGGATTCCAAAAAACAGTCGGACTGCTATGTGTCGTCTGGGGTATATTAAAACCAACACAATTATAAATTTATTAAAACATCAATTAAAACAACACTTTATTATTGGTTGAAGTTCCAAGTAGTCATATTAAAACAAACACAATTATCATTTTATTAAAACAACACTTTATTATTTGTCCGAGCGGTCTTTTTGTTTGGTCCTAGTATTTTTTTTGTTTGGTTCGAGTGGTCATGGATTCCAATAAACAGTCGGACTGCTATGTGTCGTCTGGGGTATTTTACACTAAGAATAAGTGTGCAAAGTCCTTATAAGATTGGTATTGAAAAGTCAGTGCATATCTTAGACTGCGCAACCTTAAATGGCAAACCGACCAAATATAGTTCTAAAAGGTCTGGAGTATTCAGATCTTGAGTATTCAAATAATTTGATGCCATCTAGAGTTAATTATGGTCTTGTTTTGATAAATAATGTCTAATTAACAGTTTATATAACATTTCAGGCCTAAAGAAAAATATTCAATAGGCAGATTTAGCTGTTGCATAATGCATGTGTTGTCTATTTATATTACTAATATTAGGAAATCGGCAGGGAACATCGTCCTCATTATTGGTCTATTATTTTGGGGTTGATCCATCAACATCAGCCTCATTGTTGGCTTATTTTTTTCAGTCAAGTTTATTAACAGTTACGTATAAAAAGCGAAGAACAAGAAAGAAAGACGCAGGTTGTACTTCAGTTACCAGAGGTAATTTCTGTACTCTTTGTTTGACTACTTGAATTATTTATATTACCACTATTAGGACAGTCAGTGGTGTTTTCAGGGTTTTGTAGATGAGTTATGATTTATGTTGTTGTTTTCAAAAGCAATATACATGTACAATTGTATACAATAAATGTTAATTTTTTGTCTCAAACAAACATCAAATTGTTCATTGATAAGATTACCTTCATTGCTAGAAATCCTTTTTATACGCCCACATAGAAATGTGGTCGTAAATTGCCGTCCCGTCGGTCCGTCCATCGTCCACAATTTCTTGTGAACGGTCTACGGCCTAAAATTAATATCCGATTCACTTTAAATTAATACACAGTATTTAAGATCATGAGAGGAAGACCCCTATTGATTTTCAGCGATTTCCGATAATTGCATCCGGAGTTATGGCCCTTGATCACTTTGAAAAATCTTATCTGATTGAATTAAGATTTATACACAGTGTTTAAGGCCATGAGACAAAGAAGCCTAGGGATTTTCACCGATATCCGATAATTACTGCCAGAGTTATGGCCCTTGATCACTTTTGAAAAATCTTGTGAACACTCTAGAGGCTAAAGGTAATATTTGATTGACATTAAATTTATACACAGTGTTTAGGGTCATGAGACAAAGAAGCCTATTGATTTTCAGCGATTTCCGGTAATTTCTGTCGGAGTTATGGCCCTTGATCACTTCAAAAAATCTTGTGGACGTTCCAGAGGCTAAAGTTAATAACCGATTGACTTAAAATTTATACACAGTGTTGAGGGTCATGAAACGAAGAAGCCTAGGGATTTTCAGCGATTCTGGAGAATTACTGTTAGAGTTATGGCCCTTGATCACTTAAAAAAATCTTGTGGATGCTGTAGAGGCTAAAGTTAATATCCGATTGACTTGAAATTTATACACAGTAATCAGTATTGAAGGTCATGAGACGAAGAAGCCTATTGATTTTCAGAATATTAAGTGTTTCGTATACTAAACGTTAGCATGGAAGAGAACTTTATAAAAGCCAAACAAATTCGAATGATTTTCTGATAATTAAATAATGTGTTGTTACTTGTTATATGATTTTAGTGTATTATAAATGTTTCATTACTGAAAAAAGTTAAATATGCGCAACTCTTGTTGACTGCCCGGACGATTTAGCTGCTGTGGGCGTATGTTTCGTTTCCTGGCAACCTATCTTTATATTTAAGACAAAGCTTATTCTACAACCTGTTGTTTTTGTTTGAGTAACAAAGATAAAGAGGAGGAGTTTGGAAAATTGATCCGAAAAAATGGTTTCACAGTTCACTATTTCTGTTTGGTAAAGTATTGGTTTCTTATTAATTGATTTCCTATTAATTGATTTCTAGTAATACTGTCAATTTATTAGGGTTTCACACTACATAGCTTGTGTGAAACACTGTTTTTGTTCGGATTATTATTAAGATTTCATGAAAGCTTATTGTTTTTATTTGGGTTTCACACTGCTAGCTTGTGTGAAACACTGTTGTTTTTGTTGTACGCCACCATTGAAATGTTAAACTTCCAATCATTAGAAACAGGAAACACAAACCAAATACAGACTATTTGACGGGACAACTTTTGACTAAGTCAAAATGATGTATTTGATATTCAGATAGGTTGATATGAAATAATTAATAAAATATGTCACAAAATTGGACCTTTGGTTCTTTTGGGGCGGATTGACGGTCATGTACTTATATGTTGCCATTAATAAAAACACAATATGATTTAAATATCTTTATATAACTACAACATATAACATATAATACAGTTATAACATATATAATTATGTAATTATTCTCCAATTTCACGGATTCAAACAACAAGATGAATCACAGTTCTACATTGATGAAATGACGAAACACGCGCACACAGCCGTCATTTAATTAAATATCTGACTCTCCACAGCACATTTAAGATGATTAAGATGATCAGGTTGATGAGTTACTCATGTAGATCTTTTAATTATTTTTAACACCATAACATAACTGGAACAGTAACGATCCCAGCAACAATATCGGTAACACTAACCGTAGCACATTAACATGATCAGAAACAGAATCAGGACATAATCATGTCGTAATCAGAATCAGAATCAGAATCAGGTCACCTATAAAACATAACACAATGTTTAACAAATAATCAAAATATTTCTACATTTCTACGATTATCAACATTACAAAAATCAAACAATACTTACAAGCATTTGTACTAATTATTACTCATAATTCACACAGATTACCATTATAAAGACACACAGTCTAAACCAACGACACACAGTCTAACACCCATGTAGTTAAAATATAATTTGAAGGAATGATTCATGAATGAATGATGATTTATGGACATGTGTGATTCTCCCAAAATCCAGCGTTAGAGTGACTATATAAATTCATATCTACCACCACATAAACTACAGTTTCACTCACAACCAATCAAAGCACGACAACAAAACAGGCAGTCCACATGCATTCAATGCAATCATACCTGCAACCAGACATGTGAATTACTCCACCTTTGCATATATTACCTATCATACATTGTACAAATAACAATAAAATCAAATGTTTATAAACCAAACTTTATTACCACAATCTGGAAACATGTTCACCAGTTGTCATAAACTGTAATAAATAACAATAACATATATACGAAATTTAATAATGTACAAATACTTGTGACCTTGACATATTAAGCATTACCAGCGTGAATATATAACTATTATCTGGTACATCCTCGACAAACTCCATGTAATTTATCTTTATCTTATAAAGATCTTGTCATACGTGACAAAATACAATATCAAATAAACATCGTTTTATCCAACGTTTTGTCAGTAAAATTTTTAAATTTGTCGAGGAGAAGCAACTTAATCATCAAAGGAAGATATGACATCATGGAAATGATTCACAGTAGGTTTTCATCCAGTATGACATAGAAATATTAGCATATGTCATGTCAAACGGAGTTCCCATGGCGGTCCCAGATATCTGTCTATAAAACATACCAGAAAATTTGAATTCATTGTTGTGGAGAACAAAATCTGCTATTTGCAGAATTGATCCTTAAATAACCTAATAAACCAGATATAAATAAAACTAGACCTGCAAGCAGCACTGAATCGGCTTTCAGGAATCAGACAGGAAGTATGTCATAAAATAGCCCAGCTACAAAACGATACTTTAGTTTTTTTGATTCAGTGACACCTGGCTGAGAAATGCTGATTTTTGCAAGAGTACCAATTTTTTTACTGTATTTTCTTTTTTTTAAATTTTTTTTTCTGTTTTTTTCCCAAATATCTGATATTTTTTCGACTACTTCTGGATTTTGGATTATTGTCGGAATAGTTTTAAAAAGTTGTTTGGATAGATATCTTTCTGTACCAGAAATGTCAGAAACATCTATTCAGTAGTTGTTTGTAAAAAAGATAAATAAAAGAACATTTTCGATAATTTAACGATTTTTCTACTTTTATCAAAGATTGAAGCCATTTTATGACACCTTAAGTTATTTCAAACCTTTTCCTTTTGGATTCACGCCACAGACCACAGATATGAGTCTGAGTAAAAAAGTTTTAAAAAAATCGCAGGAGTCGTTTTCGAGAAACAGTGTCTCAAAAGGCTCCAAAAACGAAAAATACTAGATTTTCGGCGTAACATTATTTATTTACTAACCATCGAAATCGTACCATATGATAGTCCATTAATGGGGCCATCCAAAGACACTTTATTTCTTTTGGGCCGGTAATATCTGATGGAGAAATACAGCCTTTTGCAAGAACGCCATTTTTTATCCTTTTTTTTTTACTTCTGGTATGGTGATTGTTAGCGAGATAGTTTTAATAACCGGTTAAGGCAATTAAATAGCAACAGAGTTCTGTAATGATACATTACAATATATGATCAGATAAAATGCCTCTGAGAAATTCTATGTTTAAAAGTGCCAAAAATGTCAAAATATCAAAAATTAAATTTCAATAACTGAATACATATTATACATTTTTAGATTCGACATCAGATCAGATATCTAAATATCATAAAGTTTTTTGAAAATCAGTAAAAATAAAAAAATAATAGTGTATTTTCCAAAATTTCACGATTTTTTGACTTTTTTCGATTTTCAGTTCGTTATTTGACCTATTACGGATATTTCAAAGTCTAAACGGACTGTTTCATACACAAGACTACCAAAAGGTATCTTGATACAGAAAGTTGAAGAAAAATCTGTGGCAGCGTTTTCGAGATACAGGCGTTCAAAAACGCTCCAAATCAGAAAATACTTGATTTTCAGCGTGCCATATTTTACTTGCTGTTTATGTTATCTGTAATAATAGGATATCATATGATACTACAATTCTCGGGCAACCCAACGATATCTTAATCGTTTTAATCCGTTGATATCGGACTGAGAATCCATGTTTTTCCCAAAAGCATTCATTTTTTGCGTTTTTTTCAAAATATCTGCCATTTCTTCGACTACGGTTTATAGATGTTTGTCGAAATCGCTTTATACGTTAGTTTTGAACTATAACTCCATGTTCAATAAGTTTCAGAAATGTCAATTCGGCCTAAAAACGAAACTCGAGCTCACAAAATGGGCAGAAAATTCGAAAAAAATGGAAAAATAAAGGGTGATAACTCGGAATGAAACTTATATTTCTGGAATTGGATGGTCTTCAGGTATCCAAAAATGTAGGCCAAATTTGAAAATTTTGAAAAATGACAAAAATTGTCTCTTAAAATTTGTTTTTCATTTTTCGAACGCTAGAAGTCAGCGACGAAATTTCGAAATTTTCAACTGCTATCATCCGAGAAAAGATTTGGTGTTGCCGAAAATGTCATTTGTATGAAAATAGGTACAGAATTGACGAATTTGCGGCCGTTTTTGGATTTTTTGACACCGTACGAAATTCGGCCACTTCCGGTCTGCGCAGAAGTTTCAAATATAGCCCATATGTTGCAAGCACACGGTTTAATTATAGAAATTGAGGTTCTAGATCGGTATCTGGAACAGGCACTGAGAAATAGGCTCCCCCGAAAAAAAAAATAATAATAATAAATAATAATTTTAGCAAAAACAAGTCTTTCAGACGAAAGTCTGAAAGCCTAATAAAACCAAGTACAAACAATCCAAACCATCATCGATATTTGGGCTTTATCTTCTCTCCCACTAGAAGAATGTAATAATTTTGTTTCAAGATTAAACCAACAACATCCGAAGATCAAATTTACTGTAGATATAGATAGCAACTCAGTTAATTTCCTAGATGTAAAATTTGTCCAAGAAAAAGAGAGTTAGAGACAAATCTGTATTCACAGAAAACAGATTGCAATCATTCGCCAAATGATTAAAGACCGAAGTATTTTAAACACAAGTTCATGTATGACAAAAATTATGAATAGCAGCAAAATAATAATAACAGAGAGAAAGAACCACACTATCGGCAATATCTTGAAGGTGTTCTCTGTCGGCACTGGAAGTGGCATAATTTTACCAAAAACTACAATTTCATTGTCGAGCAAATTTGATTAGGAGGCTGAAAATGGTGTAAAATTGACCTGTTTACAACCTATTTAGGCTTTTCAGATTTTAAAATATTTCTTTGTAACTTTTATAAACTTGTAGCTATAATCCATACGAAGAAAATGTATGTTAAGGGCGTTGACAGGGTTCCCGCGGTCCTTGAAATTCCTTGAATATCCTTAAATTTAAAATTTCATTTTCAAGGTCTTGAATTTCGCGGAAATAGGAAAATATCCTTGAATTTCAGTTGATATCCTTAATTTTGGACAGACAAGCGTATTTTACCGCCCGATCGCGGCGATAGAAATTCGTCAGCGATTATTAACGGCAGATAACAACAGGCACACGTAGCGATCGTCTCTCAGTGACTTGTACAAAATGGCAGCTATTTTTTTAGATCATGTGATATCAACGATGTCGATGATTGGCTTATAAGAATGAATCAGGAATTGATATATTCCGAAAATTTCTATATTTAATTATCTGTACATTTCTGAATTGTCACATCTGTGTATTTTAATATTATACAGATCGCCAAATTCAGAAACTTTCTGAATTGTGAGATTCGTATATTATACAGATCGCCAAATTCAGAAACTTTCTGAATTGTGAGATTCGTATATTATACAGATCGCCAAATTCAGAAACTTTCTGAATTGTCAGCTTCATACCGATCGCCAAATTCAGAAATTTTCTGAATTGTGAGCTTCGTATATTATACCGATCGCAAAATTCAGAAAATTGTCAGACCTGTGTATTATATCTGTACAGATAATTAAATATAGAAATTTTTTGAATTTATAATGCCCCGAATGAATCGCCCGACAATTTACGCTTGACACGGGCACAGGAGCGATTTGAATCGCCGGCAAATAATATTCGGCCAAAAATATCTAACATGATAGATACGAGCGATTGATCGGGCGAATGGTTCGGACAAAGTCGTCGTCGCCCTGAACGGGCACTGAGATTCGTATATTATACAGATCGCCAAATACAGAAACTTTCTGAATTGTCAGCTTCATACCGATCGCCAAATTCAGAATGCTTGTTATACTAAACAATAACTCTGGCGTATACCTACGCCTGTCTGATCTAAATAAACAGCTGTGTTTTGTCACGTAATTACAAGATAAGCCAATGACATTTAATAATAGAGTCGAACGCCCTTCGCCGGGCAGCAAGAGCCAAAAAGACCGAAATTTCGGAAATAGACGAACGAATAGCTAAACTTGAGAAACTATTAAAACAGCAATAACAGTATTAATAATCGGCAATTTAACGTCAATAAACTGAACTACTTTTAATCGTACTTTAGTTTAATCAGTGGTCTGATTCGATAAGGGAAATAACTCTGTTTTAAAAATGGTGGAAGTTTTTCCGTTGTGCCGAAAGTCGATCTGTTATAATAAAAAAAAACAGTTTATGTCTTCAATTCCTTTTAAATGCGAGATTATAACGATAGTTGGTAATGTTTTGGTTACTTTTAAGATGAAAAATTGTAATTTTAGGCTAAGAAATTCCTTGAAAATCCTTGAATTTGTCTTAAATTTATCCTTGAAAATCCTTGAAAAAATGTTTGACGAAGCCGCGGGAACCCTGGTTTAGTAGTCTAAGATACGCACTAACTTTTCAACACCAAACTTATTAAGACTTTGCACACGTGTTCCATATGTAAAATAACCCAGAGGACACGTAATAGTCCAACCGTTTGATGTGTAATAACCGAAGTACAAGCGGAGAGAGAAAAACTAATTATAGCAAACGAGAAGGTTTCCCCGACCTAGATCAGTTCTTGAATAAATTATGACGTTGTATACACCGTTCACGTCATCCGCTGTACACAATCATGGCCGTGTCCAGTAGCAGTTTGACACTGGATCATTTATGCCTATCTTGGTATAACGTCAGAAGGAATTCCTTCTACCATCCATCGAGATAAAATTGGAACGTGGCTGAATTTAATTTTTTGATGGTCAAAGACTCATTTTTTAATGTATAAAATGATTTTTTTAGAGAGGCTGAATAGTGCCTACAGTACCGGTAGGTATTTTCTTTATACGTCCGAATCGACGTATTTTAAAACTTGTTATGGACGTATTCAAAGAATTAACCCAAAATCACAAATTCTCGTTTGCAGGTAAATAATGAACAACACTTTTAAAATACTTTGAGTTGGTATTTGTTAACGTTTTTGGTGTCAAAATGTAGCTTATAACCTCTACTTTTGATCTACTGATGGGATTATCGATGAATCTGTTAAGTTTGTACTTATAGAATTTCCAAGAAAACCCATTTTGCGTTTCCATGGATATCAGACAAACCACAACCTATAGCCAAAAATTGAGCAGTGGTTTTTTTGGACTTGCCATACGCATTGTTCATGCCAAATTTGATGAAAATATATGCAGGCATAACTGAGAAAAGTATACTTCTGTTGTCATCAATACCCCTTTTTATCATGCTTTTGGGCCAAGTTTGGAACATAGTTGATAATTAAAATTGGTATTTATTTGGTGATTAATATGTAGTTTATCACCCCAGATATAAAAAAAATGTCATATTTTATCAACAAAAATTTCAGTGCTGGCCTTAAAATGTTTATTTTAGATAGCCCAACGCCCTTAAGATTAGTTTGTAATATAAGCAGTTGCCAAAATATGGGCAGTTCTGCATAAGTCACTGTTTTCTTTATTTTGCCTGTAAAATTGTCAATTATTATTGGATTTTTTATAAAAGTGACATCATTTGATACAAAAAGCATGTAGCCTCATATCAAGTTGATTACAATTTAAAATTGACATCGGAAGTGACGTCATTTTGTCCATAACTGCATTTTAAACTTTTTAAATTAATGTTATATTCAACCAAGAATTATTTTATATGTATTAATAATTTTAACTTTTGGTTTAAATTCACATTTAAACACAACTCATATGTTCATACACATATTATAAAATTGTTTCTAACTTGTTCAGTTGCCGGAGATCACGGTGGCTAAGTGGAAAAGGCGCTGGTTCGCTAGCCTGGAGGTTGGGTGTTCGATCCCTGCATTGGCCGAGAAAGTTCATCTTGATTTTCCGACGTGATTTCCCCATGTCAGTGATGCAGAAGGAGGGCCTGACAAGGACAGCTGCCTAGTAGTTGGGATGGGACGGAAAACCGAGGTCCTGTGTACACATTTGGGTGTACGTAAAAGATCCCTTGGCAGTTGGAATTCGATATAAGAGTAGCGCCGCTGCCCGGACAAAATTCCCCTCATAGCACACTGTATGGCGTATGCCCGTCTTCAATTAGATCAGGTTAAGTGCATAACAGTAGGACGTTAAACCCCATTTCATTCATTCATTGTTCGGTTGCCGAGAAATAAGGCAATTTTCTACAGGTCACTTTTGAAGGTTTTAGGGCCATAAAAGTGTCAATTATTATTCAAATTTCATAAATTATACTCCATGTTATACCTTATGTCATTTAGAATTTCATACAAGTAATTTAAGATTTTCATTATAACCAGAAGTAACGTCATTTTGGGAAAAACTGTATTTTTACTCTTCAAAACAGATATTTTTTCAAATGAGTCTGTTTTGAAATCTTTTTCAAATTATGATATTTGATGCCAATCAGCAAAAAGAATGAACCCATACGATCATACAGATACCACAAAATGGTTTCTAACTTGTACGGTTGCAGAGAAATAGCTCAAGTTTTTTGGTCTTTAAAAGTGTCAATTATTAATTAAATTACAATTCTTTTTTCACAATATGATATCTATGCCATATTACTGATTTCATAAAACTAATTGTACATTTTCATTATCACCGGAAGTAATGTAATTTTGCCAGGATCACTTACAAGTAACATATACCCGGTATATAAAATGAATTGATATTGCTGGATTTGGTTGATTCTGCGCCCATTTTTATACGCCCACATTTTCATGTGGACGTATTATGTCGTCGCCCCCGCCGTCCGGATGTCCGTCCACAATTGTTTGTGGACTCTCTACAGGTCACAATTTTTACCCGATTTTGACGAAACTTGGAATATAGGTTTATCCCCCAAAGATCTTGGCTGCTTTCGATATTGGCATGTATCGGATTAAAACTTCATGGATTATGGCCCCTGATTGTACGAAAAATCATGTTTTTAGCTTGTGGACCCTATAGAGGTCACAATTTTGAACCAATTTTGATGAAAATTTACATTCATGTTTATAACCCTAAGATCTTGGTTCCTTTCGATATTTGCGCCTATCGGAACGTAATTTCCTGATTGTCCGAAAAATCACCTATTTTAGCTTGTGGTACCTCTGGAGGTCACAATTATTATCCGATTTAAAAAAACGTTCGAATATATCACCATTACACCCTAAGGAAGGTCGAGTTCAAATTTCAGAAAAATCGGGCCAAAATTACCATACAAAATGGCCTTAATGGTATATTAAGGTTGTGGACCCTGTAGAGGTCACAATTTTAATTCAATTTTGATGAAACTTGAAATGCATGGTTATAACCCATAGATCTTGGTTCCTTTCAATATTTGCGCATATCGGATCATAACTTCCTGAATTATGGCCCATGATTATACGCAAAATCGCCTTTGTTTAGCTTGTGGTCCCTCTGGAGGTCACAATTATTATCTGATTTAAAAAATCGTTTGATTATATCACCGTTACACCCTAAAGAAGGTTGAGTTTGAATTTCGGAAAAATCGGACCAAAATTGCCATACAAAATGGCCGCCGATCGTACGCGAATACTGTTTAAAATGGTATATCAATGTTGTGGACCCTGTAGAGGTCACAATTTAAATTTGATTTTGATGAAACTTGAAATGCATGGATATAACCCAAAGATCTTGGTTCCTTTCAATATTTGCACATATCGGATTGTAACTTCCTGAATTATGGCCCCTGATCATATGCAAAATCGCCTTTGTTTAGCTTGTGGTTCCTCTAGAGGTCACAATTATTATCCGATTCAAAAAATCGTTTGATTATATCACCGTTACACCCTAAGGAAGGGTGAGTTCGAATTTCGGAGAAATTGGACCAAAATTACCATACAAAATGGCCGCCGTTCGTATGCGAGTACTGTTGAAAAATGGTATATAAAGCTCGTCGACCCTGTAGAGGTCCCAATTTTAATTCGATTTTGACGAAACTTGAAATGCATGAATATTACCCAAAGATCTTGAGTCCTTTAAAATTTGCGCATATCGGATCATAACTTCCTGAATTAATGCCCCTGATTATACGCAAAATCGCCTTTGTTTAGTTTGTGGTCTCTCTGGAGGTCACAATTATTATCCGATTTAAAAAATCGTTTGATTATATCACCTTTACAAGCTAAGGAAGGTTGAGTTCAAATTTCGGGAAAATAAGACCAAAATTACAATACAAAATGGCTTCTGTTTGTACGCGAATACTGATAAAAAATGGTATTTCAAGGTTGTAGACCCTGTAGAGGTCACAATTTTAATTTCGATTTTGATGAAACTTAAATTGCGTGTTTATAACCTAAATATCTTGATACTTTTCGATATTTGCGCATATCAAATTGTAACTTAATGAATTATGGCCTTTGATTGTAGGAAAAATCACTTTCGGTTTTGCTTATTCTCTATCCATCTCTCGAAAATGTGGGCGTATCCTGCCTGGCAGCCGCTGGTATTTGATGTGCAATGCTTATGTGGAAACGAGTTTATTGGTGGCTTTGGATTTAATATATTTTCAAATCATTTTACATATCTGAAATCACTGAATTTTGCGAACAAATGTGACTATTTGAACTATTTTACTAATTCTTTTTTCTTTGAATACCTTTTAACATTAACTTCAAATTTGGATTTTCAAATTTCGAAAATTTGTCGCTGTGATTTCAAACCGGAAGTTATAATCAAAATGACAACTTCTTTAATAGTTACATGATTTTTATGAAGTTTAGTATGTAAGTATATCTCACTCATGCGACTTTAAAAATGACTTTAAAATTTTTCTAAATTATCTCCCCTTGGTGATATTAAGGCTCGGGGTTTTCAAAAAAATAGACGAAATATAGGTCAGATTGCCTTGAAATTTTTTTTTATTTACTAGCTACGACAGTACTGATTCATACACAAAAAATGGAGTTTGTAGCACAAACCGGAAGTGCCACCATCTTGAAATGTATCTAAAATCACTGAATTTTGCGAACAAATGTGACTATTTGACCCATTTTACTAATTCTTTTTTCTTTGAATACTTTTTAACATTAACTTCAAATTTGGATTTTCAAATTTCGAAAATTTGTCGCTGTGATTTCCAACCGGAAGTTATAATCAAAATGACAACTTCTTTAATAGTTACATGATTTTTATGAAATTTAGTATGTAAGTATATCTCACTCATGCGACTTTAAAAAATTTCTAAATTATCTCCCCTTGGTGATATTAAGGATCGAAGTTTTCAAAAAAATAGACGAAATATAGGTCAGATTGCCATGAAGTATGTTTTTTTTTACTAGTTACGACACTACTGATTCATACACAAAAAATGGAGTTTTGATTTAGGTCAACTGATGGACGCCATTTTGAATTGAAAATGACCAATAGTAAAAACTCCACATTGATAGGCTTGAAAACATACACAATTGGTCGTGGCTTAGAGAATCTATCTTCTATTAACAAAAATAATACATTACAGGATAGCATGGCTCATTGTCGAATGTTTGGCATTTAAATATTTTAAAAATTCGAATTACCCCTTTGATGTTTTCGGTGCCCACAAGGTTGTTTTCGAGTTAGCTGGTTTTGACTTCGTGCATGCGCTATGCTGGAACCAACGGTGCTATGAGCACCAATTTTCAGCGAGGAACTTTTCACGTTGGTGCCCAGGTACCCGGAAATTTTGAATGTAATACCTGCATTTGTTCAAGTCGTTTTTTCTTGGATCATGCCTTTGGGTTTGGGTTTTTTTAAAGTCAATTTTCGGCTTCAAACTATATTTAGACCCGTAACTTCGCGAGTTATTGGCCAATTTTAATTTATTTTTTTTGTTATTTTCTTTAAGATACTTGATATAATCGATGGCACGTAATGATGAATATGAAAGCTTAGATATCTGCTTGGGACAGTAGCAGATCTAGTTCCTATTATTTTTTTTTTGTGTGTTTTTCCTGCAAATCTTATCACAGAATTTAACCGTTGGATATTTCTGAAACTTTAACCTACACCCCCAAGAATGGCTGGTGGCTTTGGATTAAATATAATTTCAAAACGTTTTACACATCCGAAATCGCCGAATTTTACAAACAAATGTATTTGACCTACATTGCTGTAACTTTTTTACTATTGACCTATTTTAACTAATTCTTTTTTGTGGGTACCTTGCAACATTTATTTCAAATCTGCCATTTTTACAAGTAATGACTTTCTCATTTAAAAAAAAAAGACAAAAAGACTGCCCTCCCGTCGCAACAATTTTCAGCAATAGCCAAATTTTTATACGCCCACATAGATATGTGGTCGTATTTTGCCGTCGTCTCCGTCCGTCCGTCCGTCCATTGTCCACAATTTCTTGTGAACGCTCTAGGTGCTAAAATTAATATCCGATTGACATTAAATTTATACACAGTGTTTAAGGTCATGAGAGGAATACACCTATTGATTTTCAGCAATTTCCGATAAATGCTGTCAGAGTTATTGCCCTTGATCACTTCAAAAAATCTTGTGCACGCACTACAGGCTAAAATTAATATTCGATTGACTTTAAATTTATACACAGTGTCATCAGAGGAAGTCGTCTATTGATTTTCAGCGATATCCGATAATTGCATCCAGAGTTATGGCCCTTGATCACTTTGAAAAATCTTGTGAATGCTCTAGAGGCTTAAGTTAATATCTGATTGAGTTAAGATTTATACACAGTGTTTAAGGCCATGAGACAAAGAAGCCTAGGGATTATCAGCGATATCCGATAATTACTGCCAGAGTTATGGCCCTTGATCACTTTGAAAAATCTTGTGAACGCTCTAGAGGCTAAAGGTAATATTCGATTAATTTAAAATTTATACACAGTCTTGAGGGTCATGAAACAAAGAAGCCTAGGGATTTTCAGCGATTCTCGATAATTACTGTTAGAGTTATGGCCCTTGATCACTTCAAAAAATCTTGTGAATGCTCTAGAGGCTAAAGTTAATATCCGATTGACTTGAAATTTATACACATTATTGAAGGTCATGAGACGAAGAAGCCTATTGATTTTCAGAATATTAAGTGTTTCGTATACTAAACGTTAGCATGGAGGAGAACTTTATCAAAGCCAAACAAATTGGAATGATTTTCTGATAATTACATAATGAGTTGTTACTTGTTATATGATTTTAGTGTATTACTGAAAAAAGTAAAATATGCGACAACTCTTGTTGACTGCCCGGACAATTTAGCTGCTGTGGGCGTATGTTTCGTTGCCTGGCAACCTGTCTTATTTTTCACCATCGGTGAGTAAAAAAAAAAAAAAGAAACCGCCCCCCCCCCCTACAGTTTCAGCTGTCAGTTTCCTGAGAAACAAGACATTTATTTTGTGTGGCCTAAGCACCCAGAGATCAAATCTACTCACTATGCATCTAGCAGTGTTGGCCTAATAGCTTTCAATTTGTCCTTGTATCCAACTTAAATCTCAACGTCTAATTTTGATTCTTAAGCATTAATAGTGTTTAGTTTGTCGACACATGTGTAATTATAAGCCTCCCGCTTAATTATCACGACTGTTCAATAATTAGTTGGACTGTTCAATTTCCTGAGTTGTGATTAAAATAAGTCAAGGTGTCCAATAACGCCAGGTATTCAATTTTCAGTTTTGTCATATTTTTTTCACATTTAAAATTTGGTTGAATAAGGCGAGCCTTATTGTGTGATGATTTGTGCCTGACAAAGTCAATGACAGGTGCCTCGCAACTCTTTGATAAAACTCGATTTTCTTATTTTGTTAAAAATTTCCACGGTATTGCCACGATAAATAACTCGGTGTAGCAGTCTCTATTGTGTGCCACGATAGTCGCGGGACACGATAGGCCTCTGTGTTTTTTGGTATGTAAAATTAACAATATGTATCTGTCATAAACAATTGATGCCAAAAAGATATACTGCCACGATGTTAACAAACTGCCACGATATTTGAAATGGTACATGCAAAATTACCGGTTTGTCATAAACAATCCATTACGAAACGATATACCGTCACGATGTTATGAATGTTGAATATTTTCGTTAATAATACGAACGCGTTAGGTAAAGGTATATAGTAAGAACACGCGTGTTCACATATTCTGCGCGATATATGCCGTTTCATTTTCATCCGGTCATGTAAAGCTGCAGGTCTAGTACATTTTGAAGGACACATATGCATAAGACTATACATGTTTAGATATTTAACCTGTGTTCAAAATTGTTTTGCATGTTTACTGTATTAAGAGGGCATAGTTAAGAATTGCTCTCGAATCACGGCAAAGATAGACTTTTAAATTGCAAACTATGTATAACGGTAGTTAGGTTACCAGTCTTACAAATAGAAATAAGACAAATAGAACTTGCAACGTAAGGCGAAAGCGCTTTCAAATCAGACATAAGCATAAGCTTGTACTTACCGTAAAAATGACATGAACGCAAACACAAGTCTCTGATGTCAGAGAATATTAGTGCATGTAAATTATAACTGCTATCAAATCCACACAAAAATCCAAGTGTGGTGTTTTTATGCGAACTCAATTTATCTAAAAGGGGCTCCGGCGCTATTTAAGGAGTTATGTTTGACCCAATATTAACCATCACCATTTTTTTTAAATCAAGGGATAAACAATACTGGTCTACTTGTGTACATACAACATGTACGTAATTGTACTCAATCAGTGAAATTACTTTTTAACCTTTCTTGATCACCTCGTCTTGTATGTACTGTTAAATTTACTCAATCCGTTAAAATCACACCAGTATTCGGTCCATTCTTTGCTGTTAATCAAAATATAAATCGCGTTATGACACGTGGTGTGTATTTGTTTTGTTTTTTAACGTTATAAACAACAACTTGTGCGATAAGCAGTGCCGTAACTAGGGATAAATTTCTGGGGGGGTATCCAAATGGCGATTTTACCGACGGGTCGATCAATAGAAAAATGTGCTATTTTACATAGCTTTTTAAAAGCGGGTTAGATATAATGACTTCACTTTCCAGGGGCGGATCCAGGAAATTACGAAATGGGGGCGTACTTTGATGGCGAAGCTCGAATTATGAGCGCCGCCGGTGCGAAGCAGCTGAGGGGGGTCTGGGGAACCTCCCCCAGAATTTTTGTTAAGATAAGACTCCATATATGCGATTTCCTGGCATCTGATCTTCAAATATTAAACACAACTCCCACCCTATTTTCAGTGTTTTTTGTCGATACAATTTTTTTTTACATTTTACATCTGGTCGGTAAATCATGATAAAAACATTTGCTATATAACTTTTTAAATTTACCGACTGACATTTTCAATTTACCGACAAACACGAGAATTTACCGACTGAATGCAAAATAGTGGGGGGGTACATACCCCCCCGGTAGTTACGCCTCTGGCGATAAGTAATAATGCAGCAGATATTAATATATGATCAGTAGTGTGGTTTATAATACCATTGTTTAAGTATGTCGTATTGTGGTGGGTTCGGAGAACACTGTCTCGAGAAAATCGTGCAGGCTGGCTTGTCGGCTACTTTTACATTTGTAATACCAACAGTTCAATGAAGCATTGACAACTTAAGTTCTTTTGAAGCAAATTACATGATTGTGTTCTGTACTAACAACACTCTCAGCAATGTAAATTATATGGTTTAGTCTCACTTTCCCCACACTTGAATGTTTTGATAAAGGATTAAGAGGTTAGTAGACCGTGGGTGTAGGGCTATAGTCTGTTTTAATTAATTATAGTGTAACTGGTGTAAACTTCTCACTCTAATTATTGTTAATGGTGAACACTTCCCACCACCAGTAGATTGGGAAAATAAGTGAAATCTGTTTACTTATAAATTTACATTGTGAGCTGTTTTGATGTAATAATTAATTTGTAATAAAACCAATTAAACTACCGATATTTAATCACAGCTTATCAGTTAATATATAGCTCCTGTGAATTACAAATGGTTATTCCAAAATGGCGAACGCTCTGGTTAACTTTAAATACATTCCTATTACTAAAAGTGTTCAGAATTTAGTGTTGAATGGTTTTAAATTCAGAGTTAAGTCTAGACGTAATTATATACACGGAATGTTGCAAAAAGTACTGTACAGCTAGGGCTACCATTCCCGATGGTATTCTAGCATCTCCTCTTCCTCAACATTATCACCCTTCAGAGAAGGACACGATAGCAGTCCTAGAGGTTGTAGAGAAGATGAAGGCCAGAGTCAGAGCTGACTGCAGAGCTATAATTTATATATATGTTTATCTAGTTAATATATGTATCTGTTCATTACATATCTGTACTTATTATATATAAAACTTTATAATTATTTATACTATAAAAAGGTATTTATTTACTATGTTGAAGTGTCACAAACTTATTACAGACTATACTTTTAATCCCCTTAAACCCCCTTTGTTGTTTAATCAGTCATGGCCTAGTGAACCTTGACTCTAAACAATAGATGTGGGGAAAGTGAGACGTCCCCAATTATATGAGTTGATATTATTATTATTAATCATCGCCAAATATTTTAAATCACGAGATGTTTGCTTGTGGACGAGTTTACGGACACCCGTTCAATATATGAATGCAACATACAAACATCTGACCGTATTCATGCAATAGACCATAATTATCGATTTTTACCGTAAAACAGTAATCACAATTTCTCGTTACATATTGGTATTACATGTAGGGATGGGGCAGGGATGTCCAGCCAAATACAAAAAAAAACGTAAAACGTCGCATTAGTTTGTAGTCAGTCATATTGTAAGTGTTAAGTTGTTTTCTTTATTTTGACATTCTTCTAACAGAGAAAATGTTTGAATAATAAATACGGGTTATTTTACAAGACATCTCTTTTGAGAATTTCCTGTACGTTTCATTTTAACGAAAATGCCCAAATTGATTGACACGCAAAGAACAAACCATGTTGACCCTTCTTGAATGCCAACCATTTGCATTTCAGAATCATATATACAATTGTGATTGTTTTGTTTTTTTAATAAAGATGTCAAACCTTTTTGAGTAGTTATTTTTCTACTGACAATTTACAATACAAGCCGCACTGTCAAGATGACTACAGCAGAGTAACAAAAGTTGTAAAATGGGCGTCTATTTTCTGTCACGTGCCAATTCACATTATGAAACCTTGATTGACAGTATGCCCAACCTCTTGCATCTTCAATAGAAGGCTTGATCTCGCCTTAACTACATACAGCTTATCAAGCCCTTCACTCAACACTCTACATTTTTCGGCACTAAATTTGATTGGGTACCGGCCCCAATCGTGATCCAATCAGATTCCTTCACTAAATGAGTTACTAAAAATAAGACTACTTTCAATTTATTTTATTTATCCTTCCTTAAAAAAATCGTCACGATTATCAAGTCTCGCGCTTCTAAATAAAATGTCTATGTGACAATCGAGATGCAAAGGTCAAGGTTCGATTAATGTCAAGGTCCTAAAACTGCTTTAATTGCCTTTTTTGGCTGTCAACTTGTCTCGTTCATTTTCTGTGGAGGCTGCCATATTTGTTTACTACAGTCACGTGCTACTATGTGAGTGTGTTATGTGCCACGACCTCTGATTGGACAATGATTTGAATGCTAATTAGTCACGTGTAAACTAGTGATGTGCGGTTTTTCGGTTTAACCGAATAACCGCGGTTTTTACATATAAACCGAAAACCGAACCAATAAAACAAAAAAAATAACCATGCGTTTCGGTTATTTTTCCAAATTCCTAAATTTTAATTTACCCGTTTTTCGTTTCGGAAATGTTTGATAAATTCCAAAATTTTAATGTAACCACCACTTTCGTTTTGATTTTAGATCAACCAGGCCCCCTATGTATAGAGTGTTTAATAGTTTAATAAGTCTGGACGGCCTAGACTATTTATTTTCTCAATTCGTTTCGGTTTATAATCCAAAATTTTATGCAACCCTTAGCCGGTTGTCAATATTAGGCACGATGGCTTCCTCAAGAAGTAAAATGTCTTCCAAGTCCATGGCTTTCTCACTACGAAAGATTGGATGACAGTACATTTCTATGGACAGTACTAAATATAGTTCAATCTTTATGAAAAGCATGTTTCTGCTGAATTCGGAAACACATGCAACTTGAAGGTGCACCTAAAATAAGTTTGTCAAATCTTTTTTTTTTTTTACAGTAACTTTGTATTTACTAGTCGTAACTAAAGTCATCTTAACAGTAAAAAAAACTTGTTGTTTACAATTTACATCAATATGTTTGATATCTTTTCTGGCTTCCAAGTAGGCTGTTAAAGGGTCAATCCCGATAATGTTTTTGAGAATAAAACTGCTTTATTTTGTGTTAAAATTCCTTAAAATCCCCCGTCTTTGTGCCGAAAAACTAACACAATATATGTGATACTTTTTCAAACAATTTTAACCCGCCAGTCTTTATCCCAAGCTGTATTATGCGGTGATTGGATAAAACAATACATATTTTATAAAGTAACGTGTCGGTGGAATTTACTTTATGTTATGAAGTACAGCACATGGACCATTCACCGTGAAACAAACAGAAATCGATTATCGGGTCACCCAACGAAAGAATTGACCCGAAATCTTAAAAGGGTTACGTGTCCGGATAAGCTGTTTTAACGCTCACGTTCAAACGACTCAATATTTTGACCTGAAATTTTCATTCAGGGTATATACACCATCCTTCTATATTTTGGCGTTTAAATTTCATACAAACTCGTACTTTTATTTTTGAGACTCTGCTAATTCGGGACTGTTCCTTTAAGATAACTATAAATCAGTACATTTATAATACAGTTTTGAAATGAATAAAAAACCGAAAACCGAAACCGAGTTTTTTTGCCCCAGAAAAACCGAAAACCGAAACCGAAAGAAAATTTAAAAACCGCACAACACTAGTGTAAACACAATCAGCGTAAAATGTTAGGAATAGCCAAGACTTGAAGCAAGGGTTAGATGTTGTTAAACTCGCGGCCGTTGCTTCAGGAAGATGAACTTCTTGTGGCATCGGACTGACACATTAGACTGAGAGCTCGATGACCGAACTGTAAAAAGTTGAGCACGAAAGGTTTGACTATCGGAATGTGACTGCATATCGATAAGAATGAGAAAAAGTCATTTCTTGAGTTTCGCGGTTGGGGCATAAGGGGGGTAGGCCCCCCGGAAGAGGTCGCAAATTGTGCTTTGAATTAAAACTTCGAGCACGAGATTCATTTTCACATGGTATGTTCTATGTGGTTTATAGAATAAGAAAAAAGTGGTCAAGAAAAAAAATTCCCAGGCATTCTCAAACAAGAAGGGGGTCCAAAACCCCCCAGGGGGTTCAACTGTGAAATTTCGAGCACGAGTGAAATTTGTTTTCCAGTCATCCCTTGGCAACCAATCATGACTAAAAATCATGGTCAAGAAAAATTTCGCCCTGGCATCTACAAATAAGAAGCTCCCCGGGATGGGGGTTTCAGGTACATTTCGGCATTTCAGGAAAATATAAAACATTGCGCACGAGCTAAATTTCTTCGCTGATCATTGCTCATCGATGCATAGATCACATATCCAGTGGACAAGAAATCTTCCACCGGGGCATTTCCAGACAAGAAGGGTCTTTCTGACCCCCCTGGGGGGTCAACTGTAAAATTTTGAGCACGAGTGAAATTTGTTTTTCAGTCATCCCTTGGCAACCAATCATGACTAAAAATCATGGTCAAGAAAAATTTCGCCCGGGCATCTACAGATAAGAAGCTCCCCGGGATGGGGGTTCCAGGTGCATTTCGGCATATCAGGAAAATATGAAATATTGCGCACGAGCTAAATTTCTTCGCTGATCATTAGGCATCGATGCATGGATCACATATCCAGTGGAAAAGATATCTTCCACCGGGGCATTTCCAGACAAGAAGGGGCTTTCTGACCCCCCTGGGGGGTCAACTGTAAAATTTCGAGCAAGAGTGAAATTCGTTTTCCAGTCATCCCTTGGCATCCATTCATGACTAAAAAGCATGGTCAAGAAAACTTTTGCCCGGGCACCTACAGATAAGAAGACACCGAACCGGGGGATGCTTAGGGGTTTCGGCATTCAAGGAAAATATGAAATGTTGCGCACGAGCAAAATTTCTTCGTTGATCATCGGACATCGATGCATTGGTCATATATCAAGTCCACAAGAATTTTTTCACCGGGGCATTTACCGACAAGAAGGGGGTGAACGTCGTCAGAAACTTGGGAGTGCATTGGTAAGTAAGACTATGCATGGTTGAAGCCACACTCATTATCATAACTGTATTAGCTGCTCCGTGACATTGATCGATAATAGGTATATGACTTCTTGCCGCACGGCAATGCTTGGACATCAGCAACCGGATCCATAGATTCGACTTATCTTATGTAGTAAACCCCCATCTCCATCTCTGGTGCGAAAGATAGTGTATGCAGATCGTAGGGTCGTTTTGTATGATCCGTGTGCGATCCTTGTCATAGTGTCTCTCTACGTTAGGTCTAATATGTTGATGAGTAAGTTGCTACCAAACTGATAGAGCTGTTCACGACATCAGTGATTATAGAGTGATTTGTAGCTCATAGACATAGAAGTTTATCTATAGTTTATCCAAGCATGACGGCACAATATCATGCAGTTCTCCCCTCTGGCTATATTCTGTTCTAACCTATTTACCTAAAATTGATTTCGTTTTTACGTATTGAAAATGGATAATATAGAGACAGAAACACCGAGCACTAGCTCTACTTCGAATGTAACTCCAAAATGGTATAATGTATCGCAGCAAAAGACTACTTAGGCAAGATGGTAATAAGGAAAGAAAGTTTTGTTATTTCTCATCACAATTGAAATTAGTCCAGAAGATCTTTTTTTCTAGTGTCTTCTTAACCAGTAATTACGTCATCCCAGCTCTTGTTAGAAAGTTGGAATTTTCTTGAAAAATATCTTACCTACTCCTTTCCGCATTGCAAATTAATGAAGGTGCTGAAACGGCTCTAGGACAATTCGTACCTGGACAATTCGTCATCAGACAATTCGTACCCAGATTATTTGTCCCCATGGACAATTCACCAGACAATTCGAACCCAAGGACAATTCGTACCTGAGGGCGAATTGTCCGGGCACGAATAGTCCTAGGGTATAAATAGTCCGGGTGCGAATTGTCCGGGACAATTCGCCATAGGATACGAATTGTCCGTGGGTACGAATTGTCCTCAGGTACGAATTGTCCTTTGGTACGAATTGTCTGGTGAATTGTCCTTGGGGACAAATAGTTCGGGTACGAATTGTCATTGGGTACGAATTGTCTGGTTGTCCGGGTACGAATTGTCTGGGATCGAATTGTCCTAGAGCCGTTTCAGCACCTCCATTAATTTGCAATGCGGAGAGGAGTAGGTAAGTTATTTGGGTGTCCGCATGGTTGGTTGTCAGTTCTGTGATATTCTCGACACTTTCAATATTGGGTACGAATAGTCTGGTGACGAATTGTCCGGGATCGAATTGTCCTAGAGCCGTTTCAGCACCTCCATTAATTTGCAATGCGCAGAGGAGTAGGTAAGATATTTTGGTGTCCTCATGGTTGGTTGTCAGTTCTATGATATTCTTGACACTTTCAATACTAATCTTGATATTTTTTTATCCAATCAAGATTGCGGTAATGCCTATCTGTCTTTCTTTTTCAAGAAAATCCCAACTTTCTAACAAAAGCTAGGATGATGTAATTATTGCTTAAGAAGCGCTAGAAAAATAGATCTTCTGGAATTTTTAATTGTGGTGAGAAATAACAAAACTTTCTTTCCTTATTACCATCTTGCCCGAGTAGTCTTTTCTGCGATACATTACACCATTATAATTTAATATTTCGAATGACGATATTGCTACTGAACGAAAAGCTAGAGAAAACACTTTTCAGGTCAATTTTGAATCATTTAAATCAACGTGAAAACATTCCCCTCCAATTTTCCCCCCCCCCCCCTCCACACATGCACGACTGCTCCCCCACCCCACACATCAAACAGTTGTCCAGGGGCATCATAAACACTTATTTACAGATGGACATCCCCACCCCACCCCCCTACACAAACCCATACATAGACATTAGACCCCCCATATCTCGAAAACGCCCCCTCACACGCCTGTTCACCACCCAGATTCAGAATCTACGCGAAAAACTGGTCTAGAAAAACTTGGTCTTATAAATTCACAGCTTGGGTGGCAATGCCCCCCCCCCCTTTTAGCCACCGGACTATTAGTCTTACTTACCAATGCACTCCCAAGTTACTGACGACGTTCACCCCCTTCTTGTCGGTAAATGCCCCGGTGAAAAAATTCTTGTGGACTTGATATATGACCAATGCATCAATGTCCGATGATCAACGAAGAAATTTTGCTCGTGCGCAACATTTCATATTTTCCTTGAATGCCGAAACCCCTAAGCATCCCCCAGTTCGGTGCCTTCTTATCTGTAGGTGCCCGGGCAAAAGTTTTCTTGACCATACTTTTTAGTCATGAATGGATGCCAAGGGATGACTGGAAAACGAATTTCACTCGTGCTCGAAATTTTACAGTTGACCCCCCAGGGGGGTCAGAAAGGCCCTTCTTGTCTGGAAATGCCCCGGTGGAAGATTTCTTGTCCACTGGATATGTGATCCATGCATCGATGCCCAATGATCAGCAAAGAAATTTAGCTCGTGCGCAATGTTTTATATTTTCCTGAAATGCCGAAATGCACCTGGAAACCCCATCCCGGGCAGCTTCTTATCTGTAGATGCCCGGGCGAAATTTTTCTTGACCATGATTTTTAGTCATGATTGGTTGCCAAGGGATAACTGAAAAACAAATTTCACTCGTGCTCTAAATTTCACAGTTGAACCCCCTGGGGGGTTTTGGACCCCCTTCTTGTTTGAGAATGCCTGGGAATTTTTTTTCTTGACCACTTTTTTCTTACTCTATAAACCACATAGAACATACCATGTGAAAATGAATCTCATGCTCGAAGTTTTAATTCAAAGCACAATTTGCGACCCCTTTCGGGGGGCCTACCCCCCTTATGCCCCAACCGCGAAACTCAAGAAATGACTTTTTCTCATTCTTATCGATATGCAGTCATATTCCGATGGTCAAACCTTTCGTGCTCAACTTTTTACAGTTCGGTCATCGAGCTCCCAGTCTACATGTACATGTATTCAGCAAAGTGTGCTTCATATCAGGTGACGAAGACATTTTCCCGCGTTAAGACGGTTTTTAACCAATGAACATTTATCGTTGTTTGATGCACATAGTAATGTACTTCAGCCATCCTGGATATTATATGTATCACCACTGGTTTCGGGGCTATTCTTTGTTAGAATATGCACCCAGGTGACACATAGGGATAATCTGTAGATGAGCTAGGATTTGGGGGTGTATAACTCATTACTGAAGAAGTTTTCTGGTGAAGGCAGTCACTGTATATTAGAAGTCCAATTCCAAATTCATTTCAATATTTCTTTATATAGTTCTTAAAATACATTATTTACAAAATCATATTAAATGGGGACTAAACGTTCTTGCTCCTAACCCTATCTCCATATATTCTCCTATCTGAATATTTCTCCAGTCCTGGTTCTCTGTATGTAGAGGTATTTAAAGTAACTAATTTGCATACAGACAAAAAGATATTATTTCAACAAATCAGATGATAGATAAGTAAAAAGGTTAAATTGATATATATAAAAAAATTTCATTGGTTTAAGTTTCATAATAAATAGAATGTTAAAAAGCTTTAAGTCGTAAATAAAAGTAATTAAAGCTTTGACATTTGAACGCTTTAAGTCCTAAACAATGGTAAAAGCTTTGACTTGATTGTCACTGATATGACTATTGTTATTTGTATAACTTTTTGCTCAAGCCTTAAAGGCATCAAAGATTATAACACATTCCGGACTAATCAAGCTTTTAGGCAATTACTTAATTTATAGACTTTAAATAAGTTTAAATCAAAACATTAACATTATAAGTAAAGACAGAATGATAAGCTGTATTGTCTCTATACATGAATAAAAGGTTGATAAATATATTATGAATTTTTAAAATAAAATTTGAAATAGAACTAAAAATTAGTATCACTATTCGGTGATATATGAATGACAGAAAGAATAAAAAGATGACGAAGTTGTATCAGTGAATATTTTTGAAATCTTTTTTTCTATTAATTGTAACCACATAAATTGTAACCACATATTCTATGCTGCACTACGCAAAACACGGCATTATGTTGGTCGTTGAGGTGGTCGACTTGAACAAATTCCAGGTAACAATACTATAAATAGTATACAATATGCAAATACGATTGTTTGTGTGCCGTTAGCCAATAGCTACGCTACTGTTAATTTTTCCGCATTAAGACCGTCTGTAACCAATGAACAATTATCTTTGTTTGACCATGTAGTAATTTACTTCAGGATATTATATGAATGACAGAAAGAATAAAACGATAACGAAGTTGTATCAGTGAATATTTTTGAAATTTTTTTTTCTATTAATTGTAACCACATAAATCGTAACCACATATACGGCTCTCGGTAAAGTAGTAATTTGGAGTAAAATCTAAATGTCTTGTGTTATTAAACACTCTGTTTATTTCTCGACAACGTCCGGGAAAATAGGGTCTTGTCTAAAAACTAAACCCCTTTTAAAAATCGTCCAACTATTAAAGAAGTTGTCATTTTGATTTTAACTTTCGGTACGAAATCACGGGGGCCAATTTCGAAATTCTAAAAATCCTAAATGGCAGATTTGAAGTAAATGATTTAAGAAACTCAAAGAATTTTGTTTTAGTAAAATAGGTCAAATAGTCACAAAGTTACAGCTAAGTAGGTCAAATGTATTTGTTCGTAATTTTCGGTGATTTCGTATGTGTAAAACGTTTTGAAAATATATTCATTCCAAAGCAACCACCCATTCTTGGGGGGGGGGGGTAGGTCAAAGTTTTAGAAAGATCCCACGGTTAGATCCTGTGATATAAGTATAAGATTTGCAGGAAAATCACAAAAAAAAAAAAAATAATAACTAGATCTGCATAGCAGATATCAAAGCTTTCATATATATGCAAAGGGGTTATTAGGATCTGCTGAAACGATAAGAATAAATGTCATCAGGTATTAAAAAAAATTAATTAAAAACCAATACTAAATTCCGAAAATCAATATTTTTTGCTAAAACTCTGTTTTTTTTTTTAAATCGGATCAAAATGGGAGTAAGGTACAGAGTCCGGGGTTGTAATGGACATGTTGTGTCCAATTTTCATAGTTTTTGGACAATCGGTGTCAGTTTCCCGGAGAAATTGACCTTTTTTCCCTTATAGAAGCCAAAAATTGACTTCGAAAAAAAAACAAACCAACGGCAGGTGTCAAAAACAAACGACTTGAACAAATGCAGGTATCACCTTGAAAATTTCAGGGTACCTAGGTACCAACGTAAAAAGTTACTCGCCGGAATTTGGTGCTCATGGTACCTTTGCCCTTTGGTTCTAGCAGAGCGCATGCGCAAAGTCACGACACACGGTAGGTGCCCAGAACAAACGACTTGAACAAATGCCAATATCACCTTGAAAAATTCAGGGTACCTAGGTACTAACGTAAAAAAGTTGTCGCTGGAATTCGGTACTCATGGTACTATTGGTTCCAGCGTAGCGCTTGCGCGAAGTCAAAACCAACTAACTCGCAAACAACCTTGTCGGTACAGAAAACATCAAAGGGGTGATTCAAATTTTTAAAATATTCAAATGCCAAACATTCTACCATGAGCCAGGCTATCCTGTAATGTATTATTTTTAGACTGTCGTCTGTATAGGGAAAATGTGCTTAGAAATCGATTTTTGTTTCACTCCCCCTGGGTCTAAAAAATTTTGCCATTTTCTTATAGTACAAGGTTTCTAGTGATGGAAAATCCATATTCCCACCTTCAGATAATGCCAGTTTTTAAAATATTACCCATTTACCCAGGGTCTCTGTCAATTTATCATGCATGTCTAACATGACTTTGACGTCGTGATTTTGGGTGATAAAATTACTGCAGGTGAATGATTTTTTTTCGTGTGTACTGCCAATATGCATAGCAACATTTGAAAAAAACAAAATTATGGAAATATCTCAATTTGCATTTGCACAGGGCCAATAATAAGCGCCCACCAAGCAGCAATGTTGCGCATGGTAGCATGTTTTTGTCTATTTATGAAAATACAGCGTCATTGAATTAATATTGAATTCAATTTATTATCAGAAACCATACATAAATTTGATAATTGCATAGACATATTCGATTTCAACCAAAAAACAATGCATAAACTAGATATTTCAAATAGTGGTTCCAGGTAAAAAGGTATAAGGGGGGATAACTCGTATCATAAATGTCCTACAAATATTGAACAAAGACCAAATTTCCCCCTTAGAAACCCACCCTATCCCCAAACAAAGAATGAAAACAAATTTAAAAGATTATTCTAATATTTAATTACTAGTATTAAAGGTTTAAATATATATATTTTAGGCCTGTGTATTGCAATTTACAACAACATTTCAATCAATATTTTTTTTTAAAATACAGAAAACATTCTTTTAATTTTTAATAACTGTTATATCAATAATTTATTTATTAAATCTTGCTGTAACAGTTGTGCAGTAATTAATGCTTGAAATAAATAGAGTTTAACAATAATAAAGGACACAACCAATGTACAGAAATAACAAATTATTACAGGTAATTTGAAATATCTAATAACTTGGCCATTCGCAGAATTTCTTTGTGGAAAATAATTCTTTTTCTAATCACATCTTCACAAAATATCAAAGGTTGTCTCATATGCAGACATCTCAGAAGAGCTGAAAAATATAAGTTCATAGTTACTACACGTACAAGGAAATCTCATCGTAGATGCAAGAATTCATGTTTGGTGATATTTCCACTTAAGATGTATTGGTCGATGGTTGATTAAGTAAAACAAACATATTAATACACTTTAAACTTATATCACAAACAAATCTTGACCGCGCAAAAGTGCTAGTAAAAAATGTTCACACACTCTTAGAACGGATGGACTTTGTTTTAGTGCATTTGAACACCACAATCTGGTCATTTGGTGTCAATTCACTTGCCCTCAAAGATACCAGCACTACTTATACTATAGAGTAAATCGGCCACTCCCACACCTTGTCCTTGAGGTCACTGATAATGGGATGCGAACTGATGACAGACCTTTTTTTAACCACCCACTTGGCTATATAAATCCCTTCTCACCCACTAGATGTCTTTGATATAAAAAAGATATATACCGGTAACAAGCCACAAGGACACAACAACTACTACAAGTATGAAATAAACTTACCCTGACAACCAAACTTTGGGTTTTCTTATCAGGAATCGAACATAAACCTTGTAGCACCGTAGATGGTACCTAACTTCAATAGCAACACAGTCTTTATCTCTGATGTGCCTGAGAATGGTTTCATCTGCTTTCATAACTGCTGCTTCTCTAACTCGACCTAAAAAGATATGGACAATTGTAAATATTATGGATATCATAAACCAACTAGAAGTAGACTACATATTCAATTTTCACCAGTCCACATGCGAAATAATTGGTTGAGAGATTGAACAGCCACTGTCATGTCTATACATAGTAACACCAAACTCGACAAGTGATTTCGTAAAATCTGGTTATTTATCGCCAAAGTCTCCCCCCCCCCCCCCCCAACAAAAAAAAAAAAAAAAAAAAAATTTGTCTACCTACCCACCCATACCTTATCACCATGAGTCGGGTTTGGGCAAACGGAACAATTTTTAACCCTGGCGTGGGAGTACTTGTGCTGCAGGGGTAAATACATAACCCTGCATGTTTGGATAGGCTACTTAAACAATCTGGGGTTAATAAAATAAAACCAAAGGCTAGCGTGAATGCTATCGATTTTAAAACAAACCTATCTACTCTATGAACTAACGAGACTCTTGACTATACAATATGAATTGAATGAATGTCAACAAACATTATTATTAGGCCTATAGTATAGTATTATTTATCGTAACAACTTGCACACAGCAATGACATCAAACAAGAAATATTATATATGGACGTAAGCTCTCGTTGCCTTGTACAGTCCCGAGCATTTGTGATGAGTACAGGTGTCTATAAAATGTAATCCGTCTACCACTAAAAATTTAATTTAAAATGTAAACAACAAAAAATTGTGTTTCGCAGAAAAATAAAATGGCGACTCGAGTAGTCGTACTTTCAATTTTAGTTTGATTTAGTTGATAAACTTACCCTCAAATACATTTTTATACTGTTGGCACACTTTTAGCTCGTTTCCATCAAGATTAGCCCATTCTTGATAACTTAATACAACCTTATTCCAACTCGTATCTGTAAATTTATTCAGCTTTCCACAATCTTTGTCTACGAGGTGAACAAGACACTTCATGGTCTCAAAGTAAACACTACAGCTCAGACTGGCCTTTTGACCTGTGAACTTGAGGTCAAATTGGCGCAATATTATCTGTAGTGGTTTTGATTGGTTGTTTGGCTAATTGATATGCGTCAAGTGTAAAGAGTGGTTGATAAACTCAATGGCGCGAACAGAAAGTAATTCAAAAACTTGCGAGGACTCGTTTATAAAAACTGGCACATTCTAGAAGCGGGAAATAAAGCTTCCTATCCTTATATTATTCACATATTACTAATGTGTGAATTACAACTAGACCCAGTGTATAGATTTTTTTTGAGACGATAGCTATTGACAGACGACAGTCTATTTCATTAATAGAAGATAGATTCTCTAAGCCACGACCAATTGTGTATGTTTTCAAGCCCATGAATGTGGATTTTTCACTATTGTTCATTTTCAATTCAAAAGTGCGTCCATAAGTTGACCTAAATCAAAATTTGGCCTGGAACATTGTTTAGGCATTAAATCAGGGATTCGGAAAATATAATTCCCTTGTCTGTAAATAAAATATCAAAAAATCCTTTGTCGGCAGTACAAAAAATTTTTTTCGAGACAATCTGACGTATATTTCGTTGATCTTTTGGAAAACTTTGATCCCTAATATCACCAAGGGAAGATAATTTAGAAAATTTTTAATGACATTTTTGGAGTCAAAGGACCGAGTTCTACTTACATACTAAATTTCATAAAAATTGTTCAACTATTAAAGAAGTTGTTATTTTGATTTTTACTTCCGGTTCAAATTCACGGCGACAAATTTTCGAAATTCTAAAATCCGAAATTGCAGATTTGAAGTAAAGGAGTCAAGGTACAAAAGATAAAAAATTTAGTGAAATAGTTCAATTAGTCACAAAGTTACAGCTAAGTAGGCCAAATGCGTTTATTCGTCAATTTCGGTGATTTCGGATTCATAAAACGTTTTGAAAATATATTTAATCCAAAGCCACCACGTATTCTTGGGGTGGGGGGGGTAGGTAAAAGTTTCACTGTGTACAAATTTCAAGTCGATCGGATACTCAATTTTGCCTCTAATTTTGACATTGCTAATTAATTAAAACCAAATTTTTGGCTAAAACTCTTTTTTTAATCGGATCAAAATGAGACACAGAGTCCGGGTCGGTAATGGGTGTATTCAGTATTGTGTCCAAATTTCAAGATTTTTGGAGAATCGGTGCCGGTGTCAAGGCAAAATGCCGTAATTGGCGGAAAAAAAACGAAAGGCAGGGAACGTGTCAAAAACAAACGACCTGAACAAATGCAGGTATCGCCTTATATTTTTAGTGCACCTAGGTACCAATGTGAAAAGTTTCTTGCCAGAATTTGGTAGTCATGATACCTTTGGTTCCAGCTTGACACATGCGCGAAGTCAAAAGAAATAACGGTCGATTTTGGGTATATTTCGGGGTTGTTTGGTTAATGGCGGTGGGTCTAAGATGGCAGCCATAATACAATATAACAAGCGTTGAAGAATGACCAAATTTTCGCGACGGGGTTCACTTGCACCGCCCAGGCAATGTTCTGGTCGTCCGATTGCCTTCAAATTTGCACAGATTGTACCTTGGGATTCTAGCTATTGCATATTAAAAAGAGAAGAAGAGTGTGAGGATCAAAGAAAGTTGAAAATAAATTCAAAACCCACCCCCACCCATCAAAGTGTTTTTGCTTAAAGCCCCAATAACACTCTTGTTGTAACTGAATAATATGTCCCAATCTTTATTCTGGTCAACAAATGATACTATTTTACAATATTCCAATTAATAAATGATACAAATTTCATCTTGACACACCTAATTTTAAAACTTGGATTTAAACATATTTTCGAACCCTCTGGACAAGTAAGATAGGTTTTAATGGATAATTTAAACAACAGGTGGGACACTTAAACATCTAAGTCTTAATTTTTTTTTTCGGAACCTGTCAAGCCAGCAAGATTGTTATTGTCCCTTTAGAGAATAGTCGTATTTTATCGATTTTTGTTTTGTTCTTGATATCTGAGCAATTTCAACTTTAATATGTGATAAACATCATCGCAGCGCAGCCAACCGCTAGAAATTCCAGAGATTTGGACCACTGGAACGACGCCTCAGCAGTCAAAAAAGGTCAAAATAGGCAAATTCGGTTTCTAGTGTCGCATATGGAAGTGGCGATAACATCTCTTTGCATTTGCAATTTAAAAATTATTTAAAACCAATATTAAATTTTGAAAATCTGTTTTTTGCCAAAAGTCCTTTTTTTTTAATTGGATCAAAATGGGAGAACAGCACAAAGTCCAGGGTGGTAATGGGCGTATTGTGTCAAGATTTCATGTTTTTTGGACAATCCGTGCCGGTGTCGCAGTAAAATTACCCTTTTTGCCCTCGGCGCATGCGCGAAGTAAATTTCTTTTTGTCAATTTGATGATTTATGGTATATGTCTGACTGTGGATCAAAGATGGCGGCTATAATACAATATAAAACGCGTGAAGAATGAACAAATTTTCGTGACGGGGTTCATATGCACTGCCCAGGCAACGTTCCGGTGATTCGATTACCTTCAAATTTGCAAAGATTGTACCTTGGGACTCTAGCTATCACATATTAAAAATAGAAGAGATTGAGATTCAAAGAACGTTGAAAAAAAATTCAAAACCCACCCCCACCCATCATTTTTAGGCCTTCAATACTTCACCACTGACAACGGGGAACCACATTGACCTCGGCTTTTTGTAACCATCCAAACGACTAGACACTAATCCTTGCACCACGGACTAGGCGATTCGATTTTTTCGTGGTGTACACAAATAAGACAAATCAGAGCTTTGTAATACACATGTATAATTGATATACTATATACACAATTGGCTAAATTTCAATACATTTCTGGCACTCTTTTAACACATAATGATAAATGAATGAAATGGGGTTTAAGGTCCTACTATTATGCACCTAACGTGTGCTAATGGAAGACGGGCATCCCCTTACAGTGTGCTATGAGGGAAATTTTGCCCGGGCAGCGGTGCTACGGCCTACTCTTATATCGAATTCCAACTGCCAAGGGATCTTTTATGTGTGTACAATGTGTACACGGGGCCTCTGTTTTTCGTCCCATCCGAACCACTAGGCAGCTGTCCTTGTCAGGCCCTCCTTCTGCATCACTGTCAAGGGGAAATCACACCGGAAAATCGAGATGAACTTTCTCGGCCAATGCAGGGATCGAACACCCGACTTCCAGGCTATGTCCCATTGTATCATATATCATACACTAAATCTCGACAGTTTATTTTTAAACTTGAATTAGACTAGTAATAAAATATTTTCTGGCAATAGAAATTAGACTAGTAATATAATATTTCCTGGCAATAGAAAGTGTTGAGTTGGTGGCAGACACTTAAGGCCAGGATTCTTGAAGTTGTACAGCACCCGCTGACCGATTTTTATACGCCCTCATTGAAATGTGGTCGTATATTGCCGTCCGTCCGGCGGTCCGGCCGGCGGTCCGGCGTCCACAATTGCTTGTGGACGCTCTAGAGGCCAAAGTTAATATTCGATTGACTTTAAATTTATACACAGTGTTTAAGGTCATGAGACGAAGAAGCCTATTGATTTTCAGCGATTTCCGATAAAAACTGTCAGAGTTATGGCCCTTGATCACTTAAAATAATCTTGAGGACGCTCTAGAGGCCAAAGTTAATATTCGATTGACTTTAAATTGATACACAGTGTTTAAGGTCATGAGACTAAGAAGCCTATTGATTTTCAGCGATTTCCGATAATAACTGTCAGAGTTATAGCCCTTGATCACTTAAAAAAATCTTGTGGACGCTCTAGAGGCCAAAGTTAATAACCGATTGACTTTAAATTTATACACAGTGTTTAAGGTCATAAAATAAAGAACCCTATTGATTTTCAGCAATTTCCGATAATTACTGTCAGAGTTATGGCCCTTGATCACTTAAAAAAAATCTTGTGGACGCTCTAAGAGGCCAAAGTTAATATCCGATTGACTTTAAATTTATACACAGTGTTTAAGGTCATGAGGCAAAGGGGCCTTTTGATTTTAATCGAATTCCGATAATAACTGTCAGAGTTATGGCCCTTGATCACTTCAAAAAATCTTGTGGACGCTCTAGAGGCTAAACTTAATAACTGATTGACTTTAAATTTATACACAGTGTTTAAGGTCATAAAATGAAGAAAAAGCCTATTGATTTTCAGCAATTTCTGATAATAACTGTCAGAGTTATGGCCCTTTATCACTTAAAAAAATCTTGTGGACGCTCTAGAGGCCAAAGTTAATAACCGATTGACTTTAAATTTATACACAGTGTTTAAGGTCATGAGACGAAAAAGCCTATTGATTTTCAGCTATTTCTGATAATTACAATCAGAGTTATGGCCCTTGATCTCTTTAAAAAATCTTGTTGACGCTCCAGAGGCTAAAGTTAATAACCGATTGACTTTAAATTTATACACAGTGTTTATGGTCAAGAGATGAAGAAGCCTATTGATTTTAAGCGATTTCCAAAAATTGCTGTCAGAGTTATGGCCCTTGATCACTTCAAAGAATTATACACAGTGTTTAAGGTCATTAAATGAAGAAGCCTATTGATTTTCAGCAATTTCCGATAATTACTGTCAGAGTTATGGCCCTTTATCGCTTAAAAAAATCTTGTGGACGCTCTAGAATCTAAAGTTAATAACCGATTGACTTTAAATTTATACACAGTGTTTAAGGTCATGAGACGAAGAAGCCTTATGATTTTCAGCAATTTCAGATAATTACTGACTGAGTTATGGCCCTTGATCACTTTTGTGGACGCTCTAGAGGCTAAAGTTAATATCCGATTGACTTTAAATTTATATAAATTGTTGAAGGTCATGAGACGAACAAGTATATTGAGTTTCAATGAATTTAGATAACTTGAACAGCATGGAGGAGAACTTTATCAAAGCCAAACAAATTCCAATGATTTTCTGATAATTACATAATGAGTAGTTACTTTTAATCAGATTTTAGTGTATTATAAATGTTTCATTACCGAAAAAAGTAAAATATGCGACAACTCTTGTTGACTGCCCGGACGATTTAGCTGCTGTGGGCGTATGTTTCGTTGCCTGGCAACCTATGTTTATTTAACTGGGGAATAAGTGATATTTCATATTATGGCAGTAAATAATTAAAATATTTCATAGGGGTTTTAATACTATGTATATCATGTATGTGTCAAGGTCATAAAACTTCCGCTCATAATATCATTCTTCGAGGTTTGCCGAATGCAGATTTTAGGCGACAGTCTGAAAGCCTTATAATAATATTAACAGAAACAATAAGCTTTCATCAAATTGCCTATTTCGTGGCAACTGCTCATAACACAAACTAATTTCCACATACATTCTGTTCGTATGGATTATTGCTAGAACCCATAAACTGAATACCGGTAGGCCAATAGTGGCCAAGGAAATATCGAGACATAAATTGTTCATATTTTTACTCAAATCACATGTCCCATTAATTCTGAGTAAAACGCCATAAAAAGATATTCCCAAATATAAAGGATTTTGTTAAAATTTAAATGTTCAGATTTTGTCGCCTATTATCTCCAAAGATTCTTCAAAAGACAAAATATTTAAAGAACCATGTCTATTTGCCTTGTCCTCGGCTATGTCAAAATATATACAAAAAAAGGGGGGAAACAACAATAATAAGAGTAATAATAACAATAGTGTTTCAAACTACCCTAATAATCCAAACAAAACAAGCAATGCAGTGTAAAACCCTAAAAAAAATTAATTAAAAAAATCTTCTAGCTCCAGAGGGACCTGACCAGGGATCTTAATCGGCTGTGTTTTGTCGGCTATAACCTATTAATCTTTAATCTAGCCGATTTATTAATCAATGAATATCCACTATGGTATCATATATCATTCTACTTTCGGCCAATTCACAAAGAGTTAAAACCAATCAACCGACAACTTCCATGTCATATTACAATTTATTAATTAACTAATCAAAGAGTCAATTAATGCAATGAATACCATTGGTGTGAATCCTTATCGACTCATTTCGTAAATAAACAACTTAGTTTAATAAATTCATGCCAAGACTGATGGCGGCAGTGACCGTGAACGTCAAGCAGGCACATAGTCATTGGATTTTGAAGTTCCAATAGGTGGAGATCCTCCCACGTCATAGTCCAGAACATATTCTAGAACCGAATGGTTAACTATTTTCAAATGGCATTTGCTTGGCAAAAATTCACAAAAACTGTTTTGTCTCGTAAGTTATTAAAGCCTAGTTTTTACGAGTAACACTAAAAATAAACTAATCAGAATCATAATTGGCCACATGACCTTTCGCAGGTATGGCATATTTCAAAGTTCCCGACTCTACATGGAAAATAATTTGTTATACTTTGTTATATTATTAACATCGCTTACACATATACTTTGTTTTTTTTATACGCCCACATTTTCATGTGGACGTATTATGTCGTCGCCCCTGTCCGTCCACAATTCTTTATGGACCCTCTACAGGTCACAATTCTTGTCCAATTTTGCCGAAACTTGAAATATAGCTTTATCCACCAAAAGATCTCGGCTGCTTTCGATATTGGCATGTATAGGATGGAAACTTCATGGATTATGGCCCCTGATTGTACGAAAAATCACGTTTTTAGCTTGTGGACCCTATAGAGGTCACAATTTTGAGCTGATTTTGATGAAACTTGACATGCATGTTTATAACCCAAAGATCTTGGTTCCTTTAGATATTTGCGCCTATCTGAACCTAATTTCCTGAATTATGGCCCCTGATTGTCCGAAAAATCATCTATTTTCGCTTTTGTGGTCCCTCTGAAGGTGACAATTATTATCCGATTTGAAAAACCGTTTGATTATATCACCGTTACAGCTGAAGAAAGGTTGAGTTTGAATTTCGGGAAAATCAGACCAAAATTGCCATACACCCTAAGGAAGGTTAAGTTCGAATTTCGGGAAAATTAGACCAAAATTTCCATACAAAATGGCAGCCTTTTGTACGCAAATACTTTAAAAAAATGGTATATCAAGGTTGTGGACCCTGTAGAGGTCACAAATTTAATTCGATTTTGATGAAACTTAAATTCATGGTTATGACCCAAAGATCTTGGTTCCTTTCGATATTTGCGCATATAGGATCGTAACTTCCTGAATTATGGCCCCTGATTATATGCAAAATTGCCTTTGTTTAGCTTGTGGTCCCTCTGGGGGTCACAATTATTACCCGATTTGAAAAACCGTTTGATTATATCACCGTTACACCCTAAGGAAGGTTGATTTTGAATTTCGGGAAAATCGGACCAAAATTGCCATACAAAATGGCCGCCGTTTGTACGCGAATACTGTTAAAAAATGGTATATCAAGGTTGTGGACCCTGTAGAGGTCACAAATTTAATTCGATTTTGATGAAACTTGAAATGCATGGTTATAACCTAAAGATCTTGGTTCCTTTCTATATTTGCGCATATCGGGTCGTAATTTCCTGGATTATGGCCCCTGATTATACGCAAAATTGCCTTTGTTGAGCTTGTGGTCCCTCTGGAGGTCACAATTATTATCCGATTTGAAAAACCCTTTGATTATATCACCGTTACACCCTAAGAAAGGTTAAGTTCGATTTTCGGGAATATCGGACCAAAATTGCCATACAAAATGGCAGCCGTTTGTATGCAAATACTGTTAAAAAATGGTATATCAAGGTTGTGGACCCTGTAGAGGTCACAATTTTAATTCGATTTTGATGAAACTTAAATTCATGGTTATAACCCAAAGATCTTGGTAGCTTTCGATATTTGCGCATATCTAATCGTAACTTCCTGAATTATGGCCCCTGATTGTCCGAAAAATCCCCTATGGTCCCTCTGGAGGTCACGATTATTATCCAATTTAAAAAAATGTTTGAGTGTATTACTGTTACAACCTACGGAAGGTTGAGTTCGAATTTCTAGAAAATCAGACCATAATTGCCAGACAAAATGGCCGCCGTTTTTACGCGAATAGTGTAAAAATATGGCATATTTTGATGAAACTTGAAATGCATTGTTATAACCGAAAGATCTTGATTCTTTTCGATATTTGCGCATATGAAATTGTAACTTAATGAATTATGGCCTTTGATTGTAGGAAAAATCACTTTCGGTATTGCTTGTTCTCAATCCATCTCTCGAAAATGTGGGCGTATCCTGCCTGGCAGTGCCAGCTTACTATCTTTATATATTGGCAAGCCTTTACGTATAAAATAATTTAAAACAAACTTATTTGTATTTACTTGTAATTTTTCTTTTTCTTTTTACTAAATTATAACTTCCGTTTGGATGGATGAAAGCAAAAGTACATGTAGGAATATCTATTGTGAAGTTGCTGAAATTTGACTATTAATTTTGTTATTATTATCGATGTATGAATACACGTATGCAATTACAACAATAGTTTTGTTTATTCGAAGTTTCAGCTATTATTATTCCAAAAACGTTATGCAATTATTATCACTAGGGACCGGGGAATCTACAAGTTTTTACGAAAAAAGGTAATAAACTACCATTATCGTCTAGAATCTAATACACGTCAAGAATGTGTTAAATACCGTCAAGATTCTTCAAAAACCGTCTAGTTTGTGCTACCGTGTAGATTTAGAAAAACGTTCTAGTTTTGACATCGATCGTCTACTTTTGGAAGGTGTTTAGTTTTTATACAAGACCTAATTTCTCGTACGTTGTCGAGAAATGAACAGAGTGTTTAATAACACAAGACATTTAGATTTTACTCCAAATTACTACTTTACCGAGAGCCGTATATGTGGTTACGATTTATGTGGTTACAATTTATAGAAAAAAAGATTTTAAAAATATACACTGATACAAGTTCGTCATCGTTTTATTCTTTCTGTCATTCATATAATATCCATGATGGCTGTACGCGCATCAAACAACGATAAATGTTCATTGGTAAAAGACGGTCTAGATGCGGGAAATTTTACAGCAGCTATTGGCTAACGGCACACATTATAAATAACCGTATTTGCATATTCACTGATACAACTTCTTCATCGTTTATTCTTTCTGTCATTCATATAATATCCATGATGGCTGAAGTACATTACTATGCGCATCAAACAACGATAAATGTTCATTGGTTAAAGACTTTCTACACGCGGGAAAATTTACAACAGCTATTGGCTAACGACACACATTATAAATAACCGTATTTGCATATTGCATAAGCATACTATTTATAGTATTGTTACCTTGAATTATTTTTAAGTCGACAGTCCCAAGGACCGAAATAATACCGTGTTTTGCGTAGTGCAGCTCAAAATTGAAATAGTATGCAAGTCTGAAATAATTATATTTGTGAAGTTGTAGTTCCAGTATTACGCCAAGGTTAATCCATGTTAAGTGCACAATGATAAATATTAAAACTATATAATTATAAACCTTAGATCAGATAAACACTAATTTGTTGTCTGCGATAGTTAGGTGGAGGTGTAAAACACACAGCTACATGATTAATTTACAACCCCAATTTAGCTTCCACAACACCACAACTGTGTTTAAAAACACCTAAACCTGATTGGGCAATAAATTAATCAAGGCAAGGTAGCTATGTGTCTTCAATAGTTTTACATCTTCAACTATGGCGTGTTTTCTTGCCTTTCCTATTTCCCTGATTATAATATCATAGTTTGGACTTGTTTATTTTCGTATTAAATAACATAAATTTTAGTTTTTACAAATTCGCTGATAGCAAATAGCGCTAATAACTATCTTTAAAAAAAAATGGTTAGGAGACGAGGCTTTTTTACCAAGTCTCATTCTGAACAAGATACCTCGTTCCAAAAAAGGGCAATTTAAAATACCTTGTTTTGGAACTGCAGACAACAAGGCATTTTTTTTACCTCGTTTGAACGAAAAAGCCATACGAGGCATTCTGAGGTTTATAGGGATAGTGTACGTATTCATATTAACATGGAAGGTGTTGTTTCGGATGAAACCCGGCCAAGTGTCTGGATTAGGGGATTAATTAAACAATAGGTTGCGGCTATTTTAAAGAATCTTACGACCGACATTTATGACTGCTGACGAACTGTATCCATGCGACGGTAGTGTAATTACATGTACACGTCTGTGAGCGATATGGTTTCAGACAGAACCGAGTCATGTGACCTGTGGAATTTGTGATTGATATAGACAATAGCAGGCAGTCGTTAAAATAATATAACCTAAATTATAATGACAGTCCCAAGCGACTGTGGCATTATTTGTAGACTGAAACCCATAGCCCATTGTGTGTGGTTTTTTTTTGTGAATACGCGGTTCTCGTACAGTAAGCTTCTTTTACAACTTCGTCATCGTTTTATTCTTTCTGTCATTCATATAATATCCAAAATACGGCACTACATTGGTCCTTGAGGCGATCGAATTAAAAATAATTCCAGCTACTTTAATAATACTATAAATAGTATATTTATGCAATATGCAAATACGGTTGCTTATACGTGCTGTTATCCAATAGCTACTGTAAATTTTCCCGAGTTGGGACCGTCTTTAACCAATGAACAATTATCGTTGTTTGATGTGCGTACAGAATAAAACGATGACGAACTTGTGTCAGTGAATATTTTTAAAATCTTTTTTTCTATAAATTGTAACCACATAAATCGTAACATGCATTAGAATGTGCACTACCACCTGTGTGAACATTCTAGTGTAGTACAGTTTTTTTAAGCACACTTTGTCCACAATCGAGTGGTCATACGAAGAGAAGCTAAGATAATCTATAGAAACTTACTATTTTATGCGAAAATTGTCTTTCTATACAATGTCTCTGAACTAAGTATAAATGATCATTAAATACCCACGTTGCATTCAGATCTTGCCCACAAGATGGTCATATCTTATATTGCAAAATGTGTTTGAAGTTTCTATGCATGTAGAACAGATTTTACTAGAACAAGGTGCAGAGTTGGATATTGACAAAGAAAGTTTGTTGCCTAAGAAAGTTGCATTGGGGTGGGGTGGGAACAACCTAGTCATTTTGATCAGGAAAAAACCCTCAGATCACACGAATACCATGTTAAAGTGTCTGTGAAGGCATGTTAGAAATCAAAGTAAATGCAGACTTATGTGGGGAACAGAATTTTACACATGGCAGGTACATGTCTTTATTAGGCTGGTTGGTGCTCTAAACAGGGACTTAAACCCCATTCCCCAACCCCCACTCCCATAGCAGTCATTTGGAAATGTTAAAAAGGTAAGGATTTACCTTATCTACCATAAAAACATGCTATTCAGAGCAATTTTCCATTGATTGTTGTTAAAATGAGCACTATCATGTTTTGTCTTTTCTCCATACATAACAGATGCATGTGACATAAGAAGGGTTTCTTTTCAAGTGATATAGTGTGTTCTTAAAGCCTCATGTGTTGTATAATATTCAAAATAATTACCATATGAAATATAGGAGCGAGTAAAGAAAAAAATAACAATTTCAGTACAAAAACCCCTTATAAATGGAAACACCCATGTCCATGTTACATACATCCCCACATTTCAAATTCTTCAAGGTGAAAAGAAATTGCCTTGCGATTAGAAGACTGTGTTTCCGGACTTCTTTGGTGTTTTTTCTTCCCATGGATAAGCAGTTTTCATACGCTTTTCCACCTTTTTATAAAATGTCCATGTTACATGCTGTTTTATCATTTCTCATTTCCTATTATCTTACAGAGATTGTTTGATTCTGATGTTAAAAATTATTTACCATTAATAACTTTTAGATTTCTTATATTGTTGACCATAAAAATAATGCTGTTGACTTAGAAAGATGATCAAAGTAAAGATTGTGTCCTCGTTACATACAGTTCCTTTGCAGTTAATAATATACTTAATAAACTTAAAAGAGTTGTTGCAAAGCTTTTAAACTGAACAGGACCACTCTATTACGGACTTAAATGTACCAGAAATCAATATTTTAATATTTTAAAGGGAATGTAAGGCTAACTGGTGTGGAATTTGAGTCCAAGCTACCTACTGATTCTCTTCTTAAAAAGTTATCCCAATACCATAGCCAGGTTTTGACAAGGGTCTTTTTGCAGAAATTCAATCAATATCCATTTGAAAAAAATGAATTTTAATTTTCAGTTTCACAGACGAAACTCCTGTACCAGTACTGTGGCCTTACCCATATAAAAAATGGAAATGAGTGAGATTCCGAGAACAAAGGAAATAAATTCGAAACCCACCCCGACCCATCAAAGTTTTTTTTGCTTAAAAAATTGCCGTATTTTATCGATTTTTTTTTGTTCTTGATATCTGACTATTTTCTCCTTTTAATATGTGATAAATATATCATTGTGGCGCAGCCAACCGCTAGAAATTCCAGAGATTTGGATAACCTAAACGATGCCTCAGCAATCAAAGAAGGTCAAAATGGGCTATTTCGGTTTCTATTGTCGAAACATTGTTCGGGTCATTTTAGAAAATTGTCTTTTAAGGAATATGTGTATAGTACTAATACCTATCACATACAGAAGAGGCGATAAAATCTCTTTGCATTTGCAATTTCAAAATTAATTAAAAGGTGCTCATGGTAACTTTGGTTCTAGCGAAAGAGAGGAAGAGAGAGAGAGAGAAAAATTGGTTTTAATGTCCACTCGAAACAAACTAGGTCATTTCGGGACTAACATATGGTTTAATTTTATTTCAATAATTCGCTTGTGCGAAGGGGTCGTTAGTAGTTGAAGCAGAACAGTAGGATGCTAAACCACATTTCATTTCATGTATTCCATGATGGGAGAGAGAGAAATGGGGTTTAACCTCTACTCGACAAAAGGGAGACTTTGACTCGAGAGCGAATAGAGAGCGGATTTCGAAAATTCGTCTATGTTATTTCCAAACCGGAAGTAGACTGGCTAGTGCGACTTAAAAAATATCATTAGAAATTTTCTAAATTATCTCCCCTTGGTGAAATTACGGATCAAAATTTTCAAAAAATTTGACGAAATATAGGTCGGATTGCCTTGAATTTTTTTCTGTATTAGTTAAGATAGCACTGATGTGTACACAAAATATGAAGTCTGTCGATTATTATTATTATTATTCGATTTATATAGCACTTCATTACACAAGAGTGTTTCTAAGCGTATTCACAACAAAACAGTTCAAAAACATGTTTGAAATAAGTATGTTTTTAAGTTAGTCTTAAGCTCTGGATGGAAGAGGACTCTCGAAGAGTTTTTGGCAGATCGTACCACATTTTAGCTACTCTCACGGAGAAAGCATATTCGCCAGAACGCTTATTATATTTAGGGATCCTCAATATGCTACAATCACTTGCAAAACGAAGGTTGGAACCAGCGATGTCATTAGAAGCCGGCAACCGGCAAATTTCGCCGTTTACATTAGCTCAATTTCCGGCTACTTTTCAGCTAAAAAAAATCAGTAATTTAATTTTAATAAAATAAAACTAATTTAATTTCGAACACCAAGATGTACGTCCGATTGCCCAGCTACATGGCTATTTCGCGAAATTTGTATTTTTCATTCATTCTTAATGTCAACATAGACTTTGTTTTTAGCTAGAACCATTTCCCTTCTCTTACTGTGTAGGAAGAGAGCACGCGTTCCCAACCGACACCCAATATTTTAATCCTTTTCGATTCACTGGACAACAAAATACTCCGTCGGCTGTTATCATACGAAAGATTCCCTTCGATGTACGCACTGTTATCAGATATAACACACCAGTTTAATTATTCTCCTTTTAACAAACTAGAAACCCGGCTAAACTGGCACTTCCAACGAGCCGCTCGCATTGCAAAATGCCTAACTAGGAGGTTTCATCTTGGCGGGAAAAGGTGTCACGTGAGCATGGCTGCATTCCTACCGGCGTCGATGGTTCCCCGATGGAAATCTAAATTACTATTTTATAAAGAAGACAAACAATCTTTTGACATCACGAACTATTCGCAGCACTGACGTATTGCCTTCGTGTTCTGTCGTCTAAATGAAGACACAAAATTTGAGAGGAATGCTTTGGCGTAGATATACGGGTGGGCACGTTTTCTTATTTTGTAGGAATATTATTGCAGACGCAAATTTGAATACCGTAGAGGAATTAATTTTGAAAAATAGCGACGGGCATCTATTTGTATTACATATGATATTTTGTTGACAGGTTGTTTTTTTTTATTATAGTCGGAATCCGTCTTCTTAAATGACGATAAAATTGAAGCCCCTTTATTTTCGGTAAATATATATATGTGTCCGACAAGAACGATTTTGAAATAGTTTTAGTGTAATAACCTAGCCTTTTCTACATTGCTGTACATGCTTGTCTTACTTTTATTTTTGATATAATATAAATATTATTAACAAATATAGGATATGAAAAAAAAAAGTTTATCTATTAAAGTCATCTCCCATGTAGGTATTTAACAATCTGAAATAGAAATGTTCAGCATGCACCACAAGTTTATTTTAGGCCTAACTTCTGAAAAAAAAACTCCTTTTCATTCGTACGGCGCCTGTGGGATCATGAGCCATAACGCAATCGCAACGGTTTGGTTTGTTTGTAGATTTGGATATGCGACTCTTAAAATTTGCTGCCGCTTACTTTACCAAAATTTCCTGCCGCTTACTTTACCAAAATTTCCTGTTACTTGAAAAGTTAGTGACATCCCTGGTTGGAACGCAGGGGGGTATAGAAATCAAAGAGTTCTTTAAATAAATGGTCGAGTGTCAGAATAAATTGATTTAAACACATTCACAAGAGCTTTAAATTGAACCCTCGCTCGAACTGGATAACCAATGGAGTTTCTGTAACGTTTTTGTTTAAGAAATCTTTTAACTTATAATTCTTTTAAAACCCATTTGTGATATCAGATTTTATTTTTAGCTACAATTTTATGTTTTACTACTATAGCTTTATTTAGTTTTCCTATATGTTTATTTCTTTTTATTACATATTTTATTGAATTGTATTGTACGGCGCATCTGAACACGTTTTGTGGAAGATGGCTCTTATAAATGTTAATAATAATAATAATAATAATAATATTATATTTACCAACTAAGTCAATATGTCGACCATAAATCTTTTTAAATGTTTTAATAAGTTTAGTGCGAAAGTATCCTTGTAGTTGAAGCTTAGATGACAAATGCATCGATCTACTTAAAAAATCAGAATAAAATGAACAAGCTCTCGCGTAACAAATTAGCTGAGACACAATCACTCCATAAGCTGGTGATATTGGAATGTTACTACTAATAAATGGAAAGTTAACAATCGGAAAGTCAAAGTCATCACGTTTATCGTACAATTTAACACTCATTTTATGGCAATTGTCAAAATCGAGACGCAGATCCAAGTAGGAAGCGTAATTGTCACTGTCAGTGGTATTTTTAATTTCGAGCTCATCAGGATATATGAAATCTACATAATCAATAAATTTAGGATTGTATTAAGGGCTAAAACGTCATCGATATATCGATAAGTGAAATTTAAAAGTCTGACTGATCGTTTATTTATGTCTGTCTCCACATGCGCAGAACTTGTATTCTTTCCTTTTACGGCTGCTATGAGAGTCTTGTATTACCAGTACTTCTTAATAGCAACCAATCTGATTAAAATACAGATCTATATTCCGTTTCGTTTTTATACGCCCACATTTTCATGTGGATGTATTTTGTCGTCGCCCCTGTCCGTCCGGAAGTCCGTCCACAATTGTTTGTTGACCCTCTACAGGTCACAATTTTTGTCCGATTTTGACGAAACTTGAAATATAGCTTTATCCCCAAAAGATCTCGACTGCTTTCGATATTGGCACGTATCGGTTTTTAGCTTGTGGACCCTATAGAGGTCACAATTTTAAGCCGATTTCGATGAAACTTGACATGCATTATTAAAACCTAAAGATCTTGGTTCCTGTCGATATTTGCGCATATCGGATTGTAACTTCCTGAATTATGGCCCCTGATTGTCTGAAAAATCACCTATTTTAGCTTGTGGTCCCTCTGGAAGTGACAATTATTATCCGATTTTAAAAACTGTTCGATTATATCACCGTTACACCCTAAGGGAGGTTTAGTTCAAATTCGGGAAAATCGGACCAAAATTTACATACAAAATGGCCGCCGTTTTTACGCGAATACTGTTAAAAAATGGTATATCAAGATTGTGGACCCTGTAGAGGTCACAATTTTAATTTGATTCTTATGAAACTTGAAATGCATGGTTATAACCCAAAGATCTTGGTTGCTTTCGATATTTAAGCATATCGAATTGTAACTTCCTGAATTATGGCCGCTGATTATACTCAAAATCACCTTTGTTTAGCTTGTGGTTCTCTGGAGGTCACAATTATTATCCAATTTTAAAAAACGTTTGATTATATCACCGTTACACCCTAAGGAAGGCTGAGTTCGAATTTCAGGAAAATCGAATCAAAATTGCCATACAAAATGGCTGCAGTTTGTACGCGAATACTGTTAAAAAATGGTATATCAAGGTTGTGGACCCTGTAGAGGTCACAATTTTAATTTCGATTTTTGATGAAACTTGAAATGCATGGTTATAACCCAAAGATCTTGGATTCTTTCGATATTTGCGCATATCTGATTGTAACTTCCTGAATTAATGCCCCTGATTATACGCAAAATCGCCTTTGTTTAGCTTGACAGCCCTCCAAATAAAGTCACCTCCACAATAATAAACTGTAAAACGCCCCTGACTATCACAGTCATTACTACTGTTGTCTACAATTTTTATATTAACATATCAAGGGTATAGAACATCATTGTGATAAATCAAAAATAACAACAACAAAAATTATTCTATTAAAATGAAGCGCTTGTAATGCATTTTCTATTGGTATATAAATCAATACCATCGCTCATTTCAAAATGTCTGACAATATCGATAAAATAAATTAATAAATGAAATTTGGGTAGTGAATATTCTTGGTGCTGTTTAACATATTGGGATATGTACAAGTTGTATACAGATAGAATGTTAAATAATCATAATATCTGTTAAAATAAGTAAAAGGGGAGATGAAGTATATGTCGCCCCCACCACATGTGGAAAAAAAGGGGGGGGGGGGTGATGCGCATGACTGCACCCTAACCCAAGAAATGCATTGCAATGAGGAACAGATGTTATGTCAAGTAGACAACGGGAGTTGGTAATTTTATGCAAAGAGCTACCGGAAGGAAATTACGTTGTGCGGTACCGGGAATGAAGGAAGGGTGGTGTATGACATGCTGCAGTTGTAATGGGATCCATTTTCGGCAAACCACATGTTGGTGCAAGTCGACACTGTGATTGAGTTAAATTTGCGGGGTACTTGCGATGCAAGATATAGCTGTCCACAGATCCCGCAAACCGTCGACCACATGGATGACAAGTCAATTATAACTCATTTGGTACGCGAGCGCGTAATAATAATAATAATCGCATCATTTTACAAGGGTAACAAATTAGGCCTGGGGCTTGCCGAAATATTCGCTTTGTAAGACACGGTCAGAATCAGGTGGAAAATGATGACTTTTGTGTGCTGGACAGCACAGAGGACACTGCCGCCGCGTAAATATAGGAACATGTGCATAAAGAAGGGGGTAATAGGGATGGTTTGGAGAACACAGGGCGTTATAAGGTATACTGTAAACGGGCTCAGTAGTGAGTGGGGGAAAAAGAAGTCAGATGAACATAAAAAATTTTTATTGTGGTATATGAGTATGATATACAGGCAATAGTATAAAAGTACAACAGACAGTAACAAAGCATTAAAAATATAAAGCAGCCAAAATGCAAATGAAGAATTTGACAGTAATTTTCATGTTATGGATTAAATACGATTAAAAACAGTATGTTCACAGTGGGGAATTGGCCATTGGATGAACTTTGTAAGAGTTATGTGTCGAAGTTTTGACCCAGATCAGGTACATAACATAAGATGAATGTTATTATTAGACAGTGGTCGTAAATAGAACTTAATTTGATTTGAACCACATGGGAGTATGCAAGATAGCAGATGGAGTTGATGCGGATTGGTGAAATATAACGCCGCATGTTTTAGCAAATATATATATACATAAAAGTGTTGTGGAAGTACATATGGCAGACATGGGGATGAACGGCATAGTACAGACAGTGTACAACTGAATTTAAATTTGTTCTTCAATAGTCACTGGACATTGCAAAAACTGTTATTTTTTGGTCCAGGTGATCGATTTTCTGATCACCTGAGGTTTCAACCAGGTGACCAATCGATCACCTAAAACTAGAGATTGCATTATGTTGTTTGAATGTTGTTTCTTGAGTACCGGTAACTTAATTCAATTCTGACAGGGAATATATCCAAGATAAAATTTGAATGAAGAACTCCTTGACAGTCAGTTTAGTATGCAATATTATATTTTCATATCATTTGATTGTTATAAATACACAAACTGAATAAAACACATGAAACACACAATCAAAATACTGTACACCTATGAATGTATACGCGTTGTGTCCCTTGCTAACACGCAGTCACTGCAAATTGCATAAGCGCGGGGACGTGGGTGAAAGCACCTGTCAACAAGGCGTAGCACTAAAAATAGATTACATTTTATATAGTCATAGTGGATGAATTATGGGGGTTGCTCTGCCCCTGGGGGGTCGGGCATGCACCAAAAGCAATAGGAATTATCATTAGGGTATAAGGAATAAGTATGTAAAGTCTGAAGATGGTCACGTAAAAATTGCCATCGCTGCTTCATATTGAGAGACACCGAGCGACTTGTTTATCCGTTGCCAGAGGCACTTAAAGAGTCTTTATGATATAGACAATAAAATTGCGAGAGATTTTAGATTTGTTTTGATGTGTTTTACGATACTGAATGGATTTAAAGTTAAAATTAGTTAAACACTATTTGTGGATAACAACTACAGGTTCATCTATATGCAATGCCTCAAAACGCTGCACGCCAATGAACTAAGCAGCACCTATCACCCACACAAACATATAGTGTGTTACAGTTCAATTACTAAATGTCATTTCTAGAAGTATTAGTAACTATCTGTTTCAAATCATGTGTATTACTTAGTGTGCGTGACCCTGTTATCCAGTTATTGACTTTAAAGTGCACATAAGATGATCGTTGGATTCTTTGGTTACGGGTAGATAATGGTTACTATATCCACATTACGGAAAGTTAACATCAATCTGATTAAAATTAAATCAGCTTTCTTCACTCAAAGTCGCAAATATAGACCTCCCGTAAAAACGACTTGGCCAATTATCGAAAACACTCTTAATCCCCTCTAACGCTAGTGACGTCACAGGGGACCGAATGCATATTCGGAATGTTTATTCCTTAATTACCTATATACAGTCTATGTGTGTATTCATTAACGCTTGACTGATTCCTTAATCCCGACTATGTTGTAATCTGTTTTACTAAATGCCATTCAAAGAATATAGAATAAATTTGTTTCGTAATTTAGGATTTGTTTTATAAAGCCGGTTGCTGTAGCCATATTCCCCACGTCATTTTAAAAAGCAAAAGCACACCGTAAACCAAAAATGTAGCTTACATGTGACCGGGTATCGTCCAGTAAAAAAAAACTAACCTTACCACCCAGAATCTAAAACACGTATCCAGTTAATAATAGATTGCCGTCCAGAATGTGTTAAATGCCGCCAAGATTCATGAAAAACTGCCCAGTTTGTGTGCTACCGTGTAGATTAAAAAAACATTGTTTAGTTTTTAAATCGGTCTTCACGACCGTTCAGTTTCTCGGGATGTTTTTAAAAATGAACACTACCATTTAGATTTGAAAGGAGTTTATTTTTAGACAAGGCATTTATTTTCCCGGACGTTGTCGAGAAATGAACAGTGTTTAATAACACAACCGGTTGAGATTTCACGTCAATTACCACTTAGTCATCGTTTTATTCTTTGTGTTATTCATATCCCATTACTCCGTGCACCAACAACGAAAAATTTTCATTGGGTAGGACCATCTAAACGCGGAAAAATTTACAGTAGCTATTGGCTAACAGCATGAAGGAAAATATCACACGGGATACGTATGACTGAAATGAAAGATGAAAGCGAGGATTTCCCTTTCATGTCACGTGATTCCGATAAGAATTTATAGAAATGATTTAGTGATTTGTATTGTTATGCTAGGCTACTTTAAAAATTAGACATAATTCGTATTAACAAATAATAACTTATAATATAGAACATAGTTTATTAATATTACTAACGGGAGAATGCCACGTGATTGCCACTGTTGACAGACAGAATGCCAGTCAAATCATCCACAAGCAAAGTCGTACACACCAAAAATTCTGGTTAAGGCGTCCACACCCGTTGGTGAAGTCGTCCACTTGACTTAGTTTAAATTCTGGATATAATAATACGTTGGTGGAGTCGTCCACACGACTTAGTAAAATTTCTGGATATAGTAATACGTTGGTGGAGTCGTCCACACAACATAGTTTAACTTCAGGACACATAATGTATTTTTAATTAGTGTAGTTTTTCTGCGTGGTCACCCTTTCTTTCGGCAAATAAACAACAAAGTAAATCATTTTATTCAATAAATGACAAATTCATAAACAAATTTAACAAACACATGACATTATGTAATCATATAATTCCCATTTTAAATTATTTTTTTTATCATGAATAGTGTCCAACTTCTTCCTATGTGCTTTTTATGCAGGTTGGTTTCACTAACAGCATTGCCCTGAATTTCATGGTTCCGAGATTTGGAGATAAGCTCCGCAACCTTAGATACTGTTTTTATGTCCCACAAGTTTGATCAGATAATTATTTAATGCCAGTTCTCGCTGTCTATTGTCTAAAAGTTTAGAGAAAATCCAGATGGAACAAACAATTATTCGTGCAATTCTGTTATCCGTATCCATGTAAATTCCACCAAATAAGTTGAGGTGTTGAATTTCGATTTTAAAATATCTGTAATACCGTAAATTGATTATCAAAATACAAATTCACACCCGCGCACGATGTACCTCGTGCGGCGGACATGTAACGCCCCCTGAAATTCCATTCTCACATCCCGTCCATATTTACGCTAAAAATTATATTGTTTGAAGTATTTTCCCCACCTAATTACTTGATTGGGACACCTACATATAATCGGGCTCTCTGATTGGTCAATCTCTTTACGGTGATTGACAGGTTGGAACCATGATATTAACAGATCAAAGAATAAAATTGCAGGTAGCTACATTTTCGACATGTGTTAAGGGCCCCATACACGATCCAACATGTTTGATCAAACATGTTTGATCAAAAATGTTTGATGGATATTTGATTGTGTATGTGTAAATTTGATGGCCAAAAATGTTTGACGTCAAATGTTTGATGGATCTGATTTCTGTTGATATTTTTCGTCAAACAGTCAAACATGTTGGATCGTGTATGAGCTTCATCAAACTTGTTTGTCCAACATTATTTTTTCAGAAGCAGCCAGATAGATAAGATCGACTGAAAACATCCTCATATGTTGGACAAACAAGTTTGATGAAGCCCATATATACACGATCAAACATGTTTGACGAACAAACTAATGTTTGACAAACAAGTTTATGGGCAACGTCAAGCTTTCAAACATGTTTGATCCAACATGTTTTATCAAACGTGTTTGATCGTGTATGGGCCCTATTATACCTCAGACTCTGGCGCCTCAAATACTAGGCCAGTGTTCAAGAAAAGCATGCAGTGTCCATGTTTCATTGATTTATGATTTATTTTATAATGTATTACAGTTTGGACCACAATGTGTTACGATTTGTATTTAGGTATTCTAAATTGATTCTTATACGGAATTCTTAAATTTGGAGAGTTCCATTTCGTGTACGGAAATTAAATCAACGATTAGTTTTTAAATTAATTACGACGACGAAATAATTTCAATCTAATTTGTCTTATCTAAAGGGGCTTCGACGCAATTTAGTTACTTACTGGGTAAATAAAGTATGTATTCACTAATCACTTGTCGCTATATTATTTTAATTATAGTGCCGAAATAATATCAATCTAATTTGTCTTGTCTAAAAGGGATCCCGGCGCTATTTATAGTTGATTATTTAATTATTGGGCGTTGAGTCCGTGATGTATTTTGGTGAGTGATTTAGATGGCAATATGTACTTGTAAAATAAACGATGTCTGACATCATAAACTAATTCGACTACACGTATATAATATACAGAGTAAATTGTGTACGAGTCTTATTCTCCAATAGTTGTTGACGACATCACCAATTAGTTGTGTACGACTCTATTCAAGTATTAATTGTAAAACTTCATCTACACGGTAACACAAACTTGACGTTTTTTTATGAATCTTGACGGCATTTAACACACTCTAGACGGCAATCAATTGACTTGACAAATGTATTAGATTCTGGATGGTAAAGGTAGTATCTTTCCTTTTTTCGTAATATCTGGACGATATCCGGTCCCTCATAGTTATAATTACGAGCGAATGATTACCGACAATACACACTTGTCAGCTGGTGGTGTGTGTATACAGTGATATATTATACAGACAGTGATGTATTGGATAGATAATGTGTATACTATGTGTAGTCCCCTGTGACGTCATCAGCCAATCAACCGGATTAAGGTCGTTATTGAAAATTTGAAAACCGTTTTTGGCTATCGCATACTAAAACGTTAATAGCTCATTCAATTTTAATCATATTGATTTGAATTTACCGTAAAATGGATTTAGTAATCATTGTCTATTATCCTATGCAATTAAAAAAATCATCTTATAAATGTGGTCTTTAACTGTTAACACGTCTGAAAATCTCAGTGAGCTACATGTATACAAGCCTTTACTGTCCAGTTCTATTTTAACACGATACATTATTTTAGTCTTGTTCTTCCAGTGTTCTTACAATTTTAACATTGAAAAGGTGTATTGTAACCTGTAAAGGCAGAATTCTCTGCAGATAATTAATTTAACACAACTTTCATACCTACATCTGTATTGTTTTGTTGGTTAATCACTAAATATAGTAAATATGGGGACATGGGAGGGGTTTGTGAATTACATTTGAAACCTATTTTTGTGGACAATGTCCAAGAATTGTCACTCAGAGAAGATTATGAATTGAAAGTGTTTGATTCCATTTTGTCTACAAATTATTATATTAATTAAGTTCTTTTTATTGCACACTATTATATTTGAGGTTAAAGTCATTAAAAATTGCACTATATTTATATGTTTAAGATTTATATTAAAGTTTGAGGCAATTATTGTCCTTGACACTGACTGGTCATATTGTCATAATGTAATGATATATTAATTATTTCAAACAATTGCTATTTCTGTATATGGTTTAATGGATTTTTTGTTTTCGAAGTTAATAAACTATAATTAAACACTCGTCGTAACCTTATTATCGTTCATAATGTTAATTTTGATTTTTGTAACACTATTTCACTGTAAGTTTAAAGTCACCAAATTGGTATGGTTAGGATGAAATAAAGGTAATGGGGTTTATATTCTCATAAAATGTGATATGGGGGAGGTTTTGCCTGGACAGCGGCACTACAGCCTACTCTTAAAATGAGTATCAACTGAAATGGAATCTGTAACGTCTATGGCACGGTGTACACAGGACCCAAGCTGCTCTTCCCATGCGAATGACTAGGTATCTGTCTTGGCAGGTCTTTTGTCTTGCGTCACTTACAGGAAACCATCAATAATGTATGGTACTATTAAAAATATTTATTATGTCTATCCGTTACATAAAGTTTTTTCTCTGTTTATTACTTCGATACATATTTTTTCAATTAGAATTAGGTTTGAATTCACAGGGCTAGAAATTCATGCGAATCTCCGAATCTAATTCGCGCAAGGATTCTCGCAAGAGCTTACCGTGCCAATCTATAAGGATTCGCGTAAAACTTTTGTAAAAAAAAATCAAAAAATCTCAGGTCCGACTATTGAATGTCAGTTATTGTGTTTTGAATCAAAGTTGTATGACTTACTTTATAGCATACTACATGTATAAAAAAAATAAAATAATTGCTGTGTTTTTGTTTGACTTTTAACTTATAATTTGGACGAGTTACAGGCTGGCCGTTAATTGTCTCAGTTATGTAATAAATTGTGTGGAAACTTCCATGATCACGACACGGCGACGACTTTTAGAAGTAGAGTAATTTATGCATATTTCAGTTACGATACAAAGTTATCGGTTTCCTTATTATTTATTTAAATCCTTCTTAAAAAAATAAAAGAAACTACTTTAGCATGCCAACCTTAAAACGAAATAGTTTTGGGTTCCATGATTTTATCCTTTCGAACGGCGATTTGATTCCGTTAGTTGTTAAATTGGGTCATTCCAATTCTATTTTGTCACTGTCAAGGTCGGCCACGGACTCGATGTCGCATGGAATTCTCCGCCTTCTCCGCATGGCTTACTACAAAATTTGTAAAAAGATTGCTTTTGGCGCGAAATAGCTGTCAACAGCCACGTACACCAACCAATAACAAACATATCACGGACCTTATAATACATGGACTAAGTGCATGCCGCACGAGACGGGGAAGTTGGCGATGCCTTTTTACGAGGGATAGAATTCCTCATGTATAAATTGATTTTAAATCCAGTTGTAATATTCACAACCAGAATGTGACGTTACTGTGTCCAAGATGACGAATAAACCGTTACCCAATTGGACATTACCAGCTTGGAGGCTCTTCTATTCGCCTCCCTAGACATACGTTGCCAAAGATACGTGGTTTTTATTTGTATTTGTACTGTCTTGTGCGGGCTCTCTTGTTGTTTTTCGTCAATACGATTATCGCTATATATGTTAAAATATTATGTACGGGAATTGTTGTACTTGTGAATTGTAATTTATTGCCAGTATTGAATATTTTATTAGCAGTTAAAACGGTAGCCGTCAGCTATTCAGTGCTCACGCATATCAACGCAGTAAAGACAATGACATTATTAGCCATGACAATGACATTATAGAATTCATATACGGTATCCGATTAATCGCCACCGATACGATTTTTGGCTGGCCGATTTACCGATTCAAGAATTTATAATCGTGACGTAACACTAGTGGATATTTTCCCCGACGGAATCTCGCAGTGTTCGAATTCCAATAACACGTGACATCTTGGTAGGAATTAGGTCAATTAACCAGTTCTACATTTGCGTGTACCGTTTTGATTATTTTATTTTATACACATGCTGACCGATGCTTAATTTTGGTAATGAAGGATATATCCTAGTCGTAGGCCTACTGAATTTTACTTTATAGCAATTGCAGTTTTGGTTTTCACGTGATCATTGTACCGTTTGTCTATCAATAGTATCATCAACGAATGAATAAAAATTTGTGCAAGTTATACAGAAATAGCATGGTGCCGTATAAGTTTATTTTGGCTACGGCATTATCTGGATATTACTTTTTACACTATTTAAGTGTTTACTGAAAATTCTATCTGATTGTTTAGTTTTTATCATTGTTGTTGTATTTTGGTGTTTTAGATTAATACAAAAAACACAATTTTGTTTTTTAGACATTATTATAAATTAAGATTCAGAGGATTCGCGCAGATTGCATATATGAGAATCCTCTTTGATTCTTGCAAAAAATGACGAATTTCTAGCCCTGATTCACCATATATATAAGATTAAAGTTTAAATTATAGTTTGTCGTAAATTGACTGCAAAGTGTTTTATGAAAAAAATGTTTGAATCTTAACTGACTAACTAGTTTATGTTGTACGTGATATCAAATACTATTAACAAATAAAAGGTTTGCAAAGGTGAAAGTTTTCGATACAGTGCAGGCAACATAAATATGCCTGAAAAATAACTATAACCCTGGAGGGGTTGCCTTGATAACATGTTTCGAGAAGGGGGGGGGGGTAATGAATGTTTTAACAAATTTAGACTTACTCTTATCAAAATATTTACTAAATTATCTGTAGTAAGTATATTTTTGAACAGGATTATATGAATCACAATTGCATGTCCATTATGTAACATGATCATTCTACGCTTATATATAGATTCTGTTGGGCGATTCTTGCAAGAATTACACATCAAGACAAAGAAATTTTTTTTTGGATAGCTCCTACTTTTTCACTTATATATATATGTAAGAAAATGGTCTTATTTTATGTATTTCAATAAATTTTTGTGATATTTACTTGATTTCTTAGTTTATGGCAGTCTGTATATATCGATGTACAGTGACCAAATTTTCACTGTTAAAGGGACAATCCCGAATTTTCACTGTGAAAGGAATTGCAACTCAAAATATTGAGTCGTTTGGACGTGAACTCCAAAACTGCTTATTCGGACACATAACCCTTTTAAGATTTCGGGTCATTTGTTTCGGTGGGTTACCTTGAGAGGGTTATGCAATATTTGAGGTTAAAGTCATTAAAAATTGCAGTATATTTATATGTTTAAGATTTATATTAAAGTTTGAGGCAATTATTGTCCTTGACACTGACTGGTCATAATGTAATGATATATTAATTATTTCAATTAATTGCTATTTCTGTATGGTTTAATGGATTTTTTGTTTTCGAAGTTAATAAACTATAATTAAACACTCGTAACCTTATTATCGATCATTATGTTAATTTTGATTTTTGTAACACTATTTCACTGTAAGTTTAAAGTCACCAAATTGGTATGGTTAGGATGAAATGAAGGTAATGGGGTTTATATTCTCATAAAATGTGATATGGGGGAGGTTTTACCTGGACAGCGGCACTACAGCCTACTCTTAAAATGAGTATCAACTGAAACGGAATCTGTAACGTGTATGGCACGGTGTACACAGGACCCAAGCTGCTCTTCCCATGCGAATGACTAGGTATCTGTCTTGGCAGGTCTTTTGTCTTGCGTCACTTACAGGAGGAGACCGTCAATAATGTATGGTACTATTAAAAATATTTATTATGTCTATCCGTTACATAAATTTTTTCTCTGTTTATTACTTCGATACATATGTTTTCAATTAGAATTAGGTTTGAATTCACCATATATATAAGATTAAAGTTTAAATTATAGTTTGTCGTAAATTGACTGCATAGTGTTTTATAAAAAAATGTTTGAATCTTAACTGACTAACTAGTTTATGTTGTGATATCAAATATTATTAACAAATAAAAGGTTTTCAAAGGTGAAAGTTTTCGAGACAGTGCAGACAACATAAATATGTCTGAAGAAATAACTATAACCCTGGAGGGGTTGCCTTGATAACATGTTTCGAGAGGGGGGGGGGGAAATAGGTATCCAGACCACTCGGACCAAGACCACTTTGACCATAAAAAAGACCACTCTGACCAAGCTAAAAAACCACTCGGACCAAGCTAAAAGACCACTCGGACCAAGCTAAATAATTATTATTTGGGACTCGGTACTCGACATAAACGACAGTTGGGACTTCTAAGAATTTATGTAGAAATAGTAATAACTTATCTTTTTTCGTTTTAGATGATGGCCGAAGACAGATTATGAATAATAATAAAGAAATGAAAACATTATTAGTTGTCTTTTATATAAGTTTGTAACTCCTAACTTCGACTTTGAAAATGTATAGCGTCCCGAAACTTTTCGCTCATGGGCGCTGACATCTTGGAATTATTTTGTGTTTTGGTCGGGTCTATTTGAGATATACACAATCAATTATTTTAATGTTTTTAGTGTGGGGATTGACTAATAGTTAATTTATTTCAGTTCTAAACAAAAATTAAAATTTTTATAGCAATTTTAACAAAATAGCCAAATTCTGGCTGGGATTACTGCGCAAAATGGCCAGTCACTGTGTACGTGCGAAAAAAAAAGCCAGCTACGTCATAAATTTCGTCACGTTAGTTAGGCTTGAAGAAAATATTTATTAACACGTGGTTCGTAAAAGGCCCAACCAAACGAAAAAACATCAGTTGGGTTTACGGTTGTTTGATAATCATAGTTTCCCATAAAAGTTGTATAAATTTGTTAAAAACGAATAATATACTGAAAATGACATACACAAAAACAAGCCCCTAGAAATTGTTAACGATAATCCGTAAGCTGTGCAGGGATCACGGTGGCTAAGTGGATAAGGCGCTGGTTCGCTAGCCTGGAGGTCGGGTGTTCGATCCCTGCATTGGCCGAGAAAGTTCATCTCGATTTTCCGACGTGATTTCCCCTTGCCAGTGATGCAGACAGCTGCCTAGTCGTTCGGATGGGACGAAAAACCGAGGTCCCGTGTACACATTGGAGTGCACATAAAAGATCCCTTGGCAGTTGGAATTCAATATAAGAGTAGGCCATAGCGCCGCTGGCTGGGCAAAATTTCCCTCATAGCACACTGTATGGCGTATGCCCGTCTTCAATTAGCTCAGGTTAAGTGCATAACAGTAGGACGTTAAACCCCATTTCATTCATTCATTCATTCGTAAGCTGTGCGTTGACGCATTTCTTGACAATCTGGTCGTAGATGGCAATACCAATCGATAAATTATAGTGCGTTCAACAAAGCAAGGGTTTTTTTTCAGGAAAATATAAGATCATGGGTTGATTGCAATTATCCCGTTTAATTCACGAAAAAACACTAGCAGTCATCGGTCAATCAAACTCATTTACTATTTGAGAAAGAAAAAAAAAATGAAGTATTTTAATCACTACTCAGTTATAGTTGTTTTGTTAATTAATCTTATTTGATGGGCTTTCTTATCAGCAAATAACACGGGTGAGTACATAACACTTAGCAATGTCGTACACGCCATTGTGAAACTGAAAGTAGCTGACGAAGACAGTTAGGGCGCCGATTGTAAGTTCGCGTACAACTTGAAAAACCAAATGTCAGTATGGTATTTCTGACATAATTGGTTATCGGTGACCTGAAAGCTGGTAATCTCGACTCAAAGCGAGTAATCTCGACTCAAAAGTATAGTGTATAACCTACTTACTGTCTACAGTCGTCGCTAGTCTTCCTATAGTCATAAATGATTGTTTGTGGACGATTTACTACTCAGTAAGAAAGCCTGTGCCCAAAAAGAGTACTCGTCTGTTATTATTAGTATAATGACTTCCTCATGTGTGACAGGTTCGTTTGTTTTTAAAAACACTGTTTTCCGTTCCAAAAAATAGAAAAGTAATTTTTTACCAGATGATCATGGTTTTTCACCGAGACTAGATAATTTCTCTCGGTGTAAGGATATTATCGGTATGGATAAGTTCATGCCATAGATCTATGGTTCATACACGGTTGAGAAAATAGTCCCATTGGTTTGCTTAGCGGCAAATAGAGCGTGAATAAACTCTGTACTGAAAATTATGTGCGTGATCTATATAAACTGTCTTCACACACTCGATTTATAATTAGCGATACACAGGTACAGTGGCAAGTGTTATGCTTCTCAGGCTAATACCTCAAAAGTAACTCCGCGCGAAAACCCAGATTTTGGTACATGTAAAAGAAAAAGAAATAGTGCCTGTGCGCGTGCCAGTAATAGAAAAACTAAGAGTTCGCGCATAAAAATGCACGAACGTACCAGGCGCGATGTCATCAAGATCATTTATATTTAACCAGGACTCCTCTGGATCCAAAGGCAGAGTATATAGATTATCCTTGAAATAAAACATGGTACAAGCCGTATAGCAAACTGAATTACTGCCCTAAAGCTAAAGTCACTAAAAAGGAATGTTAAAATAGAACAATTATACAGCGTGTCTCAGTAGAACAATTGACTTGACTTGTGTAACATGTGACTCGCGTGACACGACTTTAAAGCCCCAATACCACTCTTGTTGTAACTGCATAATATGTTCCAATCTTTATTCTGGTCGACAATTGGTACTATTTTACAATATTTCAATTAAAAAATGATACAAATTTTATCTTAACGCACCTTTTTTTTAAAAATTGGAACAATTCAACTACATGCCGTAACATGGTTTGAAAAGCCTTATGTAAGCGCTTTCAAATGCAACTTGGATTTAAACATATTTTCGAACCCTCTGGACAAGTAAGATAGGTTGTAATGGATAATTTACACAACAGGTAGGATACTTAAACATCTTGTAGTTAGAAAAAGGCTAAAAAAAAAATTCTGGACCTGTCAAGCCAGCGAGAGTGTTATTGTCCCTTTAAGTAGTTTATTTTTAACTTGAAAATTAAATAGCATTACCAAAATACATTCAGATATTTGGCTTTCTATGCTTATTTATCATTAATATTTGTCAAAAAATAAAGTTATTTTAAAGGGGTGCTATTAAAGAAATATACTCGCGTGACCATCAAAATGAGGTAGTTTTCCGATCCAGAAAAATTGGGCATCAGCTTAACACATCAAATTTTTTTAACAGAGTGGACGATGAGCTTTTTGATATCATTTGTTCAAAATTGACCCAGATTGTTACAGAATGTTCCTGTTATAATCCATTTTATTCCATAATATCATGTTTATATTATACTTGCCATTTGAGGTCAAAGATTGCGGGTGGCCAATATTTATAGAAAATGTTATTATTTTAGGATGGCAAATAATGTTCGAAAAACAAAATAATTTTGAAATTTTCATTTTTGATAGGATGTTTTGATAGCTTGGAATGGCTGCTATCAGATCGTAACTTCCTGAATTATGATCCCTGATTGTCCGAAAAATCCCCTATTGTCCCTCTGGAGGTCACGATTAATATCCAAATTAAAAAACGTTTGACTCTAACACCATTTCACCCTATGGAAGGTTGAGTTCGAATTTTTAAAAAATCATACCATAATTGCCAGACAAAATGGCGGCCGTTTGTACGCGAATAGTGTAAAAATATGGCATATTAAAGTTGTGGGCCCTGTAGAGGTCACAATTTTAATTTGATAGTGATGAAACTTGAAATGCATGTTTATAACCTAAAGATCTTGTTTCTTTTTGATATTTGCGCATATCAAATTGTAACTTTAATGAATTATGGCCTTTGATAGTAGGAAAAATCACTTTCTGTATTGCTTGCCCTCTATCAATCTTTCGAAAATGTGGGCGTATCCTGCCTGGCAGTGCCAGCTTACTATCTTTTTATGCTACGATGGCTCACACTACATTAAGATCTGACCAGTTGCACTAGAGGTTAGAAGGTCACGTCGTTCGAGAAAGTTTTAACCATATGACACCAGACATTGATTAATCAATCAGAGTTAATGTTTCTAGTGGTTTTCCCACAGTTCCGTGCATGTCACGACAAGAAGTCGCCATAACAGATGGTTTCATTGGCTGATTCCCCTTACCATCCAGAATGCCAGTAATGTAACAACTCTTCCAGATCCTAGCTAGGTGAAGCACAGACAAATAAAACAAAATTTTGAACTATAAAAAAGCAAAACGAAATAAAATCTGTGTTTTAATCAGATTGAATAGCAACAAGCACGGCTCAGTTTACTTGCCATGCAAGTGACTATTTAGATGCACCCTGTGTCAAGCAAAATAATTTTTTGTTCACAACTTAATAATGTTTGAACTATTGGTCCACTGCTTTAGCAGCCAGACTATAAGATAAGGATGTTACAAAAAATGGAACATACCGGTACACAATTTTAGACTATATTTTAATATCAAAATTATTTTTTTTACAGTTATTTGCTAGTGGATTATGTCAAAGAGGTAGAACTGATAAAGAAGGAATATTTGGATTTTTGTCTCCTGATATTGATAAAGAAATAACACGGGGATCCCGTCTGGTATTTAATTTCTTTCAAGATTTTAAATGGATAAAATTAAGACTTTAAAATGTATTATCATGTATCAGTGTACCCAATACATTACAGGGCTAGAAATTCGTCATTTTTTGCGAGAATCTAAGATTCTCATATATGCAATCTGCATGAATCCTCCCAATCTTGATTAAAGATACATTATGTAACATTTAGATAAAGAAATAGCCATTCTTGCTATAATAGATGGAAAATAGATGATGTAAAATGAATTATTTGAAAAATTCATTTGTATTACTCTATTGCAAGTGAAGATATCGGCCTTTAGGGTTTGACAGACGTGTGCAATAATTTCAACCAAGGTCCTGATTGATCGAAGCTAAGTCTTGGTCCGCCATATTTGATTAAATCAAAGTATCGCCAAACCGTTTTAATCTGTTTAATATCGGAGAAATCTAATGCCATTGACAGTTGATTAAGGCCTTGACCAGTTAATTAATATCTTTAAATGGCATTTAGTGAAAGTGTCATATAATAACAAACAGCTTTATGGATAACATTCACTAGGTTTATTAACTGCAACGTTGCAATGAGGACACTCTCATAACGGTGAGAGTGTCCTCATTGAAACGCTGCAGTTAATAAACCCAGTTAATTAATGTCTAATTAATACTTTAGAAAACATTTCAGGCCCAAAGAAAGACCTGCAATAGGCAGATTTAGATCTTGCATAATGCATGTTTAAAAATACTGTCTATAGTAAAAAAACAAAATTGTGTTTTTTAAAATCTAAAACACCCAAAAAACAACAACAATGACACTAGAAAATATCTTTTAAAATGGGTGTTTGCACTTTAATAACTCTGCATAGACTTTAATTTCAAAACACCGTTTGATAATAACGCTTGAAAATTTCAAAAATGGTTTAGTATGGCTTAATTCTTAGGGGTTTAGAAATTGACGACCTGTTCAATTATCTAAAGCCTTAATTACTAGCCAAGCACTTTCATTCCACCAATTTCGAACCGCTCAATCTCATTGTTGAATTTCACAGCGTGATATATATTGGTTTCGTCGGTCACCAATGCGAATATATTCAGTCCAAAAAATCAAATTTGTTCTTACGTTTTAATATGTCTGTTGGCCCTGGCTTCGGACATTAAATTGATTGCCATATAACGGAAATCAGTGTATCATTCCAAATCAGACCTGTCAACCCCTCAGAGCTGAAATGCAGTAGGGTAGTGTAAAAAATTCCCGTAAGAAAAACCTTATACCAGTATATCATGTTTTCCAATGGACAAAAAAACCTGCCCTGGAAGAATAACCAGATACAGGTTTAAAGAAAACCTTAATATAAATATATTTAGAAAGCAGGTTATTCCGGGCATATAACATACCCAAAAGATCAGAGATTTACTGTTACCGGTTTATAAAAAAAACAATATCACACAGCAACAATGCTAAAAAATCATTCGTTATTTTGTCGTTTAATATTAATATTTTCTTTTATAAGTTTTCAAAGGTGCTGAAGACAAATATTGTAGTAAAATCATATTTCCTGTTATAATGTGTAATTTAGAACAATGTATATATTAGTAGTCTAAGTTTGTATATTCTAACTTTGGTGAGTTTAACTTAAGTTAATTTCCTTAATTAATTAGCAACTTGGTGCTAGTGGTTGGAAGATTAAGGTTGTTGATTGGGTAATCAAGTTTGGTAGTTTATTTTAATCTTCTAATCATCAAAGAAGCCGCCACAGCTTTACTATTGAAATTAAGTTTCTGGGTGTACAAAAAGTCTATTGTTTTTTATACGCCCACATTTTCATGTGGACGTATTATGTCGTCGCCCCTGTCCGTCTGTCCGTCCGTCCGTCCGTCCGTCCACAATTGTTTGTGGACCCTCTACAGGTCACAATTTTTGTCCGATTTTGACGAAACTTGAAATATAGGTTTATCCCCATAAGATCTAGGCTGCTTTCGATATTGGCACGTATCGAATCAAAACTTCATGGATTATGGCCCCTGACTGTACGAAAAATCACGTTTTTAGCTTGTGGACCCTATAGAGGTCACAATTTTGTACCGATTTTGATGAAACTTGACATGCATGTTTATATCCCAAAGATCTTGGTTCCTTTCGATATTTGCGCCTATCGGAACATAATTTCCTGAATTATGGCCCCTGATTGTCCGAAAAATCACCTATTTTAGCTCGTGGTACCTCTGGAGGACACAATTATTATCCGATTTGAAAAAACGTTCGATTATGTCACCGTTACACCCTAAGTAAGGTTGAGTTCAAATTAAAAAATGGTATATCCAGGTTGTGGACCCTGTAGAGATCACAATTTTAATTTGATTTTGATGAAACTTGAAATGCATGGTTATAACCCAAAGATCTTGGTTCCTTTAAATATTTGCGCATATCGGATCGTAACTTTCTGAATTATGGCCCCTAATTATACGCCAAATCGTCTTTGTTTAGCTTGTGGTCCCTTTGGAGGTTACAATAATTATCCGATTTAAAAAATCGTTTGATTATATCACCTTTACACCCTAAGAAAGGTTGAGTTCGAATATCGGTAAAATTGGACCAAAATTGCCATACAAAATGGCCGCCATTCGTACTCGAATACTGTTAAAATATGGTATATCAAGGTTATGGACCCTGTAGAGGTCACAATTTTAATTCGATTTTGATGAAACTTGAAATGCATGGTTATAACCCAAAGATCTTGGTTCATTTCGATATTTGGGCATATCGGATTGTAGGTATATCAAGGTTGTGGACCCAGTATAGGTCACAATTTTGATTCAATTTTGATGAAACTTGAAATGCATGGTTATAACCCAAAGATCTTGGTTCTTTTCGTTATTTGCACATATCAGATCATAACTCCCTGAATTATGGCCCCTGATTGTCCGAAAAATCGCCTATGGTCCCTCTGGAGGTCACGATTATTATCTGATTTAAAAAAACGTTTGACTCTATCACCGTTACACCATATGGAAGGTTGAGTTTGAATTTCAGGGAAATCGGACCATAATTGCCAGACAAAATGGCCACCGTTTGTACGCTAATAGTGTTAAAATATGGTATGTCAAGGTTGTGGACCCAGTATAGGTCACAATTTTAATTTGATTTTGATGAAACTTCAAATGCATGTTTATAACCTAAAGATCTTGATTCTTTTCGATATTTGCGCATATCAAATTGTAATTTAATGAATTATAGCCTTTGATTGTAGGAAAAATAACTTTCAGTTTTGCTTGTTCTCTATCCATCTCTCGAAAATGTGGGCGTATCCTGCCTGGCAGCCGCTGGTTTAATTTAAACAATATTTGATTTAAATAAGATACATGTTATTCATTATAAACTGTCAAAAGTTAAGGATTCAAAAACTAATCAAAGGCTTATATTAATTTGTCTCCTTATTTAATAAATATTCCAAAATAGGCGTATGATATATACACTTCACATACAAATACATTAACAGTGCTGTATTTTGTATTCACTATTAATCGTGCATGCAAGTAATTTAATAGTTAGTGACATTTACATTTACAGTGCCTTACCATTTTATAATACATTTAGAGGCCGTCAGATGTATAATAACCGAGAATTCAGTTAGTATTCTACGATGGTTATTGTAGTCTTTTAGATAAATGTATAAATTTGTGGACTGTATTAAAAATGTACATATTCAGTTGCAAGGTAGTATTACTATCGCTGTTTGAATTCTAACATTGGTAAACTTTGGACAATGTAACAAATAATGATCTGTGTCCTCTATTGTTATTTTCAGCCTTCGGTACCGTAACGGTATCCCACAAATTATGATTCCCTAAAATTTAAACTTTATTGGCATGAAATGCTTAGGTTTAGTTTTGTGATTATCATAGTTTCGATAATCGTCGGGTTTCGACACATTGGTCGTTCTCATTATCCTGATCCATTATGATAATAGAATAATATCCAATATGCATTCTTTACTTTGCATGCCAAATGAAGCGACAGTAAATGGATTTCACCTATAAAATTCTCTTCAGAAAGACGGTTATTGGTATTTTGTTTATTTCCATTTAAGGGCTATAAATTATTTTCTAACCGACCAAACGAGATAATTATAAAATCATCACCGCTTTGATTAGTTATTCGGTGTAAATAATGGATTATCGGCGGCCTTATCATTGTCGGTTATCAATCAATTAATCCCTAATACCGTACGTTAGAAGTGATTACAGATTAGCATTACTCAATGACACGAACAGCGTGTTGATTAATTTACGATCTTTTTATTAACACTCCATGGCTATCTATATTATATGATCAGAATTATGTTGCTTCATTGGACGTTAAATCTTTAATAAACAAACAACAACAACAATTGCTTCTGCCACTTTTCATAGTGAATCGCATGTAGATAACCCATAACATTGCCCAAATCTAATTTCTATCAATCACTTGAACCTCGATCCGGCTACGGAACCACAATGCTTTGCACGCGTTGTCTGGGCCAATCAGCAAGCGAGTCGTGTTGGCAGCATAGCAACAAGCCGAGGTTGTTTACAGTTTTAGGGGTTTTGTATTCGTTCAAAATGAATTCACTGGCAATTCTTTGGTCATATTTATAAACTTGAGATTCTTCGCTTTACAACAATGCCAATTAATATGCAAGAGTAATGAGCGGTCGCCCGCTGCTAGCGAAGAAACATAACGAATTTCACCGATAATTTTAAGAAATATGACAGATTTATGAATGCGGTACCCGTACAAAACGTTCAAATAAAGGCGTTCTCAAATCTTGTATTGGTATTTTGACTTTTTGTATCGATAGATAGTATATTAATAGATCCATTTTTGTTAAAATCTCAATTTCGATCAAAATCAATTATTTTAATTATTTTGTATGTAGTCCAAAATTAGATAATGCGCATTGCGACTCAAGATGCCATGGGGAAACACAAATGTATCTTATTTGAATAGAATATTGTTTAAATTAAAATAACAATAGACTTTTTGTACACCCAGAATCTTAATTTCAATTGTAAAGCTGTGGCTGCTTCTTTGATGATTAGAAGATTAAAATAAACTACTAAACTTGATTACCCAATCAGCAACCTTAATCTTTCGACCACTAGCACCAAGGTGCTAATTAATTAAGGAGATTGACTGAAGTTAAACTCACCAAAGTTATAAAATACAAACTTAGACTACTTATATATAATGTATACATTGTTCTAAATTACACCTATAACAGGAAATATGATTTTACTACAATATTTGTCTTCAGCACCCTTGAAAACTTGTAGAAGAAAATATTGATATTAATAGGTGGAAAAGGTGATTTTGAGATTATGCTTATACATATGATTTTATTAGTTTTTCAAGTAGATCTCAGCATTCTTCTCACAAAACTTTTTACAGATTGAAAATCGGATGAAAATTTATTTTTTTATTGAGGCTCAAAGTTGCGATTTTTGACTTTTCGCGGAAGAAAGGTTTTTCAACATATTGAATAGGTCATTTTTGGTGTTTTTTGCAATACCATACTTAATTTCATATCAAAACTATCAAAAATGTAGATGTAAATTCATGAAATACAACTTTAAGGCTAACTATGTATAAATTTTCAAATTCGTGTAACAATTTTTCTCGTTTCCTTAGCAACTCGAAAATACCTAGGTTTTCTCAAAAATTCCATTTTGCCAACGTGATTTTGGTCAATTTTTTCATCAAAAATGGTCTTGTCCATGTTATATCTGAAATAATTAACCTGGTTGTTATGCATTTTAAAATCAGTAGCTATCAAGTAAGATAAACAGAAAAAAAATTAGCAAAAATATCCATAATTATGCCTTATCTCAAGAGCTAGATATGTGTTCATTTTTGAACAATTGTCCGCGGCACACATTTGCCTATTTTGGGGGCGTTTTGGGGCGATTAATAAAATAAGAAGGAATGGGGATACACAAGTGAAATTATGGGAATATGTCAAAAAGTTTGTGAATTTTTAAAATTACATATTTCCAATCTGCCATTTATTATCAATTTTGAGCAACCAAAACGGAAAAAATGCCATTTTTGACCATTTTCAACAGTCTTTACCGTAACCCAAAAAATGATCACTAGATTTAAAAATAAGCATTTTAAAATATTTGAAACCTGTGTAATGTCAAATGATACAGATTTTATAAGTTCAAGCAAAATATTAAGGAAATTTGGTGGTTACCATGGCAACCACTTTATATTTTTAAAAAATGCATCATTTTCCGATAATTTTCTCATTAATATTAATTTTTATATTATTTTAAGTCAGTAGCTACTGGGGAAGATTGAACAAATAAATAATAACAACATATTTATATGCCATCTCTTTATATACTGGAAAGGGGTTCCCTTTGAAAAAAAAGACATTCCGCAATAGGAAATTGCCAAATTTTAGGCCTAAAAAAATATATGAAGGAATTAAGATTTTCAAGTGAAATTTTGTGTTTTAGATATTTTAAAATTAACATATCTTTACCCTTGTATATAATTTCATATAATGTGGTTATTATGTTATAGTAACCAAACTGAAAAAAAAACCCCTCCAAAAATGCAATATTTATATCATTTTCAACGAATTTGGCCATAAAGATAGGTATTAAATATTTCCCCAAAATCACAATGAATTAAACATAATAAATAATTAGTTTAAGAACCGATATATAATGATAAAATATTGAATAAACTGTGAGTGGAACTTTCTTCTTTGTGACACTGACAATCAGTTATCTGATTGACGGACGGCTATTTTTATTGACTAACCACGGCACTAATCTCAAAAGGAAATGTTGTAAATCGTCAACGGAAATCCAGAATTTGAGCGATTATTTAAATTATTTTTTGTTAGCGTTAATTCTTTTGAAATTCCAATATTATTTGGGTATTACAATGGTCAGAAATCATATTATTATAATATTATTATCCCTACCTACGCTAAGTAAAAGTGTGTTCAATTCAACCGTACAGGAAATGGTTCTCATCGTATCGTGGCGTACTGTGTTGATAATATTTTCCGATTTCATTTTCATTCTTGTGCACATTAAATACTTTAAATTAGGCATCATAACAAAGAATTTAGTAATTTAGAACATTGAAGTACGTGTCCATGTTACGCAATTTATTAATTGTCGAAAAATATTTGGTTTTAAACATCCAGACGAGACGTGCGATCTACTTTAGCTGAACATGTGAGTTCCGACTAGAGCTATTTTTAACGTTGAACTTCGACCCAATGTTTTCGGTACGGGTCCTCTTATTGGACAATCCTTGTAAACATAATTATCATTGGTTAAGTTTTATTTTTTTCGCGGGAATTTAGCAATTGCACTTTGACCTGTCGCTGAATAATAATAGAAAGACCATATATGGGAGCAGTCACGTGGCACAACAGTGGTTCTGATAGTAGAAGTCGAGGCGAGAATGAATTCTTACTTTGATTGCTCTAATTTATATAATAATAGTCATGATAAACCCTGAATTTTTTTGCAGGCAAGTCCTTTATTTATTTAAAACACACCACGTCCCCTTGTTCACAACGTAACAACTCTGTCTAGACTTAGAGATTTTTCTCAACGTAACCATGCTTTTCTTTGACATTGCAGACGACGTCATGGCTTCCGATTGCGTTATTTTTCTATTCTGAAAAAATCACGTTGTATACCATTTTCAAGTGCTAAATTTTAGAGCTTACTATGCTCCGATTTTGTTGATTTTAATAGCATTGAAACGACAATAAAACGAAGTTTCGATCTGGATGCGATATTGACAAATCGCCTCAAAAAAAGATTTTGTGAATAGAATTTTCAACTTTAAAAAAAATGCCTGATATTTCGAAATGCTAACATCGCATCCAAGACCGATCGAAATGTCGTTCATTTGTCTTTCTAATGATATTAGAATGAAATAATAATAATTATAAGCTCTAAATAAAAGTACTTGAAGTGGGGTACCCCCATTTAAAAACGTGACAAAAAATTTCAGCATAACGTCAAAACACGGGGAAATTGACTTTTTTAAACTTACGTTTATGAAATTGATAAAATGAACACATACATAAAAATTATATCAAACAAAAGCACAGGATATCTGCTTCCAAAATATTTTAAAATTATTACAAAAGATTAAATAGCCAGTGTATGACGTTAAGTTTAAAAGGGGTTACAAATCGGAAAAAAACGACTTTCTTCCAACGGAGCAATGGAGCTGTGACACCTAATATTAAACGACAAAATAAGGAATGATTTAATGGCATGGTTGCTGTGTGATATTGTTTTGTTTTTTATAAACCTGTAAGTGTAACGGTAAATCTCTTTGATCTTTTGGGTATGTTCTATGCCCAGAATAACCTGCTGGCTAAATATATTTATATAAGTTTTTCTTTAAACCTGTATCGGGTTATTCTTCCAGGGCAGGTTTTTTTGTCCATTAGAAAACATGATATACTGGTATAAGGTTTTTCTTACGGGAATTCCTAACTAGAATTCTCATGTTATGTACTTTTAAATCAAATAAAAACCAAGTACGAACAATCAAAACCATAAAGCAAACAAATCTTACATCTCCCACACGGAAGACATGAAATAACTAGAAACTGGAACTTTCAACTATCACTCTACAATAAATACAATATGTCTGCCTTTTGCCCGAACTTACAGCATTCGCACAAAGGGAAACAATAACTCTTATATCACCCCACGGAAACCCATAAATAACTAACTAGAAACTCAAACTCCTAGTCCTACTATTACTCTACAATAAAAAAAATATGTCTGCCTTTTGCCCGAACTTACGGCATTCGCACAAAGGGAAACAATAACTCCACGGAAACCTATAAATAACTAACTAGAAACTCGAACTCCTAAACCACTACTACAATACTAAACTCTATTACGAAGAACCAGCTTGCCCCGAGCGAAATGAGTGATCATTCCAGCGAACTCGCTTGTCACCGAAAACAGAGTCCTACCCCCTTTAAAGTTTGAAACGCTACTAAACTCTACTCCGAAGAACCAGCTTGCCCGAGCAAAACAAGTGATCATTCCAGCGCAACTCGTTAGTCACCAGAAACGGAGTCTCCTTTGGGAATGCTTACCGCAGAGCGAAATATGTGAATATTCCAGCTGAGGTCCACAACCCCCTACCGTTTCACTACAAATGGCTAGATAGCGACCCTATATTCCCTCCTACATGTCCCGCATTGCGTCAAGCACGTGCATAACCCTTGACCCAGCCTGCAAATCCCGATTGAGAACTCGCTCCCCATTGGCTGGCTGTCACCGCTGCCATCCAATTAGAGGCGCCGAACTACACAGTCCAAGCCTTTCAACAATACAGCGGGTTTTTAGAATTTCCACACGGTCTGTCAGGACGTTCCACTCTGACGTAGTATAGAGAAATAGTTACGGATGGTTTCGATGTGTGAGCAAAATTAAGGTAAGGCAAAGTTTATTCTAATGCTCCCTATAAATGAAACACTCACATTGTCCAATGTCAGAACCAATCGCCTGACCCTAAGAAAGGCGTGAAAAAGAGCCAATCCCAGCATACTCTTAATTATTTCAGAAAGCAGACGAAATAAGATTACCCTGAAATGTCACCTAGAAGCAAGTGGATCTGGAAAGACAAGAGTTGGAAAGAGAAAGGGGTACAAAAATAAAACCTTTCTGGATCTGGAAAGACCAGAGTTGGCAAGAGAGGGGGGGTACCGGAATAACATGTCGGATGGATCTGGAAAGACATGAGTCGGCAAGAAAGACAAGACAGCTTCCACAAAATACGAAACCCCCACATTCCCCCAACGTTAAAACCGAACGCCGGACCACAATCAGGCGTGAGAACAGAGAGACCTCACCGGGACAGCGAAGTGCCGCAGCCAAATGACAACCAAGTGATTTCTCCATTATTTTAACATTTAATTACATAATTACATCTTTGACAACTTTTCACATTCACCATTCAATAGCGTCCACCTCGTTCTCCGGCAGTGGTACTGGTCTCCCCAACTCATCTTGTAACACCATATTACCATTTCCCTCCACCATCCTTAACCGACTATCCCTAGGTATGGAATTTCGTCCCAGAGCCAACAACGGATGCGGAACTACCCTGCCCCGTGCCCGAGACGCCTCAGCGCGCAGGTCCTTTTAGGTGGCAGCACATCACCGGGTGAAATGTAATCGGGATTCCTCACTTCGCTTTCCTGCAGAATAGCATTTCCCTCATGGTGTAAGCGAATATGGCGCTTACCCCGGGCAGAATTTCCCATACATATATAAAATAAAAACCAAGTACGAACAATCCAAATCAAAAGACAGAATTCGAAGTCCTAAAAACGTTATAGGCAAAATAGTGTATTAAGCAAAATAGTGTAATCAGCAAATGGACTGCTCCTCGTGTACAAAAATACACGACAAGCAGTGGTAACAGGTGTCCGGAAGAGTAAGCTTACCCTGCCTGGCGCCACACCCGCCATAGCTGCATCCAATCTATTAGGCGAAATGTCAGTCAAATAGCTTGATTAGCCAATGAACTATAGTATGCAAAATGCACGTGATGAACTGTCTTAACGATGTTGTAGACATTATCAGGGTGATAGTAACAGTATACGTGTCCATTAAAAATATCTAGAATAATAGCCGAGAGAGACACGTTATATTTACCAATCAAATCAATATGACGGCCATAAAACTTTTTAAAGGCCTTAATAAGTTTAGTGCGCAAGTATCCTTGTAGTTGAAGCTTAGATGACAAATGCCTCGATCTACTTAATGAAGGGCTAAAACATCATCAATATATCGATAAGTGAAATTAAAAAGTCTGACTGATCGTTTGTTTGTTTTTACGAGCATCTGTATGTACTCGGCTTCGTACGAATAGAGAAACAGATCAGCAAGCAAAGGTGCACAGTTGGTGCACTAAACATCTCAGACCTACACATTTTTCCATGTGTACACTCTTCCAGTGAGTGCCAGTGCCCCCTATACTTTTTTAATGTCAAATAAATAATACTGCCATACTCGGTCACAGGGCATGGCATCCCACCCTCTGGAAAAGACTCCCTAATGTTCTCTTGAAATTGGGCAAGCTCCTGTTGATCTACAAATATTTCCATGTCACTATAGCTGAAATTACAGAGCACAGCCTAATCAATTTTACTAATCTACAGCAAAGTACTACAGAGATAGCTACCTTTATTTACAAAACTCAGATAAATTTAACCTATATAATACAAATCATTTTCTATTTGATACCCATGCTATGTAACTATAACATCTCATTAATCCACCTTTCTAATTTCTGTAGGTGAATATGGTATTTTCGGCTTTACTATCCGACCTAAAGTCAGCTACCTAAATAACCGTACAGCACCCATAACGGAAACATTACTCCCTAACAAATCACCTACTTCAATATAGATATACCGAAGAAACTATTTATTTTACTTATTTCCAGAAGGTGAGTACAGTACTTTCGGCTTTACCATCAGACCTAACGTCAGCTACCTAAATAACCGTACAGCACCCATAACCGAAACATTACCTATTTTAACGGTGCGCGGAAAAAAAGTCACAGTAAAAAAGTCACAAATTTGCTTGGGTAAAAAAAAACACAGGAAAAATGGGATGGATTTGGCACCGCTGACACGATCTCTGCACAGATTTCGTAGCTGTGTCTGATTCTTTACAAATTTATTTTTGACCTTTCTGACGGGTCGATTGCCGATGGCATCCTGGGTGACGACAGTCTGGACTGTGGCTGATTCCTTCTGGAACCACTCCACCACTCTCCAGATGGATGGATGGTGTTGGCCGACAAGATTGTAGAACTTGTTGTTGTTCCATCCCCCGCAGATGTTGTTGGTACAGGGGTCACTGTTCATGGTTGCGTCATGTACGTTCCAAACTTCAGGACGGAACATGGGGGGGGGGTCTTCTCATGGAAAGGGTTAGGCCTTGTAGTGGGGTACTAGTCCTAGTGTCTGGACATGTCGCCAGGTTGACTGTGTCAGGTGGTAGAAGCATCCTTTGGCTGCCACGTCTCTACCAAACACGACAAGCAAAGAGCGCAAAATACTGTCTTTGAAATCAGTCACGATCGTTTCTACAAACATCTGATGGACAAGTTCTTCACACTTATCAACAATATAAATTGTGACTTTTTTACCTGTGACTTTTTTACCTGTGACTTTTTTTCCGTGACTTTTTTTCCGTGACTTTTTTTCCTGTGACTTTTTTTCCTAGATTCATTTTAACATAGATAGAAAGAGGGAACTATTTACTTATCAACTATCCTCAAACTATTCCCAAATCCTCCCTGTGTACCTATCTATTATTCTACTTATTTTTCCGAAGGTGAATGCGGTGTTTTCGGCTTTACTATCCGACCAGTGCGAGTACGCACCGGAGGTAATGATTCCTGCCCTACCGAATCCTCTTGTTCAACCTCAGACATATCAGACTTAGTACTCTCAGAAAAGGATGTCACCTCATCCGAAGTATCTACCAGCCAACTTCAGGGGCGCTCACTCCGGCGTAACTCTTTAACTGATTAATGTGTACCGAAACCTTAGGCCTTACCTCTGACTGTTGAATAACATACGTAAGCTCAGTTAATTTCTACATTTTAAATCTTTATCATAATTTTGTTTTTGTCTTACAGCAGCGTTACCTAGACTGATATGCGCCAGCAAACGCCGCCATCATTGCAGTTTGGAGCCACTCCGCATATTCAATAGGGCAGAAATCGTTTTGTCAAAAATTAAATCAATAGGACACGCAATTTCCCTGCCCAACATAAGCAAATTGGGAGTACACTGAGTGGAGGCCTGAATACTACTTCGATATGCCATCATCAAATATGGAAGGAATGAATGAAATGGGGTTTAACGTCCTACGCTTAAGCACTGTACCTGGGCCAATTGAAGACGGGCATACGCCATACAGTGTGCTATGAGGGAAATTTTTGCCCGGGCAGCGGCGCTACGGCCTACTCTTATATCGAATTCCAACTGCCAAGGGATCTTTTACGTGCACTCCAATTTGTACACGGGACCTCGGTTTTTCGTCCCATCCGAACGACTAGGCAGCTGTCCTTATCAGGCCCTCCTTCTGCATCACTGACAAGGGGAAATCACGCCGGAAAATCGAGATGAACTTTCTCGGCCAATGCAGGGATCGAACACTCAACCTCCAGGCTAGCGAACCAGCGCCTTATCCACTTAGCCACCGTGATCCCTAAATATGGAAGGAAGTCATCCGAATCATCCTTATGTTCATTGCAGAAGATCCCTAACATTTGTTTCAAGGTCCAATTAAATCGTTCTACAAAGCCATCCGATTGGGGATGATAGTGGGTAGTGCAAGTTTTATTGATATCCAACAGTTTACACATCGCAGCAAAAAGTTGAGACTCAAGTTCTCTTCCCTGATCGAAATGGATTTGACCCAGACAACCAAATCTACAAACTACTTCCGTAACCAGTTTATCAGCAACCACTAGAGCAGTGTGGTTGGGAATAGCAAACGACTCTGCCCACTCTGTAAAATAATCACCTACTACCATAATATATTCATTGCCATCCATAGTCACAGGAAGAGGACCAAAAATATCTATTGCTATGCATTGCATGGGACCACTATACTTAAACTGCCCAAGAGGAGCCTTACCCAATTCGGGTTCAGGTTTACACCTGGCACACAGATCGCACGTCTCACACCAGCGACCGTATCGACTTTGTCTTGCCAGACCAATAAAATCGCCTCTTTATGCTGTCGATGGTCGGTCCCTACCAAAATGTCCAGCTATTCTCTGGGTATGACATTGTGCGAATAATTCATCTCTGATTTCCTGTGGTGCCACCAGCTGCAAGTAGGTATTACCCCGTTTCTGACCATTTCTACGATACATTAAATTTTCTTTCATCTCCAGATTATTCCATTGTGACTACAGCATCCTAGACTCATTATCCAGGGATTTGATACGTGCTCGCGCTGGACGCTCCAATTGTTCTGCCCTTAATTCATAAATGGGTCCTATACCTGGATCCCCTTTTTGCATTTCCCTAATAAAATGTTCCACCTCAGTATACGACGGTAGCCAATTACGTTCTGCGGTACCTGGCAATTCCCCATCTTCCCCTAAACTATGAATAATATTTTTATACGTCCACATGGAAATATTATGTCGTCGCCCCTGTCTGTCCGTCCGTCTGTCCACAATTGTTTGTGGACCCTCTACAGGTTACAATTCTTGTCCGATTTTGACAAACTTTAAATATAGCGTTATCCCCAAAAGATCTCGTCTGCTTTCTATATTGGCATGTATCGGATCAAACTTCATGGATTATGGCCCCTGATTGTACGAAAAATCACATTTTTAGCTTGTGGACCCTATAGAGGTCACTTTTTTGAGCCGATTTTGATGAAACTTGACATACATGTTTATAACCCAAAGATCTTGGTTCCTTTCCATATTTGTGCCTATCAGAAAGTAATTTCCTGAATTATGGCCCCTGATTGTCCGAAAAATCACTTATTTTAGCTTTAGTCCCTGTGGAGGTGACAATTATTATCCAATTTAAAAAAAACATTTGATTATATCACCTTTACACCCTAAGGAAGGTCGAGATCGAATTTCGGGAAAATCGGATCAAAATTGCCATACAAAATGGCCGTCGTTTGTACGCGAATACTGTTAAAAAATGGTTTATCAAGGTTGTGGACCCTGTAGAGATCACAATTTTAATTCGATTTTGATGAAATTTAAAATGCATGGTTATAACCCAAAGATCTTGGTTCCTTTAGATATTTGCGCATATCGGATCGTAACTTACTAAATTATTAGCATTACCTCATCAAAATTTCATTTAACAGATAATGTGTTTTTCTTCTTTATACTGCATGCAGGCTGCTTCAAAGGTGAAAAAACTTTTTAAATTTTCAAAATCGGTCTATTAATAAGTTTTCTATGAACGTTTTCCTCAGCGTAGATGGTGGTATATTTGAGATAAAAAGTGACATATATACTTATCTGTAAGAAAAACATGTCCTTGAAATAAGGCATCTTGAGGCTAAAGCATGTCTTTTAAAGATCCTACAATAATTCTGGCAATATCAAGAGCAACGAGTTGAAATTTTGCAGTCATGATGGAAAATGGATGGCGAGTTTAAATATGTTGTCAAATTGCCGCTACAACACATGCCTTCCGTGGAATGGTGGCCATCTTGGATTTCCTTTTAAAACGGACATTAAATTGTCCTTGAAATAAGGCATCTTGAGGCTAAAGCATGTCTTTTAAAGATCCTACAATAATTCTGGCAATATCAAGAGCAACGAGTTGAAATTTTGCAGTCATGATGGAAAATGGATGGCGAGTTTAAATATGTTGTCAAATTGCCGCTACAACACATGCCTTCCGTGGAATGGTGGCCATCTTGGATTTCCTTTTAAAACGGACATTAAATTGTACTGTAATCATTAAGTCAGCATTAAATGACACTGCACTGTTATTCAAATTGCTTAATTTTGCAGTCAATAAAGTTAGTTTGATCTTGTTCATGACTCCGAAGAAAAATGGCGGCCATTTTGGAATCCAAGATGGCCGACTTGCCAGATTCCAGCTCCGTCTGTTGTCATTTATTTGGTGCTCAACATACCGGTAATGGGTTGTAATATATCAAACTAAAGGTATTGAAAAGTACATGACAGTTTCAAAATGCTCAATTACCACCTGAGAAAATATAACCGTCGTGTTTCATTAGGAATTAACATTGATAATGAGACCCCTATTAGCTTCTGAAAGTTCTGCCTAAAGCTGCGACTTGCCTGCGAGTGATCCCTTAATTAAATTATTTGTGCTAACTACATGTAAACTGGGTTGTGTTTTTTTTTATTTTAATAACTTTATTACTTAAATAACAAACTATCAACTGTTGTTCATAAAGAGATAACTAAAAACAGATACTAATATATAGCCTACCCACATCGTATTTACACTATTCAATTATATTATAAATTTTATTTTTTGTCAAGATCATTCAAATCAAAGACTCAAAGCAAAGAGATCATATTCATATTATAAACATGAGTTATGCCTCTATTTTTTTTTTTAATCAAAATGATTATTTGAGAATAGATACATGTGTAGTTTACCTGATTGTTGAGAAAATATTTTGTAAATAAGCTTTATTATAGTTTTAAATAATTTTATTAATATCTATATTTTTCAGACATACGAGTTTGTCTTCGGTTTCAAGACCACGTTCAGTCAAATAACCGTTATTTCCACCTTCCACCCCTAGAACTGAAATGTCACGCGAACTTGTCCAATCAGACGGAACTAAATCAATCACGTGATGTAAATACAACGCGTCATCAGGGGCCGCCATTTTAGTACGAATGGAATCGCCCACAGATTTTTTCACGGATCAAGAAATCCGATCGACAATGAATTTCTGCGGCTTATTATTCTATGAAAATTTTTTTTATTACCGCCGAGACTTACATCATTATAATCTACGATATTTCATTAACGTACTCACTATTTAAAAATTCAAGCCGCAGCATAGGATCTCGGAAAAAATTGTCATCAATCTTTTAAAATCGCAAAAAGTAAACACGCGATTTTGATGAAATTTGCCGTTGAAGTTTCAGGGTATCTCCACATGATTGGTTTAAAGTTTCAATGTCGTAGGTGAAGAGGTTCCCCTAGCTATGGGAATCCTAAGCTATGTACCGCTCAAAAACCCGGGCGTGCGTTGAGCCCAAATTAGCTTTCTAATGGTAAAACAATGGCGCACTGTCAGTGACGTAATATTGCCGTCGGTACTTTTCAACTTGTGTTTTGAGTACATTATCAATAAATAACAAAAACGAAACCTATATCATTAAAAAGGTAATTTAATGGGCTTTTTAGTCTATAGGTTAAAATTGGTTGACTGAAATTGTCAGTTTCATAACGTTTTTATTTTCTTGGCTCTCTGTTCGTGAGGAGTGTAGGATACGAGTCAATACACTGCCTGAGTGTCGCACAGCGCTGACAGTGGATGTGGTGATGCTAAAATTATGGCCCCTGATTGTCCGAAAAATCCCCTATGGTCCCTCTAGAGGTCACAATTATTATCCAATTTACTGTTATACCCTACGGAAGGTTGAGTTCGAATTTCTAGAAAATCGGACCATAATTGCCAGACAAAATGGCCGCCGTTTGTACGCAAATATTGTAAAAATATGGTATATTTTGATGAAACTTGAAATGCATGTTTATAACCGAAAGGTCTTGATTCTTTACGATATTTGCGCATATCAAATTTTAACTTAATGAATTATGGCCTTTGATTGTAGGGAAAATCACTTTCGGTATTGCTTGTTCTCTATCCATCTCTCGAAAATGTGGGCGAATCCTGCCTGGCAGTGCCAGCTTACTACCTTTAATTTCCTTATTCCCATGTGCCAATGCCGAGGTCTGACTAAGCGGTGACTTTGAGTCCGCCTGTATCACACCCTCAGCACCTATCCCTACTTGTGGGCAAGCCGTGAAATAAGGCACCTGTCACTGACAAGAGTACCTGACATTTTCAACTTAGTGCCAGACATGTATTAATAATATCATTAAAAAAGACAATTCAGTGCCGGACAAAATGACAGGTACCACTGCCAGAGGTTTAGTGCCTGACAAACCCTGAATCTGTGCCTGACATTGTCAGTGACAGGTGCCTTATTTCAAGGCTTGCTTGTGGGTTATCGTCACCTTGTTTATTTTTAGATTGATGAAAACAGTCCCTACATGCATCATTAACGCACTTACGAGTGGGAACCCGCGACAGAGCATCCGCATTACCATGCAGTTTCCCCTGGCGAAGTTCCACCTCAAAATCATAGGTCTGCAACAAGGTCAACCACCTCGCCAACATACCTTCAGGCTGCTTAAAGTTCTGCAGCCATTTCAACGACGCATGATCCGTGCGTAGAACAAAATGCCGGCCATACAAGTAATAATGGAAATGATTAATAAAATATACAGCTGCTAACAATTCCCGCTTCGTCACACAGTAATTAACCTGGGTCTGACTAAGCATATGGCTAGCATAGGCAATGACCTTTTCTTGACCACTTTGTCTCTATGACAACACAGCCGCTAAAGCTATGCCACTAGCATCCGTATCAAGAAGAAATTCATCAGTTGTATTGGGAAGAAAAGTAAGTATAGGTAGGGTTACTAATTTCTTTTTATGATTATTAAATGCCTGTTTACAATCGTTATCCCACTTAAAGTTAATATGTTTTCTAGTTAAATGAGTTATAGAACTTGCAACAGAAGAAAGATTTTCAATAAATTTACGGTAATACCCTACCAAGCCCAGAAATTGCTTTGCTTCCTTGCTATTTTCAGGTTCAGGCCATTTGGACCAGTGTTGGGATTTCAAAATTTTAGCTGTCAGACATTTTTTTCCAAAAATAAAGGGCACAACTCTTATCGTTATTTAAGCAGGCGTTTTCAAACCACAATTAAGAATCACATGTCAACAAAATATTCAAATTCATACGTAATAAAAAAAATTAGAAGGAATGGAGATAGGTAAGTGAAATTATGGAAATATTTCAAAAAGTTTGTGCAATTTTTGATCATTTCCAACGGTATTTACCAGAACCCAAAAGGTGATACCACATTTTAAAGTAAACAGTTTAAAATAATTGAAACCCATGTGATATCAAATGATTTGGATTGTGTAAGTTTGAAAAAAATCTGAAGGTGTTTGGCCTTGGGCCCTAAGAGATGGGAAAGTGGTTCACTTTCGAAAAACATTCAGCTGTTAATAAGACATAAATAAACTATGAAGGAATTAAGATCTTGAAGGGACATTTCCTTTATAACTTATAAGTAAAATAAATATGTCTATGAATTATTAAAATTATTTACATTTACTCTTGCATATTACTTAATATTTAGTTGTTATAGCAACCAACAATGATACAAAAAAAAAACACTCTCAAAAAGCAATGTTGTACCATTTTCAATGGTGTTTACCATGACGAACCAAATGATCACCAGTAACATTATAAGTACGGTACCAGTAAGCATTTTATGAATTGTATAATTTTAGTGAAATATTATGGACTTTTGGTGATTGCTATAGCAACTACATAATTTTAAAAAAAGACAACAGTTGTTTCACTATCACTGTTCTCAGCATTGGTAGCTTACATCATTGTAATGTTACAAGAAGAATTCTGCTTTGACATATTATTTCTACTCAGACGATTGGCCAATAAATTATTCTCTAAAGTAAGCTACAGTAAAAGTAGTTACTGATAGGTTATGATTAAGATGTAGGCCTACCGGTAGTCATGTTATATTATAGAGGCCTATGCCTGGAATCTGCATTTTAACTCAAAGTCAAAGTCAAAGAATTGTTGTGGTTTTACTTCACTTTTGAATACTTTTATTATTCCTTTAAATTGGTAGGTTATATGGGCCTTACGTTTTTCGGTCCTTGCAACAAAATCTTGAGAGTCTAGGTGTTAAATATATTTCCCTAAAAAAAACCAAAGAATTAAAATTATAATAATTAGTATTATCATTCACATGAAATACTATACTTATCATAACTAAACCGGCCTAAACCAGTAGTTGTGTACGTTTCTCGGAAACACTGACAACCATCTGTATGACTTGTACCGCACCTTTACAACCCAGAATATTAATTTCTTTGTTATACGTTATGTCTTTAGTGGTGATTTGCTCATTTGGGCTTATTTTAATGTTCTAGTAGTACACTGTGGCATGTAAATTGCATATTATGAAAAGTTTTAAGCTAGTATGGAAAGTCTTTTTTGGGTCAAGCGACCCCCACCCACCCCATAAACATAATATTTTCATAGTATGAAAATATCATTTTCACCCCTCTAGACACCACCCACCCCAAGGACGATATCAAAAACTTTTCATAGTCATGCCCCCTGATACGGAAGGCAAAAAATTGACATTTCAATATGTATTTGGCCATAAACCTCGCTCTACAACGAGCGAGAGGCACCAACTCTAGCACGCACTCTAAAACAAGAAACGGGCCCAGCAATTAACTACACTTATGTTATTCCAGTCGAAATATTCGTCAACATTTCTTGGCGTGTTTATTTATTTATTTAAAAACATAAACCCCTTTCATAATATGATCATTAATGCCATAAAATGCCATCAAAATAGAATACTTTCTTCGACATTAGACGCGTATATTTGGGCCACGTATTTATTTCATAATTTCACGCCTCTCGCGAGATTTCTAATTCTGGTTAAGCATTCGGCAAATCTAGGTAGATTCTGGTACCCGGTTATGTTATCGACTACCTCGTAAAACTGTTTTTCTTTCAAGTTAAATCAAATTTTCTTCAAACAAGGAAACTTTACTCTGAAAATTCTAAACACGCTTCGAATGACGCAATTTTGATAACTTCTTTCTCAAACCTACAAGTTCGTAGGTACATATCACTTACCGTCATACAGCCGAAGCTAGATGTAGAGTAACAGAACCTGCCAAGGTTTGCCAAGTGCGGTACTACCGCGGCCGATCAGAAACAAAGTTAGCAATGTCCTCTATTGTTCGAATATGTATGTGTGTGAAATAGCTTTATTTAACAGATCGCTTCCACCAAAGTGATATCGCAGACAACTTTAAATGACTGTCTTTTGATTTTGGCGTTATATACCCTTACAATATGTGACATCTATGACTAGTTTATACATATTGTCAGCTCACATAAATGAGATTTAAATGTCCGTCAATGTAGAATCCCCGTGGTTTACGCAAAGATTAAAATTGTAATCACACACAGTTATTGGATTGGTGAATTGTTCGATAAAGAGGAAACAATGTTTAAGATTAGATTGATGAATTGTCCGACAAAGGATTAAGTCAGTCAATCAAGACAGATTAAGTAGTTAATCAAGGTAAGTTTTTAGATGGTATAACAAGATAAATACGTTGATCACTTAATTACCTAATCAATCCAGCCTATTGTCAACCATAATCGGGTTGAGTGGTAGTTATATTCACCATGTCTTGATGTCAGATTGGGCATATTCACGGCCGGACAATATAGTGCGTTTTGAAAAAAAATCGGACACGTCCGGAATATATGGCCAAGATCCCAACACTGATTCGGACACAATCGCAGTTTTCTTGGGATCACATTCGATGCCCTTTGCGTATACCTTATGCCCAAGGAAGGTGACCTGATTCTGGAAAAGAGTACATTTGGAGGGTTTCAATTTAAGGCTTGCATCACGTAACCGAACGAATACCATCTTCAAATTTTCCAGTGCAATCTGAAAGGTAGGTTTGAAAATAATTATATCATCGATATAGCACAAACATTGCTTCCATTGCAACCCTTTTAGTACTAATTCCATCAATCTTTGAAATGTTGCAGGTGCGTTAGTCAATCCAAACGGCATCACATTAAATTCATACAACCCACAATGAGTGGTGAATGCCGATTTGGCCTGGTCTGATTCCGCCAACTTGACCTGACAATAACCGCTAGCCAAGTCCAAAGTACTAAAAATTTTCGAACCACCAATACTTTCCAGGGTCTGACTAGTAACATCGTTGATTTTCCGGAAATCTACACAAAACCGGTAGGTTCCATCCTTTTTCTTAACCAAACAAATCGGACTTGACCAATGCCCATCGCTTGGCTTAATATTATTCTTCAGCATTTTTGTGACCCTATCCTCAATAACCTGCCTAAAGGAACAAGGAACCCTCCTAGGAGGCAACTTAATTGAATGTGTCCCCCCAGTATCTATTGTGTGCTCAGTCAGGTTTGTTTGACCGTACATGCCGGTCGGGACCTACGGCTCTGGAAAATGACCTACACCCGATCAGACCCGTAGGTCATTTTGCATGCCGGAAAAATAGCATATTTTGTGCTTAATCATAAAATCCTGGACTCGACGAAACTGTGCATGTCGTGATGTAAACTGTCGGGTATAATCAAATTAACAGTGTTCAGTAGTCCGCGAAATGACACCACTGCCAATCAATTATCCTTGTGTATATTGCTGTACTCACAATCAACGGAGGATCAATATCAAACAGATTAAAAGCTTCGACATTTAATCACGTTAATTAACTGAGTTTTATTTTTTAATCAGTACTGTGTGACCATTCTTAAAACCGAGTTGTTGTTACAGCATATTTGCCGACTTTCATCGCTCGTGCAGCTATATTTACTATGTCAACATCAAACAGATTAAAAACTTTACTTTGATGTCTTCACTTGATAGATAGAGTTAAGCATGCGAATGATATATAAAGCAGAAGTGTTTGCATGCTTTATATCATTTCAAAATGTTGAAATGCCAAACCTCTCAGAATAACAATTGTCGTCAAATGAATCTGACCGCCTTTTTTCAACATCGGCCCACGTGGAAGACAAATTCGGTCTTAAAACCTTGTCACAAACATTCCCGTGGTTAAGATTTAATATTCCTACACAAAAATGTATTGTCGGTTGTTTTTTTTAATCCTTTTGATTCCTTTATGTAACAACTGATTGTCGTTACCAGGGTTCTTAATCCATTTTGAAATGAACCGGCCACGGGTAAGCCTAACGGATAGTCGTATTTTCAACAACACACATGTTCAACATGTACGTTGGTTTATGCATACTTTATTCACGTCAATAATAATTGCATAACGTATTTCGAATAATAATAGCTTAAATTTCGAATAAACAAAGCCTTTGTTGTAATTGCATACCTGTATTCATACATCGATAATAATATCGGAATTTATAGTCAAATTTCCGCAACTTGCATAATGCATTTTCCTACTTTTGCTTTCATCCAACCAAACGGAAGTTATATAATTTAGTAACAAGAAAAACTGCCAGTAAATATAATTATGTTTTTTTTTACAATTATTTTATTGGTAATCACGTGTCAATATATTAAAATAATAAAGAATATAAGCCCTTATCAATAATAACAAATAAGCACAAATTAGTTTCCGTGTATAGTCGGAACTCGGAAATGCCGTGATTTGCCGAGTGATGCCGTACGAACGAAAAGCAGAGTTATAAATAGAAATCTATGGCGAAAAATTACTTAGCCTCGGTCACCCAGAACCTCCTAGTCTTCAACCTGTAGAATATTTTTTTGGATGAAAGAGACTAAAAGTCACGTGGCCAATTGTCATGATTCAGATTTTGGTTGACCTATATTTTACGTGGTAGTTTCTACGGCTTTTGAAACTTCTAATGAGGACGTGCAAGCTTGAAGTTCAGGGTCAATGCGTCGGCTAAATCTCGTTTACGTTTTTTATTGTCATTCTGTTGGATGTTCAAGTACTTCAACATTGTGTTATAATTATATAGAAATGAATGAACCGACATTGGATTATATGCATTCTTTTACGTGGCAGGATTAACTCAACTAATTAGGAAATTAGCCGATACTGATTGAAGCTGAGTGTATTCATTGTATTGACTAACTCTTTGATGGGCGACGAGTAATAATTAACTCTTTGTTATCGGCCGAAAGTCGATTGATTTATGATAGCATGGTGGCCGGTCATTGTTTTAAAAACCAGCTAGATTAATATGATGGGTTCTAAACCGACGAGTAATAATTAACTCTTTGTTATCGGCCGAAATTTGATTGATTAATGATACCTTGATGGCCGGTTCATTGTTTTACGAACCGGCTAGATTAAAGATCAATCGGCTAAAGCCGACAAAAAACAGCCGATTAAGAACCCTGGTCGTTACTTTACTTGACACAATGAACTATTTACGCTGGCCACCATTTTGAATCAATCTTTAAATGTTATCGAGTGCAAATACAAGAACGATCTTCTTTAAGCTCCCCAAATATTGATAAGAGTAAATTATATATTAATTAGTTTAAAAAGTATGTTAATTATTGTACATTGAATGACTTTTAATAATTTTAATGCATTAATCACTCGGAACTACTTTTTCTCCGTGTATGGAGAAATAGTCAACAGTCTAACTTGTTCCGTATACAAGAGGGTAATTAAAAGATCGTTGTTAGAAATATAACGCCAAGAATAGTTTTGTGATTGTTCCCAAAATTTTAGAAAGTCGGCTCTCGTAGAGCACACTGTCTCCAGTGACAATATCACGTCACATGAACATGAATATCGACTATTTAAAGATGTTATACCACAACAGTTCCATTTGAGATACGAAGAGTATAGCCTATACGGTTGATGTTGTAAAAAAAAAAGTAAGAAAATAGTGTACTTGCGAATGTTTCTTGTTGTTATATTTTTATATTATATAAATCAATAAATGATAATTGGTTGCATGTGTTCCTTTATTAAGGGGATGGGTGGGTATAAATGCCGACGTGAGATTAAATTTCTTTGTGACTGTCCTTGACCCAATTAAACCCGAACGGCATTTCAATATCATGTTGTTTATGGTTTCTTATTTTATGCTAAAAATACCATCACTTTCTCCACGAGAAAAATGACCAGTTGTGAAAATTGTGAAGTGGAAGCCCTGGTCTGGACCCATAGAGGTATCCTGGAAGTCAATCAATACTTGTTCCAATTGTTCCTCCTCAGCGGGACTTAAATTCTCCGAGGACTCGTTAACTAATACCCTTAAATGCTCGGGCAATGTCTGTGCACACCCTAACTCCTTAGTAATAGGTTTCACCTCAGACACCTCTTCCACTTGACCTAACAAACATCCCCCACTGAATTGATGGGTTGGTTATTCATGTTAAGAATACATACTGGGATACATTTTTCAGAATCAATGGCTACTGACTTAGCCACTAATAACTTTTTGTTGGATACTTCTGCATTAGGTTCCAACAACATAGTTTCCCCACTTAAACTGGTTTGAGCTAACCCTTTCACAATTTTCTCAGATTGTGCAGGAATGGTCACCGTTTCCGCAAGTATCACCTGTGCACAATTAGGGGTCTCTGCATTGTCATGTAACGTGATGATACCTTGCTCCGTGGTGAGCCTCATCTGCCCAAAATCAATGCAACCTTTTTATTTCAATTTCAGGATAAAATCCATTCCTACAATACCATCCATACCCAACTGAACAACCAGAAATGAGTGAATAAACTGCTGACCATCAATTTCAATTTTCAAATCGATAACCCCTTTCGGTTGCAGAGGATGCCCATCCGCCGTTTTCAACACCACAGATGTTTCCCGTGAAACAGTTGAGTGCACTCCCATCCCATTATAACCTACTACGGATATCAATGAAAATGCCGATCCAGTATCCAGCAAGAATTTCTGAAGTCGAATGCCTGGAACACTAATGGAAACAAATGCACAAAATGTATTATTCTTCCTAATGACTTCCGAATTATTTTCCCTAACTTCCCTAATTTTACCCCGAGTGTCCTTATAGTTTTCCTTAATACTATGTCCTATTGTCAAATCATTTTTAATATTATTAATTTTTTTATTGCTATTTTCAGGCTGCCTAACTGTCCGAAGGACTGGTGGTGCAGCGAGAGCACCAGTCCTTACTTGTTTAAAGGAGGGCTTTCCCCCGAAGTTGGTGGGCGCTTCAACTTAGGACAATCAGGCCTAAAATGCCCGGGTTCCTGGCAATAAAAGCACCGTGGTCGTCTATCAGGCTGTACCTCATTCCTTACATCCTGAGACGGAAACTGACCATTTCGGTTCCAGCCATCCCTCATAGGCCTTCTATCACTACCTAAGTTATTCCCTCTATAATCATTACGCGGCCGGAATGGGTTAACATTACTTGCATTAATAATAGTGAGTTTTTATATAGCACACATATCCATTAAAAAATTAATGCTCAAGGCGCATTTAGCTCTCCACTTATCACAAGATATAAAAATGTTAACAACTAATAAGCAGTCGAAAAAAGATGAGTCTTAAATTGCTTCTTAAAACAGCTAAGCGATTGTGAATTCTTTAAGGTCAAGGGTAATGAATTCCATAGGTTTGGTACAGTGTGTGAGAAGCATCTTTGACCAAATGTCTTAAGCCTATAGTTGGGTACCACCAGACGTAGTTCATGTTGGGACCGAAGATTTCTTTGAGGGACATAGTCAATTAGCATTGAGGACAAGTAGTCTGGTGCTTCACCTCTCTGGCTTTTGTAGGCTATGCACAGAAGTTTGAATTTAATTCTGCTTTCCACTGGAAGCCAATGTAAATCCTTTAGCAGTGGTGTGATGTGGCAATTTCTATTAGATTGGCACACAATTCTAGCGGCAGTATTTTGTACAAGCTGTAATTTATGGATCAGGCTGTTGTTTATGCCAAACAGAAGGCTATTGCAATAGTCGAGTCTTGACAAAATTAAAGATCGAACCAGCGCATGTGCTGCATCTTGTGTAATCAAATTGCGAATTCGACGTATGGACCTCAAATGAAAGAAGCTTGTCTTGCAAATTTGATTCACTTGTTTCTCCATGCTGAGTTCAGAATCAAGATAAACACCAAGATCTTTCAGGTTATCCACTAGTTTGACTGTGGAGTCAGCAATTTTTATTGGTTTTTGACTAATTTTTAGAAGTTGTTTTTTGGTGCCACATAACATGACTTCTGTCTTCTCATCATTCAGTTTGTGCATGTTATTGGTCAATTCAAGATTTAACATCCATTGTACAATTGGTTATTGTATTAAATGAAACATGTGTGGACTTGAATCTGTCCAGTATTTGAGTGTCATCAGCATAGCAGTGATACAAAAGATTGTACTTCTTTAGAATAGTGGCCATGCTTACAGTATACAACACAAACAACACTGGCCCCAGGGGTACTCCATTCACTAAATAAACTCAATTGCGTGCGGCCAATGAGGTAAGATTGAAACCAACTCAAAGCATTTTCTGACGTTCCAAATTCACCATGTAATTTCTGGAGGAGTACAAATGGATCGATGGTGTCGAATGCAGCAGATAAATCCAGCATTACAAGGCAGCAGCAATCACAATCATCAACAGCTGATCTGATGTCATTTACAACTTTTAAGGATTCCAAACTTTCTGCCGAAAACTCAGGAAGAGCCTTTAGAGCCAAACTTTTTAAACAATAACCGTAATCTACAACTGACTCATCCCTATATATGCGTCTATTTCTATACTCGACTCTGTGAGTAGCAAATCGCTCCGTGGGGCTAAATGTACGGGTAAGGACAACTTTCAATTCCTCATATTGCTTTAACTGGGAGGGTGCAGAGTGCTCAAAAGTTTAAGGGCCTTACCACGCAAACACATCATCAGTTGTTGTGCCTTCTCTAGAGACGACCACTCGTTCCATTCTGCTACCTGTTCGAACTGAATGAGAATGTCTGGCCAATCGTCGCTATCCCTATTAAACTTATCAGGCTCTTTCTCCCTACATGTAATGGAACGCGTGAGATTTGGCACATAATCTTGGTTACAGGGTCCCATGCCCCCATAACTACCCTGAGCGAACCCATAAGCGTGGGGGTACTGGTATGTCTAGGAGCGGGAGAAGTGCAAGTCTCCGTCGACATGTATTGCATGGGCGCTAAGGGGTTCCCCTTCATATCCGACCTAACAGGGTAACCTTCCTTGCTAGCATAATCTGTTTCCATAGAGATATATTCCCTTTAGAAACAGGACCGGTGAGCCCCATTCCACACCCAACCGCAGATTCAGAGATATAACTACCAAAACTTTCCTTGCGCGAATAACTTGCGTCAGCATAACCATTATTCCTGACACTATTCAGGAGAGATTCAGGATTCCGACATGTTGCCGTAGCAGAACCTTCACTATATTGAGTAGTCGGTGGAACAAATGAATAACTATTCTGACCTGAACAACTAACTCCTATACCAGTCGTATTACTACCAAACACCCTAGCAGAGGTCGATATTGGATTAAAAAAAGACACTCGATCCCTACGATAACCTCTACCTACCATGTCATCAAGATTACGCCAATATGAGTCCATCTTAATGAGTAAATGCTACTGTTAATTCTATCCTATATAAAATAAACTAAACTATACAACTGATTCCTATATTCAATTATGTAACTTATAATGTAACCTATGACTTATAATTTATCAATAAAGGTGTTCCTTCGACCTCTATTCACAGACAAATTATCTGACATCCTGGCAAGCTCGCCAACATTATGTAACAGGACAGGGTGGATTCGATTTGCACTTGAGCGGCAGGAATAACCGCTCTTATGCAAACCAGAAGTCAAGCTTCGTATACAGGATGTCAGGTTTATCACGTGAATTAAAGTAGAAGAAACCACATTTATAGAATTCAAATAGTTTTATTTCAGTAATTACAAAGTAAAGCTCTCGAAACGCGCATTGGTTCTCTTGGTCTCTCCCAACTCCAATGTTTTACCAGCTGAAATAAAAAGGAGCCTGTGCAAAGCCAACTAGCCACGTCCCTACTTACAAGAAACCAAACGTCTACGAGACACAAACTTTATATTTACTAAGTAAGAACCACTAACTGAATTAACTTATTAACAATGGACGCCTATCCTAGTCTGAACTGATAATATTCATCCTAGAAGACGTCTCAAATCTTACACTCAAACAGAAGTCTCAAGTAATTAATCTAATCTTACTCAAACCGAAGTCTCGAATAATTAGTCACTCGCAACTTCACAATAACTATAAACTCTGTCTGCCTCAGCCCGAACTAATAATATTCGTACCCCAGGAAGCAAACAAATCTTACATCTCCCACACGGAAGACATAAAATAACTAGAAACTGGAACTTTCAACTATCACTCTACAATAAATACAATATGTCTGCCTTCATCCGGAACTTACCGAAAACAGAGTCCTACCCTCTTTAAAGTTTGAAACGCTACTAAACTCTACTCCGAAGAACCAGCTTGTTCCGAGCGAAACGAGTGATCATTCCAGCGGAACTTGTTAGTCACCGGAAACAGAGTCTCCTTCGGGAATACTTACCGCAGAGCGAAATATGTAAATATTCCAGCTGAGGTCCGCAACCCCCTACCGTTTCACTACAAATGGCTATATAGCGACCTTATATACTCTCCTACATGTCCTGCATTGCGTCAAGCACGTGCATGACCCTTGACCCAGCCTGCAAATCCCGATTGAGAACTCTTCGCTCCCCATTGGCTGGCTGTCACCGCCGCCACCCAATAAGAAGCGCCGACCTACACAGCCCAAGCCATTCAACAATACAACGGGTTTTTAGAATTTCCACGCGGTCTGTCAGGTGGATCTGGAGAGACAAGAGTTGGCAAGAGAGAGGGGTACAAAAATAAAACCTGTCTGGATCTGGAAAGACAAGAGTTGGCAAGAGAGGGGGGGTACCGGAATAAACATGTCAGATGGATCTGGAAAGACATGAGTCGGCAAGAAAGACAAGACAGCTTCCATAAAATACGAAACCCCCACACAAGCAAAATAGTGTAATCAGCAATCGGACTGCTCCTTGTGTACAAAAATACACGACAAACGGTGTAGACGGTTTATAAGCAAGATAAAGTCCTCGACTTCAGTTATGCTGGGGAAGAAAGACTTCAGAAAAAACCCTCGGCTTACCGGCCTCCGTTTATCTCGTTCTTGGGCTATTTTCTTCAGTCTTTCTACCCCTGCATAACCTCAGTCTCGTGCTTTATCCTACACAGAACATACCGACACCTTTACCTTTTATAAAAACTTTAGATTTAAGTGAATTCAATTCATTTTCAACTAACTGCGAGCTCTCATGACCGCCTTTTCCATTCTCGAACGTTACCGATGCCCTATGAATTCATTTAGCATACCCTACCCTGCAAGGTGTGACCATTACTGATGAGTGACCATAAAATCATCGAATATGTAAAATGATAAATATTTGTTGCATCGACCCAAAACCATGTTTGTCGTCTTTAGCGACCCCGCAAACCCCCAAAATGATCTATTACACGACGAGTACCAAGTATAAGATCCCCAATAATTGGTTTGGTTGCCATTTTGAAAAACAAGATGGAGGATACAGTCCGGTCGACCCTTAGATACTACAACATTCATGTGCCTAATAACACATATAAAATGACACGGCACCATGCGGTTACAAATATACAGTGACAAAAACAGAATTCTCATTTTGTTCGACATTTTGATAAAACAAAATGGTCGATATTGTCGGATAAATTTTATTATTTAAGACGTCATTATGAAAAACAAAATGGCGGATATTATCTGATAGACTCTTATAATGCAATACTTAATGCAGTAATCCCCAAAACCCGACCAATGACATTAATAAACACGTTACTTATGAAAACTCGAAAATTTGTCATTTTGGCGTCCATTTTGAAAAAAAAGATGGCGGAAATTGTCGGATTAAATTTTTACTATAATTTTCATCTTCAGCACCCTTGAAAACCCCCAGTAATCAATATTCCACGACAAAAAAGCAAATAAATGGCCTGGTTGCTATGGTATTTTGTTTTGAAACCTACCAAATCTTTAACTTGATTTTTCTCAAAACTTACTTTGGTGTGTTGGATGGCTTCAAGCCACCACAACTTAGTCAATTTATGCCCGATTTAAACAAACTTTACATCAAATTGAAGGTGTTGAGTCGGAGAATATGAAAATAACAATAACTCAATTTTCAAAATTCCCTCATTGAGACTCAGTATGCCATGGGGGGTCACAATTTATGGTATGTTGCGTATTCTAGTCTTGTCTGTTTCTCTGATTATAATATCATAGTTTGAACTGGTTTTATTTTCGTCAAGTGCGGATCCAGGGGGGGGGGCCCAGGGGGGCCGTGGCCCCCCACAGCCTCAGCGAGAATGGTGTATCTGCTTTTCAATTGATAATATAAAGATAATTTTCGCATTGTCTATGCCCAGGCAATGCGTCAAAGCTCTGGGGATTACACCAAACCACTAATGTATGTGGCACTCTAATGATAACCATTTGTTACAATGTATGCCCCCCCTCCCTCGAAAAAAATCCTGGATCCGGGCCTGTTCATATTAAATAACATAAATTTTAATTTTTTACAAATTCGCTGAAGCAAATATCGCTTATAACTATCTTGAAAAAAAAACACGTTTAGTAAACGAGTCATTTTTACCAAGCCTCATTCTGAACAAAATACCTCGTTCTAAAAAAGGGCAATTTAAAATACCTCGTTTTGGAACTGCAGACAACGAGGCATTTTTTTTTACCTCGTTTCGACAAAAAGGGCGAACGAGGCATTCTGAGGTTTTTTATAGTGGATTGAATTCAGCAATATCTTACACGCAAAAAAGGTAGATGCTATTGTTTATTTGTTGATTTTTCCAAAGCCTACGACAATGTTCGACATGAAATTTTGAAGTTTGTTTTATTAAAAAATAATGTAAAGGGGAATTTCTTTCAAGTGATTAACTCCATGTACTCTCAGCTAAAATCATGTGTCAAGTCAGATAATCTGACGCTGTCAGAGTACTTTGGTTGTAGTACCGGAACAAGGCAAGGATGCATGATAAGCCCATTACTTTTTACATTATTCTTGAATGAATTACTGGAAATGCTGCAAAAAGATGACTGTACTGGAATTTTTGTTAATAATGATATCCCAAATATTTCAGCCTTAATGTACGTTGATGACATAGCATCAGTCGCAGACACAGTCAGAAGACTACAAAAGCAAATTAACTGTATTTCTAAGTTTTGTAGTTATTACGGTATGAAAGTTAATTTAAGTAAAACAAAAGTCATTGTATTCAGAAGAGGAGGAGGGTTAAAAGGATATGAAAAATGGTATTATGAAGGGGAGACAATCGAGGCTGTATCAGCATATAAATACTTAGGTGTTCTTTTTACCCCTAAATTAGCTTGGTTTAGCACATGCTCTCATCTAGCTCAACAAGGAGCAAAAGCTATGAATATGCTTCATAAATTTACATGCAAGTTCAATTTAACAACGGAAAAATCCTTAATTTGTTTGATAGAATGGTAACACCCATTCTTACTTATGGCTCTGAAGTATGGGGCTATGTTGAGTATCCACATATTGAACAAGTACACTTGAAATTTTGTAAGAGGCTTCTACATGTAAACTCAAACACCCCCAGCATAGCAGTTTATGGGGAACTAGGGAGGCACCCTATTCATGTCACTCATAAGTTTAGAATGATTAAATATTGGCTCAAATAACCTGGATGTCTGTTGATAGATACCCTAAAGCATTCTACAAACTTCTGTACAATTTGCATTGTATTGGCCGCACAACATGGGCGACACTGCCGACACATTTGGCGTATTATGTCGTCGCCCCTGTCTGTCTGTCCGTCCGTCCGTCCACAATTGTTTGTGGACTCTCTACAGGTCACAATTCTTGTCGGATTTTAACGAAACTTGAAATATAGGTTTATCCCCAAAAGATCTCGGCTGCTTTTGATATTGGCATGTATCGGATCAAAACTTCATGGATTATGGCCCCTGATTGTACGAAAAATCACGTTTTTAGCTTGTGGACCCTATAGAAGTCACAATTTTGAACCGATTTTGATGAAACTTGACATGCATGTTTATAACCCAAAGATCTTGGTTTCTTTCGATATTTGCGCCTATCGGAACGTAATTTCCTGAATTATGGCCCCTGATTGTCCGAAAAATCACCTATTTTAGCTAGTGGTACCTCTGAAGGTCACAATTATTATCCGATTTGAAAAACCGTTCGATAATATCACCGTTACACCCTAAGGAGGGTTGAGTTCAAATTTCGGGACAATCGGACCAAAATTACCATACAAAATGGCCGCCATTCGTACGCGAATACTGTTAAAAAATGGTATATCAAGGTTGTGGACCCTGTAGAGATCACAATTTTAATTCGATTTTGATGAAACTTGAAATGCATGGTTATAACCCAAAGATCTTGGTTCCTTTCGATATTTGCGCATATCGGATCGTAACTTCCTGAATTATGGCCCCTGATTATACGCAAAATCACCTTTGTTTAGCTTGTGGTCCCTCTGGAGGTTACAATAATTATCCGATTTAAAAAATCGTTTGTTTATATCACCGTTACACCCTAAGGAAGGTTGAGTTCGAATTTCGAAAAAATTGGACCAAAATTGCCATACAAAATGGCTGACATTCGTAAGCGAATATGGTTAAAAAATGGTATATCAAGGTTGTGGACCCTGTAGAGGTCACAATTTTAATTTTGATTTTGATGAAACTTGAAATGCATGGTTATAACCCAAAGATCTTGGTTCCTTTCGATATTTGCGCATATTGGATCGTAACTTTCTGAATTATGGCCCCTGATTATACGCAAAATCGCCTTTGTTTAGCTTGTGGTCCCTCTGGAGGTTACAATTATTATCTGATTAAAAAAATTGTTTGATTATATCACTGTTACGCGCTAAGGAAGGTTGAGTTCCAAGTTCGGAAAAATTGGACCAAAATTGCCATACAAAATGGCCGCCATTCGTACGCGAATACTGTTAAAAAATGGTATATCTAGGTTGTGGACCCTGTAGAGGTCACAATTTTAATTCGATTTTGATGAAACTTGAAATGCATGGTTATAACCCAAAGATCTCGGTTCCTTTCGATATTTGCGCATATCGGATCGTAACTTCCTGAATTATGGCCCCTGATTATACGCAAAATCGTCTTTGTTTGTCTTGTGGTCCCTCTGGAGGTCACAATTATTATCCGATTTAAAAAATCGTTTGATTATATCACCGTTACACCCTAAGGAAGGTTGAGTTCGAATTTCGCAAAAATTCGGAACAAAATTGCCATACAAAATGGCAGCCGTGTGTACGCGAATACTGTTATAAAATGGTATATCAAGGTTGTTGACCCAGTGTATAGGTCAATATTTTGATTCAATTTTGATGAAACTTGAAATGCATGGTTATAACCCAAAGATCTTGGTTCCTTTCGTTATTTGCACATATCAGATCATAACTTCCTGAATTATGGCCCCTGATTGTCCAAAAAATCGCCTATGGTCCCTCTGGAGGTCACAATTATTATCCGATTTAAAAAAATGCTCCACTCTATCACCTTTACACCATAAGGAAGGTTGTTTGAATTTCAGGGGAATCGGACCATAATTGCCAGACAAAGTGGCCGCCGTTTGTACGCTTATAGTGTTAAAATATGGTATATCAATTTTGTGGACCCAGTATAGGTCACAATTTTAATTCGATTTTGTTGAAACTTGAAATGCATGTTTATAACCTAAAGATCTTGATTCTTTTCGATATTTGCGCATATCAAATTGTAATTTAATGAATTATAGCCTTTGATTGTAGGAAAAATCACTTTCGGTTTTCCTTGTTCTCTATCCATCTCTCGAAAATGTGGGCGTATCCTGCCTGGCAGTGCCAGCTTACTATCTTTTAAGTTTAGTTAAGAGTCGTTTATTCTGTATTAGTGAAGAAACATAGAAAGAAAATTTCAAGGCATCTGAAAAGCACTACATGTACTTGTACAAACATTATAAGATTAGCTTAGTATTTGAAAATTATCTTAGTTGTATTAATACCAGATTCCACAAATCTCTCATTAGTCGATTTAGGTGTGGTAATCACCACCTTGCAGTAGAAACTGGTAGATGGTGGGGTATAGCAAGAGAAGATAGAATTTGTCTTTATTGTTTTGAACAACATAACTTGTATATATTGGAAGATAAAATCCATTTCATCTGTCAATGCCCATTGTAGGAGACTTTAAGAAAAACCGTGATTCCACAAGGATGTATCCTTAATGATTTAAATGTGTTGTTTATTCAAATTATGTCTGAACCAAACCTTGCCTTAGCGGTATTCATATATAAAGCTATGAAAATACGAGAAAACCATGTTGCAAATGTAAAATGAATATGAATGTATTTATGTACCTTAGCAAGGCATTGAATATTGTTTATATTTAGAGATTGTTATAGAAAATATTTTCCTTTTTATGTTAATTGTCTGTAAATATCACATGTACTATGGGCTGTAGGCCTGATACTGATTTTTCAATAAAAAAGAAAGAAAAAAAAGTGTATTGCCCACAAAAAGAAAATGAGACAAACCTTGATGATTGCTCGGACGATTAAGCTATTATGGGTGTATGTTAATTTGGTTGCCTATCTTTTCACTTTTCTGAAACTTTCCGGAAATGCTTACATTTCTTCAACTGGATTGTCATCCAAGTTTTTTTTTCGAATAAGCTGCAGTTGAAACAAAGCTGCTGTGTGGTAGTATTACCATGCTTTGCTAGATTTTACCATTCTCATTGTAATATTTTAGATACTCGTATTAATAAATTAATTTTTTGGTAATATTTTTGTATAGAGGTGTGAATATTGTAAGAATGTAGGAGCTACAATTGGATGTGCTGTAACATCTTGCCGTAAGAAGTTTCACTTGGTATGTGGAATAGAAAATGGCTCTCTTCATCAGTTTTATGATACATTCAGGTAAGCATTGTTTGTGGACACTCTGCAGGTCACAATTTTATTTGATTTGGACGAAAAACTTGAAATATAGTTTTTCATTACATTACATATTACATTTGATATAGCGCACATTACTGCCATGCCATGTAATTTATCTCCAAAAGATCTCAGTTCCTTTTAATATTTACATTTATCGGATTGAAACTTCATGGAATATGGCCCCTGATTGTGCAAAAAATCATGGTTTTAACTGGTTGACACTCTACATGTCACAATTTTCATCTGATTTTGATTGTCATATATAGGACAGTAACTTCATTGATTATGGCCTCTGTCCGTCCTTACTTCCGTATGTCTGGACATCCATCCGTCCACATTTGTCTGAGGACTCAGATCACTGGTCATAATTCTTATCCGATTTTGACGAAACTTGAAATATAGGTTAATGACGTCACATAGCAACCAAGATGGCAGCTTTGAAAATTTCTCTGTAATTGTTTGATGAAATACCTATAAATACCTTGTGAAACTGTGTTGTAATGTGTTCTAATGTGGTGTAAAATGTGTGTGATGACTCAGCGAATCTGTTAATGTACTTCAACGTAAGTTATAGGTCTAGAAACTAAAAAGTAATTACTAACTTTTTTACTTCAAATTCAAACGTTCACATTCCCGGCTTTTCAAGATGGCTACGACTAGCAGTATAGTAAATGAAAAGTGCAACTATAGTCCTCGATTTTTGAGGAACCATAGCTACAAATTAGACATTAATAAATACCTAAGAAAACAGATTGATGCAACTTTTAGAGAGGATGTGACAATAATGCAAACTGGTGGTGGAATTCGAATGGTGTTGAGCTCAGGTCACTACCAAGAATTCAAGGGAAATATATTACACTAACCTCAGGAAAAAAAACTTGATTGAAATAAATAAAAGTGAGCAAACAGACAAAAATAATGTTAGTGTATCAACCTCAGTCAGAATAGGGTCTATCTTATCTAAACCGAGCTTTAGTTACACTATTAAGTTCTATCATACGTCAAAAACTTTAATAAATGGGCCAAACAAGGACATCTTTATCAATGAGCATTTGCCCGACATTCTTTATCTTATAAACAAAAAACGCGCAGATTTAATTAATGACTTTATTCTTTAGATAACCACAACGCAGACACTAGATTAGCGGATTGTCAACTTGCGTACAATGATGAAATATGCACATCCACTAGTGTATATCCATCTGAATTTCAAAGCAATCATGGAATAAGTGACACAACAAATGATGTGGCTAATGAAGAGCGTGACTCATTTGAAACTCCGCTAAATATGGATTTACATGCATATAGTTCTGCTAGCTCACTCTCGACAGAAGAAATCAATACCCCCAAACTGCTGCAGAATGAATTAGTCAAAAGGTAGGAAACTCAATCTTGTTTCGTCCAAATCTGACCCCAAATCATCACCTATGAAATTAGTTTCTAGAATAAAGTCAAAGCTACTAAAAAGCAAGAAATCATCACCCCACAGCTTAACAGTCAGTGATTCGACGGATATTATTAACTTGCGCCTTACCATCACCAGCCTAGAGGCAATTATCACGCAGATACGTGAAAAAGCAAAACATGATTGTTATGAGCTATCTGAGAAGTTAAACCTCGTTAAAAATGATAAATGTAAACTAAACGACCAAATAGCCTGTTTGCGAAAGAAAAACTGTGAGTTAATTGATGAAATAAAAAGTGAAAACAATGAAAAAGTTAAACTTAACGAGGAGATAAAATGTGTTCAAAGTGAAAACTCAAAATTAAAACATGAGCTAAAATATGTGGTAAATAACAACTATGTCATAAAAAGTGTGAAAACCGAAACATGTAAACTAAACGATGTGATAAAATGTAAGGAAGACAAAATATTGGAACTAAATGATCAATTAAACTGTACGGAAAATGACAACTGGGGCGTGAGTGGTCAGTTAGACTAGGTGGAAAATGAAAACCGTAAACTTATTGATGAGGTAAGGTTTGTGGAAAGCCAAAACAGTAATCTGAACGAAGAGATAACTTGCATAGAAAATGACAGAGGTGAACTCAGAGAGCTATTTGAAATGTGTGGAGTATGAACTGTATGAAGTAAGAGAGCAGATGAACTATATGGAAAATGAAAACATTAAGCTAAATAAACAAACACATGGTGTACAAAATAGAAACTACAGACTGACTGAAGAAATAAAAATCTGCAACATCGAAAATGGTGAATTAAAAAGGAAAACGAACTCTCTTTATGAAGAAAATAAACGCCTTGCATACCAACTAAACTATATTTCAGCCCCAAATCGCGAACGGCCCAACGTATTTTACTGATAAGACTTGCTCTCGTCCAGCTTTACCGCAAAATTTCTCTAATTTTGTTTCCAAAGCTCCTAATGACAGATTGGCCAAGGTTAAACTCATTGAACCCCCAAAAAATTTAGTGATCGGTTCATTCATTTTGCACAAATTAACGCCACGAAGGTTAGACAGAGAGGGTAACACACAAATACAGACCATCAGTGGCGGTAAAATTAGTGACGCTATACGACTAGTAGATCACTCACCTCAATATTATCAACTTATAGAGCTGTGCAGGAAAAAATACCCCAATGCAGTTCTTAAATTTATTCAGCCACTCCCAAGGAGGCCTAGTGAATTCACTAATAATTTAAATAAGCTTAGCGCTGCCTTACATGAAGTCTGTGCCTCTAACCGATGTGAATATGTCACATCATTTAGTTTCTTCACTGACCCAGGGAAAGATGAAAATAGATCAATGATTAAAGAATTTCTCTACGCGAGTGATGGAACGCACTTAAATCACAATGGAAGTGCGATATTGGCTCGACTCATCAAAAATATACTAAACCTAACAATATATGGAAATTAACATAGACAAGGGAGAGGCGCAGCTTTACTAACCCCAGGTCAACCCGAACAAAAATACAATAGTAATCCACAGTTTACTCAAGACCCCTCAATTTTCTCCCCGTCTGGTCACATACATAAATGGCACTCCCCACCTCCCCGGCTTGGATTCGGCACCTTACCCACCCTTGTGTTTCGGGAGCATGGTATAATATATATAATTAATAGTCATTGTAGGACAAGATTGAGTCTTTGTTCTGTAGTAGTGTCACGTGTACATGATTTGTGTATTGCATTTTATAGGGATGTACACGTTATACGTATGTTTCGTGGCAACCTATCTTTGTTGTTGTTGTGATGTTGTTTTTCCCCATTGTGTGTGGATATTCATGTATAATTTGTCGCTTGGTATATATAGGTATTTCGTTTTATTACTGTTGCCCTTTTCATATATTTGCATGATAAGTGGATAAGAAGGGACTTTTATATTTTAAGTGTATCTTAAGCTACTGTCGGATTATTCGTTTCTATTCTGACATAATCTGTCAAACTATTCAAGAAACCCAATTTAATAAACATTGTTCCTTAACTCTTTGTATATGACGAGATTGTTTTAACAGTGCTTTTGTAGTTAAAATTGTTAGATCTAATTATTTATTTATTGGCGTGTACGAATTTACGTACTGCGTATATCAATGATATTATCTGATTCTTTATACTTTATTTGGTTGTGCAGTTCAGTCATTTTATTTAAGTGAGAATTTTTGCAGCTTACGCACGCGTTATAGATACACTAACCAGTTTGTTTGTTTATTTATGATTATTATGAATACTGTGTTAGTCTACATATTGCTCATCTAAATGTATTTCATGTTAAGAACAAAATTTCGGAACTAGGCGTTTTTCTTCAAAATTTTGATATATTTGGATTTTCTGAGTCACAATTAGATATATCTGTTAATAATAACGATATTTCAATCCCAAATTTTCAACAACCTTTTAGGAAAGATACATGTAATGTAATTCCTCTGGAACACTTCTGTATGTTAGAAATCATATCATATGTAATCGTAGGTTAGATTTAGAACATGATAATATAATAATAATAAATAATAATAATAATAGTCTATTTATAATGCGCTGTTTCCATGACTAAGCATGCTCAAAGCGCAGACCAAAAAGTGAAACACTCTGTCACATGGTGAATGCTTTTGTGAAAAAGTATGTTTTGAGTCTAGATCTAAATACTTCTAGAGAAGGTGAGTTCTTAACATCCATTGGTAATTCATTCCATTCTTTTGGAGCAACATGTGAGAAACACTTCTGACCGAAACGAACCGTTTTGGTCTTTGGCACAACAAGAAGATTTTTATCTTGGGATCTGAGTGTTCTTGGTGGAGTGTACGGTTCCAGTAGGTCCGAGAGATACTTTGGAGCACTGTCGTTCATGCAGCGAAAAGTAAAGCACAAAATTTTATACTTTATCCTGAAGTGTACTGGTAGAAAATGTAGGTCTTTAAGGGTGCTAGTTATGTGGCTAAAGCGAGATGTGAGTGACACTACCCTTGCTGCAGTATTTTGGATACACTGAAGACAATTCAGGATAGTAGATGGTGCACCAGCTAGTAGGCTGTTACAATAATCTAATCTGGACAGTATTAAAGATGATACCAAAATTTTGGCAGATTCTGTAGTTAAGAATTTTCTTATAAATCCAATATTTCATATTAATAAATAACACACTTTGGATATATGTTTTATGTGAGTTTCCATTGATAGTTCAGAGTCAAACATTACTCCCAGGTTTTTAGCACTTTCAGAAATTGGAATGGAAGTTGGATCAACAGTTATGGCTTGAATGCCACAACTGTCTCTTCTTGTCTTCGGACCCAAGAGAAGTATTTCAGTTTTGTCATCATTGAGCTTAAGTTTATTTGATGTCATCCAGTTTTTGATTTCACGGTAACAGTTGGATATCTGAGATTGTACTGAAATGGCTGAAACAGGGGTCGGATCGAAAATTGTCATGACTTGTGAGTCGTCAGCATAAAAGTGTCTATAAAGCTCATGATCATGAATTATTCTCCCAAGATCTCTGGTATATAAGGTAAATAACACCGGGCCCAATACCAAACCCTGTGGAACTCCACATGTGAGTTCAACAGGATCAGAAATGACTTCTCCAATGATGACACTTTGCGATCTGTTTTGCGAATATGACTGGAACCAGTCTAATACTGTACCGGACAATCCATAGTCATTTGCGAGTTCTGATGGAGGCTATATGGATAGAAATTAGTCTTCAAAACTCTAAACCATTATTACTTTGTAATATTTATCGTAATCAATCTTCTTCATCTTCCTGGAATACTGACTTCTCATTTATGATAGAAAAAGCATGGAATTCTCACTGTGAGATAATATTATTAGGAGATTTAAATATTGACTTATTACATAACCATAATAAATCTTGGACCGATCTTCTTGACATATATGGTCTACACCAAATTATTAGGTCACCTACTAGAATTACTTCTTCCTCTAAATCACTAATTGACCATATATTTGTATCTGAAACTAAACATGTCAAAGAATCTATTGTTCCTTCATACTCTATATCAGACCATTTCCCTATTTGTTTTACTTGGCAAAAGAAAGGTGTAAAATTCCCCAAATCTTCACATACTAATATTACTTATCGCTCATTTAAACATTTTAATAATGATTCATTCCTCTATGATTTACAATGTGCTCCATATAATTATGTATATGATCACTGTGACCCCAATAATGCACTAGACAACTGGTATGATATTACACAGCCCATTATTAATAAACATGCCCCTTTAAAAACCAAACGAGTCAAAAATGCGCTTAGACCTAATTGGCTAACCCCTTAAGTGCTTCATTATATTCATGAACGTGATTTTCATAAGAAAAAAGGAAAAAGGCAATACTCTGCAATTTAAACATTTTCGTAATAAAGTTAAATCCCTTATTCGTAGTAATAAAAGGAAATGTCTTGAATTGTTAGTCACTGATCGCAAAAACAGTAAACAAATTTGGAAAGCCATCAATACTGCTAATTCGGAGAGTAAATCTCATGATTGTTCTTCTATTCCTGTTGCCCCTGATACTTTTAATGCTCATTTTGTTAATGTTGCAAAGTCCATCATACCTAGTCCATCAGATCATTTAGATCGCTCTACATCTAATGTGATATCTACATTTGTATCTAATCATCTTGAAAACAATACCTTGTGTCATCTTCCCTACATATCAAAATTTGATGTATTCCAATATCTTCACTCTCTTGATACTTCCAAATCAATAGGATTAGATCAAGTTGGTCCTCATTTTCTTAAACTTGGTACTTCAATTCTTTGTGATTCATTGACATTTATTTATAATCTTTGTATAGATGAGAATATTTTCCCGTCCATCCTCAAACAGGCTAAAGTTCTTCCATTATATAAATCAGGTCCAAAAAATCAGGTCCAAAATCCCAGCCCAATAGTTATCGCCCCATATCTATACTTCAAACTATTTCTAAACCCTTGGAAAAGCATATTTGTAAACACATTAATAACTTTCTCCTGAATCATGATTTACTTTATTCTCATCAGTCTGGTTTTAAGTCCAAATTGTCTTGTCATACTGCCCTTACAAATGTTGAAGAAAATGTTTATTCTGCCATTAATAAAGGTCAATACACTGGTTTAGTTTTCTTTGATTTCCGTAAAGCCTTTGATACGGTCAATCACTCCCTATTACTTGAGAAACTAAAATTATACCAAATTTCTACCAAATTATGCACATTATTAGAATCGTACTTATCTGAGCGTTATCATACACTCAAATTGGTGAAACCAAGTCCTCTCTGGATCTCTTAACGCATGGTGTTCCTCAGGGCTCCATTCTTGGACCACTACTATTTAACCTGTTTATTAATGACCTTCCTCTAAATTTGACAGCTCAATGTGATCTTTTTGCTGATGATACCACATTATATTCTTCTTCTACCAATTTTGACTCTCTTAACTCTATACTTCAGTCAGAAACTGATACAATTATACAATGGTGCAACTCCAATGGCATGATAATCAATGAATCTAAAACTAAATGTATGATTATTGCTTCAAAACCTAAAATAAATTCCTTATCTACACATCTGTCCATTTCTATTAATTCTACCTTAATTGAACATGTTTCTGACTTTAAACTCTTAGGAGTATATTTTGACTCTAATCTTTCTTGGGACACTCATGTAAACCATTTATGTACTATTTTAAAACAGAAAAACTTTCAACTCCGGAAAATCTAATCATTACTTCCAACTGATGTATTGAAATTATTTTATAACGCTCAATTTCAATCACATCTTGACTACTGCTCTACCATTTGGGACTCCTGTCAAATTTCTTCTTTTCATAAACTTAAAACTATCCAAAAATTATCATTTAAAATTATATTCAACAAACCCACTATTAAACATAATTCTTCTGATTCTTCATATTCCATCCTTTCAAAATCTTTAAAACTACCTACCATTCAACAGCGTCATTTGATTAAAAAATATATATTTCTGTTCAAAATATTAAACTATAAAAGTCCAAATTACTTGTATTCATTATTTCAATTTAAAAATACTCCTTACCACTCTATAAATCTTAAATTACAAATTCCACATCCAAATTGTACTAAATTCAAACATAGTCTTCGTTATAATGGACCAATTTTATGGAATTCACTTCCAAATGATTTAAAAACATTACATGTTCTCTCAACTTTTAAAAAATTACTGCATAATTATATCAAAAATGTTACATAACTATTTTGTGTAAGCTTATTTAAATTATTTAAATTTAAACCATCATCGTTTTCTGCATAATGTGTTTTGTCTATTTTTTCATTAAGGGCAATATTGTAAACCGCTACTTTTTTCACCCTTTTGAAAATAAATAATTTATTTATTATTATTATTATTGATTAAACATGTACATATTGTAGATTTGTTGATGCATGATATTACTATTTATGAACTCGCGTATTTACTTAAATTAATCTTTTAAGTGATTTGTATATATTTTCTTTTATTGTTAATTATTGTGGTGTGTTATTTAATGCATCAGTCTATATCTTTTGTAATATATTTTCTATGAAGGGCAGGATGTTAGAAAGGCTATTATAGCCTAATCTTCAACCCTTCTCAAATAAAGTCATTATTATTATTATTATCCCCAAAAGATCTCAGCTGCTATCGATATTGGCATGTATCGGATCAAAACTTCATGGATTATGGCCCCTGATTGTACGAAAAATCACGTTTTTAGCTTGTGGACCCTATAGAGGTCACAATTTTTAACCGATTTTGATGAAATTTGAAATACATGTTTATAACCTAAAGATCTTGGTTCCTTTCGATATTTGCTTCCTGAATTATGCCTCCTGATTGTCCCAAAAATTGTCTTTTTTTGCTTGTGGTTCTTCTCTAAAAGTCACAATTATTATAAGAGGATTTAAAAAAGTGATTATATCACCATTACGTGAATCGGACCAAAATTGCTGGACAAATAAAACAGCCGCCGCTTATACAGGAATAGTGTATAAAATATGGTATATATGTAGGTGTAGGTGTCACAGCTCCATTGCTCACGTTGGAAGAAAGTCGTTTTATCCCGATTTGTAACCCCTTTTAAACTTAATGTCATACACTGGCTATTTAATCTTTTGTAATAATTTTAAAATAATTTGGAAGCAGATATCCTGTGCTTTTGTTTGATATAATTTTTATGTATGTGTTCATTTTATCAATTTTATAAACGTAAGTTGAAAAACACAATTTCCCGTGTTTTGACGTTACGCTGAAATTTTTTGTCACGTTTTTAAATGAGGGTACCCCACTTCAAGTGCTTGACGCGGGAGGTTATTATTAATATTATTTTTTCATGCTAATATCATTAGAAAGACAAATGAATGACATTTGGATTGGTGTTAGATGCGGAGTTAGCATTTCGAAATATCAGGCATTTTTTTTTAAAGTTGAAAATTCAATTCACATAATCTTTTTTTAAGGCGATTTGTCAATAGCGCTTATACGACCGATCGAAATTTCTTTTAATTGTCGTTTCAATGCTATTAAAATCAACAAAATTTGAGCATATTAAGCTCCAGCGTCTAGCACTTGAAATTGGTATACAACGTGATTTTTTCAGAATAGAAAAATTCGGCAATTGTGCGAGTTCTATGACGCCATGATGTCGTTTGAAATAGCGAACAATGTCAAAGAAAAAGCGTTGTTTACGTTGTGAACACGGGCATGTGATGTAGCCTATGTTTTAAATAAATAAAGGACTTGCCTGCAAAAAAAAAGTTATTCCGGGTTTATCATGACTATTACTATATTAATTAGAGCAATCAAAGTAAGACAATTCATTCTTGTCTCGACTAGTGCCGCGTGACTGCCCCATATAAGGTTTGTATATACGACAGGTCAAAGTGCAATTGCTAATTCCTGGCGAAAAAATAAACCAATGATAAATATGTTTACAAGGATCGTCCAATAAAAGGGCACGTACCGAAAATTAAGTTATCAAAACATTGAAAAAACACAAGCCTACGTGCTGTGTAGATATTTCGATTTCATTTTCATTCGTGTGCACATTAAATACTTTAAATTAGGCATGCATAACAAAGAATTTAGTAATTCAGAACATTGAAGTACATGTCCATGTTACGCTATTTTTTAATTGTCTAAAAATATTTGGTGTTAAACTTCCAGACGTGCGTAAACTTAGAACAGGGAGTTCTGACTCGAGCAATTTTTAACGTTGAACTTCGACCCAATAATGTTTTGATATTGTTTGTAAGGCATTTAGTGATAGGACTAACATTGAAAAAACACAAACACAATTTATGGATAACAATCACTAGCGACTTTAATAGTGCAACGTTTTAACAAGTATCCTCTTGTCGTTATCAAGCACAAGGTAACAATAATATGATACAATAAATCTTAGAATGTAACATACACAACAAAAAAGTACGTAAACTTTCAGAAGCAGTGCACATCAAAAGACACCAGCCAAAATTAAACTGCGATGATGGACTTTATATTCATAGAGCCTATGACATTTTAATTCATTAACTGTGCCTAAGTTAACCTATAACATTGCTGTGCTTGTTCGAAAAGGGGGGGGGGTGAATTTTTGATTTTTACTGGTGATATTTATTACATCCTTGTTAGTGATTATTTTAATATTGAAGCTCAGGGTGATTATCTAAGTATGGGAGTTATTTTTATCAATGTTATGCCAGTAATCACAACTCTGATCAGTCTTTGATCTTTTTTATATTAAACAGAATTTTTTTAATATGTGTAATGGCTTCCTAATTATCTAAGTATATGGTTGATTAATGTTTAGTTTGTAATCACAACCCCTATTCTTATATGATCTTTTTATATATTTTAAAAGGATATTATTTCTTGTCTTTGTGGCTTCTTTTAAATTTTCATACTTTAATGTTCACTCCCAGATTTATTGTATTATATTATCGTTTACCTTGTGCTTGATTACGACAAGAGGATACTTGTTGAAACGTTGCATATTAAAGTCGCTAGTGATTGTTATCAATAAATTGTGTTTGTGTTTTTTCAATGTTAGTCCTATCACTAAATGCCTTACAAACAATATATCAAAACATTATTGGGTCGAAGTTCAACGTTAAAAATTGCTCGAGTCAGAACTCCCTGTTCTAAGTTTACGCACGTCTGGACGTTTAACACCAAATATTTTTAGACAATTAAAAAATAGCGTAACATGGACATGTACTTCAATGTTCTGAATTACTAAATTCTTTGTTATGCATGCCTAATTTAAAGTATTTAATGTGCACACGAATGAAAATGAAATCGTAATATCTACACGGCACGTAGGCTATACGAGAACCATTTCCAGTGTGGTTGAACAGACTTTTACTTAGCCCAGTTAGGGATAATAATATTATAATAATATGATTTTTGACCATTGTAATACCCAAATAAAATTGGAATGGTAAAAGAATTAACACTATTAAAAAAAAAATCAAATAATGGCTCAAATTCTGGATTTCTGTTGACGATCTATAACATTTCCTTTTGAGATTAGTGCCGTGGTTAGTCAATAGAAATGGCCGCCTGTCAGTCGGATAGCCAATTGTCACAAAGATGAAAGTCCCCCTAACAGTTTATCGTAACTTCCTGGATTATGGCCCCTGATTATACAAAAAATCACCATTTTTAGCTTGTGGTCTCTCTTGAGGTCACAATTATTATCTGAATTAAAACCAAGTTTGATTAGATCACCCTGTTACACCGTAATGAAGGATGAGTTCGAATGTCTTGAACTTCGAACGAGAAGTGTAAAAATATGGTACATGTATCAAGTTTGTGAACCCTATAGAGGTCACAATTTTAATCCGATTTTGATGTAACTTAAAATTCATGTTTATAACCAAAAGATCTTGGTTTCATTCGATATTTGCGCATATCGATTTGGAACTTCATGAATTATGGCCCTTGATTGTAGGATAAATCGCATTCTTTTTAGCTTGTTCTCTATCCAACTCTTGTATGTGGAAGTATCCTGCCTGGCAGCCACTGGTTGTATAATTATTGTGATTCTTATTATGTGTATTTTTATATATACTATTAAAAAAAAGTAGGGGATATTTGGTTTTTAAGTGTTATTGAAGTCACCTAATGAAACTGATGAAGAAACAAATGACAAAATGAAATGAAGTTCACATTCATCGATTTATTCCAAATGACCGTTAGACTAAGTAAGGCACAGACTGACCATTATAAGGGTAAAATGATACCCGGGGTCAAACAGCAAAGTTACCACAGCATCACAACAAAATCAGTAACGGGTAAATCCTCCTCTGTTTGCCAAACAAGCATTGATCAGACGTGGCATACTCCTAATGAGACGTCTAAGGTCATTTTGGTCCAGATTGTCCCATTCCTGTTGCAACGCAGCAGCAAGTTCTTGGACATTGGCAGGACGTTGTTGACGTTGACGTAACCTCTGTCCAAGCATGTTCCAGACATGCTCGATGGGGGAGAGGTCGGGACTCAGTGCTGGCCAAGGTAATGTGGTGATGTTTTGATGTTGGAGGTAACCTGTAACTATCCTGGCCCTGTGACATCTTGCGTTGTCATCCTGGAAGACGAAACGGCAGCCATGAGGTCGTGCGAACAGCACAACATGGACTGCCAAGATGTTGTCCCGGTAGTACTGGCCTGCAACAACATGTAAAGCCGTTCTTCCAGCAACAGTGATGCCTCCACACACCATAACAGAACCACCCCCAAATCGATCATGTCTGATGACGTTAACCTCTTGGAAGCGCTCGTTTCGACAACGCCACACCCTCCTACGTGTGTCAAAAAAATCAACAGTGAACCTTGACTCATCTGAAAACATCACATTGCTCCAGCGGCGATTATCCCAGTGTTGACGATCCCTACACCAACAACGTCTTGCCTGAATGTGATGATCTCTCAAGCAAGGAAACACGCGAGGACGTCAGACGCGAAGGTGGCCCATATGCAGTCGATTCCGAACGGTCTGGCCACTCACTCTCACACCAGTGTGTTTAAAGACGAGCGCTGATCTGATTTGCTGTGATGACACGATTTCTCAAGGCCTAGGTACGGATAAATCTATCCTGGGCTTGAGTTGTCGCCCTTTGTCGACCTGAGCGTGGTCTGTCCTGTACAGATTGTGTATCACGGTATCTGGACCATAGCTTGCCTATGACAGACTGAGAAACATTCATCGTCCGCGCGTCAACCGCCTGTGTTGTGCCGATCTGTAGCATGCCAAGGGCACGTAACCTTTTGGGTAAGCCGCACATATCAAAATTTGTTTTCTGGTCACTTAAACAATTAAACTGATGTTTCCACCCTGGAATTCAATGCCACAATGGCTGTAACATTCAAAGTCAGAGTCGTGCAAATCTTGGGTTAGACCTCCATGGAGTGGGAAGGCCTTGTGATTTAGAGTGCCGCGCTTTGACCTCTAACTGGCCGGCCACTTCTGGCTTGCGGCTGTGGTTTTGAGCCCTGGTGTGAGCGTATGTGGCATGGAGATGGGGGCGCTTCTCAACCTCGTGGGTTTTGTCCATGCACTACGGTTTCCTCCTACTGCTAATGACCCCTACGCGCAAGCAAATTATTTAAATAAAATTAAAAACCATATGTTAGTCCCGAAATGACCTAGTTTAGTTAGTTACCCCCCACATATGTCATCAAGATCCAAGATTTCCTTATGCATAAGTTGTTGTGTGGCATATTTCCACGCTTTGAGTGGCTTTCCTCTATAATTCCGGAAACAAACTGTTGCTGGTGTTGTTCGCTTTCACACAATTTTTATCAGTAAATATTTTCCCCTACTTGTCAAGCAACCTATCTGTTCTTTTACAGATCATTTTGTTCAAATCATAGACCACATCAAAATGATGTTAAAAAGGGGAAAAGTAAAACAGTTGTATGTCCTATGTGTATGGGTAATGTAACAGCATCTTGTTCTATAACTACTATGAAATCTACTTGCTGTAAAAATGCTTGGTTTCATCGAAACTGTATCCAGGTAATATACATTACTTTCTGATCGTTTAAATATTTGATAAAAAGTATACAGTATTAAGTAATCATTTTTATTTTTAGAATTCATGTTATCATATTTGACAGTGTTTATGTAAATATAATTATAGTAAGTAACATAATAAATAATATTTATTTCAGAGATATTCATTATCAGCTGGTCTACATTTCTTTAAATGTCCAATGTGTAATGACAAGAATAAATTTCAATCAGAAATGTTAGAATTTGGTATTTATATACCTGATCAGTAAGTAAATTCAATCTTGGCTTTGTAAATTCAATATTGGGTTTTGTGTCACATTTTAGAATGCAATTCAAACGTCACACTTTAAAATGCAGTTCAAACATCACTGACACTCAATGTTGTTGTAATTTGTATTATGCCTTCAACCAGTCATTGCGTCCGTCCATCCATCAACAATTGGAAAGTGTACACCATACACTGGAAAATTGGTATGGTTTATCTTGGCGTATATAGTAGGTGTCACAGCTCCATTGCTCGTGCTGGAAGAAAGTTGTTTTTTCCTGATTTTTAATCTTTTTTATACGCCCACATTTTCATGTGTTTAAAAAATTATAAAACAGCTGCCACTAAAACCATCATTATTTTAATCCAACGTTTCGTAGGTAAATATAACACTACATCACCAGGGTAATACAAATACTAACATTTTCATGTGGATGTATTATGCCGTCGCCCCTGTCAGTCTGGACGTCACAAGTCACAATTCTTACCCGATTTTGACTAAACTTGAAATATAGCTTTATCCCCAAAAGATCTTTGCTGCTTTCGGTATTGGCATGTATCGGAGCGAAACTTCATGGATTATGGCCCCTGATTGTACGAAAAATCACGTTTTTAGCTTGTGGACCCCATAGAGGTCACAATTTTGCGCCTATTTTGATGAAACTTGACATGCATGTTTTTAACCCAAAGATCTTGGTTCCTTTCGATACGTAATTTCCTGATTTAAAGCCACTGGGTGTCCGAAGAATCCCCTATGGTCCATCTGGAGGTCACTATTATTATCCGGTTTAAAAAATACGTTTGACTCTATCACCGTTACACCCTAGTTAAGCTATATTTGGACAACACAAAATTTTGTAAATGTATCCTGGTAAACACACAGTAAAATTAATACTTCAAAATCAATTTAAGCAAAACTGGCACTATGATATAAATAGTTTCCATAAATGTATAAATTACAAATTATTTAAAAGCGAACTGAAATATGAACCATAATTACATAATTTACATGGCAAATCAAGAAATATCTTATGTAGATTTAGAACAGGTAACTTAAGACTACCTATAGAGACAGGTAGATGGCTTGGTATTCCAAGACAACAGAGAGAACCTGCAATATCTGCACACTCTGAGTTTCATTATATATTCGAATGTCCAACCCTAAGTGAACACAGAACTAACTTAATTCCTAAAAATATAAAAAAAAATTAAAATATTATTTCATTTTATAATCTATTTAATAATTAAATATAGTACTTTAAAAAGTTTGTTTAAATTTATATTTATTATTCAACAGACATTAAACGCCCTTTTAACTTAAAACACTGTATATTATTATGTTATATGTTACCCCCCCCCCCTCAACTTAACACATTGTATATTTTATTTATGTTATCATTATGTTACTCCCCCATCAATTAAACACATTGTATATTATATTCATGTTATTATTATTATGTTATATCAATTAGATTACACTATTTTTTCTCTACGCTGTTAATTGTAACGATTATTTGAGAATAAAGTTATTATTATTATTATATTGTAATATATTGGACGTTTAATCTGTAATAAACAAACATTAACAACAATTGCTTCTGCCACTTTTCATAGTGAATTGCATGTAGATAGCCCCTAACATTGCCCAAATCTAATTTCTATCAATCGCTTGAGCCTCAATCCGGCCATGGAACCACAATGTTTTGCACACGTTGTCTGGGCCAATCAGGAAGCGAGTCGTGTTGGCAGCATAGCAACAAGCCGAGGTTGTTTACAGTTTTAGGGGTTTTAAAAACCCTTTTGTATTCCTTCAAAATGAATTCATCGGCAATTCTTTGGTCATATTTATAAACTAGAGATTCTCCGCTTTACAACAATGCCAATTAATAAGCAAGAGCAGTGAGTGGTCGCCCGCTGCTAGCGAAGAAACATAACTAATTTCACCGATAATTTTAAGAAATATGACAGATTTATGAATGCGGTACCTGTACAAAACGTTCAAATAAAGGCGTTCTAAAATCTTGTATTGGTACTTTGATCCTTTGTATCGATAGATAGTATATTAAAAGACCCATTTTTGTTAAAATCTCAATTTCAATCAAAATCAATTATTTCACTTATTTTGTCTGTAGTCCAAAATTAGATGATGCGCATTCCGACTCACGATGCCGTGGGGAAACACATATTAGATACCAGTAATATACATATGCATGAAAATGGGGTCTTAATGATTGATGAAACACAGTCTCAAGAGAACCATGCAGAAGTACATGAAATGGAAAAAATTCCAAACAATAAAGAACGGGTAAATGCAAATAAAGGAAATAAAAATGTAAACATTCTATTGACTCAGATGAAGAGATGGAAGTATCCACAATCGACCAACCTTCAGAAATAGAAACTGTATTAGATGCATTTGATTTATCGCGAATAAGAACAGCTCAACAGGACAAACGATTGAATTTGAAAACTGCAACTAAGATGAAATTATGGAAGATTTGAGTACAGTGTCCAATTTAAAGATAAATAATGATATAGACAGTGAAGAAAATATAATGCTTATAGAAGATTTATCCTTTGAGGATAATAAAGACAATAAAGAAGAACCGGTAAATGCAAATGAAGAGATGTAAGTATCCACAAACAACCAACCATCAGAAATAGAAGCTGTATCTCACACAGATGCATTTGATTTATCGCGAATAAGAACAGGACAAACGATTGAATTTAAAAACTGCAACTCCTATGAAATTTTGAAAGTGCAAACACATAGTTGCGCCAATAAAATAAAGTTATAGAAAATTTATCCTTAACGGCCATTCGGAGGATGCCCTTCGCCCAATTGGGCGTCAGAAGAGTAACACAGTTCAGTCATATGTTAGGTTACCCATGTTTAGGTATTAGGGCAGTATGATATTGTATGGGTATCATATTACTATGTTGATTATTATTTACCCCCACCCCCACCCCGTTTTTATATTATAATGTGCACTAGTAGCGTTCGTTAGTACCATTGCATGGCAACAATGGGTGTGGCTTCAGGGGTGCCTAGGGTAGATCAATGTAAACCGGTTAGTTGATGGCACAGGGCAGTAAGATTTTTGGTATTTGGTCACTTTATATTTATTATCATGCCAAAGATGTTCATGTAACTTGCATTTATATTTATCTGTGTGGTTAATGTGTTGCTGCCGTGTTGTAAGGCAAATTGTTTCACATTATTTTTACATATCATGTCAAGTCTTACCTGATTTCTGATTTGATAAAGCTTGTTGGTTGTCTATTTTGGGGTTACTTTAGGACCTTTTTGTCTCGTCATATTCATTATCATGCCACGTATGTGCATGTAACTTACATTTAAAATAATCTGTGAGTACCGGTATTATGTTACTTCTGTATGCCTGTGAGTATTGTGTTACTTCCGCATGCCACGTATGTACATGTAACTTACATTAAAAATAATTTGTGTAAGTATTGTTACTTCTGTATGCCTGTGTAGACTGGCCTAGGGTTGTCACTTCATTACCTGATCAAGCTTGTAGGTTATCTACATTGGGGTTATTTAGGCAATTTCGTCAAGTTATAATCATGTCACGTATGTACATATAAACTTGCATGTTTAATAATCTGTGAGGGTATTGGGTTATTTCCTATGCCTGTGTAGACTGGCTTAGGGTTGGCACTTCAATGCCTCCACCAAAAACTTAAGTCTTACCTGATTTCCAATTTGATAAGGCTTATAGGTTGTCTATATTGGGGTTATTTAGACTGGGCACAGCTTTTGCCCATAAGGCTCAATGAAACCAAAATGATTTATGTTTGTCCTCATCAAGTGTCACGCTGATATCCATGTCTTACTTGGTGCGAAGAGCTGAAGGAACTGTCAGACGTAATCGTCAATTTCTTAGTAGATCTAATGAAAGTTTTGATACGTCTGATGTATATGTTCCTTACACGCGTAACCAGGAAGAAGAGGGTTTTGCTCATGTCCCTAACCAAGAAGAACCTGATCAACCTCAACCTAATGTACCAATAAGAAGGAATTTAAACTTCACTCAATCGGGTCGTCAAACTGTAAAACCTCATTATTTGAAAGACTATGTAACTTAATGCATGCTCTATAATGTAATCTAGTGATTGTGTTCTGCTATACACATAGGACTGTGTTTCATTGTTTATTTTATTCTTAATCAGTCATTTTAAGTATTATATGATATGAGATCTATTTCTTTCTGAAAAGAGAAAGGATGTTACGTTATTATTTCCTATGTACCTTTGTATGCAACCGCTAAGTCACGTGGTTAATAAAGTACTGTCATGGCTTCTATCTGACTTCTGTTATTCTGCTGTCCACGCCTCAAATGGGCTCACAGTCCTCACACCCTTTCTGACTACTGCATAGACATAACGAAACAAGAATGAACCCTATTGATATTCAATGTTCAGCGACTTTCCGTTCCAGTGTTATCCCATATTTCAAACCACCTTGGGATAAAGGCTATAGTTTGTTGTGGGTCTTTTTCATATTTTCCTTGAGGGGTTGAATGGTTAACGTGTGTTCGTTCTATCAAAAGGTCTGTCATTGAGTGAAGTGGAGTGGTTTTGATTCTCCGCTTGTAAGTGACAAGGAGTAGGGTCGTCTGTCCAACATCAAGGGTTTTGTCTGAGTCCACCGGTTTTCTCCTACACTAGTCTGTTGAGCGGATGTTAAACCCCATCTCTCTCTCTCTCTTATTCAATGTGAATCACTGGAACAATACGAGGATGGGCCCAATTGATTTTTGCAGTCCTCTGTCCAACTTTTGCAAAATGTAGTCATATCCAGCATGACAACACACTTCACTAGGGACCGGGAATCTTCAAGTTTTTACGAAAAAAGGTAATAAACTACCATTATCATCTAGAATCTAATACACGTCAAGAATGTGTTAAATACCGTCAAGATTCTTCAAAAACCGTCTAGTTTGTGCTACCGTGTAGATTTAGAAAAACGTTCTAGTTTTGACATCGATCGTCTACTTTTGGAAGGTGTTTAGTTTTTATACAAGATCTAATTTCTCGTACGTTGTCGAGAAATGAACAGTGTTTAATAACACAAGACATTTAGATTTTACTCCAAATTACTACTTTACCGAGAGCCGTATATGTGGTTACGATTTATGTGGTTACAATTTATAGAAAAAATGATTTAAAAATATTCACTGATACAACTGCGTCGTCGTTTTATTCTTTCTGTCATTCATATAATATCCATAATGGCTGTACGCGCATCAAACAACGATAATTGTTCATTGGTTTAAGACAGTCTACACGCGGGAAATTTTACAGCAGCTATTGGCTAACGGCACACATTATAAATAACGGTACTTGCATATTCACTGATAGAACTTCGTTATCGTTTTATTCTTTCTGTCATTCATATAATATTCATGATGGCTGTACGCGCATCAAACAACGATAAATGTTCATTGGAAAAAGACGGTCTACACGCGGGAAATTTTACAGCAGCTATTGGCTAACGGCACACATTATAAATAACCGTACCGGTATTTGCATATTCACTGATACAACTTCGATTTCGTTATCGTTTTATTCTTTCTGTCATTCATATAATATCCATGATGGCTGAAGTACATTACTACGCGCATCAAACAACGAGAATTGTTCATTGGTTAAAGACGGTCTACACGCGGGAAAATTTACAACAGCTATTGGCTAACGACACACATTATAAATAACCGTACTTGCATATTGCATAAGCATACTATTTACACACCATACCATAAATTATTTTCGCATAATTATACCCATCTGTCTTCATAATTAAACGTTTTAATCAGGCCCGAAGCCAGAAATCAAAATTTAGCCGACATAGGGGGGCGAGGAAGATAAATTTCCGAGAACAAAAAATTAATGAACGAAGGTCATCGCCGACTGCCGTAAGCAGGAGGAGGGGAGAGCGCGAAAATTAGAAGCTGTGAGAGGGAATTTAGGCCTCTATGACATGCAGGTGGCGAATGTGTCGGAAAATTAAGAGTTTCCAGCCGACATTAACTATCTCCCGGCCGAATTTGAGAGGATATGTCGTACTTAAACTCTCTCCCGGTGAAAATGCGAGCATAGCTAATCAGCGATTTTTTTCCGACGCACACAAAAAAAATTCGGACAGGAACGGCCATGGGGGGGGGGGGGCGAGCCGCTAGCCTCGGGCCTGGTTTAATTAAATATCCCATTTAATTGACAATTGGTATAAAGCCGACAAATTTATCGCTGTGCGTTTATATGACTTTGCTCCAATGATATTTTGCGCAATGTTATGGGGTATCAACAGAAACAATCAATGCTATGGTCAAGTTATTTTTTTACAATAAATATAAAAAATAAACTGGCGTATTGGAAATATGTGATGAAATTTAATACTTTTTTAATAATAAGAATGGATTATTTGTTGTATTTAGATCAGATAAACACTAATTTGTTGTCCGCGATAGTTAGGTTGGAGGTGTAAAACACGCAGCTACCATGATTAATTTACAACCCCAATTTAGCTTCCACAACACCACAGTTTTTACTTAACACCTAAACCTGATTGGGCAATAAATTAATCAAGGCAAGGTAGCTATGTGTCTTCAATAGTTTTACATCTTCAACTATGGCGTGTATTTTTGCCTTTCCTATTTCCCTGATTATAATATCATAGTTTGGACTTGTTTATTTTCGTATTAAAAAACATACATTTTACAAATTCGCTGATAGCAAATAGCGCTAATAACTATCTTTAAAAAAAATGGTTAGGAAACGACGCTTTTTTACCAAGTCTGATTCTGAACAAGATACCTCGTTCCAAAAAAGGGCAATTTAAAATACCCTGTTTTGGAACTGCAGACAACAAGGCATTTTTTTTACCTCGTTTGAACAAAAATGCCGAACGAGGCATTCTGAGGTTTATAGGGATAGTGTACGTATTCATATTAACGTGGAAGGTGTTGTTTCGGATGAAACCCGGCCATGTGTCTGGATTAGGGGATTAATTCAACAATAGGTTGCGGCTATTCAAAGAATCTTACGACCGACATTTATGACTGCTGACGTGCTGTATACATGCGACGGTGGTGTAATTACATGTACACGTCTGTGAGCGATATGGTTTCAGACAGAACCGAGTCATGTGACATGTGGAATTCGTGATTGATATAGACAATAGCAGGCAGTCGTTCAAATAATATAACCTAAATTATAATGACAGTCCCAAGCGACGGTGGCATTATTCGTAGACTGAAACCCATAGCCCATTGTGTGTGGGTTTCTTTTGTGAACACGTCGTTTTCGTACAGTAAGCTTCTTTTACAAATTCGTCATCGTTTTATTCTTTCTGTCATTCATATAATATCCAAAATACGGCACTACGTTGGTCCTTGAGGCGATCGAATTAAAAATAATTCCAGCTAATTTAATAATACTATAAATAGTATAGTTATGCAATATGCAAATACGGTTGCTTATACGTGCTGTTATCCAATAGCTACAGTAAATTTTCCCGCGTTGAGACCGTCTTTAACCAATGAACAATTATCGTTGTTTGATGCGCGTACAGCCATCATGGATATTATATGAACGACAGAAAGAATAAAACGACGACGCAGTTGTATAAGTGAATATTTTTAAAATCTTTTTTTCTATAAATTGTAACCACATAAATCGTAACCACATATACGGCTCTCGGTAAAGTAGTAGTTTGGAGTAAAATCTAAATGTCTTGTGTTATTAAACACTGTTCATTTCTCGACAACGTACGAGAAATTAGATCTTGTATAAAAACTAAACACCTTCCAAAAGTAGACGATCGATGTCAAAACTAGAACGTTTTTCTAAATCTACACGGTAGCACAAACTAGACGGTTTTTGAAGAATCTTGACGGTATTTAACACATTCTTGACGTGTATTAGATTCTAGATGATAATGGTAGTTTATTACCTTTTTTCGTAAAAACTTGTAGATTCCCGGTCCCTAGTGCTTGTTGTCAATAATGTTTTGAGTAATATGAGTTTATTTAATTTACAGGGATGCATCATGGGAAACTGAACCAAACGCCTTTAATGAACTTTTAGAAAGACATAATCGGTGTGATGCTGATAAATGTAATAGCCCGTTGGGTCGAGAACATGAAAACGCTAGTGGGTAAGTTCCAATAAATTAACAATGGTTTATTAACAATTAGAGAAAGAACTGGTAGTTCTTACTATGATAGTTTTAAAGTTTAAACAGTCGGAGCAGAACCGTGGGATGTTAAACCCCATTTCATTTAAAGGATTGAAGTTTTGATAAGAAACTCTGGCAACAGTTCATAATCCAAGGCACGTCTGAATCTATATAGTGCTCGGTGTTTTATACGAGGTTGGATATGCATACCCTTTCCAAAACACCTAATACAACTTCCCATGTTAGGACTTCACACACCTAACCAGTTTTTGATTTACTTTTGTATATAACTACTTGTTGAGTTCAACATTAACCTCCCACTTGTGTGGAATTTTCACTTACTTTCAGGTTTTTATACGCCAATATGGAAACATGGTCGTAAATTGCAGTCCATCTGTCTGTCCGTCCGTCTGTCGGTCCATCGTTTCGTTCGTCCATCGTTTACAATTTCTTGTGAAAGCTCTTGGGGCTAAAATTAATTGACTTTAAATATATACAAAGTGTTTAAGGTCATGAGATGAAGAAGCCTATTGATTTTCAGCGATATCTAATAATTACTGTCAGAGTTATGGCCCTTGATCACTTTGAAAAAAGGCTAAAGTTAATATCTGATTGAAGTTAGATTTATACACAATGTTACATACTGCCAGAGTTATGGCCCTTGATCACTTCAAAAAATCTTGTAGACGCTCAAGAGGTTAAAGTTAATATCCGAATGACTTTAGATTTATACACAGTGTTTAAAGACATGAAGCGAAGTCTATTGATTTTCAGCGATTTCCAATAATTACTGTCAGAGTTACGGCCCTTGATCACTTCTAAAAATCTTGTTAAACTTGTGAACGCTCTAGAGGCTAAAGTTGATATACGATTGACTTTGAATTTACACACAGTGTTTAAGTTCATGAGACGAAGAGGGGATCACGGTGGCTAAGTGGATAAGGCGCTGGTTCGCTAGCCTGGAGGTCGGGTGTTCGATCCCTGCATTGGCCGAGAAAGTTCATTCAATGATTATATAGAATTCATATATCCTGATGAGCTCGAAATTAAAAATACTACTGACAGTGACAATTGCGCTTTCTACTTGGATCTGCGTCTCGATTTTGACAATTGCCATAAACTAAGTGTTAAATTGTACGATAAACGTGATGACTTTGACTTTCCGATTGTTAACTTTCCATTTATAAGTAGTAACATTCCAATATCACCAGCTTATGGAGTGTTTGTGTCTCAGCTAATTCGTAACGCGAGAGCTTGTTCATTCTTTTCTGATTTTTTGAGTAGATCGAGGCATTTATCATCTAAGCTTCAACTACAGGGATACTTGCGAACTAGACTGATTAAAGCCTTTAAAAAGTTTTATGGCCGTCATATTGACTTGATCGGTAAATATAATCTGTCTCTCTCGACTATTATTCTAGACATATTTAATTGACGGGTATACTATCTCCCTGATAATATATGTGTACTACATCGTTAACACTGTTCATCACGTGCATTTTGCATACCGATAGTTCATTGGTCTATCACGCTATGTTACCGAGATTTCGCCTAATAGATGCATGCCAGCAGGGTAAGCTTACTCTTCCGGACACCTATTACCACTGTTCGTCGTGTATTTTGTACACGGTGAACAGTCCATATGCTGATTACACTATTTTGCGATATTACACTATTTTGCCTATACCGTTTTTAGGACTTCGAATTTTGTCTAATGGTTTGGATTGTTGGTACTTGGTTTTATTTTATTTCATCTCGATTTTAATATCCGATTACGGTCTTCAGACGAACAAGAATATTGATTTTTAATGAATTTTGATAACTAGAACAGCTAAATCCATGATATAAAATTGTTCGTGTATAATAAACGTTAGCATCGGACAGAATTTTATAAAAAAACAAATAATGAGTTATTATACTGTTTGAATGGCATTTAGTAATTGAGCACATAAAAAATAAACACAAAGTTATATGGATAACAACTACTATATATAAAACTAGACAAACAAAGAAATACAAGTCACTCAAAGCCCAGAAGACCAAGGAGACCACTTCCAGCACTAGCTCCAATGCAAGAGATGAATTTCTCTCCAAAAACGTTATAGGAGGCGGCAGAGTGGGATGACAGTTTCATACGCGTCCGTTCACGTACTGTACCGTTCTTGTCAGGGGCGAGAGAGGAATTCCCAGGCACGAGCGGTTTGTCCCTTAATAAAAAGAGTCAACGAAGCAGAAGTTTACAAATGTATTATAAACGAAGTCACAAATTCACAAATAATGATAACAAAGGTTCACAGTCATTTCGCGGAGAAATGTTCACAGTTATGTAATCCACTCACGCATAATAAAATACAATACAGACGTTCAAACTAGTGATGTGCGGTTTTTCGGTTTAACCGAATAACCGCGGTTTTTACATATAAACCGAAAACCGAACCGATAAAACAAAAAATTAACCATGCGTTTCGGTTATTTTTTCCAAATTCCTAAATTTTAATTTACCCGTTTTTCGTTTCGGAAATGTTTGATACATTCCAAAATTTTAATGTAACCACCACTTTCGTTTTGATTTTAGATCAACCAGGCCCCCTATGTATAGAGTGTTTAATAGTTTAATAAGTCTGGATGGCCTGGACTATTTATTTTCTCAATTCGTTTCGGTTTATAATCCAAAATTTTATGCAACCCCTAGCCGGTTGTCAATATTAGGCACGATGGCTTCCTCAAGAAGTAAAATGTCTACCAAGTCCATGGCTTTCTCACTACGAAAGATTGGATGACAGTACATTTCTATGGACAGTACTAAATATAATGCAATCTTTGTGAAGAGCATATTTCTGCTGAATTCGGAAACACATCCAACTTGAAAGTGCACCTAAAATAAGTTTGTCAAATCTTTTTTTTTTTTTACAGTAACTTTGTATTTACTAGTCGTAATTAAAGTCATCTTAACAGTAAAAAAAACTTGTTGTTTACAATTTACATCAATATGTTTGATATCTTTTCTGGCTTCCAAATAGGCTGTATAAGATAACTATAAATCACTACATTTATAATACAGTTTTTAAATGAATAAAAAACCGAAAACCGAAACCGAGTTTTTTTGCCCCAGAAAAACCGAAAACCGAAACCGAAAGAAAATTTACAAACCGCACAACACTAGTTCAAACGGTAAAAAATTAATATCTAGCCCGCTCTCCTCCACACTTTTTTGTCACCTGCCACCAACACCCTGCAGAAGTGCAGTTGCTAGGCAACACCAAAGCTCGAGTAGACCTAATTTATGGGTGGTACTTTTTACCGCCGACCACCGCCGACCAAATGCTTTTTACCGCCGATTACCGCCGACCAAATGCTTTTTACCGCCGACCAACTACGTTTTACCGCCGATCACATGGTAATGACGGTTTGTCCCTTAATAAAAAGAGTCAACGAAGCAGAAGTTTACAAATGTATTATAAACGAAGTCACAAATTCACAAATAATGATAACAAAGGTTCACAGTCATTTCGCGGAGAAATGTTCACAGTTATGTAATCCACTCACGCATAATAAAATACAATACAGACGTTCAAACTAGTGATGTGCGGTTTTTCGGTTTAACCGAATAACCGCGGTTTTTACATATAAACCGAAAACCGAACCGATAAAACAAAAAATTAACCATGCGTTTCGGTTATTTTTTCCAAATTCCTAAATTTTAATTTACCCGTTTTTCGTTTCGGAAATGTTTGATACATTCCAAAATTTTAATGTAACCACCACTTTCGTTTTGATTTTAGATCAACCAGGCCCCCTATGTATAGAGTGTTTAATAGTTTAATAAGTCTGGATGGCCTAGACTATTTATTTTCTCAATTCGTTTCGGTTTATAATCCAAAATTTTATGCAACCCCTAGCCGGTTGTCAATATTAGGCACGATGGCTTCCTCAAGAAGTAAAATGTCTTCCAAGTCCATGGCTTTCTCACTACGAAAGATTGGATGACAGTACATTTCTATGGACAGTACTAAATATAATGCAATCTTTGTGAAGAGCATATTTCTGCTGAATTCGGAAACACATCCAACTTGAAAGTGCACCTAAAATAAGTTTGTCAAATCTTTTTTTTTTTTTACAGTAACTTTGTATTTACTAGTCGTAATTAAAGTCATCTTAACAGTAAAAAAAACTTGTTGTTTACAATTTACATCAATATGTTTGATATCTTTTCTGGCTTCCAAATAGGCTGTATAAGATAACTATAAATCACTACATTTATAATACAGTTTTTAAATGAATAAAAAACCGAAAACCGAAACCGAGTTTTTTTGCCCCAGAAAAACCGAAAACCGAAACCGAAAGAAAATTTACAAACCGCACAACACTAGTTCAAACGGTAAAAAATTAATATCTAGCCCGCTCTCCTCCACACTTTTTTGTCACCTGCCACCAACACCCTGCAGAAGTGCAGTTGCTAGGCAACACCAAAGCTCGAGTAGACCTAATTTATGGGTGGTACTTTTTACCGCCGACCACCGCCGACCAAATGCTTTTTACCGCCGATTACCGCCGACCAAATGCTTTTTACCGCCGACCAACTACGTTTTACCGCCGATCACATGGTAATGACTTTCTTAATGCTTCCTTGTTACCGCCTACTACATCAAGAATGTTTTTTTTTAGGTGTAATCACGTACAACTGTCGAAAAACATTAATATTATATCTTAAAGAATATGGGAGGCAAAACTACGAGTAATTACCGCCACCCAAATATATTGAAGGGCAAATACATCAAGATTGTTTCAGCTACTGGTTATAGCATTTTAATACCTTCGAGTAAGTACAGCCACCCAAATGGACATTTATTGAGGAGTCTGCTGATATTGTTGAGCTGTATAGCTAACGGTCAAAACTAATATTTCTACTGGAAGAATTGGTTTAAGTATAACGAAATGGTTTGGTATACAGAATGAATTGGCGCTTTAATAACATCAGCTGTAGCCATCATCGTCCAAACCGAGGACTACGAACCAACACTAGATGCGTCAAGACAAGATTTTTCGTAATCGGCAGAATCTAGCAGAAACACATTTGTACACATGTCTTATACCGCAACATGACAAGATAAATCCTCCGTAGCACCGTAAAATGGTGGGCGGTAACAAGGAATCATTAAGCATTTTGGTCGGCGGCAGTGCCCCATTAACCTTGTGTGTGGTGGGGGGGGGGACAATTTAGGCAGCGATTTCATTGAGTTCTGTAAATTGTCTTTGTTATCAACTAAAAACCACACGTTTGATTTGTCACCAGGCGGACTTTCCAGAAACACATGTTCACGATCTTGAATGGCCTTTAAACATTCCTTTCCTGACATAAATTTATTGTTTCGAAGGGTATGCACATTTTCGGGACGCGGGAGAGGGTCGGAAAAGTCTAGGTCGATCGGTTCCGTTCGAATTGGCGTTTGATCAAAAATGTCAGATATTCGATCGTCTTCACATTTCTCGGAAGCGTTAAGATCTGGTAGGGGTTTGGGGATACAAAAAGACGAATCACTCGATATGGTTGAACTGTATAACTTCGGTTCGAAACTGATGTTACCTCCTACAACTGGTTTAACATAAACAAAATGGTTTGGAGACCAATAACGTACGGATGACGGAGCACCAAGTGTATGTGTCCACATGATTTTGACATCGGTTGTTGATTTTGAAAGCTCTGGTCGGAATTTAACATCTAAAATTTTATAGGATGGATCTGTCAAAAATACAGGTAAGAATTTACAAAGATGCAACGAATTGAGTAATTGATTTCAATTGTATCAGATAAAAGGATTGTAATGTTCGATTAATATTAATAAAGTTCCGTTTTTTAGGTTGTGTCGGCTATGTTCTTTATATCTAAAACGCATTAAAGCCCCAATAACACTCTTGTTGTAATTGAATAATATGTCCCAATCTTTATTCTGGTCAACAAATTGTATTATTTTACAATATTCAAATAAATTGATTATACAAATTTCACCGTAACACACCTCATTTAAAAATTTGTTTATATTGCCTTTGATCTGAGCGTAGTTCAATCGCTTGAGCTAATCTCTGATCGCTTGGACACTGATTGCCTAACAAAGAATTAGAACTGAAGCCTTTACAACGATAATTTAACCAAGCAAGAATAAAAATGAAAAAAGTTTAAATAAGAGAAAAAAATAAGAAAAATGATATAGAATAAACAAAAAGTATATATATATATATATAAAAAGGAATTCCTATAAAGAAAGTAAAAAATGAAAAAAAAAAAAAAAAATAAACTAGAAAAGTAGAACTAGAAAAAAAAAGATAGAATACCAAGTAAAATAATCTATAAAAAAAAGGAAAAAATGAAAAAAGAAAAGATAAACTCAAATAAACTAGAACTAGAAAAGAAAGTAAAAAAGGAAAAAATAAGTTCAAATAAACTATAACTAGAAAAATAAAAGATAGAAAACAAAGTAAAATAATCTCGACTGAACAAAAAGTATATAAATTAATATAAGTAGAAAATAAAACAGAATAACCAAAAAGAGCTGTCAAAAAATAAAAGAAAAGGAATTAAGCCCAAAAAATTTAAAAAAAAACAAAGTAAACTTATACCTTATTTAGGTATAAGAATTAAATAATAGAAAGACAACCTTGGGCCTGAAGATTCTTGTAGAGTCTTAAAAGTCAATTGGAGAGTCTTTCTTGAGTCTTTGCTAGGCTACTTTATCTCAGGATAAATTTAGACAATAGCTTAGTCAGTATTAAATGATATATAACAATTGATTATATACTACAATATAATAATTACTTTTTTTTTTACATAGTTTATTTACAGGTGAAATAAATGAATATATAAATATATAAACTTACATTTAGAGTTAATAATTTTTTTAATTTTTTTTTAAATAGTATATTTACAAGGGCTGTATTTACATTCATTTGTGCATAATAGTATTTGCAGTGCATATATGGCATAACAGTTCATTCCGGTATATACCGTTCAATATAGTAATTATTTTATTTACAATCTCATTATTTATACATGTATACACAAGTCAAATGAAATAATATACACAATCGTTCATAAACTCCAGTATAGTAATTGCATTCCTATACTTAATTACATTCCTATTCTGGGGTATAGTAATATTTTAAGTTGTCATCGGCCTAGTGTCTGGTTATACAAGAGTGAAATTACTGTTTCCCACTGAGCAATTAGAAAACCTTTAATTTATTTAACTAATAAATTTTAATTTATTCATTTTACTTTATCTTTACTTTACTTTACTTTACTTTTACTTTAATTTACTTTATTTATTACCTTTAATTTATTTAACTACAACTTTATTATACTCTCTTTATTTATTTAATTTTATATTAGTTTAATTTACTACCAACATCTACTAAACTGGCGGGATAGTGGAGTAAGAGGGAGTCATGATCAGACGGGCTCGGCATCTAAACACTATTCTGCCAAAACAAATACCGGTGCGATAGTGGAGTAAGGGGAGGCCACGAGAAGACACGCCTGGTACCTAAACACAAATCCCACCAAGATGACATCTACCAATCCAGAAATAGAAGAGATCATCTACCAAGCGATGTGTTTTTATTAAATAAAGGGAAGAACTTCCCACTAAAACCTAATCTTCATAGTGATGGCATCTCCTCTTGATTAAAACTTGCACCATATTGCTTCATATGTTGCAATTCCCCAGGCGTCATTGCCCTACGCTGCAGGTCCCGATATATTCACCTCATTCTTGTGCCAGACTCATATGAGGCATATTGTTTATTAGTTTGTGTTTTAGATTCTAAAGTAATCTTCATAGTGATGTCAATTCCTCTTGATTAAAACTTGCACCATATTGCTTCTATTTGCTTGCAATTCCTAAGGTGTCATTGCCCTGCGCTGTAGGTCCTGATATATTCACCTCATTCTTGTGCCAGGCTCATATGAGGCATATTGTTTATTAGTTTGTGTTTTAGATTCTAAAGTAATCTTCATAGTGATGTCAATTCCTCTTGATTAAAACTTGCACTATATTGCTTCTATTTGCTTGCAATTCCTAATGTGTCATTGCCCTGCGCTGAAGGTCCTGATAAATTCACCTCATTCTTGTGCCAGGCTCATATGAGGCATATTGTTTATTAGTTTGTGTTTTAGATTCTAAAGTAATCTTCATAGTGATGTCAACTCCTCTTGATTAAAACTTGCACCATATTGCTTCTATTTGCTTGCAATTCCTAAGGTGTCATTGCCCTGCGCTGACGGTCCTGATATATTCACCTCATTCTTGTGCCAGGCTCATACAAGGCATATTGTTTATTAGTTTTTGATTAAAGTTACATTATTCAAGATATAGATAAGAACTAGCCATTCTTGCTATACTAGTTCGAAAGTAGATGATGTAAAATGAATAATTTGAAAATTTCATTCAAATTACTCTATTGCAAGCGAAGAAATAGGCATTTAAAGATTTGACCGACCTGTGCAATAATTTCAACCACGGTCCTGGATGATCAAAGCTACGACTCGAAGCGTCTAGCCGCGCCATATTTGATTTACCGCTGAAACGCTTTAATCTGTTTAACATCGGAGCAATCTGATGCCATCCAAAGTTGATTAAGGCCTGGATCAGTTAATTAATGTCTAATTAATACTTTAGAAAACATTTCATGCCCAAATAAAGACCTGCACTAGGCAGATTTAGCTCTTGCATAATGCATGTTTAAGATTCTAAAATAATCTTCATAGTGATGTCAACTCCTCTTATTAAGCCCAGTGGATTAAAAAGACCCTCTGCTGCTATCAACCCTGGCGTATGTATTCTTTGTGGCAAAGCATGTGATGATGATAGGAGTGCATATCCATTAGATTCGTGGCGACAGTTGAGGGAACATGCCCTCAAATGGCAAGGACTGGAGACATTTGGTGCGGTTTCTGAGTCTATAAAATGGGATGAGGGACCAGTAGGATTATTTTTCCATAAAGATTGTAGGTTTACCATCAGTAGCAGTGATAAATTGGGTAGAGCAATTGCTCGAAAATCAAGAGCAAGGAGTGCATCCTTAAATACTCTCCCGACTATTCGTGAAGTAGAAGAACCCAATTCAATAGAAACACGATCTTTAAGGTCAAGCCTTGGAAGTATCCATGAAAAGTCCCTATGTGTTTGGTGCATGAATCCAGAGGACGTGAAACATCGAAAACAAAATCCACTACGCCTGATTGAACAAAACAATGCCTGGCGGAAGTTTAAGTTACACACTCCACATTTGGCTGACCAAGTTATGCGCGACAGAATCATAGCTTTGATCGCTGCAACTCCAGATCCCTTTGCTGCAGAGATAAGATATCATGGAAAGTGTTGGAAAAAGTACATAAGACCCATATATGTGGATGATAATGAACCACACTTGAGTGACATGCGTCGTCAAGAAGTTCGACAATTATTTTTCAAACACGTGCACACAGCAGTGTTTGCGAATAATGAGCCCAGGTCATTACAAGGTCTACTTGGGGACTATATCGAGATTCATAAGAATTTTGGATATGACTGTTCAACAACGAAATCCTCAACAATAAAAGAACTCTTGAACACTGAATTTGGTGCAAATATAGGTATTTTCACAAATCGAGTTCACAAGAATCAGAGCGGCATTGTGTATGATGCCTCACAAGGTGGAACATTTATAGAGGCAGCCCTGTATGGATGGGGGATAGATACTGACCAGTTATTAAATGTTGTCGCCCGTCGCTTGTCATCCGAGTGTGCGAACTTTGATAAGAATATATCTTGGCCGCCACGAATTGATGAGCTTGAAGTCGAAGAAGAGATGTGCCCTGCGCTAACGAAATTGTTAGTTTGGCTGCGAAATCCTGCAGCAACACTCAGAGATAAATTTGATGATGTAAGTTCCGAGGTGGCAGCACTATCATCATTCTTGTTGTCCTACATTAATCGCAAAAAGACTGCTGCTAAGATAAATATGTCGGTCACAATACATGGTTTAACAAGAAGCCGCGAGGTAGTGGATGTCCTGCAATTGTATGCCGCGTGGGCTCATAGTAATGAAAATGATGGGGTCTTGAGTGAAATTGCAGAGGATTATCCCGGTTGCGCAATTACAGATAATGATGACTTCAATGATGATACCGTTACCAGTGCAGGTACATCCCACAGAACCAATCTGATGTTCGCACAGAAGCTACATCTAGTACCCTTACGACCATTATCAGGACAACAGCCTTTGAAGATACAACAGCTCAGCTCCCGTCAAAATGAAATTCAGCCTTACAAAACTGTGAAGCGAGGACTCCCGCCGATTAGAGAAGAGATTAACACTGAGGAGCCAACCACAGACCAGCAAAGGAAACGGATGATGCTACATACTATAGTTCCGCTCGATAGCAGTACAGAGTGCGTGTCTCCTTCAGATCAAACTGTCGCCTCGTACAGAGGATATCAGGCTAAAATACGAAGTGCGTGTACTAAGAGCAAACCGTATTACTACTGCACTCTACCAAGATCTCCTAATAAGTCCACTGTTCACGAAGTGATGACTCGAGTTGTAAATGTTGCCGAGAAGAAGCGAATGCCATTTGTATTGTTGACTGGTGATCAACCAGTATACGCACTAATAGTAGAGTTTAAAAATGAAAACACGGAAAAATTTGATAGAAATCAGCCATTCCTCGGACCATTCCACACGCAATGTTCCTTCATGGCTTGTATACTTAAACGGTTTGCTGGGTCAGGCCTGGAAGACATCCTTGTATCAGCAAGGGTAATCGCTGACAAATCTGTGGAAAAGGCTCTGAAAGGGAAACATTATAAACGGGGATTGCGCTGCTTCGGTCAGATGTATGAGTCTCTAATGAGAACAATAGTCAAAAAAGCTTACCAAAATGGACAGCATGTGCCTACAGAACTAGTCACAAAAGTAGAACTTTTGCGTGAATCTGTAGAGTCTCCTGAAGATCTCAGTACCCTGTGGAATGAAATAGAAAGTAGCGATAGATTTGCCGCATTTGTTGACAATGTTTTCGATGACTTGACTACGGAGGAGAATGCCATGACGAAGTACTGGCTGACCTTCATGGAAATGGTTGAAATTTTGTATATGAATGTGAACGCATTACGGCTAGCTAAGTGGGACGAGTATCTCGAGTCCACTCGTCTTATGTTGCCGTGGTTAAAAGTATATGACCAAGATAAGTATGGTCGATGGCTGCAAGAATTTTGGCTAAGCATGAAAACTTTGCCGAAAAGTGTCAGTTCCTTCATGCCAGAAATCTTCTCACAGTCTATGACAGGAAAGCCATATTCCTTACTTCCGTTAGATCTTTGGATTGAAATGACAATGAATAAGGGATCCAAGCTAAAGTCTGGATGGCTCAAGATACTGAAAAATGAGAAAATGTTGCTGATACATACATTAACTACAAATTATGTCGTAAGATCAAGATCTGCTTTACATAAATCCCTCAACCTCAGAAGAGGAACGAATGAACATAGAGAGAATGCCACAGCTGTTCGCAGAAGGGAGGAACAGGGGGTACAAGATATCTCAGCCTGCATGACTGAATTTGAGTGTAATCCATTCGCATGCGACAATTCGGCCCTTCGTAGTCTACAATCTGGCATGTTAGCGACAACTATATTGCAGGAAGATTTCAAAACCGCCCATAAGCATGGTCAAAAGTTGGTTGATGAGTTTTTCAGCGATCGCATGTTTTCTGATAAAGTTTCATTCTACGCCACAGTCCACCAGAACAAACGGTGTAGTTTCAATAAGCCACCAGTAGAATCAAATAAAGACATCTCCGCAGAGCAGAAGCGAATCGCGCATATGGAGAAAACGGCAATGGAAAATGTTGTTAGTCTTATGACAAATGAATCACGAAAAGTCGAGTTACGCGAAATTATGAAGTATCGGGTTACAGAAGAATGTCTGTCAATTTTTAATCAAAATGGCACAATGGTGAAAACGCAGAAGTCTAAGCTGATGGAATGCATGAATTTTGTGCATCTGCAGGTTGAGACAGGGTATATTGTAATAATTGATACAGGTATGCTATGGAGACTAGCTGCTCCAACGACGGAAGACCGTGAGAAGGACGACGGGGGAAAAATACAAGTGGGAAGACTATGCCAAGAAGGTTATTAACGTTGTCATATCTCGTCATCCACGTGCAGGCACAGTAATTTTGGTCAACGATCCATACGATCTAGACTGCTGTATTAAAGATTCTGAGCATCTGTTACGCTCGGGTAAGTTTTTATCTGGTTCCAAAAATATAGTTGTGCGTCTGGGAGAAGATTTCCCTAGCAAAAATGAATTTGATGCTGCTCTTCGCAGTGATTGCAATAAAATACGTATTCAGGCATTGCTTAAGGATTGCTTTAGGGATTATGCTAAGACAAACAACAGCATACGTTTCATTTATTCTCTACAGAAAAGATGTTATGATCTGTCAGCTGGTGATGAAGTAATGTTGCAGAAGTTTGAGTGCTACCAATACGAAGCTGACACAATTATGTTTTATATATATGCACAGATCAGAAAACTGCAATGGTCACAGACAGTAGTAATAGACGCCAAAGATACAGATGTCTTTGTCTTGTCGGCTTATGTTTCCATGAAAGAGGATGGAAATCTAGGTATTAAGAGAATGGATCAAGTTATAGACTGCAAACAACTGTTTCCGAAGCCAATAGTTGAGGTAATAGTTCAGTTCCACGTGCATTCTGGAGCAGACACGGTGACCGGATTTTTTGGGCGATCAAAGAAAACCATATTCAACGCAACGGTGAAATCGCCTTTGTTGACGAACTTGAAAGAACTTGGCAGTAAGATTCCTGTTACGCAAACACTCATCAAGAATATGACAACATATACTCTGACTTGTGTTTATAACGACCCAAAAAGCGTATCATTGACAGAAGCGAGAGCCAAGAAATGGTCAAGCGTGGAAACGAAAAAACTTCCGCCGGCTACCACCTGATGAGGAGTCTTACAAACTAAAACTCACCAGAGCTAATTTTCAGGCATATTTAATGCTTAATTACTCTAAGTCGAAGATCAAACACTCTCCGATTGGTAATGGTTGGAAACTTCTCCAATCCGGACACTGCGTGCCAATTAGATTTGAGAAGCCAGCATTGCCAGGGCGTTTAAGTCAATTACTTGTTCATGGCAGTGATAGTCCAAGCGACGAAGACTCCAACTTCAGATGAACAGTCTGAATCTGAAGAATCAGAACTTGATCTATTTTTTGATTCGGATGACTGTGACTCTGATGAGTAATGCTATCACTTTAAGTCAGCGTTTCTCAACCTGGGGTGAATTCACCCCCAAGGGGGGAATGGTCGCGTCCAGGGGGTGAATAATAATAATAATAAGAAGAATATCTTTATTAGGGTAAGAAATTAGGCCAGGCCTTTTTACAATTCTGCCCTTGAAACATAACAAAACAATATAAGAACCACAAGAACAACAATGAGATCAAATAAAGAGATACAAAATTTAAAATTACAATATTAAAATATAAAATTTGCAATAAGGTTAACTACCTTCTCTATTATGAATTAAAATTATGTACATAAGGTTTACTGAGGTTGGAATTTATGTGTAAAAGAAAATTCGCTTCAAAGTTTGACAATACAGGTGTGTTTTTTATTGAGGTAGGTAGATTATTCCAGAGACAAGGTCCAATGTATTTTAAGCTATTTTTATATATTGATTTATTTGGTTTAGGAATATTAAATCGAAGATTAATATTAGTATAAGGTGTATTTTTAAAAACGAGAATATTAGTTAAGTAGTTTGGGCATTTTTCATGAACTAATTTGAACAGTAAGATGTATTTATTGAAGGTGAACAGATTTTGAATGGTTAAAATATTTAATGATGTAGCCAAGGTTTCATAAGTAGATAAGGTTGAATTTTTTGGTAGCGGTTTATCACATTAATTTAAAAGCCAATTTTTGCACACGCTGTAAGTTATTCAAAGATGTTTTAATACAGGCATCCCATATGGTGGAGCAATAATCTAGATGTGACTGAAAATGACCAAAATAGAATAGTTTTAACAAGTTTGACGGAAGAAGTGATTTTATCTTTTTTAGTTGATACAGTTTTTTATTTAGTGTTTTACACATGTATTCAGTATGTTTATTCCAAGAAAATTTACTATCAATGATTACTCCTAAGAGTTTAAATTCAGAAACATTTTCAATTTGATTATTATTGATTTGAATGTCAAGTTTATTTAATGGATTTTTAAGTTGATAATTTGTAGCTATTAACATTGATTTAGTTTTTGGTTCATTGATAATCATAGCATTATTTTGACACCATTGTTTTATTTTATTGCTTTCCAATTGGAGTTTATTATGAAGAGATTTTATATCCGGAGAAGAGGTATAAACGGTGGTGTCATCTGCAAACAGATCGCAATTTACAGAAAGAGAAAACGGTAGATCATTTATGAAGAGATTAAACATAACGCTAACGCTAAATTATACGTCCACATTCCAATTCTGCTTGTATTGATAAGGTACTTTGTCAAGAAGGCTAGGCTTTTGGTTTGTTTAGCGTTGAGGGTCATGCATCAACATCAATAGTTCCTGTCCTTAGATATAACTTAAAAGTATACCAAGATAATGCATTCAGAATTGTGCCTTTCACATTCCAAAGGCAAAAAGTGGGCGTGACTCTGCTCCTGGGGGTTGAGACATTCACCAAAATCAATAGTGGACTCCCTAAGGCAATAAGGAATACATATGCCAAGTACCGAGCGGTTTCGTTAAGAATTGCGACCTGTAAACATAAAAATTGGGCGTGGCTCGCCTCTGGGGGTAGGGAACGTAGCGCCTACTCCAAATGATAAGGATGTTCCAAATGATAGGGATGTTCCTTAGGGTACAAAGAATAAGTATATAAAGTTTCAAGATGATAAGTTAAGAAATGTGGCTTGTAGACGACAAACAAATAAATAAATACAAGGAATAGGCGTGGCTCTGCCCCTGGGGGTCGGGTCTGGCATGATTGGGCATGTACCCCAAATGATAGGGATGTTCCTCATGGTACAAAGAATAAGTATTTAAAGTTTTAAGATGATAAGTTAAGAAATGTGGCTTGTAGACGACAAACAAATAAATACAAGGAATGGGCGTGGCTCTGTCCCTGGGGGTCGGGCATGCACCAAAAAACAATATGGATCATCCTTAGGGTGTAAAGAGTAAGTATACTAAGTTTTAAAAAAAATACAGTAAGAATTGCGCCGTGTAGGCGGCACAAAGGCATACGAAAAGAAAATGGGTGTGGCTCTGCCCCTGGGGGTCGGCCATGCACCAAAAAACAATATGGATCATGTAAGGAGTAATTATACAAAGTTTGAAGAAAATCCAGTAAGAATTGCGCCCTGTAGGCGACACAAAGACACACGAAAAGAAAATGGGTGTGGCTCTGCCTCTGGGGGATGGGCATGCACCCCAAACGATAGGGATGTTCCTTAGGGTACAAAGAATGTGTATGCAAAGTTTCAAGATTATAAGTTAAGAAATGTGGCCTGTAGACGACAAACAAACAAATACTAGAAATGGGCGTGGCTCTGCCCCGGGGGGTCGGGCATGCACCAAAAACAATAGGGATCTTCCTTGGGGTATAAGGAATAAGTATACCAAGTTTGAAGAAAATCCAGTAAGAATTGCGCCCTGTAGGCGACACAAAGACACACGAAAAGAAAATGGGCGTGGCTCTTCCCCTGGGGGTTGGGCATGCACCCCAAACGATGGGGATGTTCCTTAGGGTACAAAGAATGTGTATGCAAAGTTTCAAGATTATAAGTTAAGAAATGTGGCCTGTAGACGACAAACAAACAATTACTAGAAATGGGCGTGGCTCTGCCCTGGGGGGTCGGGCATGCACCAAAAACAATAGGGATCTTCCTTGGGGTATAAGGAATAAGTATACCAAGTTTGAAGAAAATCCATGAAGAATTGCGCCCTGTAGGCGAACCACAGACACACACACACACACACACCCACCCACACATACATACACATACACACACACAGACAGGGGCGACGGCATAATACGTTCACATTATGAATGTGGACGTATAAAAAGTAAAGGTCCAAGGATTGATCCTTGGGGTACACCAGAAGTTATATTTTGAAATGAAGATTTATTTTGTCGAATTGATATACACTGTTTTCGATTATTAAGGTATGATTTCAATAATGCAAGTTTTCAGAAAATTTATACAGGTGAAGTTTTTGTAGAAGAAGATTATGATTTACCATGTCAAAAGCTTTTCTGAAATCAAAAAATATTAATCCTGTTAGCATATTATTTTTTAGAGCGTTACAAACATTTTCAGTGATATTAACAAGGGCTGTATGACAGCAGCTATTTGAGCGGAAGCCAGATTGATTTAAATATAAAAGATTATTTTTATTTAAATAATTAGTAATATTTAAATTTATATGTTTTTCAAGGGGTTTAGAGAGAGTTATCAACGTTTCTTACTCTCTTAGTTTTTAAGGGGGCATGTTTATTTATTATTGGAGTAATAATTGAATACCAGACAGATAAAGCTAAATTTGGATCAGAATAATTATAAATATAGTCAAAGGGAGCTGTATGCAATTCATATAAAAATTGATCTTCATTAAAGTTTTTAAAAGATCTATATTTAATTGTCACGTGTTTATTTTTAGGAAAAGAAGCACCCTTTTTCTGCCAGGTAAAACATACTGGGTAATGGTCCGAGGCAGCATAACAAGGAATTTTGATTTCTTTGACATGATCAGGGTCTGAAATAATGAGATGGTCTATTAATGTTTTCTTTTTATCAGTAACTCTTGTAGGTGATTTAATAAGTTAACTGAGGCCAAAAGTTTGTAACAAATCTGTCCAATATTTATTTTGATTTTTGTAAAGATCTATGTTTAAATCTCCAATCATAAGAATTTCATTTTGATTATTCCATGCAGATTCCATCATTTCAGAAAAAGAATCAATCCATAGTTTAGTTGAGGCTGGATTACGGTATATACAGCATATCGTCGGTGGGGAGTCAAAAGGTCGTATGTGGGGTTTTCAAAATTGTTCAGGAGAGACAAAAAACTTCACAAAATTGCGACTAAAGATCGTAGAAATGTCATCATTCAATATTTAATGACATGTTAACACAGCGCATCGTCTGATATTGTTGTCATAAAGGACAGTGTTTTGCGAGTAGCCTCCGCCGACTTAAGAGCTTTTGACGTCACAAAAAAAACCCGACAAACCAAAAGTACGAGGTTTTGTCATTTAAATCAGGAAATGAAATTAATTGGTTTCTGGTTTAACGTCCTACTTTTCCGTAGAGACAATGCTAATGACGACGGACATGTGCCATTTATTGTGCTATGAGGAATATTTGGACCTGGAAGCTGTCCGCAGACCTTCTTTTATATCGAATTCCAAAAGTCAAGGCTGATTTTACGTGTACGCTAATTTTCGTGTCCCCTTCGAACGGCTAGACACTGTCCTTTTAAGGTCCATGCCCTCTACCACGGAAATAACACCGGAAATACCCGAGGAACCCTTTAGGCCAAGACCAGGAGCGAAAGGGATCTCCAGGCTAGCGAACCAGCTTCTTAGTAGCAGAGCCACCGTAGCTCCCTATGGGTAAGGTGCTGGCTCGCTAGCCTGGAGCTCGGGTGTTCGATCCCTGCATTGGCCGAGAAAGTTTATATCGATTTTCAGGCTTGGTTTCCTCTTGTCAGTGATGCAGACGGAGGGCCTGACAAGGACAACTGCCTAGTCGTTTGGATAGGACGAAAAACCGAGATCCCGTGTACACATTGGCGTGCACGTAAAGATCCCTTCGCTGTTGGAATTCGGTTGCTGCCCGGGCAAAATTTCCCTCATAGCACACTGTATGGCGTATGCCCGTCTTCAATTAGCCCAGGTTAGGTGCAGAAGCGTAGGACGTTAAACCCCAATTCATTCAATCCCTATTTTTCAGTTTAATAAGATAAATAAAAACAATTTGTTAAAGAATTTTATTATAACTTTTAATTATCTAACAAGTAATACATAACTTAAAACCTAACATCTGATGCTGTATAACTGACATAAACAAACATCATAGGAAATTGAACAATAACACGAATTTGAAGGGGGGGGGGTAGCTTGGGCAGGTCTAGAACATTCTTGTAATTCTTCGGGGGTATATTTGAAGACATGTAGTTCCGTGATTCCACGTCGAATGGACGTATAGTATAATTCTTTAGTTTACTATAATCTTAAAACTGAAAAACTAATTTCGCAACTGAATATAAGCGATCATTTTAATAAAAAAAATTGATTAAACATTTAACAAAGTACTGATGCACTAAACTCAGATCAGTTAAATAGCATCGTCGAATCCGTAACAAAGATTTCAACGGAATAATAATACATGAACAAATTCTTTTTTGGGAACGTCCAAAAAGGCAATTACCCGTGCAATAAATTGTCATAGAATGTGTGATAAAATCCTGGCAGAACATGCTTTAATTCTTGAAGGTGATGGTACTTCGACGACTTTATCTTCAAGGGTCCCGTGTTCACATTTTCGATCCTGTCATCATCAGATGGGGAGTTAGCTTTGGCACGTCTAGGGAACTCTTGAAATTCTGCATCGTAGTTTAGTTTATATTCAATGCGGCAATCGTCGCCAGGGGTATATTTTAAGACACGTAGATCCGTGACGACCGGTTCTCCAACTTTGATTCCAGGGCGAATGGACGTATAATATTTTAGTTTACTGTAATCTTTAAAGAAATCATAAGAAATGTATTTGACATCATACGGCGTAGGAATATTTCGAGCAACTTTAATATTGTTGACGTAATTCTGTGGACAATAGATAGGTTTATTACGCAGCTGGCGTTCAATTGTGCTGTGGATACTGTCAGCCTCCATCTGGGTATGGCCCTTTTCCAAGTACTTTTGGTAAATGGTTATATTCTGCTGCACAGCGACCCTGAGCAGGGCATTAGATAGTGTACAGTTTCTATTTTGATAATTACATCCATCACTGTATATAATAAGTGTCTTAATATTTCTACCTAAATGACAAATATAATCCACTACACAGGACGCGAAAGAATTAGCGGACAGATCACCATCCCCCTCATGCCAAAAATAGCAAGTCACATCCCTGGTGGTCAGATCGAAGATAGTAAAATTGTGGCATGCGAGTTTGGTTTTATAATACATAGCGCTGGCCTTTAAAAGGGGGCTTAGCAGTACGGCTTGCAAATCAAGAGTTATCACAGCTAGAGAATCGTCAGTTGACGCAGCATCCTTGTCTTTTGATTTTTCGTCTCTGGCCGAGTTTTTCCTGTCAATATGAGAATTATATACATCTTCAGTAATGTTACCTGCCTGAAACGAACAACATGTATCACATTGGTCTTTTTTAGGCTTATACAGCGAAATGTTCATCTCATCAAAAACATATTTAAATGATCTGCGATTCATGATCGGTTTATGTTGAGTGCGGCAGTGTTCGCTGTATACTTTATACAGATTCATAAAGGTTGTAAAAACGGGTTCCAAATACAATTTATTTGTGCTTGATCTGCAGTAATGCGATGGAAGTTTGGCTAGACTCTCAAGAAAATTTACAACATGTAAATAAACATCACTATTTCTGTCAATTGGGTCCCTTTTTATCCTAGTGCGTCGAGGTGTTACCAACGACGGGTCGGATTTAAGTGTATCGATCCACTTGTAGACAGATTTCTCTCCTATACAGAGGGTAGAAAGAAATAAGTGTTTACAAACTGGGACTCGTTCATCATTTTTTTTCAGAAAGTAATAATATGAATACTTCTTCCTGTAGTTGGCTTCATCTGGTTCAATGGTTCTTCGTTCATGCACAGTGCGTCTATCAATCAAATTAGACACCCATATTTTCTTCTCATCCCAAGTCATTGACCAAAAAATACTGAACATTTCTTGTCGATCTTCCTCTGTAATGATATGACATTTTCTAGTTGTGACCGGATTTAAGCATTGATCCGTGCATTTACGTGGCTCAACCATTCTCCCCTTTCTAGGTTTAGAAGCACACTTGTACGCTTTTCCTTCCATTCTCAACTGTTTATTTAGGTTTCTGGACCATGTTTCAGGTTCAGCCCTTCCTGGTTTTGCTCTTTGTTTAGTGACGACTAACTCCTCATGATCTATAACGTTGTTATCCAATTCTACTGTGGGATATTGTATGTTGTTGTCAATCTGTGGTGTCGTATTAGGTTCCGTATCTTTATCACCCTCTCCTACTACCGTTCGGATTTCTATGTTGTTATCATGTCGAACTGCCACTCCTACTACTGTTCGGATCTCTATGTTGTTATCATGTTGTACTGTCATGTGTTCTGTGTTGCGGTGTATCGGGTTGGATTCCTTGCCTATCACATTTTCTGGTGGCATGACTTGTATGTTTCTTTGTAGAGGTTCTGTGTTTATATCTATTTGGTGTCTTTTTCTGGGTGCGTGGAGTTTACTATTAGATGCATTTAAGCCCAGGTGTTTTTCGTTTCTAAATGTTATTAGCTTTATGTTATTATCCGTTCTCTGTGTTCCTGAATTATATAATTTTCTAATATAAGGTTCAGTAGTTTCCGTAGTCTCCGTCTCTTTTCTTTGTTTCACTTTACTACAATGTGCAAAATGTAGATCATCCTCATCCGAGCTCAAATTGGCGTGCCTTAGGTCCCTTTTCTTTGGTGTAAAACTGGGATCTTTGCCCGAGTCATCTGAATCTATAGACTCCTCGTCACTCAAAACACCGTAAGAAACAGCTTGTGGGGGTGATACATCGTCTGTAGACTCTTCGTCACCCAAAAGACCGTATTTTATAACTTGTTGGTGGGGTAAATCGTCAACTGTACAAGTACTATTTACTGCAGTGCTGTTTTCTGTGCCATGAAGAGCTCCAGATACCGTCGAAACAGATGTGCTTGAAATTAGTGACAGTTGAACCAGGCGTTTTCCTCGTGAAAGGATGTTGTCCATTGACATATTTCGATCTTCAGATCATCCACCAAGATCGTGTTGTTATTGTATAACCTGAAATAAAACAAATTGTAGTTAAATACCATGCGGATGACCGAAGATACTACATAAAATGTATTATATCGTCAATACAAAATATCGTATTTCGACATAAATCGCATTTAGAATAGAAGAAATAAAATGCAAAATGTCGTATTTCTATAAATTTTGTTTTAGGACTGTGCTATAGGTTAATAAAATCGTTTTATTACCAGATTTATTCATTGGGAGTTATAAAATAGAGTCAGGTTGGATATAGTAATGCATATCGGGTGACATATTGAATATTATTTCAATTTTACCGCCGTCATACTTATCTGTGATGCAAGGTGACGACCACAATCCGTATAAACCTGCGTAAATGGCGCCCCTCGAGTTCAGTAGCAATTCAGAAGGACCATACAATCTGTATTACATGAAATTTCACCAATAATTACCTGTAGATATTGTTTTTGTTATGCTGGGAGCAACTCGTTTACCACGTGGCAGTGCTTCGTCGAAATACGACTTTTTGACATGTCGTTTTTTTATCGAATCGGATTACGAGATATCAACACATGACCATATGAATAGTTTTTATTGGGCTAGATATACGACTTTTAGATCAAAAGATGCGCCATGCAACGCAGATTCTGAAAAAACAAAAAAGTGCATTTCGAAGAATTTGCCACATACGACCTTTTGACTCCCCACCGACGATATGAGAATTGGCTTTGACTTCTTTAAATTTTAGTTCTATCCAGATCGATTCAATATTTGGAGGTTCCAGATCTGGGCGATGTTTATAAATGAAGCTATCTTTTATGTAGAGCAAAGTTCCAGAAGAACTTAAATTAGACTTTTCTTTTCTTAACGGTTTATGAAATCCAGTAATATGTAATTGATCATCATCTATAGAAGTAGTTAAGTGTGATTCGGAAATAGCAAATATATCAAAGTTTTGGATGAAAAGACTAAGTTCTGGAATTTTATTAAAAAAATATTGAACATTTAGATGACCTACATGTAAACCTTTTTTACTTAAAACTGGGTTCATCTATTATATAATTGTAATAAATGATGAAAGGAATAAACTAGGTATCTTTGTAAATAACACAAAGTAAGAATTAATTATAACAAATAATAATAATAATGTGAATGTTTATAATGCGCTATATCCACAAACTAAATTTATGCTCAAAGCGCGACACAATAATAACACTGTTAATGTTAAAACGGTTTCCACCAATATATTAGTAGGGGAGCTAGGTTCAGGTTAATTCGAAAATCGCGTACAAAATTTCTACTATGCCAGATGTGTGGGCAGCGGTGTCGGATACTTTGAACCTCGATTCTTAAGTTGCGGGTCCCCTTCCCGTGGGGGTGAGGGGCCCTACAAAACGTCGAAATTTTGCGTTTTATTCGACTTTTGCGTACAACGACCAACTTTCGTGTATAAGTCGACTAACCCTAGATGTCACCAAAAACATTACTTAAGAAGACCCCTGACCCTTCCATCGTCCCTTAAGAACGCCAACTTTACCCCCCTCAGGGAGGAGTTAATTCGACTTCCGCGTACAACATTAAATTTTTCGTTAAAAGTTTCACTATTGGTCCACTAGAACCTAAAACTAACTTAAGAACGCGAAATCCCCTTCTATCTCAGATAAGAACAACAAAAAGGGGGACCCAGGGGTGAAATGACGATTTATTCGAATTTTGCGTACAACGATCAACTTTTGTACATAAGTCGACCAGTCTCAGAAGTCACCAAAAGTCACCATGATATTTGGATTCAGAGACCGTTAAAACATAGGAATAGCCATCTCAAAAGCCTATATTAAATAATTTTATATTTTCCCCGCGAAATTTGGCCGCCATTATGAATTTGGCCCTCTAGCGGATTCCGCCAGCATTTTAGAGAGAGGCACCCAAGCTTAATCACTTTAGCAGGGTTTTTTCATATAGAAACCACCTTCAAAACAACTTCCCCGAAAATTGGTCACGGATTTAAGGTCTCGTACCCAACTATAAGGCCAAAATGGAAAGATTGCAAAATCATATTCTAAAAATCAGGAAGCAGCTTCGGCTCTCCTATGTCTTGTCTGTGATATCACTTAAGTGGAAGCAGACGTTAAACACCAAACGAAGAAGAAGGAGGTCTGTATCATGCAAAGATTGCAAAATCATATTCTAAAAATTAGGAAGCAGCTTCGGCTCTCCTATGTCTTGTCTGTGATATCACTTAAGTGGAAGCAGACGTTAAACACCAAACAAAGAAGAAGAAGTATCTGTATCAGTATTGTGCTTGAAAACGACAAGAGAATCATTGTTGAAACGTAGCTTTAATATAAATATAGAAGTTGTTATCCATATAACTTTGTGTTTATTTTTAATGAGTTATTACTCTGAATCAAATTTTAATATATTATAAATGTTTCATTACCGAAAAAAGTAAGAATATGCGACAACTCTTGTTGACTGCTCGGACGATTTAGCTGCTGTGGGCGTATGTTTCGTTGCCTTGCAACCTATCTTAATTGATAAGCATATATCGTAGTTCCCCCTTGTCAGTGGTGTCAAGGTTATAACGAGACGAGAAACCGAGGTCCCACGTATGCAGCAGCGTGCATGTAAAATAAAAAACATGACAGTTTGAATTTGAAATAATATATTAGGCTACAGTACCGCTGTCCGAGCAAAATTTCTTTCATAGCACGGTGAACAGTCCATATGTTGATTACACTATTTTGCCTATACTGTTTTTATACGCCCACATTTTCATGTGGACGTATTATGTCGTCGCCCCTGTCCGTCCGTCCGTCCGTCCACAATTGTTTGTGGTCTCTCTACAGGTCACAATTCTTGTCCGATTTTTTTTAGGACTTTTAATTTTGTCAAATGGTTTGTATTGTTCGTACCTGGTTTTATTTTATTTCTTGTAAATGTATGATTTTATTTACAGTAAATGGGAACTTATTCTTTGTGATTATTGTGGATCACAAGGTAGCCATGTTGGATGTGACGGACTGTATCCTATAAATAGAAAAGACCAAATTTGTCAAGATTGTTGGGACATACATCTTAAAGGTATGAATAATTGGAAGATAAATTTATATAAACATGGATATTTTGTAAATTAATAACATACAGCTGCTGATTGGTCGTTTTCTGATCTTTATATGGATTACACTACAGATAGACCAGGGATAGTTAATTACACGAAGAGAGGGAAAAGGGTTTGACATGGTGATTTTGTAACGTGACTCCTTGGATTAGATACACAGAGGACACTGAATGAGAAAGATTCCCCATTTGTACATGACAAATAGTAGGGTCGTTTGTCAAACACCGTGGTTTTTCTCATGGGTCCTCCGTTTCCTCAAATTGCTTAAGACCCCTACGCGCATGCGACTTATTGAAATAAATTAGAACCACGTGTTAGTCCTGAAATAACCTAGTTTGTGTCGAGTGGATGTTTTAAACCTCATTTTTCTCTTTCTCTCTCTTTCTGAATGCGAAAACATGGCTGTATATGAAATTTAAACGCCAAAATATAGAAGAATGGTGTATATACCCCGACTCAAAATTTCAGCTCAAAATATTGAGTTGTTTGGACATGAGCTTTAATACAGCTTATCCGGAAACGTAACCATTTTAAGTTTTCGGGTCAATTCTTTCGTTCGGTGATCCGATAATCGATTCCTGTTCCTTTAGAGGTCTACATGGTGAATGGTCCATGTGCTGTACTTGATAACAAAAGGTAAATTTCACCGACACATTATTTTTATAAGATAAGTCTGGTTTTATCAAATCACCGCATAATACAGTTTGGGACACCGGACTCCATTTCAAGATGAAGACTGTTGGTTTAAGTTGTTTGAAAAGGTATCACATATTGAGTTAGTTGCTCGGCCCTAAGGTAGGGAATCTTAATGGATTTTAACACAAAATTAAAGAGTTTTATTCTCAAAAACATTATCGGGATTAACCCTTTAAATGGCCACCAAAAAAATATTTAATTACACAAAATGAGGGATTTACATTAAACGAATGACAGCTATTTTAACCTGGTCAAAAGTGTTGCAAAGTTCGAAGGTCAAATTTATTCATATATTGTGGAAGAAAGCTGAAACCTTCTCAGAATCATGTAGGATATAAAAACACCAATAACAGCAATTTTATCTTGACCAGCGTTTGAACTAGTGATTACAGAGCGGCCTCCGACTTAAGCCCGGCGGGGTACTATCATGCAGCCACTATATTAGTGAAAACATGAGGACTCTTGAGTAGAACTGAAAATTTTTAGAATGCCATGAAGATTTTATTGTATTTGTGTCATTTGTGTGCAGCACAGCAGATTTGACTTTGAATAGAACAGGGTTTGCACATTCCTTGCAACTCCTGGAAAAATGAAAATGTGATTTCCAGTGCTGGAAAAACAAGATTACTCCTTGAAACTCCTGGAAAATTAACATTTGTGGTTTAGCTATATATTTTAAAACATAAAACGAACGTAGTCATCGAGTGTTTCTTCAAATGTGGACCAGAGTTTGTCGCCGTAAATGGACTCGTGTTCGGTATTTCATTCCTAAACGGGCATATAGTGGGATGTTTAATGTAAATCTGTCGGCTTTTCGGGTAGAAATCATGGAATATGCTTTATTTTGTAGGTTTTGATGTTTGATAACAAAAAACCAATGTTGACATTTTTTCTGAGTAGGTCTTCATAGTATGGGAGGCCATTGTTTGAGGGTAGCCATTTTGTGATAATATTCCAAATTATGTTTATATTTTCACCTTATTTATAATGTTATCGACATATCAACTGTGATTTGACAATGTATTAATATTGACAGGGTTCATGACTATACTTGAGATTATTTTCAATCATTTCAGGATGATATTTCCAAGATGGCGACCATTTTTAGCGGGAAAATTGATCGATGTGCTGATTTCGATTAAGTAGTAGTGTTTGGTGTCAACATACACGTTTTCGGGGTCACAGATTCCATTCCTAGCATTTACAACCTTGTAAAATAATCAAATATTAATATACTTAGCATATTACCAAGATGGCGGGTATTTTTGGCGGGAAAATGAGACGATGTGCAGATTTTGATTAAGTGGTAGTGTTTGGTGTCAATATATATGTTTACGAAGGTGCAGAATCAATTTCTGACATTAACAACCTTGTAAAATGATCACATGTTTACATATTTAGTACATTTCCAATATTGCTGCCACTGGTGGCGGGAAAATCGGACGATGGGTTGATTTCGATTAAGTAGTTGTCTTTGGTGACAATATATATGTTTTTGGGGAGGCAGATTCGATTTCTGTCATATACAACTACGTAAAATGGTCGTATGTTCACCAATTTAGCATATTTCCAAGATGGTGGAACGCTTTCTGCACACATTATTATTATTTATTCATCATCGATTTTCCTGGGAAAGCAAAGTCTAATCCTGACACAAAGGCAAAGAGAGCATAGCGGCTGCATGGTGCTTACGTCACGTGCCCATCATGTGCCTGTCACGACCACACCAAGCGCTTACTACACGATCTTGCTACGCTCATGGCCAAGATCTAGCTGTGCGCAAAAAGTGTTCCCACCATGATCTAGCGGTTACCAGTCAGACCGGGATACGTTCTCACCGCACGCCAGTGACGTGCTTACCAGGCCTATAGAGACTGTGTCATGCTCACATGTCCCCGGTCACTTTCAAAGCAGAGAACAACCAAAGTCAAGCAATAAAGGACATTTCATAGTTTACTTGATGTTTCCATTTTGGGTGCTCTGAACGATTTCTTCCACACGCATCTTGGGGTCAGTTGATAATATAACCCATGCTGTAAAGGTTTCTTATACCAAATATTGACACAAAAACAAATATTGACACAAAAACGAGACTACGTAATTAAAATCAGCACATCGTCCGATTTTCCGCCCAGACATGAAAGCCGTATTGGAAATATGCTAAATATGCAATCATGTGATATTTTTACACAGTTATAAACGGCAAAAATGGAATCTTCTCCCCGAAAAATATATCCCAGTATCATAGACGACCACTTAATCAATTTCCGCTCATCGTTCCGTTTTACCGCCCAAAATGGACGTCATATTGTACATTTACAAAATAAGTGAACTTATAATCATTTTACACAGTTGTTACCGACCTACATGGATTATGGGCCCTTGAAAACATATATATTGATACCAACGACGACTACGTAATCAATATTAGCACATCGTCCTATTTTGCCGCCAAACATGACCGCCATCTTGGAAATATGCTAAATATATGAGCATGCGATAATTTAACAAGGCTGTAAATGCCAGGAATGGAATCTGTGACCCCGAAAACATATATATTGACACCAAACACTACTACTTAATCGAAATCAACACATTGACCGATTTTCCCGACAAAAAATGCTCGCCATCTTGGAAATATCATCCTGAAATGATTGAAAACAATCTAAAGTATAGTCATGAACCCTGTCAATATTAATACATTGTCAAATCACAGTTTGTCAAATCACAGTTGATATGTCGATAACATTATAAATAAGGTGAAAATATAAACATAATTTGGAATATTATCACAAAATGGTTACCCTCAAACAATGGCCTCCTATACTATGAAGACCTACTCAGAAAAAAATGTCAACATTGGTTTTTTGTTATCAAACATCAAAACCTACAAAATAAAGCTTATTCCATGATTTCTACCCGAAAAGCCGACGGATTGGAATAGTGTTACAAACCCTATCCCACTAATAGTAAATCTATAAAATGATAACCAATTAAAATATATGACTAAGTCAATCAGCTTATCAATCAACTGTTCCAATACTATGATAGCATATAATTATAAGCTAACCTATACAGCAGGTATACAATAATCTCTATGTCATTAGTTCACGTGATTCATTTTTCCCGCCCAAAAAAAGCGTTCTCGTTAGCGATGTACAAAGCAATGAGAACTCGGACACAGGTGTCATTTTAGGCGCGAAGCAGTTTGTAAAGACACATGTTATTTATTATTTGTCCCGTCTTGTGCGGGCTCACGTTGTTTTTCGTCAATATGATTATCGCTATATATGTTAAAATATTTTGTACGGGAATTGTTGTACTAGTGAATTGTAATCTATTGCCAGTATTGGATTTTTAATTAGCAGCTGTAGCTGTAGGGGTAAGTCAGAACGCGTGGATGTCTTACTCAGCCCACATGCGTAACTTAATAGCAAAACAAATGACTAGTACATATTGTTTATTGCCTATTTAAACAATGTATTCTAACATCTCTTTAGCTTAAACTCAAACTAATGTATTAAAATAATACATGGCCAGCTATTCAGTGCTCACGCATAATAATAATAACTAGATCTGCAAAGCAGATATGAAAGCTTTCATATTCACAGTCATTTCCAGTCATATGTCATCAGGTATCTAAAAAAATTACACTTACCTTATAAACATGATGAGGAAAAATACAAAACAAAATTGAGTCGGATCAAAATGGGAGTAATGCACAGCAAAAAGCAGAACTTCTATCCCGGGCTCAATTTTTATTCAAATCGTCTGAAAAATTGATACAACCCGCTGGGAGCAGCACAGGCTGTATTAAACTTTCCGATGGCTTGGGTAAAAATTGAGCCGCCGTCACGCGATGCCGTGAAATGCACAAAAAACGGGAAATGCACAAAACACGGGATTGATCTCTCAGGCCAGTAAAGGTCGGCCAAGGTCATGACCTTGACCCCAGGGACAGCCCCGTCGACGGGCTTGTGGGTCGTGACCTTGACCATGATGCAGATTTTCGGGACGGTACCTAAGTTTTGGGAATTTTTCGACCCCAAAGGTCAGGTCAAAGTTCAAACTCTCACATGAAAGGTCATTGATGAGTTCATCTATGGTCATGACCCTTTCCATGCCACGTGCCCTCGAAGGTCAAGGTAGGGTCAAACTATAATCATGGGCCCGTTTCGCCCACTTCCGGTCCCGGGCGGGCATTTTGACGTTACGCAGTGACTCAGCGGGGTGGATATACCCTTTGAATACCAAGCCTCGAGACCCGCCCGGACACCCTTTGGGGCGTTTACAGGTGGGGGTGTGGGTACTTCGGTGAAAAATGCTTTTAAGTCCGGTGAGTCTCACATGTAAATGACTAGAAGGAATGCAGTTATCAAGCTGAAAATTTAAGGACACCTAGTTTTAAATATCGTATCAAGGCTATTATTCCCAGCCAACTTATTTTGATTCGAACCCATAGGGGCCGAGCTATAAGGCAGCAGACATGGCCCTTCGTTTTGGGAAACCATGTTTGACACCGTCACGTGACCATGGTTAGGGTCGGAGATGTAGGGCCTCAAACGTAGCGCACCAAAAAGTGACTCTTTAGTCTAAAAAAATTCGGAAAATAGGCAAAAAATAGGCCTATTTGCGCGAGCGTGTTTTAGCAGGGGTTATGGTTGTCGGAATTTCTTTAAATTTTCAGAGATTGTGCCTTGGGATGTAAGCTAGCACACATAAAAACTTCAAGGGATTTCTAATACGGGAACATGGCCTTAAAAAATCGAACCCAAGCCGATCATGCAACTTATTTTTTTCGTGAAAAATGGCCATATTTTTTGAATTTTTAATTCGATCATGTTCTCCTTTTGATATGTTACTAACCTCATCGCAGCGCATCCTACCAGTATAAGTTTTTTTTAAAAATACCCCCCAATGATGCCTCGGTTGTCTTAGAACATCAAAAGTTTGACAGTCTCAAAAATATAGTCCGCCATTTTGAAAAAAATCAAATTAATCCGCATCGGTGCTGAAGACTCATACCCATCACATGAGACTAACAAAATGACTTAATCTTGTCATTTGCAATTTCAAAATTCTAAAAAACTTTTTTAGTCTCAAAATCGGCGAAAAAAGCCTTAAAATCGTTTTTTTGGCCAGAACTTGGCCAGTACTCAAAATTCGGGCTAGTAAATTGGCACGTCGTGCCAAAAAATCAGGTTAATCAAAGAATTTGTGGCGCTGCTAGGGCAAAAAAGCCCTTTTTTCCCCTTATGGAGTGTGGGAAAATCGAGATGAACTTTCTCGGCCAATGCAGGGATCGTACACCCGACCTCCAGGCTGTGGCCCATTGTATCATAATATAAATCAGACTCATTTGAATAAAATATCTGTTTTGAAGGCTAAAAATACAGTTTTTGCCGAAATGGCATTACTTCCGGTGATACTGAAAACTTTAAATTAGTTTTATAACATCGTGCATGACATAAGGCCTCAGGGGGGGGGGGGATTATGAAAATCGAATATTAATTGACACTTTTATGGGCCAAAAACCTTCAAAAGTGACATTTAGAAAACCACCTATATCATACATGCCAACTATTCTGATTTTGTCGGAATCATTCCGATTTTCTGAGTCTAATTCTGAATTCCGATTTTACTCTTTATAATTCCTGACCTTTTTTGATTGACAAAATACCTCTCGTTTCATTTTTACATTGACGACTGTCTCGGCATTCTCGCTGTTTGTTGTGAATCTGATTGCGATACTGTTTATAGTAGTATGAGTCGGTAAAACAACGGAAATAGTCGAAATGTCATGTGGTTATTTTCGTTAGCCGTGTCTAATTTGCATAATTCGCGGTAAAACGCCGAAAACATGTCTCGATCTTTTCTCGATCATTATTAATATAAAATGGAATAAGCTAATATGTCTGCATTAATCGAGATTGAAATGTCATGTGGTTATTTCGTCATAGGCCGTGCCTAATTTGCATACTTCGCGGATATTATTTGCTTCGCCGAGCCATTCTCGCACACACTCGTACAGTACACGGCGGATTTACCGTTAGTTGCCAGTAACATTGTGGCTTCTTCCTTAGCCATATTTCCTTCTGACTTGATAAAAAATATTTTCAAGCGGTTTTCCATGTGTGAAAAAACCAAATTACAGTTATAAATAAAACCCAGTATAAATAATTTACGACTTCTCCGCGTCGATCGTCAAGCCAAACAAAATGGCCTCCAAAACAAATGTCAGATAAAATTACCGGAAAAATTACGCCAAAGAATTTCCAGGAATCATTACGTACATAGTTTATATACTTCATGTCGATCACAACTTAACACATAGCTAATGGTAAACTATTATCTTCACTTAACAACAAATTTAGGTCATGCCAACATGTAAATATGCATACTTTCGTATATAAATAGGTAAAAAAAAAACTCAGATCATGTCAGATGCATGGACCTAAATCATCAGCTGTTTTATCCAATAATACAAGGTACTGCTTTAAATATGTGCTAATTTCTCAAAATTTTCTTGGGGCCCTTAGGCGGGCCCCATACCCCATGGTGCCACCGGCTTCCGAGCCTCACTCTCAATATAAGGTATTCTGATTTTCAATCTCCTCGGGTTGGCCATCCTCCTCGCAGTGTGCCGTTTGATTAGAGCTAATCCTACTACTCCCTGCTGGACTGAGTGGGTATTATTGTCACTAATTATGACTGGTCATAGGTCCTTTTACTGACCAATCACTGACTTAGTTACAAAGGTATTACCTTTAAAACAGAACGTTTAATTACGGCAACCGTGTTTACATAACATTACGTCATGGCTGCACGTTTTTTTTATGCTATATTAACCAGCGCGTAGCAGTATATTGCAGCAAAACTAATTGCGTGACAAACGTATGGAAGGTATCGCTGCCAATATTAAATTTTGTGCTTAAATGTCTTTTCCATTGATTACGTGTGAAAAGTACAATGTACAAAGTCCTAATACTGTAAATGATAAAGTCAAAATACCTCTAAGGTCAAAGTTAAATGTAAAACAGCAAATGTAATGTGTCAAATGACAAATGTTTTATTGCAAAATGCTGGTCGAATAGCTCACTAGCCGAATAGGTCGCCAAATTGAGTTCGGTGGAAAGATCGGTCGTTTCCGTATGTTAATAAGTCACGTGGTATCCAACATTTGCATATTGATAAAGTGCTCTGCGCAAGATGATATGTTGAAAGCGTAAAGGACTAATGAGATGTGGCAGAGCGCAAATGTAAAGAGTAATGAGAGAAATGTTAATATGTAGAAATCTAAAAAAACACAGCATTGTGCAATAAAACATTTGTCATTTGACACATTACATTTGCTGTTTTACATTTAACTTTGACTTTATCATTACCGGTATTCGGACTTTGTACAGTTTACTTTTAACACGTAATCAATGGAAAAGACATTTATGCACAGCATTTAATATTGGCAGCGATACCCTTCCATACAAACGAGGCTATCGGTATTGACGTAAAGTAAACAATACTGTATGGTAACGAATAGACTTTCAACGTTTTTAATAGCTTAAATCTTTGTCCAAAATATTAAGGAAGACCTAAGATTAAACGACGGACTGTCATGTTACGTACGTAAGTGGTAGATTTGATTGAACGAGAAGAATAGACACACTTACTTAAAAGTTCAAGAACCGAACCGAATCCAGCAATGGCCAGAGAGGGATTTCTCGGGCCGTTGTTTCAGGAATATGCGGGTTGGCATGTATGCAATATCTCGTCAACAGAACAAGTTAGAAAAAAATTTATGGTATCTAAATGACCGTATGATTTTCGTTAATATTTGAATTTAAACAAAAAGTTAATTTTTATACGCCCACATTTTCATGTGGACGTATTATGTCGTCGCCCCTGTCCGTCCGTCCACAACTGTTTGTGGACTCTCTGCAGGTCACAATTCTTGTCGGATTTTAACGAAACTTTAAATATAGGTTTATCCCCAAAAGATCTCAGCTGCTTTCGATATTGGCATGTATCGGATCAGAACTTCATGGATTATGGCCCCTGATTGTACGAAAAATCACGTTTTTAGCTTGTGGACCTTATAGAGGTCACAATTTTGAACCGATTTTAATGAAACTTGAAATGCATGTTTATAACCCAAAGCTCTTGGTTCCTTTTGATATTTGCGCCTATCGGAACTTAATTTCCCGAATTATGGCCCCTGATTGTCCAAAAAATCACCTATTTTAGCTCGTGGTACCTCTGGAGGTCACAATTATTATCCGACTTGAGAAACCGTTCTATTATATCACCGTTACACCCTAAGCAAGTTTGACTTAAAATTTCGGAAAAATCGGACCAAAATTACCATACAAAATGGCCGCTGTTCGTACGTGTATACTGTTAAAAAATGGTATATCAAGGTTGTGGACCCTGTAGAGATCATAATTTTAATTCGATTTTGATGAAACTTGAAATGCATGATTATAACCCAAAGATCTTGGTTCCTTTCGATATTTGCGCATATAGGATCGTAACTTCCTGAATTATTGCCCCTGATTATACGCAAAATCGCCTTGGTTTAGCTTGTGGTCCCTCTGGAGATTACAATAATTATCCGATTTGAAAAATCGTTTGATTATATCACCGTTACACCCTAAGGAAGGTTGAGTTCGAATTACGGAAAAATTGGACCAAAATTGGCATACAAAATGGCAGCCATTCGTACACGAATACTGTTAAAAAAATGGTATATCAAGGTTGTGTACCCTGTAGAGGTCACAACTTTAATTCGATTTTGATGAAACTTGAAATGCATGGTTATAACCCAAAGATCTTGGTTCCTTTCGATATTTGCGCATATCGGATTTTAACTTCCTGAATTATGGCCCCTGATTATACGCAAAATCGCCTTTGTTTAGCTTGTGGTCCCTCTGGAAGTCACAATTATTATCCAATTTAAAAAATCGTTTGATTATATCACCGTTACACCCTAAGGAAGGTTGAGTTTGAATTTCGGAAAAATTCGGAACAAAATTGCCATACAAAATGGCCGCCGCGTGTACGCGAATACTGTTATAAAATGGTATATCAAGGTTGTGGACCCAGTATAGGTCACAATTTTGATTCAATTTTGATGAAACTTGAAATGCATGGTTATAACCCAAAGATCTTGGTTCCTGTCGTTATTTGCACATATCAGATCATAACTTCCTGAATTATGGCCCCTGATTGTCCGAAAAATCGCCTATGGTCCCTCTGGAGGTCACGATTATTATCCGATTTAAAAAAAACGCTTGACTCTATCACCGTTACACCATTCGGAAGGTTGAGTTTGAATTTCAAGGAAATCGGACCATAATTGCCAGTAGATGGACCTGCGCAGTGCTGTATCACCGGAGCAACTGCTTCCGTTTAATAGTGAACAGAGAGACGGCTAAAGAATTGCCGTTTATAAAATGCTTATTTGCATAGACTCGAAGTCTCCCAACCCATTTGACTTTTGTCGTTTAAAATAATATAAACAAGTGGGAATTATTTGGATAACCGGACTTGGTTATCGAATTTGTGTGATATACGTACTAAGCTTTGTTAGTGTTCGATTGCATAATTTGGAACTCCTCCAGACATGCACACTAAGTCTACAAGTAAACTTAGTTTTCAACAGCTATTTGGCAATTGTGCTGTCGGGTAATATTATCATGACGTGATAGAAATGCCTAGTTGTCTTGACTAAGTTTTGGAGTTGGCATATATATCGCGTATGTTTGCGCGGTAAAATGGCCGGGTCTCTAAAATGAGGAACCGATCAACTCTGTCGTTATAGGTTCTCCGTTATAAATGCCGGGTAAGGAATATGATGTGACGATCTGTCACGTAAATCTTCTGCTGGTTTGCTAAAAACATCTAAAGTAATAGCACTAGGGTTTTCAGTGATTTTACGAAGCTTAAGCACCTTTCCTCGCGTTGAGAATTGGTGGGCGATAGCCGCCGTTGTGACGTCACGGGAATTCCCCTACCTATAGGAGTAATGGCTATGTGCCAAATATGTCGACAAGAATTGATAAATAGAGGTCCTGCAAATAAAGTGCACAAGAGAGAAATAGCTAACCGAATTTTGAAGAAAATAGTGCAAAAGGGTCAGTGAGAAGAAGATATAAATATAAAAAATTAGGGGACCCTTCGGGACTATATCTTATAAAATTGTATGGCTGTTCGTTGCAATATTACTTACATAGTTGAAGAGGGTAATAAACAAGCTTTTCTGTGATATGTAACATTATATCTGGAATTTCGTACTAAGAACCGTATTTTGGCATTGAATACCCCTCCCCCTTCATTATCATAGTAATAGAGCTTAATACCACCAAACTTTGATCGCTTTTTATACGCCCACATTGAAATGTGGTCGTATATTGCCGTCCGTCCGTCGGTCCGGCGTCCACAATTGCTTGTGGACGCTCTAGAGGCCAAAGTTAATATCCGATTGACTTTAAATTTATACACAGTGTTTAAGGTCATGAGACGAAGAAGCCTATAGATTTTCAGCAATTTCCAATAATTACTGTCAGAGTTATGGCCCTTGATCACTTCAAAAATTCTTGTGGACGGTCTAGAGGCCAAAGTTAATATCCGATTGACTTTAAATTTATACACAGTGTTTAAGGTCATGAGACGAAGAAGCCTATAGATTTTAAGCAATTTCCAATAATTACTGTCAGAGTTATGGCCCTTGATCACTTCAAAAATTCTTGTGGATGCTCTATAGGCCAAAGTTAATATCCTTCGACTTTAAATTTATACACAGTGTTTAAAGTCATGAGATGAAGAGGCCTATTGATTTTCAGCGTTTCCGATAATTACTGTCAGAGTTATGGCCCTTGATCACTTCAAAAATTCTTGTGGCTGCTCTATAGGCCAAAGTTAATATCCGATTGACTTTAAATTTATACACAGTGTTTAAAGTCATGAGATGAAGAGGCCTATTAATTTTCAGCGTTTCCGATAATTACTGACTGAGTTATGGCCCTTGATCACTTTCAAAATTTTGTGGACGCTCTAGAGACTAAAGTTAATATCCGATTGACTTTAAATTTATACACAGTGTTGAAGGTCATGAGACGAACAAGTATATTGAGTTTCAATGAATTTAGATAACTTGAACAGCATGGAGGAGAACTTTATCAAAGCCAAACAAATTCCAATGATTTTCTGATAATTACATAATGAGTTGTTACTTTTAATCAGATTTTAGTGTATTATATGTTTCATTACCGAAAAAAGTAAAATATGCGACAACTCTTGTTGACTGCCCGGACGAAATAGCTGCTGTGGGCGTATGTTTCGTTGCCTGGCAACCTATGTTTAAGGTAAGTAAATATGAATGTGCCATAAAATTATTTAAATATTTAAAGAGAACCACCAACAAGCTTGTCTGTGATATGTAACAATATCTCTGTAATTTCGTACTAAGACACGTATTTTGGCATTGACCCCCCCCCCCCCCCTTAATTATCATAGTAATAGATTTTAGTGCCACCCAACATTGATCGTTTTGTAAGGTAAGTACATCTTAATGTGCCAGCAAATTATTTACATATTTGAAGAGAACAATCAACAAGCATTTCGCTGATATGTAACAAAATATCTGGAATTTCGTTCCAAGACCCGTATTTTGGCATTGAATACCCCCCACCCCTTTATTATCAAAGTAATAGAGTTTAATACCACCACACTTTGATTGCATTTTAAGGTAAGTAAATCTTAATGTGCTAGAAAATTATTTACATATTTGAAGAGAACCACAAACAAGCTTTTCTGTGATATGTAACAATATCTCTGTAATTTCGTACTAAGACACGTATTTTGGCATTGAATACCCCCCCCCCTTCATTATCATAGTAATAGATTTTAGTACCACCCAACATTGATTGTTTTGTAAGGTAAGTAAATCTTAATGTGCTAGAAAATTATTTACATATTTGAAGAGAACAATTAACAAGCCTTTTGCTGATATGTAACATTATATCTGGAATTTCGTACTAAGACCCGTAATTTGGCATTGAATACCCCCTCCCCTTCATTATCATAGTAATAGAGCTTAATATCACACAACTTTGATCGCTATTTAAGGTAATTAAATATGAATGTGCCATAATATTACTTACATATTTGAAGAGGGTAATAAACAAGCTTTTCTATGATATGTAACATTATATCTGGAATTTCGTACAAAGAACCGTATTTTAGAATTGAATACCCCTCCCCCCTTCATTATCATAGTAATAGAGCTTAATACAACCAAATTTTGATCGCCTTTTAAGGTAAGTAAAAATGAATGTGCCATAAGATTATTTACATATTTGAAGAGAGCAAACAAAAAGCTTTTCAGTGATATGTAACATTATATCTGGAATTTCGTACTAAGACCGGTATTTTGGCATTGAATACCCCCTCCCCCTTCATTATCATAGTAATTGAGTTTAGTACCAACCACACTTGACCGTTTTGTAAGGTAAGTAAAACTCAATATGCCAGACAATTGTTTACATATTTGCAGAGAGCAATCAACAAGCTTTTCGCTGATATGTAACATTATATCTGGAATTTCCTACCAAGACCCCTATTTTGGCTTTGAATACCCCCCCCCCTCGTTTCATAATCATAGTAATAGAGCTTATACCACCAAACTTTGATCGCTTTTTAAGGTAAGTAAATATGAATGCACCATAAGAATTACATATTTGAAGAGAGCATTCAACAAGCTTTTCAGTGATATGTAACATTATATCTGGAATTTCGTACTAAGACTTGTATTTTGGCATTGCATCCCCCCCCCCCCCTCCTTCATTATCATAGAAATAGAGCTTAATACCACGGGTATGCCGGTGTCATCGCAGCTCATTGTTATTATTATACATGTATTACTGTATTATAATTGTCTCATTGCTGTTATCAATGATTTCCAGCCCTATTCTGAACAGATTTTGAATTATATATGTTCTTTCGTTATTTGACCTTCCGTGACCTTTGACCTCGATTATCTCAGAAACGCCCCCTCACCTGGCTTATTACCTACCAGATTCGGATTCCTGGTGAAAAATTACTCTAGAAAAGTTAACTCAGATTTTGCCCCCACTCGGGTGACAAGGCCCCCCCCCCTTCTCCCTCTGGTCTATAGGCATTTCTATCACGTCATGATAATATTACCCGACAGAACAATTGCCAAATAGCAGTTGAAAAGTAAGTTTACTTGTAGACTTAGTGTGCATGTCTGGAGGAGTTCCAAATTATGCAATCTAACACTAAAAAAGCTTAGTACGTATATCACACAAATTCGATAACCAAGTCCGGTTATCCAAATAATTCCCACTTGTTTATATTATTTTAAACGACAAAAGTCAAATGGGACGGGAGCCTTCGAGCCTATGCAAAAAAGCATTTTATAAACGGCAATTCTTTAGCCGTCTCTCTGTTCAATATTAAACGGAAGCAGTTGCTCCGGTGATACAGCACTGCGCAGGTCCATCTGACATCTGTTTTGTGCTCCGGTCCCCGACGACTATATAAAGGGAACACCCGCACAATTTCATTCAAGTCTGATGAGTTCAAAATGAACGAAACTACTAACTTCTTGAGAGAAATCTGGGACGGCTACTCGCCACTCATAGATTTCTAATTTTATCAAAATCAAGGACAACATCGCCATTTTGAACAATTTTATGCAGTTGAAGCCAATTCTGACATATCTGTAATGATTGCAGATATTCTTTTATCTATCTAGGTAGGTTAAAAAGTGTATTTGCCTTCATCTTGCATGGTTTACAGTAAATATCTTCCTTTTTAGGCCCTGTATCCATAGGCTGTTCCCTTGTGGCTTGTTCCCTTGTGACACACCACAAGGACAATGAACCTTTGTTTTTTAACGTGCCCGTTCCCATAGGATGTTCCCAGGGAACATGTGGCCTCGTGCACGGAACATGTGGCTTGTGACCGGGAACACAGACAATGAACATGTCAATTCTTTTGCAGCTTCACTAGAGGGAACACGTCGTTACGAGTGCGATATTGTATGGAAACTTGTTTGAAATTCACCCAGTCCATTGCGAGTTCCAAAAAATGGCCGGACCCAGTACCATGGGCCTTGTCTGAAGACATGTTATCTTTTGAGATGAGCATCAGGGAGGAAAATAAATACAATCAGTACCTGATCAGGGAGGGGAGGGGGCATAGTGGGGAAAATGTCCCGGGCTCCCCACATATAAGGCCCCCCACAGTTCTGAGTCATACTAATATTTATCCCTGATTTCAATAACATAGTAAATGAAAACATCATTAGAGGAAGAGTTTGTTTAAAATACTCAATTTGTCAACGAATTCAAAACGTCAATGAAATCGCTGCCAAAAATTATTGTCTCAGATACACTGAAATTAATACTTATTCGAAAGAAATAAATCCTGGAGGAAAACATCCCAGACACTCAAGGGGGGGGTGGGGTACATACTAGTACGACCCGCGGTCAGTACGAATAATTTGAACAAACGATAATGTGGCCCCCGTACAGTTGGTATGCCCCCCTTCCCCACAACGTTAATCCGACACTGAATACAATAATAGCGGCATCCTCCTCATCCTTCCAACTTTAAGTAGTTGAGTTCATCATTGAGCTATCAATAAAAAACGATTCGCATTGAGTTAATTTGCTTTCTCATCAACGTTTGTATGTAGACTTTTCTTTTACCTATTTTTACACGCCACAAGGGAACAGCCTATGGATACGCGCGGGTACAGGGTCTGGGAACAAGGTCACAACCCCACAAGGGAACAGCCTATGGATACAGGGTCTAAAACACTCCCGGTTGAAGATCCTGATTTGACTTAAACATCAATAAATCATTTGAGTAAGAGCTTCAAAGTCATTTGAATCATCGTTGTTTAAGGAAGGGGTATAGCACTGTGGATGAAATATTTACCATCCAATCCCTTTTCAAAAATACCTTACAAAAAATGGAGGTCATATGTACTGTCTATTTGTAGATTTCTCTAAACCTTTCGACAGCGTCCAGCATCATTTTATATTATATGTATTATACAAAAATGAAATCTGAGGAAATGTCTTCAAGTCATAAGATCGATGTACTCAAATCTTAGATCATGTGTACATACCAGCAAAATGAGACTTACAGATTATTTTGATTGTACAGTAGGAACCCGACAGGGATGCATGATAAGCCCGCTATTGTTTGTACTTTACCTCAACAAGTTAAAAGAAATGCTAGATAATTACAATTGTAAAGGAATTTTTGTTGACCCAGTTGTAGATAATATTGTATCTTTAATGTATGCTGATGATATTTCACGTATAGCGGATACAGTGCCCAGGCTACAGTCACAAATTGATTGTATAAATGATTTCTGTAAAAAATTCGGCATGAAAGTAAATTTAAAAATAAAACTAAAGTTGTAGTATTTAAAAGGTGTGGTATAGTGAAAGCAAATGAACAGTTGTGGTTTGACGGCATCAAAATCGACACCGTGTCCTCTTATAAATATCTAGGTATCATGTTTAGTCCAAAATTATGCCTTAAGCGTAGGACGTTAAACCCCATTTCATTCATCCAAAATTATGCTGAACTTTGGCTAGAAATACTCGTGTACAGCAGGCCAGAAAAGCTAAAAATATGCTTTTATATTTCATACGTAGACAAACATTAACACCACCGATGCTTTGTTTGTTTCAATAGAATGATAGTTCCAATTGTATGCTATGGTTCAGAAATATGGGGATATACACGCCGTGATGCGCCAGAAATACTACAAACTTAATTTGTTAATCAATTCTAAATGTAAACTCTTGTACTTGTAATGCAGCCGTATATGGTGAGCTAGGTAGAACCCTGTTGTTAGTCAATTATTTGTACTGTCAAATGATAGATTACCGAAAGCTTGTAAACTTGGATAATAATGGCAGTGTCACGTGGGCTACAAACATTTTAAAATTTATATTATATAAATATCGATATGGGTTCGTCTGGGATATACAAATGTTGGAAATGGTCCGATGTTTCTGCAAAGCTTCAAGCAAAGACTAACATATTGCTGCTTACAACAATGGTCACACAATATATCCACAAACTCTAAACTTGAGCAGTACAGTCATTTTAAGTCCATACTGGAACCCGAGAAATATTTGTCCTTGAATTTAAAAAAATAAATATCGAATAGCAAAATAGCATTAAAAGATTTAGATGTGGGAACCACAACTTAGCAAAAGAGACTGGAAGATGGTATAATGTAGATAGATCTGGCAGAACATGTAAATATTGTCTGGATAATCTAGACTACGCGACTATCGAAGATGAAATTCAGGGGGGATAGGGGGGCGGTGCTTTAGCCCCCCCCCCAAAAAAAAAATTGGCCGCAAGTACTCTTTTCTTCAGGTTATTGCAGCCTCTGGACCCCCGCCTATAGGGACTTAGTATGGAAGCCCCCCCAAATCAAGAATTGCCCTGAATGTACAAAGACCTTAGGTTACGACTTATGCCATGGATCGCCTCATCCTATTGTAAATAACACTTACTATAAAAGCTATGTCGGATATAAACATAGTTAGTAATGTAGCAGAATATATATTTAAGGCTAACCGCATAAGAACTAGTTATTTGTTGTAATATAATTATGTTTTATAGTTGATATATTATTTTATATTGCACTTCATGTACTATGGACCAGAGGCTTTAAATACTGAAAAATGAAGTCTCTTTCCATAAACATTTAGGCCTTACATTTCAAAATAACGATAAGTGGGATGTCCACATAGGAAATGTATGCAAAACAGTATCAACTAATAAACTGCTTGAGGTCTCTGAAATATCGCTCAAAACGTAGATCTTTGCTGACCATCTATAACGCCAACATTAGGCCTCACTTCGCCTACGCGGATATTGTCTGAGTTGGGTTAAAGGTACTACTACTAGCCACGATTCTCTTTACAAGGAGACCGGTTTCATTCCTCTAAAAGAACGTGGACGAAGACGTAAACTTATTCTTGTATATAAAATTTTCAATAACACTACACCCAATTTCCTTTCTACACTTTTTCCACCCTCTAGAAAATCTTCGTACAATTTTAGAAATATAAATGATTGCCTATCGAATAAGCTGCTGTCCAGATATAGCTGCTATGTGGCCGTATTTTAATAGATGTTTTCAAATTTTGTGTGAATTGAGTAATATATAGTTTTTATTACATGTATTTCTGTGTAATGTTTTGTTTGGGTTTTTTTTGTAGCTGAAAGTGAGAAAAACACAGAAAAGAAAGCAATCACAACAAAAACTGGAAGTCCTATTTCTAAAAGTTCTAAAAGAATACAGTTAACAGATGCTCAAAAGAAAAGGAGACGGACTGAATTACAAAATCTGTGTCCATCTGATAAAATAAGTGTTTATGTTACACCATGTGACACAGATGTTTTAAATGTTCACGAGAGATCTGATGAAGAATATCATCTAACATCATCTATAGAACAATGTAGGAAACGACAAAGACTGTCATTAAACAGAAGTAGAGGTAGTTCTGTTACAGCTAATATAACATTAACTGATGATTCATATGGACATAGTTTGACTGTCTCAACTAACAGTTCCAATAGCAGTGTCTCTGTTGCTAGTAGTAACACATCAACAGCCTACTTTCCTAATTTTACATCATCAATTGATCACAGTCCACATTCAACATCTGATTCAGACTCTTCTGATAGTTATTCTATAAGTGATGTTACTGATTTACCAGAACGTAAGAGCTTGACTATAACATGGAGAGGTAAAAAAATACATATCAGTAAACCTAAATCCTCAAGAAACAAGAGTGAAGATAAAGAAGATGACTGGACATTAAAGCTGCAAATGACTGATAGTGAGAATAGTGATGATGAAAAAACCAAATCTAGAACAAGATCACATAATTCTAGCAGTAACACATCCTCATTTGATTATCTTGATACACCACCAATTTTAGTAATTGATGAAGATATATCAATTAAATGTTTTTCACCAAGTTGTGACAGCAAACTACCTCCTACTCTTAGCAGACAGGAAGGTGGCACAAAAAGTTTATTAACTTCGAGAAATAGATGTAAATACAGAGGCAGTAAAGATAGATTTAGTCAAGCGTGTAAAACATTGGATGAGGTAGAGGATGACAAACTTGTAACTAGTAATTCACCTGCTTATTATAACAAATCTGTTAATTCTACACCCAATCCATCATTATCTTCAATGTCAATCATTTCTATCAGTAGCTCTGATTCAGACAATGGAGACTTTCAACAGACAAAGCTTAAGAATAAGAATAATAAATATTTATCCCGTCTAGAAACAAATAATCATGTAGATTTGAAAAACTCGGATTATCATTCTATTTTTAGACATACACCACCACACTTGGAATTACCAGAAGTCGTTATATTGGATTAGATCCACTGTGAACTTATTTTTATCATGGCATTTTAATTAGCCCACATTGAAATTTGGTTGTATATGGCTGTCACCTGAGTCTATCATCTACAATTGCTTATGGAAATTACAAATTATAGATTATCTTTCGATTGATTTGAATTTTGTACATGTGTTTATAATTAAGTTCATGGCAGTCATAATCTTATTGATTTCTTTACCAATTTCCAATAATTAATGCCAGACTTATGGTACTTGATTAAACATGCATTATGCAAGAGGTAAATCTGCCTATTGCAGGTCTTTTTTTGGACATTAGACATTAACAAGAAAAGACCATAATCAACTCTCGATGACATCTTGTGTCCGATTTTCTTTGGATTTAAATCTGATCAGCATATATCTCTTACATTATCTAGTTTTTATACACCCACATTTTCATTTGGATGTATTATGCCATCGCCCGTGCATATGGATCGTAACTTTCTGAATTATGACCCTTAATTGCACCAAAAATCACATTTTTAGCTTGTAGTCACTCTAGAGGTAACAAATTTTATACACCCACATTTTCATGTAGATATATATTGTTGTCGACCCTTTCTGTCCGTCTGTCGTACAAATATTTTTGTGGTTGATAAAACTTGAATATAGGTCTATCTCCCAAAAATCTTGGTTCCTTTCGATATTGGCATCTATTTGACCATAACACTTCATGGATTATGGCCGATGATTGAACGAAAAATCACATTTTTATTTAGCTTGTAGACACTCTAGAGGTCAAAATTTTCATCCGATTTTGATGAAACTTGAAATGCATGTTTATAACCCAAATAAAATATCTTGGTGCCTTTCGATTTTCATACATATCAAATTGTAACTTCCTGAATTATGGCCCCTGATTGTACGAAAAATCATGTTTTCAGCTTGAGGTCACAATATTATCTTGGTTTCTTTTGATATTCGTGCATATCTAATTGTTAATTCCTGAATTATGACTATTTTAGCTTGTCGTCCCTGAAAGGGGTCACATTATCTGATTTAAAAAACTGTTAGAATATATCACCATCAGACCTTTCAAACGCCCAGAGCTACAAAGCAGTAGGGCTAGTGTCAAAAAAAGAAGTAGAAACAATGATTTGGCAGTAGATTTCTAAAAACGCGTAAATTCGCACTTTCAAGGGTAATTAAGATATGACACATTTAATTACACACACAAATATTTTATTCAATTAATCAATAATTTGAATAAATAATAAAATATATAATAATATAAACACATGAGCAATATGTAAAGTATAAACCTTTAATTGATTAATAAATGATTGTAAAAATAATTTAAAAACTGATTACATACAGATATATACATGCAACTAAATATATATTATTTTTTAAATTGAATATGTACAGAAATAAATAAATGGCAAAAATATACAATAAATAAAAACTTCACCAGTGGCCAAACCATAAACCCTATTTATAAATATATCACTTATGTTAGTTATGTTCATTATTGTATATTTTTGTTGCATTCTTTGCATCTTTAAACAGTTTTTCTGGCAGCACAGTTTTTAAGGATATTTAACATTGTTCATTTTGCACATCATAATGTACTACTGTTCAATTCTGTTCTCTCCTCAGTTTTAATTTTTCTCAAATAGTCTATCTAAAATTTGTTGTAATATTTTTTCTTCTTCGAAGGCGTTCCTGGTAATTGACAATCAGCGAGAAGTTTTGCCATCTTTCCAAACAGTTCCAAGTAATGATTAATTCGAAATATATCCATTTTATATAGTAATTGGTGTTGTTTTATCAATATTATGAAGGAAATCCCATTATAAATTTTCAAAAGTGAAAATGGCGGCCATTGTTGCTGTGAATAGGTTGCTATTTGTTTACTTTATTAAACATGCATTTTTATTCGCCCACATTGAAATGTGGTCGTATATTGCCGTCGACCCGGTCCGGCGTCCACAAGCTCTAGAGGCTAAAGTTAATAACCAATTGACTCTAAATTTATACACAGTGTTTAAGGTCATAAGACAGAGATGCGTATTGATTTTCAGCGATTTCCGATAATTGCTGTCAGAGTTATGGCCCTTGATCACTTCAAAAAGTCTAGTGGACGCTCTATAGGCTCAAGTTAATAACCGATTGACTTTAAATTTATACACTGTGTTTAAGGTCATGAAACGAAGAAGCCTTTTGATTTTTAGCGTTTTCCGATAATTACTGTCAGAGTAATGGCCCTTGATCACTTTGAAAAATCTGATTGAATTAAACACTGTGTATAAATCTTAAAGCCATGAGACAAAGAAGCCAAGGGATTTTCAGCGATATCCAATATATTTCTGCCAGAGCTATGGCCCTTGATCACTTGTGAAAGCTCTAGAGGCTAAAGGTAAAATCCAATTGAATTTAATTTATACACAGTGTTTTTTTGGTCATGAGACGAAGAAGCCTAGGGATTATCGTGGAACCTCTAAGAGGCCGAAGTTAATATCCGATTGACTTTAAATTTATACACAGTGTTTAAGGTCATAGGACGAAGAAGCCTATTGATTTCCAGCGATTTCCGATAATTACGGTAAGGTGACCCTTGATCACTTAAAAAAGTCTTGTGAACGCTCTATAGGCTAAAGTTAATATCCGATTGACTTTAAATTTATACACAGTGTTTAAGGTCATAGGACGAAGAAGCCTATTGATTTCCAGCGATTTCCGATAATTACGGTAAGGTGACCCTTGATCACTTAAAAAAGTCTTGTGAACGCTCTATAGGCTAAAGTTAATATCCGATTGACTTTTAATTTATACACAGTGTATAAGGTCATGAGACAAAGAAGCCTATTGATTTTCAGCGATTTTCGATAATTACTCCTTAAAAAAAAAAGTCTTGTGGACGCGCTATGTCAGAGTTATGGCCATTGAACACTTCCAAAAATCTTGTGGGCGCGCTAGGGGCTAAAGTTAATATCCGATAGACTTTAAATTTATCCACAGTATTTATGAGACGAAGAAGCGTATTGATTTTTAGCGTTTCTGATAATAACGGACAGAGTTATGGCCCTTGATCACTTTAGAAATTTTGTGGACACTCTAGAGGCTAAAGTTAATATCCGATTGACTTTAAATGTATACACTGTTGAAGGTTATGAAACGAGCAAGTATATTGAGTTTCAATGAATTTTGATAACTTGAACAGCATGGAGGAATACTTTATCAAAGCCAAACAAATTCGAATGAGTTTCTGATAATTTCTTGTTGACTGCCCGGACGATTAAGCTGCTGTGGGCGTATGTTTCGTTTCCTGGCAACCTATCTTAAGGAATGTTGGAACACGTGTCTGATTAATTAACCCTAAACTGTGTTGATAACTATTTTAATAACAATTCCATAAGCTATTATGCCTTACAATAACCCTCAATCAACGACAACCAAAGGTCACGACCTTTCTCTGTTTTAGTAACGGTAAGATACATTGAGCAGTTCAGTAGTTTTGGCGGGAAAATAAAAACCTCTTTGTTTAAAAATGCGGTAGGAATTAGTTACCGCGCAGTAGGACGGTATACGGGTCCATTTCGCAGCACTTTACCGCGTGATCCGGTAGAGTTGACAGGTCTGTCACCAATACTCACGCATATCGAATAGTAACTTCCTGAATTATGGCCCATGATTGTTTTTAGCTTGTGGTTTGTTGTTATAATAATAATAATAATAACTAGACCTACAAGGCAGTGCTGAATCGGCTTCAGGCAACAAACCCGAGGGATGCATTCGAAATTCTGTTCAATGGGCTATGAGATACTTTAGGTCTTTTGATCTGGTAGTATCTAACGGAGAAATCACGCTTTTGGCAGAAATCTTCAATATTATCATTTTCCTCAAAATATCGGTTATTTTTTCGTCTACTTCCGCTTTTTCGATCATTGTCGAGATAGCTTGAACAAGTTGTTTGGATTAATATATACACAGTGTTTAAGGTCATAAGACAAAGAAGCCTATTGATTTTCATCGATTTTCCGATAATTACTGTTAGAGTTATGGCCCTTGATCACTTCAAAAATTCTTGTGTAACCTCTAGAGGCCGAAATTAATATCCGATTGACTTTTAATTTATACACAGTGTATAAGGTCATGAGACGAAGAAGCCTTTTGATTTTCAGCGACTTTCGATAATTACTCCTTCAAAAAATCTTGTGGACGCGCTATGTCAGAGTTATGGCCAATGAACACTTCAAAAAATCTTGTGGGCGCGCTAGGGGCTAAAGTTAATATCCGATAGACTTTAAATTTATTCACAGTGTTTATGAGACGAAGAAGCGTATTGATTTTCAGCGTTTCTGATAATAACTGAGAGTTATGGCCCTTGATCACTTTAGAAATTTTGTGGACGCTCTAGAGGCTAAAGTTAATTTCCGATTGACTTTAAATGTATACACTGTTGAAGGTTATGAGACGAACAAGTATATTGAGTTTCAATGAATTTTGATAACTTGAACAGCATGGAGGAAAACTTTATCAAAGCCAAACAAATTCGAATGAGTTTCTGATAATTTCATAATGAGGTGTTACTTTTAATCAGATTTGAGTGTATTATAAATGTTTCATTACAGAAAAAAGTAAAATATGCGACAACTCTTGTTGACTGCCCGGACGATTTAGCTGCTGTGGGCTTATGTTCCGTTTCCTGGCAACCTATCTTAAGGAATGTTGGAACACGTGTCTGATTAATTAACCCTAAACTGTGTTGATAACTATTTTGATAACAAATCTATAAGCCATTATGCCTTACAATAACCCTCAATCAACGACAACCAAAGGTCACGACCGAAAATAAAAACCTCTTTGTTTAAAAATGCGTAGGAATTAGTTACCGCGCAGTAGGACGGTATACGGGTCCATTTCGCAGCACTTTACCGCGTGATCCGGTAGAGTTGACAGGTCTGTCACCACTACTCACGCATATCGAATAGTAACTTTCTGAATTATGGCCCATGATTGGTTTTAGCTTGTGGTTTGTTGTTATAATAATAATAATAACTAGACCTGCATGGCAGTGCTGAATCGGCTTCAGGCAACAAACCCGAGGGATACATTCGAAATTCTGTTCAATGGGCTATCAGATACTTTAGGTCTTTTGATCTGGTAGTATCTAACGGAGAAATCACGTTTTTCGCAGAAATCTTCAATATTATTATTTTCCTCAAAATATAGGTTACTTTTTCGTCTACTTCCGCTTTTTCGATCATTGTCGAGATAGCTTGAACAAGTTGTTTGGATACTTGTCTTTATATCCCAGATATGCCAGATACATCTATTGAGTAGTTTTCGAAAAAAAAAGATTAATAAAAGAGCACTTTCAATAATTTGAAGATTTTTCAAAGTTTGAGGCCACTTTTTGGACCCCTTATATTATTCTCTCTACAGACTACCGATAGGACTCTGAGTAAAAAAAGTTTTTAAAAAAATCGCTGGAGCCGTTTTAGAGAAAAAAGCTTCTTAAAAGGCTCCAAAAAAGAAAAATACTAGATTTTCGGCGTACCATAATTTATTTTCTAACCATCGAAATTGTATCATTGAGATGCCATATGATAGTCCATCAATGGGGCTACCCAAAGACACTTTACTTCTTTTGGGCCGGTAATATCTGACGGAGAAATTCAGCTTTTTGCAATATCGACAATTTTTTAACCTTTTTTTTTCATTTTTGAATACTCCCGGTATGGAGACTATGGTAAGGATAGTTTTATTAACCAATTCGGGGAAATTAAAAAGCGACAGGGTTCTGTAATGATATATTACATTATCTGATCAGATAAAATCCCCTGAGAAAACCAATGTTTAAAATTGCCAAAAATACAAAAATGTCAAAATATCGAAAATTAAATTCCAATAACTGAATACATATTATACATTATTGGAATCGGCATTACATCAGATATCTGAATATAACCAAAAAAAATGACAATCAGTAAAAATGAAAAAATAATAGAGGATTTTCTAAAATTTCACGATTTTTCGACTTTTTTTCGATTCTCAGTTCGTCATTTGACCTATTATAGATATTTCAAAGTCTAAGCGGACTGTTTCGTACACAAGACTACCTAAAGGTCTCTTGATAAAGAAAGTTGAAGAAAAACCGCTGGAGCAGTTTTCGCGACACAGGCGTTCAAAATACGCTCCAAATCAGAAAATACACTCGCTATATGTAAAAACATTTCAACATTTATCTATATCTTTCAATCATCCAGCCCAGGTAGGATTTGTTCGTGATTTGATAATGTACCATGGCAGCAAAATCAAACACAATCTACAGATATCTATATATTTAATTCATACCAGCAAACTATAATTGTCCAGCAATTTTCATTCACTTTATATAAAACAGGTATTGTTTGTGACTGAAAAAATTATAAAACATATATTATATTATGCTGAAATATGACGTAATACAGTTAACATCGCACGTTATGCATGTATCATTCATTCATCAAACATAACATCAATTGACCTATTGTCATTTAACACAAACTTATTTTTTTATAATTTATATTACACAAAGTTATATTGTATAATTTACATTCTCATATTAATAACATTAAAAGCTTCGACTTGCTATAAAATCCATTATGTATCACATAGCAATATTGTTTTAAAATCCATTATGTTTAACTATTTAAAAGATAGATTTGGAGTCTTTGTTGTAGGAATTAAAACATTACTCGAAACATATCAAGGAAATTGATAAAATTAACATTCTTATCTCTTTCCAACCAATACTGATGATTCTTTTGACATCAAAAAATAAATATACAAATTAATGTTTTGACCAGCTATTCAACGATACTTAAAGTTACATTATTCAAGATATAGATACGAACTAGCCATTCTTGCTATACTAGTTCGAAAGTAGATGATGTAAAATGAATAATTTGAAAATATTTCATTCAAATTACTCTATTGCAAATTACTCTAAGCGTTAAGGCGCGCCATATTTGATTTATCGCTGAAACGTTTAAATCTGTTTAATATCGGAGCAATCTGATGCCATCCAAAGTTGATTAAGGCCTGGATCAGTTAGTTAATGTCTAATTAATACTTTAGAAAACATTTCATGCCGAAATAAAGACCTGCACTAGGCCGATTTAGCTCTTGAATAATGCATGTTTAATGTCTAATTAATACTTTAGAAAACATTTCATGCCCAAATAAAGACCTGCACTAGGCAGATTTAGCTCTTCAATAATGCATGTTTAACCCATGTCTGCACATTTTATTTTCAATGTTGATTTAGATTAAGGAATTCATACATTCAATGTCGAAGACTGCGCTCAATATTGAGTTAGAGATTTAGCTACTCTGCACAGACACTAAGCACCTCTTGTTCCCAGCTATTATGTCATTATTACCCAAAATTGCTATGAAATTTAATACAGACCACGAAATTAACAAATAAGACAGAGAAAAACCTATAAAAAAAATTGGTTAAATTTTACTTTTTTCCCATGCAATGATTGCTCTGCACAAATACTTTACGTCAAATCAATTCTTGTAAAAACGTTGTATATATTTCAAAGAATTTTAAACTTTACATCATATTATTATTTGGGGAGGCTGACGTTAGGTAAAGCTATTTCACCCACTGCGTGGAAGATTATGTTTCCATTTATGTCTTTTCACAAAAAAAGTCACAGATGTTAAGCATGCAATTTCAATTATATTCATGGTTAATCAATTTTACATTCCAATAATATCTCCAAAAATGCATGTCAGCTGGATATGATCATGTGATTATAGTTTATAAATATAATGTCTTGGTGATTTTAATTCAATTTAAACACACATTGTTTATGAGTGATAGAAATGTATAGAGCATATAGAATAGTATTAAAATATTATTTATGCCATACTTTTATATATATCTCAAACTATGCCTTTTTGCTGCACATATATTCAAATATATTTCAGTAACTTTAACATTCAACAATATTTTAATTCCCACAATCCCTACCACCTTTAATAAATACTTCATTTCACAAATTGTAGCCATAATCTTTACATATGAAGTATTTTTTTTCTATAAAGTCACATTTAATGTTTATATGCCAAACAAGCATTGATCCGACGTGGCATACTCCCAATGAGACGTCTAGGGTCATTTGGTCCAGATTGTCCCATCCCTGTTGCAACGCAGAAGCAAGTTCTTGGACATTGGCCGGACGTTGTTGACGTTGACGTAGCCTCTGTCCAAGCATATCCCAGACATGCTCGATGGGGGAGAGGTCGGGACTCAGTACTGACCAAGGTTATGTTCTGTTGTTGGAGGTAACCTGTAACGATCCTGGCCCTGTGACATCTTGCGTTGTCATCGTGGAAGATGAAACGGTGGCCATGACGTCTTGCGAACGGCACAACATGGACTGCCAAGATAATGTCCCGGTGGTACTGGCCTGTAACACGCCCTGCAACAACATGTCAAGCCGTTCTTCCAGCAATAGTGATGCCTCCTCACACCATAACAGAAACACCCCCAAGGCCCCAAATCAATCATGTCTGTTGACGTTAACGTCTTGGAAGCGCTCTTTTCGACGACGCCACACCCTCCTACGTCTGTTTAAAAAAATCAACAGTAAACCTTGACTCATCTGAAAACATCGAATTGCTCCAGTGTCGATTATCCCAGTGTTGACGACCCCTACACCAACGACGTCTTGCCTGAATGTGATGATCTCGCGAACAAGGGATCACGCGAGGCCGTCGGGCGCGAAGGTGACCCCTATGCAATCGATTCCGAATGGTCTGACCACTCACTCTCACACCAGTGTCTGTTTGAATGCAGGTGATGCTTAGGACCCTGCGTCAAAAAGGTTTCAGAAAAGTGTCGTTTTCGAGAAAAAGATTCTAAAACGGAAAATACTAGATTTTCGGCGTACGATAATTTATTGAACTCGTACCGATAATATGCCATATAATTGTCCATTAATATGGCTATCTTAAGACAATTTACTTCTTTTGGTCCGGTAATATCTGACCGAGATATTCAACTTTTTGCAAGAGCACATTCAACTTTTTTATACGCCCACATGGAAAAGTGGACGTATTTTTTTTTTCGTCGCCCCCGTCCGTCCGTCCACAATTTCTTGTGAACACTCTAGAGGCTAAAGTTCATATCCGATTGACTTTACATTTATACACAGTGTTTAAGGTTATGAGACGAAGAAGTCTATTGATTTTCAGCGATTTTCGATAATTACTGCTAGAGTTATGACCCTTGATCACTTTGAAAAATCTTGTGGACGCTCTAGAGGCTAAAGTTAATACCCGATTGACTTTAAATTTATACACAGTGTTGAAGGTCATGAGACGAACAAGTATTTTGAATTATTTTCTGATAATTACATAATGGGTTGTTTCTTTTAATCAGATTTTAGTGTATTTTAAATGTTTCATTACCGAAAAAAGTAACATATGCGACAAATTTTGTTGACTGCCGGACGATTTAGCTGCCGTGGCCGTATGTTTCGTTGCCTGGCAACCTATCTTTTTCATTTTTTGAATACTTCCGGTATGGTGATTATTGTCTAGATAGTTTTGATAACCGGTTTGAGCACATAAATAGCCGCAGGGCTCCGTAAGGATATATTACATTATCTAATCAGATAAAATACACCTGAGAAATCCTATTTTCAAAAGTGCAAATATATCAAAATATCGAAAATTAAATTTCAGTATATCAATACATATTATACATCGTTAGAATCGGGATTAGGTCAGCTATCTGAATGTGTATACAAATTTTTTGAAAATCTTTTTAAAGATGCCTTCCCGGGTACAAACTTTGTGAATTGACGATATATGTGGACTAAAAACATATTCAAAGTAACCAATCTATCAAAAATTTGCTTCAATTCCCTTTCAAAACTTTGCTTTCGTCGTGGATACCCATAGCTATAAGTAAGCTGTTGTTTACCATACTTACCGAGGCCTAAGTAAATTCTTAGTTATTTCTGCCTGCTTCTTTTTAGACCTTTTAATCGCAGAGTCTTTTGTACGTTGGCAATACTCAAATGTCCCCCAAACCGCCTAACCCTTTGAGCAAGAAATAACAACTGCTCCCTGACCTTAGCTAGCAGATAATAAGCCAGCAGAACCTGTTGGGTTGCTAGTTAGTGATTCCCTAACAATATTGCCCAGTGCTTGCCCCATGGGCGTTTTTCGCGTAATCCAGTATTTTTCTAGTAAGATTGGGTCTATATACTTTCCATATATACCAAATTTGACATACTTTTATTGGAAATAACCACCCGATAAATACTTTGCTGGGAACCCAACTTTAAATAAAAAAATTATAGAGCATTATCAATTTTTTTCGATTTTTCGTCTTTTTTCGATATCTATCCTATTCCAGACAATTCAGTCTTATTGGATGGCTTCATGCACACCACCTCCGAATGGGACTCTTGACTCATTGTATCCATACGAATTGGGTATCATACGGTACTGTAATTCCCATGCAACACAGAATGGTACCTAAATCGATTTAATCCGTTGATATCGGACGGAGAAATCATGTTTTCTCTAAAAGCATTCATTTTTTGCGTGTTTTTTTTTTTAAATATCGGACATTATTTCGACTACTTCCGGTTATGGATGTTTGTCGAAATAGTTTTATGAGTTGGTTTTGAGCTATAACTTCATGTTCCAGAAGTTTCAGAAACGTCGAGTCGGTCATAAAACGAAACTCAAGCTCATAAAATATGCAGAAAATTCGAAAAAAAATCGAAAAATAAAGGGCGATAACTCGAATGACACTTATATTTCTGGAATCGGATGGTCTTCAGGTCAAATCGTAAAATTTGAAAAAATAACAAATATTGTCTCTTAAACAAAAAAATTCATTTTTCGAACGCTAGAAGTCAGCGCCGAAATTTCGAAATTTTCAATTGCTATCGTCAGGGACAATTCACAAGAATTCCGAAAATGTCATTGGTTTTAAAAGAGGTGAAGAATTATGGAAACTATGGCCGATTTTTGATTTTTAGGCAACTTTCGGTCTGCGCAGAAGTTCCAATAATAGTTTTTTGAGTAGTCACCACCTGATTACCCGGTCGAAAATTAAGCTTCACATCGGTATCACATCGGTATCTGTTACAGGCACTGAGCTATAAGCGTATATAACAAGCGTATAGAGCACACAGAGAGAGCTAATTTTCAAAGTGGCAATTTTTGAAATAAAGGTCGTTTACTGTGGACCAATATCTGTTACTGGTGCGTCTATGGTGAAAATATTTCATATTAGTAAATAACAGTTACTCCTGGAATTAATATCCCATGCTTTATGTCTAGATGACGTCATCCCTTTTAACCAGTTAAAATTAAGCTCTCCGCTGAAGCTTTTTATATAGAAGTCGCCTGTAATATGAATAATTCAAATTTCATGCTGATCATTTGTTAATAATAATAATAATAATAATAATATTTTTTATTCAGTATGGAGATCTTACGATCTATAGATACAAATAACATTTGAACATATTTACATAGTGATATTTTCTAGCAATTACATGTATACAGAATTTAGTGTATATTGACGGCTATTTTAAAATGAGACACTGTTTAGTAAATAGGTTTTGAGTTATAAATATAATGCAATATAATTATATTATTGAACAATGATAAATTATTATTCTATTTACAATATACAGTTTGGTTATTATCCAACACAGCCTTAAGGTTTCACTAATTGCAATTAAACTATCTAGTACGCATAGCTTTATTTATATAACAAGATATCGAAACAAGTGTATTTATAACGTAACTGTTACATATTATACAACTGGCGGTAGTTTTCTCTTTGATGTGCATAGCAGTTATATCTCATAACAACCTGTCATGACGTCATCATAGGTTGATATTCTGTTCATATCAACCGCTGATGACGTCGTGACAGGTTGATATGAAATATCAACCGCTAATGACGTCATCTCAGGTCGATGTATTCGACTCCTATCAACCGCTGATGATCGAAATAATACAAAAAACACAGAAATAAATTTTTATTCTTGTAACAATTAAAAAGTATTATGGTACAGTTTGTAACATTCAAGACAGAAATAAACGGCGTACTTATCGGCATATTTAGATCGGTTATCCATACTCGACCATGTGGCTTGTCTAAGATATCTTTCAGAATCATCTTTCCGTCCACACACGCCTTTTGATCCCAATTTTCTTTTGTTTGATTAGATCCTCATCGATAGTTGCATCCACATCAATTCCATCGTCAATTTGTTTGCTAAAGGGGTTGATTATTCGTCTGACTTCGTATTCCTATCCATTTTTGTTTTTGTTCTTTTGCTATTCAATTCTTCAAGATGGCGAATTGTAAACAAAAACAACCACGTGATTAACTCGGTAATATTCGTTATTTGCCGGAAAGTACCGAGTAGGTAGCCCAATCGTCGTTGGCCTGTAATGGAAGAGTCCATTTAATTTAAGAGTGGGCGTTGTATATGTCAGATATTAACCAATCATACCTCAGTTGCTATATTTATATCACCCTTGGGCTGCGCCCGCGGGTTATATAATATAGCACCCTCGGTTAGGTTAATATCCTATACATAACTGGTGGAATTTTGCTTTAGTTGGGGGGTGGCTGATATACTGATTTGGTATATAAATTGATCGTAAATGTTTATAATGGTTATACACTCAAGAATAAAATGAAACAAGTCTTCAATAATACCGCAGTTACATTGTGTACAAATAGGGCTATTGCTTTGGTTGCGTCTAAACAAATTTTGGGCTAATGAATATAAATTAAGACGTAATTTTGTAATATTTCTTTTAACGTTTTGATTTAAGTTAACTGTCAAGTATGATTCTTGAGTTAGATTGGTTTTATATATGCAATAGTCCTTTAGACTTTCACTGTTATGAATTTTGGCTGACCATTCTTGTGTGTTAATATCAATTAGTCTTTGTTTCAAAATTTCTAGAAAGAGCTTATGATCGCCAACTTCGTCCATCAACCAAACATACGCGAAACCAATTGAGCTCAATAGCAGTCTAATCCTAGTTGCCCAGGTTACCCTACCAGCAGAGTCGAGCTTCCTTAACATCATATATACCTGTTTGGGATATCTTTGATTTGACATTACAGTGAGTTTAAGCCAGTATTTTATACAAGCTAACATATAGTAAACCGATATGTCATACCTGCCACATTCTCCCTTTGCAGCTACGGAAGAACTGCTCTTGTGTATTTGAAGAACAAATTTACAAAACTGAGACTGCACATTTTCAATATCCTTCCTATATTCAAATCCCCATATTTCAGCACCATATAATAAAACTTGCTTTACAATTGCGTCGAATATTTTAAAACTTAATGTGTAGGGTATCGACCTGGTTTTCCGAAGCAAAGCTTGTATGGGTAGAAGTGACTTTTTGGCTTTGACTGATAAACTATACACAGCCTTGCTCCAGACTAACCTGGACGAAAAAAGTACACATAGATAATTATAATATGAAACACATTCTATCGTATTGTTATTGTAGTAAAATCTTTCGTATTTGCGTATAACACCCCCATTTCTAAATACTACAACCTTTGTTTTTGAAGTATTGACAGTAAGATTGAAATCAGTACAGAAAGTATGTAAAATATTTATTTTCTTCTGGAGATCACCCACAGTATCAGATGGTATACCTAAATCATCAGCATATAATAACATAAGAATATCTTTGGCCTCTTGATTAGTGAATATCCCTCTAACGTCACCGCAGTTCATGTAATCGATTAGTCGATTGGTGTATAAGCAAAATAAGAGGGGGCTTAAGATGCAGCCTTGGCGAACGCCAGAAAGACAATCAAAATAAAATGTCAAATTTGATCCTGTTTTGATCCATGATTTTACAGACGAATACATATTTTTCAGGGTTAAATACATTTTACCACTAACTCCCAATTCTAACAATAAGGACATTAATTTAAGTCGGTTCAGGGAATCGAAGGCCCTAGAAAAATCTACATATAAAACATACAGACGCCCTTTGGTTTTTGACAAATATTTTTGGATAAGACCCTGAAGGGTGAAAATTTGATCAATCGTGGAGTAGCCTTTTCTGTAGCCAGCCTGTTCCTCATAATACTTATTTTCAAAAGTACACCACGTTTGTAATCTATTATTGAGAACCGAGCTATATATTTTACCAATAGTGTCTAATAAAGAGATACCCCTGTAATTTGTACATTCATTTATAGGACCTTTCTTGTGTAGTGGGGCAATAAGTGCTTTGGACCAGCTTTCAGGATAACAACCGGTATCAAAGATCCTGTTAAAGATTACTGTTAAAATTGGTACAAACAGATATAGACACGAATCATAAAAATCCACACCAATGCCATCTGGTCCAGGTGATGTACCGGATTTCATGCCCTTTATACAATTAGTGACTTCATATTCTGAAATAGGTCTATTTAGAATTTTATTAGGGTCATTCAAGTCACCACATAGTTCAGGAAGCCGCTGGCTAAAGTCATCATCAGGTGATGTTGGGTTTAGAATTGATTGAAAGTGGTTTACCCATTCATCTGGCGTGATCAATTTAGAAACTCTGGATTTTGGGCGGAAGCTTTTTACTGTTATCCAAAATTTATCAGGGTTTTGTAAGTTCGAACACAATTTATCACAAATTAATTGTTCATGGTCGTGTTGTTTACTTTTACACAAGGATTTAAAAACCCTCTTACTTTTATTATATATTTTTAAATCATTGTCATTATTACTTTTTCTAAATTCATTCAAAAATTTGTATGTCAACCGTTTCTGTTCAAGGCATTCTTCGTCGAACCATTTCGGTTGCCTGTTTTCTGTGCGAGGTTTATTACCTGTTGTGGGTTTTCGTATGATTGATTCCGCACATCCTCCTATGAATTCTGTAACACATTTTACTGCAGCATTTACATCACCTGGATTTAAGTCATTAAATTCATCACTGAACTTTCCATATAAATTAATAATATTGTTTTTATAAACTTCCGTTAACTCAGGATCCCAAACATATTTTGTATAGGGTTGTAATCCGTTATTGTTACTTTCCAGAAAAGGCTCTAAAACGTTGGTCTCAAACTCAAAGATTAATGGCTGGTGATCCGATTCGGTCCTTTGATCGACTGCAAAGTTTTTCACATTTTGAAAGAGTTCTGATGGTACCAATAAATAATCCACTAAGCTTGCACCATTATGTTTTAAACAGGTAAATTCTCCCAATTTATCACCGTTTGTTCTACCATTGACAATATGTATATTAAGAACAGAGCATAGGGTTAGTAGCTTGATTCCAAAATTATTTACTTCTGTGTCCTTGGAATTTCGATCGAGTTCAAAGTTGTCAGTCTTGTATTCCGCTTCATCTAATCCAGGTATATATTTAGTGCAGTCATCTATTAAAAAATCCCTTTCTTTAGCAGTTCTGGCGTTTAAGTCTCCAACAATTACTAAGTTTTATTTTGGCCATTCAGTGTATATTTTTTGCAAATTGTCTTCAAATTTATCAAATCCACATTCGTTTCCATGAATTTTAGATCCCTCGGAAGCAATATAAACAAACCCAAATATGATACTCTTCGACCAGCCCAAAAATTCACAGTCAAATTGTAGAAATATCGTTTCGGTTATAGAATCGTTAATTCTAGTTATACCTTGCAAAAGAAATCTTTTAAACAGAACAATTATCCCACCCCTCTCCCGTCCGCTACCACGAACACAGAATTCAGCTTCATATTGAGGGAAGTGAGTGTGTAGGTCGATGTTTGTACCGCACCATGTTTCTAAAACACAAATGACGTCAAAGGTTTGGAGATAATCAACGAAATCCGGATTTACTAATTTTGTTTTAAGACCATTAATATTCCAGGTAATAAATTTCACGTGAGAATTATTTGAAATGTTATTACAGACAGCTGATATACGAAAGCTACTAAAACCGCGAGGTTTGAGTTGCTATTTGTGTTGCTGAGTTAAACTCACAATTTCTTTGGTTTCGGGGTCGAACGTGAACACTTCTTTTCCAATGACAAGTTTATCGTATTTGAGATACGCGCTGACCGTACTATCACTCTCTTTAGCTTGAATTAATTTGGGGATGAGATGTTTTCGGATGTCACGTGTTTGAGGTGTGAAATCTTCGGCAACACCTAACTCACTTGACCTTGTTTTTAACTGTTCTCTTATGCTTCTCAATATAGTATCCCTATCTTTAAGTCTATTAAAACTTATCAAAATTGGCCTGTGGTTCGCAGATTTCGACCTTTTCTTACACAGTCTAAAACATCTCTCAATTCCTATCTCCTTATCACTTTGAGCCCCTTCTATTTCAAATTCACCCACCAAAATTTCTCTAATTAGTTTTTCACAGCTACCAAATCCTTCGTTCGTACCTTCCTTCACACCATATAATATTATATTTTTCTGCTTTGATCTATTTTCACAAGTTTCTACTTTTTGGTTAAAGTCATTTCTGTCAGATTTTAGGCTTTCTATATCATGTTGTATTTTAATCACTACCTCTTTTATGTTTAAATCCTTCACCTCATTCCTTAAATCTTGTATTTCACTCCTCAAATGAGATATTTCGGAATTTAAAGATTGCACCAAGCTTTTCAGTTCACTGGTTTCATCTGACGGGTAAACTAATTCCCCAAATTTGTCCTTGACGGGTATTTGTAGGTCCAGGATTCGGTTCAATGTCCCCACTTAATGCAAGAGTCCATGTGACAATAATAAAGAACACTAAAAGTTTTGTAGATTTTCTAACTTATCTCCCCTTGGTGAAATTAAGGATCAAAGTTTTCAAAAAAATCTTCGAAATATAGGTCAGAATGACCTAGTTTTTTTTTCTATACTAGACAAGGAATTACTGATTCGTACACAAAATATGGAGTTTGTCAATCGAACCGGAAGTGCCACCATCTTAAAACGTGAAAAATCAATAAGGCTTTTTTGCTATTTTACTTACAGACTCGGGAGTTATATTTTCTGAATCCTTGTAGGAAGGCCTAAAAAATGTCGCAATAGAATTCTGATTTAGGTCAACCGGGAGTCACCATGTTGAATTGAAAATGAAAAATAGAAGCAATTTGAAGGGCCGAGACTTTGGAGCACTATAACTCTCATTCTGATTAAGCTAGAATGTTCAAACTTGTTGTAGACGTTCATTAGGTCAATGTTATGATTGAGTTCAAAGATGAGCATTTTCTGCTTAGGGTAAGCAGAGATAAGCATGCTGATTTGTTGATTCTTTAGGGCACGATAACTTCGGTTATAATGAAGGGAGGGCGGTGAAACTTTTGTTAATAGAGAGTCTAATAGCTAGCCTGTTGTGTGAAATCATTGTATCATTTTTTTTAAATATCAGGGATAGCCGAAAAAAAGAGATTGAAAATCCAAAAAGTCGTATTTTTACAATTTGGACCATGTTTAGAGGTCTTTCTCGTAAAGTCAACATACTATTTTTTGGGAACTTCTTCTAAAAAGAGTCTTATTGGTAGTCTTTTATATGAAACCATCGATCAACAGTCCAACATATCAGGAGTAGAAGAACAAAAGGGTCGAACATTGAAAACGGCACCCTTTCATTGTTAAGCGAAACATGCAGTGTGGGTGACTACAATCTACGCATTTAGTCATCGTATAGAGTTTATTCAACAGTATCGAATTCCAACTGCTAAGGGATATTTTACGTGCACTCCAATGTGTACACGGGACCTTGGTTTTTCGTCCCATCCGAAGGACTAGACAGCTGTGCTTGTCAGGCCCTGCGTTCTGCCTCACTGACAAGGGGAACCACGCCGGGAAATCGAGATGAACTTTTTTCCGTGCAGAACTTTCAATTCAGGCCAAACGTTTATTGCATACGATTAAGCTGGTCAGTTGGAGCTTATTTTCAAAAGTTTTGTAATAATCGGTTGGTAATTATTAAAGTACCGTGCACATTAAACTGTTAAAACAGAAAATTTGTCCCGGTTGAAATGTTTCTTGCTATAAGTCAGCAATTTTCCGAATTCAGGGAGGCTGGATGGCTGAATGGTTAGCATGTGCTCGCTGTATCGTAACGTTTGTCACTGAGTCAAAGGGCGTCGTTTCGATCTCCAGGTTGCACGTGACATGGTGTATGATGTCCAATCTCGTGGGTTTTCTCCGTGTCCTCCCAACGGCTAAAGACCAGTAAGCGCAAGGGGAGTTTTTAAATAAAATTAAAAAACATACGTTAGTCCCGAAATGACCTAGTTTGTGTCGAATGGACATTAGGCCGCATTTCTCTCTTTCTCTTTTATTTTTAAAGTTTTGTAATAATCGGTTGGTAATCAAAGGTACTGTAAAAGTGATAAAACAGAAAATTTCGTCCGGTTGTAATGTGTCTCAATTTAAAGTCAGCAATTTGCCGATTTTAAGGGGCAAACGTTTATTGCGAACGATTAAGCTGGTCAGGGGGAGCTTATTTTTAAAAGTTTTGTAATATTCGTTTGATAACTAAAGGTACCGTGCAAATTAAACTGTTAAAATAGAAAAGTTGGCCCGGTTGAAATATTTCTCGCTGTAGATCAGCAATTTGCCGATTTTAGGGAGGTTGCGTGGCTGAATGGCTAGCACGTGCGCTCTGTATCATAACGTCTGTCACTGAGTCAACTGGCGTTGTTTCGATTTCTTGGTTGTACGTGACAAGAAGTATGGTCGCATGTCCAACCTTGTAGGTCGTAACGCCGCTGCCCGGGTAAAATTTCCCTCATTGCACACTTTATGGCGTATGCCCGTCTTCAGTAGCCCATTTTAGGAGCAGCACAGTAGGACGTTAAACCCATTCAATTTCATTTCATTTTCTCTATGTTGCTTATTTATTATAGTGGATAAATATTTTTCTGGTTCTAGCAATTATTTAATTTCTGCATAGAAATCTTGCTTTGGCCAGTTTTTTTATTGCAGAGTGCCATTCTTGTATATTGCAGTCTATGACCCTTTGTTTAAAACATGCTTAAGATCACGATTTCCTACTTATAACCAAACATATTGGAAATATTAGTCTGGCATTATTAAATTCTAATTTTATTGGTCTAATTTAAAATTAAACTTTAATTTAACTATGAACAACTCTTAGCGTGTCTCTTTAAAACTATTAAATACTCTAAAACAGTAGCTCAACCTTTTGACCTAAACTCATTAATTTACCATTTTGTTGTGAGCGACTTCTTATTCTTCCTATATGACATATTGCACGTGTCTGATTTCAAAGGGGGGTTGGGTGGCTGAATGGTTAGCACGCGCGCCTGTCATTGAGTTAACTAGCGTGTTTTCGAATGCTCGGTTGTACGTGACAAGAAGTAAGGTCGCCTGTCCAACCTGCCATTTTTAATTTTTTCCCCCGCCATTTTCATTTCATTTTCTCATCCGTCTCATTACAGTAATACAAGTTTCAGTTATTTCCCTTTAGTTTTCAGATTATTGTTATGCCTGGGTGCAATGATTCATACTATATTTAGACTCGTAACTTCGCGAGTTTCTTCTTATCCTTTTATTTAGGATACTTGATACAATTAATGACACGTGACGATAAATATGAAAGCTTTCATATCTGCATGGGACAGTAGCAGATCTAGTTCTCATTATTATTTTTTTATTCGGGGGAAGCTAGATCTCAGCAAGTATAAGAGATAGAGGTCACAATTCTGCTAATTCTCAACGGATATTTAAGATAGTTACATTTTTGGATAGCTGGTGACATTTCTGAGCAGATAGCAGTTCAAAAACTTCGATTTGAGAATTTCTGTCGCTCTAATTTTTTCGGTGAAAATTGGAAAGAAAATGTTTTTTTTCTAGAATTGTTGTTTTTTGGAATTTCGGATTTTGACTTACATATTTAGATAGCTAACATCAATCCAATTCCAGTGATATAAGTTATGTTTTGAAATTCGGATTTTGATTTTGGTCGATTTTTGACGATTTTTGCGAGTTTTAGTCAAAAGTTTATAACTTTAAAATGCTCCAACGATTTTTCTGAAACTTCAGGAATATGAAGCCGAAGGAACAAACCAGTTCATGAACTATAAATTAAAATCCTCTAATCACCGGAAGGGGTCAAGAAAGGTACCCGAACTTTGACAAAATTCAGAAAAATTGGTGCTCGTGTGTAAAATGCGATGTATTCATTGGTTGTTTACCGAGTAGTTCAATTATTATGTTGTTTGATAGTCAATTAAATTGTCTAACAGATGATACTATAGCGACAAGTTTCTATTAAAAAATTGAAAAAGTTATTGGACTTTGAAATGTGAAATAAAGGCGTTTTACTGTGAACCAATATCTGTTACTGGTGTGTCTATGGTGAAAATAATTCATATTAGTAAGAAACAGATACTCCTAGAATTAATATACCATGCTTAATGTCTACATGACGTCATCCCTTTTAACCAGTTAAAATAAAGCTCCCCGCTGAGCTTTTTATAAGGAAGTCGCCTGTCTTTATGAATAATGCAAATTTCATGCTGATCAGTTTCGTTGGCAGATTTTTGGTTGTTATCTGAGACTAAAGAGAATGCTGTTTTGTAACATTCGGAAAACTATTTTTTTTTAAATTCCATTTACAATTCGTGTAGATCTCCGAAACTATCACATATAGAGTTCTGAATATTGATTTTCCCAAGTTTTAAAAAGTTAGTATCGGTGTAAATCTTTAACGTGCACGAAAATTGAAAACCGGCCCATATTATGTCAATTCCCAACCGATTTTCTAAAAAGTTATATTTTTGTACAGCTGGGGATATTGCGGATGCGATAACGACCGAATTCAGATACCATGTCGTTCTCATTTTTTCTTCGAAATTTCAAAATTTATTATAATTGTTATTTCTTGGAATTTTTTAGTTCTTGGTTGCGTATTTAGATTTCAAATGTCTGTCCCATTCTACCTATCCAATTGGGTTCATTATCTTCTGAATCGATCAACTATATTTTTCACTTTCAATATATCGTAATGCGCATGCGAAGTACGTGTAAATATCTGAGTTGTGCGAGCGTGTGTGTGTTTTACTTTCAGGGTGAGTAGAGGATATTGTCTTTTGTCATGCATCTGGCGTCCGTGTGCTGCCTTGGCCAAGGTGAAAGCCTTTCAGCCTTGCGAGTAAGTCTAGTTATTATTCTTATTATTCTTTTTTTGTTTTGAGTAGATCTCAGCAACTGCTTGTCGAATCGTTACGATTTTTTCGGTTTTACTAGGAAAATAGGTGTGACTTAGAGGATAAAGCTATTTTGAACGTTCTGCGACAATGCGAAATGTCCGAAATCACCGATGCTATCATTTTTAAAAATATTGCAGTAATTTTAACAATAATCATTGGATTTTAACTTTCGATACATTTTGGCATAGCTGCTGACAGGGCACATAGCAACGCTTCTATCGATTTTTGATTTTCGGCAAATCTTCGAAGATATTAGGCGCCAAATTTCGAAAATTTAAAATTTTACAAAAAACTTTTTTTTATTTATAAATATTTTTTAGTTCTGTTGTACACAGAATTAAAGAGTCATCTGACTTGCGCAAAAATGTTAATTTTGCTTGACCGCCATTGGCTAATTCAGTTTTTCAGCCCTACATTAATTATTTGTTGTTCGATTTGGATAAAACAAAATTCATATGCTCCGTTGTCTCAATTGTCATTTTTTTTATTACCAAAAGTGTTATCTGTTGACACCGGAAGTGGTATAATTTTACCAAAAACTACAATTTTGACAGGTACCATTTTTCAAAAACAAATATAATTTTTTTGAAAACTTATATGACTCAAAAAGTGTGTCCTTATCAGGCGCAAAAAATGTCGGAAGCAGTTTTTTTAATTTCAATTTCATTTTCTAGCAAATTGGATTAAGAGGTGAAAAAAAAGGGGTAAAATTGACCTATTTACAACCCATTCAGGCTCTTCAGATTTTAAAATATTTTTACATAACTTTTATAAACATGTAGCTATAATCCATACGACGAGAATGTATGTGAAAATTTGTTTGTAATTTAAGCAGTTGCCGAGAAAAAGGCAGTTTTGCAGAAGTCACTGTTTTCGTAATTTTGCCTGTAAAATAGTCATTTATTAATGGATATTCGCAAAAGTGACATCATTTGATTCCAGAAGCAAGTATGCGTCATATCAAGTTGATTATAATTTAAAATTGACACCGGAAGTGACAACGTTTGGTCAAAAACTGCATTTTTGACTTTTAAAATCAATATTTTTTTCAACCAAGAATAATTTAACTTTTGTTTTAAATTGACATATTAATGATATACATACGGTCATATAGATATCATATAATTGTTTCTAACTTGTTCGGTTGCCGAGAAATAGACAGTTTTCTTCAAGTCACTTTTCAAGGTTTTTGGTTCATAAAATTGTCAATTATTATTCGATTTTCACGAAATTTTCATCATGTGATGGCTAATGTCATAGACGATGTTATAAAACTAATTTACGATTTTTAGTATCACCAGAAGTAATGTAATTTTGGCAATAACTGTATTTTTGGCCTTCAAAATAGATATTTTATTCAAATTAGTCTGACTTGTAACGTTTTTAAAATTATGATATTTGATTCCAATCAACAAATAGTATAAACCCATACGATCATACAAATACCAGAAAATGGTTTCTAACTTGTACGGTTGCAGAGAAATAGATGATTTTCTACAAGTCACTTTTCAAGGTTTTTGGTCTATAAAAGTAGCAATTATTATTCGATTCACGTAAACGTTATGCCATTTCTAATTACGATAAACGAATTGAACATTTCACGATCACCGGACGTAATGTCATTTTGTCTGAAATGTATAAAATGAATTAATATTCTGGATTTGGTTGATCCTGCTAATTTTTTTTGATTGATGCAATGTTTACGTGGAAATCTGTTTATCGGTTCCATTGGTACTGCACGTGATATGTGTGTAAGGGTAACGTGGTACTTAAAGCGACATAAAAGTACCAGTGAAACCCGTCATTCCTGCTACGCAGGTCTAGTTCTTCTTTTGTTTTGAGTAGATTTCAGCAACTGCTTGTCGAATCGTTACGATTTCTTCGGTTTTACTAGGAAAGTGGGTGTGACTTAGGGGATAAAGCTATTTTGAACGTTCTGCTACAATGCGAAATGTCCGAAATCACCGAAGGTATCATTTTTAAAAATATTGCAGTAATTTTAACAATAATCATTGGATTTTAACTTTCGATACATTTTAGCATAGCTGGTGACAGGGCACATAGCAACGCTACTTTCGATTTTTGATTTTCGGCAAATCTTTGAAGATATTAGGCACCAAATTTCGAAAATTTAAAATTTTACAAAAACTTTTTTTATTTATGAATATTTTTTTAGTCGTGTTGTACACAGAATTAAAGAGACATCTGACTTGCGCAAAAATGTTAATTTATTTTGTCTCAGTAATTTTGCTTGACCGCCATTGGCTAATTCAGTCTTTTAGCCCTACATTAAATATTTGTTGTTCGATTTGTATAAAACAAAGTTCATATGCTCCGTTGTCTCAATTGTCATTTTTTTATTTCCAAAAATGTTATCTGTCGGCACCGGAAATGGCATAATTTTACCAAAAACTACAATTTCGACAGTTAGGTACCATTTTACAAAAACAAATATTATTTTTTTTGAAAAATTATGTTACTCAAAAAAGTGTGTCCTTATCAGGCGCAAAAAATGTCGGAAGCAGTTTTTTTAATTTCATTTTCATTTTCTAGCAAAGTGGATTAAAAGGTGAAAAAGGACGTAAAATTGACCCATTCAGGTTTTTCAGATTTTTAACTTTGTAGCTATAATCCATACAAAGAGAATGTAGGTGAAAATTAGTTTGTTATATAAGCAGTTGCCGAGAAATAAGCAGTTTTGCACTGTTTTCTTAATTTTGCCTGTAAAATAGTCAATTATTAATGGATATTCATAATAGTGACATCATTTGATTCAAAAAGCAAGTATGCGTCATATCAAATTGATTATAATTTAAAATTAACACCGGAAGTGACACCATTTGGTCAAAAACTGCATTTTTAACTTTTAAAATCGATATTTTTTTCAACCAAGAATTAATTAATATGTAATTTTAAAATTATCTTATGGTTTAAATTCACATATTAACAAAATCATACGGTCATTTGGATATCATAAAATTGTTTCTAACTTGTTCGGTTGCCGAGATATAGGCGTTTTTCTAAATGCTACTTTTGAAGATTTTTGGCCCATAAAAGGGCCAATTATTATTCGATTTTCATAAATATTTCACCCTTTTGAGGCCTAATGTCATGCATGATGTTATAAAACTAATTAAAAGTTTTTAGTATCACCGGAAGTAATGTCATTTCGGCAAAAACTGTATTTTTAGCCTTCAAAACAGATATTTTATTCAAATGAGTCTGATATGTAATGTTTTTAAAATTATGATATTTGATGCCATTCATTAAATAGAATGGACCCATACGATCATACAGATGCCACAAAGGTGTTTCTAACTTGTTTCGTTGCCGAGAAATAGCCGACTTGCTACAAGTCATTTTTCAAGGTTGTGGGTCTATAAAAGTGGCATATATTATTCGATTTTCTTAAAATTTTCACCATGTGATGCCTTATGCCAGTTCTGATTTCATAAAAGTAATTGAACATTTTCATTCACCGGAAGTACTGCACACTTACATGCAACAAATGTATAAAATGAATCGATATTACTGTATTTGGTTGATTCTGCTTCCATTGTATTTGATGTGTGCAATGTTTAAGTGGAAATATGTTTATCAGTTCAATTGGTACTGCAAGTGATATGTGTGTAAGGGTAACGTGGTACTTAAAGTGACATAAGTGCAAAGGTAATGTGGTACCAGTGAAACCCGTCATTCCTGCTACGCAGGTCGTCTAGTTGTTAATGATATTGATGTCAAGGTCAAGAACGGATGCATTTTGGGTGCCGGAATTTTCTTTATTTAATATTAGTTCAGGGGTATATATTTCACTTTTATATTTATTGAAGTTTCCATTATCATTGATGGGTGTTATGTCATCAATGTAACGGAAGGTGTAGTTCAAACTTTTAGCTACTTTGTAATATGTTTTTCTTTTATGGTCCTGAAAGTAGAATTCATATTTATGCAAATGTGCATTTGCCATAAATGGGGCGGGGTCAGTTCCCATTGGTAAACCAATAGTTTGCTGTTTTATCTGATCCCTAACCTCAAATATGGCATTGTCAAAGAGAAAATGTATTATATTTTGAAATTGTTCTTTTTCAAAAATTACAGTGTCGGCATTGCGACGTTTTATGATCCATCTAGCATCTTGAGAGTAAATGGCCATCAAGTTTCTGCCTTTTCCGAAAGCTCCATTAAATGCATTAAGCCACCATGACTTCCATATTTAAAAATTTTAAAAATAAATGTTTTTTTTAGTGAAGCCAAGGCCCATGACATATACATCATTCATAAATGTTTGATAAGACTTACCAGCATCTTTAGTTTCAGTCAGAACTAATTTATCTTTCGTTCTTTTATGTGCAACAGTTAGATATTTATCCGTCTTCTTACAAACGATAGGCCTTCATAATTCTGGTAGAACAGACTGGCTTTTTGCGGAACTAGATGAGGCCTTTGCACATGTTCAAGACGAACCACTCGTTTGAACATTGATTTTTTAGGTGATATTGCCTGTTTTCCTCTCCATTGCTGCAGCTACTACTTGGCGGTTTCATAGATTTCTTTTCGACTATCTTTCAAGCTAGTCGAAGTCTTGTTTTGTCGGTAAATTTCCGATAACACAGCGGGTGGATACCTATATTATGTTCTTTTATACTTTACATCTTATTTCTTCGAACTCATTGGACAACAAATCTTGAGTTACAGCAGATTCAGCCATATAAGTTTTTCATCTCCGTCTAATGATTCAATTTCATCCATTCTGCGGCGCATGTTCTAAATTTGTCCCATCTGATTTTGGTAAAAGCTTGTGCCCCTTCCACTCGTGTATATTTGACGTGAATAATACATTCTCTGTTTCTTTTTGCTTGTGTTTCTTTAGCTTTGTCCGTGTTTAAATAAACTTTCATGGAGGCCGCCATCTTTAACTTAAACAGCGTATAATCGGTCGAATCACGTCACATGACCGGTTTTGTCAACAAATAACCGCGGCACAACTCCCCTTTTGTTTGATTGAGCGGGGATATAGTGCGCCAAATTTGAAAATGGATTTTATCAATACTGCTGGATAATTCTACTAGAAAAAACACCTGTTAAACGAAAATGTCATTATTTATATTTTCTTACTCTGAAATGTTACATTTCTGTTCGATGGGGCAAAGGTGACACGATATTCGATGTCAGCTACTGGCCTATATCTAATCAGATAAAATACACCTGAGAGATCCTATGTCCAAAAGTGCCAAAAAAAGCAAAAATATCGAAAATTTAATTTCAGTATTTCAATACATATTTTAATTATACATCGTTAGAATTGGAATAAGGTCAGCTATTTGAATGTGTAAACATTTTATTGAAAATCTTTTAAAATAAATCTTTCGACTTTTTTCGATTTTCAGTCCCTTTTATTTCCTATTCCAGACATTTCAAAGTCTTATTGGATGGCTTCATGCACAATACCTCGGAAGGGACTCTTGACAGAAAAAGTTAAAAATTAGAAAATACTTGATTTTCCACGTGCCATATTTGCTTCCTGCTCATCGTATCCATACGAATTGGGTATCATACGATACTGAAATTCCCATGCAAACTAAATCGATTTAACCCGTTGATATCGGACGGAGGAATCATATTTTCCCCAAAAGCATTCATTTTTTGCGTTTTTTTCTAAATATCGGACATTATTTCGACTACTTCCGGTTTATGGATGTTTGTCGAAATAGAATTATCACTTGTATTGGTTTTGAACTATAATTTCATGTTCCAGAAGTTTCAGAAACGTCGATTCGGTCGTAAAACTCGAGAAAATTAGAAAAAAAACGAAAAATAAAGGGCAATAACTATGGCCGATTTTTGATTTTGGCCATTTCAGCAATTTTCGGTCTGCGCAGAAGTTTCAAAAATAGTTTTTCGAGTAGCAACCACCTGGTTTCCCGGTGGAAAATTAAGTTTCAGATCGGTATCTGTTATAGGCACTGAGATATAATCTCCCGCAGTAAATAATAATAAATAATAATAATTTTAGTAATCATATATAACATAACATAACATAACATCCAAATTTATAATATAGCGCAATAAATACTCGTATTAAGAGTTCCAAATGCGCTCGCAAAGTTCGGCAATAAAGCCTAATAACTAGACCTGCATGGCAGTGCTGAATCGGATTTCAGGCAACAGACCCAAGGGATGCATTCGAAATTCCGTTCAATGGGCTATTGAATGATATTTTAGGTCTTTTGATCTGGTCGTATCTAACGGAGAAATCAAACTTTTGGCAGAAATCTTCATTTATTAGCATTTTCCTCAAAATATCGGATATTTTTTCGACTACTTCCGCTTTTACATCATTGTCGAGATAGCTTTAAAAAGATGTTTTGATACTTGTCTTCCTATCCCAGAATTACCAGAAACATCTATAGAGTAGTTTTTGAAAAAAAAATTAAAAGAGCACTTTCAATAATTTGAAGATTTTTCAACTTTTTTCAAAGATTGAGGCCAGTGTTTGGACCCCTTATATTATTTCAAACCTTTTTCTTTTGGATTGACGTCACAGACTACCGATAGGACTCTTGAGTACTAAAGGTTTTTAAAAAAATTTCTGGAGTTGTTTTCGAGAAAAGGGCGTCTCAAAAGGCTCCAAAAACGAAAAATACTAGATTTTTGGCGTACCATAACTTATTTTCTAACCATCGAAATTGTATCATTGAGATGCCATATGATAGTCCATTAATGGGGCTACCCAACGACTTATTACTTCTTTTGGGCCGGTAATATCGGACGGAGACATCTAGCTTTTTGAAAGATCGACAATTTTTTAACCTTTTTTTTTCATTTTTTTTATACTTCCGGTATGGAGACTATTGTAAGGATAGTTTGAGCAATTAAATAGCGACAGGGTTCTGTAATGATATATTAAATTATCTGATCAGATAAAATGCCCCTGAGAAATCCTATGTTTAAAAGTGCCAAAAATGCAAAAATGTCAAAATATCGAAAATTAAATTGCAATAACTGAATACATATTATACATTATTGGAATCGGGATTACATCAGATATCTAAATATCACATTTTTCTTTTAAAATCAGAAAAAAAATAATAGAGGATTTTCCAAAATTTCACGATTTTTCTACTTTTTTCGATTTTCAGTTCGTTATTTGACCTATTACAGATATTTCAAAGTCTAAACGGACTGTTTCATACACAAGACTACCTAAAGGTCTAGATTCACGATTTTCATGAAATTTAGTATGTGAGTAGATCTTGCTGGTGCGACTTGAAAAATGGCATTAGACATTTTCTAAATTATCTCCCCTTGATGAATTAGGGATCAAAATATAGGTCAGATTGCTTCGATTTTTTTTCATTACAAGTTAACCCTTTCAGACTATAATTAACGTGACGTCATAATGCCCACGGAATCCATTTATTTTTGATAATCATATTTTAATTGACTGTTTCCTTATACTTGATCATTATGCAAATGATTTTGATGGGAACAGACAAAAAGTATATATTTTCCTGAAGAAGAATGAATGGTGGATATTATGTTAGAAACATGAGTTCCCCCAAAACTATTATGCCCTTTCTTGTAACCATAGCAACATACATAAATTCTTGTTAATAATAACAAAATTAAACAATTATTTAAATTCATAAATAAATTTCAAATATTTATTAATATTCAATAACATTTAAATAACAAAGATAAAAATAAAAATCGTTATCAACAATAACAATAAAATTGGATATTTAGTGGTAAAATTTAAAATATCACAAAAATAGATATTTACAAATTTTATCATATTTAAATTTCTATACATAATACAGATACTGTATATATTTGAATTTTAGACAAACCAAGATAATATTTATAATTATTATAGAATGTATACAAGAAACCAATAATTCTGAATGTTCACTGTTTTGTTAAAACAAAAGTGTTTCCATGGCAACCATTTTCATTAGGAGCTTCACCATAGTCATCATATTCATCCAAATCATCGTGTTCCAAATCAATTTCAACATCCACATCGCAGGCGAGACCGTCTAAATCACAGTCGCTTGAAGCAGACTCCCTGACGCTGTCGTCGGAATTTAGTTTGAACGCACTTTCATCATCACTGGCACGCTCTATGTCACTGTCGTCGCTTTCCCAGAAACAGGGGTCCGCTAAAACAACATCCACTGTTCGCTTGGCCATTTCAAGCGACAATTTCATAAAAACATGACAGGAAACGCGACGAATCGTCAGGGTAAACAACATTTAGAGTTATTCCCCTTCTACATTGACGGTCAAGGTGAAATTCCTGAATTTTAACGCTTTACACCTCATTGACGTAATATTACGTCAAGTAGTCGGAAAGGTTGTAAATTATATGACGTAATATTACGTCAAGTAGTTGGAAAGGGTTAAGTAATTATGGATGAGTACACAAAATATGAAGTCTGCTGATTGGACCGGAAGTGCCACCATCTTGAAACGGGAAAATTCCTAAGGCTTTTGCAATATTTTACTTACAGAGATGGAATTTACATGTTCTGAATCCTTTAAGAATGCCTAAAAATATATCGGATTAGAATTTGATTTAGGTCAAGTGATGGACGCCATTTTGAATTGAAAATGAGAAAAAGTCGAATGTATTTGACCTACATTGCTGTGACTATTTGACCTGTTTTACTAATTCCTTTTACTTTGAATACCTTGAAACGTTTACTCAAATCTGCAATTTCGGATTTTCGAATTTCGAAAATTCGTCGATATTATTTCGAAACCAGAAATTGAGACCAACTTGACAACTTCTTTAATAGTTGCACGATTTTCATAAATTGTCTTGTAAAACGGACGCTTGCCAAAGGTTTTGTCGAGTCGCGCAATAACGACGCTGTTCTGGCGTTAGCGAAAAACTACTGTAGGCAATCACCCTCTCCTGGTCACAATTCTGAAGCCAGAATAAACTAATCTGAGTTATTTGGTAACGCAAGTACCGGTGTTGTTACAAGCAAACGTTCGAGTCCTTCGAACGGTAACTGTTGATTTTTGTTCCAAGTAAATTCTTGTTTACCCGTAATCGCGTACAACGGTTAAGCTATTTCAGCATAATCCCTATTAAAACTTCTATGATAGTTCGCGAACCCAAGGAAAGATTCTACCTCCTTGGTACAAGTGGGTACCGTCCACTTATCAGTTAAATTATTACCCACATTGATCCCGTTTTGACTGACCAATCGACCTAAAAAGTCAACTTCCTGTTGAAACAATTCACATTTCTTTGGTTTTAATTTAACTAAAACTAACCGCAAATTACCCAAATGATCATCTACATATTTTCCTAGGACAAGGGTGTCATCCAAAAACGTTAAGGCAATGTTCCATGCTAAAGCATGAAGTACCAGATCCAATGCCCTTGAATTGGTATTTGGTGCCCCACATAAACTGAATCCCATTTTTTGGTAAATTCGAACAAACCGTACTTAATAATGAAAGCGTTTTTTTTCTATCATCTTTATTAAGGCGAATTTGCCAATAAGCTGAATTATTATAGTTTAGAAAACCACCCGTTTCCCGCCAATGAGTCTTAACATTCGTCAATTAGATGTCACCGCATTCATCTTCCTATAGTTTATGCACCAACGTACGGTTCCGTCTTTTATCCGTGTAAAAACCGGAGGAGACGCCCACTCGGACATAGTGTTGAATAATGTTAGCTTCTAACATTTCCTCTCCCGCGAAACAAACGGGTGTACGCTGTTTAATAGGTTTGTCAAACCCGTCTCAATACCATGTTCTATAGGAGTAAATTTACCCAAGTCAAATTGTTCTTTAGCAAAAACGTCTTGATGATCTATTTATAGATTTTTAACTTTGGTCTCCTCGCCTGGATCTAAGAATTGTTTGGAACGTTCAAATAAATTTCTTAAATGTTCGGCAATAGTTCCGTCATCCTCAGTTTTTGTCCCATCCGAAGATATCGGGTTTAAAATATCAAGCGCGTCAAACTCAATAGTTTTAGCTATAGATTGATTAGTTTCAAGAATAACACTGTCACTATCCTGTGTTTGGTTTATCAAACATATACGCGGGAATTCAGTTTATATGTGGGAGTGAACAGACCGTGCTATCAAAAGAGTAGTGTGATTAAACGGTTCGATCAAAACCCGGGATAAATTATTAGCCATATTACACCGTATTCGTGCTACAGATAACGACGGAACAGCTATTCGCTTGGCCACAAATAAGTTGGCGTGATCCACTTGATCATCCATATTCCTACAAAAAAAACCTATCGTCTCCGATATACATTTTAGATCGACATGTACTTTATTCGCTCTCGGGAAATCTAAACCTAACAACATATCGAGTTACATATAATCGGTCTAATTGTACCGGAAATGACCCAAAATCTAGGCTAGCGGGTCCCACCAATAAATCCGGAAAAAAATTCCCGACCCGCGGTATGCAGTTTTACGTTACTGAAGAAGTTGATAATCCTTGAACTTTTAGCTTGATTTTATACATAGCATCTGAGTGTACCCGTCGAATAAGTGGGATATTCAAATCCGTACCCCTTTCTTCAACTTCCCTCCTTCCTGCTAGACACCGTATTTCTCGAGTTTTTAAAACCACTGGTTGCTCTTGGATCGACCGTTCGCCGCTTACATCTTTACCCGGCAAAGGTGTACTCTGTTTTGGATCAAGGAGGGGACAATTCCATTTATAATGAACCCGTTTATTTCAATTAAAAATAAAACAAGTAGGAGGCTTTCTTTACACTAGGGATCTGGATCCTTTAACTTGGTAGTTTTGCTCTTTAATTAATATACTAGCCTTTAATTTCAAAACATCCTTTTATAATTGATAATCACCCTTTGAATTTAAAAAAATGGTTTAATTAGTACTATGGCTTAATTTAATGATACATCATTTAATTTCTGCTCGGCTAGTAAATAAAGGCTTTAGATAATTAAACAGAAAATGGAATCTGCATAATCGAAATCAGCACATCGTCTGATTCGCCGGCCACAATTAGTGGCATCAATATTGGTAGAACGCTATTTGAGTGAACATAATTTTCATCACGATGCTTTACATCGCATTTCACAAGCCAATTGTTGACCGATGGACGGACCGACCGACGGACAGAGGGACGAGATTATACGACCATAGTGAAATGTGGGCGTGTATAAAGTGTATTTTGTTTTAGTAGGCAGTTCTGCTTTACTGGAGCTTGAAATAACTTTTAATACTATATTAGTTAGCTATATTTCGTTTTTACAATATATTAGTTAGATATTGGTATGCTAGCATCTTCGACACCTGGAAAAGTGGCATGGCCATCTAACATTTCTGCTCCAGCAGGCGGCATCTTAATTATAGCAGTATCAGTTCCCTTCTCTCTGGATAATCCCAAACTTCCACCTGATCGTGTAGCAGCCTCGTCTTTACTCTTACTTTGTTCGGCTATCATCCTTTCCTCTGGAGTAAGATGAAGGTCGGTGATAATACGTGATCTGTTTTCGCGATTTGTCATTGGATGGCACACTGATGAAGGAACTAGTTCGCTAGATTTTGAATAAGGTGCGTCACTTCGTAGCCATATATGAGTCAAAATTGCTGGAATCTGCAAACGTTTTTTTACATTGACTTCTAGAATTTTGTGAATCAAATCTTTACAATCATGTGGAATTTTCTTTGATTTTGAAAATCCGACCTTCCTCTCGAGCTGATCTCTTATCATTCGTTTTATATTGGAATCGTCATAGGGCATAGATGCACACACCTGAAAAATACACCGTCCCTCTCATTCTCCGTATCCTAAATAATTTTCAACAATTATAATTATACATGAAAAGAAGAAAGCCATTTTTTTTACATCATCCGATTTTATGTCAGTTGATGCGAATCTATATCAGTTAACAATAATAATAATTATAATATTAATAACAGTGAGTTCTTATATTGCGCACAGATCCATTAAAGTTAATGCTCAAGGCGCATTAAATGGGCGTTTCAGTTACTATAACGAACATAAAAAACCATAAGAACTGTAGCCTTCAGAATGTATGAATGGTGCGAAACTCGAAAAGTTAAAGACATAAATTGGTGAAAATCGATAGGCATCTTACTCGTATATACATGTAAGTAGTTGTGGACACTATGCTAATTGTAGCCTTTGAAGGTTGACAAAGTGGAATTATACGTTAAACCTCAAGAAATAGTTGAAAATCAATAGACCTTTCCCTCGTTTAGGTATATAGTAGAACAAACAGAGAGATTGTGGGATTTTTATAGCTTCTTGTGTGTCTTCCTCATATAATTATAACTATTTAATCTATGTATATTATTATAATTCCACATATTATTATAATTCCATGAATACCACATGTTATTGATAATTCACTTAAATGTGAATATTTTAGCCTTTACTAAAGTGGTAACAAGGTTTCATTTCTGGAAGTATATTATTATAATTCCACGAATACCACATATTATTATAATTCCATGAATACCACATGTTATTGATAATTCACTTAAATGTGAATATTTTAGCCTTTACTAAAGTGGTAACAAGGTTTCATTTCTGGAAGTTAATGTCAAATAATAATATATATATATATATAACCAAAAATATAGCCACGCAAAGCAGCAGCATTGTCTCAACTGCAACAAATTTGATGACTTCAGAACGGAAAGTCATAGAACGCTAAATGTCGATAGGCTTCGTCGTCTCTTGACCGAAATATAGCAACAGAGCATAAATTTCTCAATACATAATTCCCAATACAAATATATATCAGATTCGTCGGTTCACGAGAAACGTGACGTCATGTTCCCATGAACCCAATGCTTTACACCAAGTTACCCATATGGTTCGCCCTATCATGTTGCCATTCCTTCAAACTAAGTTTGAAAAACTAATCTGTTAAAAACTATAACCTGTATAATGTACACACGGCTGTGTAAAAAGGGGGCTGGCCATCGGAACGGAAGATCGTTTGATCCGGAACATAAATTTTCAGTTGCAATTTGAACAAACAACAATTGTTGGCTGTAGAAGATCTACAAACATTGTACGTGCATGAATTTAATAGTTTACGTAAAAGCCAAGAACCATTACGCAAGAGGTGGCAGTGCTATGCGCAGCAATATTTAACTACAAACACCGGGATCGAACGGGGATACTCACTGAGACCCCGCCGAGCTGAACGGAACTACCCTTTTAAAGTTAATTTCTGCAATGATATACATTGGCATAGCATCGATGAAATTTTAAGTTTTCCATTTACCATGGATAACTATCGATGTACATTTTCTCTTTTGTATCAGTACAATAACATATATAATAACACATTGGATCATTCTTGTTTAAAAAAGGTTTACCATGATATAAAGGATAACGCCCATACTCCAAACATCGTGTAGAGGTATATGGTAAGTTATGCCTTGCAAAATTTCTGGAGCTGCGTAAGCTGCACTACCACAAAAGGTTCTACTCATATCCCCCGTGTCAAAGAATCGAGAGAATCCGAAATCGGAGAGTTTGATGTTGTTTGAATTATCTAACAGCAAATTTTCACACTTTAAATCTCTGAAACAACAAAAACAAATGAGGTAATAAACTTAAATATCAAGATGGCGGCACGAAAACATCACGATGAAAAGCTTTGTGTAAAAATGTAGTTTTCCAACTAAAATACGGGACTAAGCAACACCAAATACTCTAAACAATATGTACTAATTGATTGGATTAATATGTTAAGAGAATTAATGAGATAGAATTGATAACTTTTATCATATTCAAGCAATACCATATACGTGTAGACAGCAGAACAATTGTGTGAGCACTTTTAAGAGTCAAGTCGGTCGAGATCATGATATGAGTTCAACAGCTAATAGTAACAACTCGAAATCAAGTGAAATAATGGATATATCAAATTACACATCAAGAAATAATCAAAATGTTAAAAATACTAGATTGAGTGAATCCTCTGCATCGAGCCAAGACACGCCAGAGAAATCAAGGTTGAAATTAAATACTTCAAGTACAGAGAACACAGGCCTTTTAGGTACGTCAGATAGTATATTTGTTAATCATCTGCAACTTAATGAAATTGTTTCCAAAGCAATGCACGAGGTTGTCGAGAAAATTGAAACCAATATAAATAAACTTATAGGCGAGAGGTTTGATGACAAGGGTGACATAGTGGCAAATATTGAGCTTGCAAATGAAACTGTAAGTCTAGAATTTGATCATTTGGACGATAGAATAAAAAACATCGAGGCATTGTTAAAAGTCAAAGATTGTGAAAAAAACAACCTTAGAATTAAAACTAAATCATCGTGAACAATATAGTCGATAATCTCATTTGTGAATTTTAGGTATAGAAGAATTAGAAGGTGAAAACTGTGTGACTGTGGTAACTAGGCTATTCAAAGATAAACTGGATATTGAATCTGAAATCATTGTCGATGCCGCACATAGGGTTGGTTCCATAAACACCAAGCAGAAACCGAGAGGCATAATTGTAAGACTACCAAGACGCACTGACAAAAGCAAATTCATCCTAGCACGGAGAAATATTTAAAAATTTAATAGACGATATGACGAAAACAAATATTCGTTTGCTAGAAGAGGCCTAACTACATCACAGTGTGAAAAGTGTATGGTTTACAAATGGAAAAGTGATTGTAGAAACAATTAACAATATAAAATATTGAATTGAAGATGTGTCTGGCATTGATAAGAAAATAAAACCTTAAATTATAGTTTAAACATAATAATAACATAAGTTTCTTAATTCAGTTTTAATAAGCTTTTGAAGGGGAAGTCCCTAATAATTATTGAGAGCCTAAAAATAACATCACAGCTGGGTATATGCAATTTTACCGCCCATGGAGTATTTTTTATATATATATATAAACAATATTTATTCAGATAACTGAAAGGATTGGTGGAACAGGACAAAGCCTATATCACCCTTCTCTATTAACTTTCAAATGAACTTCAATGGGCCAATGACCTTTTAATACAGCTAAATGTTTTAAGTATACAGTCTTGGATAAGTAGGCCTATACAGTAACATATAGCCTGGCGTTAACATACACAATTACAGTTTCCAGTGCAGGTTACACTTCCTGACTGGTTTTTCTGTTTGAAATCGTATCACACAGTTTCAGTTGCGTGTATAACAAATATATCCTTCAATTGTTATCTGGGATATTTATGGTGGCTGTTAGCGGCCATTCTACATTCAAGACTTGTCTGGTTGTGAAGGCGACAAGTCGCGGCACGACAAGTCGAAATAATTGTATTTCGGCGACTTGTCGCTTTGTCGGGTTGTGAAGGCGACAAGTACAAGTCGACAAAATCAACCCGACAACGCGACAAACTAACCCGACAATCGTCGCCTTCATTTTGTCGACTTGTCGGGTCAATTCTGTCGCCTTGTCGCTTTGTCACCTTCAAACCCGACAAAGCGACAAGTCGCCTAAATACAACCATTTCGCTTTGTCGACTCGGAAGTCAATCTGTGCGCATGAGCAAGCATTCTTCAGTTAAGCGCAGAAGCCTGTTGCGGCCATTTCATAATCTCGACGAGGCTTTGATGTCAAATATTGCCGCTAATCCAGAGTTAATCCTAGAACAATGGTATTATAAACTATAGTCCATATCTTTTTTAAGACTAAAACTGTATTGATTTTAACAAATTTAACTTTTATTAAATAACATTAAATAGCTTACACAGATAAAAATATATTGATTTTAACAAATTTAATATTCATCAAATAACATTAAAGGATTTACACATATAAAAATGCATTACAATTTACACATTTAACTTTTATTAAAGAGCATTATATAATTTATAAATAAATGCCTTACAACATTACAATCATTTTACAGTCCCACTAAATAGGAAATATTTGTTCCATACCGATTTACACTTAAAGGAGCTAAATCGCTAACATTTGGGATCCAGAAATTGACAAAAGTGGGTCGAAACTCATATAATACTGTAATATGAATGTATATAAACTGATCTACATTAAATGCTTTCCGTTTTACTCCAATTTCAAATCAGTTATGTTCGGCGAAACAAGCCATTCAGTCTCAACCCAGTGCATTTTTTTTAGCGCCTGGTTATTCCAGTCCACATAATGTAGTGTGATACAGTACAATGTGTCTAGCCTCGTCCCTCGAGTCTCTCAATAAAACTAGGACCGGAGCGCAATATGGTACACGATTCGTGTACCAATGTTAGAAAAATTATTTTATCTTAAATATCGGATATCAGAAGCTCATCTTTTCCTGGTAAGTTTACATCATCAATGTTGATTTAAATTGACCAATAATTCGTGTTTTCGATGTCGAAGATTTTGGAGGATTTTGAGTTACGGACTTAGGTCCTTTAAAGAGCCATTTAATAACTGTGTTTTCAAATGCTCAATTCTTGTATCAAGTTGTCGATATTTCGTAACTCCAGGCCTTTTGGTACCACCAAATAATATCTGTGAAATTGTGATTTCGACATAGGATTGTTCTTGTTTTATTAAGATAATGAACTTGTAAATATTAGGATGGCATGCTGTCATTTTATTCAACTTAGAATGCCAACCTTCTACGTGGTTGGTAGTACGGGGCCCTGTTGTATCAAAATGGTTCCACACGGCCATTGTTATTAACCCACTGCTCCGTCATATAATCAGCGAACCGCCCTACTTGTGGAATGTTTAAATCTACAGCTTCCAAAGCAAAGAACCAAGTCCTCGATATCACACATTCTTATCAGTGGCAAAGCTGATGCGTGGCGTACAAATTGTCTTATAAAAGGGTTATTCCGGAATAATGTCTGGAGTCCACAACGTTGAACAGCTTTCCAAATGGCCTGGCGAAAATGAAACATGCACCCTTTAACATCAGAATTAAAAACAATCCTTGCGGCATTTTGTGCTGCGGTCTCAAAATCGGTAAATATTGTTGATGGGTTCAAATTTAAACCAATGTTACGGGTTCTATCAAATATTATCCGAAACATTTGTTCGTAGGTATCCTGTCGCTTATTTGCTAGCAAAGCATACACGAGCGGATACATTTTCCCATTTATCATTGAATGAATTGTATATATCTGGTAAAAAAGCTGTGGGCACATACTAAATGTTCCGTCACAAAAATACGAATCACTGCCAGCGAGAAATCGTAGATTTTCATCTGTTGCAAATATGCACATATTTCTGTCTGAAGAAAGCAGGAACCGGTCACCATTAGCTGTAGTTTGGTATGGTTCTATAAGTTCTATGTCCTGGCGTTCTTTAGGTAATGTTGGTAAAATTTTTGATCGTGAGCGGTATAAGGCGGAATGGATGGAATAAAAAGTTGTCACAGACTGTATAACATCAGTAACTTCCTCAGTTCGTAGACCTGAAACAATATAAACAAATAGACATATAGATCTTACTCAATAGAAATAATATCAAAACATTTTATTTTCAGTTTGGAAATAAGGTTCAAGATTAAATGGCACAATTTACTTACTAGTTATTTGTTCTTGATAAATACTTGGCATTGGTCTGTGGTCAGTTTTTACCAAATCCTTCATGGATGACAAAAACGTATCAACTTTAATCTTTACATTATCTGGTTGATGATTGTGTTCGGATCCAACAGTGGTAAGAACATCATTCTTGGTGTTTACAGTAGCTGGACAAGTTTTTGTTGAACATTTCCAATGGACGGCATTTGGTCTGCTTGATTTTATACTGAACTTGTAACCATTGTGTATTAAATATCGGCCACCTCGATTATTGGAGATAAAGCGAATATTAACCTGAACGTTTGCCATTTTAATATAAATATAATTTCGACACAGATCGACCATCTATTTATATTGATATAGTGAATTGAATTCATGTTTGAAATCATAACGCCGGCATGAACTGTGTTCAAAATGTTATTAATTAGTTGGTTAATAAATTTTATTAACAGGGATTAAGAGCTCATTAACGCTGAACACTAGTGAACAGTTCTTGAGTGACTACTTTTAAACAGACTATAGTTTTATGATCAATCAAAGGATTAACAGTCTGCCGGCTAAGTGGGAACACACCGAGAATGCGAAGGTGCGAGGGTGTGTCCTCACTGTGCCCACTTTTGATTAAATCCAATTAAGGTCTAATTAGGATTAGTGTATTAAGCGGATTAGGATTAGGGGTTATAGTTAATTATTTTTCGATGTTTCATATATTTTTAATAAAAATATAACATACATGGATATATCATACATCACATTAGCATTTTATAATTTAATGAAAATATAACAATTTTCGATGTTTTATATATAAAATATGTAATAAAAATATAACATACATGGATATATCATACATCACATAAGCACTTTATAATTTAATGAAAATATAACAATTTTCAATGTTTTATATATAAAATATGTAATAAAAATATAACATACATGGATATATCATACATCACACAAAAACAAGATAAACAATGAAAATTTACAATGTAGTTAAACGGGCTTATACCGTTCTGAAGATCTGTTTTCAGAGTTTGGAGTCGGGTTTCTAGTTGCCTGTACTTTCTTCTCTTTGGCCGTAATTTTCCGCTGGCACCTAACTGGAGAACGGTTACTTCGTAGTAAGCTTGTTCATCCTTTAAAAAACCCCAACAACTTATAGTTCCACCTCTTGTCTCCGCTGACCAACCCTACCGTTGTCGAAACTCAAACCAAATTAAGCAAATAAACTGTAGAACATTATTTTACCAGAATTCTTTCTTTCCATCTTCTGTTAAACAGTGGAATGATCTAAGTCTTCCAATAAAACATTCGAAAACTTTTTCCGAATTCAAAACCAAATTAAAATCAAGCATGCACGTAATCAAAACTAATGCCCACTACTATATAGGTCGAAAAACACCTACAGATATTACATTGCAAACTTTGAAACTCAAAGAGCGATTTAAATCTTCACAAGTGTTTGATGCACATATCGGAAAATCCCTCTTGTTTATGTGGTCAAGGTGTCGAAGACTGTGAACATTATTTCCTAAACTGTCCAATTTACAACTCTCAACGAAAAATAACAATAAATAAATTAGATTTTCAACATAAAACATACAAACAATACTATCTGGAAACACAGCTATTTCTTTTGTGGACAACTCCTTCATTGTTAAAATCGTGCACGACTTTATCAAATTAACCAAACGATTTAAAACAACATAGACCCCCCCCCCTCTCCTAAAGCAGGCGCATTCATAAAACTTGGCGAACTAATTTTGGGCCTTGGCATCGACTTCATCTTTGTTTTATTGTATGTCTACCGCTATAATCTACTTGTATGTACTTCTGAACGTTCTTTCTAAGGGATCGTTACCTTCACCTTTTGCACCCTGTAAAAAATGTAAATCCAGTCGTCTAACTTTTCAATGATGATCATTTATGGAAACGATTTTACAGGGTTTGGAGAGGGGTGATATAGGCTCTGTCCTGTTCCCCAATCCTATTCACTAGTTTGAATAAAATATTGTTTAAACAAAAAAAAAGCGATTTTACATAAGCAGCAATGCTTGTTATTGTATCCATATATAGTATGCTGTATATATCTGACTCACTAATGAAATAAAATATTGTTTAAACCAATTGTGGAGACAGATGCTTCCGATGTGGCAATTTCTGCTGCACTAAACCAAAAGGGACGTCCTTTTGCGTTCTTTTCAAGAACTTTGTCTCCGGGTGAAAGAAATCACTCTTCAGTAGAAAAAGAAGCCTTCGCTATAGTTGAATCAATGCGAAAATGGAGGCATTATCTAATAAGTACTCCCTTTCAACTGATTACTGATCAGAATCCGTACCATTCATTTATGCCTCAGGTGGCGCTGTGTGCGTCCTTGACCTCCCGGCGTCTGCTACCTTCAAGTTGATTAAAGCTTATTATACAAGCCATCATCATTCGTTATCATTCGTCTCATGACACCACGTACACCCGGGGTCAAAACCACGCCAGTTGACTCAATGACAGTCTTTATGATACAGCGCGCGCCATCCAACCCCCGCTTATACTTACAGACATGAGAGATACTTTTTCGGAATTCTTGAAGGAATGCCTTGAAGCGTTCAGAACAGAATTTTGATTTTGTCAACTGATGGTCTCCATTTGGAATTGAATAATGAAAAAACACACTTTAACGGACGTGGAAATAAACAAAATAGGCCGTAATATGTTCAATGCGACTTATAATTCTAAAATTAATACAGTTCAGGATAGCACGGGATCAAGGTCGAATTATTGGTGTTGGAAAATTTGAAAATTTTGAATTTCGCCTTTGACCTTTTACTTGACGAGAGAGAGAGAGAGAGAGAGATAATGAATATCGTACTAATATCAAAAATGTTGTCAGTTCTGTTCTACTTCCTGAACGAAATGTCAATGACGTAATTTTCGAAATTCGAAAATAGCAGATTTGAAGTAAATATTTCAGGGTAATAAAAGAAAATAGGTCACATAGTCACAGAGTTATGGGTATATGTAGGCCAATTTCTTTGTTCGTAAAAATCGGTGATTTCGGATTCGTAAAACGTTTTTAAACTATATTGATTCCAAGGCCATCACCCATTTTTGGAAGGAGGCTAACCAGAAATGTATTTATGTCGGAAGTAGAAGATGAATTCACGAAACGCCAATCGATTTCGATTATTTTCAAGCCGTTAATGGGAATTTTTAACTCCTGGACAACTTAGTCGTCACGGAAAACGTCAAGAGGAGAGAGAGAGAGAGAGAGAGAGAGAGAGAGAGAGAGAGTTTGTTTAACGTACACTAGACACAAACTATGTCATTTCGGGACTAACATGGTTTTTTTTACTTTTATTTCAATAAAACCGGAGGAAACCGGAGTACCCGGAGAAAACGAGGCTGGAAAGGCGACCTTACTCCTTGCCACGTGCAACCGGGGATTCGAAACCACGCCAGTTGACTCAATGACAGTCTTTATGATACAGCGCGCGCACGCTTTTTTTTTTTGTAAAAAAACGCTAACCATTTAGCCATCCAACCCCCGCTTATACTTACAGACATGGGAGATACTTTTTCGGAATTCTTGAAGGAATTCCTAAAATCGTTCAGAACATTATTTTGATTTCGTCAACTGATGGTCTCCATTTTGAATTGAATAATGAAAAACCCACTTTAACGGGCGTGGAAATAAACAAAATAGATCTTAATATGTTCAATGCGACTTATAATTCTAAAATTAATACAGTTCAGGATAGCACGGGATCAAGGTCGAATTTTTTGTTTAGGAAAATTTGAAAATTTTGAATTTCGCCTTTGACCTTTTACGTGACGACAATGTTTTTTACAGGAACATTTATGTCTTTTATTTCAAAATGTACAAATTTAACCTATATATTCCAACAGTTTGGGTCAATCTGATTTTAAAAAATTACTTCCGTTTAATTTGTGATATTTTCCTGCCTTTTTATACGCCGAAATTTTCATTGAAATATAGGTTTATCACCATAACTTAGATCTCGGTTCCTTTCGATATTGGCATATATACAACTGGCGGTAGTTTTCTCTTTGATGTGCATAGCAGTTATATCTCATAACAACCTGTCATGACGTCATCATAGGTTGATATTCTGTTCATATCAACCGCTGATGACGTCGTGACAGGTTGATATGAAATATCAACCGCTAATGACGTCATCTCAGGTCGATGTATTCGACTCCTATCAACCGCTGATGATCGAAATAATACAACAAACACAGAAATAAATTTTTATTCTTGTAACAATTAAAAAGTATTATGGTAAGTTGTTTGATGGGTTTCATATATTGAGTGTTGTTTTGCTCTATATATGTATCCCCAAAGATATGTTCTTATTTTCCTCGTTTATTTATCTATTTGATAATGTTTACATTCTGAAATCAATTCTATTACAATCTGGCGATATAGAACAGAATCCCGGTCCCAACACTGGCAATATAGAACCACTATCGGTATTTCATCTTAACACACGAAGTATAAGAAACAAACTTGACCAAATATTCGAAATAGGTGACGATTTTTATGTGTGTGGTTTTACTGAAACTCACTTAGACGACAAAATAAGTCATGAGAGTTTATTAAGAACTGGTTTCCACAGTCCCTTTCGAAGGGACAGAAATTCAAACGGTGGTGGTATTTTGGTTTATATAAACGAAACTTTATTGTGCAAAAGAAGGCCCGATTTAGAACATAAAGACACAGAAATCATTTGGGTAGAAATCAAATTCAAACATAGGATCATCTTAATAGCGACAGCATACAAACCACCGAATGTTAACTATGAATTTTGGTCTCGTTTAGATACTTCAATTGATACAGCGTACCAAACTACTGACACTGTAATAATTTTAGGTGATTTAAACACCGATCTTATCACTACAAAAAATAGTAAGTTGCATGATTTATTGTTATCAAACTCGTTAAGAAATGTTGTTTTAACGCCAACAAGAGTTACGCCCACAACATCTACTTTATTAGACGTCATTTTAACTCCACTAGATTTAAACGTTTGCTTAAGTGAAACTATAGATTTTGATAAGCATATTTCTGATCACAAAGGTGTTAGTTGTGTCATAGATATTAATGTCAATACTACAGCAAGTTTTACAAGAGAAGTAACTATTTATAAGCAAGCGAATTACGACAAACTCAACAATCTTATATATGATTTTGACTGGATAAATCGATTTAATTCTCTCAATTTAGATGATGCCTGTGAATTATTTTACGATACTTTAAATCATTTTATTAATGAATGCATCCCAAAAAGACGTGTTACAATTCGACCTTCTGACAAACCGTGGTTTAATTCCGAAATACGAAAAGCGATTAGAAAACGTGATAGATTACGAAGAATTTCAATTCGAACAAAAAAACAAAAGGATCTCATTAGGTTCAAAAAACAAAGAAATAAAGTTAATAATTTAAAAAAACAATTAAAATCTAAATATTATGATGAACTTGTTTCAACTATTACCGATCCAAATAATACGTCTAGTGATTTTTGGTCCTCAATGAAAAACTTATTAGGACAAAATGTTAAAAACGTTATACCGACTTTAATTTCAAATACTGATGGGAAAGTTGCATACACTGACTGCGAAAAGGCCGAATTACTAAATTGGTTTTTTATATCCGTATCCAATAATGAATCACTAAACGACTTATTAAAATTTCGCTCTAAAACAAACTCTAGGTTTAGAATGCCAGATATACAAAATTCTGAAATAACTGACTTAATTTTAAATCTTAATATCAGAAAAGCAAATGGCCCTGATATGATAAGTAATCTCCTCTTAAAGCATCTAGCAAACAGTATTTCTATCCCCTTATCTGCACTATTTAATAAATCTTTACAAGAGGGAATATTTCCAAAGATATGGAAACAGGCTAATGTTATGCCACTATTCAAAAAAGGTGACAAATCTGATGTTACTAATTATCGACCCATATCGTTGTTAAGTGCTATTAGTAAATTACTTGAAAAAATAGTTTTTAAACACATCTACAATTACTTTCATTTTAACAATTTACTAAATTCCTATCAATCTGGCTTTAGACCTAAATTTTCGACTGTACACCAACTTATTGAGTTATACGATAGCATATTGCAGTCATTAGACAATGGCGAAAGTTCGAGCTTCGTCTTTTGTGACATCTCTAAGGCATTTGATAGAGTAAATCACACTGGCTTACTAAAAAAACTAACTAGTTACGGATTAGATGGTACATTTCTCCATTGGCTTAGCAGTTATATAAGCGACAGGAATCAAGCTGTTTTTGTAAATAACGCTTACTCGTCGACCTTACCGCTTAATTCTGGAGTCCCCCAGGGCTCTGTACTGGGTCCATTTCTATTTCTTGTATACATAAACGATATTCAAGATTCTTTGGACAATAAAGCCAGATTATATGCCGATGACAACGCCATTGGTTGCACTAAAGCGCGTGTATATGACATAGAAACGTCATTAAACGCTGACTTATTCAAACTAAATTCGTGGTCCAAAGATTGGCTGATAAAATTTAATCCTTCTAAAACAAAAGTGTTGCATTTCAGCAAAACCTCAGAGAACGCCCCAACTTTATATTTTGGTAGTGAATCATTAGATGTTGTAGAAAACCACAAACACCTTGGTGTTACTCTATCCCACGACTGTAAATGGTCCGAACATGTCGATAATATTTGTAAAGCTGCTTCTAAACGTTTAAATATATTAAGAAAATTTAAATATACTTTTAAGCGAAAAACATTAGAAATTATTTACAAATCTTTTATAAGATCCGTTCTTGAATACGCTTGTGAATTGTGGGATTGTTGTAATGTATCTGATCGCGATAAACTTGAAAAAATTCAACTCGAGGCAGCTAGAATTATTACAGGACTCCCGAAATACTCAAGTAAAAAATCTTTATATTATGAAAGTGGTTTAGTTAATTTATTTGAACGCCGCAGGATAAGAAGACTTTCTCTTTTTCACAAAATTATATATAACAATTCTCCACACTATCTTACAGATAAATTAACCGAGCTTTACACGGCAAAACATAACTATTCCCTACGTAACAATGCTGATATCCCTGTTCCGTTTTGTAAAACCACATTATATCAAAAGTCATTTTTCCCACAAACAATAAAAGACTGGAATAACTTACCCGAATCTATTAAATCAATTCCTGATATTAAACACTTTAAATCTAAATTAAATAGTACCAACAATAACAATGTAGCGCCCAGCTTTTTTCACACCAGTGGCAGAAAAGAAAATATTATACATACTAGAATTCGTCATCAGTGTAGCTCGTTAAATTCCGATCTTCATAAAGTTAAATTGATTAATAGCCCTCAGTGTAATTGTGGACATCCAAACGAAAACGCAAATCACTTTCTTTTACAGTGTAACTTTTATAATAGTGAAAGAGCAAAATTAGTTGAATCCTTGACCATTTTTCCTAGGATTAATGTCCACACCCTATTGTGGGGTGACAGCAATTTAACCATCCACCAAAACAACTCATTGTTCGAAAAAGTTTGTACATATATCAAAGCAACTAAACGTTTTAAATGTTGTTTGTAAGCTATGTTCATTTGCACCCTGTTTATTTCTGTTTTTTTTGTTTATATATCTGTTATTTATTATGTATGTTATGTATATTAGATCTATATTTTTTTCATCTAACAATTCTTCAAGTATAACTGAACTATTATATTAATACAATTTCTAAACATGGAAAGGACGTTTGTAAGTTTTAATAACTTTTGTCCAATCCAATTGTATCACGAATTATTTTTGTTGATGCAATAAAATATGTTTAAACCTACAGTTTGTAACATTCAAGACAGAAATAAACGGCGTACTTATCGGCATATTTAAATCGGTTATCCATACTCGACCATGTCTAAGATATCTTTCAGAATCATCTTTCCGTCCACACACCTCGCCTTTTGATCCAAATTTTCTTTAGGTTTGAATAGATCCTCATCGATAGTTGCATCCACATCAATTCCATCGTCAATTTGTTTGCTAAAGGGGTTGATTATTCGTCTGACTTCGTATTCCTATCCATTTTTTTGGTTCTTTTGCTATTCAATTCTTCAAAATGGCGAATTGTAATCAAAAACAACCACGCAATTGCACGTGATTAATTCGGTAATATTCGTTATTTGACGGAAAGTACCGAGTAGGTAGCCCAATCGTCGTTGGCCTGTAATGGAAGAGTCCATTTAATTTAAGGGTGGGCGTTGTATATGTCAGATATTAACCAATCATACCTCAGTTGCTATATTTATATCACCCTTGGGCTGCGCCCGCGGGTTATATAATATAGCAACCTCGGGTAGGTTAATATCATATACGTATCGGACTGTAACATCATGGATTATGGTCCCTGATAGCTTGTGAACACTGTAGAGGTCACACTTTTGAACTGATTATGATCAAACTTGAAATGCATGTTTATAACCCAAAGATCTTGTTTCTTTTCGATACTAGCGCATATCGGATCATAACTTCCTGAATTATGGCCCCTTGTTATATGAAAAATCGCCATGTTTAGCTTGTGGTTACTCTGGAGGTCACAATTATGAAACAGCTCGCGCACGCTAATCATTTAGCCATCTAACCCCTGTTTATACTTACAGACATGGGAGATACTTTTTCGGGATTCTTGAAGGAATGCCTGAAAACGTTCAGAACAGAATTTTGATTTCCGTCAACTGATGGTCTCCATTTGGAATTGAATAATGAAAGATGGGAATACGTCCACCAGCAGCTCTGTTAATGTCTAATTAATGACTAAGTTAATATTTCAGGCCCAAAGAAAGACCTGCAAATAGGCAGATTTAGCTCTTGCATAATGTATGTTTAATATTGTATAATTGTGTTCAAAAATGAATTTGCTTATCACTCGGCTTACCCAGAGCAAGAAATTCCTCATTTTCTAAATTAACGAAATGTAATGAAACTATACATCAAGTTCGATGATCAGTGTCACATAATTAGAACTAAAGTTATCATTTCCCAAAGCATCAATCGATCAAATTGCTTATTTGTACTCAAACTAAGGACAAAATGCTCATCTTCGAACTACATCAACTACATTCGCCTTACCACAGAAGACTGACCCATCGGTTCATTACATGATATACCAAACCTACATCAAACCCAACTAGACAATATATAATATATATATATTGTCTAGTTGGGTATGATGTATGTATACGGATAGAAGGTCAGACACCTGTGGCTATACACGCCTACGCCAAGTTTTAACATTCTAGCTCAATTAAAATAGAAAGAGAACTATTGTCATTGTGTTCCGAAAACGGAAAAGTACGATTAGTGTATTACGCGCATTAGGATTTGTTGATAGTGGGTACTTCGAAGGAAAAAATATAGATATTACTGTGTAAAGTTTCTTTATATTTTTCTCTGTTGGATCAAACATCACATTTTACAATTCAATAAATAATATAACATAAAAATAATAATGAGATAAGCATAGTTATAACACGATAAACAATGAATTGGTTAAAATTAAAATACATGAACCTTATAAAGACCGTGTAATGTGTGCTGAACATTATTCATATCATAATTGAAGTGTAAAATCATGTTGTCATAAAATTCATCAATTTTAACGATTAGTGTCAAGAGATGTGTGCTGAGTACTGGCCACGAAAACTAATCCCATGTTAATCCTCTATTGTTCCTCGCATGGGTAAAACTTGTTTTTTTTAGAAAAGTGGGCACACTGGCATGCGACCGCCGACCGGTACTACTAAAACTACATTCGAAAAACCCGTAATTGATCTAACTCGCAGCCACTGCAGATGCAGAGCGCGGACGTCATCGAAATCATCTATTCACGGCTATTGCTAAAAATAGATTAGATTTTAATATTGGATGAATTATGAGTGTGGCTCTGCCCCTGGGGGTCGGTATGCACTTAATTTTAATTTTACTCTTTGATTGGATTCCCCATTAAATGGATGTATGGGGCATGAACGGGTCTACCAAATTTTGTTGAAACATTAAATCTCAAATCCGAAAGGTAAATAACATTCATGCAACTATTTATCCAAATTCTTCAACTGCTGAGAGACTAACCCTTAACTTCTCATCTAAGGGCAATCCTTGTACGTTTCAGAGATATATATTCAGCCATTATTAAAAAGATGCAGATTTGGTAATATAACTTCTCATTGACTCTTTAATATGTTAGGATTTGAGTACCTACATACACACCCTTTGAAAAGACTATAAATGCCCCAATTTGGACGTGGCCACTAATATTTGAACAAAAACTATTCATTACTTTCTTGCAATGGCTATTGTGTACCATGTATTTACCACAAGTTCGTGATATTTTAAGGCAAGAAACTATCAATCCTACATTATGCTGCAGAATTCATATTTACCTCTTAGGCTTGGCTGAAATTTATATATTACACACCCGATGCCCTATGTATAAGTGTTTAAACAACTCCCAAAATTTGTCACTTACGATGTTTTTGCTCTGACCCAGCGAAATGTGATAACTATCAATCCTACATTATGCTGCAGAATTCATATTTACCTCTTAGGCTTGGCTGAAATTTATATATTACACACCCGATGCCCTATGCCCATTGCTACAGCCGTTAATCAACCATTGGCGATCTCGGTTTTAGTTTTTGATTATACTCTGGGTATCACCCTACCATATTATAATGGTCACCCAGTTCAACCTCTCTATCTGTAGGTGTCACGAGACTACACAAAATACGTATCTGGTGGTACCTGAATTGTACCCTTTATTCAAATGGCGATAACTCTACTGGGGCAGGGTTTGAGATAAAAATGAAAATCATTTCATTTGCAGCTTGATCAGCTCTAACAACATAACAAGTAAAATTTTTGTCAGCTTACTTGCAACAGCATGAAAATTTGTGTCGAAAGTTACCAAAAACTTAGCCCCCCCCCCATTTTTTTGCATCGTTTTGCAACTTCTTATCCCCTCTAACTCATTTGGTTTTCAATATTTTCTAATGTGATATGGTTTCCACGATAGGGCAACGTGCAAAATGCAAATTGTTTATCAGATGACTTTGCGATTAAAGGTCACATAGGGAATTTTCATGGAAATTCGTGTCTGTGTGTGTGTGTGTGTGGGGGGGGGGGTAGTTTTCGACTTTTATCTGCTCTAACTCATCTATATTTTAAAGTTTTGGATTGAAATTTCCCATTTTATTTTGCATGTGTCATGTTCAAAAAATTGTTCACATAATAATGCTTTTTGTGACATTGTAATTGGTTTTTATATGCCCACATTTACTTGTGTATAATGTCATCGCCCCTGTCCGTCCATCCATCCACAGTTAATTGTCCACAATTATTATCCGATTTTGATGACACTTGAAATATAGGTTTATCCCCAAAAGATCTCGGCTGCTTTTGATATTGGTATGTATCGGATCGAAACTTCAAAAAGTTATGTTTTTAGCTTGTGGACCCTATAGAGGTCACAATGTTGAACCGATTTTGATGAAACTTGACATGCATGTTAATAACCAAAAGATTTTGGTTCCTTGCGATATTTGCGCCCATCGGAACGTAACTTCTGAAATTATGGCCCCTGATTGTCAGAAATTCGCCTTCTTTAGCTTGTGGTTTCTCATGAGGTCACAATTATTACCCGATTTTTAAAAAAAAAAACCCGTTTGATTAAATGACTGAATTTCGTGAACATCAGACCAAAATTGCCGAACAAAATGGCCACCGCTTTTACGCGAATAATGTAAAAGTATGGTATATCAAGGATGTGGACCCTTTAGAGGTCACAATTTTAATCCGATTTTAAAAACCGTTTGAATATATTACCGTGACACGGTAGTTAAGATTGAATTAGAATTTAGTAAAAAAAAAATGGACCAAAACAAAATGGACGCCGTTTGTACGCGAATAGTGTTTAATCCGATTTTAATGAAACTTGAGATGCATAAATATAACCCAAAGATCTGGGCCCGAGTTCACAAAGCATACTTAAGTACAAATCTATGCTCAACTTTGAGAATTTTCTCAAATCAAACGTTCTCAGAATAAATGGAGTTCACAAAACAATTTGAGAACATTTTTGTTCTCAAAGTTGAGAAAGTTCTCAAATATTTGAGAAAGCTGCTAAGCGTACTTAAGTCTAAAATTTTTACAGATATTTTAGTAATAGTAGGTCTATGCTAATACTAATAGTACAATTATTTATAAATAAAGTATTTATTATTTTTAAAACGGCATTAATTTCATAACATTCAAGCTTTGGTTTTTTTATATAGATTAAAATTAGTTTTTTAACTGTCAGTTCCTTATTTAAATCTTACACACAATGTTATTACTTAGTTAGACATAGGGCCTACTTCTTTGTTTTATGTTATAGTTATGATACTTCTTTTTTAATTTTCCAATGCCCCTCTTTTTTGTTATAAATTCACTGAAATAGTAAACAATATTTAAATGGTAGATTTAGTTAGAATTTGTAATTTAATTTATAGGCCTACTTATAGGCCTATTTTGACCGTGATTCGTGTGAATGTGATATTTATCTAATATCACGATATTATTAGTATTTTATATTAATAAGTATCACTATTAATAAAGATTAAACTTGTTGAAATTTTAATATTGATTTGATTTGTGTGAATAAGATAGTAGGCCTACCTGTAGGCTAAAGATTTAGGGATAAGTCTATTAATAAATAGGCCTAAGCTAAACTTACGACACCTATTTTCTTTCATTTTGGAAATTTTCCCCAAGGCACCACACCCCTTTATTTTACCAAATAAAGTAGCTTCCCTATATATTCTTCTATTAGAATCATCTCCTCTGCGTTTGATTAATTAGCGGCCCTCTTCCTGCCACCGCCTTCCATTTTTAGTTTGTGACAAGCATAACAGACGACGTTGGAATGTGTTTGTTTACATTTTTCGTTACAGCGAATGTAATAATAATAATAACTCTATTTAAGAAGGGTAAAGGATAAGGCTGTAGAAGCATTTCTACCATCCTGCCCTTCGTGAAAAAAAATAATTATATTATAATACAAAGACTAAAATACAAAGATGATAGTGATAGGAGCTTGTTCATTTGACCCAATTATAAGCAGCATCTTCAGTCGAGTTTTCATTGAATAAAAACAATAATTCACTCGGTTTGTTCATACATATTTGTTCAATAACAAGTGGAAATAAAGTAAAAATGATAATAATATAGTTATTACTACAATTCCATTCATTTCTTATTGAACCCGCTAATTCTACGGTGTAAAACACTGGTATCTAAAAATAGATTTTATTCCTAGTGATTTCATTGGCTAATAGATAGAGCTGACCCCAGTCGCTTGTAGAATTGAAAACAAATAACATGACGTAATCGATGACTCCGTTAAACAGAATACTCAAGCTGAGAATTTGCTCAACTGCTTTTGTGAACACCAAAATTGAGAATGTTCTCAACTTGAGAATATTCTCAACTTTGAGCAGAAATATTGACTGAGATTTTTTTTTCTTTGTGAACTCGGGCCCCGGATTCCTTTCGTTATTTGCTCTTATCAAATTGTAACTTAATGAAATATAGCCTTTGATTGTAGGAAGAATCACTTTCTGTTTTTTTTTTTGTTCTCTATCCATCTCTCGAAAATGTGGGCGTATCCAGCCTAGCAGCTCCCGGCCTATATTTCAGATATTTGTTACTAGTGTGTAATGTTTCAAAAAGCGTAATTTTAGAAATATTTTTCTGGTTGTTGGAAATACTATGATGGGGGGGGGGGGTGGGGGTGGCTGAGTTTCTGTCCCTTTTCCGGTTTCTGAGCTATAGAACTTCCGGGTTCCTACAAATGCTAGAAGGGTGTATAGTAGAGGTGTTCTTTTCGGGACCTTTTTGTATGGACTGAGAAGAAATGGAACATTGAAAGGTGCAAAAAAAAAAGAGATATAAGGCGCCATCAAACAAAATTACTTGATCCAACTTTGAGTAACGTAAGCCAAGTTTCGAATACTTCTTTACTTAGTTTTGTCGACATACCACGGAATGCTCTGCCTGTAGTTTTACGTGTAAAGGAAGACTCCACCTCAGTCCAAAGTAATAACGGTGAGATGGACAAATCACTTTTCTATAGAGGTGATCCTAAGTCGAAAATTCCGCTTATCAGAGCAATTATTTTCTATTCCGTTTTAACGTCATTTGTAGCGACAGAAACGGACGCAAGATGGGCGGCGATGTCTTTCCTACATTATTTTAACCTAATAAACTCTGTATCGTGTGAATAATCTGGATAAATAACGCATTTTAGACCGAGAATTTTCGAAAATCCACATTCAATCGGCGCCGCCCTCTTTGATTTAGTAATGTATTCTATATCAAAATTTGTTAATGGAATAATTCTCCATATTTTATTGTAATCGGACTTTCAAATTGAATATTTAACATGGGTCAGAGTTTTTACATAAAAATATATTACTAGCTGGGGGGGGGGGGGGGTTGTTGAACTGAAGTTTGGGGTATCTTTGGACACGAATTTGCATACTATTGCAAGTTAGTTGATAACGATATTTTTTTTTTAATGTTGTAAGCTGCAAATAAAATGATTTTCATTTTTATCCCAAACTTTAAAATAAATAAGTTAGAGCAGATGAAAGTCGAAAACTATGCCCCCCCCCACACACACACACTGATTTCCATGAATATTCCCTATGTGAACTCAATCGCAAAGTCATCCGGTATACAATTCGCACGTTGCTAAATCGTGGAAACCATATCGCATTCGAAAATATTGAATTAGAGGAGTTAAGAAATTGCAAGACGATGCGAAAAATGTGTGGGGGGGGGGGGGGTAACTTTCGACACGAATCTATAAGATTTTATTTTTTATGTTGTTATAACTGGTCACGCTGCAAATAAAATGATTTTCATTTTCATCCCAAACACTGCTCCAGTGGAGTTATCGCAATTTGAAGAAAGGGTACAATTCAGGTACCCCCAGATACGTATTTTGTGTAGTCTCGTGACACCTACGGAAAGAGAGGTTGAATTAGATGGCCATTATTATATTGTAGGGTGATACCCAGAGTATAATCACCAACTAAAACCGGGTTCGCCAATGGTCGATTAACAGCTGTAGCAATGCGACAAAAATGGTCAAAATTTGACCTGAAAATGACGAAAATCATCCGAAAAACGCAATCGGGCTGTATCTCAGAAACGGTTGATTTCTGAAATCGGCGTTTTTGGCTGAGGAGTAGGCTCGATGGGTCGACCAAACCCTGTGAATATAAACCCCCACCTTCTCACCTTCTGCAAGATATTGCATGGTTTTCTCGTGGAATGGCTCTTAAAAACTACAGTCAATTGCTGACGAGCGGCTGGAAATGGGTGACGACACATACGGGCACACTGAAATGTACATTTCCCATCAAAAAATCAAATCTCTTTTTTGCAACATTATCAGTAATGGGTAGTATGTGGTGATATTGACGTGGTATAGGGGTGGTATTGGGTAGTATTGGGTAAATCGTCCTATCCCCTCTAAGTGAGTCTACAACAAAATAATCTTCACTTATTGTCGATGGTTCTATATCTGTAGAAAGGGAACGTAGAGGAGGGAAGAAGATTCGAACTATATCAGTATACTGGGAATCCTAACAAAATTTAGCCCTACCTGTGCGCCATGTGATGTTTATGTAAATAATCAACTCCTTCAACTATCTGTCGAAATAGAATCTTCGATCTGTCTTCCGGTATGGCTCCACGTAGTTTAATATATTCTAACAGATCACCATGTCCAGCATGCTCCATTACTATGAAAATCTGAATAAAACCAAAATTAACGAACGGTAGCATATTATATCCAATTGTTCAAACATAGATATGACGTCACTCTTTGATGTTTTTAACCAGTATAATAGGAGAATGTACGCTTTTATTAAACAATCGTTTATCATTTATAAAACTGTCCATTTTTGTATAGAAAATAAGGGACAGGTTTACCAATAATAGACACTTATTTGAAAAATGAACATGGACTTTCGGATAATTTATTCTCATATAAGTTACCAAAATGTCGCATGACCGAATGTTGATTTCACTTGTTTGTCTACATAAAGAATTACACAAGGAGGTAAAACGAATATATATGGGACCTTGAAATTGACCCAGAGAATTGCGGTGGAAATTTCTAGCGTCTGGGTATTCCAGTCTATAGCGCTAGCACACTAGATTAGTTATGGCGTCGTCGTTTAAGTTTAAGTTTATAAAATTTGGGTTCGATCTGGGTTCCCTTTGGTATAGCGCTCGTTACTGCTGCACATCAGCATTCGAAGGCGCTTTACAAAACAGATAAAAAGAACATTATAAACATAAACATATAGATAGTACACAAATATACGACAGTGGCATTTAAATCACTTTTAGTCGGGGTTGATTTATTATTGGAATGTACGCTTAAGAGATATGTTTTTAATGATTGTTTATATTTGTCTAATGTTAAAGATGACTTTACAGATGAGGGCCCTGTCTGCGAAAGTTCGTTTTTTAGCAAATGGAACATGGAGGAGATTAGCAGTGGCTAAACGTGTTGAATTAAATTATGTGAAATTAGGTTTTTTTTTTAAGTAGTCCGGGGCCAGATTGTTCGGGCACTTGTAGGTCATGACAAGGAGCTTGAATTCGGCTCGTACTTTTACTGGCAGGATGTGGAGTTCTTTGAGTGCAGCAGTTGAGCTCGAGTATTTAGATACACCAAGTATTATTTTGGCGGCCATGTCTTGGACTCTTTGAAGGGGAAGTAAGGCAGAGGCTTATAAATATCTAAATCATTCTCCATTACAACTTTCACGGGTATCAAGAATGAATGAAATGGGGTTTAACGTCCTACTGTTACCACGGGTATCAAGAACATCGCAATTATTACGGCTATTATCTTCCATATCGAGTACATTACCATGTAATCAGTATCAAAATGCTTATCACATTATATTCTCATTATGAACATTTTGGACTGGCTGTGTACGCGTGATGACTGAATTGGTTTGTCACATGCATCCATGAGCATGCTCATGTTGTTTCAAGAATATGTTATAGAATATCAAAAAGCACGAGTTGGAGATTTTATTTATTACCCAATCCTTTATTACATCACATTATATTCTCATTATGAACATTTTGGACTGGCTGTGTACGCGTGATGACTGAATTGGTTTGTCACATGCATCCATGAGCATGCTCATGTTGTTTCAAGAATATGTTATAGAATATCAAAAAGCACGAGTTGGAGATTTTATTTATTACCCAATCCTTTATTACATGCACAAATAAATAATATAATTATTTCCTATAAATTTCACTTTTCCTGGACCTATTTACATTATAGCGTAGTAATACATCATTTTTTGACAGCAGTTTATCTATAACAAAGTCCTATATGTTGACCCAGTATTTCCTTCAAGGTCAATTAAATAAAAACAGTTTATTGGGTTTTTTTTTAAAAAAAAGAGGTCACTCTTTACTTAAAATAAGTGATTTCTTTAAAATAAAAGAAAGTAGTTCCTTTTTGATTAACCAATTAAATTCATGTAAAGCGATATCTCCTAGGATTTAGGTATCACAGTAGATTATGTAATTTATCACACAAACAATATCTACTGTCAAATGTGTTATTGGGCGATAAATCCATTATTTTTACAGCTTGTTGTTTTAAAAAACTATCCATTATTTGTATCTCTATGGTGATATGTTTTAAGTTTGAGAATAGCCTCAGACTGACCATTTTGTAAAGAAAGCGCAACTGAGGGGGCATTATCATTGTACATCACTTAACTGTAAACCATCGAGTTATATCGTCTTTGCTTGGCATTATTGAAACAGGGGACAATTTTATGCATACACAATTTCTGAGTTTATAAGCGACGTACACAGTAATTGTGTATCTAAAATTGTACCCTGTGTTCATCGAGTTATTCTTTATGATGAAGTGTAAGCAGTCTTTTATATTTTTTTTAAATTTTAGATAGCTCTAAGAAAATTCTTGAAATCTGATAATCTACATTTATTTGCTGGTCTTTTTAATTCTAACACTGGACTTAGCCTGATAAATTTAGAAGGTAATTTGGCTCACTAACATAGTGATAGATATGAGATTGAGATTGTCCTCAATTAGTTTCCAATAGCCTAAGTGTACAACGAAACAAGTGTCGAGTACTGATCTCCGGGAAAAACTATTTACTCTACTTACCGGGTCTGGATATTTGCACACAAGTTCAAGCACTGTAATTTCGGTATTTTTTTATTAAAGTCCAAATTAGCATTAGGCCTACCTTCCGGAACCATAATTAAAGATCGAGATTTAAAGTTAGAAAATAAATATGAAATACCTGACCTATTTAAAATGGCATGAAGAAGTGTATGGAATGAAAATTATATGACCTTATTAATTCTACATAGTCTAAATTAGGCTACACAATTAGGCCTAGGCCTAATTGGGGTGAAAATATTGTTATCGGCTACTAACTTTGTGTTGAGTGGACGTAAGCTCTTACTCTTGCTTACAAGAACTGTTTACCTTATTATATAGGTCGATAATTTCATACATCTGGACACAGTTGACATTTTTTATCGAAGCTAAAATTTTTAGTTCACGCGGCAGGAACTTTTCTCTGAAATCTTTCGGGGCCCTCTTTCGGTTGATTATTTTTATGGCAACGCGCCTTTGTAATTTTTCGCTAAATGCCGCCTTAACCTTGGCGTATGATCCTTCTCCGAGCGTTGATCCAAGGCTGTAGCCATACTTCTTAAGTTCTGATTCATCTTCAGACATTACTATTTCTTTTATAATTTTGTTCATACTGACATAATTTCATGCAAAACAGACATGACGAATTTTCGCGCATAAAAGAATCTGCGGAATGGTTGCTGTGCGACGTCAATGCACTTATGACGTCACAGTCAAGTCATATTTTTGGAGAGGAAGTTCCTTTTTCGGTGATAACACTGTTTTTATTATGTGTTGATGAATTTGGTGTATTCGGTGTGTTAATTGTAACTAGTGTGCCCATGTTGCCTGCTAAGCGAGCTAAGATTGAGATGACCGAGGAATCCTGCAATTTAACCACCCTACAGACTGAGCTTCAAGTTATGCAGGCTGAAGTTGAACCAGTCGAAGTAAAGAAGAATTGCAATCAAAGTAACGAACCGGTATCTTACCGACCTACTTACAGAGCTGTGCTAGCAAAAAAGGGCTATCTGGTCAGGCGAACCTTGGGCAGTGGAAGTTATTCTAAAGTTAAATTAACGTATTGTTTCGGTAAGGACCAGGAAAAGGCCGCTGTGAAGATTGTTGACCGAATAAAGGCCCCAAAAGATTTCCAAACTAAATTCCTACCACGAGAGCTTGACATATGGCCAAAGTTAAATCACCCTCATATTATAACAATGCTAGATTATTTTGATGATGGGAGGAGAGTGTATATGATATTAGAATATGCTGAACATGGTGATGTCTTGCGGTATATTCAAAAATCAGGAGCGCTTAATGACGCTTTATCCAAATGTTGGTCTAAACAGCTCTGTGATGCTGTTCGTTATTTACATGACCATAACATAACCCATCGTGATTTGAAATTGGAGAATCTTCTCCTAGATTCAGATTACACAATCAAACTATGTGATTTTGGTTTCGTGAAAGACGAGTGTATCAAAGACTTTAGTAAGACTTACTGTGGTTCCAAGTCTTACGCAGCACCTGAGATTTTAAAGGGTGAGCCATACGATCCTAAAAAATCCGATATGTGGGCTATTGGGGTGGTACTTTATATATTCATCACAGGGAAAATGCCCTACGATGAAAGTAAGGGAAACGCCGGTGTTTTAGACGAGCAAAGGAAGTTGGATTTTCCGTGGCACAAATACAAAAGGGTCACAGATGACAGTAAAGCGTTGGTGCTATGGTTATTTCAAAACGATTTTAGAAACAGGCCGGATATACATATTGTAATGAACTGTCATTGGCTGAAAACCGCTTTAAAAATAGAAAATATACAACATCTAGCTATAGAAGGTGAAAAACATGGTAAACTACGAAAAAGGGATCACGAAAAAATAAATGAAAAAAGAACTGCAAGTGAAGGGGCTAATGCTGAACCAAGCTGAATATATTGACTTAATTCACCTAATATAATTAGCACCTCTGGTCTGTACGGGATAGATCTATAGATTTTGTAAAGATAAAAGTGATGCTTCATAATTATAATTCATTCACATAATTTTGGTTTTAACCCCCAAGTTCATTCATTCTTTTTCTTTCACTCCAAAGTTTTGGTTCAAACAACTCAAAGGTGGTAAAAATGAAGTACACGTATGACAGTGTTTTCAAAAAAGCCTTTGAATTTTGTACATTCATATTATATTTTTGCCTTACTGTATAATTTAGTATAATAGTCCCCAAGTTAGTTCCTGCTACTGCTATGCACCATCGCTGTCTTTGGTGTAGTTTTTGTATTCATGTAAACTAAAGAAAACACATAGGCCTATACAGTGATTATAAACTTTACTATAGGGCCTACTATTGTTTTACATTTTTAAAATAGAAACCGAATCTATACAGATCATCGAAATTAGGAATTTCATCAAATCAAACTGAATAGTTTAACAACATTATTTTATTAAATAATTTATATATTTAAGTATTACTATTATGACACTAGCATTATATATGAAAGATCTTTCAATTTTGTTTGAATTTTACTATTTTAGACATTTATTTTAGTATTATTTTATAAACTGTATTTTGCGGAGAATGTAATAAAATACAATATTTTATACAACTGTAGTTAGTTACTGGGTATAATCTGTGCTGAGTGATAGTGATAAAATGGACATTTTCTGAATTTGGCGATCTGTCTCATACTAGTCATAGTATATAATTCACAGGTGTGCTTTCCAGTTCCGCGGCGTTCTGTAACATAATTGTCATAATAAACAAAGATGCATTAAACATTGCTGAGTATCAAAGTACAATGCGCAAAGATGAGTGCGCATCAAGTTGCTGGCTGTGTCTATTTATATCGTCTATTGCTATCGACATGACTTACCGCATAAATAATATGTTGTATGGATTTTGACTATGGTATGTTGCGATAGTTTAAAGGGACAATAACACTTTTGCTGGCTTGACAGGTCCTGAAAAAAAATAGCCTTATTCTAACTACAAGATGTTTAAGTGTCCTATACCTGTTGTGTAAATTATCCATTACAACCCATCTTACTTGTCCAGACTGCCAGTCTCCAGAGGGTTCGAAAATATGTTTAAATCCAAGTTGCATTTGAAAGTGCTTACATAAGGCTTTTCAAACCATGTTACAACATGTAGTTGAATTTTTCCAATTTTTAAAATTAGGTTTGTTAAGATGAAATTTGTATCATTTTTTAATTGAAATATTGTAAAATAGTACAAATTGTTGACCAGAATGAAGATTGGAACATATTATTATTCAGTTACAACAAGAGTGAGTGGTATTGGGGCTTTAAATGTACGGAAACTCTATAAAGTATCATATTTGTAAATATTAAATCAACATACATGTAGGTCTACATTTTAATGATTAGTATGTGATAAGCGTTCGAAATAAAATTAAACTTTTACTTGACTGTTTACTCATTAAAAGAGCATTTAATTTCAAGGGAAATAAAACGAATAGGCAATTCAATGACATGTTCTTTAATTAATAAAGCATTACAATCATTAATTTTAAAATATTTTATTTACCGGGGTTTTAATATTTTTTACTGCCTGCTGCCCTACTAACGTGAATAACGAGAAAAGATCTGATTTAATGTTATCTGATTTAAGTTTACAAAAATGTTATCTGAAATATCAAGACTGTAATTTAACCTTTTCCCTTGCAACATATTTCATACCTGATCCCTGACAACTGGATTTATCACACCCGTCCGTATACTAATTATATAGGAATAATACCCGATCCCTGACAAATGGGTTTAATCCACACAGGAGCAGCGTATTTTTTGTAAAAACTCGCTTTTCGGTTTTTGGGATTTGAACAAAACTCTGCCATCTAATCTTCAAGATAGTTGTCGTGCATTGTCGGATTGGTTTATTTTATCGTATATGTATTTTGGTAGAATTTGTGGGGGTCCCCGTTCAATTTATTTTTCTACAGTCCCTGACAACTGGGTGTATCACACCGTGTATCACACCGATATATTTTTTAATAGACATTACAAACAGATGGTAGAGGCAATTTAATTTCAGACAAATACACCTCTTTTTTTATATGCAATATTTGTATCTGAATAGGGATTGGGGAACAGGCATAGCCCATAGCCCCTTTCCCTGTCAGATAAAGATACATGTATTTACATTTAGGTAAAAAGAAAAATAATTAAGATGATAATGAAAATATTATTCAATGTACACGTGCAAGTATGATAATAGTGAAAGAATATTTATAATGAATGGTTATAGTTGTCCCTAGAACCGTCTGGTGATTTCGAAGTTTTAAAAATATTTAGTGAGTCTTCCACGTCGTCAGTTCCGTGCAATAAAACAGTAGTATTTCGATGAATAGTCGATAAGTTATTTATTGTATTGTTACGATTGTCTGAATATAAGGAGTAATTCAATAAAAAATGTTCAGTGTCTTCGAATTGATGTTCACATTTACAGGAGGGGTTGTCAGAAATATGACGTAAAATATTTATGTTCATTTAGATTGCTGCAAGAGAGACGCAGTTTAGAATGAATGATTTGGTTTGTGCGGGATCCAAACGAAAAGAATTTAGGTGGTGATGAATCTTGGGCCATAAGTTTCGAATTTAAAATGTTTAGAGATAATGAATTTTTTTTTTGTGGCTGCACTTAATTTGTACCATTCTCTCATTGACGATGGTATAAAAGAATTATAGAAAATATTTGTTTTACATTTATATTCAGGTAGACATGTGTCTCGGAGATTATAATGAGTGTTTTTTGTCAAGATTAAATCATGAAGGATTAGATGGGGAAAGGCCGTTTATAATTTTATAAATGAATTTTAGTTTATGTATTCTGCGTCTCTCGTTTAGCGTAATAAAATCGGTTTCTTTATATAACAGTCTATGGCTGGTACCAGAGCCATATATATAGAGAGTCTGGCCAACTGACGTCGTGGCCGCCGTTTTGTTACCCATTCTTACGTTGCAGATGGAGCCACAGTACAGCGTTAGACCGATTCATATGTTTTAGATTTGCGCAAATGCATTTTTATGTTCACTCAAGTGTACTGGTAGACAATAAATTGAATAAATCAATTAATCACAATATGTAAGTTTTATTGACAATATTTATTTTAACATTAAAAACACCGCAATAATCCAATATATCGTTTGACTAAAGGTTAAATCGAAAGTATCGAATGATGATTACCTTTAACATTAGAAACTATTTTTTTTTTATTTCTTAGGGTTGTTTACGATTTTGTTTCTGAATTTCAAAAATAAAAAAATAAAAAATGACATTAAAAATACCGCATTCGCAACGATCCAATATATCGTTTGACTGGGGTCGAAAGTATTGCATAATGAATGATTACCTCTGAAATTAGAAACTCATTTTTTATTTTATTATTATGATATGATTTATCTCACACCGAAGGAGGAGGTAGAGAGAGAAATGGGGTTTAACGCCCACTCGTCACAAACTAGGTTATTTCGGGACTAACACATGGTTTAATATTATTTCAATAATTCGCTTGCGCGTAGGGGACTTTTGCAGTTGGAGGAAACCAGAGAAAATCCACGCGGTTGGACAGGCGACTCTACTCCTTGTCACCTACAACCGGTAATTCGAAACCACGCCAGTTGACTCAATGAAAGGCTTTATGATATACGTGCTTTATTACCCCCCCCCCCTCCTCTCGAAACTATCATTATGAAACTGTGTTATTTGTAAACACATCATTATAGTAGTTGTGCCTTTTGCAAATTAGAAATCTTTCGTATTTAATTATTAATTGTGTGTTTCCTTGGGTGTTCGTGTGCTCTAACACGTGCGCTTTAGATCACAAGGTCTGTCATTTAATCAAGCGGCGATGTTTCGATCTAAAGATTTTAGGCGACAAGGAGTATGGTCGCCTTCCAACCTCGTGGGTTTTATACTTGTCCTCTCGTTTCTTTCCATTGCTAGAGACCCCTAAGCACGAGCGAATTATTAAAGGCCTACGTTAGCCCCCCCCCCCTCTCTCTTTCTCTCTCTCTCTGTCTCTCTCTCTCTCTCTCTCTACCTCTCTCTCCGTGGGAACAAATCCGAGGAAGTTGTTTATATACTATTTTTATTCAGGAGCACGTGGACGCCATTACGTTACCCATCTGAATAGAATCGTCTGCATAGTAGCCTACAATTTGACGTGTTTTAAATGAAATAATTGGTCTGTTGTGTGAATGTTAAATGACACACAAGAGATGGGCAAGGGATATATATGCACAGGTTCCTAAAAAATGCAAAATGCATATTCACGTCATTGGTTTTTTTTTTTTTTTTGACGAATGAATATTCGAAAATTTGTTATGAACTTGAGAAAGCCACTTTGACATAGGCCTAGCCTGAGTTAAGTACCCGGTACGATAGAGGTTTTTTCGATTTAAATTTCGTCTGTATGGAATAAAATATTGCGGTTTGGGTTAATTTGTATATGTTTAATGAATTCATTCATTAGTGAATTTTCGAAAAAAGAAAATTCGAATATTTTAACTAAGATACTTAGTAATGATATGGGCCTATAATTTCCGCAGTCTGAAGGGTCACCCTTTTTTAATATGGCAGTTACATTGGCAAATGTCCAGATATTCGGTACTTTTTTCGATACGAGGGAGTTTATTTTAGTATCCCACTGACGTCATCGGGTCCATTGGCTTTCGAGGAGTCAATAGTAGTAATTATTTTTTCAACTTCCTTCTGACTAAGGGTAATATTAGTTAGAGAGTTGGGTATTCTTTCTAGTGCAGGAAGTGGTGCATTCTTACTATTTATGTTAAGGCAGTTACATTTGTCGGATGAAGTGCGGTTTACTCATAGAGGAGGTAGATCATTGCTAGTGCCAGCACGATTATTTTTTCAAAAATGAGTTGACAAGGCCCTACCAGTTTTTGCTTCCAAAGTTATTGCAATTATTGATTTTATTATCGATTTTGTCAAAAAATTCCTTTTTGCAATTTCTGATTAGGTTTATATATTCATTTCGGTATCAGGACATTTGCCACCTCGACAATAACCACCCAGACTTCTGTCACCGGATCTTTATCACCCTGACTGTTACCGACAAAGGACATCTGCCACCCGGACTGTTACCGACATAGGTCATCTGCCATCCTAGGACATCTGCCACCCGGATTTTTACCACCCGGACTGTTACCGACATGAGGCATCTGCCACCCTAGGACATCTGCCACCCAGATTTTTACCACCCGGAGTGTTACCGACATAGGACATGTGCCACCCGAGGACCAGCCAAAGCCTATTAGTGAAAAAGAAGACCGGTAAGTGAGTGGGCCAACCAACAAAATATTGTCTGTTTCATATAAAAGGACCATTTTGTCACTGGATTGAGGGGGTGAACAATTTCGATCCCTTACAGAAGGATCCAGAGTATAATTCAATTGCTCAGTCAAACGTCATCAGTACCATTGTCTACCAAACAAAACAGCTTTTGGCATAAGACAAGTCATTTTTAAAAAAAAATAATTCTTACATGAGGAATCAACAATTCGGGCTACAGTGACTAATTACATAACCTGGAATCAACACAAAAAATCCCGTCGCATATCTGTGACTGAAATCAAAGCGACGGTGAACTGGCACCATTTTGGCTGCAAGGACTTATTACATAACCTGGAATCAACACAAAAAAAAACATCGCGCACTGTAAATAATTATTTACGACCTAACCCATCGCACACCAGTGACTGAAATCAAAGCGACGGTGACCTGGCACCAATTCGGGCTGCAGTGACTAATTACATAACCTGGAATCAACACAGAAAAAAAACCCCATCGCACACCTGCGACTGAAATCAAAGCGACAGTGACCTGGTACCAATTTTGGCTGCAGTGACTAATAACCTAATACATTTCTTATTAGAACTGTTCTTTCAAAATCAGGTAGCAGTGGCGTTAACATAAAAGGCTTTGCCAAACACAAAGGCACCAGTAACACCTTGAGAGTAAATTATTGACAATAGTGGCATATTATCATATAATCGTTCTTCACTTCCTAAATTACAACATGAACTACAATACTGTAAAGTTGGTCCTACCAAGTTGATCCTATCCGGATCTTAGCCCGTGCGACCACAGTCGGTTTGGAACGGAATTGGTCATTGACTATGGAAGTTTCAGAGGGACGCCTACATCCGTGTGAACGTATAATTATGTGCAGGCGTGCCCCTGGAACTTCTAATCGTCCCAGCCAATTGTGGTCACAGGGACCGCGGTCCCATAGGAGACGTTATTGTAAATGGGCAAATTTAAACAGTTTCCATTTATTGGGCAAGCTAGGCTGTGCTGGTGGAGAGAGTGTTCTTAAGAATACTAACACAGACTCACTAACACAACAATATGTAGGCATCATCTCAGTCAGTTCCAATGAATCAGATACAACAGACCTTAGCCTCTCAGTTCTTTCATGGCAAGATCGATAGTTAAAATTGTGTGCTATTTCTCTAAGGAATGCGATGATATCTCGGTTTGCGTAGTCTTCCACAATGTTACTTATGCGCTGCAGGACGTCTCGGTAAACAGCCCTCAGCTGACGAGGATTTTGACCAGCCCGATCTTGGACCATCTCCACATGCGTCAAGGTATTTCCAGAAATTTGAATAACAAACTGCGATATCAGCTTGTAGTCAACGATGCCACCCCTCGACGTTGTTATTTGTTCGTGGCAGGGTTTGGAGGGTGCGTTCATGCATGTTCCACATTTTAATTGCAAACAGTGGATTCCTTCGACCGTTGCCATTGTTTCTTTCTTCTCCAATGTACGTTGATACAAAGTATTGGAGAATAGGTGCAGCATTGACAGGCGGGTAAACTTGGAGCTCCTTGAAAGATTGGAAAACAACATCAGGAGGCACAAATGCTAAGGCATGGATCATTCTAAGTTGAATAGCGAATTCAGCGTCTGTCTGGTAGGCATTTGCTAGCCCATGAGCCTGAATCTGAAATGAAAGGTTAACATGATAGGCGCCCTTTTTGTCATATGGGAGGCATATGGGACCGCATTTTAAAGGCCTACAATCCCCATATTGTATAAACTCTGTAAAGCAAGCCAACCGGTCGAATAACTACAGTATGGGATTAATTTTGCGAAAGGGTTTGCCAATTTTTTTGATTAATAAAATACGCGTTTTTTTTACCTTTTTGAACTTTGCGCCATGCACATAAAACCATGACGTGGCTAGATGTTCCACATCTTGAATATTATTTTCTGTTTAAGATCAATTACAATAAATGTGTACATACTTTCTCTAACTCTCTCTCCCTCCCCCACTCTCTCTTTTTATAATTATGATTGTGAGGAATGGTTTGGGGAAAATTAACCATCCAAAAAATTTAATTGAAGCTACCATTAAATGTAAGAATATATCTAGGTGAAATATTTTAACCACTTATTTATATAAAAATTACAATTATAAATGAATTGACCGAAGAAAATAAAGCGTCTGGTCAATGTTTCCAAGAATCTGTGCATCATTTCTGGGAATAATGTGAAGGGCAGGGGACTGCTGTTTCATCGAACCCAGATTTTTCGAATCACTAACATGGAAATGTGTCAGAGAACCAGAGCCTCATTTCTTGGAATCACCTTCAAACAAAACATCACATGTTTTGGTGGATGTTTTTGGTAGGATATCCAAAGGAGGTGTCTGTTGATTTATTGATGGAACTCTGTTTCCCGATATTCTGAGGTTCGCTTTTTAAAATTTTATATGATACTGAATAAAACACACGAAAAAGAACATTAAAACTTGCTTTATTGATGGTACTCTGTTTCCCGATATTCTGAGGTTCGCTTTTTAAAATTTTATATGATACTGGATAAAACACGCAAAAAGAGACATTAAAACTTTCGAAGGTCCATTTCATGCATCTGAATATCTCTCTATTTCTATCTCTCCTTCCTTCTAGACCCCCTCCCCTCCCCTTTCTCCCCCGCATGTACCCACACAATGGCATGCACATATATTCGTTCACTCAGACAATTTCGGTTTTGTAGAGAAGAATGAAAAAAAATAAAGGAAGAAAGAGAAAGAAAGAAAGAGAAAGAAAGAAAGACAGAGAAAGAAAGACATTCAGAAAAAGAAAGGAAGAAAAAAAGACAGAGAAATATGTGGGTGTAGGGGGGTGCAGCTTCAAACAAAACATCACTGTCATGAATATGTTTGCAAGAATTCATATCAAATTTTCATGGGAAATGTTTATAGATTTGCATGGCAAAAGTCTGGGGGGGTAAACATCCAGAAGGCAACTGTCCGGGTGGCAAACATCCAGGCGGCAAATGTCCTCGGGTGGCACATGTCCTGTGTTGGCAAAAGTCCGGGTGGCAAATGTCCGGGGGTGGCACATGTCCTATGTTGGCAAAAGTCAGGATGGTAAACATCCGGGTGGCAAATGTCATGGGGTGGTATAAATCCTATGGCATAAGTCCGGATGGCAAATGTCCCAGAGTCATTAGTTCTAAATGTATGCCAATCTGATTCTAAATTTCTTTTAACCGCCTTTTGATGTATTTTATTTTTCTTTTCTTTCTACTCAACTTACGAATTGCATTGTCTAGCCATGATTGATCTTTGGGTCTGATAATTACTGTTTAATTAGGAATGTGTTTTTTCGCTAGCCTTGTCAGCTCACTTGTGAAGTTAACGGTGCGAGGGCCTTGGTACCAAAAGATAGGGGGTCCGGGGACGGGATGGGGGGTGCGCCCCGGCCTTTCGATAGTATGAAATTTGTCAATTCCGAGAAAGCTGTTAAGAGCGCCTCGAGTATTCCAAATTCTAACCTAAAACCCTTAAAATAGATGATAATGAAAGGGACAAAGGCCTGATTATTCACAATCTTGGTATCATGGGCAATTCCCTTGTAGACATCTGGCCAAGGCATGCACTGATAGCTGATAAGGTGAGTACGACCTAACCCATCGCACACCAGTGACTGAAATCAAAGCGACGGTGACCTGGCACCAATTCGGGCTGCAGTGACTAATTACATAACCTGGAATCAACACAGAAAAAAAACCCCATCGCACACCTGCGACTGAAATCAAAGCGACAGTGACCTGGTACCAATTTTGGCTGCAGTGACTAATAACCTAATACATTTCTTATTAGAACTGTTCTTTCAAAATCAGGTAGCAGTGGCGTTAACATAAAAGGCTTTGCCAAACACAAAGGCACCAGTAACACCTTGAGAGTAAATTATTGACAATAGTGGCATATTATCATATAATCGTTCTTCACTTCCTAAATTACAACATGAACTACAATACTGTAAAGTTGGTCCTACCAAGTTGATCCTATCCGGATCTTAGCCCGTGCGACCACAGTCGGTTTGGAACGGAATTGGTCATTGACTATGGAAGTTTCAGAGGGACGCCTACATCCGTGTGAACGTATAATTATGTGCAGGCGTGCCCCTGGAACTTCTAATCGTCCCAGCCAATTGTGGTCACAGGGACCGCGGTCCCATAGGAGACGTTATTGTAAATGGGCAAATTTAAACAGTTTCCATTTATTGGGCAAGCTAGGCTGTGCTGGTGGAGAGAGTGTTCTTAAGAATACTAACACAGACTCACTAACACAACAATATGTAGGCATCATCTCAGTCAGTTCCAATGAATCAGATACAACAGACCTTAGCCTCTCAGTTCTTTCATGGCAAGATCGATAGTTAAAATTGTGTGCTATTTCTCTAAGGAATGCGATGATATCTCGCTTTGCGTAGTCTTCCACAATGTTACTTATGCGCTGCAGGACGTCTCGGTAAACAGCCCTCAGCTGACGAGGATTTTGACCAGCCCGATCTTGGACCATCTCCACATGCGTCAAGGTATTTCCAGAAATTTGAATAACAAACTGCGATATCAGCTTGTAGTCAACGATGCCACCCCTCGACGTTGTTATTTGTTCGTGGCAGGGTTTGGAGGGTGCGTTCATGCATGTTCCACATTTTAATTGCAAACAGTGGATTCCTTCGACCGTTGCCATTGTTTCTTTCTTCTCCAATGTACGTTGATACAAAGTATTGGAGAATAGGTGCAGCATTGACAGGCGGGTAAACTTGGAGCTCCTTGAAAGATTGGAAAACAACATCAGGAGGCACAAATGCTAAGGCATGGATCATTCTAAGTTGAATAGCGAATTCAGCGTCTGTCTGGTAGGCATTTGCTAGCCCATGAGCCTGAATCTGAAATGAAAGGTTAACATGAGAGGCGCCCTTTTTGTCATATGGGAGGCATATGGGACCGCATTTTAAAGGCCTACAATCCCCATATTGTATAAACTCTGTAAAGCAAGCCAACCGGTCGAATAACTACAGTATGGGATTAATTTTGCGAAAGGGTTTGCCAATTTTTTTGATTAATAAAATACGCGTTTTTTTTACCTTTTCGAACTTTGCGCCATGCACATAAAACCATGACGTGGCTAGATGTTCCACATCTTGAATATTATTTTCTGTTTAAGATCAATTACAATAAATGTGTACATACTTTCTCTAACTCTCTCTCCCTCCCCCACTCTCTCTTTTTATAATTATGATTGTGAGGAATGGTTTGGGGAAAATTAACCATCCAAAAAATTTAATTGAAGCTACCATTAAATGTAAGAATATATCTAGGTGAAATATTTTAACCACTTATTTATATAAAAATTACAATTATAAATGAATTGACCGAAGAAAATAAAGCGTCTGGTCAATGTTTCCAAGAATCTGTGCATCATTTCTGGGAATAATGTGAAGGGCAGGGGACTGCTGTTTCATCGAACCCAGATTTTTCGAATCACTAACATGGAAATGTGTCAGAGAACCAGAGCCTCATTTCTTGGAATCACCTTCAAACAAAACATCACATGTTTTGGTGGATGTTTTTGGTAGGATATCCAAAGGAGGTGTCTGTTGATTTATTGATGGAACTCTGTTTCCCGATATTCTGAGGTTCGCTTTTTAAAATTTTATATGATACTGAATAAAACACACGAAAAAAAACATTAAAACTTGCTTTATTGATGGTACTCTGTTTCCCGATATTCTGAGGTTCGCTTTTTAAAATTTTATATGATACTGGATAAAACACGCAAAAAGAGACATTAAAACTTTCGAAGGTCCATTTCATGCATCTGAATATCTCTCTATTTCTATCTCTCCTTCCTTCTAGACCCCCTCCCCTCCCCTTTCTCCCCCGCATGTACCCACACAAGGGCATGCACATATATTCGTTCACTCAGACAATTTCGGTTTTGTAGAGAAGAATGAAAAAAAATAAAGGAAGAAAGAGAAAGAAAGAAAGAGAAAGAAAGAAAGACAGAGAAAGAAAGACATTCAGAAAAAGAAAGGAAGAAAAAAAGACAGAGAAATATGTGGGTGTAGGGGGGTGCAGCTTCAAACAAAACATCACTGTCATGAATATGTTTGCAAGAATTCATATCAAATTTTCATGGGAAATGTTTATAGATTTGCATGGCAAAAGTCTGGGGGGGGTAAACATCCAGAAGGCAACTGTCCGGGTGGCAAACATCCAGGCGGCAAATGTCCTCGGGTGGCACATGTCCTGTGTTGGCAAAAGTCCGGGTGGCAAATGTCCGGGGGTGGCACATGTCCTATGTTGGCAAAAGTCAGGATGGTAAACATCCGGGTGGCAAATGTCATGGGGTGGTATAAATCCGATGGCATAAGTCCGGATGGCAAATGTCCCAGAGTCATTAGTTCTAAATGTATGCCAATCTGATTCTAAATTTCTTTTAACCGCCTTTTGATGTATTTTATTTTTCTTTTCTTTCTACTCAACTTACGAATTGCATTGTCTAGCCATGATTGATCTTTGGGTCTGATAATTACTGTTTAATTAGGAATGTGTTTTTTCGCTAGCCTTGTCAGCTCACTTGTGAAGTTAACGGTGCGAGGGCCTTGGTACCAAAAGATAGGGGGTCCGGGGACGGGATGGGGGGTGCGCCCCGGCCTTTCGATAGTATGAAATTTGTCAATTCCGAGAAAGCTGTTAAGAGCGCCTCGAGTATTCCAAATTCTAACCTAAAACCCTTAAAATAGATGATAATGAAAGGGACAAAGGCCTGATTATTCACAATCTTGGTATCATGGGCAATTCCCTTGTAGACATCTGGCCAAGGCATGCACTGATAGCTGATAAGGTGAGTACGACCTAACCCATCGCACACCAGTGACTGAAATCAAAGCGACGGTGACCTGGCACCAATTCGGGCTGCAGTGACTAATTACATAACCTGGAATCAACACAGAAAAAAAACCCCATCGCACACCTGCGACTGAAATCAAAGCGACAGTGACCTGGTACCAATTTTGGCTGCAGTGACTAATAACCTAATACATTTCTTATTAGAACTGTTCTTTCAAAATCAGGTAGCAGTGGCGTTAACATAAAAGGCTTTGCCAAACACAAAGGCACCAGTAACACCTTGAGAGTAAATTATTGACAATAGTGGCATATTATCATATAATCGTTCTTCACTTCCTAAATTACAACATGAACTACAATACTGTAAAGTTGGTCCTACCAAGTTGATCCTATCCGGATCTTAGCCCGTGCGACCACAGTCGGTTTGGAACGGAATTGGTCATTGACTATGGAAGTTTCAGAGGGACGCCTACATCCGTGTGAACGTATAATTATGTGCAGGCGTGCCCCTGGAACTTCTAATCGTCCCAGCCAATTGTGGTCACAGGGACCGCGGTCCCATAGGAGACGTTATTGTAAATGGGCAAATTTAAACAGTTTCCATTTATTGGGCAAGCTAGGCTGTGCTGGTGGAGAGAGTGTTCTTAAGAATACTAACACAGACTCACTAACACAACAATATGTAGGCATCATCTCAGTCAGTTCCAATGAATCAGATACAACAGACCTTAGCCTCTCAGTTCTTTCATGGCAAGATCGATAGTTAAAATTGTGTGCTATTTCTCTAAGGAATGCGATGATATCTCGCTTTGCGTAGTCTTCCACAATGTTACTTATGCGCTGCAGGACGTCTCGGTAAACAGCCCTCAGCTGACGAGGATTTTGACCAGCCCGATCTTGGACCATCTCCACATGCGTCAAGGTATTTCCAGAAATTTGAATAACAAACTGCGATATCAGCTTGTAGTCAACGATGCCACCCCTCGACGTTGTTATTTGTTCGTGGCAGGGTTTGGAGGGTGCGTTCATGCATGTTCCACATTTTAATTGCAAACAGTGGATTCCTTCGACCGTTGCCATTGTTTCTTTCTTCTCCAATGTACGTTGATACAAAGTATTGGAGAATAGGTGCAGCATTGACAGGCGGGTAAACTTGGAGCTCCTTGAAAGATTGGAAAACAACATCAGGAGGCACAAATGCTAAGGCATGGATCATTCTAAGTTGAATAGCGAATTCAGCGTCTGTCTGGTAGGCATTTGCTAGCCCATGAGCCTGAATCTGAAATGAAAGGTTAACATGAGAGGCGCCCTTTTTGTCATATGGGAGGCATATGGGACCGCATTTTAAAGGCCTACAATCCCCATATTGTATAAACTCTGTAAAGCAAGCCAACCGGTCGAATAACTACAGTATGGGATTAATTTTGCGAAAGGGTTTGCCAATTTTTTTGATTAATAAAATACGCGTTTTTTTTACCTTTTCGAACTTTGCGCCATGCACATAAAACCATGACGTGGCTAGATGTTCCACATCTTGAATATTATTTTCTGTTTAAGATCAATTACAATAAATGTGTACATACTTTCTCTAACTCTCTCTCCCTCCCCCACTCTCTCTTTTTATAATTATGATTGTGAGGAATGGTTTGGGGAAAATTAACCATCCAAAAAATTTAATTGAAGCTACCATTAAATGTAAGAATATATCTAGGTGAAATATTTTAACCACTTATTTATATAAAAATTACAATTATAAATGAATTGACCGAAGAAAATAAAGCGTCTGGTCAATGTTTCCAAGAATCTGTGCATCATTTCTGGGAATAATGTGAAGGGCAGGGGACTGCTGTTTCATCGAACCCAGATTTTTCGAATCACTAACATGGAAATGTGTCAGAGAACCAGAGCCTCATTTCTTGGAATCACCTTCAAACAAAACATCACATGTTTTGGTGGATGTTTTTGGTAGGATATCCAAAGGAGGTGTCTGTTGATTTATTGATGGAACTCTGTTTCCCGATATTCTGAGGTTCGCTTTTTAAAATTTTATATGATACTGAATAAAACACACGAAAAAAAACATTAAAACTTGCTTTATTGATGGTACTCTGTTTCCCGATATTCTGAGGTTCGCTTTTTAAAATTTTATATGATACTGGATAAAACACGCAAAAAGAGACATTAAAACTTTCGAAGGTCCATTTCATGCATCTGAATATCTCTCTATTTCTATCTCTCCTTCCTTCTAGACCCCCTCCCCTCCCCTTTCTCCCCCGCATGTACCCACACAAGGGCATGCACATATATTCGTTCACTCAGACAATTTCGGTTTTGTAGAGAAGAATGAAAAAAAATAAAGGAAGAAAGAGAAAGAAAGAAAGAGAAAGAAAGAAAGACAGAGAAAGAAAGACATTCAGAAAAAGAAAGGAAGAAAAAAAGTCAGAGAAATATGTGGGTGTAGGGGGGTGCAGCTTCAAACAAAACATCACTGTCATGAATATGTTTGCAAGAATTCATATCAAATTTTCATGGGAAATGTTTATAGATTTGCATGGCAAAAGTCTGGGGGGGTAAACATCCAGAAGGCAACTGTCCGGGTGGCAAACATCCAGGCGGCAAATGTCCTCGGGTGGCACATGTCCTGTGTTGGCAAAAGTCCGGGTGGCAAATGTCCGGGGGTGGCACATGTCCTATGTTGGCAAAAGTCAGGATGGTAAACATCCGGGTGGCAAATGTCATGGGGTGGTATAAATCCGATGGCATAAGTCCGGATGGCAAATGTCCCAGAGTCATTAGTTCTAAATGTATGCCAATCTGATTCTAAATTTCTTTTAACCGCCTTTTGATGTATTTTATTTTTCTTTTCTTTCTACTCAACTTACGAATTGCATTGTCTAGCCATGATTGATCTTTGGGTCTGATAATTACTGTTTAATTAGGAATGTGTTTTTTCGCTAGCCTTGTCAGCTCACTTGTGAAGTTAACGGTGCGAGGGCCTTGGTACCAAAAGATAGGGGGTCCGGGGACGGGATGGGGGGTGCGCCCCGGCCTTTCGATAGTATGAAATTTGTCAATTCCGAGAAAGCTGTTAAGAGCGCCTCGAGTATTCCAAATTCTAACCTAAAACCCTTAAAATAGATGATAATGAAAGGGACAAAGGCCTGATTATTCACAATCTTGGTATCATGGGCAATTCCCTTGTAGACATCTGGCCAAGGCATGCACTGATAGCTGATAAGGTGAGTACGAGAGCCGGTTCGCGACCGACCAGAGCTCAGAAAATCGATATTAAAATCGCAAAAATTAAAACAATTATCTACACTATCGCATATTGACCTAGCAATCGAATCGGAAATTTTAGTGTTTTGTTCGGCAGTAGAACTTGGAGGTCTATAAAAGGTACTTATTAAAATAGTTTTATTTGGGGTATTTAATTGTAACCATATGCACTCTGTACCGTCGACTTCCAGGTCAGGCCTTCTTTTCACAGAAAGTGTGCCCTGTACGTAAGCCATAATACCCCCACCATGTCCGCACGTCCTGTAATTTCTCATAGGTGCGTGGAAAGAGCTTGCTAATAATGTGCTGGTGCCTACTGATTTATGATTCGGTTAAGAGGATAACGTCAAATTTTTCAGAGAGTTCAGCTGCTAAAATATCAACTTTTTGACCGAGGCTCCTTATATTCAGATGGACGAGAGACAACTTGCGGGGAGGGCCAGGATTGCTTTCGATATCACAGGGTCATAAATATAATATTTGGGACATAATGAAAAAATAACCAACAACACGCAAAACTATAAACAACAGACAAATAAACATAATTACTTGGTGATGTACATTGAAAATAATTTTGAGTATTTACTTACATATGTTAGAAAAAAATATAAATATTTACAATAATATTGGTAATCACATCTATATACATATTTACAAATAAAACATCGAAAATCACGTAACGGTATTGATGCTGTGCTGTGCGTGGATTGTTAGATATAAAAAGAACCAGCAAGTAAAAAATACTTCATTATTTCTATTTTTAAAACGTACTTGAATTATAGATCCGATATACTACGGGCCATGCTCACTTTTCTGCATATGAACTGATATTTGATGTTATTATTATGTAACATTGTAATTTATATCTATATTTGATAATATACTGTTCTTTAGGCCAAATTTGCATTTTTAATTTAAAATCGTACGGTTTTTGTTTCAAAAATATCACTAAAAGTGCAATTTCCAAACAAGCGATTTCGTGCAATAAACCAGTTATGTCCCTTGGTTACTTGTTCAAACGTGCAATAAACGAGTTATGTCCCTTTGTTACTACTTCCAAACTTGCTCGGAAATCGCATTTCGAGGTGTATTTTGACATAAAAACGTTACGACTGTAAATTAATGTGACAATTTGGCAAATATCGATATAAATTATTGTTTTATAATTTGAAATAATGGTGGATTTGGGTGGATTTAGGTAGATTTGGGTGGATTTGGGTCGATTGTAGTAACTAGTAGAGATATGGGATCTATAATTTATGTACATTTTAAAAATAGAAATAATGAAGTAAAATAAATAAATATAGGAAAGTTGTCTCAAATATTTCCAGTCGTTACCTTAAGTACAATTATAACAAAAAAATAATCTAATATCAGCTCATACGACACTTCTTAATAAAACAATAGCCAAACCTCCTACCGGAAGTTACTAACAGTAACTTGCGATGTATAACATAAACGACCAGTCGGACTTCCTTCTAGTACAGTTCTATGATGACACTTACTGACAGTATTATGTATGTAGCAGAAGTTTTGACAGCAAACAAACTATCCAGCAATCCAGGTCGTGGGTAATGTTGCACAGACTAGTTGACTCCAATTAACAAGACAACAGTTTATTACAGGACAAAATACACATCATACACATAACAGAAACACCTAAGACAGGTGCTTTTGCATCTCAACAGCTTCATCCGCACTTAACACCAAATCAGCTACCCGTTCCTTGACAGCATCTGCATCATCATCCACATTTCTATTTACCAGTACATCATGAGTACCCGAGTCGTCAGCTATTCCATATTCATTACCAGTGTAACCAACTGCATCACATGGGACTACATTCTCATTGTGGAAATCATTTTCCTGTTCACCATTATCAATGAGGTTTTCATTCAAAAAACCACGATCGTCAACTTCAAGATAGTCAAGAAGCGGATAAGAGAGAGAGAGAGAGAAATGGGGTTGAACGTCCACTCAACACAACTAGGTCATTTCGGGACTAACATATGGTTTAATTTTATTTCAATAATTCGCTTGCGCGTAGGGGTCTTTAGCAGTGGGAGGAAACCGGAGTGCCACGAGGCTGAGATGGCGCCTCTATCTCCATGCCACATACGCTCACACCACAGCCACAAGCCAGAGGTGGCCGGCCAGCTAGAGGTCGAAGCGAGGCACTCTAGACAAGTAGGCCATCCCAACCCCCTAATGACAAAGCAGGTCAGCCTATTAATTTATACCTATCGTTAGCTTACCCCAAACTGTTTAACACTAATCTACGACTAAAAGACAATCAGGGTAATAAATATAAACAACCATAATAATAACAATAATAATACCGACAAAGACAAAATCTATGACAACAGATAATTAGAACTTGGCAGTAAAAACAATAATAACTAGACCTGCAAGCAGCACTGAATCGGCTTTCAGGAATCAGTCAGGAAGTATGTCATAAAATAACCCATTCATCGAGCTAGAAAACGATACTTTAATTGTTTTGATTCAGTGACACCCGGCTGAGAAATAGCGGCTATTGCAAGAGTACCAATTTTTAACTGTATTTTTTTTTTAATTTGTTTGTGTTTTTTTTCCAAAATACCTGATATTTTTTCGACTACTTCTGGATTTTGGTTCATTGTCGGAATGGGTCTGACAAGTTGTTTGGATGGATATCTTTCGGTAGTTGTTTGTAAAAATGATAAATAAAAGAACATTTTCAATAATTTAACGATTTCTACACCTTTTTTCAAAGATTGAGGCCATTTTTTGACCTTTTATGTTATTTCAAACCTTTCCCTTTTGGATTCACGCCAAAGACCACCGATAGGACTCTGAGTCGTTTTCGAGAAAAAGGCGTCTCAAAAGGCTCCAAAAACGGAAAATACTAGATTTTAGGCGGACCCTAAATTGTTTTCTAACCATTGAAATCGTACCATTGAGATGCCATATAATAGTCTAATAATATGGCTATCCAAAGCCAATTTACTTCTTCTGGTCCGCGGTAATATCTGACCGAGAAATTCAGCGCAATTTTTTTAAACATTTTTTTTCAATTTTTGAATACTTCCGGTATGGTGATTAGTGTAGAGATGGTTTTAATGCCCGATTTGGGCAATTAAATAGCCACGAGGTTTTGTAAGGATATATTACATTATCTAATCAGATAAAATACACCTGAGAAATCCTATGTTCAAAAGTGCCCAAAATGCAAAAATATCAAAATATCGAAAATTAAATTTAATTTTTTCAATACATATTAAACATCGTCAGAATCGGAATTAGGTCAGCTATCTGAATGTGGAAACATTTTTTGAATATCTTTTAAAAAAAAATAAAATATAGAGCATTTTCAAAATTTTTACGATTTTTCGACTTTTTTCGATTTTCAGTCCCTTTTATATCATATTCCAGACATTTCAAAGTCTTATTGGATAGCTTCATGCACAAAACCTCTAACGGGACTCTTGACAGAAAAAGTTTTAAACAAATTGTAGGTTAAGTTTTCGAAATACAGGCGTCCAAAACGCGCCAAATTAGAAAATAATTGATTTTCAGCGTGCAAAATTTTTGCTTCCTGCTCGTCGTATCCATACGAATTTGGTATCATACGATACTGAACTCCCATGCAACTGAACGATACCTTAATCGATTTAATCCGTGGATATCAGACGGAGAAATCATGTTTTCCCCAAAAGCATTCATTTTTTGCGTTTTTTTCAAAATATCGGACAATATTTTTGACTCCTTCCGGTTTATGGATGTTTGTCGAAATAGTTTTATCAGTTGGTATTGGACTATCACTCCACGTTCCAGAAGTTTCAGAAACGTCAATTCTGCCATAAAAATAGGATATCATATGATACTGCAATTCTCGGCAACCCAACGATATCTTAATCGTTTTAATCCGTTAATATCGGACTGAGAATTCATGTTTTTCCCAAAAGCATTCATTTTTTGCGTTTTTTTCAAAATATCGGCCATTATTTCGACTACTTCCGGTTTATAGATGTTTGTCGAAATAGCTTTATACGTTAGTTTTGAACTATAACTTCATGTTCCAGAAGTTTCAGAAACGTCTATTCGGTCGTAAAACGAAACTCGAGCGCACAATATGGGCAGAAAATTCGAAAAAAATCGAAAAATATAGGGCGATAACTCGGAATGAAACTTATATTTCTGGAATCGGATGGTCTTCAGGTATCTAAAAATGTAGGTCAAATTTGAAAATTATGAAAAATAACAAAAATGGTCTCTTAAATAACATTTTTCATTTTTCGAACGCAAGAAGTCAGCGACGAATTTTCGAAATTCCAAAATTTTCAACTGCTATCGTCTGAGAAAAGACTAAGGGCTTCCAAAATTTTAATAACTGAATACATATTATACATTTTTAAATTCGACATTAGGTAAGATATCTAAATATCATAAAGTTTTTTGAAAATGAGTAAAAATAAAAAAATAATAGAGTATTTTCCAAATTTTCACGATTTTTCGACTTTTTTCGATTTTCAGTTCGTTATTTGACCTAATACGGATATTTCAAAGTCTAAACGGACTGTTTCATACACAAGACTACCAAAAGGTATCTTGATAGAGAAAGTTTAAGAAAAATCATTGGAGCAGTTTTCGAGATACAGGCGTTCAAAAACACTCCAAATCAGAAAATACTTGATTTTTAGCGTGCTATATTTTACTTCCTGTTCATGTTATCTGTAATAATAGGATATCATATGAAACTGCAATTCTCGGGCAACCCAACGATATCTTAATCGATTTAATCCGTTGATATCGAACTGAGAATTCATGTTTTTCCCAAAAGCATTCATTTTTTGCGTTTTTTTCAAAATATCGGCCATTATTTCGACTACTTCCGGTTTATAGATGTTTGTCGAAATAGCTTTATACGTTAGTTTTGAACTATAACTTCATGTTCCAGGAGTTTCAGAAACGTCGATTCGGCCGTAAAACGAAACTCGAGCTCACAAAATGGGCCGAAAATTCGAAAAAAATCAAAAAATAAAGGGTGATAACTCGGAATGAAACTTATATTTCTGGAATCGGATGGTCTTTAGGTATCCAAAAATGTAGGTCAAATTTGAAAATTTTGAAAAATGACAAAAATTGTCTCTTAAATTTTGTTTTTTTAATTTTCGAACAACAATAGTCCCATAGGAATTTTCGAAATTGAAAAATGTGAGATAGCCATTTCCTTAGGAAAGATTCGGGGTTTACAAAAATGTCATTTGTATGAAAATAGGTACAGAATTAATGAATCTACAGCTGTTTTTTGATTTTATGACACCGTACAAAATTCGGCCACTTCCGGTCCGCGCAGAAGTTTCAAATATAGATCACATGTTGCGAACACATGGTTTAATGATAGAAAATGAGGTTCTAGATCGATATCTGTTACAGGCACTGAGAAATAGGCTCCCCGAAAAAAAAATTAATAATAAATAATAATAACTAGACCTGCAAGCAGCACTGAATCGGCTTTCAGGAATCAGACAGGAAGTATGTCATAAAATAGCCTATTCATCGAGCTACAAAACGATACTTTAATTGTTTTGATTCAGTGACACCTGGCTGAGAAATGCAGATTTTTACAAAAGTACCAATTTTTTACTTTTTTAAAAAAAAAATTGTGTTTTTTTCCCAAATATCTGATATTTTTTCGACTACTTTTGGATTTTGGATTATTATCGGAATAGTTTTAGCAAGTTGTTTGAATAGATATCTTTCTGTACCAGAAATGTAAGAAACATCTATTAAGTAGTTGTTTGTAAAAAAGATAAATAAAAGAACATTTTCGATAATTTAACGATTTTTCTACTTTATCAAAGATTGAGGACATTTTATGACACCTTTAATTATTTCAAACCTTTTCCTTTTTGATTCACGCCACAGACCACAGATAGGAGTCTGAGTAATAAAGGTTTTAAAAAAATCGCAGTAGTCGTTTTCGAGAAAAGGGTGTCTCAAAAGGCTCCAAAAACGAAAAATACTAGATTTTCGGCGTAACATCATTTATTTACTAACCATCGAAATCGTACCATTGAGATACCATATGATAGTCCATTAATGGGGCCATCTAAAGACTTTTTATTTCTTTTGGGCCGGTAATATCTGATGGAGAAATCCAGCTTTTTGCAAGAACGACATTTTTATACCTTTTTTTTTATCATTTTTTGAATACTTCCGGTATGGTGATTATTATCGAGATAGTTTTAAAAACCGGTTTAGGCAATTAAATAGCGACAGAGTTCTGTAATGATATATTACAATATATGATCAGATAAAATGCCCCTGAGAAATCCTATGTTTAAAAGTGCCAAAAATGCAAAAATGTTAAAATATCAAAAATTAAATTCCAATAACTGAATACATATTATACATTTTTGGATTCGACATTAGATCAGATATCTAAATATCATAAAGTTTTTTGAAAATCAGTAAAAATAAAAAGATAATAGAATATTTTCCACAAGACTACCAAAAGGTATCTTGATAGAGAAAGTTTAAGAAAAATCATTGGAGCAGTTTTCGAGATACAGGCGTTCAAAAACGCTCCAAATCAGAAAATACTTGATTTTCAGCGTGCCATATTTTACTTCCTGTTCATGTTATCTGTAATAATAGGATATCATATGATATTGCAAATCTCGGGCAACCCAACGATATCTTAATCGATTTAATCCGTTGATATCGGACTGAGAATTCATGTTTTTCCCAATAGCATTCATTTTTTGCGTTTTTTTTCAAAATATCGGCCATTATTTCGACTACTTCCGGTTTATAGATGTTTGTCGAAATAGCTTTATACGTTAGTTTTGAACTATAACTTCATGTTCCAGGAGTTTTAGAAACGTCGATTTGGCCGTAAAACGAAACTCGAGCTCACAAAATGGGCCGAAAATTCGAAAAAAATCGAAAAATAAAGGGTGATAACTCGGAATGAAACTTATATTTCTGGAATCGGATGGTCTTCAGGTATCCAAAAATGTAGGTCAAATTTGAAAATTTTGAAAAATGACAAAAATTGTCTCTTAAATTTTGTTTTTTTAATTTTCGAACAACAATAGTCCCATGGGAATTTTCGAAATTGAAAAATGTGAGATAGCCATTTCCTTGGGAAAGATTCGGGGTTTACAAAAATGTCATTTGTATGAAAATAGGTACAGAATTAACGAATCTACTGCTGTTTTTTGATTTTATGACACCGCACGAAATTCGGCCACTTCCGGTCTGCGCAGAAGTTTCAAATATAGCCCACATGTTGCGAACACATGGTTTAATGATAGAAAATGAGGTTCTAGATCGATATCTGTTACAGGCACTGAGAAATAGGCTCCCCCGAAAAAAAAAATAATAATAAATAATAATAATAATAACTAGACCTGCAAGCAGCACTGAATCGGCTTTCAGGAATCAGACAGGAAGTATGTCATAAAATAGCCCAGCTACAAAACGATACTTTAATTGTTTTGATTCAGTGACACCTGGCTGAGAAATGCCGATTTTTGCAAGAGTATCAATTTTTTACTGTATTTTCTTTTTTTTAAATTTTTTTTTCTGTTTTTTCCCAAATATCTGATATTTTTTCGACTACTTCGGGATTTTGGATTATTGTCGGGATAGTTTTAACAAGTTGTTTGGAAAAGATATCTTTCTGTACCAGAAATGTTAGAAACATCTATTCAGTAGTTGTTTGTAAAAAAGATAAATAAAAGAACATTTTCGATAATTTAACGGTTTTTCTACTTTTATCAAAGATTGAGGCCATTTTTTGACACCTTAAATTATTTCAAACCTTTTCCTTTTGGATTCACGCCACAGACCACAGATAGGAGTCTGAGTAAAAAATGTTTTAAAAAAATCGCAGTAGTCGTTTTCGAGAAAAGGGTGTTTCAAAAGGCTCAAAAAACGAAAAATACTAGATTTTCGGCGTAACATCATTTATTTACTAACCATCGAAATCGTACCATTGAGATACCATATAATAGTCAATTACTGGGGCCATCCAAAGACACTTTATTTCTTTTAGGCCGGTAATATCTGATGGAGAAATCCAGCTTTTTGCAAGAACGTTATTTTTATACCTTTTTTTTTCATTTTTTGAATACTTCCGGTATGGTGATTATTATTGAGATAGTTTTAAAAACAGGTTTGGGCAATTAAATAGCGACAGAGTTCTGTAATAATATATTACAATATATGATCAGATAAAATGCCCCTGAGAAATCCTATGTTTAAAAGTGCCAAAAATGCAAAAATGTCAAAATATCAAAAATTCAATTTCAATAACTGAATACATATTATACATTTTTGGATTCGACATTAGATCAGATATCTAAATATCATAAAGTTTTTTGAAAATCAGTAAAAATAAAAAGATAATAGAATATTTTCCACAAGACTACCAAAAGGTATCTTGATAGAGAAAGTTTAAGAAAAATCTGTGGCAGCGTTTTCGAGATACGCGTTCAAAAACGCTCTAAATCAGAAAATACTTGATTTTCAGCGGGCCATATTTTACTTGCTGTTCATGTTATCTGTAATAATAGGATATCATATGATACTGCAATTCTCGGGCAACCCAACGATATCTTAATCGATTTAATCCGTTGATATTGGACTGAGAATTCATGTTTTTCCCAAAAGCATTCATTTTTTGCGTTTTTTTCAAAATATCGGCCATTATTTCGACTACTTCCGGTTTATAGATGTTTGTCGAAATAGCTTTATACGTTAGTTTTGAACTATAACTTCATGTTCCAGGAGTTTCAGAAACGTCGATTCGGCCGTAAAACGAAACTCGAGCTCACAAAATGGGCAGAAAATTTGAAAAAAATCGAAAAATAAAGGGTGATAACTCGGAATGAAACTTATATTTCTGGAATCGGATGGTCTTCAGGTATCCAAAAATGTAGGTCAAATTTGAAAATTTTGAAAAATGACAAAAATTGTCTCTTAAATTTTGTTTTTTCAATTTTCAAACAACAATAGTCCCATAGGAATTTTCGAAATTGAAAAATGTGAGATAGCCATGTCCTTGGGAAAGATTCGGGGTTTACAAAAATGTCATTTGTATGAAAATAGGTACAGAATTAACGAATCTACGGCTGTTTTTTGATTTTTTGACATCGTACAAAATTCGGCCATTTCCGGTCTGCGCAGAAGTTTCAAATATAGCCCATATGTTGCGAACACATGGTTTAATAATAGAAAATGAGGTTCTAGATCGGTATCAGTTACAGGCACTGAGAAATAGGCTCCCCCGAAAAAAAATAATAATAATAATAATAACTAGACCTGCAAGCAGCACTGAATCGGCTTTCAGGTATCAGACAGGAAGTAAGTCGTAAAATAGCCCATTCCTCGAGCTACAAAAAGATACTTTAATTGTTTTGATTCAGAGACACCTGGCTGAGAAATGTCGATTTTTGCATGAGTACCAGTTTTTTACTGTATTTTCTTTTTTTTTAAATTTTTTTGGTGTTTTTTTCCATAATATCTGATATTTTTACGAATACTTCTAGATTTTGGATCATTGTCGGGATAGTTTTAACAAGTTGATTGAATAGATATCTTTCTGTACCAGAAGTATCAGAAACATCCATTGAGTAGTTTTCGAAAAAAGGGCGTCTCAGAATGTTAAAAAATTGGAAAATACTAGATTTTTGGCATACAATAATTTATTTCCGTACCATCGAAATCGTATTATTTAGATACCATATGATGGTTCATTAATAGGGCTATCCAGCGACACTTTAATTCTTTTGGTCCGCTATTACCTAAGAGAGAAATCAAGTTTTTCCCAAGTGCGACAATGTTTTTACTCTTTTTTTTCATTTTTTGAATACTTCCGGTATGGTTATTATTGTCGAAATAGTTTTAATAGCCGGTTTGGGCACTAAAATAGCCACAGGGCTCTGTAATGATATATTACATTATCTGATCAGATATAATGCCCCTGAGAAATCCTATGTTCAAAAGTGCCAAAAATGCAAAAAATTTAAAATATCTTAAATTAAATTTTAATAATTACATGAATATTATACATTGTTAGAATCGTTATTAGGTCAGCTATCTGAATATACAACCTTTTTTAAAAAATCTCTTAAAATAAAAAAAAAGTAGAGCATTTTCCAAAATTTCACGATTTTTCGACTTTTTTCGATTTTCATTCCCTTTTTTATCCTATTCCAGACATTTCAAAGTCTTATTGGATGACTTCATGCAAAATACCTCCGAAAGGACTCTCGATAGAAAAAAATAAATAAATTTGCAGGTTAAGTTTTCGAGATACAGGCGTCCAAAAACTCTCCAAATCAGAAAATACTTGATTTTCAGCGTGTCATATTTTGCTGTATGTTCATAGTATCCGTATGAATGGGGCATCATATAATAGTCCAGCAATCGTGCCATCAAACGATACCTTCATTCGTTTAATCCATTGATATCGGACGGAGAAATAGCGTTTTCCCCAAAAATATCCATTTTTTGCATTTTTTTCAAAATATTGCACATTTTTTCGACCACTTCCGGTTTAAGGATTCGTGTCGAAATAGCTTTATCAGTTGGTATTGGACTATCACTCCACGTTCCAGAAGTTTCAGAAACGTCAATTCTGCCATAAAACGAGACCCGAGCTCACAAAATGGGAAGGAAATTCGAAAAAAATCGAAAAATAAAGGGCAATAACTCTGAATGAAACTTATATTACTGGAATTGGATTGACTTCAAGTATCCAAAAATGTAGGTCAAATTTGAAATTTTTTAAAAATAACAAAAATTGTCTCGTAAACATCATGTTTTCAATTTTCGAACGATAAAAATCATAGACGAATGTTCGAAATTGAAAAATGTGAGATGGCCATTGTCTCAGAAAAGATTTAGGGATTCCAAAAATGTAATTTGTTTGAAAATGGATGAAGAATTGACGAAACTATGGCCGATTTTCAATTTTTAGAGAAAGTACAAAGTTCGGTCACTTCCGGTATGCGCAGAAATTTCAAAATTATTTTATCAAGTAGCCACCACATGGTTTCCCCATAGAAAAGCTAATTGCAGATCGATATCTATTTTCGAACATGGAGATCTAGGCCCTCGCGGTAAATAATAATAATAATAATAACTAGACCTGCAAGCAGCACTGAATCGGCTTTCAGGAATCAGACAGGAAGTAAGTCATAAAATAGCCCATTCATCGAGCTAGAAAACTATACTGTAATTGTTTTGATTCAGTGACACCTGGCTTAGAAAAGTCGATTTTTGCATGATTACCAATTTTTTACTGTATTTTTTTTTTAATTTTTGGGGTGTTTTTTTCCATAATATCGGACATTTTTTCGACTACTTCCGGTTTTACGATCGTTGTTGTGATACCTTTATGAAGTTTTTTGGATACTTAACTTTCTGTACCAGAGGTGTCAGAAACATCCATTGAGTATTTTTGGAAAAAAAGATAAATTAAAGAGCGTTTCCAAAAATTTAACGATTTTTCAATTTTTTTCAAAGTCCGAGGCCATTTTTCGACCACTTATATTATTTCAATGCTTTTCATTTTGGATTCCCTATATAGACAACCGATAGTACTTTGAGTAAGAAAAGTTTAAGAAAAATCGTAGGCGTCGTTTTCGAGAAAAGGGTGTTTCAGAATGTTAAAAAATTGGAAAATACTAGATTTTTGGCATACAATAATTTATTTCCTTACCATCGAAATCGTATTATTTAGATACCATATGATGGTCCATTAATAGGGCTATACAGCCACATTTTAGTTCTTTTGGTCCGCTATTACCTAAGAGAGAAATCAAGTTTTTCCCAGGTGCGACAATGTTTTTACTCTTTTTTTTCATTTTTTGAATACTTCCGGTATGGTTATTATTGTCGAACTAGTTTTAATAGCCGGTTTGGGCACTAAAATAGCAACAGGGCTCTGTAATGATATATTACATTATCTGATCAGATATAATGCCCCTGAGAAATCCTATGTTCAAAAGTGCCAAAAATGCAAAAAATTTAAAATATCTTAAATTAAATTTTAATAATTACATACATATTATACATTGTTAGAATCGTAATTAGGTCAGCTATCTGAATATATAACCTTTTTTAAAAAATGTCTTAAAATAAAAAAATAGTAGAGCATTTTCCAAAATTTCACGATTTTTCGACTTTTTTCGATTTTCAGTCCCTTTTTTATCCTATTCCAGACATTTCAAAGTCTTATTGAATGACTTCATGCAAAATACCTCTAAAAGGACTCTTCATAGAAAAAATTTAAAAAAATTTGTAGGTTAAGTTTTCGAGATACAGGCGTCCAAAAACGCTCCAAATCAGAAAATACTTGATTTTCAGCGTGCCATATTTTGCTGTCTGTTCATAGTATCCGTATGAATGGGGTATCATATGATAGTCCAGCAATCGTGCCATCAAACGATACCTTCATTCGTTTAATACATTGATATCGGACGGAGAAATAGCGTTTTCCCCAAAAATATCCATTTTTTGCATTTTTTTCAAAATATTGCACATTATTTCGACCACTTCCGGTTTAAGGATTCGTGTCGAAATTGCTTTATCAGTTGGTATTGGACTTTAACTTTATGTTCCAGAAGTTTCAGAAACGTCAATTCTGCCATAAAACGAGACCCGAGCTCACAAAATGGGAAGGAAATTCGAAAAAAATCGAAAAATAAAGGGCGATAACTCTGAATGAAACTTATATTACTGGAATCGGATGGGATTCAGGTAACCAAAAATGTAGGTCAAATTTTAAAATTTTGAAAAATAACAAAAATTGTCACTTAAATTTTTTTTTTCATTTTTCGAACGCTAGAAGTCAGCGACGAAGTTTCGAAATTTCGAAATTTTTAACTGCTATCATCCGAGAAAAGATTTGGTGTTGCCGAAAATGTCATTTGTATGAAAATAAGTACAGAATTGACGAATCTACGGCCGTTTTTTGAATTTTTGACACCGTACGAAATTCAGCCACTTCCGGTCTGCGCAGAAGTTTCAAAAATATTTTATCAAGTAGCCACATCATGGTTTCCCAATAGAAAAGCTAATTCCAGATCGATATCTGTTTCGAACATGGAGATCTAGGCCCTCGCGGTAAATAATAATAATAACTAGATCTGCTACTGTCCCATGCAGATATGAAAGCTTTCATATTCATCGTCACGTGTAATGAATGATGTCAAGTATCTTAAAGAAGGTAACAAGAAAAAGTATTAAAATAAGTCAAAAAATCGCAAAGTTACAGGTTTAAATATAGTTAGAAACATTGCACTCGGGCAAAAACAAAATGAAATTATGGTCGATTTGAGAATTTGGGGTATATTTTGGAGTTGTTTGGTAAATGACGGCGGATCTAAGGTGGCGGCCATAATACAATATAAAACGCGTTGAAGAATGAACAAATTTTCGTTACGGGTTTCATTCGCACCGCCCGGGCAACGTTCCGAAGGTCCGATTACCTTCAAATTTGCACCGATTGTACCTCACATATTAAAAATAGAAGAGTGTGAGATTCAAAGAACGTTGAAAATAAATTCAAAACCCACCCCATCCATCAAAGTTGTTTTGATTAAATATAGTCGTGTTTTATCAATTTTTATAATTTTTTATATCTGAGCAATGGATCTAAGTACTCATACCTATCAAACATGGAAGCATGTTCCTGAAGCAACGGGCGCAAGTTTTACAACAGTTAACCGTTGCTTCAACACTTGGCTATTCCTAAACTTTTACAATGGTTGTGTTTATACGTGACTAATTAGCATTCAAAGCATTGTCCAATCAGAGGTCGTGGCACGTAACACACTCACAATGTAGCACGTGACTGTAGTAAACCAATATGGCAGCCCACACAGAAAAAGAACTAGACAAGTTTACAGCCGTTGACAACTAAAAACGCCGGTGTAAATGTTAAACGTCGATGAATCGAACCTTGACCTTTGCATCTCGATTGTCACATAGAGATTTTAGCTAGAATCGCAAGACTTGATAATCGTGACGTTTTTTTTTTAACGAAGGATAAATAAAATGAATTGAAAGAAGTCTATTTTTAGTAACCCATTTAACTAAGGAATCTGATTGGATCACGGTTGGGGGCCTATACCCAATCAAATTTAGTGCTGAAAAATGCAGAGTGTTGAGAGAACGGCTTGATAAGCTGTATGTAGTTAAGGCGAGATCAAGCCTTCTAATGAAGATGATATGGAAGAGGCGATAAAATCACTGTGCATTTGCAATTTCACAATAATTTAAAACCAATTTTAAATTCCGAAAATCGATATTTTTCCGTAAATTGACTTATACATGTATAGAAAAAAACGACTAACGGTAGGTGCCACGAACAAACGACTTGAACAAATGCAGGTATCACCTTGAAAATTTCAGGGTACCTAGGTACCAACGTGAAAAGTTCCTCGCCAGAATTTTGTACTCATGGTACCTTAGGTTCTAGCGTAGCGCATGCGCAAAGTCATGACGCACGGTGTGTGCCACGAACAAACGACTTGAAAAAATGCAGGTATCGCCTTGAAAATTTCAGGGTACCTAGGTACTAACGTGAAAATTTTCTCGCCTTTGGTTCCAGCGTAACGCATGCGCGAAGTCAAAACAAGCTAACTCGAAAACAACCTTGTCGGCACGGAAAACATCATAGGGGTAATTCGAATTTTTGAAATATTCAAAAACCAATCATTCGACCATGAGCCAGGTTATCCTTAAATGTATTAATTATGTACATAAGAGACAAATTCTCTAAGCCACGACCAATTGTGTATGTTTTCAAGCCCATGAATGTGGTTTTTCACTATTGCTCATTTTCAATTCAAAATGGCGTCCATCATTTGCCAAAAATGAAAATTCTATTCCCGACAGTTTTTAGGCTTTTCTAAAAGGATTCGGAAAATATAATTGCCTTGTCTGTAAGTAAAATATCACCAAAGGAATATCGATATTCACATTTCAAGATGGTGGCATTTCCGGTTTGTGCTACAATTTCCATTTTTTGTGTACGAATCAGTAGTGCCGTAGCTAGTAAAAAATAAAAAATTCAAGGCAATCTGACCTATATTTCTTCGATTTTTTGAAAATTTTGATCCTTAATTTCTCAAAGGGGAGATAATTTAGAAAATTTCTAATGACATTTTTAAAGTCACATGAGCAAAATCTACTGACTTACTAAATTTCATAAAATTCATGCAATTATTAAAGAAGTTGTCATTTTGATTTTAACTTCCGGTTCGAAATCGTCCATCATTTTCCAAAAATCAAAATTCTATTCCCGACAGTTTTTTGGCTTTTCTAAAAGGATTCGGAAAATATAATTGCCTTGTCTGTAAGTAAAATATCAACAAAGGAATATCGATTTTGACGTTTCAAGATGGTTGCACTTCCGGTTTGGGCTACAAACTCAATTTTTTGTGTTCGAATCAGTAGTGTCGTAGCTGGTAAAAAAAAATAATTTCAAGGCAATCTGACCTATATTTCGTCGACTTTTATGAAAACTTTGATCCTTAATATCGCCAAGGGGAGATAATTTAGAAAATTTCTAATGACATTTTTAAAGTCCCATGAGCGAGATCTACTTACATACCAAATTTCATGAAAATCGTGCAACTATTTAAGAAGTTGTCATTTTGATTTTACTTCCGGTTCCAGATCACAGCGACGAATTTTCGAAATTCGAAAATCCGAAATTGCAGATTTGCAGTAAATGTTACAAGGTACCTAGAGAAAAAAGAATTAGTGAAATAGGTCAAATAGCCATGAGGTTACAGCAATGTAGGTCAAATGCACTTGTTCGTCAAATTCGGTGATTTCGGATGCGAAAAACATTTTAAAAATATATTCACCCAACAGCCACCACCCATTTTTTTTTGGGGGGGGGAGGTAAAAATTTCAGATAGATCCCATGGGTAGATTCTGAGAAAACCGAAAAGTGGATAAAACACAAAAAAAATAATAATAAGAACTAGACCTGCAAGCAGCACTGAATCGGCTTTCAGGAATCAGACATAAGGTATGTCATAAAATAGCCCAGCTACAAAACGATACTTTAATTGTTTTGATTCAGTGACACCTGGCTGAGAAATGCCGATTTTTGCAAGAGTACCAATTTTTTACTGTATTTTCTTTTTTTTAAATTTTTTTCCTGTTTTTTCCCAAATATCTGATATTCTTTCGACTACTTCTGGATTTTGGATTATTGTCGGAATAGTTTTAACAAGTTGTTTGGATAGATATCTTTCTGTACCAGAAATGTTAGAAACATCTATTCAGTAGTTGTTTGTAAAAAAGATAAATAAAAAAACATTTTCGATAATTTAACGATTTTTCTACTTTTATCAAAGATTGAGGCCATTTTTTGACACCTTAAATTATTTCAAACCTTTTCCTTTTGGACTCACGCCACAGACAACAGATAGGAGGCTGAGTAAAATAGGTTTTAAAAAAAATCGCTGTATTCGTTTTCGAGAAAAGGGTGTCTCAAAAGGCTCCAAAAACGAAAAATACTAGATTTTCGGCGTAACATCATTTATTTACTAACCATCGAAATCGTACCATTGAGATGCCATATGATAGTCCATTAATGGGGCCATCCAAAGACGCTTTAATTCTTTTGGGCCGGTAATATCTGATGGAGAAATCCAGCTTTTTGCAAGAACGACATTTTTATACCTTTTTTTATTCATTTTTTGAATACTTCTGGTATGGTGATTATTATCGAGATAGTTTTAAAAACCGGTTTAGGCAATTAAATAGCGACAGAGTTCTGTAATGATATATTACAATATATGATCAGATAAAATGCCCCTGAGAAATCCTATGTTTAAAAGTGCCAAAAATGCAAAAATGTCAAAATATCAAAAATTAAATTTCAATAACTGAATACATATTATACATTTTTGGATTCGACATTAGATCAGATATCTAAATATCATAAAGTTTTTTGAAAATCAGTAAAAATAAAAAAAAAATAGAGTATTTTCCAAAATTTCACGATTTTTCGACTTTTTTCGATTTTCAGTTCGTTATTTGACCTATTACGGATATTTCAAAGTCTAAACGGACTGTTTCATACACAAGACTACCAAAAGGTATCTTGATAAAGTTTAAGAAAAATCATTGAAGCAGTTTTCGAGATACAGGCGTTCAAAAACGCTCCAAATCAGAAAATACTTGATTTTCAGCGTGCCATATTTTAATTGCTAATCATGTTATCTGTAATAATAGGATATCATATGATACTGCAATTCTCGGGCAACCCAACGATTTCTAAATCGTTTTAATCCGTTGATATCGGACTGAGAATTCATGTTTTTCCCAAAAGCATTCATTTTTTGCGTTTTTTTCAAAATATCGGCCATTATTTCGACTACTTCCGGTTTATAGATGTTTGTCTAAATAGCTTTATACGTTAGTTTTGAACTATAACTTCATGTTCCAGGAGTTTCAGAATTATCGATTTGGCCGTAAAACGAAACTCGAGCTCACAAAATGGGCAGAAAATTCGAAAAAAATCGAAAAATAAAGGTTGATAACTCGGAATGAAACTTATATTTCTGGAATTGGATGGTCTTCGGGTATCCAAAAATGTAGGTCAAATTTGAAAATTTTGAAAAATGACAAAAATTGTCTATTAAATTTTGTTTTTTCAATTTTCGAACGCTAGAAGTCAGCGACGAAGTTTCGAAATTTCGAAATTTTCAACTGCTATCATCCGAGAAAAGATTTGGTGTTGCCGAAAATGTCATTTGTATGAAAATAAGTACAGAATTGACGAAATCTACGTTTTTTGATTTTTTGACACCGTACGAAATTCGGCCACTTCCGGTCCGCGCAGAAGTTTTAAATATAGCCCATATGTTGCGAACACATGGTTTAATGATAGAAAGTGAGGTTCTAGATCGGTATCTGGGGCAGGCACTGAGAAATAGGCTCCCCCGAAAAAAAAAATAATAATAAATAACTAGATCTGCTACTGTCCCATGCAGATATGAAAGCTTTCATATTTATCGTCACGTGTCATTGATTGTATCAAGTATCCTAAATAAAAGGATGAGAAGAAACTCGCGAAGTTACAAGTCTAAATATAGTATGAATCATTGCACCCAGGCATAACAATAATCTGAAAACTAAAGGGAAATAACTGAAACTTGTATTACTGTAATGAGACGGATGAGAAAATGAAATGAAAATGGCGGGGAAAAAAAATTAAAAATGGCAGGTTGGACAGACGACCTTACTCCTTGTCACGTACAACCGAGCATTCGAAAACACGCTAGTTAACTCAATGACAGGCGCGCGTGCTAACCATTCAGCCATCCAACCCCCCTTTGAAATCAGAACGTGCAATATGTCATATAGGAAGAATAAGAAGTCGCTCACAACAAAATGGTAAATTAATGAGTTTAGGTCAAAAGGTTGAGCTACTGTTTTAGAGTATTTAATAGTTTTAAAGAGACACGTTAAGAGTTGTTCATAGTTAAATGAAAGTTTAATTTTAAATAAGACCAATAAAATTAGGATTTAATAATGCCAGACTAATATTTCCAATATGTTTGGTTATAAGTAGGAAATCGTGACGACTTCTTAAGCATGTTTTAAACAAAGGGTCATAGACTGCAATATACAAGAATGGCACTCTGCAATAAAAAAAAAACTGGCCAAAGCAAGATTTCTATGCAGAAATTAAATAATTGCTAGAACCAGAAAAATATTTATCCACTATAATAAATAAGCAACATAGAGAAAATGAAATGTAATTGAATGGGGTTTAACGTCCTACTGTGCTGCTCCTAAAATGGGCTACTGAAGACGGGCATACGCCATAAAGTGTGCAATGAGGTTGGACATGCGACCATACTCCTTGTTTCGTACAACCAAGAAATCGAAACAACGCAAGTTGACTCAGTGACAGACGTTATGATACAGAGCGCACGTGCTAACCATTCAGCCACGCAACCTCCCTAAAATCGGCAAATTGCTGACCTACAGCGAGAAATATTTCAACCGGGCCAAATTTTCTATTTTAACAGTTTAATTTGCACGGTACCTTTAGTTATCAACCAAATATTACAAAACTTTAAAAATAAGCTCCCCCTGACCAGCTTAATCGTTCGCAATAAACGTTTGCCCCTTAAAATCGGCAAATTGCTGACTTTAAATTGAGAAACATTACAACCGGACGAAATTTTCTGTTTTATCACTTTTACAGTACCTTTGATTACCAACCGATTATTACAAAACTTTAAAAATAAAGAGAAAGAGAGAAATGCGGCCTAATGTTCATTCGACACAAACTAGGTCATTTCGGGACTAACATATGTTTTTTAATTTTATTTAAAAACTCCCCTTGCGCTCACTGGTCTTTAGCCGTTGGGAGGAAACCGAAGAACACGGAGAAAACCCACGAGATTGGACATCATACACCATGTCATGTGCAACCTGGAGATCGAAACGACGCCCGTTGACTCAATGACAAACGTTACGATACAGCGAGCACATTCTAACCATTCAGCCATCCAGCCTCCCTGAATTCGGAAAATTGCTGACTTATAGCAAGAAACATTTCAACCGGGCGAAATTTTCTGTTTTAACAGTTTAATGTGCACGGTACTTTAATAATTACCAACCGATTATTACAAAACTTTTGAAAATAAGCTCCAACTGACCAGCTTAATCGTATGCAATAAACGTTTGGCCTGAATTGAAAGTTCTGCACGGAAAAAGTTCATCTCGATTTCCCGGCGTGGTTCCCCTTGTCAGTGAGGCAGAACGCAGGGCCTGACAAGCACAGCTGTCTAGTCCCTCGGATGGTACGAAAAACCAAGGTCCCGTGTACACATCGGAGTGCACGTAAAATATCCCTAAGCAGTTGGAATTCGATACTGTTGAATAAACTCTATACGATGACTAAATGCGTAGATTGTAGTCACCCACACTGCATGTTTCGCTTAACAATGAAAGGGTGCCGTTTTCAATGTTCGATCCTTTTGTTCTTCTACTCCTGATATGTTGGACTGTTGATCGATGGTTTCATATAAAAGACTACCAATAATACTCTTTGTAGAAGAAGTTCCCAAAAAATAGTATGTTGACTTTACGAGAAAGACCTCTAAACATGCTCCAAATTGTAAAAATACGACTTTTTGGATTTTCAATCTCTTTTTTTCGATAGAGAAAATGAAATGAAATTGAATGGGGTTTAACGTCCTACTGTGCTGCTCCTAAAATGGGCTACTGAAGACGGGCATACGCCATAAAGTGTGCAATGAGGGAAATTTTACCCGGGCAGCGGCGTTACGACCTACGAGGTTGGACATGCGACCATACTCCTTGTCACGTACAACCAAGAAATCGAAACAACGCCAGTTGACTCAGTGACAGACGTTATGATACAGAGCGCACGTGCTAACCATTCAGCCACGCAGCCTCCCTAAAATCGGCAAATTGCTGACCTACAGTGAGAAATATTTCAACCGGGCCAAATTTTATATTTTAACAGTTTAATTTGCACGGTACCTTTAGTTATCAACCGAATATTACAAAACTTTTAAAAAATAAGCTCCCTCTGACCAGCTTAATCGTTCGCAATAAACGTTTGCCCCTTAAAATCGGCAAATTGCTGACTTTAAATTGAGAAACATTACAACCGGACGAAATTTTCTGTTTTATCACTTTTACAGTACCTTTGATTACCAACCGATTATTACAAAACTTTAAAAATAAAAGAGAAAGAGAGAAATGCGGCCTAATGTATATTCGACTCAAACTAGGTCATTTCGGGACTAACATATGTTTTTTAAAATTTTATTTAAAAACCCCCCTTGCGCTTACTGGTCTTTAGCCGTTGGGAGGAAACCGAAGAACACGGAGAAAACCCACGAGATTGGACATCATACACCATGTCACGTGCAACCTGGAGATCGAAACGACGCCCGTTGACTCAATGACAAACGTTACGATACAGCGAGCACATGCCAACCATTCAGCCATCCAGCCTCCCTGAATTCGGAAAATTGCTTACTTATAGCAAGAAACATTTCAACCGGGCGAAATTTTCTGTTTTAACAGTTTAATGTGCACGGTAGTTTAATAATTACCAACCGATTATTACAAAACTTTTGAAAATGAGCTCCAACTGACCAGCTTAATCGAATGCAATAAACGCTTGGCCTGAATTGAAAGTTCTGCACGGAAAAAGTTCATCTCGATTTCCCGGCGTGGTTCCCCTTGTCAGTGAGGCAGAACGCAGGGCCTGACAAGCACAGGTGTCTAGTCCTTCGGATGGGACGAAAAACCAAGGTCCCGTGTACACATTGGAGTGCACGTAAAATATCCCTAAGCAGTTGGAACTCGATACTGTTGAATAAACTCTATACGATGACTAAATGCGTAGATTGTAGTCACCCACACTGCATGTTTCGCTTAACAATGAAAGGGTGCCGTTTTCAATGTTCGATCCTTTTGTTCTTCTACTCCCGATATGTTGGACTGTTGATCGATGGTTTCATATAAAAGACTACCAATAAGACTCTTTGTAGAAGAAGTTCCCAAAAAATAGTATGTTGACTTTACGAGAAAGACCTCTAAACATGCTCCAAATTGTAAAAATACGACTTTTTGGATTTTCAATCTCTTTTTTTCGGCTATCCCTGATATTTAAAAAAAATGATACAATGATTTCACACAACAGGCTAGCTATTAGACTCTCTATTAACAAAAGTTTCACCGCCCTCCCTTCATTATAACCGAAGTTATCGTGCCCTAAAGAATCAACAAATCAGCATGCTTATCTCTGCTTACCCTAACCAGAAAATACTCATCTTTGAACTCAATCATAACATTGACCTAGTGAACGTCTACAACAAGTTTGAACATTCTAGCTTAATTAGAATGAGAGTTATTGTGCTCCAAAATCTCGGCCCTTCAAATTGCTTCTATTTTTCATTTTCAATTCAAAATGGTGACTCCCGGTTGACCTAAATCAGAATTCTATTGCGACATTTTTTAGGCCTGCCTTCAAGGATTCAGAAAATATAACTCCCGAGTCTGTAAGTAAAATAGCAAAAAAGCCTTATTGATTTTTCACGTTTAAAGATGGTGGCACTTCCGGTTCGATCGACAAACTCCATATTTTGTGTACGAATTAGTAATTTCTTGTCTAGCATAGAAAAAAAAACTAGGTCATTCTGACCTATATTTCGACGATTTTTTGGAAAACTTTGATCCTTGATTTCACCAAGGGGAGATAAGTTAGAAAATTTCTAAAGTCATTTTTCAAGTCGCGTCATTAAGGTCTACTTACATATTAAATTTCATGAAAATCGTACAACTACTAAAGAGGTTGTCGAGTTGGTGTAAACTTCCGGTTCGAAATCACAGCGACGAATTTTCGAAATTCGAAAATCCGAAATTGCAGATTTGAAGTAAAAGAGTCAAGGTATTCAAAGAATTTTTTTTTAGTAAAATAGGTGAAATAGTCACAAAGTTACAGCAAAGTAGGTCAAATGCATTCGTTCGTAAAATTCGGTGATTTCGAATGCGAAAAACGTTTTGAAAATATATTTATCCAACAGCCACCACCCATTTTTGGGGGGGTAGGTAAAAGTTTCAGAAAGATCCTATGAGTAGATTCTGAGAAATCCGATTTGTGAATAAAACACAAAAAAAAAAAAATAAGAATAATAATCTTAACAGAAACAATAAGCTTTCATATGTAAATACATATGAAAGCTTAACTAGATCTGCTACTGTCCCATGCAGATATGAAAGCTTTCATATTTATCGTCACGTGTCATTGATTGTATCAAGTATCCTAAATAAAAGGATAAGAAGAAACTCGCGAAGTTACAAGTCTAAATATAGTATAAATCATTGCACCCAGGCATAACAATAATCTGAAAACTAAAGGGAAATAACTGAAACTTGTATTACTGTAATGAGACGGATGAGAAAATGAAATGAAAATGGCGGGGAAAAAAAAAAAAAATGGCAGGTTGGACAGACGACCTTACTCCTTGTCACGTACAACCGAGCATTCGAAAACACGCTAGTTAACTCAATGACAGGCGCGCGTGCTAACCATTCAGCCACCCAACCCCCCTTTGAAATCAGACACGTGCAATATGTCATATAGGAAGAATAAGAAGTCGCTCACAACAAAATGGTAAATTAATGAGTTTAGGTCAAAAGGTTGAGCTACTGTTTTAGAGTATTTAATAGTTTTAAAGAGACACGTTAACAGTTGTTCATAGTTAAATGAAAGTTCAATTTTAAATAAGACCAATAAAATTAGGATTTAATAATGCCAGACTAATATTTCCAATATGTTTGGTTATAAGTAGGAAATCGTGACGACTTATTAAGCATGTTTTAAACAAAGGGTCATAGACTGCAATATACAAGAATGACACTCTGCAATAAAAACAAACTGGCCAAAGCAAGATTTCTATGCAGAAATTAAATAATTGCTAGAACCAGAAAAATATTTATCCACTATAATAAATAAGCAACATAGAGAAAATGAAATGTAATTGAATGGGGTTTAACGTCCTACTGTGCTGCTCCTAAAATGGGCTACTGAAGACGGGCATACGCCATAAAGTGTGCAATGAGGTTGGACATGCGACCATACTCCTTGTTACGTACAACCAAGAAATCGAAACAACGCAAGTTGACTCAGTGACAGACGTTATGACACAGAGCGCACGTGCTAACCATTCAGCCACGCAACCTCCCTAAAATCGGCAAATTGCTGACCTACAGCGAGAAATATTTCAACCGGGCCAAATTTTCTATTTTAACAGTTTAATTTGCACGGTACCTTTAGTTATCAACCGAATATTACAAAACTTTTAAAAATAAGCTCCCCCTGACCAGCTTAATCGTTCGCAATAAACATGCTCCAAATTGTAAAAATACGACTTTTTTGATTTTCAATCTCTTTTTTTCTGCTATCCCTGATATTTAAAAAAAATGATACAATGATTTCACACAACAGGCTAGCTATTAGACTCTCTATTAACAAAAGTTTCACCGCCCTCCCTTTATTATAACCGAAGTTATCGTGCCCTTAAGAATCAACAAATCAGCATGATTATCTCTGCTTACCCTAAGCAGAAAATGCTCATCTTTGAACTCAATCATAACATTGACCTAGTGAACGTCTACAACAAGTTTGAACATTCTAGCTTAATTAGAATGAGAGTTATTGTGCTCCAAAGTCTCGGCCCTTCAAATTGCTTCTATTTTTCATTTTCAATTCAACATGGTGACTCCCGGTTGACCTAAATCAGAATTCTATTGCGACATTTTTTAGGCCTGCCTACAAGGATTCAGAAAATATAACTCCCGAGTCTGTAAGTAAAATAGCAAAAAAGCCTTATTGATTTTTCACGTTTAAAGATGGTGGCACTTCCGGTTTGATCGACAAACTCCATATTTTGTGTACGAATTAGTAATTCCTTGTCTAATATAGAAAAAAAACTAGGTCATTCTGACCTATATTTCGACGATTTTTTGGAAAACTTTGATCCTTGATTTCACCAAGGGGAGATAAGTTAGAAAATTTCTAAAGTCATTTTTCAAGTCGCGTCATTAAGGTCTACTTACATATTAAATTTCATGAAAATCGTACAACTACTAAAGAGGTTGTCGAGTTGGTGTAAACTTCCGGTTCGAAATCACAGCGACGGATTTTCGAATTTCGAAAATTGCAGATTTGAAGTAAAGGAGTCAAGGTATTTAAAGAATTTTTTTTTAGTAAAATAGGTGAATTAGTCACAAAGTTACAGCAAAGTAGGTCAAATGCATTTGTTCGTAAAATTCGGTGATTTCGAATGCGAAAAACGTTTTGAAAATATATTTATCCAACAGCCACCACCCATTTTTGGGGGGGTAGGTAAAAGTTTCAGAAAGATCCTATGAGTAGATTCTGAGAAATCCGATTTGTGGATAAAACACACAAAAAAAAAAATAATAATAAGAAGAATAATAATCTTAACAAAAACAATAAGCTTTCATATGTAAATACATATGAAAGCTTAACTAGATCTGCTACTGTCCCATGCAGATATGAAAGCTTTCATATTTATCGTCACGTGTCATTGATTGTATCAAGTATCCTAAATAAAAGGATAAGAAGAAACTCGCGAAGTTACGAGTCTAAATATAGTATGAATCATTGCACCCAGGCATAACAATAATCTGAAAACTAAAGGGAAATAACTGAAACTTGTATTACTGTAATGAGACGGATGAGAAAATGAAATGAAAATGGCGGGGAAAAAAATTAAAAATGGCAGGTTGGACAGGCGACCTTACTTCTTGTCACGTACAACCGAGCATTCGAAAACACGCTAGTTAACTCAATGACAGGCGCGCGTGCTAACCATTCAGCCACCCAACCCCCCTTTGAAATCAGACACGTGCAATATGTCATATAGGAAGAATAAGAAGTCGCTCACAACAAAATGGTAAATTAATGAGTTTAGGTCAAAAGGTTGAGCTACTGTTTTAGAGTATTTAATAGTTTTAAAGAGACACGCTAAGAGTTGTTCATAGTTAAATTAAAGTTTAATTTTAAATTAGACCAATAAAATTAGAATTTAATAATGCCAGACTAATATTTCCAATATGTTTGGTTATAAGTAGGAAATCGTGATCTTAAGCATGTTTTAAACAAAGGGTCATAGACTGCAATATACAAGAATGGCACTCTGCAATAAAAAAACTGGCCAAAGCAAGATTTCTATGCAGAAATTAAATAATTGCTAGAACCAGAAAAATATTTATCCACTATAATAAATAAGCAACATAGAGAAAATGAAATGAAATTGAATGGGTTTAACGTCCTACTGTGCTGCTCCTAAAATGGGCTACTGAAGACGGGCATACGCCATAAAGTGTGCAATGAGGGAAATTTTACCCGGGCAGCGGCGTTACGACCTACAAGGTTGGACATGCGACCATACTCCTTGTCACGTACAACCAAGAAATCGAAACAACGCCAGTTGACTCAGTGACAGACGTTATGATACAGAGCGCACGTGCTAACCATTCAGCCACGCAACCTCCCTAAAATCGGCAAATTGCTGATCTACAGCGAGAAATATTTCAACCGGGCCAACTTTTCTATTTTAACAGTTTAATTTGCACGGTACCTTTAGTTATCAAACGAATATTACAAAACTTTTAAAAATAAGCTCCCCCAGACCAGCTTAATCGTTCACAATAAACGTTTGCCCCTTAAAATCGGCAAATTGCTGACTTTAAATTGAGACACATTACAACCGGACGAAATTTTCTGTTTTATCACTTTTACAGTACCTTTGATTACCAACCGATTATTACAAAACTTTAAAAATAAAAGAGAAAGAGAGAAATGCGGCCTAATGTCCATTCGACACAAACTAGGTCATTTCGGGACTAACGTATGTTTTTTTAATTTTATTTAAAAACTCCCCTTGCGCTCACTGGTCTTTAGCCGTTGGGAGGAAACCGAAGAACACGGAGAAAACCCACGAGATTGGACATCATACACCATGTCACGTGCAACCTGGAGATCGAAACGACGCCCTTTGACTCAGTGACAAACGTTACGATACAGCGAGCACATGCTAACCATTCAGCCATCCAGCCTCCCTGAATTCGGAAAATTGCTGACTTATAGCAAGAAACATTTCAACCGGGCGAAATTTTCTGTTTTAACAGTTTAATGTGCACGGTACTTTAATAATTACCAACCGATTATTACAAAACTTTTGAAAATAAGCTCCAACTGACCAGCTTAATCGTATGCAATAAACGATTGGCCTGAATTGAAAGTTCTGCACGGAAAAAGTTCATCTCGATTTCCCGGCGTGGTTCCCCTTGTCAGTGAGGCAGAACGCAGGGCCTGACAAGCACAGCTGTCTAGTCCTTCGGATGGGACGAAAAACCAAGGTCCCGTGTACACATTGGAGTGCACGTAAAATATCCCTAAGCAGTTGGAATTCGATACTGTTGAATAAACTCTATACGATGACTAAATGCGTAGATTGTAGTCACCCACACTGCATGTTTCGCTTAACAATGAAAGGGTGCCGTTTTCAATGTTCGATCCTTTTGTTCTTTTACTCCTGATATGTTGGACTGTTGATCGATGGTTTCATATAAAAGACTACCAATAAGACTCTTTGTAGAAGAAATTCCCAAAAAATAGTATGTTGACTTTACGAGAAAGACCTCTAAACATGGTCCAAATTGTAAAAATACGACTTTTTGGATTTTCAATCTCTTTTTTTCGGCTATCCCTGATATTTAAAAAAAATGATACAATGATTTCACACAACAGGCTAGCTATTAGACTCTCTATTAACAAAAGTTTCACCGCCCTCCCTTCATTATAACCGAAGTTATCGTGCCCTAAAGAATCAACAAATCAGCATGCTTATCTCTGCTTACCCTAAGCAGAAAATGCTCGTCTTTGAACTCAATCATAACATTGACCTAGTGAACGTCTACAACAAGTTTGAACATTCTAGCTTAATCAGAATGAGAGTTATAGTGCTCCAAAGTCTCGGCCCTTTAAATTGCTTCTATTTTTCATTTTCAATTCAACATGGTGACTCCCGGTTGACCTAATTCAGAATTCTATTGCGACATTTTTTAGGCCTTCCTACAAGGATTCAGAAAATATAACTCCCGAGTCTGTAAGTAAAATAGCAAAAAAGCCTTATTGATTTTTCACGTTTTAAGATGGTGGCACTTCCGGTTCGATTGACAAACTCCATATTTTGTGTACGAATCAGTAATTCCTTGTCTAGTATAGAAAAAAAAACTAGGTCATTCTGACCTATATTTCGAAGATTTTTTTGAAAACTTTGATCCTTAATTTCACCAAGGGGAGATAAGTTAGAAAATTTCTAAAGTCATTTTTCGAGTCGCATCATTAAGGTGTACTTACATATTAAATTTCATGAAAATCGTACAACTACTAAAGAAGTTGTCGAGTTGGTGTAAACTTCCGGTTCGAAATCACAGCGACGAATTTTCGAAATTCGAAAATCCGAAATTGCAGATTTGAAGTAAAGGAGTTAATGTTTTCAAAGAAAAAAGAATTAGTAAAATAGGTGAAATAGTCACAAAGTTACAGCAAAGTAGATCAAATGCATTTGTTCGTAAAATTCGGTGATTTCGAATGCGAAAAACGTTTTGAAAATATATTTATCCAACAGCCACCACCCATTTTTGGGGGGGGTAGGTAAAAGTTTCAAAAAGATCCTATGAGTAGATTCTGAGAAATCCGATTTGTGAATAAAACACAAAAAAAAAATAATAAGAAGAATAATAATCTTAACAGAAACAATAAGCTTTCATATATGAATATATGAAAGCTTAATAATAATTTTAGTAATCTCAATAGGCTTTCAGACGAAAGTCTGAAAGCCTAATAATAATAATAATTTTAGTAAAAACAATAGTCTTTCAGACGAAAGTCTGAAAGCCTAACTAGACCTGCAAGCAGCACTGAATCGGCTTTCAGGTATCAGACAGGAAGTACGTCGTAAAATAGCCCATTCCTCGAGCTACAAAAAGATACTTTAATTGTTTTGATTCAGTGACACCTGGCTGAGAAATGTTGATTTTTGCATGAGTACCAATTTTTTACTGTATTTTCTTTTTTTTTTCTTTTTTTGGAGTTTTTTTCCATAATATCTGATATTTTTACGAATACTTCTAGATTTTGGATCATTGTCGGGATAGTTTTAACAAGTTGTTTGAATAGATATCTTTCTGTACCAGAAGTATCAGAAAAAATACATTGAGTAGTTTTGGAAAAAAAAAAGATAAATTAAAGAGCGTTTCCAAAAATTTAACGATTTTTCAATTTTTTTCAAAGTCTGGGGCCATTTTTCGACCACTTATATTATTTCAATGCTTTTCATTTTGGATTCCCTATATAGGCAACCGATAGGACTTTGATTAAGAAAAGTTTAAGAAAAATCGTAGGCGTCGTTTTCGAGAAAAGGGCGTCTCAGAATGTTAAAAAATTGGAAAATACTAGATTTTTGGCATACAATAATTTATTTCCTTACCATCGAAATCGTATCATTTAGATACCATATGATGAACCATTAATAGGGCTATCCAGCGACACTTTAATTCTTTTGGTCCGCTATTACCTAAGAGAGAAATCAAGTTTTTCCCAAGTGCGACAATGTTTTTACTCTTTTTTTTTCATTTTTTGAATACTTCCGGTATGGTTATTATTGTCGAAATAGTTTTAATAGTCTGTTCGGGCACTAAAATAGCCACAGGGCTCTGTAATGATATATTACATTATCTGATCAGATATAATGCCCCTGAGAAATCCTATGTTCAAAAGTGCCAAAAATGCAAAAAATTTAAAATATCTTAAATTAAATTTTAATAATTACATACATGTTATACATTGTCAGAATCGTAATTAGGTCAGCTATCTGAATATACAACCTTTTTTAAAAAATCTCCAAAAATAAAAAAATAGTAGAGCATTTTCCAAAATTTCACGATTTTTCGACTTTTTTCGATTTTCAGTCCCTTTTTTATCCTATTCCAGACATTTCAAAGTCTTATTGGATAACTTCATGCAAAATACCTCCAAAAGGACTCTCGATAGAAAAAATTAAAAAAAATTGCAGGTTAAGTTTTCGAGATACAGGCGTCCAAAAACGCTCCAAATCAGAAAATACTTGATTTTCAGCGTGCCATATTTTGCTGTCTGTTCATAGTATCCGTATGAATGGGGTATCATATGATAGTCCAGCAATCGTGCCATCAAACGATACCTTCATTCGTTTAATCCATTGATATCGGACGGAGAAATAGCGTTTTCCCCAAAAATATCCATTTTTTGCATTTTTTTCAAAATATTGCACATTTTTTCGACCACTTCCGGTTTAAGGATTCGTGTCGAAATTGCTTTATCAGGTGGTATTGGAGTATAACTTCATGTTCCAGAAGTTTCAGAAAAGTCAGTTCTGCCATAAAACGAGACCCGAGCTCACAAAATGGGAAGGAAATTCGAAAAAAATCGAAAAATAAAGGGCGATAACTCTGAATGAAACTTATATTACTGATATCGGATGTACTTAAGGTATCCAAAAATGTAGGTCAAATTTGAAAATTTTGAAAAATAACAAAAGTTGTCTCGTAAACAACATGTTTTCAATTTTCGAACGATAAAAATCATAGACGAATGTTCGAAATTGAAAAATGTGAGATAGCCATTGTCTCAGAAAAGATTCAGGGATTCCAAAAATGTAATTTGTTTGAAAATGGATAAAGAATTGACGAAACTATGGCCGATTTTTAATTTTTAGAGAAAGTACAAAGTTCGGTCACTTCCGGTATGCGCAGAAATTTCAAAAATATTTTATCAAGTAGCCACCACATGGTTTCCCGATAGAAAAGCTAATTCCAGATCGATATCTGTTTTCGAACATGGAGATCTAGGCCCTCGCGGTAAATAATAATAATAATAATAATAATAATAACTAGACCTGCAAGCAGCACTGAATCGGCTTTCAAGAATTAGACAGGAAGTATGTCATAAAATAGCCCATTCATCGAGCTACAAAACGATACTTTAATTGTTTTGATTCAGTGACACCTGGCTGAGAAATGCCGATTTTTGCAAGAGTGCCAATTTTTTACTGTATTTTCTTTTTTTTACAATTTTTTTTGTGTTTTTTTCCCAAATATCTGATATTTTTTCGACTACTTCTGGATTTTGCATTATTGTCGGGATAGTTTTAACAAGTTGTTTAGATAGACATCTTTCTGTACCAGAAGTATCATAAACATCTATTCAGTAGCTGTTTTTAAAAAAGATAAATAAAAGTACATTTTCAATAATTTAACGATTTTTCAACTTTTTTCAAAGTCTGACGCCATTTTTCGACCACTTATATTATTTCAATGCTTTTCATTTTGGATTCCCTATATAGACAACCGATAGGACTTTGAGTAAGAAAAGTTTAAGAAAAATTGTAGGCGTCGTTTTCGGGAAAAGGGCGTCTCAGAATGTTAAAAAATTGGAAAATACTAGATTTTTGGCATACAATTATTTATTTCCTTATTATCGAAATTGTATTATTTAGATACCATATGATGGTCCATTAATAGGGCTATCTAGCGACACTTTAGTTCTTTTGGTACGCTATTACCTAAGAGAGAAATCAAGTTTTTCCCAAGTGCGACAATGTTTTTACTCTTTTTTTTTCATTTTTTGAATACTTCCGGTATGGTTATTATTGTCGAAATAGTTTTAATAGCCGGTTTGGGCACTAAAATAGCGACAGGGCTCTGTAATGATATATTACATTATCTGATCAGATATAATACCCCTGAGAAATCCTGTGTTCAAAAGTGCCAAAAATGCCAAAAATTTAAAATATCTTAAATTAAATTTTAATAATTACATACATATTATACATTGTCAGAATCGTAATTAGGTCAGCTATCTGAATATACAATCTTTTTTTTTTAAAATCTCCCAAAAACAAAAAAAAAGTAGAGCATTTTCCAAAATTTCACGATTTTTTGACTTTTTTCGATTTTCAGTCCCTTTTTTATCCTATTCCAGACATTTCAAAGTCTTATTGGATGACTTCATGCAAAATACCTCCAAAAGGACTCTTCATAGAAAAAATTTAAAAAAATTTGTAGGTTAAGTTTTCGAGATACAGGCGTCCAAAAACGCTCCAAATCAAAAAATACTTGATTTTCAGCGTGCCATATTTTGCTGTCTGTTCATACTATCCGTATGAATGGGGTATCATATGATAGTCCAGCAATCGTGCCATCAAACGATACCTTCATTCGTTTAATCCATTGATATCGGACGGAGAAATAGCATTTTCCCCAAAAATATCCATTTTTTGCATTTTTTTCAAAATATTGCACATTATTTCGACCACTTCCGGTTTAAGGATTCCTGTCGAAATTGCTTTATCAGGTGGTATTGGACTATAACTTCATGTTCCAGAAGTTTCAGAAACGTCAATTTTGCCATAAAACGAGACTCGAGCTTACAAAATGGGAAGGAAATTCGAAAAAAGTCGAAAAATAAAGGGCGATAACTCTGAATGAAACTTATATTACTGGAATCGGATGGACTTCAGGTATCCAAAAATGTAGGTCAAATTTGAAAATTTTGAAAAATAACAAAAATTGTCTCGTAAACAACATGTTTTCAATTTTCGAACGATAAAAACCATAGACGAATGTTCGAAATTGAAAAATGTGAGATAGCCATTGTCTCAGAAAATACTCAGGCATTCCAAAAATGTAATTTGTTTGAAAATGAATAAAGAATTGACGAAACTATGGCCGATTTTCAATTTTTAGAGAAAGTACAAAGTTCGGTCACTTCCGGTATGCGCAGAAATTTCAAAAATATTTCATCAAGTAGCCACTACATGGTTTCGCGATAGAAAAGCTAATTCCAGATCGATATCTATTTTCGAACATGGAGATCTAGGCCCTCGCGGTAAATAATAATAATAATAACTAGATCTGCTACTGTCCCATGCAGATATGAAAGCTTTCATATTTGTCGTCACGTGTCATCGATTGTATCAAGTATCCTAAATAAAAGGATAAGAAGAAACTCGCGAAGTTACAAGTCTAAATATAGTATAAATCATTGCACCCAGGCATAACAATAATCTGAAAACTAAAGGGAAATAACTGAAACTTGTATTACTGTAATGAGACGGATGAGAAAATGAAATGAAAATGGCGGGGAAAAAAAAATAAAAATGGCAGGTTGGACAGACGACCTTACTCCTTGTCACGTACAACCGAGCATTCGAAAACACGCTAGTTAACTCAATGACAGGCGCGCGTGCTAACCATTCAGCCACCCAACCCCCCTTTGAAATCAGACACGTGCAATATGTCATATAGGAAGAATAAGAAGTCGCTCACAACAAAATGGTAAATTAATGAGTTTAGGTCAAAAGGTTGAGCTACTGTTTTAGAGTATTTAATAGTTTTAAAGAGACACGTTAACAGTTGTTCATAGTTAAATGAAAGTTTAATTTTAAATAAGACCAATAAAATTAGGATTTAATAATGCCAGACTAATATTTCCAATATGTTTGGTTATAAGTAGGAAATCGTGACGACTTATTAAGCATGTTTTAAACAAAGGGTCATAGACTGCAATATACAAGAATGGCACTCTGCAATAAAAAAAAACTGGCCAAAGCAAGATTTCTATGCAGAAATTAAATAATTGCTAGAACCAGAAAAATATTTATCCACTATAATAAATAAGCAACATAGAGAAAATGAAATGTAATTGAATGGGGTTTAACGTCCTACTGTGCTGCTCCTAAAATGGGCTACTGAAGACGGGCATACGCCATAAAGTGTGCAATGAGGTTGGACATGCGACCATACTCCTTGTTACGTACAACCAAGAAATCGAAACAACGCAAGTTGACTCAGTGACAGACGTTATGATACAGAGCGCATGTGCTAACCATTCAGCCACGCAACCTCCCTAAAATCGGCAAATTGCTGACCTACAGCGAGAAATATTTCAACCGGGCCAAATTTTCTATTTTAACAGTTTAATTTGCACGGTACCTTTAGTTATCAACCGAATATTACAAAACTTTTAAAAATAAGCTCCCCCTGACCAGCTTAATCGTTCGCAATAAACGTTTGCCCCTTAAAATCGGCAAATTGCTGACTTTAAATTGAGAAACATTACAACCGGACGAAATTTTCTGTTTTATAACTTTTACAGTACCTTTGATTACCAACCGATTATTACAAAACTTTAAAAATAAAGAGAAAGAGAGAAATGCGGCCTAATGTCCATTCGACACAAACTAGGTCATTTCGGGACTAACATATGTTTTTTAATTTTATTTAAAAACTCCCCTTGCGCTTACTGGTCTTTAGCCGTTGGGAGGAAACCGAAGAACACGGAGAAAACCCACGAGATTGGACATCATACACCATGTCACGTGCAACCTGGAGATCGAAACGACGCCCGTTGACTCAATGACAAACGTTACGATACAGCGAGCACATGCTAACCATTCAGCCATCCAGCCTCCCTGAATTCGGGAAATTGCTGACTTATAGCAAGAAACATTTCAACCGGGCGAAATTTTCTGTTTTGAAAATTAAATGTGCACGGTACTTTAATAATTACCAACCGATTATTACAAAACTTTTGAAAATAAGCTCCAACTGACCAGCTTAATCGTATGCAATAAACGTTTGGCCTAAATTGAAAGTTCTGCACGGAAAAGTTCATCTCGATTTCTCGGCGTGGTTCCCCTTGTCAGTGAGGCAGAACACAGGGCCTGACAAGCACAGCTGTCTAGTCCTTCGGATGGGACGAAAAACCAAGGTCCCGTGTACACATTGGAGTGCACGTAAAATATCCCTAAGCAGTTGGAATTCGGTACTGTTGAATAAACTCTATACGATGACTAAATGCGTAGATTGTAGTCACCCACACTGCATGTTTCGCTTAACAATGAAAGGGTGCCGTTTTCAATGTTCGATCCTTTTGTTCTTCTACTCCTGATATGTTGGACTGTTGATCGATGGTTTCATATAAAAGACTACCAATAAGACTCTTTGTAGAAGAAGTTCCCCAAAAATAGTATGTTGACTTTACGAGAAAGACCTCTAAACATGCTCCAAATTGTAAAAATACGACTTTTTGGATTTTCAATCTCTTTTATTCGATAGAGAAAATGAAATGAAATTGAATGGGGTTTAACGTCCTACTGTGTTGCTCCTAAAATGGGCTACTGAAGACGGACATACGCCATAAAGTGTGCAATGAGGGAAATTTTACCCGGGCAGCGGCGTTACGACCTACGAGGTTGGACATGCGACCATACTCCTTGTCACGTACAACCAAGAAATCGAAACAACGCAAGTTGACTCAGTGACAGACGTTATGATACAGAGCGCACGTGCTTACCATTCAGCCACGCAGCCTCCCTAAAATCGGCAAATTGCTGACCTACAGCGAGAAATATTTCAACCGGGCCAAATTTTCTATTTTAACAGTTTAATTTGCACGGTACCTTTAGTTATCAACCGAATATTACAAAACTTTTAAAAAATAAGCTCCCTCTGACCAGCTTAATCGTTCGCAATAAACGTTTGCCCCTTGAAATCGGCAAATTGCTGACTTTAAATTGAGAAACATTACAACCGGACGAAATTTTCTGTTTTATCACTTTTACAGTACCTTTGATTACCAACCGATTATTACAAAACTTTAAAAATAAAGAGAAAGAGAGAAATGCGGCCTAATGTACATTCGACTCAAACTAGGTCATTTCGGGACTAACATGTGTTTTTTTAAATTTTATTTAAAAACTCCCCTTGCGCTTACTGGTCTTTAGCCGTTGGGAGGAAACCGAAGAACACGGAGAAAACCCACGAGATTGGACATCATACACCATGTCACGTGCAACCTGGAGATCGAAACGACGCCCGTTGACTCAATGACAAACGTTACGATACAGCGAGCACATGCTAACCATTCAGCCATCCAGCCTCCCTGAATTCGGAAAATTGCTGACTTATAGCAAGAAACATTTCAACCGGGCGAAATTTTCTGTTTTAACAGTTTAATGTGCACGGTAGTTTAATAATTACCAACCGATTATTACAAAACTTTTGAAAATAAGCTCCAACTGACCAGCTTAATCGTATGCAATAAACGTTTGGCCTGAATTGAAAGTTCTGCACGGAAAAAGTTCATCTCGATTTCCCGGCGTGGTTCCCCTTGTCAGTGAGCCAGAACGCAGGGCCTGACAAGCACAGGTGTCTAGTCCTTCGGATGGGACGAAAAACCAAGGTCCCGTGTACACATTGGAGTGCACGTAAAATATCCCTAAGCAGTTGGAACTCGATACTGTTGAATAAACTCTATACGATGACTAAATGCGTAGATTGTAGTCACCCACACTGCATGTTTCGCTTAACAATGAAAGGGTGCCGTTTTCAATGTTCGATCCTTTTGTTCTTCTACTCCCGATATGTTGGACTGTTGATCGATGGTTTCATATAAAAGACTACCAATAAGACTCTTTGTAGAAGAAGTTCCCCAAAAATAGTATGTTGACTTTACGAGAAAGACCTCTAAACATGCTCCAAATTGTAAAAATACGACTTTTTGGATTTTCAATCTCTTTTTTTCGGCTATCCCTGATATTTAAAAAAAATGATACAATGATTTCACACAACAGGCTAGCTATTAGACTCTCTATTAACAAAAGTTTCACCGCCCTCCCTTCATTATAACCGAAGTTATCGTGCCCTAAAGAATCAACGAATCAGCATGCTTATCTCTGCTTACCCTAAGCAGAAAATACTCATCTTTGAACTCAATCATAACATTGACCTAGTGAACGTCTACAACAAGTTTGAACATTCTAGCTTAATTAGAATGAGAGTTATTGTGCTCCAAAGTCTCGGCCCTTCAAATTGCTTCTATTTTTCATTTTCAATTCAAAATGGTGACTCCCGGTTGACCTAAATCAGAATTCTATTGCGACATTTTTTAGGCCTGCCTACAAGGATTCAGAAAATATAACTCCCGAGTCTGTAAGTAAAATAGCAAAAAAGCCTTATTGATTTTTCACGTTTAAAGTTGGTGGCACTTCCGGTTCGATCGACAAACTCCATATTTTGTGTACGAATCAGTAATTCTTTGTCTAGTATAGAAAAAAAAACTAGGTCATTCTGACCTATATTTCGACGATTTTTTGGAAAACTTTGATCCTTGATTTCACCAAGGGGAGATAAGTTAGAAAATTTCTAAAGTCATTTTTCAAGTCGCGTCATTAAGGTCTACTTACATATTAAATTTCATGAAAATCGTACAACTACTAAAGAGGTTGTCGAGTTGGTGTAAACTTCCGGTTCGAAATCACAGCGACGAATTTTCGAAATTCGAAAATCCGAAATTGCAGATTTGAAGTAAAGGAGTCAAGGTATTCAAAGAAAAAAGAATTAGTAAAATAGGTGAAATAGTCACAAAGTTACAGCAAAGTAGGTCAAATGCATTTGTTCGTAATATTCGGTGATTTCGAATGCGAAAAACGTTTTGAAAATAAATTTATCCAACAGCCACCACCCATTTTTGGGGGGGTAGGTAAAAGTTTCAGAATGATCCTATGAGTAGATTCTGAGAAATCCGATTTGTGAATAAAACACAAAAAAAATAATAATAAGAATAACTAGATCTGCTACTGTCCCATGCAGATATGAAAGCTTTCATATTTATAGTCACGTGTCATTGATTGTATCAAGTATCCTAAATAAAAGGATAAGAAGAAACTCGCGAAGTTACGAGTCTAAATATAGTATGAATCATTGCACCCAGGCATAACAATAATCTGAAAACTAAAGGGAAATAACTGAAACTTGTATTACTGTAATGAGACGGATGAGAAAATGAAATGAAAATGGCGGGGAAAAAAATTAAAAATGGCAGGTTGGACAGGCGACCTTACTTCTTGTCACGTACAACCGAGCATTCGAAAACACGCTAGTTAACTCAATGACAGGCGCGCGTGCTAACCATTCAGCCACCCAACCCCCCTTTGAAATCAGACACGTGCAATATGTCATATAGGAAGAATAAGAAGTCGCTCACAACAAAATGGTAAATTAATGAGTTTAGGTCAAAAGGTTGAGCTACTGTTTTAGAGTATTTAATAGTTTTAAAGAGACACGCTAAGAGTTGTTCATAGTTAAATTAAAGTTTAATTTTAAATTAGACCAATAAAATTAGAATTTAATAATGCCAGACTAATATTTCCAATATGTTTGGTTATAAGTAGGAAATCGTGATCTTAAGCATGTTTTAAACAAAGGGTCAAAGACTGCAATATACAAGAATGGCACTCTGCAATAAAAAAACTGGCCAAAGCAAGATTTCTATGCAGAAATTAAATAATTGCTAGAACCAGAAAAATATTTATCCACTATAATAAATAAGCAACATAGAGAAAATGAAATGAAATTGAATGGGTTTAACGTCCTACTGTGCTGCTCCTAAAATGGGCTACTGAAGACGGGCATACGCCATAAAGTGTGCAATGAGGGAAATTTTACCCGGGCAGCGGCGTTACGACCTACAAGGTTGGACATGCGACCATACTCCTTGTCACGTACAACTAAGAAATCGAAACAACGCCAGTTGACTCAGTGACAGACGTTATGATACAGAGCGCGCGTGCTAACCATTCAGCTACGCAACCTCCCTAAAATCGGCAAATTGCTGATCTACAGTGAGAAATATTTCAACCGGGCCAACTTTTCTATTTTAACAGTTTAATTTGCACGGTACCTTTAGTTATCAAACGAATATTACAAAACTTTTAAAAATAAGCTTCCCCTGACCAGCTTAATCGTTCGCAATAAACGTTTGCCCCTTAAAATCGGCAAATTGCTGACTTTAAATTGAGACACATTACAACCGGACGAAATTTTCTGTTTTATCACTTTTACAGTACCTTTGATTACCAACCGATTATTACAAAACTTTAAAAATAAAAGAGAAAGAGAGAAATGCGGCCTAATGTCCATTCGACACAAACTAGGTCATTTCGGGACTAACGTATGTTTTTTAATTTTATTTAAAAACTCCCCTTGCGCTTACTGGTCTTTAGCCGTTGGGAGGAAACCGAAGAACACGGAGAAAACCCACGAGATTGGACATCATACACCATGTCACGTGCAACCTGGAGATCGAAACGACGCCCTTTGACTCAGTGACAAACGTTACGATACAGCAAGCACATGCTAACCATTCAGCCATCCAGCCTCCCTGAATTCGGAAAATTGCTGACTTATAGCAAGAAACATTTCAACCGGGCGAAATTTTCTGTTTTAACAGTTTAATGTGCACGGTACTTTAATAATTACCAACCGATTATTACAAAACTTTTGAAAATAAGCTCCAACTGACCAGCTTAATCGTATGCAATAAACGTTTGGCCTGAATTGAAAGTTCTGCACGGAAAAAGTTCATCTCGATTTCCCGGCGTGGTTCCCCTTGTCAGTGAGGCAGAACGCAGGGCCTGACAAGCACAGCTGTCTAGTCCTTCGGATGGGACGAAAAACCAAGGTCCCGTGTACACATTGGAGTGCACGTAAAATATCCCTAAGCAGTTGGAATTCGATACTGTTGAATAAACTCTATACGATGACTAAATGCGTAGATTGTAGTCACCCACACTGCATGTTTCGCTTAACAATGAAAGGGTGCCGTTTTCAATGTTCGATCCTTTTGTTCTTCTACTCCTGATATGTTGGACTGTTGATCGATGGTTTCATATAAAAGACTACCAATAAGACTCTTTGTAGAAGAAGTTCCCAAAAAATAGTATGTTGACTTTACGAGAAAGACCTCTAAACATGGTCCAAATTGTAAAAATACGACTTTTTGGATTTTCAATCTCTTTTTTTCGGCTATCCCTGATATTTAAAAAAAATGATACAATGATTTCACACAACAGGCTAGCTATTAGACTCTCTATTAACAAAAGTTTCACCGCCCTCCCTTCATTATAACCGAAGTTATCGTGCCCTAAAGAATCAACAAATCAGCATGCTTATCTCTGCTTACCCTAAGCAGAAAATGCTCATCTTTGAACTCAATCATAACATTGACCTAGTGAACGTCTACAACAAGTTTGAACATTCTAGCTTAATTAGCATGAGAGTTATAGTGCTCCAAAGTCTCGGCCCTTCAAATTGCTTCTATTTTTCATTTTAAATTCAAAATGGTGACTCCCGGTTGACCTTAATCAGAATTCTATTGCGACATTTTTTAGGCCTTCCTACAAGGATTCAGAAAATATAACTCCCGAGTCTGTAAGTAAAATAGCAAAAAAGCCTTATTGATTTTTCACGTTTAAAGATGGTGGCACTTCCGGTTCGATCGACAAACTCCATTTTTTGTGTACGAATCAGTAATTCCTTGTCTAGTAAAGGAAAAAAAAACTAGGTCATTCTGACCTATATTTCGACGATTTTTTTGAAAAATTTGATCCTTAATTTATCAAGGGGAGATAAGTTAGAAAATTTCTAAAGTCATTTTTCAAGTCGCACTATTAAGGTCTACTTACATATTAAATTTCATGAAAATCGTACAACTACTAAAGAAGTTGTCGAGTTGGTGTAAACTTCCGGTTCGAAATCACAGCGACGAATTTTCGAAATTCGAAAATCCTAAATTGCAGATTTGAAGTAAAGGAGTCAAGGTATTCAAAGAAAAAAGAATTAGTAAAATAGGTGAAATAGTCACAAAGTTACAGCAAAGTAGGTCAAATGCATTTGTTCGTAAAATTCGGTGATTTCGGATGCGAAAAACGTTTTGAAAATATATTTACCCAACAGCCACCACCCATTTTTGGGGTGGTAGGTAAAAGTTTCAGAAAGATCCTATGAGTAGATTCTGAGAAATCCGATTTGTGGATAAAACACAAAAAAAAAAAATAATAATAAGAAGAATAACTAGATCTGCTACTGTCCCATGCAGATATGAAAGCTTTCATATTTATCGTCACGTGTCATTGATTGTATCAAGTATCCTAAATAAAAGGATAAGAAGAAACTCGCGAAGTTACGAGTCTAAATATAGTATGAATCATTGCACCCAGGCATAACAATAATCTGAAAACTAAAGGGAAATAACTGAAACTTGTATTACTGTAATGAGACGGATGAGAAAATGAAATGAAAATGGCGGGGGAAAAAATTAAAAATGGCAGGTTGGACAGGCGACCTTACTTCTTGTCACGTACAACCGAGCATTCGAAAACACGCTAGTTAACTCAATGACAGGCGCGCGTGCTAACCATTCAGCCACCCAACCCCCCTTTGAAATCAGACACGTGCAATATGTCATATAGGAAGAATAAGAAGTCGCTCACAACAAAATGGTAAATTAATGAGTTTAGGTCAAAAGGTTGAGCTACTGTTTTAGAGTATTTAATAGTTTTAAAGAGACACGCTAAGAGTTGTTCATAGTTAAATTAAAGTTTAATTTTAAATTAGACCAATAAAATTAGAATTTAATAATGCCAGACTAATATTTCCAATATGTTTGGTTATAAGTAGGAAATCGTGATCTTAAGCATGTTTTAAACAAAGGGTCATAGACGGCAATATACAAGAATGGCACTCTGCAATAAAAAAACTGGCCAAAGCAAGATTTCTATGCAGAAATTAAATAATTGCTAGAACCAGAAAAATATTTATCCACTATAATAAATAAGCAACATAGAGAAAATGAAATGAAATTGAATGGGTTTAACGTCCTACTGTGCTGCTCCTAAAATGGGCTACTGAAGACGGGCATACGCCATAAAGTGTACAATGAGGGAAATTTTACCCGGGCAGCGGCGTTACGACCTACAAGGTTGGACATGCGACCATACTCCTTGTCACGTACAACCAAGAAATCGAAACAACGCCAGTTGACTCAGTGACAGACGTTATGATACAGAGCGCACGTGCTAACCATTCAGCCACGCAACCTCCCTAAAATCGGCAAATTGCTGATCTACAGCGAGAAATATTTCAACCGGGCCAACTTTTCTATTTTAACAGTTTAATTTGCACGGTACCTTTAGTTATCAAACGAATATTACAAAACTTTTTAAAATAAGCTCCCCCTGACCAGCTTAATCGTTCGCAATAAACGTTTGCCCCTTAAAATCGGCAAATTGCTGACTTTAAATTGAGACACATTACAACCGGGCGAAATTTTCTGTTTTATCACTTTTACAGTACCTTTGATTACCAACCGATTATTACAAAACTTTAAAAATAAAAGAGAAAGAGAGAAATGCGGCCTAATGTCCATTCGACACAAACTAGGTCATTTCGGGACTAACGTATGTTTTTTAATTTTATTTAAAAACTCCCCTTGCGCTTACTGGTCTTTAGCCGTTGGGAGGAAACCGAAGAACACGGAGAAAACCCACGAGATTGGACATCATACACCATGTCACGTGCAACCTGGAGATCGAAACGACGCCCTTTGACTCAGTGACAAACGTTACGATACAGCGAGCACATGCTAACCATTCAGCCATCCAGCCTCCCTGAATTCGGAAAATTGCTGACTTATAGCAAGAAACATTTCAACCGGGCCAAATTTTCTGTTTTAACAGTTTAATGTGCACGGTACTTTAATAATTACCAACCGATTATTACAAAACTTTTGAAAATAAGCTCCAACTGACCAGCTTAATCGTATGCAATAAACGTTTGGCCTGAATTGAAAGTTCTGCACGGAAAAAGTTCATCTCGATTTCCCGGCGTGGTTCCCCTTGTCAGTGAGGCAGAACGCAGGGCCTGACAAGCACAGCTGTCTAGTCCTTCGGATGGGACGAAAAACCAAGGTCCCGTGTACACATTGGAGTGCACGTAAAATATCCCTAAGCAGTTGGAATTCGATACTGTTGAATAAACTCTATACGATGACTAAATGCGTAGATTGTAGTCACCCACACTGCATGTTTCGCTTAACAATGGAAGGGTGCCGTTTTCAATGTTCGATCCTTTTGTTCTTCTACTCCTGATATGTTGGACTGTTGATCGATGGTTTCATATAAAAGACTACCAATAAGACTCTTTGTAGAAAAAATTCCCAAAAAATAGTATGTTGACTTTACGAGAAAGACCTCTAAACATGGTCCAAATTGTAAAAATACGACTTTTTGGATTTTCAATCTCTTTTTTTCGGCTATCCCTGATATTTAAAAAAAATGACACAATGATTTCACACAACAGGCTAGCTATTAGACTCTCTATTAACAAAAGTTTCACCGCCCTCCCTTCATTATAACCGAAGTTATCGTGCCCTAAAGAATCAACAAATCAGCATGCTTATCTCTGCTTACCCTAAGCAGAAAATGCTCATCTTTGAACTCAATCATAACATTGACCTAGTGAACGTCTACAACAAGTTTGAACATTCTAGCTTAATCAGAATGAGGGTTATAGTGCTCCAAAGTCTCGGCCCTTCAAATTGCTTCTATTTTTCATTTTCAATTCAACATGGTGACTCCCGGTTGACCTAAATCAGAATTCTATTGCGACATTTTTTAGGCCTTCCTACAAGGATTCAGAAAATATAACTCCCGAGTCTGTAAGTAAAATAGCAAAAAAGCCTTATTGATTTTTCACGTTTTAAGATGGTGGCACTTCCGGTTCGATTGACAAACTCCATATTTTGTGTACGAATCAGTAATTCCTTGTCTAGTATAGAAAAAAAACTAGGTCATTCTGACCTATATTTCGAAGATTTTTTTGAAAACTTTGATCCTTAATTTCACCAAGGGGAGATAAGTTAGAAAATTTCTAAAGTCATTTTTCGAGTCGCATCATTAAGGTGTACTTACATATTAAATTTCATGAAAATCGTACAACTACTAAAGAAGTTGTCGAGTTGGTGTAAACTTCCGGTTCGAAATCACAGCGACGAATTTTCGAAATTCGAAAATCCGAAATTGCAGATTTGAAGTAAAGGAGTCAATGTTTTCAAAGAAAAAAGAATTAGTAAAATAGGTGAAATAGTCACAAAGTTACAGCAAAGTAGGTCAAATGCATTTGTTCGTAAAATTCGGTGATTTCGAATGCGAAAAACGTTTTGAAAATATATTTATCCAACAGCCACCACCCATTTTTGGGGGGGTAGGTAAAAGTTTCAAAAAAAGTCTGAAAGCCTAACTAGACCTGTAAGCAGCACTGAATCGGCTTTCAGGTATCAGACAGGAAGTACGTCGTAAAATAGCCTATTCCTCGAGCTACAAAAAGATACTTTAATTGTTTTGATTCAGTGACACCTGGCTGAGAAATGTCGATTTTTGCATGAGTACCAATTTTTTACTGTATTTTCTTTTTTTTTTAATTTTTTTGGTGTTTTTTCCCATAATATCTGATATTTTTACGAATACTTCTAGATTTTGGATCATTGTCGGGCTAGTTTTAACAAGTTGTTTGAATAGATATCTTTCTGTACCAGAAGTGTCAGAAACATCCATTGAGTAGTTTTGGAAAAAAAAGATAAATTAAAGAGCGTTTCCAAAAATTTAACGATTTTTCAATTTTTTTTAAAGTCTGAGGCCATTTTTCGACCACTTATATTATTTCAATGCTTTTCATTTTGGATTCCCTATATAGACAACCGATAGGACTTTGAGTAAGAAAAGTTTAAGAAAAATCGTAGGCGTCGTTTTCGAGAAAAGGGCGTCTCAGAATGTTAAAAAATTGGAAAATACTAGATTTTTGGCATACAATAATTTATTTCCTTACCATCGAAATCGTATTATTTAGATACCATGTGATGGCCCATTAATAGGGCTATCCAGCGACACTTTAATTCTTTTGGTCCGCTATTACCTAAGAGAGAAATCAAGTTTTTCCCAAGTTCGACAATGTTTTTACTCTTTTTTTTCATTTTTTGAATACTTCCGGTATGGTTATTATTGTCGAAATTGTTTTAATAGCCGGTTTGGTGACTAAAATAGCCACAGGGCTCTGTAATGATATATTACATTATCTGATCAGATATAATGCCCCTGAGAAATCCTATGTTTCAAAGTGCCAAAAATGCAAAAAATTTAAAATATCTTAAATTAAATTTTAATAATTACATACATATTATACATTGTCAGAATCGTAATTAGGTCAGCTATCTGAATATACAATCTTTTTTTAAAAATCTCAAAAAATAAAAAAAAAGTAGAGCATTTTCCAAAATTTCACGATTTTTCGACTTTTTTCGATTTTCAGTCCCTTTTTTATCCTATTCCAGACATTTCAAAGTCTTATTGAATGACTTCATGCAAAATACCTCCAAAAGGACTCTCGATAGAAAAAATTAAAAAAAAATTGCAGATTAAGTTTTCGAGATACAGGCGTCCAAAAACGCTCCAAATCAGAAAATACTTGATTTTCAGCGTGCCATATTTTGCTGTCTGTTCATAGTATCCGTATGAATGGGGTATCATATGATAGTCCAGCAATCGTGCCATCAAACGATACCTTCATTCGTTTAATCCATTGATATCGGACGGAGAAATAGCGTTTTCCCCAAAAATATCCATTTTTTGCATTTTTTTCAAAATATTGCACATTATTTCGACCACTTCCGGTTTAAGGATTCGTGTCGAAATTGCTTTATCAGGTGGTATTGGACTATAACTTCATGTTCCAGAAGTTTCAGAAACGTCAATTCTGCCATAAAACGAGACCCGAGCTCACAAAATGGGAAGGAAATTCGAAAAAAATCGAAAAATAAAGGGCGATATCTCTGAATGAAACTTATATTACTGGAATCGGATGGACTACAGGTATCCAAAAATGTAGGTCAAATTTGAAAATTTTGAAAAATAACAAAAATTGTCTCGTAAACAACATGTTTTCAATTTTCGAACGATAAAAATCATAGACGAATGTTCGAAATTGAAAAATGTCAGATGGCCATTGTCTCAGAAAAGATTTAGGGATTCCAAAATTGTAATTTGTTTGAAAATGGATGAAGAATTGACGAAACTATGGCCGATTTTCAATTTTTAGAGAAAGTACAAAGTTCGGTCACTTCCGGTATGCGCAGAAATTTCAAAATTATTTTATCAAGTAGCCACCACATGGTTTCCAGATAGAAAAGCTAATTCCAGATCGATATCTGTTTTCGAACATGGAGATCTAGGCCCTCGCGGTAAATAATAATAATAACTAGACCTGCAAGCAGCACTGAATCGGCTTTCAGGAATCAGACAGGAAGTATGTCATAAATTAGCCCATTCATTGAGCTACAAAACGATACTTTAATTGTTTTGATTTAATGACACCTGGCTGAGAAATGTCGATTTTTGCAAGAGTACCAATTTTTTTACTGTATTTTCTTTTTTTTAAATTTTTGTTTGTGTTTTTTTTCGAAATATCTGATATTTTTTCGACTACTTCTGGATTTTGGATTATTGTCGGGATAGTTTTAACAAGTTGTTTGGGTAGATATCTTTCTGTACCAGAAATGTCAGAAACATCTATTCAGTAGTTGTTTGTAAAAAAGATAAATAAAAGAACATTTTCAATAATTTAACGATTTTTCTACTTTTATCAAAGATTGAGGCCATTTTATGACACCTTAAATTATTTCAAACCTTTTCCTTTTGGATTCACGCCACAGACCACAGATAGGACTCTGAGTAAAAAAAGTTTTAAAAAGATCGCTGGAGTCGTTTTCGAGAAAAAGGCGTCTCAAAAGGCTCCAAAAACAGAAATACTAGATTTTCGGCGTAACATAATTTATTTACTAACCATCAAAATCGTACAATTGAGATGCCATATGATAGTCCATTAATGAAGCCATCTAAAGACAATTTATTTCTTTTGGGCCGGTAATATCTGACGGAGAGATCAATCTTTTTGCAAGAACGCCATTTTTCTATCCTTTTTTTTTTCATTTTTTGAATACTTCCGGTATGGTGATTATTATCGAGATAGTTTTAATAACCGGTTTGGGCAATTAAATAGCGACGGAGTTCTGTAATGATATATTACAATATATGATCAGATAAAATGCCCCTGAGAAATCCTATGTTTAAAGGTGCCAAAAAAGCAAAAATGTCAAAATATCAAAAATTAAATTTCAATAACTGAATACATATTATACATTTTTGGATTCGACATTAGATCAGATATCTAAATATCATTTTTTTTTTTTGAAAATCAGTAAAAATAAAAAAAAAATAAAGTATTTTCCAAAATTTCACGAAATTTCGACTTTTTTTTCGATTTTCAGTGCGTTATTTGACCTATTACGGATATTTCAAAGTCTAAACGGACTGTTTCATATAGGCGTTCAAAAACGCTCCAAATCAGAAAATACTTGATTTTCAGCGTGCCATATTTTACTTGCTGTTCATGTTATCTGTTAGAATTGGATATGATATGATACTGCAATTCTCGGGCAACCCAACGATATCCTAATCGTTTTAATCCGTTGATTTCGGACTCAGAATTCATGTTTTTTCCAAAAGCATTCATTTTTTGCGTTTTTTTCAAAATATCGGCCATTATTTCGACTACTTCCGGTTTATCGATGTTTGTCGAAATAGCTTTATACGTTAGTGATGAACTATAACTTCATGTTCCAGAAGTTTCAAAAACGTCGATTAAGCCGTAAAGCGTAACTCGAGCTCACAAAATGGGCAGAAAATTGAAAAAAAATCGAAAAAAAAGGGTGATAACTCTGAATGAAACTTATATTTCTGGAATCGGATGATCGTCAGGTATCCAAAAAAGTAGGTCAAATTTGAAAATTTTGAAAAATGACAAAAATTGCCTCTTAATTTTTTTTTTTCATTTTTCGAACGCTAGAAGTCAGCGACGAAGTTTCGAAATTTCGAAATTTTCAACTGCTATCATCCGAGAAAAGATTTGGTGTTGCCGAAAATGTTATTTGTATGAAAATAAGTACAGAATTGACGAATCTACGGCCGTTTTTTCATTTTTTGACACCGTACGAAATTCGACCACTTCCGGTCCGCGCAGAAGTTTCAAATATAGCCCATATGTTGCAAACACATGGTTTAATGAGAGAATATGAGGTTCTAGATCAGTATCTGTTACAGGCACTGAGAAATAGGCTCCCCCGAAAAGAAAAAAAAATAACTAGATCTGCTACTGTCCCATGCAGATATGAAAGCTTTCATATTTATCGTCACGTGTCATTGATTGTATCAAGTATCCTAAATAAAAGGATAAGAAGAAACTCGCGAAGTTACAAGTCTAAATATAGTATGAATCATTGCACCCAGGCATAACAATAATCTGAAAACTAAAGGAAAATAACTGAAAGTTGTATTACTGTAATGAGACGGATGAGAAAATGAAATGAAAATGGCGGGGGAAAAAATTAAAAATGGCAGGTTGGACAGGCGACCTTACTCCTTGTCACGTACAACCGAGCATTCGAAAACACGCTAGTTAACTCAATGACAGGCGCGCGTGCTAACCATTCAGCCACCCAACCCCCCTTTGAAATCAGACACGTGCAATATGTCATATAGGAAGAATAAGAAGTCGCTCACAACAAAATGGTAAATTAATGAGTTTAGGTCAAAAGGTTGAGCTACTGTTTTAGAGTATTTAATAGTTTTAAAGAGACACGTTAAGAGTTGTTCATAGTTAAATGAAAGTTTAATTTTAAATAAGACTAATAAAATTAGGATTTAATAATGCCAGACTAATATTTCCAATATGTTTGGTTATAAGTAGGAAATCGTGACGACTTCTTAAGCATGTTTTAAACAAAGGGTCATAGACTGCAATATACAAGAATGGCACTCTGCAATAAAAAAAAACTGGCCAAAGCAAGATTTCTATGCAGAAATTAAATAATTGCTAGAACCAGAAAAATATTTATCCACTATAATAAATAAGCAACATAGAGAAAATGAAATGAAATTGAATGGGGTTTAACGTCCTACTGTGCTGCTCCTAAAATGGGCTACTGAAGACGGGCATATGCCATAAAGTGTGCAATGAGGGAAATTTTACCCGGGCAGCGGCGTTACGACCTACGAGGTTGGACATGCGACCATACTCCTTGTCACGTACAACCAAGAAATCGAAACAACACCAGTTGACTCAGTGACATACGTTATGATACAGAGCGCACGTGCTAACCATTCAGCCACGCAACCTCCCTAAATTGGCAAATTGCTGACCTACAGCGAGAAATATTTCAACCGGGCCAAATTTTCTATTTTAACAGTTTAATTTGCACGGTACCTTTAGTTATCAACAGGATATTACAAAACTTTTAAAAATAAGCTCCCCCTGACCAGCTTAATCGTTCGCAATAAACGTTTGCCCCTTAAAATCGGCAAACTGCTGACTTTAAATTGAGAAACATTACAACCGGACGAAATTTTCTGTTTTATCACTTTTACAGTACCTTTGATTACCAACCGATTATTACAAAACTTTAAAAATAAAAGAGAAAGAGAGAAATGCGGCCTAATGTCCAATCGACACAAACTAGGTCATTTCGGGACTAACATATGTTTTTTAATTTGTTTTAAAAACTCCCATTGCGCTTACTGGTCTTTAGCCGTTGGGAGGAAACCGAAGAACACGGAGAAAACCCACGAGATTGGACATCATACACCATGTCACGTGCAACCTGGAGATCGAAACGACGCCCGTTGACTCAATGACAAACGTTACGATACGGCGAGCACATGCTAACCATTCAGCCATCCAGCCTCCCTGAATTCGGAAAATTGCTGACTTATAGCAAGAAACATTTCAACCGGGCGAAATTTTCTGTTTTAACAGTTTAATGTGTACGGTACTTTAATAATTACCAACCGATTATTACAAAACTTTTGAAAATAAGCTCCAACTGACCAGCTCAATCGTATGCAATAAACGTTTGGCCTGAATTGAAAGTTCTGCACGGAAAAAGTTCATCTCGATTTCCCGGCGTGGTTCCCCTTGTCAGTGAGGCAGAACGCAGGGCCTGACAAGCACAGCTGTCTAGTCCTTCGGATGGGACAAAAACCAAGGTCCCGTGTACACATTGGAATGCGCGTAAAATATCCCTAAGCAGTTGGAATTCGATACTGTTGAATAAACTCTATACGATGACTAAATGCGTAGATTGTAGTCACCCACACTGCATGTTTCGCTTAACAATGAAAGGGTGCCGTTTTCAATGTTCGATCCTTTTGTTCTTCTACTCCTGATATGTTGGACTGTTGATCGATGGTTTCATATAAAAGACTACCAATAAGACTCTTTGTAGAAGAAGCTCCCAAAAAATAGTATGTTGACTTTACGAGAAAGACCTCTAAACATGCTCCAAATTGTAAAAATACGACTTTTTGGATTTTCAATCTCTTTTTTTCGATAGAGAAAATGAAATGAACTCGAATGGGGTTTAACGTCCTACTGTGCTGCTCCTAAAATGGGCTACTGAAGACGGGCATACGCCATAAAGTGTGCAATGAGGGAAATTTTACCCGGGCAGCGGCGTTACGACCTACGAGGTTGGACATGCGACCATATTCCTTGTCACGTACAATCAAGAAATCGAACCAACGCCAGTTGACTCAGTGACAGACGTTATGATACAGAGCGCACGTGCTAACCATTCAGCCAAGCAACCTCCCTAAAATCGGCAAATTGCTGACCTACAGCGAGAAATATTTCAACCGGGCCAAATTTTCTATTTTAACAGTTTAATTTGCACGGTACCTTTAGTTATCAACCGAATATTACAAAACTTTTAAAAATAAGCTCCCCCTGACCAGCTTAATCGTTCGCAATAAACGTTTGCCCCTTAAAATCGGCAAATTGCTGGCTTTAAATTGAGAAACATTACAACCGGACGAAATTTTCGGTTTTATCACTTTACAGTACCTTTGATTACCAACCGATTATTACAAAACTTTAAAAATAAAAGAGAAAGAGAGAAATGCGGCCTAATGTCCATTCGACACAAACTAGGTCATTTCGGGACTAACATATGTTTTTTAATTTTATTTAAAAACTCCCCTTGCGCTTACTGGTCTTTAGCCGTTGGGAGGAAACCGAAGAACACGGAGAAAACCCACGAGATTGGACATCATACACCATGTCACGTGCAACCTGGAGATCGAAACGACGCCCGTTGACTCAATGACAAACGTTACGATACAGCGAGCACATGCTAACCATTCAGCCATCCAGCCTCCCTGAATTCGGAAAATTGCTGACTTATAGCAAGAAACATTTCAACCGGGCGAAAATTTCTGTTTTAACAGTTTAATGTGCACGGTATTTTAATAATTACCAACCGATTATTACAAAACTTTTGAAAATAAGCTCCAACTGACCAGCTTAATCGTATGCAATAAACGTTTGGCCTGAATTGAAAGTTCTGCACGGAAAAAGTTCATCTCGATTTCCCGGCGTGGTTCCCCTTGTCAGTGAGGCAGAACGCAGGGCCTGACAAGCACAGGTGTCTAGTCCTTCGGATGGGACGAAAAACCAAGGTCCTGTGTACACATTGGAGTGCACGTAAAATATCCCTAAGCAGTTGGAATTCGATACTGTTGAATAAACTCTATACGATGACTAAATGCGTAGATTGTAGTCACCCACACTGCATGTTTCGCTTAACAATGAAAGGGTGCCGTTTTCAATGTTCGACCCTTTTGTTCTTCTACTCCTGATATGTTGGACTGTTGATCGATGGTTTCATATAAAAGACTACCAATAAGACTCTTTGTAGAAGAAGTTCCCAAAAAATAGTATGTTGACTTTACGAGAAAGACCTCTAAACATGGTCCAAATTGTAAAAATACGACTTTTTGGATTTTCAATCTCTTTTTTTCGGCTATCCCTGATATTTAAAAAAAATGATACAATGATTTCACACAACAGGCTAGCTATTAGACTCTCTATTAACAAAAGTTTCACCACCCTCCCTTCATTATAACCGAAGTTATCGTGCCCTAAAGAATCAACAAATCAGCATGCTTATCTCTGCTTACCCTAAGCAGAAAATGCTCATCTTTGAACTCAATCATAACATTGACCTAGTGAATGTCTACAACAAGTTTGAACATTCTAGTATAATTAGAATAAGAGTTATTGTGCTCCAAAGTCTCGGCCCTTCAAATTGCTTCTATTTTTCATTTCCAATTCAACATGGTGACTCCCGGTTGACCTAAATCAGAATTCTATTGCGACATTTTTTAGGCCTGCCTACAAGGATTCAGAAAATATAACTCCCGAGTCTGTAAGTAAAATAGCAAAAAAGCCTTATTGATTTTTCACGTTTAAAGATGGTGGCACTTCCGGTTCGATCGACAAATTCCATATTTTGTGTACGAATATGTAATTCCTTGTCTAGTATAGAAAAAAAAAACTAGGTCATTCTGACCTATATTTCGACGATTTTTTGGAAAACTTTGATCCTTGCTTTCACCAAGGGGAGATAAGTTAGAAAATTTCTAAAGTCATTTTTCAAGTCGCGTCATTAAGGTCTACTTACATATTAAATTTCATGAAAATCGTACAACTACTAAAGAGGTTGTCGAGTTGGTGTAAACTTCCGGTTCGAAATCACAGCGACGAATTTTCGAAATTCGAAAATCCGAAATTGCAGATTTGAAGTAAAGGAGTCAAGGTATTCAAAGAATTTTTTTTTAGTAAAATAGGTGAAATAGTCACAAAGTTACAGCAAAGTAGGTCAAATGCATTTGTTTGTAAAATTCGGTGATTTCGAATGCGAAAAACGTTTTGAAAATATATTTATCCAACAGCCACCACCCATTTTTGGGGGGGTAGGTAAAAGTTTCAGAAAGATCCTATGAGTAGATTCTGAGAAATCCGATTTGTGAATAAAACACAAAAAAATAAATAATAAGAACTAGATCTGCTACTGTCCCATGCAGATATGAAAGCTTTCATATTTATCGTCACGTGTCATTGATTGTATCAAGTATCCTAAATAAAAGGATAAGAAGAAACTCGCGAAGTTACAAGTCTAAATATAGTATGAATCATTGCACCCAGGCATAACAATAATCTGAAAACTAAAGGAAAATAACTGAAAGTTGTATTACTGTAATGAGACGGATAAGAAAATGAAATGAAAATGGCGGGGGAAAAAATTAAAAATGGCAGGTTGGACAGGCGCCCTTACTCCTTGTCACGTACAACCGAGCATTCGAAAACACGCTAGTTAACTCAATGACAGGCGCGCGTGCTAACCATACAGCCACCCAACCCCCCTTTGAAATCAGACACGTGCAATATGTCATATAGGAAGAATAAGAAGTCGCTCACAACAAAATGGTAAATTAATGAGTTTAGGTCAAAAGGTTGAGCTACTGTTTTAGAGTATTTAATAGTTTTAAAGAGACACGTTAAGAGTTGTTCATAGTTAAATGAAAGTTTAATTTTAAATAAGACTAATAAAATTAGGATTTAATAATGCCAGACTAATATTTCCAATATGTTTGGTTATAAGTAGGAAATCGTGACGACTTCTTAAGCATGTTTTAAACAAAGGGTCATAGACTGCAATATACAAGAATGGCACTCTGCAATAAAAAAAACTGGCCAAAGCACGATTTCTATGCAGAAATTAAATAATTGCTAGAACCAGAAAAATATTTATCCACTATAATAAATAAGCAACATAGAGAAAATGAAATGAAATTGAATGGGGTTTAACGTCCTACTGTGCTGCTCCTAAAATGGGCTACTGAAGACGGGCATATGCCATAAAGTGTGCAATGAGGGAAATTTTACCCGGGCAGCGGCGTTACGACCTACGAGGTTGGACATGCGACCATACTCTTTGTCACGTACAACCAAGAAATCGAAACAACACCAGTTGACTCAGTGACATACGTTATGATACAGAGCGCACGTGCTAACCATTCAGCCAAGCAACCTCCCTAAAATCGGCAAATTGCTGACCTACAGCGAGAAATATTTCAACCGGGCCAAATTTTCTATTTTAACAGTTTAATTTGCACGGTACCTTTAGTTATCAACCGAATATTACAAAACTTTTAAAAATAAGCTCCCCCTGACCAGCTTAATCGTTCGCAATAAACGTTTGCCCCTTAAAATCGGCAAATTGCTGGCTTTAAATTGAGAAACATTACAACCGGACGAAATTTTCGGTTTTATCACTTTACAGTACCTTTGATTACCAACCGATTATTACAAAACTTTAAAAATAAAAGAGAAAGAGAGAAATGCGGCCTAATGTCCATTCGACACAAACTAGGTCATTTCGGGACTAACATATGTTTTTTAATTTTATTTAAAAACTCCCCTTGCGCTTACTGGTCTTTAGCCGTTGGGAGGAAACCGAAGAACACGGAGAAAACCCACGAGATTGGACATCATACACCATGTCACGTGCAACCTGGAGATCGAAACGACGCCCGTTGACTCAATGACAAACGTTACGATACAGCGAGCACATGCTAACCATTCAGCCATCCAGCCTCCCTGAATTCGGAAAATTGCTGACTTATAGCAAGAAACATTTCAACCGGGCGAAAATTTCTGTTTTAACAGTTTAATGTGCACGGTACTTTAATAATTACCAACCGATTATTACAAAACTTTTGAAAATAAGCTCCAACTGACCAGCTTAATCGTATGCAATAAACGTTTGGCCTGAATTGAAAGTTCTGCACGGAAAAAGTTCATCTCGATTTCCCGGCCGGGCGAAAATTTCTGTTTTAACAGTTTAATGTGCACGGTACTTTAATAATTACCAACCGATTATTACAAAACTTTTGAAAATAAGCTCCAACTGACCAGCTTAATCGTATGCAATAAACGTTTGGCCTGAATTGAAAGTTCTGCACGGAAAAAGTTCATCTCGATTTCCCGGCGTGGTTCCCCTCGCCAGTGAGGCAGAACGCAGGGCCTGACAAGCACAGCTGTCTAGTCCTTCGGATGGGACGAAAAACCAAGGTCCCGTGTACACATTGGAGTGCACGTAAAATATCCCTAAGCAGTTGGAATTCGATACTGTTGAATAAACTCTATACGATGACTAAATGCGTAGATTGTAGTCACCCACACTGCATGTTTCGCTTAACAATGAAAGGGTGCCGTTTTCAATGTTCGACCCTTTTGTTCTTCTACTCCTGATATGTTGGACTGTTGATCGATGGTTTCATATAAAAGACTACCAATAAGACTCTTTGTAGAAGAAGTTCCCAAAAAATAGTATGTTGACTTTACGAGAAAGACCTCTAAACATGCTCCAAATTGTAAAAATACGACTTTTTGGATTTTCAATCTCTTTTTTTCGGCTATCCCTGATATTTAAAAAAAATGATACAATGATTTCACACAGCAGGCTAGCTGTTAGACTCTCTATTAACAAAAGTTTCACCGCCCTCCCTTCATTATAACCGAAGTTATCGTGCCCTAAAGAATCAACAAATCAGCATGCTTATCTCTGCTTACCCTAAGCAGAAAATGCTCATCTTTGAACTCAATCATAACATTGACCTAGTGAACGTCTACAACAAGTTTGAACATTCTAGCTTAATTAGAATGAGAGTTATTGTGCTCCAAAGTCTCGGCCCTTCAAATTGCTTCTATTTTTCATTTTCAATTCAACATGGTGACTCCCGGTTGACCTAAATCAGAATTCTATTGCGACATTTTTTAGGCCTGCCTACAAGGATTCAGAAAATATAACTCCCGAGTCTGTAAGTAAAATAGCAAAAAAGCCTTATTGATTTTTCACGTTTAAAGATGGTGGCACTTCCGGTTCGATCGACAAACTCCATATTTTGTGTACGAATTAGTAATTCCTTGTCTAGTATAGAAAAAAAAAACTAGGTCATTCTGACCTATATTTCGACGATTTTTTGGAAAACTTTGATCCTTGATTTCACCAAGGGGAGATAAGTTAGAAAATTTCTAAAGTCATTTTTCAAGTCGCGTCATTAAGGTCTACTTACATATTAAATTTCATGAAAATCGTACAACTACTAAAGAGGTTGTCGAGTTGGTGTAAACTTCCGGTTCGAAATCACAGCGACGAATTTTCGAAATTCGAAAATCCGAAATTGCAGATTTGAAGTAAAAGAGTCAAGGTATTCAAAGAATTTTTTTTTAGTAAAATAGGTGAAATAGTCACAAAGTTACAGCAAAGTAGGTTAAATGCATTCGTTCGTAAAATTCGGTGATTTCGAATGCGAAAAACGTTTTGAAAATATATTTATCCAACAGCCACCACCCATTTTTGGGGGGGTAGGTAAAAGTTTCAGAAAGATCCTATGAGTAGATTCTGAGAAATCCGATTTGTGAATAAAACACAAAAAAAAAAAAATAAGAATAATAATCTTAACAGAAACAATAAGCTTTCATATGTAAATACATATGAAAGCTTAACTAGATCTGCTACTGTCCCATGCAGATATGAAAGCTTTCATATTTATCGTCACGTGTCATTGATTGTATCAAGTATCCTAAATAAAAGGATAAGAAGAAACTCGCGAAGTTACAAGTCTAAATATAGTATAAATCATTGCACCCAGGCATAACAATAATCTGAAAACTAAAGGGAAATAACTGAAACTTGTATTACTGTAATGAGACGGATGAGAAAATGAAATGAAAATGGCGGGGGAAAAAAAAAAAAAATGGCAGGTTGGACAGACGACCTTACTCCTTGTCACGTACAACCGAGCATTCGAAAACACGCTAGTTAACTCAATGACAGGCGCGCGTGCTAACCATTCAGCCACCCAACCCCCCTTTGAAATCAGACACGTGCAATATGTCATATAGGAAGAATAAGAAGTCGCTCACAACAAAATGGTAAATTAATGAGTTTAGGTCAAAAGGTTGAGCTACTGTTTTAGAGTATTTAATAGTTTTAAAGAGACACGTTAACAGTTGTTCATAGTTAAATGAAAGTTCAATTTTAAATAAGACCAATAAAATTAGGATTTAATAATGCCAGACTAATATTTCCAATATGTTTGGTTATAAGTAGGAAATCGTGACGACTTATTAAGCATGTTTTAAACAAAGGGTCATAGACTGCAATATACAAGAATGACACTCTGCAATAAAAACAAACTGGCCAAAGCAAGATTTCTATGCAGAAATTAAATAATTGCTAGAACCAGAAAAATATTTATCCACTATAATAAATAAGCAACATAGAGAAAATGAAATGTAATTGAATGGGGTTTAACGTCCTACTGTGCTGCTCCTAAAATGGGCTACTGAAGACGGGCATACGCCATAAAGTGTGCAATGAGGTTGGACATGCGACCATACTCCTTGTTACGTACAACCAAGAAATCGAAACAACGCAAGTTGACTCAGTGACAGACGTTATGACACAGAGCGCACGTGCTAACCATTCAGCCACGCAACCTCCCTAAAATCGGCAAATTGCTGACCTACAGCGAGAAATATTTCAACCGGGCCAAATTTTCTATTTTAACAGTTTAATTTGCACGGTACCTTTAGTTATCAACCGAATATTACAAAACTTTTAAAAATAAGCTCCCCCTGACCAGCTTAATCGTTCGCAATAAACATGCTCCAAATTGTAAAAATACGACTTTTTTGATTTTCAATCTCTTTTTTTCTGCTATCCCTGATATTTAAAAAAAATGATACAATGATTTCACACAACAGGCTAGCTATTAGACTCTCTATTAACAAAAGTTTCACCGCCCTCCCTTTATTATAACCGAAGTTATCGTGCCCTTAAGAATCAACAAATCAGCATGATTATCTCTGCTTACCCTAAGCAGAAAATGCTCATCTTTGAACTGAATCATAACATTGACCTAGTGAACGTCTACAACAAGTTTGAACATTCTAGCTTAATTAGAATGAGAGTTATTGTGCTCCAAAGTCTCGGCCCTTCAAATTGCTTCTATTTTTCATTTTCAATTCAACATGGTGACTCCCGGTTGACCTAAATCAGAATTCTATTGCGACATTTTTTAGGCCTGCCTACAAGGATTCAGAAAATATAACTCCCGAGTCTGTAAGTAAAATAGCAAAAAAGCCTTATTGATTTTTCACGTTTAAAGATGGTGGCACTTCCGGTTTGATCGACAAACTCCATATTTTGTGTACGAATTAGTAATTCCTTGTCTAATATAGAAAAAAAACTAGGTCATTCTGACCTATATTTCGACGATTTTTTGGAAAACTTTGATCCTTGATTTCACCAAGGGGAGATAAGTTAGAAAATTTCTAAAGTCATTTTTCAAGTCGCGTCATTAAGGTCTACTTACATATTAAATTTCATGAAAATCGTACAACTACTAAAGAGGTTGTCGAGTTGGTGTAAACTTCCGGTTCGAAATCACAGCGACGGATTTTCGAATTTCGAAAATTGCAGATTTGAAGTAAAGGAGTCAAGGTATTCAAAGAATTTTTTTTTAGTAAAATAGGTGAATTAGTCACAAAGTTACAGCAAAGTAGGTCAAATGCATTTGTTCGTAAAATTCGGTGATTTCGAATGCGAAAAACGTTTTGAAAATATATTTATCCAACAGCCACCACCCATTTTTGGGGGGGTAGGTAAAAGTTTCAGAAAGATCCTATGAGTAGATTCTGAGAAATCCGATTTGTGGATAAAACACACAAAAAAAAAATAATAATAAGAAGAATAATAATCTTAACAAAAACAATAAGCTTTCATATGTAAATACATATGAAAGCTTAACTAGATCTGCTACTGTCCCATGCAGATATGAAAGCTTTCATATTTATCGTCACGTGTCATTGATTGTATCAAGTATCCTAAATAAAAGGATAAGAAGAAACTCGCGAAGTTACGAGTCTAAATATAGTATGAATCATTGCACCCAGGCATAACAATAATCTGAAAACTAAAGGGAAATAACTGAAACTTGTATTACTGTAATGAGACGGATGAGAAAATGAAATGAAAATGGCGGGGAAAAAAATTAAAAATGGCAGGTTGGACAGGCGACCTTACTTCTTGTCACGTACAACCGAGCATTCGAAAACACGCTAGTTAACTCAATGACAGGCGCGCGTGCTAACCATTCAGCCACCCAACCCCCCTTTGAAATCAGACACGTGCAATATGTCATATAGGAAGAATAAGAAGTCGCTCACAACAAAATGGTAAATTAATGAGTTTAGGTCAAAAGGTTGAGCTACTGTTTTAGAGTATTTAATAGTTTTAAAGAGACACGCTAAGAGTTGTTCATAGTTAAATTAAAGTTTAATTTTAAATTAGACCAATAAAATTAGAATTTAATAATGCCAGACTAATATTTCCAATATGTTTGGTTATAAGTAGGAAATCGTGATCTTAAGCATGTTTTAAACAAAGGGTCATAGACTGCAATATACAAGAATGGCACTCTGCAATAAAAAAACTGGCCAAAGCAAGATTTCTATGCAGAAATTAAATAATTGCTAGAACCAGAAAAATATTTATCCACTATAATAAATAAGCAACATAGAGAAAATGAAATGAAATTGAATGGGTTTAACGTCCTACTGTGCTGCTCCTAAAATGGGCTACTGAAGACGGGCATACGCCATAAAGTGTGCAATGAGGGAAATTTTACCCGGGCAGCGGCGTTACGACCTACAAGGTTGGACATGCGACCATACTCCTTGTCACGTACAACCAAGAAATCGAAACAACGCCAGTTGACTCAGTGACAGACGTTATGATACAGAGCGCACGTGCTAACCATTCAGCCACGCAACCTCCCTAAAATCGGCAAATTGCTGATCTACAGCGAGAAATATTTCAACCGGGCCAACTTTTCTATTTTAACAGTTTAATTTGCACGGTACCTTTAGTTATCAAACGAATATTACACAACTTTTAAAAATAAGCTCCCCCAGACCAGCTTAATCGTTCACAATAAACGTTTGCCCCTTAAAATCGGCAAATTGCTGACTTTAAATTGAGACACATTACAACCGGACGAAATTTTCTGTTTTATCACTTTTACAGTACCTTTGATTACCAACCGATTATTACAAAACTTTAAAAATAAAAGAGAAAGAGAGAAATGCGGCCTAATGTCCATTCGACACAAACTAGGTCATTTCGGGACTAACGTATGTTTTTTTAATTTTATTTAAAAACTCCCCTTGCGCTCACTGGTCTTTAGCCGTTGGGAGGAAACCGAAGAACACGGAGAAAACCCACGAGATTGGACATCATACACCATGTCACGTGCAACCTGGAGATCGAAACGACGCCCTTTGACTCAGTGACAAACGTTACGATACAGCGAGCACATGCTAACCATTCAGCCATCCAGCCTCCCTGAATTCGGAAAATTGCTGACTTATAGCAAGAAACATTTCAACCGGGCGAAATTTTCTGTTTTAACAGTTTAATGTGCACGGTACTTTAATAATTACCAACCGATTATTACAAAACTTTTGAAAATAAGCTCCAACTGACCAGCTTAATCGTCTGCAATAAACGTTTGGCCTGAATTGAAAGTTCTGCACGGAAAAAGTTCATCTCGATTTCCCGGCGTGGTTCCCCTTGTCAGTGAGGCAGAACGCAGGGCCTGACAAGCACAGCTGTCTAGTCCTTCGGATGGGACGAAAAACCAAGGTCCCGTGTACACATTGGAGTGCACGTAAAATATCCCTAAGCAGTTGGAATTCGATACTGTTGAATAAACTCTATACGATGACTAAATGCGTAGATTGTAGTCACCCACACTGCATGTTTCGCTTAACAATGAAAGGGTGCCGTTTTCAATGTTCGATCCTTTTGTTCTTCTACTCCTGATATGTTGGACTGTTGATCGATGGTTTCATATAAAAGACTACCAATAAGACTCTGTGTAGAAGAAATTCCCAAAAAATAGTATGTTGACTTTACGAGAAAGACCTCTAAACATGGTCCAAATTGTAAAAATACGACTTTTTGGATTTTCAATCTCTTTTTTTCGGCTATCCCTGATATTTAAAAAAAATGATACAATGATTTCACACAACAGGCTAGCTATTAGACTCTCTATTAACGAGAGTTTCACCGCCCTCCCTTCATTATAACCGAAGTTATCGTGCCCTAAAGAATCAACAAATCAGCATGCTTATCTCTGCTTACCCTAAGCAGAAAATGCTCATCTTTATACTCAATCATAACATTGACCTAGTGAACGTCTACAACAAGTTTGAACATTCTAGCTTAATCAGAATGAGAGTTATAGTGCTCCAAATTCTCGGCCCTTCAAATTGCTTCTATTTTTCATTTTCAATTCAACATGGTGACTCCCGGTTGACCTAAATCAGAATTCCATTGCGACATTTTTTAGGCCTTCCTACAAGGATTCAGAAAATATAACTCCCGAGTCTGTAAGTAAAATAGCAAAAAAGCCTTATTGATTTTTCACGTTTTAAGATGGTGGCACTTCCGGTTCGATTGACAAACTCCATATTTTGTGTACGAATCAGTAATTCCTTGTCTAGTATAGAAAAAAAACCTAGGTCATTCTGACCTATATTTCGAAGATTTTTTTGAAAACTTTGATCCTTAATTTCACCAAGGGGAGATAAGTTAGAAAATTTCTAAAGTCATTTTTCGAGTCGCATCATTAAGGTGTACTTACATATTAAATTTCATGAAAATCGTACAACTACTAAAGAAGTTGTCGAGTTGGTGTAAACTTCCGGTTCGAAATCACAGCGACGAATTTTCGAAATTCGAAAATCCGAAATTGCAGATTTGAAGTAAAGGAGTCAATGTTTTCAAAGAAAAAAGAATTAGTAAAATAGGTGAAATAGTCACAAAGTTACAGCAAAGTAGGTCAAATGCATTTGTTCGTAAAATTCGGTGATTTCGAATGCGAAAAACGTTTTGAAAATATATTTATCCAACAGCCACCACCCATTTTTGGGGGGGGTAGGTAAAAGTTTCAGAAAGATCCTATGAGTAGATTCTGAGAAATCCGATTTGTGAATAAAACACAAAAAAAAAAAATAATAAGAAGAATAATAATCTTAACAGAAACAATAAGCTTTCATATATGAATATATGAAAGCTTAACTAGATCTGCTACTGTCCCATGCAGATATGAAAGCTTTCATATTTATCGTCACGTGTCATTGATTGTATCAAATATCCTAAATAAAAGGATAAGAATAAACTCGCGAAGTTACGAGTCTAAATATAGTATGAATCATTGCACCCAGGCATAACAATAATCTGAAAACTAAAGGGAAATAACTGAAACTTGTATTACTGTAATGAGACGGATGAGGAAATGAAATGAAAATGGCGGGGAAAAAAATTAAAAATGGCAGGTTGGACAGGCGACCTTACTTCTTGTCACGTACAACCGAGCATTCGAAAACACGCTAGTTAACTTAATGACAGGCGCGCGTGCTAACCATTCAGCCACCCAACCCCCTTTGAAATCAGACACGTGCAATATGTCATATAGGAAGAATAAGAAGTCGCTCACAACAAAATGGTAAATTAATGAGTTTAGGTCAAAAGGTTGAGCTACTGTTTTAGAGTATTTAATAGTTTTAAAGAGACACGCTAAGAGTTGTTCATAGTTAAATTAAAGTTTAATTTTAAATTAGACCAATAAAATTAGAATTTAATAATGCCAGACTAATATTTCCAATCTGTTTGGTTATAAGTAGGAAATCGTGATCTTAAGCATGTTTTAAACAAAGGGTCATAGACTGCAATATACAAGAATGGCACTCTGCAATAAAAAAACTGGCCAAAGCAAGATTTCTATGCAGAAATTAAATAATTGCTAGAACCAGAAAAATATTTATCCACTATAATAAATAAGCAACATAGAGAAAATGAAATGAAATTGAATGGGTTTAACGTCCTACTGTGCTGCTCCTAAAATGGGCTACTGAAGACGGGCATACGCCATAAAGTGTGCAATGAGGGAAATTTTACCCGGGCAGCGGCGTTACGACCTACAAGGTTGGACATGCGACCATACTCCTTGTCACGTACAACCAAGAAATCGAAACAACGCCAGTTGACTCAGTGACAGACGTTATGATACAGAGCGCACGTGCTAACCATTCAGCCACGCAACCTCCCTAAAATCGGCAAATTGCTGATCTACAGCGAGAAATATTTCAACCGGGCCAACTTTTCTATTTTAACAGTTTAATTTGCACGGTACCTTTAGTTATCAAACGAATATTACAAAACTTTTAAAAATAAGCTCCCCCTGACCAGCTTAATCGTTCGCAATAAACGTTTGCCCCTTAAAATCGGCAAATTGCTGACTTTAAATTGAGACACATTACAACCGGACGAAATTTTCTGTTTTATCACTTTTACAGTACCTTTGATTACCAACCGATTATTACAAAACTTTAAAAATAAAAGAGAAAGAGAGAAATGCGGCCTAATGTCCATTCGACACAAACTAGGTCATTTCGGGACTAACGTATGTTTTTTAATTTTATTTAAAAACTCCCCTTGCGCTTACTGGTCTTTAGCCGTTGGGAGGAAACCGAAGAACACGGAGAAAACCCACGAGATTGGACATCATACACCATGTCACGTGCATCCTGGAGATCGAAACGACGCCCTTTGACTCAGTGACAAACGTTACGATACAGCGAGCACATGCTAACCATTCAGCCATCCAGCCTCCCTGAATTCGGAAAATTGCTGACTTATAGCAAGAAACATTTCAACCGGGCGAAATTTTCTGTTTTAACAGTTTAATGTGCACGGTACTTTAATAATTACCAACCGATTATTACAAAACTTTTGAAAATAAGCTCCAACTGACCAGCTTAATTGTATGCAATAAACGTTTGGCCTGAATTGAAAGTTCTGCACGGAAAAAGTTCATCTCGATTTCCCGGCGTGGTTCCCCTTGTCAGTGAGGCAGAACGCAGGGCCTGACAAGCACAGCTGTCTAGTCCTTCGGATGGGACGAAAAACCAAGGTCCCGTGTACACATTGGAGTGCACGTAAAATATCCCTAAGCAGTTGGAATTCGATACTGTTGAATAAACTCTATACGATGACTAAATGCGTAGATTGTAGTCACCCACACTGCATGTTTCGCTTAACAATGAAAGGGTGCCGTTTTCAATGTTCGATCCTTTTGTTCTTCTACTCCTGATATGTTGGACTGTTGATCGATGGTTTCATATAAAAGACTACCAATAAGACTCTTTGTAGAAGAAGTTCCCAAAAAATAGTATGTTGACTTTACGAGAAAGACCTCTAAACATGGTCCAAATTGTAAAAATACGACTTTCTTTTTTTCGGCTATCCCTGATATTTAAAAAAAATGATACAATGATTTCACACAACAGGCTAGCTATTAGACTCTCTATTAACAAAAGTTTCACCGCCCTCCCTTCATTATAACCGAAGTTATCGTGCCCTAAAGAATCAACAAAAGCATGCTTATCTCTGCTTACCCTAAGCAGAAAATGCTCATCTTTGAACTCAATCATAACATTGACCTAGTGAACGTCTACAACAAGTTTGAACATTCTAGCTTAATCAGAATGAGAGTTATAGTGCTCCAAAGTCTCGGCCCTTCAAATTGCTTCTATTTTTCATTTTCAATTCAACATGGTGACTCCCGGTTGACCTAAATCAGAATTCTATTGCGACATTTTTTAGGCCTTCCTACAAGGATTCAGAAAATATAACTCCCGAGTCTGTAAGTAAAATAGCAAAAAAGCCTTATTGATTTTTTACGTTTTAAGATGGTGGCACTTCCGGTTCGATTGACAAACTCCATATTTTGTGTACGAATCAGTTTTTCGAGTCGCATCATTAAGGTGTACTTACATATTAAATTTCATGAAAATCGTACAACTACTAAAGAAGTTGTCGAGTTGGTGTAAACTTCCGGTTCGAAATCACAGCGACGAATTTTCGAAATTCGAAAATCCGAAATTGCAGATTTGAAGTAAAGGAGTCAATGTTTTCAAAGAAAAAGAATTAGTAAAATAGGTGAAATAGTCACAAAGTTACAGCAAAGTAGGTCAAATGCATTTGTTCGTAAAATTCGGTGATTTCGAATGCGAAAAACGTTTTGAAAATATATTTATCCAACAGCCACCACCCATTTTTGGGGGGGTAGGTAAAAGTTTCAAAAAGATCCTATGAGTAGATTCTGAGAAATCCGATTTGTGAATAAAACACAAAAAAAAAAATAATAAGAAGAACTAGATCTGCTACTGTCCCATGCAGATATGAAAGCTTTCATATTTATCGTCACGTGTCATTGATTGTATCAAGTATCCTAAATAAAAGGATAAGAAGAAACTCGCGAAGTTACAAGTCTAAATATAGTATGAATCATTGCACCCAGGCATAACAATAATCTGAAAACTAAAGGAAAATAACTGAAAGTTGTATTACTGTAATGAGACGGATGAGAAAATGAAATGAAAATGGCGGGGGAAAAAATTAAAAATGGCAGGTTGGACAGGCGACCTTACTCCTTGTCACGTACAACCGAGCATTCGAAAACACGCTAGTTAACTCAATGACAGGCGCGCGTGCTAACCATTCAGCCACCCAACCCCCCTTTGAAATCAGACACGTGCAATATGTCATATAGGAAGAATAAGAAGTCGCTCACAACAAAATGGTAAATTAATGAGTTTAGGTCAAAAGGTTGAGCTACTGTTTTAGAGTATTTAATAGTTTTAAAGAGACACGTTAAGAGTTGTTCATAGTTAAATGAAAGTTTAATTTTAAATAAGACTAATAAAATTAGGATTTAATAATGCCAGACTAATATTTCCAATATGTTTGGTTATAAGTAGGAAATCGTGACGACTTCTTAAGCATGTTTTAAACAAAGGGTCATAGACTGCAATATACAAGAATGGCACTCTGCAATAAAAAAAAACTGGCCAAAGCAAGATTTCTATGCAGAAATTAAATAATTGCTAGAACCAGAAAAATATTTATCCACTATAATACATAAGCAACATAGAGAAAATGAAATGAAATTGAATGGGGTTTAACGTCCTACTGTGTTGCTCCTAAAATGGGCTACTGAAGACGGGCATATGCCATAAAGTGTGCAATGAGGGAAATTTTTTCCCGGGCAGCGGCGTTACGACCTACGAGGTTGGACATGCGACCATACTCCTTGTCACGTACAACCAAGAAATCGAAACAACACCAGTTGACTCAGTGACATACGTTATGATACAGAGCGCACGTGCTAACCATTCAGCCACGCAACCTCCCTAAATTGGCAAATTGCTGACCTACAGCGAGAAATATTTCAGCCGGGCCAAATTTTCTATTTTAACAGTTTAATTTGCACGGTACCTTTAGTTATCAACCGGATATTACAAAACTTTTAAAAATAAGCTCCCCCTGACCAGCTTAATCGTTCGCAATAAACGTTTGCCCCTTAAAATCGGCAAACTGCTGACTTTAAATTGAGAAACATTACAACCGGACGAAATTTTCTGTTTTATCACTTTTACAGTACCTTTGATTACCAACCGATTATTACAAAACTTTAAAAATAAAAGAGAAAGAGAGAAATGCGGCCTAATGTCCATTCGACACAAACTAGGTCATTTCTGGACTAACATATGTTTTTTTAATTTTATTTAAAAACTCCCCTTGCGCTTACTGGTCTTTAGCCGTTGGGAGGAAACCGAAGAACACGGAGAAAACCCACGAGATTGGACATCATACACCATGTCACGTGCAACCTGGAGATCGAAACGACGCCCGTTGACTCAATGACAAACGTTACGATACAGCGAGCACATGCTAACCATTCAGCCATCCAGCCTCCCTGAATTCGGAAAATTGCTGACTTATAGCAAGAAACATTTCAACCGGGCGAAAATTTCTGTTTTAACAGTTTAATGTGCACGGTACTTTAATAATTACCAACCGATTATTACAAAACTTTTGAAAATAAGCTCCAACTGACCAGCTTAATCGTATGCAATAAACGTTTGGCCTGAATTGAAAGTTCTGCACGGAAAAAGTTCATCTCGATTTCCCGGCGTGGTTCCCCTTGTCAGTGAGGCAGAACGCAGGGCCTGACAAGCACAGCTGTCTAGTCCTTCGGATGGGACGAAAAACCAAGGTCCCATGTACACATTCGAGTGCACGTAAAATATCCCTAAGCAGTTGGAATTCGATACTGTTGAATAAACTCTATACGATGACTAAATGCGTAGATTGTAGTCACCCACACTGCATGTTTCGCTTAACAATGAAAGGGTGCCGTTTTCAATGTTCGATCCTTTTGTTCTTCTACTCCTGATATGTTGGACTGTTGATCGATGGTTTCATATAAAAGACTACCAATAAGACTCTTTGTAGAAGAAGTTCCCAAAAAATAGTATGTTGACTTTACGAGAAAGACCTCTAAACATGCTCCAAATTGTAAAAATACGACTTTTTGGATTTTCAATCTCTTTTTTTCGGCTATCCCTGATATTTAAAAAAAATGATACAATGATTTCACACAACAGGCTAGCTATTAGACTCTCTATTAACAAAAGTTTCACCGCCCTCCCTTCATTATAACCGAAGTTATCGTGCCCTAAAGAATCAACAAATCAGCATGCTTATCTCTGCTTACCCTAAGCAGAAAATGCTCATCATTGAACTCAATCATAACATTGGCCTAGTGAACATCTACAACAAGTTTGAACATTCTAGCTTAATTAGAATGAGAGTTATTGTGCTCCAAAGTCTCGGCCCTTCAAATTGCTTCTATTTTTCATTTTCAATTCAACATGGTGACTCCCGGTTGACCTAAATCAGAATTCTATTGCGACATTTTTTAGGCCTGCCTACAAGGATTCAGAAAATATAACTCCCGAGTCTGTAAGTAAAATAGCAAAAAAGCCTTATTGATTTTTCACGTTTAAAGATGGTGGCACTTCCGGTTCGATCGACAAACTCCATATTTTGTGTACGAATTAGTAATTCCTTGTCTAGTATAGAAAAAAAAACTAGGTCATTCTGACCTATATTTCGACGATTTTTTGGAAAACTTTGATCCTTGATTTCACCAAGGAGAGATAAGTTAGAAAATTTCTAAAGTCATTTTTCAAGTCGCGTCATTAAGGTCTACTTACATATTAAATTTCATGAAAATCGTACAACTACTAAAGAGGTTGTCGAGTTGGTGTAAACTTCCGGTTCGAAATCACAGCGACGAATTTTCGAAATTCGAAAATCCGAAATTGCAGATTTGAAGTAAAGGAGTCAAGGTATTCAAAGAAAAAAGAATTAGTAAAATAGGTGAAATAGTCACAAAGTTACAGCAAAGTAGGTCAAATGCATTTGTTTGTAAAATTCGGTGATTTCGAATGCGAAAAACGTTTTGAAAATATATTTATCCAACAGCCACCACCCATTTTTGGGGGGGTAGGTAAAAGTTTCAGAAAGATCCTATGAGTAGATTCTGAGAAATCCGATTTGTGAATAAAACACAAAAAAAAAAAAATAATAAGAACTAGATCTGCTACTGTCCCATGCAGATATGAAAGCTTTCATATTTATCGTCACGTGTCATTGATTGTATCAAGTATCCTAAATAAAAGGATAAGAAAAAACTCGCGAAGTTACAAGTCTAAATATAGTATGAATCATTGCACCCAGGCATAACAATAATCTGAAAACTAAAGGGAAATAACTGAAACTTGTATTACTGTAATGAGACGGATGAGAAAATGAAATGAAAATGGCGGGGGAAAAAAAATGGCAGGTTGGACAGGCGACCTTACTCCTTGTCACGTACAACCGAGCATTCGAAAACACGCTAGTTAACTCAATGACAGGCGCGCGTGCTAACCATTCAGCCACCAAACCCCCCTTTGAAATCAGACACGTGCAATATGTCATATAGGAAGAATAAGAAGTCGCTCACAACAAAATGGTAAATTAATGAGTTTAGGTCAAAAGGTTGAGCTACTGTTTTAGAGTATTTAATAGTTTTATAGAGACACGTTAAGAGTTGTTCATAGTTAAATGAAAGTTTAATTTTAAATAAGACCAATAAAATTAGGATTTAATAATGCCAGACTAATATTTCCAATATGTTTGGTTATAAGTAGGAAATAGTGACGACTTCTTAAGCATGTTTTAAACAAAGGGTCATAGACTGCAATATACAAGAATGGCACTCTGCCATAAAAAAAAACTGGCCAAAGCAAGATTTCTATGCAGAAATTAAATAATTGCTAGAACCAGAAAAATATTTATCCACTATAATAAATAAGCAACATAGAGAAAATGAAATGAAATTGAATGGGGTTTAACGTCCTACTGTGCTGCTCCTAAAATGGGCTACTGAAGACGGGCATACGCCATAAAGTGTGCAATGAGGGAAATTTTACCCGGGCAGCGGCGTTACGACCTACGAGTTTGGACATGCGACCATACTCCTTGTCACGTACAACCAAGAAATCGAAACAACACCAGTTGACTCAGTGACATACGTTATGATACAAAGCACGTGCTAACCATTCAGCCACGCAACCTCCCTAAATTGGCAAATTGCTGACCTACAGCGAGAAATATTTCAACCGGGCCAAATTTTCTATTTTAACAGTTTAATTTGCACGGTACCTTTAGTTATCAACCGGATATTACAAAACTTTTAAAAATAAGCTCCCCCTGACCAGCTTAATCGTTCGCAATAAACGTTTGCCCCTTAAAATCGGCAAACTGCTGACTTTAATTTGAGAAACATTACAACCGGACGAAATTTTCTGTTTTATCACTTTTACAGTACCTTTGATTACCAACCGATTATTACAAAACTTTAAAAATAAAAGAGAAAGAGAGAAATGCGGCCTAATGTCCATTCGACACAAACTAGGTCATTTCGGGACTAACATATGTTTTTTAATTTTATTTAAAAACTCCCATTGCGCTTACTGGTCTTTAGCCGTTGGGAGAAAACCGAAGAACACGGAGAAAACCCACGAGATTGGACATCATACACCATGTCACGTGCAACCTGGAGATCGAAACGACGCCCGTTGACTCAATGACAAACGTTACGATACAGCGAGCACATGCTAACCATTCAGCCATCCAGCCTCCCTGAATTCGGAAAATTGCTGACTTATAGCAAGAAACATTTCAACCGGGCGAAATTTTCTGTTTTAACAGTTTAATGTGTACGGTACTTTAATAATTACCAACCGATTATTACAAAACTTTTGAAAATAAGCTCCAACTGACCAGCTTAATCGTATGCAATAAACGTTTGGCCTGAATTGAAAGTTCTGCACGGAAAAAGTTCATCTCGATTTCCCGGCGTGGTTCCCCTTGTCAGTGAGGCAGAACGCAGGGCCTGACAAGCACAGCTGTCTAGTCCTTCGGATGGGACAAAAACCAAGGTCCCGTGTACACATTGGAATGCGCGTAAAATATCCCTAAGCAGTTGGAATTCGATACTGTTGAATAAACTCTATACGATGACTAAATGCGTAGATTGTAGTCACCCACACTGCATGTTTCGCTTAACAATGAAAGGGTGCCGTTTTCAATGTTCGATCCTTTTGTTCTTCTACTCCTGATATGTTGGACTGTTGATCGATGGTTTCATATAAAAGACTACCAATAAGACTCTTTGTAGAAGAAGCTCCCAAAAAATAGTATGTTGACTTTACGAGAAAGACCTCTAAACATGCTCCAAATTGTAAAAATACGACTTTTTGGATTTTCAATCCCATTTTTTCGATAGAGAAAATGAAATGAACTTGAATGGGGTTTAACGTCCTACTGTGCTGCTCCTAAAATGGGCTACTGAAGACGGGCATACGCCATAAAGTGTGCAATGAGGGAAATTTTACCCGGGCAGCGGCGTTACGACCTACGAGGTTGGACATGCGACCATATTCCTTGTCACGTACAATCAAGAAATCGAACCAACGCCAGTTGACTCAGTGACAGACGTTATGATACAGAGCGCACGTGCTAACCATTCAGCCAAGCAACCTCCCTAAAATCGGCAAATTGCTGACCTACAGCGAGAAATATTTCAACCGGGCCAAATTTTCTATTTTAACAGTTTAATTTGCACGGTACCTTTAGTTATCAACCGAATATTACAAAACTGTTAAAAATAAGCTCCCCCTGACCAGCTTAATCGTTCGCAATAAACGTTTGCCCCTTAAAATCGGCAAATTGCTGGCTTTAAATTGAGAAACATTACAACCGGACGAAATTTTCGGTTTTATCACTTTACAGTACCTTTGATTACCAACCGATTATTACAAAACTTTAAAAATAAAAGAGAAAGAGAGAAATGCGGCCTAATGTCCATTCGACACAAACTAGGTCATTTCGGGACTAACATATGTTTTTTGATTTTATTTAAAAACTCCCCTTGCGCTTACTGGTCTTTAGCCGTTGGGAGGAAACCGAAGAACACGGAGAAAACCCACGAGATTGGACATCATACACCATGTCACGTGCAACCTGGAGATCGAAACGACGCCCGTTGACTCAATGACAAACGTTACGATACAGCGAGCACATGCTAACCATTCAGCCATCCAGCCTCCCTGAATTCGGAAAATTGCTGACTTATAGCAAGAAACATTTCAACCGGGCGAAAATTTCTGTTTTAACAATTTAATGTGCACGGTACTTTAATAATTACCAACCGATTATTACAAAACTTTTGAAAATAAGCTCCAACTGACCAGCTTAATCGTATGCAATAAACGTTTGGCCTGAATTGAAAGTTCTGCACGGAAAAAGTTCATCTCGATTTCCGGGCGTGGTTCCCCTTGTCAGTGTGGCAGAACGCAGGGCCTGACAAGCACAGCTGTTTAGTCCTTCGGATGGGACGAAAAACCAAGGTCCCGTGTACACATTGGAGTGCACGTAAAATATCCCTAAGCAGTTGGAATTCGATACTGTTGAATAAACTCTATACGATGACTAAATGCGTAGATTGTAGTCACCCACACTGCATGTTTCGCTTAACAATGAAAGGGTGCCGTTTTCAATGTTCGATCCTTTTGTTCTTCTACTCCTGATATGTTGGACTGTTGATCGATGGTTTCATATAAAAGACTACCAATAAGACTCTTTGTAGAAGAAGTTCCCAAAAAATAGTATGTTGACTTTACGAGAAAGACCTCTAAACATGCTCCAAATTGTAAAAATACGACTTTTTGGATTTTCAATCTCTTTTTATCGGCTATCCCTGATATTTAAAAAAAAATGATACAATGATTTCACACAACAGGCTAGCTATTAGACTCTCTATTAACAAAAGTTTCACCGCCCTCCCTTCATTATAACCGAAGTTATCGGGCCCTAAAGAATCAACAAATCAGCATGCTTATCTCTGCTTACCCTAAGCAGAAAATGCTCATCTTTGAACTCAATCATAACATTGACCTAGTGAACGTCTACAACAAGTTTGAACATTCTAGCTTAATTAGAATGAGAGTTATTGTGCTCCAAAGTCTCGGCCCTTCAAATTGCTTCTATTTTTCATTTTCAATTCAACATGGTGACTCCCGGTTGACCTAAATCAGAATTCTATTGCGACATTTTTTAGGCCTGCCTACAAGGATTCAGAAAATATAACTCCCGAGTCTGTAAGTAAAATAGCAAAAAAGCCTTATTGATTTTTCACGTTTAAAGATGGTGGCACTTCCGGTTCGATCGACAAACTCCATATTTTGTGTACGAATTAGTAATTCCTTGTCTAGTATAGAAAAAAAAACTAGGTCATTCTGACCTATATTTCGACGATTTTTTGGAAAACTTTGATCCTTGATTTCACCAAGGGGAGATAAGTTAGAAAATTTCTAAAGTCATTTTTCAAGTCGCGTCATTAAGGTCTACTTACATATTAAATTTCATGAAAATCGTACAACTACTAAAGAGGTTGTCGAGTTGGTGTAAACTTCCGGTTCGAAATCACAGCGACGAATTTTCGAAATTCGAAAATCCGAAATTGCAGATTTGAAGTAAAGGAGTCAAGGTATTCAAAGAATTTTTTTTTAGTAAAATAGGTGAAATAGTCACAAAGTTACAGCAAAGTAGGTCAAATGCATTTGTTCGTAAAATTCGGTGATTTCGAATGCGAAAAACGTTTTGAAAATATATTTATCCAACAGCCACCACCCATTTTTGGGGGGGTAGGTAAAAGTTTCAGAAAGATCCTATGAGTAGATTCTGAGAAATCCGATTTGTGAATAAAACACAAAAAAAAAAATAAGAATAATAATCTTAACAGAAACAATAAGCTTTCATATGTAAATACATATGAAAGCTTAATAACTAGATCTGCTACTGTCCCAAGCAGATATGAAAGCGTTCATATTCTTCATCATGTGCCATCGATTATACCAAGTATCTTAAAGAAAGTAACAAGAAAAAAAATATTAAAATTGGTCGAAAACTCGCGAAGTTACCAAGTTGGAAATTTTTCGACCCCAAGGTCAAAGGTCAGGTCAAAGGTCAAGCTCTCTCATGAAAGGACATTGATGACTCCATCTAGGCTCATGACCCTTTCCATGCTACGGGGCCCTCGAAGGTCAAGGTAGGGTCAAACTTCACTTTATGGGCCCGTTTCGCCCACTTCCGGTCCCCGGGCGGGCGTTTTGACGTGACGCAGCGACTCGGCGGGGTGGATATACCTTTTGAATACCAAGCCTCGAGACCCGCCCGGGCACCCTTCGGGACGTTTACAGGTGGGGTTGCGGGTACATCGGTGAAACGTGCTTCTCCAGTGAGTCTCAGATGTAAACGACTAGAAGGAATGCAGTTATCAAGCTGAAAGTTAAAGGACACCTAGGCACCAGCAAGAGCTGGTTGGGACCAGAGTTTGGTACCGCTGGTGGTATTGGTTCCAGCTGTGCGCATGCGCGAATGTCGAAAAACGCCTTAGTTTTAAATATCGTGCCGCGTGCATGGCACTCGGGTGAGAGCTGCGAACTTTTTATACAATGGAGAGAATTGTCAAGGCTATTATTCCCAGCCAACACATTTTGATTCGAACCCATAGGGGCCGAGCTATAAGGCAGCAAACATGGCCCTTCGTTTTGAGAAACCATGTTTGACACCCTGCACGTGACCGTAGTTAGGGTCAGGGGTCCCAACTTTTGATACTATGGAGGGAAGTGTCCAAGCTATCGATCCTGACTAAAACATCTCGATTCGAACCCATAGCGGCCGAGATATAGGGCATCAAACGTAGCGCACAAAAAAGTGACTTGTTAGTCTAAAAAAAATCGGAAAATAGGCAAAAAATAGGCCTATTTGCGCGAGCGTGTTTTAGCAGAGTTAGTTATGTCGGAATTTCTTGAAATTTTTCAGAGATTGTGCCTTGGGATGTTAGCTAGCACAAATACAAAATTCAAGTGATTTCTAATACGGGCACATGGCCTAAAAAATTCGAACCCAAGCCGACCCAGCAACTTTTGTTTTTCGTGAAAAAAGGCCATATTTTTTCCAATTTTTATTCGATCATGTTCTCCTTTTGATATGTTATCCGACCAGTATAAATTTTTAAAAAAATACCCCCCAATGATGCCTCGACAGTCTCAGAACATCAAAACTTTGACAGTCTCAAAAATATAGTCCGCCATTTTGAAAAAAAATCAAACTCAATACGCATCGGTGCAGAAGACTCATACCCATCACATGAGACTAACAAAATGACTTTATCTTGTCGTTTGCAATTTCAAAATTCTAAAAAACATTTTTAGTCTCAAAATCGGCGAAAAAAGCCGTAAAATCGGTTTTTTGGCCATAACTTTTGTCTTTTCATCGGAATCAGATTAGACCAGTACTCAAAATTCGAGCTAGTAAATGGGCACGTCGTGCCAAAAAACCAGGTTAATCGAAGAATTTGTGGCGCTTCTAGGGCAAAAAAGCCCTTTTTTTTCTCCTTGTGGAGTACGGTTAAATCGAGATGAACTTTCTCGGCCAAGGCAGGGATCGAACACCCGACCTCTAGGCTATGGCCCATTGTATCATATATAAAACACTAAATCTCGACATTGATTTTCAGAAAAAATATTGTTTATTTTTAAACTTGAATTAGACTAGTAAAACAAATATTTTCTGGCAGTCTCAAAAATATAGTCCGCCATTTTGAAAAAATCAAACCCAATCCGCATCGGTGCAGAAGACTCATACCCATCACATGAGACTAAGTTGTACAGCACCCGGTGACCTATTTTTATTTAACCGGGGAATAAGTGATATTTCATATTATAGCAGTAAATGATTTAAATATTTCATAAGGATTTTAATACTATGTATATCATGTATGTGTCAAGGTCATAAAACGTCCGGTCATAGTATCATCCATCGAGGTTTCCCGAATGCAGATTTTTGCGACCGGGATAGATTTGCACTGCCCAGGCAACGTTCCAGTGGTCCGTTTGCCTTCAAAGTGTCCAAGCTATCGATCCCGATCAATACATATGGATTCAAACCCATAGCGGCCGAGATATGGGGCCTCAAACGTAGCGCACGAAAAAGTGACTTGTTAGTCTAAAAACATTCGAAAAATAGGCAAAAAATAGGCCTAATTGCGCGAGCGTGTTTTAGCAGGCGTTACGGTTGTCGGAATTTCTTGAAATTTTCAGGGATTGTGCCTTAGGATGTTAGCTAGCACATATAAAAAATTTAAGTGATTTCTAATACGGGAACATGGCCTAAATAAAACGAACCCAAGCCGACCCAGCAACTTTTTTTTATTGTAAAACATGGCCATATTTTTTCGAATTTCTAATTCGATCATGTTCTCCTTTTAATATGTTACTAACCTCATCGTGGCGCATCCGACCAGTATAAATTTTTTTAAAAATACCTCCTAATGATGCCTCGGCAGTCTCAGAACATCAAAACTTTGACAGTCTCAAAAATATAGTTCGCCATTTTGAAAAAATCGAACCCAATCCGCATCGGTGCAGAAGACTCATACCCATCACATGAGACTAACAAAATGACTTCATCTTGTCGTTTGCAATTTCAAAATTCTAAAAAAACTTTTTAGTCTCAAAATCGGCGAAAAAAGCCGTTAAATCGTTTTTTTAACCATAACTTTTGTTTTTTTTCATCGGAATCAGATGGGACAATTACTCAAATTCGGGCTAGTAAATTGGCACATCGTGCCAAAAAAACAGCTTAGTCGAAGAATTTTTGGCGGTGCTAGGAAACACTTCTTTCCCCTTACGGAGTGCGGGAATTTACTTAGAATAAAAACGGCAAAAAAATCCGCCGTCTCACATGTAAACGACTTGAAGGAATGCAGGACCTGACAAGCACAGCTGTCTAGTCCTTCGGATGGGACGAAAAACCAAGGTCCCGTGTACACATTGGAGTGCACGTAAAATATCCCTAAGCAGTTGGAATTCGATACTGTTGAATAAACTCTATACGATGACTAAATGCGTAGATTGTAGTCACCCACACTGCATGTTTCGCTTAACAATGAAAGGATGCCGTTTTCAATGTTCGACCCTTTTGTTCTTCTAGTCCTGATATGTTGGACTGTTGATCGATGGTTTCATATAAAAGACTACCAATAAGACTCTTTGTAGAAGAAGTTCCCAAAAAATAGTATGTTGACTTTACGAGAAAGACCTCTAAACATGCTCCAAATTGTAAAAATACGACTTTTTGGATTTTCAATCCCTTTTTTTCGGCTATCCCTGATATTTAAAAAAAATGATACAATGATTTCACACAACAGGCTAGCTATTAGACTCTCTATTAACAAAAGTTTCACCGCCCTCCCTTTATTATAACCGAAGTTATCGTGCCCTAAAGAATCAACAAATCAGCATGATTATCTCTGCTTACCCTAAGCAGAAAATGCTCATCTTTTAACTCAATCATAACATTGACCTAGTGAACGTCTACAACAAGTTTGAACATTCTAGCTTAATTAGAATGAGAGTTATTGTGCTCCTAAGTCTCGGACCTTCAAATTGCTTCTATTTTTCATTTTAAATTCAAAATGGTGACTCCCGGTTGACCTTAATCAGAATTCTATTGCGACATTTTTTAGGCCTTCCTACAAGGATTCAGAAAATATAACTCCCGAGTCTGTAAGTAAAATAGCAAAAAAGCCTTATTGATTTTTCACGTTTAAAGATGGTGGCACTTCCGGTTCGATCGACAAACTCCATTTTTTGTGTACGAATCAGTAATTCCTTGTCTAGTAAAGGAAAAAAAAACTAGGTCATTCTGACCTATATTTCGACGATTTTTTTGAAAAATTTGATCCTTAATTTCATCAAGGGGAGATAAGTTAGAAAATTTCTAAAGTCATTTTTCAAGTCGCACTATTAAGGTCTACTTACATATTTAATTTCATGAAAATCGTACAACTACTAAAGAAGTTGTCGAGTTGGTGTAAACTTCCGGTTCGAAATCACAGCGACGAATTTTCGAAATTCGAAAATCCTAAATTGCAGATTTGAAGTAAAGGAGTCAAGGTATTCAAAGAAAAAAGAATTAGTAAAATAGGTGAAATAGTCACAAAGTTACAGCAAAGTAGGTCAAATGCATTTGTTCGTAAAATTCGGTGATTTCGGATGCGAAAAACGTTTTGAAAATATATTTACCCAACAGCCACCACCAATTTTTGGGGTGGTAGGTAAAAGTTTCAGAAAGATCCTATGAGTAGATTCTGAGAAATCCGATTTGTGGATAAAACACAAAAAAAAAAATAATAATAAGAAGAATAATAATCTTAACAAAAACAATAAGCTTTCATATGTAAATACATATGAAAGCTTAATAATCTTAACAGAAACAATAAGCTTTCATATGTAAATACATATGAAAGCTTAATAATAATCTTAACAGAAACAATAAGCTTTCATATATGAATATATGAAAGCTTAATAATAATCTTAACAGAAACAATAAGCTTTCATATGTAAATACATATGAAAGCTTAATAATAATCTTAACAGAAACAATAAGCTTTCATATGTAAATACATATGAAAGCTTAATAAATAACTAGACCTGCAAGCAGCACTGAATCGGCTTTCAGGAATCAGACAGGAAGTAAGTCATAAAATAGCCCATTCATCGAGCTAGAAAACTATACTTTAATTGTTTTGATTCAGTAACACCTGGCTGAGAAATGTCGATTTTTGCAAGAGTACCAATTTTTTACTGTATTTTTTTTAATTTTTATTTTTTGTGTGTTTTTTTCCATAATATCGGACATTTTTTCGACTATTTCCGGTTTTACGATCGTTGTTGTGATAGCTTTATGAATTTTTTTTGATACTTAACTTTCTGTACCAGAAGTGTCAGAAACAACGATTGAGTAGTTTTGGAGAAAAAAAAGATAAATTAAAGAGCGTTTCCAAAAATTTAATTTTAGCATGATTACCAATTTTTTACTGTATTTTTTTTTTAATTTTTGGGGTGTTTTTTTCCATAATATCGGACATTTTTTCGACTACTTCCGGTTTTACGATCGTTGTTGTGATACCTTTATGAAGTTTTTTGGATACTTAACTTTCTGTACCAGTGGTGTCAGAAACATCCATTGAGTATTTTTGGAAAAAAAAGATAAATTAAAGAGCGTTTCCAAAAATTTAACGATTTTTCAATTTTTTTCAAAGTCTGAGGCCATTTTTCGACTACTTATATTATTTCAATGCTTTTCATTTTGGATTCCCTATATAGACAACCGATAGGACTTTGAGTAAGAAAAGTTTAAGAAAAATCGTAGGCGTCGTTTTCGAGAAAAGGCCGTCTCAGAATGTTAAAAAATTGGAAAATACTAGATTTTTGGCATACAATAATTTATTTCCTTACCAACGAAATCGTATTATGTAGATACCATATGGTGGTCCATTAATAGGGCTATCCAGCGACACTTTAGTTCTTTTGGTCCGCTATTACCTAAGAGAGAAATCAAGTTTTTGCCAAGTGCGACAATGTTTTTACTCTTTTTTTTCATTTTTTGAATACTTCCGGTATGGTTATTATTGTCGAAATAGTTTTAATAGCCGGTTTGGGCACTAAAATAACCACAGGGCTCTGTAATGATATATTACATTATCTGATCAGATATAATGCCCCTGAGAAATCCTATGTTCAAAAGTGCCAAAAATGCAAAAAATTTAAAATATCTTATATTAAATTTTAATAATTACATACATATTATACATTGTTAGAATCGTAATTAGGTCAGCTATCTGAATATACAACATTTTTTAAAAAATCTCTTTATATAAAAAAAAAGTAGAGCATTTTCCAAAATTTCACGATTTTTCGACTTTTTTCGATTTTCAGTCCCTTTTTTTATCCTATTCCAGACATTTCAAAGTCTTATTGGATGACTTCATGGAAAATACTTCCGAAAGGACTCTCGATAGAAAAAAATTTAAAAAATTTGCAGGTTAAGTTTTCGAGATACAGGCGTCCAAAAACGCTCCAAATCAGAAAATACTTGATTTTCAGCGTGTCATTTTTTGCTGTCTGTTCATAGTATCCGTATGAATGGGGTATCATATGATAGTCCAGCAATCGTGCCATCAAACGATACCTTCATTCGTTTAATCCATTGATATCGGACGGAGAAATAGCGTTTTCCCCAAAAATATCCATTTTTTGCATTTTTTTCAAAATATTGCACATTATTTCGACTACTTCCGGTTTAAGGATTCGTGTCGAAATTGCTTTATCAGTTGGTATTGGACTATCACTCCATGTTCCAGAAGTTTCAGGAACGTCAATTCTGCCATAAAACGAGACCCGAGCTCACAAAATGGGAAGGAAATTCGAAAAAAATCAAAAAATAAAGGGAGATAACTCGGAATGAAACTTATATTACTGAAATCGGATTGACTTCAGGTATCCAAAAATGTAGGTCAAATTTGAAAATTTTGGAAAATAACAAAAATTGTCTCGTAAACAACATGTTTTCAATTTTCGAACGATAAAAATCATTGACGAATGTTCGAAATTGAAAAATGTGAGATGGCCATTGTCTCAGAAAAGATTCAGGGATTCCAAAAATGTGATTTGTTTGGAAATAGATAAAGAATTAACGAAACTATGGCCGATTTTCAATTTTTAGAGAAAGTACAAAGTTCGGTCACTTCCGGTATGCGCAGAAATTTCAAAAGTATTTTATCAAGTAGCCACCACATGGTTTCCCGATAGAAAAGCTAATTCCAGATCGATATCTGTTTTCGAACATGGAGATCTAGGCCCTCGCGGTAAATAATAATAATAATAACTAGACCTGCAAGCAGCACTGAATCGGCTTTCAGGAATCAGATAGGAAGTAAGTCATAAAATAGCCCATTCATCGAGCTAGAAAACTATACTTTAATTGTTTTGATTCAGTGACATCTGGCTGAGAAATGTCGATTTTTGCATGAGTACCAATTTTTTTACTGTATTTTCTTTTTTTTAAATTTTGTTTGTGTTTTTCTCCCAAATATCTGATATTATAGGGACAGATAAAGGAATGAATGAAAACATTGTCGATGGCATCAAGCAATAAATTGAGTGAACGTGTTTTTAGTGTCCGCGTGGGAATGCTGCCACAGGCCTCGGCGCCGTATAAATTTTAAAGAAAATGGGCTGAACTGCAATTATTTTTTTTCAAAATATCGGACATTTTTTCGACTATTTCCGGTTTTACGATCGTTGTTGTGGTAGCTTTACGAAGTTCTTTGGATAATTAACTTTCTGTACCAGAAGTGTCAGAAACATCTATTCAGTAGTTTTGGAAAAAAAGATAAATTAAAGAGCGTTTCCAAAAATTTAACGATTTTTCAATTTTTTTCAAAGTCCGAGGCCATTTTTTAACCACTTATATTATTTCAATGGTTTTCATTTTAGATTCCCTATATAGACAACCGATAGGACTTTGAGTAAGAAAAGTTTAAGAAAAATCGTAGGCGTCGTTTTCGAGAAAAGGGTGTTTCAGAATGTTAAAAAATTGGAAAATACTAGATTTTTGGCATACAATAATTTATTTCCTTACCATCGAAATCGTATTATTTAGATACCATATGATGGTCCATTAATAGGGCAATACAGCCACACTTTAGTTCTTTTGGTCCGCTATTACCTAAGAGAGAAATCAAGTTTTTCCCAAGTGCGACAATGTTTTTACTCTTTTTTTCATTTTTTGAATACTTCCGGTATGGGTATTATTGTCGAACTAGTTTTAATAGCCGGTTTGGGCACTAAAATAGCAACAGGGCTCTGTAATGATATATTACATTATCTGATCAGATATAATGCCCCTGAGAAATCCTATGTTCAAAAGTGCCAAAAATGCAAAAAATTTAAAATATCTTAAATTAAATTTTAATAATTACATACATATTATACATTGTTAGAATCGTAATTAGGTCAGCTATCTGAATATACAACCTTTTTTAAAAAATGTCTTAAAATAAAAAAATAGTAGAGCATTTTCCAAAATTTCACGATTTTTCGACTTTTTTCGATTTTTAGTCCCTTTTTTATCCTATTCCAGACATTTCAAAGTCTTATTGAATGACTTCATGCAAAATACCTCCAAAAGGACTCTTCATAGAAAAAATTTAAAAAAATTTGTAGGTTAAGTTTTCGAGATACAGGCGTCCAAAAACGCTCCAAATCAGAAAATACTTGATTTTCAGCGTGCCATATTTTGCTGTCTGTTCATAGTATCCGTATGAATGGGGTATCATATGATAGTCCAGCAATCGTGCCATCAAACGATACCTTCATTCGTTTAATCCATTGATATCGGACTATAACTTCATGTTCCAGAAGTTTCAGAAACGTCAATTTTGCCATAAAACGAGACCCGAGCTCACAAAACGGGAAGGAAATTCGAAAAAATTCGAAAAATAAAGGGCGATAACTCTGAATGAAACTTATATTACTGGAATTGGATGGACTTCAGGTATCCAAAAATGTAGGTCAAATTTGAAAATTTTGAAAAATAACAAAAATTGTCTCGTAAACAACATGTTTTCAATTTTCGAACGATAAAAATCATAGACGAATGTTCGAAATTGAAAAATGTGAGATAGCCATTGTCTCAGAAAAGATTCAGGGATTCTAAAAATGTAATTTGTTTAAAAATGGAGAAAGAAGTAACGAAACTATGGCCGATTTTCAATTTTTAGAGAAAGTACAAAGTTCGGTCACTTCCGGTATGCGCAGAAATTTCAAAAATATTTTATCAAGTAGCCACCACATGGTTTCCCGAAAGAAAAGCTAATTCCAGATCGATATCTGTTTTCGAACATGGAGATCTAGGCTCTCGCGGTAAATAATAATAATAATAATAATAACTAGACCTGCCAGCAGCACTGAATCGGCTTTCATGAATCAGACAGGAAGTATGTCATAAAATAGCACATTCATCGAGCTACAAAACGATACTTTAATTGTTTTGATTCAGCGACACCTGGCTGAGAAATGTCGATTTTTGCAAGAGTACCAATTTTTTTACTGTATTTTCTTTTTTTTAAAATTTTTTTTTGTTTTTTTCAATATATCTGATATTTTTACGAATACTTCTAGATTTTGGATCATTGTCGGGATAGTTTTAACAAGTTGTTTGAATAGATATCTTTCTGTACCAGAAGTATCTGAAACATCCATTGAGTAGTTTTGGTAAAAAAAAGATAAATTAAAGAGCGTTTCCAAAAATTTAACGATTTTTCAATTTTTTTCAAAGTCTGAGGCCATTTTTCGACCATTTATATTATTTCAATGCTTTTCATTTTGGATTCCCTATATAGACAACCGATAGGACTTTGAGTAAGAAAAGTTTAAGAAAAATCGTAGGCGTCGTTTTCGAGAAAAGGGCGTCTCAGAATGTTAAAAAATGGGAAAATACTAGATTTTTGGCATACAATAATTTTTTTCCTTACCATCGAAATCGTATTATTTAGATACCATATGATGGTCCATTAATAGGGCTATCCAGCGACACTTTAATTCTTTTGGTCCGCTATTACCTAAGAGAGAAATCAAGTTTTTCCCAAGTGCGACAATGTTTTTACTCTTTTTTTTCATTTTTTGAATACTTCCGGTATGGTTATTATTGTCGAAATAGTTTTAATAGCCGGTTTGGGCACTATAATAGCCACAGGGCTCTGTAATGATATATTACATTATCTGATCAGATATAATGCCCCTGAGAAATCCTATGTTCAAAAGTGCCAAAAATGCAAAAAATTTAAAATATCTTAAATTAAATTTTAATAAATACATACATGTTATACATTGTCAGAATCGTAATTAGGTCAGCTATCTGAATATACAACCTTTTTTTAAAAATCTCCAAAAATAAAAAAATAGTAGAGCATTTTCCAAAATTTCACGATTTTTCGACTTTTTTCGATTTTCAGTCCCTTTTTTTATCCTATTCCAGACATTTCAAAGTCTTATTGGATGACTTCATGCAAAATACCCCCAAGAGAACTCTCGATAGAAAAAATTAAAAAAAAATTGCAGGTTAAGTTTTCGAGATACATGCGTCCAAAAACGCTCCAAATCAGAAAATACTTGATTTTCAGCGTGCCATATTTTGCTGTCTGTTCATAGTATCCGTATGAATGGGGTATCATATGATAGTCCAGCAATCGTGCCATGAAACGATACCTTCATTCGTTTAATACATTGATATCGGACGGAGAAATAGCGTTTTCCCAAAAAATATCCATTTTTTGCATTTTTTTCAAAATATTGCACATTATTTCGACCACTTCCGGTTTAAGGATTCCTGTCGAAATTGCTTTATCAGGTGGTATTGGAGTATAACTTAATGTTCCAGAAGTTTCAGAAACGTCAGTTCTGCCATAAAACGAGACCCGAGCTCACAAAATGGGAAGGAAATTCGAAAAAAATCGAAAAATAAAGGGCGATAACTCTGAATGAAACTTATATAACTGGAATCGGATGGACTTCAGGTATCCAAAAATGTAGGTCAAATTTGACAATTTTGAAAAATAACAAAACTTGTCTCGTAAACAACATGTTTTCAATTTTCGAACGATAAAAATCATAGACAAATGTTCAAAATTGAAAAATGTGAGATAGCCATTGTCTCAGAAAAGATTCAGGGATTACAAAAATGTAATTTGTTTGAAAATGGATAAAGAATTGACGAAACTATGGCCGATTTCAATTTTTAGAGAAAGTACAAAGTTCGGTCACTTACGGTATGCGCAGAAATTTAAAATTTTTTTTATCAAGTAGCCACCACATGGTTTCCTGATAGAAAAGCTAATTCCAGATCGATATCTGTTTTCGAACATGGAGATCTAGGCCCTCGCGGTAAATAATAATAATAATAATAATAATAATAACTAGACCTGCAAGCAGCACTGAATCGGCTTTCAAAAATCAGACAGGAAGTAAGTCATAAAATAGCCCATTCATCGAGCTAGAAAACTATACTTTAATTGTTTTGATTCAGTGACACCTGGCTGAGAAATGTCGATTTTTGCATGAGTACCAATTTTTTACTGTATTTTCTTTTTTTTATAATTTTTTTTGGTGTTTTTTTCCATAATATCTGATATTTTTACGAATACTTCTAGATTTTGGATCATTTTTGGGATAGTTTTAACAAGTTGTTTGAATAGATATCTTTCTGTACCAGAAGTGTCAGAAACATCCATTGAGTAGTTTTGGAAAAAAAAGATAAATTAAAGAGCGTTTCCAAAAATTTAACGATTTTTCATTTTTTTTCAAAGTCTGAGGCCATTTTTCGACCACTTATATTATTTCAATGCTTTTCATTTTGGGTTCCCTATATAGACAACCGATAGGACTTTGAGTAAAAAAAGTTTAAGAAAAATCGTAGGCGTCGTTTTCGAGAAAAGGGCGTCTCAGAATGTTAAAAAATTGGAAAATACTCGATTTTTGGCATACAATAATTTATTTCCTTACCATCGAAATCGTATTATTTAGATACCATATGATGGTCCATTAATAGGGCTATCCAGCGACACTTTAGTTCCTTTGGTCCGCTATTACCTAAGAAAGATTATCAAGTTTTTCCAAAGTGCGACAATGTTTTTACTCTTTTTTTTCCATTTTTTGAATACTTCCGGTATGGTTATTATTGTCGAAATAGTTTTAATAGCCGGTTTGGGCACTAAAATAACCACAGGGCTCTGTAATGATATATTACATTATGTGATCAGATATAATGTCCCTGAGAAATCCTATGTTTAAAAGAGCCAAAAATGCAAAACATTTAAAATATCTTAAATTAAATTTTAATAATTACATACATATTATACATTGTTAGAATCGTAATTAGGTCAGCTATCTGAATATACAACCTTTTTAAAAAATCTCTTAAAATAAAAAAAAAGTAGAACATTTTCCAAAATTTCACGATTTTTCGACTTTTTTCGATTTTCAGTCCCTTTTTTATCCTACTTCAGACATTTCAAAGTCTTATTGGATGACTTCTTGCAAAATACCTCCAAAAGGACTCTCGATAGAAAAAATTAAAAAAAAATTGCAGGTTAAGTTTTCGAGATACAGGCGTCCAAAAACGCTCCAAATCAGAAAATACTTGATTTTCAGCGTGCCATATTTTGCTGTCTGTTCATAGTATCCGTATGAATGGGGTATCATATGATAGTCCAGCAATCGTGCCATCAAACGATACCTTCATTCGTTTAATCCATTGATATCGGACGGAGAAATAGCGTTTTCCCCAAAAATATCCATTTTTTTCAAAATATTGCACATTATTTCGACCACTTCCGGTTTAAGGATTCGTGTCGAAATTGCTTTAACAGTTGGTATTGGACTATAACTTCATGTTCCAGAAGTTTCAGAAACGTCAATTCTGCCATAGTAAAAACAATAGTCTTTCAGACGAAAGTCTGAAAGCCTAATAATAATTTTAGTAAAAACAATAGTCTTTCAGACGAAAGTCTGAAAGCCTAATAATTTTAGTAATCTCAATAGGCTTTCAGACGAAAGTCTGAAAGCCTAACTAGACCTGCAAGCAGCACTGAATCGGCTTTCAGGAATCAGACAGGAAGTATGTCATAAAATAGCCCATTCATCGAGCTACAAAACCATACTTTAATTGTTTTGATTCAGTGACACCTGGCTGAGAAATGCCGATTTTTGCAAGAGTGCCAATTTTTTACTGTATTTTCTTTTTTTTACAATTTTTTTTGTGTTTTTTTCCCAAATATCTGATATTTTTTCGACTACTTCTGGGTTTTGCATTATTGTCGGGATAGTTTTAACAAGTTGTTTAGATAGACATCTTTCTGTACCAGAAGTATCATAAACATCTATTCAGTAGCTGTTTTTAAAAAAGATAAATAAAAGTACATTTTCACAAATTTAACGATTTTTCAACTTTTTTCAAAGTCTGAGGCCATTTTTCGACCACTTATATTATTTCAATGCTTTTCATTTTGGATTCCCTATATAGACAACCGATAGGACTTTGAGTAAGAAAAGTTTAAGAAAAATCGTAGGCGTCGTTTTCGGGAAAAGGGCGTCTCAGAATGTTAAAAATTTGAAAATACTTGATTTTTGGCATACAATTATTTATTTCCTTATTATCAAAATTGTATTATTTAGATACCATATGATGGTCCATTAATAGGGCTATCTAGCGACACTTTAGTTCTTTTGGTCCGCTATTACCTAAGAGAGAAATCAAGTTTTTCCCAAGTGCGACAATGTTTTTACTATTTTTTTTCATTTTTTGAATACTTCCGGTATGGTTATTATTGTCGAAATAGTTTTAATAGCCGGTTTGGGCTCTAAAATAGCCACAGGGCCCTGTAATGATATCTTACATTATCTGATCAGATATAATACCCCTGAGAAATCCTGTGTTCAAAAGTGCCAAAAATGCCAAAAATTTAAAATATCTTAAATTAAATTTTAATAATTACATACATATTATACATTGTTAGAATCCTAATTATGTCAGCTATCTGAATATACAACCTTTTTTAAAAAATGTCTTAAAATAAAAAAAAAAGTAGAGCATTTTCCAAAATTTCACGATTTTTCGACTTTTTTCGATTTTTAGTCCCTTTTTTATCCTATTCCAGACATTTCAAAGTCTTATTGAATGACTTCATGCAAAATACCTCCAAAAGGACTCTTCATAGAAAAAATTTATAAAATTTGTAGGTTAAGTTTTCGAGATACAGGCGTCCAAAAACGCTCCAAATCAGAAAATACTTGATTTTCAGCGTGCCAAATTGCTTTATCAGTTGGTATTGGACTATAACTTCATGTTCCAGAAGTTTCAGAAACGTCAATTCTGCCATAAAACGAGACCCGAGCTCACAAAATGGGAAGGAAATTCGAATAAAATCGGAAAATAAAGGGCGATATCTCTGAATGAAACTTATATTACTGGAATCGGATGGACTCCAGGTATCCAAAAATGTAGGTCAAATTTGAAAATTTTGAAAAATAACAAAAATTGTCTCGTAAACAACATGTTTTCAATTTTCGAACGATAAAAATCATAGACGAATGTTCGAAATTGAAAAATGTGAGATAGCCATTGTCTTAAAAAAGATTCAGGGATTCCAAAAATGTAATTTGTTTAAAAATGGATAAAGAATTGACAAAACTATGGCCGATTTTCAATTTTTAGAGAAAGAACAAAGTTCGGTCACTTCCGGTATGCGCAGAAATTTCAAAAATATTTTATCAAGTAGCCACCACATGGTTTCCCGTTAGAAAAGCTAATTCCAGATCGATATCTGTTTTCGAACATGGAGATCTAGGCTCTCGCGGTAAATAATAATAATAATAACTAGACCTGCAAGCAGCACTGAATCGGCTTTCAGGAATCAGACAGGAAGTATGTCATAAAATAGCCCATTCATCGAGCTACAAAACGATACTCTAATTGTTTTGATTCAGTGACACCTGGCTGAGAAATGCAGATTTTTACAAAAATACCAATTTTTTACTTTTTAAAAAAAAATTTTTTTTTTTATCCCAAATATCTGATATTTTTTCGACTACTTCTGGATTTTGGATTATTATCGGAATAGTTTTAGCAAGTTGTTTTTCATTTTTTGAATACTTCCGGTATGGTGATTATTATCGAGATAGTTTTAATAACCGGTTTAGGCAATTAAATAGCGACAGAGTTCTGTAATGATATATTACAATATATGATCAGATAAAATGCCCCTGAGAAATCCTATGTTTAAAAGTGCCAAAAATGCAAAAATGTCAAAATATGGAAAATTAAATTTCAATAAGCAAATACATATTATACATTATTGGAATCGACATTAGATCAGATATCTAAATATAACAAAGTTTTTTTAAAAATCAGTAAAAATAAAAAAATAATAGAGGATTTTCCAAAATTTCACGATTTTTCGACTTTTTTCGATTTTCAGTCATAATATCTGATATTTTTACGAATACTTCTAGATTTTGGATCATTGTCGGGATAGTTTTAACAAGTTGTTTGAATAGAAATCTTTCTGTACCAGAAGTGTCAGAAACATCCATTGAGTAGTTTTGGTAAAAAAAGATAAATTAAAGAGCGTTTCCAAAAATTTAACGATTTTTCAATTTTTTTCAAAGTCTGAGGAAATTTTTCGACCACTTATATTATTTCAATGCTTTTCATTTTGGGTTCCCTATATAGACAACCGATAGGACTTTGAGTAAGAAAAGTTTAAGAAAAATCGTAGGCGTCGTTTTCGAGAAAAGGGCGTCTCAGAATGTTAAAAAATTGGAAAATACTAGATTTTTGGCATACAATAATTTATTTCCTTACTATCGAAATCGTATTATTTAGATAGCATATGATGGTCCATTTATAGAGCTATCCAGCGACACTTTAATTCTTTTGGTCCGCTATTACCTAAGAGAGAAATCAAGTTTTTCCCAAGTGCGACAATGTTTTTACTCTTTTTTTTCATTTTTTGAATACTTCCGGTATGGTTATTATTGTCGAAATAGTTTTAATAGCCGGTTTGGGCACTAAAATAGCCACAGGGCTCTGTAATGATATATAACATTATCTGATCATATATAATGCCCCTGAGAAATCCTGTGTTCAAAAGTGCCAAAAATGCAAAAAATTTAAAATGTCTTAAATTAAATTTTAATAATTACACACATATTATACATTGTCAGAATCGTATTTAGGTCAGCTATCTGAATATACAACCTTTTTTAAAAAATCTCCAAAAGTAAAAATATAGTAGAGCATTTTCCAAAATTTCACGATTTTTCGACTTTTTTCGATTTTCAGTCCCTTTTTTATCCTATTCCAGACATTTCAAAGTCTTATTGGATGACTTCATGCAAAAAACCTCCAAAAGGACTCTCGATAGAAAAAATTAAAAAAAATTTGCAGGTTAAGTTTTCGAGATACAGGCGTCCAAAAACGCTCCAAATCAGAAAATACTTGATTTTCAGCGTGCCATATTTTGCTGTCTGTTCATAGTAGCCGTATGAATGGGGTATCATATGATAGTCGAGTAATCATGCCATCAAACGATACCTTCATTCGTTTAATCCATTGATATCGGACGGAGAAATAGCGTTTTCCCCATAAATATCAAAATTTTGCATTTTTTTCAAAATATTGCACATTATTTCGACCACTTCCGGTTTAAGGATTGCTTTATCAGTTGGTATTGGACTATAACTTCATGTTCAAGAAGTTTCAGAAACGTCAATTATGTCATAAAACGAGACCCGAGCTCACAAAATTTCAATAATATTTTATCAAGTAGCCACCACATGGTTTCCCGATAGAAAAGCTAATTCCAGATCGATATCTGTTTTCGAACATGGAGATCTAGGCCCTCGCGGTAAATAATAATAATAATAATAATAATAATAATAATAATAACTAGACCTGCAAGCAGCACTGAATCGGCTTTCAGAAATCAGACAGGAAGTAAGTCATAAAATAGCCCATTCATCGAGCTAGAAAACTATACTTTAATTGTTTTGATTCAGTGACACCTGTCTGAGAAATGTCGATTTTTGCATGAGTACCAATTTTTTACTGTATTTTCTTCTTTTTTTTAAATTTTTTGGGTGTTTTTTTCCATAATATCTGGGTCCGTATTCAAAGGTTTTCTAAAAGTTAAGTAAAAATACTTAATTTTTCCACTTAACCAAGTGTATGACCTTAAATCGGTATTCAAAGGCACTATTTTTCATTTGCTTGGCTATGTGAAAACTGAACTCCACACTTAAATTATGGAAAACTCACATTCGCCAAAAAGCATGAATTTTCAATTTATGGACTACCCTCCACTGCCAAAAATCACGAATTTCTATCATTGCAAGCAAGTTATACCCCCTTAAGAGCATCAACTATACTCTATTAAATTCTTAGTTTATATTACTATGAAAATGTTTGTCGAAAAATTATACACGTATTGTAACGTTTGAAAATAGTATGATTGTAATTTGGATAAATTATGGTATTGTGCATCCTTGGCCGGAATGGCTGTTTTCATAGATTTTTCCCCCTAAAATTCCATATTATGAAATACATTACAATAAATAGTGGCAGTATAATGATAGATATTGTAAACTTTAATTTTTTAACACTGTATCACGAATAGAAAAAACATATTATTAGCAATACACAATGGCCTTTGCCTTCTAATTTAGACTGGACAAATCATACAGTGTTTTTTTTATATAAATCTATCATTTGCAAAATTCATAGATATTTTGTAAGTACCTACATTTTAGATTTTCAAAGGCCTGGCACGGACGGTACGTACGAAAGATGCATGTTGCATTATATTTTAACTGAATAAATACTATCGATTATGTATATGGGAATGAGATGTAAAAAAATAAACCATGCCTTGCTTCTAGCGGTAGTATAAATAATTTTAAAAAATGTATAAAGATCTTTGAATTTAACTTTATTATATGACCATTGCGGAAACATGATGAAGCATGTATACAAACATGATAGATGATCGGGAAAAGATATACTATCTCGGTGGTAATAACCTTTTGGTCTATTATGGCACCACAACATCAAAGCTGCCGACGAAAAAGGTAATATGAGGCCAGCTACGCTCGGTGACATTGTCTTTGTTTCAATCTGAATCCCCTAACAGTTAAAATCGCCACTACGGGACTGCTACTACAGCGTTAAAAGAAGTAATTATAATCTCACTTAACTTTAAGGTACCTCCTGTAGGTCACTTAAAGTTAAGTGGATATTTCTCACTTAAACTGGCCTTTGAATACCACTTAAAGACTTGCACTTAAAAGTTAAGGCAGCTTAACTTTAAGGGAAAATTTGATACTTAACAGTGCCTTTGAATACCACTCGCCCTTAACTTACAGGAAGTTACGTATATTTAAGTGAAAGCTAGTAGTTAAGTGACTATCTTAGACTTAAGATATCCTTTGAATACAGACCCTGATATTTTTACGAATACTTCTAGATTTTGGATCATTGTCGGGATAGTTTTAACAAGTTGTTTGAATAGATATCTTTCTGTACCAGAAGTGTCAGAAACATCCATTGAGTATTTTTGGGAAAAAAAGATAAATTAAAGAGCGTTTCCAAAAATTTAACGATTTTTCAATTTTTTTCAAAGTCTAAGGCCATATTTCGACCACTTATATTATTTCAATGCTTTTCATTTTGTATTCCCTATATAGACAACCGATAGGACTTTGAGTAAGAAAAGTTTAAGGAAAATCGTAGGCGTCGTTTTCGAGAAAAGGGCGTCTCAGAATGTTAAAAAATTGGAAAATACTAGATTTTTGGCATACAATAATTTATTGTCTAACCATCGAAATCGTATTATTTAGATACCATATAATGGTCCATTAATAGGGCTATCCAGCGACACTTTAATTCTTTTGGTCCGCTATTACCGAAGAGAGAAATCAAGTTTTTCCCAAGTGCGACAATGTTTTTACTCATTTTTTTCATTTTTTGAATACTTCCGGTATGGTTATTATTGTCGAAATAGTTTTAATAGCCGGTTTGGGCACTAAAATAGCCACAGGGCTCTGTAATGATATATTACATTATCTGATCAGATATAATGCCCCTGAGAAATCCTATGTTCAAAAGTGCCAAAAATGCAAAAAAAATAAAATATCTTAAATTAAATTTTAATAATTACATACATATTATACATTGTCAGAATCATAATTAGGTCAGCTATCTGAATATACTATCTTTTTTTTTAAAAATCTCCAAAAATAAAAAAATAGTAGAGCATTTTCCAAAATTTCACGATTTTTCGACTTTTTTCGATTTTCAGTCCCTTTTTTTATCCTATTCCAGACATTTCAAAGTCTTATTGGATGACTTCAAGCAAAACACCTCCAAAAGGACTCTCGATAGAAAAAATTTAAAAAAATTTGCAGGTTAAGTTTTCGAGATACAGGCGTCCAAAAACGCTCCAAATCAGAAAATACTTGATTTTCAGCGTGCCATATTTTGCTGTCTGTTCATAGTATCCGTATGAATGGGGTATCATATGATAGTCCAGCAATCGTGCCATCAAACGATACCTTCATTCGTTTAATCCATTGATATCGGACGGAGAAATAGCGTTTTCCCCAAAAATAGCCATTTTTTGCATTTTTTTTCAAAATATTGCACATTATTTCGACCACTTCCTGTTTAAGGATTCCTGTCGAAATTGCTTTATCAGGTGGTATTGGACTATAACTTAATGTTCCAGAAGTTTCAGAAACGTCAATTCTGCCATAAAACGAGACCCGAGCTCACAAAATGGGAAGGAAATTCGAAAAAAAATCGAAAAATAAAGGGCGATAACTCTGAATGAAACTTACATTACTGGAATTGGATGGACTTCAGGTATCCAAAAATGTAGGTCAAATTTTAAAATTTTGAAAAATAACAAAAATTGTCTCGTAAACAACATGTTTTCAATTTTCGAACGATAAAAATCATAGACGAATGTTCGAAATTGAAAAATGTGAGATAGCCATTGTCTCAGAAAAGATTCAGGGATTCCAAAAATGTAATTTGTTTGAAAATGGATAAAGAATTTACGAAACTATGGCCGATTTTCAATTTTTAGAGAAAGTACAAAGTCCGGTCACTTCCGGTATGCGCAGAAATTTCAAAAATATTTTGTCAAGTAGCCACCACATGGTTTCCCGATAGAAAAGCTAATTCCAGATCGATATCTGTTTTCGAACATGGAGATCTAGGCCCTCGCGGTAAATAATAATAATAATAATAATAATAACTAGCAGCACTGAATCGGCTTTCAGGAATCAGACAGGAAGTAAGTCATAAAATAGCCCATTCATCGAGCTAGAAAACGATACTTTAATTGTTTTGATTCAGCGACACCTGGCTGAGAAATGTCGATTTTTGCAAGAGTACGAATTTTTTACTGTATTTTTTTTTTGTTTTTTGTTTTTTGTGTGTTTTTTTTCATAATATCGGACATTTTTTTCGACTACTTCCGGTTTTACGATCGTTGTTGTAATAACTTTATGAAGTTTTTTGGATAAATATCTTTCTGTACCAGAAGTTTAAGAAACATCGATTGAGTAGTTTTGGAAAAAAAGATAAATTAAAGAGCGTTTCCAAAAATTTAACGATTTTTCAATTTTTTTCAAAGTCTGAGGCCATTTTTCGACCACTTATATTATTTCAATGCTTTTCATTTTGGATTCCCTATATAGACAACCGATAGGACTTTGAGTAAGAAAAGTTTAAGAAAAATCGTAGGCGTCGTTTTCGAAAAAAGGGCGTCTCAGAATGTTAAAAAATTGGAAAATACTAGATTTTTGGCATACAATAATTTATTTCCTTACCATCGAAATCGTATCATTTAGATACCATATGATGGTCCATTAATAGGGCTATCCAGCGACACTTTAGTTCTTTTGGTCCGCTATTACCTAAGAGAGAAATCAAGTTTTTCCCAAGTGCGACAACTGTTTTTACTCTTTTTTTTCATTTTTTGAATACTTCCGGTATGGTTATTATTGTCGAAATAGTTTTAATAGCCGGTTTGGGCACTAAAATAGCCACAGGGCTCTGTAATGATATATTACATTATCTGATCAGATATAATGCCCTTGAGAAATCCTATGTTCAAAAGTGCCAAAAATGCAAAATATTTAAAATATATTAAATTAAATTTTAATAATTGCATACATATTATACATTGTTAGAATCGTAATAAGATCAGCTATCTGAATATACAACCTTTTTAAAAAAATCTCTTAAAATAAATAAAAAGTAGAGCATTTTCCAAAATTTCACGATTTTTCGACTTTTTTCGATTTTCAGTCCCTTTTTTATCCTATTCCAGACATTTCAAAGTGTTGTTGGATGACTTCATGAAAAATAACTCCAAAAGGACTCTCGATAGAAAAAATTTAAAAAAATTTGCAGGTAAAGTTTTCGAGATACAGGCGTCCAAAAACGCTCCATATCAGAAAATACTTGATTTTCAGCGTGCCATATTTTGCTATCTGTTCATAGCATCCGTATGAATGGGGTATCATGTGATAGTCCAGCAATCGTGCTATCATACGATACCTTCATTCGTTTAATCCATTGATATCGGACGGAGAAATGTTGTTTTCCCCAAAAATATCCATTTTTTGCATTTTTTTTCAAAATATTGCACATTTTTTCGACCACTTCCGGCTCAAGGATTTGCGTCGAAATTGCTTTATCAGTTGGTATTGGACTATAACTTCATGTTCCAGAAGTTTCAGAAACGTCAATTCTGCCATAAAACGAGACCCGAGCTCACAAAATGGGAAGGAAATTCGAAAAAATCGAAAAATAAAGGGCGATAACTCGGAATGAAACTTATATTACTGGAATTGGATGGACTTAAGGTATCCAAAAATGTAGGTCAAATTTGAAAATTTTGAAAAATAACAAAAATTGTCTCTTAAATATTTTTTTTCATTTTTCGAACGCTCGAAGTCAGCGACGAAATTTCGAAATTTCGAAATTTTTAACTGCTATCATCCGAGAAAAGATTTGGTGTTGCCGAAAATGTCATTTGTATGAAAATAAGTACAGAATTGACGAATCTACGGCCATTTTTTGAATTTTTGACACCGTACGGAATTCAGCCACTTCCGGTCTGCGCAGAAGTTTCAAAAATATTTTATCAAGTAGCCACCACATGGTTTCTCCATAGAAAAGCTAATTCCAGATCGATATCTGTTTCGAACATGGAGATCTAGGCCCTCGCGGTAAATAATAATAATAATAATAATTTTAGTAATCTCAATAGGCTTTCAGACGAAAGTCTGAAAGCCTAACTAGACCTGCAAGCAGCACTGAATCGGCTTTCAGAAATCAGATAGGAAGTATGTCATAAAATAGCCCAGCTACAAAACGATACTTTAATTGTTTTGATTCAGTGACACCTGGCTGAGAAATGCCGATTTTTGCAAGAGTACCAATTTTTTTACTGTATTTTCTTTTTTTAAAATTTTTTTTTCTGTTTTTTTCCCAAATATCTGATATTTTTTCGACTACTTCTGGATTTTGGATTATTGTCGGAATAGTTTTAAAAAGTTGTTTGGATAGATATCTTTCTGTACCAAAAATGTCAAAAACATCTATTCAGTAGTTGTTTGTAAAAAAGATAAATAAAAGAACATTTTCGATAATTTAATGATTTTTCTACTTTGTCAAAGATTGAGGCCATTTTTCGACCACTTATATTATTTCAATGCTTTTTATTTTGTATTCCCTATATAGACAACCGATAGGACTTTGAGTAAGAAAAGTTTAAGAAAAATCGTAGGCGTCGTTTTCGAGAAAAGGGCGTCTCAGAATGTTAAAAAATTGGAAAATACTAGATTTTTGGCATACAATAATTTATTTTCTTACCATCGAAATCGTATTATTTAGATACCATATGATGGTCCATTAATAGGGCTATCCAGCGACACTTTAATTCTTTTGGTCCGCTATTACCCAAGAGAGAAATCAAGTTTTTCCCAAGTGCGACAATGTTTTTACTCTTTTTTTTCATTTTTTGAATACTTCCGGTATGGTTATTATTGTCGAAATAGTTTTAATAGCCGGTTTGGGCACTAAAATAGCCACAGGGCTCTGTAATGATATATTACATTATCTGATCAGATATAATGCCCCTGAGAAATCCTATGTTCAAAAGTGCCAAAAATGCAAAAAAAATAAAATATCTTAAATTAAATTTTAATAATTACATACATATTATACATTGTCAGAATCGTAATTAGGTCAGCTATCTGAATATACAACCTTTTTTTAAAAATCTCCAAAAATAAAAAAAATGGAGAGCATTTTCCAAAATTTCACGATTTTTCGACTTTTTCGATTTTCAGTCCCTTTTTTATCCTATTCCAGACATTTCAAAGTCTTATTGGATGACTTCAAGCAAAACACCTCCAAAAAGACTCTCGATATAAAAAATTTAAAAAAATTTGCAGGTTAAGTTTTCGAGATACAGGCGTCCAAAAACGCTCCAAATCAGAAAATACTTGATTTTCAGCGTGCCATATTTTGCTGTCTGTTCATAGTATCCGTAGGAATGGGGCATCATCTGATAGTCCAGCAATCGTGCCATCAAACGATACCTTCATTCGTTTAATCCATTGATATCGGACGGAGAAATAGCGTTTTCCCCAAAAATATCCATTTTTTGCATTTTTTTCAAAATATTGCACATTATTTCGACCACTTCCGGTTTAAGGATTCCTGTCGAAATTGCTTTATCAGGTGGTATTGGACTATAACTTAATGTTCCAGAAGTTTCAGAAACGTCAATTCTACCATAAAACGAGACCCGAGCTCACAAAATGGGAAGGAAATTCGAAAATAATCGTTAAAAAAAGGGCGATAACTCTGAATGAAACTTATATAACTGGAATCGGATGGACTTCAGGTATCCAAAAATGTAGGTCAAATTTTAAAATTTTGAAAAATAACAAAAATTGTCTCGTAAAAAACATGTTTTCAATTTTCGAACGATAAAAATCATAGACGAATGTTCGAAATTGAAAAATGTGAGATAGCCATTGTCTCAGAAAAGATTTAGGGATTCCAAAAATGTAATTTGTTTGAAAATGGATAAAGAATTGACGAAACTATGGCCGATTTTCAATTTTTAGAGAAAGTACAAAGTTCGGTCACTTCCGGTATGCGCAGAAATTTCAAAAATATTTTATCAAGTAGCCACCACATGGTTTCCCGATAGAAAAGCTAATTCCAGATCGATATCTGTTTTCGAACATGGAGATCTAGGCCCTCGCGGTAAATAATAATAATAATAATAATAATAATAATAATAATAATTTTAGTAATCTCAATAGGCTTTCAGACGAAAGTCTGAAAGCCTAACTAGACCTGCAAGCAGCACTGAATCGGCTTTCAGGAATCAGACAGGAAGTATGTCATAAAATAGCCCAGCTACAAAACGATACTTTAATTGTTTTGATTCAGTGACACCTTGCTGAGAAATGCCGATTTTTGCAAGAGTACCAATTTTCTTTTTTTAAATTTTTTTTTCTGTTTTTTCCCAAATATCTGATATTTTTTCGACTACTTCTGGATTTTGGATTATTGTCGGAATAGTTTTAAAAAGTTGTTTGGATAGATATTTTTCTGTACCAGAAATGTCAGAAACATCTATTCAGTAGTTGTTTGTAAAAAAGATAAATAAAAGAACATTTTCGATAATTTAACGATTTTTCTACTTTTATCAAAGATTGAAGCCATTTTATGACACCTTAAATTATTTCAAACCTTTTCCTTTTGGATTCACGCCAGAGACCACAGATAGGAGTCTGAGTAAAAAATGTTTAAAAAAAATCACAGTAGTCGTTTTCGAGAAAAGGGTGTTTCAAAAGGCTCAAAAAACGAAAAATACTAGATTTTCGGCGTAACATCATTTATTTACTAACCATCGAAATCGTACCATTGAGATACCATAATATGTCTTTGGATGGCCCCAGTAATGGACTATCATATTATGATAGTCCATTACTGGGGCCATCCAAAGACACTTTATTTTTTTTGGGCCGGTAATATCTGATGGAGAAATCCAGCTTTTTGCAAGAACGACATTTTTATACCTTTTTTTTTTCATTTTTTTAATACTTCCGGTATGGTGATTATTATTGAGATAGTTTTAAAAACAGGTTTAGGCAATTAAATAGCGACAGAGTTCTGTAATGATATATTACAATATATGATCAGATAAAATGCCCCTGAGAAATCCTATGTTTAAAAGTGCCAAAAATGTCAAAATATCAAAAATTAATTTTCAATAACTGAATACATATTATACATTTTTGGATTCGACATTCGATCAGATATCTAAATATCATAAAGTTTTTTGAAAATCAGTAAAAATATAAAAAAAATAGAGTATTTTCAAAAATTTCACGATTTTTCGACTTTTTTCGATTTTCAGTTCGTTATTTGACCTATTACGGATATTTCAAAGTCTAAACGGACTGTTTCATACACAAGACTACCAAAAGGTATCTTGATAGAGAAAGTTTAAGCAAAATCTGTGGCAGCGTTTTCGAGATACAGGCGTTCAAAAACGCTCCAAATCAGAAAATACTTGATTTTCAGCGTGCCATATTTTACTTGCTGTTTATGTTATCTGTAATAATAATATATCATATGAAACTGCAATTCTCGGGCAACCAAACGATATCTTAATCGTTTTCATCCGTTGATATGGGACTGAGAATTCATGTTTTTCCCAAAAGCATTCATTATTTGCGTTTTTTTCAAAATATCTGCCATTTCTTGGACTACTTCCGGTTTATAGATGTTTGTCGAAATAGCTTTATACGTTAGTTTTGAACTATAACTCCATGTTCCATAAGTTTCAGAAATGTCAATTCGGCCGAAAAACGAAACTCGAGCTCACAAAATGGGCAGAAAATTCGAAAAAAATCGAAAAATAAAGGGTGATAACTCGGAGTGAAACTTATATTTCTGCAACCGGATGGTCTTCAGGTATCCAAAAATGTAGGTCAAATTTGAAAATTTTGAAAAATGACAAAAATTGTCTCTTTAATTTTTTTTTCATTTTTCGAACGCTAGAAGTCAGCGACAAAGTTTCGAAATTTCGAAATTTTTAACTGCTATCATCCGAGAAAAGATTTGATATTGCCGAAAATGTCATTTGTATGAAAATAAGTACAGAATTGACGAATTTACGGCTTTTTTTTGATTTTTTGACACCGTACGATATTCGGCCACTTCCGGTCCTCGCAGAAGTTTCAAATATAGCCCATATGTTGCAAACACACTGATTTATGATAGAAAATGAGGTTCTAGATCGGTATCTGGGACAGGCACTGAGAAATAGGCTCCCCCGAAAAAAAAAAATAATAATAAATAATAATTTTAGCAAAAACAATAGTCTTTGAAAGTCTGAAAGCCTAATAACTAGATCTGCTACTGTCCCAAGCAGATATGAAAGCTTTCATATTCTTCATCACGTGCCATCGATTATACCAAGTATCTTAAAGAAAGTAACAAAAAAATTTTTATTAAAATTGGTCGAAAACTCGCGAAGTTACCAAGTTGGGAATTTTTCGACCCCAAGGTCAAAGGTCAGGTCAAAGGCCAAGCTCTCTCATGAAAGGACATTGATGACTCCATCTAGGCTCATGACCCTTTCCATGCTACGAGGCCCTCGAAGGTCAACGTAGGGTCAAACTTCACTTCATGGGCCCGTTTCGCAAACTTCCGGTCCCCGGGCGGGCGTTTTGACGTGACGCAGCGACTCGGCGGGGTGGATATACCTTTTGAATATCAAGCCTCGAGACCCGCCCGGGCACCCTTCGGGACGTTTATAGGTGGGGGTGCGGGTACATCGGTGAAACATGCTTGTCCAGTGAGTCTCAGATGTAAACGACTAGAAGGAATGCAGTTATCAAGTTGAAAGTTAAATGACACCTAGGCACCAGCGAGAGCTGGTTGGGACCAGAGTTTGGTACCGCTGGTGGTATTGGTTCCAGCTGTGCGCATGCGCGAATGTCGAAAAACGCCTTAGTTTTAAATATCGTGCCGCGTGCATGGCATTCGGGTGAGAGCTGCCAACATTTTATACAATGGAGAGAATTGTCAAGGCTATTATTCCCAGCCAACACATTTTGATTCGAACCCATAGGGGCCGAGCTATAAGGCAGCAAACATGGCCCTTCGTTTTGAGAAACCATGTTTGACACCCTGCACGTGACCGTAGTAAGGGTCGGGGGTCCCAACTTTTGATACTATGGAGGGAAGTGTCCAAGCTATCGATCCTGACTAAAACATCTCGATTCGAACCCATAGCGGCCGAGATATAGGGCATCAAACGCAAATAGGCCTATTTGCGCGAGCGTGTTTTAGCAGAGTTAGTCGGAATTTCTTGAAATTTTTCAGAGATTGTGCCTTGGGATGTTAGCTAGCACAAATACAAAATTCAAGTGATTTCTAATACGGGCACATGGCCTAAAAAATTCGAACCCAAGGCAACTTTTGTTTTTCGTGAAAAATGGTCATATTTTTTCCAATTTTTATTCGATCATGTTCTCCTTTTGATATGTTACTAACCCCATTCGCGGCGCATCCGACCAGTATAAATTTTTTATAAAATACCCCCCAATGATGCCTCGACAGTCTCAGAACATCAAAACTTTGACAGTCTCAAAAATATAGTCCGCCATTTTGAAAAAAATCAAACCCAATACGCATCGGTGCAGAAGACTCATACCCATCACATGAGACTAACAAAATGACTTTATCTTGTCGTTTGCAATCTCAAAATTCTAAAAAACGTTTTTAGTCTCAAAATCGGCGAAAAAAGCCGTAAAATCGTTTTTTTGGCCATAACTTTTGTTTTTTCATCGGAATCAGATTAGACCAGTACTCAAAATTCGGGCTAGTAAATGGGCACATCGTGCCAAAAAACAAGGTTAATCGAAGAATTTGTGGCGCTTCTAGGGCAAAAAAGCCCTTTTTTTCCCCTTGTGGAGTACGGTTAAATCGAGATGAACTTTCTCGGCCAATGCAGGGATCGAACACCCGACCTCTAGGCTATGGCCCATTGTATCATATATAATACACTAAATCTCGACATTGATTTTCAGAAAAAATATTGTTTATTTTTAAACTTGAATTAGACTAGTAAAACAAATATTTTCTGGCAATAGAAAGTGTAAAATGGTCGCAGGGTTCTTGAAGTTGTACAGCACCCGGTGACCTATTTTTATTTAACTGGGGAATAAGTGATATTTCATATTATAGCAGTAAATGATTTAAATATTTCATAAGGATTTTAATACTATGTATATCATGTATGTGTCAAGGTCATAAAACGTCCGGTCATAGTATCATCCATCGAGGTTTCCCGAATGCAGATTTTCGCGACCGGGATAGATTTGCACTGCCCAGGCAACGTTCCAGTGGTCCGTTTGCCTTCAAATTTGCAAAGATTGTACTTTGAGATTCTAGCTATCGCATATAAAAAATGGAAATGAGTGAGATTCCGGGAACAATGAAAATAAATTATAAACCCACCCCCACCCATCAAACTTTTTTTGCTTGAAAAATTGTCGTATTTTATCGATTTATTTTCGTTCTTGATATCTGAATATTATCTCCTTTTAATATGTGATAAATATCATCGCGGCACAGGAAACCGCTAGAAATTCCAGAGATTTAACCTTTGAATACCAAGCCTCGAGACCCGCCCGGGCACTCTTAAATATCGTAGCGCGTGCATGGCATTCGGGTGAGATCTACCAACTTTTAATACAATGGAGAGAATTGTCAAGGCTATTATTTCCAGCCAACACATTTTGATTCGAACCCATAGGGGCCGAGCTATAAGGCAGCAAACATGGCCCTTCGTTTTGGGAAGCCATGTTTGACACCCTGTCACGTGACCGTGGTTAGGGTCAGGGGTCCAAACTTTTTATACGACGGAGGGAAGTGTCCAAGCTATCGATCCCGATCAAAACCGAGATATGGGGCCTCAAACGTAGCGCACGAAAAAGTGACTTGTTAGTCTAAAAAGATTTGAAAAATAGGCAAAACAAGCGTGTTTTAGCAGGCGTTACGGTTGTCGGAATTTCGGAATTTCTTGAAATTTTCAGATATTGTGCCTTAGGATGTTAGCTAGCACATATAAATATTTAAGTGATTTCTAATACGGGAACATGGCCTAAAAAATTCGAATCCAAGCCGACCCAGCAACTTTTTTTATTGTAAAACATGGCCATATTTTTTCGAATTTTTAATTCGATCATCTTCTCCTTTTAATATGTTACTAACCACATCTTGGCGCATCCGACCAGTATAAATTTATAAAAAAAATACCCCCTAATGATGCCTCGGCAGTCTCAGGACATCAAAACTTTGACAGTCTCAAAAATATAGTCCGCCATTTTGAAAAAATCAAACCCAATCCGCATCGGTGCAGAAGACTCATACCCATCACATGAGACTAACAAAATGACTTTATTTTGTCGTTTGCAATTTCAAAATTCTAAAAAACTTTTTTGGTCTCAAAATCGGCGAAAAAAGCCGTATAATCGGTTTTTTGGCCATAACTTTTGTTTTTTTTTATCGGAATTAGATGGGACAAGTACTCAAAATTCGGGCTAGTAAATGGGCACATCGTGCCAAAAAAACAGGTTAATCGAAGAATTTTTAGCGCTGCTAGGGCAAAAAACACTTTTTTCCCCTTACGGAGTGCGGGAATTTACTTCGAAAAAAAACGAGAAAAAAATCCGCCACCTCACATGTAAACGACTTGAAGGAATGCAGGTATCGATCTGAACTTTTCAGGACTTTTAGGTACAAACGTGACAAGTGTGGGACCGGAGTTTGGTAGTCATCATAACTTTGGTTCTAGCGTAGCGCATGCGCGAAGTCAAAACCGCTAACCTCGTAAACAACCTTGTCGGCACAGGAAATGTCAAAGGAGAAATTCGAATTTTTGAAATATTAGAATACCAAACACTCGACCATGAGCCAGGCTATCCTGAAATGTATTAATTTCGTTAATAGGAGACACACTCTCTAAGCCACGACCAATTGTGTATGTTTTCAAGCCCAATAATGAGGATTTTTTACTATATGTCAATTTCAATTCAAAATGGTGACTCCCGGTTGACCTAAATCAGAATTCTATTGCGACATTTTTTAGGCCTGCCTACAAGGATTCAGAAAATATAACTCCCGAGTCTGTAAGTAAAATAGCAAAAAAGCCTTATTGATTTTTTACGTTTAAAGATGGTGGCACTTCCGGTTCGATCGACAAACTCCATATTTTGTGTACGAATTAGTAATTCCTTGTCTAGTATAGAAAAAAAAAACTAGGTCATTCTGACCTATATTTCGACGATTTTTTGGAAAACTTTGATCCTTGATTTCACCAAGGGGAGATAAGTTAGAAAATTTCTAAAGTCATTTTTCAAGTCGCGTCATTAAGGTCTACTTACATATTAAATTTCATGAAAATCGTACAACTACTAAAGAGGTTGTCGAGTTGGTGTAAACTTCCGGTTCGAAATCACAGCGACGAATTTTCGAAATTCGAAAATCCGAAATTGCAGATTTGAAGTAAAGGAGTCAAGGTATTCAAAGAAAAAAGAATTAGTAAAATAGGTGAAATAGTCACAAAGTTACAGCAAAGTAGGTCAAATGCATTTGTTTGTAAAATTCGGTGATTTCGAATGCGAAAAACGTTTTGAAAATATATTTATCCAACAGCCACCACCCATTTTTGGGGGGGTAGGTAAAAGTTTCAGAAAGATCCTATGAGTAGATTCTGAGAAATCCGATTTGTGAATAAAACACACAAAAAAAAATAATAAGAACTAGATCTGCTACTGTCCCATGCAGATATGAAAGCTTTCATATTTATCGTCACGTGTCATTGATTGTATCAAGTATCCTAAATAAAAGGATAAGAAGAAACTCGCGAAGTTACAAGTCTAAATATAGTATGAATCATTGCACCCAGGCATAACAATAATCTGAAAACTAAAGGGAAATAACTGAAACTTGTATTACTGTAATGAGACGGATGAGAAAATGAATGAAAATGGCGGGGGAAAAAAATTAAAAATGGCAGGTTGGACAGACGACCTTACTCCTTGTCACGTACAACCGAGCATTCGAAAACACGCTAGTTAACTCAATGACAGGCGCGCGTGCTAACCATTCAGCCATCCAACCCCCCTTTGAAATCAGACACGTGCAATATGTCATATAGGAAGAATAAGAAGTCGCTCACAACAAAATGGTAAATTAATGAGTTTAGGTCAAAAGGTTGAGCTACTGTTTTAGAGTATTTAATAGTTTTAAAGAGACACGTTAAGAGTTGTTCATAGTTAAATGAAAGTTTAATTTTAAATAAGACCAATAAAATTAGGATTTAATAATGCCAGACTAATATTTCCAATATGTTTGGTTATAAGTAGGAAATCGTGACGACTTATTAAGCATGTTTTAAACAAAGGGTCATAGACTGCAATATACAAGAATGGCACTCTGCAATAAAAAAAAACTGGTCAAAACAAGATTTCTATGCAGAAATTAAATAATTGCTAGAACCAGAAAAATATTTATCCACTATAATAAATAAGCAACATAGAGAAAATGAAATGTAATTGAATGGGGTTTAACGTCCTACTGTGCTGCTCCTAAAATGGGCTACTGAAGACGGGCATACGCCATAAAGTGTGCAATGAGGTTGGACATGCGACCATACTCCTTGTCACGTACAACCAAGAAATCGAAACAACGCCAGTTGACTCAGTGACAGACGTTATGATACAGAGCGCACGTGCTAACCATTCAGCCACGCAGCCTCCCTAAAATCGGCAAATTGCTGACCTACAGCGAGAAATATTTCAACCGGGCCAAATTTTCTATTTTAACAGTTTAATTTGCACGGTACCTTTAGTTATCAACCGAATATTACAAAACTTTTAAAAAATAAGTTCCCTCTGACCAGCTTAATCGTTCGCAATAAACGTTTGCCCCTTAAAATCGGCAAATTGCTGACTTTAAATTGAGAAACATTACAACCGGACGAAATTTTCTGTTTTGTCACTTTTACAGTACCTTTGATTACCAACCGATTATTACAAAACTTTAAAAATAAAAGAGAAAGAGAGAAATGCGGCCTAATGTACATTCGACTCAAACTAGGTCATTTCGGGACTAACATATGTTTTTTTTAATTTTATTTAAAAACCCCCCTTGCGCTTACTGGTCTTTAGCCGTTGGGAGGAAACCGAAGAACACGGAGAAAACCCACGAGATTGGACATCATACACCATGTCACGTGCAACCTGGAGATCGAAACGACGCCCGTTGACTCAATGACAAACGTTACGATACAGCGAGCACATGCTAACAATTCAGCCATCCAGCCTCCCTGAATTCGGAAAATTGCTTACTTATAGCAAGAAACATTTCAACCGGGCGAAATTTTCTGTTTTAACAGTTTAATGTGCACGGTAGTTTAATAATTACCAACCGATTATTACAAAACTTTTGAAAATAAACTCCAACTGACCAGCTTAATCGTATGCAATAAACGCTTGGCCTGAATTGAAAGTTCTGCACGGAAAAAGTTCATCTCGATTTCCCGGCGTGGTTCCCCTTGTCAGTGAGGCAGAACGCAGGGCATGACAAGCACAGGTGTCTAGTCCTTCGGATGGGACGAAAAACCAAGGTCCCGTGTACACATTGGAGTGCACGTAAAATATCCCTAAGCAGTTGGAACTCGATACTGTTGAATAAACTCTATACGATGACTAAATGCGTAGATTGTAGTCACTCACACTGCATGTTTCGCTTAACAATGAAAGGGTGCCGTTTTCAATGTTCGATCCTTTTGTTCTTCTACTCCCGATATGTTGGACTGTTGATCGATGGTTTCATATAAAAGACTACCAATAAGACTCTTTGTAGAAGAAGTTCCCAAAAAATAGTATGTTGACTTTACGAGAAAGACCTCTAAACATGCTCCAAATTGTAAAAATACGACTTTTTGGATTTTCAATCTCTTTTTTTCGGCTATCCTTGATATTTAAAAAAAATGATACAATGATTTCACACAACAGGCTAGCTATTAGACTCTCTATTAACAAAAGTTTCACCGCCCTCCCTTCATTATAACCGAAGTTATCGTGCCCTAAAGAATCAACAAATCAGCATGCTTATCTCTTCTTACCCTAAGCAGAAAATACTCATCTTTGAACTCAATCATAACATTGACCTAGTGAACGTCTACAACAAGTTTGAACATTCTAGCTTAATTAGAATGAGAGTTATTGTGCTCCAAAATCTCGGCCCTTCAAATTGCTTCTATTTTTCATTTTCAATTCAAAATGGTGACTCCCGGTTGACCTAAATCAGAATTCTATTGCGACATTTTTTAGGCCTGCCTACAAGGATTCAGAAAATATAACTCCCGAGTCTGTAAGTAAAATAGCAAAAAAGCCTTATTGATTTTTCACGTTTAAAGATGGTGGCACTTCCGGTTCGATCGACAAACTCCATATTTTGTGTACGAATTAGTAATTCCTTGTCTAGTATAGAAAAAAAAAACTAGGTCATTCTGACCTATATTTCGACGATTTTTTGGAAAACTTTGATCCTTGATTTCACCAAGGGGAGATAAGTTAGAAAATTTCTAAAGTCATTTTTCAAGTCGCGTCATTAAGGTCTACTTACATATTAAATTTCATGAAAATCGTACAACTACTAAAGAGGTTGTCGAGTTGGTGTAAACTTCCGGTTCGAAATCACAGCGACGAATTTTCGAAATTCGAAAATCCGAAATTGCAGATTTGAAGTGAAGGAGTCAAGGTATTCAAAGAAAAAAGAATTAGCAAAATAGGTGAAATAGTCACAAAGTTACAGCAAAGTAGGTCAAATGCATTTGTTCGTAAAATTCGGTGATTTCGTATGCGAAAAACGTTTTGAAAATATATTTACCCAACAGCCACCACCCATTTTTGGGGGGGTAGGTAAAAGTTTCAGAAAGATCCTATGAGTAGATTCAGAGAAATCCGATTTGTGGATAAAACACAAAAAAAATAAATAATAAGAAGAACTAGATCTGCTACTGTCCCATGCAGATATGAAAGCTTTCATATTTATCGTCACGTGTCATTGATTGTATCAAGTATCCTAAATAAAAGGATAAGAAGAAACTCGCGAAGTTACGAGACTCATATAGTATGAATCATTGCACCCAGGCATAACAATAATCTGAAAACTAAAGGGAAATAACTGAAACTTGTATTACTGTAATGAGACGGATGAGAAAATGAAATGAAAATGGCGGGGAAAAAAATTAAAAATGGCAGGTTGGACAGGCGACCTTACTTCTTGTCACGTACAACCGAGCATTCGAAAACACGCTAGTTAACTCAATGACAGGCGCGCAACCCCCCTTTGAAATCAGACACGTGCAATATGTCATATAGGAAGAATAAGAAGTCGCTCACAACAAAATGGTAAATTAATGAGTTTAGGTCAAAAGGTTGAGCTACTGTTTTAGAGTATTTAATAGTTTTAAAGAGACACGCTAAGAGTTGTTCATAGTTAAATTAAAGTTTAATTTTAAATTAGACCAATAAAATTAGAATTTAATAATGCAAGACTAATATTTCCAATATGTTTGGTTATAAGTAGGAAATCGTGATCTTAAGCATGTTTTAAACAAAGGGTCATAGACTGCAATATACAAGAATGGCACTCTGCAATAAAAAAACTGGCCAAAGCAAGATTTCTATGCAGAAATTAAATAATTGCTAGAACCAGAAAAATATTTATCCACTATAATAAATGAGCAACATAGAGAAAATGAAATGAAATTGAATGGGTTTAACGTCCTACTGTGCTGCTCCTAAAATGGGCTACTGAAGACGGGCATACGCCATAAAGTGTGCAATGAGGGAAATTTTACCCGGGCAGCGGCGTTACGACCTACAAGGTTGGACATGCGACCATACTCCTTGTCACGTACAACCAAGAAATCGAAACAACGCCAGTTGACTCAGTGACAGACGTTATGATACAGAGCGCACGTGCTAACCATTCAGCCACGCAACCTCCCTAAAATCGGCAAATTGCTGATCTACAGCGAGAAATATTTCAACCGGGCCAACTTTTCTATTTTAACAGTTTAATTTGCACGGTACCTTTAGTTATCAAACGAATATTACAAAACTTTTAAAAATAAGCTCCCCCTGACCAGCTTAATCGTTCGCAATAAACGTTTGCCCCTTAAAATCGGCAAATTGTTGACTTTAAATTGAGACACATTACAACCGGACGAAATTTTCTGTTTTATCACTTTTACAGTACCTTTGATTACCAACCGATTATTACAAAACTTTAAAAATAAAAGAGAAAGAGAGAAATGCGGCCTAATGTCCATTCGACACAAACTAGGTCATTTCGGGACTAACGTATGTTTTTTAATTTTATTTAAAAACTCCCCTTGCGCTTACTGGTCTTTAGCCGTTGGGAGGAAACCGAAGAACACGGAGAAAACCCACGAGATTGGACATCATACACCATGTCACGTGCAACCTGGAGATCGAAACGACGCCCTTTGACTCAGTGACAAACGTTACGATACAGCGAGCACATGCTAACCATTCAGCCATCCAGCCTCCCTGAATTCGGAAAATTGCTGACTTATAGCAAGAAACATTTCAACCGGGCGAAATTTTCTGTTTTAACAGTTTAATGTGCACGGTACTTTAATAATTACCAACCGATTATTACAAAACTTTTGAAAATAAGCTCCAACTGACCAGCTTAATCGTATGCAATAAACGTTTGGCCTGAATTGAAAGTTCTGCACGGAAAAAGTTCATCTCGATTTCCCGGCGTGGTTCCCCTTGTCAGTGAGGCAGAACGCAGGGCCTGACAAGCACAGCTGTCTAGTCCTTCGGATGGGACGAAAAACCAAGGTCCCGTGTACACATTGGAGTGCACGTAAAATATCCCTAAGCAGTTGGAATTCGATACTGTTGAATAAACTCTATACGATGACTAAATGCGTAGATTGTAGTCACCCACACTGCATGTTTCGCTTAACAATGAAAGGGTGCCGTTTTCAATGTTCGATCCTTTTGTTCTTCTACTCCTGATATGTTGGACTGTTGATCGATGGTTTCATATAAAAGACTACCAATAAGACTCTTTGTAGAAGAAGTTCCCAAAAAATAGTATGTTGACTTTACGAGAAAGACCTCTAAACATGGTCCAAATTGTAAAAATACGACTTTTTGGATTTTCAATCTCTTTTTTCGGCTATCCCTGATATTTAAAAAAAATGATACAATGATTTCACACAACAGGCTAGCTATTAGACTCTCTATTAACAAAAGTTTCACCGCCCTCCCTTCATTATAACCGAAGTTATCGTGCCCTAAAAAATCAACAAATCAGCATGCTTATCTCTGCTTACCCTAAGCAGAAAATGCTCATCTTTGAACTCAATCATAACATTGACCTAGTGAACGTCTACAACAAGTTTGAACATTCTAGCTTAATCAGAATGAGAGTTATAGTGCTCCAAAGTCTCGGCCCTTCAAATTGCTTCTATTTTTCATTTTCAATTCAACATGGTGACTCCCGGTTGACCTAAATCATAATTCTATTGCGACATTTTTTAGGCCTTCCTACAAGGATTCAGAAAATATAACTCCCGAGTCTGTAAGTAAAATAGCAAAAAAGCCTTATTGATTTTTCACGTTTTAAGATGGTGGCACTTCCGGTTCGATTGACAAACTCCATATTTTGTGTACGAATCAGTAATTCCTTGTCTAGTATAGAAAAAAAACCTAGGTCATTCTGACCTATATTTCGAAGATTTTTTTGAAAACTTTGATCCTTAATTTCACCAAGGGGAGATAAGTTAGAAAATTTCTAAAGTCATTTTTCGAGTCGCATCATTAAGGTGTACTTACATATTAAATTTCATGAAAATCGTACAACTACTAAAGAAGTTGTCGAGTTGGTGTAAACTTCCGGTTCGAAATCACAGCGACGAATTTTCGAAATTCGAAAATCCGAAATTGCAGATTTGAAGTAAAGGAGTCAATGTTTTCAAAGAAAAAAGAATTAGTAAAATAGGTGAAATAGTCACAAAGTTACAGCAAAGTAGGTCAAATGCATTTGTTCGTAAAATTCGGTGATTTTGAATGCGAAAAACGTTTTGAAAATATATTTATCCAACAGCCACCACCCATTTTTGGGGGGGGGGTAGGTAAAAGTTTCAAAAAGATCCTATGAGTAGATTCTGAGAAATCCGATTTGTGAATAAAACACAAAAAAAAAAAATAATAAGAAGAACTAGATCTGCTACTGTCCCATGCAGATATGAAAGCTTTCATATTTATCGTCACGTGTCATTGATTGTATCAAGTATCCTAAATAAAAGGATAAGAAGAAACTCGCGAAGTTACGAGTCTAAATATAGTATGAATCATTGCACCCAGGCATAACAATAATCTGAAAACTAAAGGGAAATAACTGAAACTTGTATTACTGTAATGAGACGGATGAGAAAATGAAATGAAAATGGCGGGGAAAAAAATTAAAAATGGCAGGTTGGACAGGCGACCTTACTTCTTGTCACGTACAACCGAGCATTCGAAAACACGCTAGTTAACTCAATGACAGGCGCGCGTGCTAACCATTCAGCCACCCAACCCCCCTTTGAAATCAGACACGTGCAATATGTCATATAGGAAGAATAAGAAGTCGCTCACAACAAAATGGTAAATTAATGAGTTTAGGTCAAAAGGTTGAGCTACTGTTTTAGAGTATTTAATAGTTTTAAAGAGACACGCTAAGAGTTGTTCATAGTTAAATTAAAGTTTAATTTTAAATTAGACCAATAAAATTAGAATTTAATAATGCCTGACTAATATTTCCAATATGTTTGGTTATAAGTAGGAAATCGTGATCTTAAGCATGTTTTAAACAAAGGGTCATAGACTGCAATATACAAGAATGGCACTCTGCAATAAAAAAACTGGCCAAAGCAAGATTTCTATGCAGAAATTAAATAATTGCTAGAACCAGAAAAATATTTATCCACTATAATAAATAAGCAACATAGAGAAAATGAAATGAAATTGAATGGGTTTAACGTCCTACTGTGCTGCTCCTAAAATGGGCTACTGAAGACGGGCATACGCCATAAAGTGTGCAATGAGGGAAATTTTACCCGGGCAGCGGCGTTACGACCTACAAGGTTGGACATGCGACCATACTCCTTGTCACGTACAACCAAGAAATCGAAACAACGCCAGTTGACTCAGTGACAGACGTTATGATACAGAGCGCACGTGCTAACCATTCAGCCACGCAACCTCCCTAAAATCGGCAAATTGCTGATCTACAGCGAGAAATATTTCAACCGGGCCAACTTTTCTATTTTAACAGTTTAATTTGCACGGTACCTTTAGTTATCAAACGAATATTACAAAACTTTTAAAAATAAGCTCCCCCTGACCAGCTTAATCGTTCGCAATAAACGTTTGCCCCTTAAAATCGGCAAATTGCTGACTTTAAATTGAGACACATAACAACCGGACGAAATTTTCTGTTTTATCACTTTTACAGTACCTTTGATTACCAACCGATTATTACAAAACTTTAAAAATAAAAGAGAAAGAGAGAAATGCGGCCTAATGTCCATTCGACACAAACTAGGTCATTTCGGGACTAACGTATGTTTTTTAATTTTATTTAAAAACTCCCCTTGCGCTTACTGGTCTTTAGCCGTTGGGAGGAAACCGAAGAACACGGAGAAAACCCACGAGATTGGACATCATACACCATGTCACGTGCAACCTGGAGATCGAAACGACGCCCTTTGACTCAGTGACAAACGTTACGATACAGCGAGCACATGCTAACCATTCAGCCATCCAGCCTCCCTGAATTCGGAAAATTGCTGACTTATAGCAAGAAACATTTCAACCGGGCGAAATTTTCTGTTTTAACAGTTTAATGTGCACGGTTCTTTAATAATTACCAACCGATTATTACAAAACTTTTGAAAATAAGCTCCAACTGACCAGCTTAATCGTATGCAATCAACGTTTGGCCTGAATTGAAAGTTCTGCACGGAAAAAGTTCATCTCGATTTCCCGGCGTGGTTCCCCTTGTCAGTGAGGCAGAACGCAGGGCCTGACAAGCACAGCTGTCTAGTCCTTCGGATGGGACGAAAAACCAAGGTCCCGTGTACACATTGGAGTGCACGTAAAATATCCCTAAGCAGTTGGAATTCGATACTGTTGAATAAACTCTATACCATGACTAAATGCGTAGATTGTAGTCACCCACACTGCATGTTTCGCTTAACAATGAAAGGGTGCCGTTTTCAATGTTCGATCCTTTTGTTCTTCTACTCCTGATATGTTGGACTGTTGATCGATGGTTTCATATAAAAGACTACCAATAAGACTCTTTGTAGAAGAAATTCCCAAAAAATAGTATGTTGACTTTACGAGAAAGACCTCTAAACATGGTCCAAATTGTAAAAATACGACTTTTTGGATTTTCAATCTCTTTTTTTCGGCTATCCCTGATATTTAAAAAAAAAATGATACAATGATTTCACACAACAGGCTAGCTATTAGACTCTCTATTAACAAAAGTTTCACCGCCCTCCCTTCATTATAACCGAAGTTATCGTGCCCTAAAGAATCAACAAATCAGCATGCTTATCTCTGCTTACCCTAAGCAGAAAATGCTCATCTTTGAACTCAATCATAAAATTGACCTAGTGAACGTCTACAACAAGTTTGAACATTCTAGCTTAATCAGAATGAGAGTTATAGTGCTACAAAGTCTCGGCCCTTCAAATTGCTTCTATTTTTCATTTTCAATTCAACATGGTGACTCCCGGTTGACCTAAATCAGAATTCTATTGCGACATTTTTTAGGCCTTCCTACAAGGATTCAGAAAATATAACTCCCGAATCTGTAAGTAAAATAGCAAAAAAGCCTTATTGATTTTTCACGTTTTAAGATGGTGGCACTTCCGGTTCGATTGACAAACTCCATATTTTGTGTACGAATCAGTAATTCCTTGTCTAGTATAGAAAAAAAAACTAGGTCATTCTGACCTATATTTCGAAGATTTTTTTGAAAACTTTGATCCTTAATTTCACCAAGGGGAGATAAGTTAGAAAATTTCTAAAGTCATTTTTCGAGTCGCATCATTAAGGTGTACTTACATATTAAATTTCATGAAAATCGTACAACTACTAAAGAAGTTGTCGAGTTGGTGTAAACTTCCGGTTCGAAATCACAGCGACGAATTTTCGAAATTCGAAAATCCGAAATTGCAGATTTGAAGTAAAGGAGTCAATGTTTTCAAAGAAAAAAGAATTAGTAAAATAGGTGAAATAGTCACAAAGTTACAGCAAAGTAGGTCAAATGCATTTGTTCGTAAAATTCGGTGATTTCGAATGCGAAAAACGTTTTGAAAATATATTTATCCAACAGCCACCACCAATTTTTGGGGGGGTAGGTAAAAGTTTCAAAAAGATCCTATGAGTAGATTCTGAGAAATCCGATTTGTGAATAAAACACAAAAAAAAAAATAATAAGAAGAACTAGATCTGCTACTGTCCCATGCAGATATGAAAGCTTTCATATTTATCGTCACGTGTCATTGATTGTATCAAGTATCCTAAATAAAAGGATAAGAAGAAACTCGCGAAGTTACGAGTCTAAATATAGTATGAATCATTGCACCAAGGCATAACAATAATCTGAAAACTAAAGGGAAATAACTGAAACTTGTATTACTGTAATGAGACGGATGAGAAAATGAAATGAAAATGGCGGGGAAAAAAATTAAAAATGGCAGGCTGGACAGGCGACCTTACTTCTTGTCACGTACAACCGAGCATTCGAAAACACGCTAGTTAACTCAATGACAGGCGCGCGTGCTAACCATTCAGCCACCCAACCCCCCTTTGAAATCAGACACGTGCAATATGTCATATAGGAAGAATAAGAAGTCGCTCACAACAAAATGGTAAATTAATGAGTTTAGGTCAAAAGGTTGAGCTACTGTTTTAGAGTATTTAATAGTTTTAAAGAGACACGCTAAGAGTTGTTCATAGTTAAATTAAAGTTTAATTTTAAATTAGACCAATAAAATTAGAATTTAATAATGAAGACTAATATTTCCAATATGTTTGGTTATAAGTAGGAAATCGTGATCTTAAGCATGTTTTAAACAAAGGGTCATAGACTGCAATATACAAGAATGGCACTCTGCAATAAAAAAAACTGGCCAAAGCAAGATTTCTATGCAGAAATTAAATAATTGCTAGAACCAGAAAAATATTTATCCACTATAATAAATAAGCAACATAGAGAAAATGAAATGAAATTGAATGGGTTTAACGTCCTACTGTGTTGCTCCTAAAATGGGCTACTGAAGACGGGCATACGCCATAAAGTGTGCAATGAGGGAAATTTTACCCGGGCAGCGGCGTTACGACCTACAAGGTTGGACATGCGACCATACTCCTTGTCACGTACAACCAAGAAATCGAAACAACGCCAGTTGACTCAGTGACAGACGTTATGATACAGAGCGCACGTGCTAACCATTCAGCCACGCAACCTCCCTAAAATCGGCAAATTGCTGATCTACAGCGAGAAATATTTCAACCGGGCCAACTTTTCTATTTTAACAGTTTAATTTGCACGGTACCTTTAGTTATCAAACGAATATTACAAAACTTTTAAAAATAAGCTCCCCCTGACCAGCTTAATCGTTCGCAATAAACGTTTGCCCCTTAAAATCGGCAAATTGCTGACTTTAAATTGAGACACATTACAACCGGACGAAATTTTCTGTTTTATCACTTTTACAGTACCTTTGATTACCAACCGATTATTACAAAACTTTAAAAATAAAAGAGAAAGAGAGAAATGCGGCCTAATGTCCATTCGACACAAACTAGGTCATTTCGGGACTAACGTATGTTTTTTAATTTTATTTAAAAACTCCCCTTGCGCTTACTGGTCTTTAGCCGTTGGGAGGAAACCGAAGAACACGGAGAAAACCCACGAGATTGGACATCATACACCATGTCACGTGCAACCTGGAGATCGAAACGACGCCCTTTGACTCAGTGACAAACGTTACGATACAGCGAGCACATGCTAACCATTCAGCCATCCAGCATCCCTGAATTCGGAAAATTGCTGACTTATAGCAAGAAACATTTCAACCGGGCGAAATTTTCTGTTTTAACAGTTTAATGTGCACGGTACTTTAATAATTACCAACCGATTATTACAAAACTTTTGAAAATAAGCTCCAACTGACCAGCTTAATCGTATGCAATAAACGTTTGGCCTGAATTGAAAGTTCTGCACGGAAAAAGTTCATCTCGATTTCCCGGCGTGGTTCCCCTTGTCAGTGAGGCAGAACGCAGGGCCTGACAAGCACAGCTGTCTAGTCCTTCGGATGGGACGAAAAACCAAGGTCCCGTGTACACATTGGAGTGCACGTAAAATATCCCTAAGCAGTTGGAATTCGATACTGTTGAATAAACTCTATACGATGACTAAATGCGTAGATTGTAGTCACCCACACTGCATGTTTCGCTTAACAATGAAAGGGTGCCGTTTTCAATGTTCGATCCTTTTGTTCTTCTACTCCTGATATGTTGGACTGTTGATCGATGGTTTCATATAAAAGACTACCAATAAGACTCTTTGTAGAAGAAGTTCCCAAAAAATAGTATGTTGACTTTACGAGAAAGACCTCTAAACATGGTCCAAATTGTAAAAATACGACTTTTTGGATTTTCAATCTCTTTTTTTCGGCTATCCCTGATATTTAAAAAAAATGATACAATGATTTCACACAACAGGCTAGCTATTAGACTCTCTATTAACAAAAGTTTCACCGCCCTTCCTTCATTAAAACCGAAGTTATCGTGCCCTAAAGAATCAACAAATCAGCATGCTTATCTCTGCTTACCCTAAGCAGAAAATGCTCATCTTTGAACTCAATCATAACATTGACCTAGTGAACGTCTACAACAAGTTTGAACATTCTAGCTTAATCAGAATGAGAGTTATAGTCCTCCAAAGTCTCGGCCCTTCAAATTGCTTCTATTTTTCATTTTCAATTCAACATGGTGACTCCCGGTTGACCTAAATCAGAATTCTATTGCGACATTCTTTAGGCCTTCCTACAAGGATTCAGAAAATATAACTCCCGAGTCTGTAAGTAAAATAGCAAAAAAGCCTTATTGATTTTTCACGTTTTAAGATGGTGGCACTTCCGGTTCGATTGACAAACTCCATATTTTGTGTACGAATCAGTAATTCCTTGTCTAGTATAGAAAAAAAAACTAGGTCATTCTGACCTATATTTCGAAGATTTTTTTGAAAACTTTGATCCTTAATTTCACCAAGGGGAGATAAGTTAGAAAATTTCTAAAGTCATTTTTCGAGTCGCATCATTAAGGTGTACTTACATATTAAATTTCATGAAAATCGTACAACTACTAAAGAAGTTGTCGAGTTGGTGTAAACTTCCGGTTCGAAATCACAGTGACGAATTTTCGAAATTCGAAAATCCGAAATTGCAGATTTGAAGTAAAGGAGTCAATGTTTTCAAAGAAAAAAGAATTAGTAAAATAGGTGAAATAGTCACAAAGTTACAGCAAAGTAGGTCAAATGCATTTGTTCGTAAAATTCGGTGATTTCGAATGCGTAAAACGTTTTGAAAATATATTTATCCAACAGCCACCACCCATTTTTGGGGGGGTAGGTAAAAGTTTCAAAAAGATCCTATGAGTAGATTCTGAGAAATCCGATTTGTGAATAAAACACAAAAAAAAAAATAATAAGAAGAATAATAATCTTAACAGAAACAATAAGCTTTCATATATGAATATATGAAAGCTTAATAATAATCTTAACAGAAACAATAAGCTTTCATATATGAATATATGAAAGCTTAATAATAATCTTAACAGAAACAATAAGCTTTCATATGTAAATACATATGAAAGCTTAACTAGATCTGCTACTGTCCCAAGCAGATATGAAAGCTTTCATATGCATCATCACGTGCCATCGATTATACCAAGTATCTTAAAGAAAGTAACAAGAAAAAAAATATTAAAATTGGTCGAAAACTCGCGAAGTTACCAAGTTGGGAATTTTTCGACCCCAAGGTCAAAGGTCAGGTCAAAAGTCAAGCTCTCTCATGAAAGGACATTGATGACTCCATCTAGGCTCATGACCCTTTCCATGCTACCACTCGAAGGTCAAGGTAGGGTCAAACTTCACTTCATGGGCCCGTTTCGCCCACTTCCGGTCCCCGGGCGGGCATTTTGACGTGACGCAGCGACTCGGCGGGGTGGATATACCTTTTGAATACCAAGCCTCGAGACCCGCCCGGGCACCCTTCGGGACGTTTACAGGTGGGGGTGCGGGTACATCGGTGAAACATGCTTGTCCAGTGAGTCTCAGATGTAAACGACTAGAAGGAATGCAGTTATCAAGCTGAAAGTTAAAGGACACCTAGGCACCAGCGAGAGCTGGTTGGGACTAGAGTTTGGTACCGCTGGTGGTATTGGTTCCAGCTGTGCGCATGCGCGAATGTCGAAAAACGCCTTAGTTTTAAATATCGTGCCGCGTGCATGGCATTCGGGTGAGAGCTGCCAACTTTTTATACAATGGAGAGAATGGTCAAGGCTATTATTCCCAGCCAACACATTTTGATTCAAACCCATAGGGGCCGAGCTATAAGGCAGCAAACATGGCCTTTCGTTTTGAGAAACCATGTTTGACACCCTGCACGTGACCGTAGTTAGGGTCAGGGGTCCCAACTTTTGATACTATGGAGGGAAGTGTCCAAGCTATCGATCCCGACTAAAACATCTCGATTCGAACCCATAGCGGTCGAGATATAGGGCATCAAACGTAGCGCACAAACAAGTGACTTGTTAGTCTAAAAAAAATCGGAAAATAGGCAAAAAATAGGCCTATTTGCGCGAGCGTGTTTCAGCAGAGTTAGTGTTGTCGGAATTTCTTGATATTTTCCAGAGATTGTGCCTTGGGATGTTAGCTAGCACAAATACAAAATTCAAGTGATTTCTAATACGGGCACATGGCCTAAAAAATTCGAACCCAAGCCGACCCAGCAACTTTTGTTTTTCGTGAAAAATGGCCATATTTTTTCGAATTTTTATTCGATCATGTTCTCCTTTTGATATGTTACTAACCTCATCGCGGCGCATCCGACCAGTATAAATTTTTTAAAAAATACCCCCCAATGATGCCTCGAAAGTCTCAGGTCATCAAAACTTTGACAATCTCAAAAATATAGTCCGCCATTTTGAAAAAATCAAACCCAATACGCATCGGTGCAGAAGACTCATACCCATCACATGAGACTAACAAAATGACTTTATCTTGTCGTTTGCAATTTCAAAATTCTAAAAAACTTTTTTAGTCTCAAAATCGGCGAAAAAAGCCGTAAAATCGGTTTTTTGGCCATAACTTTTGTTTTTTCATCGGAATCAGATGGGACCAGTACTCAAAATTCGAGCTAGTAAATGGGCACATCGTGCCAACAAACCAGGTTAATCGAAGAATTTGTGGCGCTTCTAGGGCAAAAAAGCCCTTTTTTCCCCTTGTGGAGTACGGTTAAATCGAGATGAACTTTCTCGGCCAATGCAGGGATCGAACACCCGACCTCTAGGCTATGGCCCATTGTATCATATATAATACACTAAATCTCGACATTGATTTTCAGAAAAAATATTGTTTATTTTTAAACTTGAATTAGACTAGTAAAACAAATATTTTCTGGCAATAGAAAGTGTAAAATGGTCGCAGGGTTCTTGAAGTTGTACAGCACCCGGTGACCTATTTTTATTTAACTGGGGAATAAGTTATATTTCATATTATAGCAGTAAATGATTTAAATATTTCATAAGGATTTTAATACTATGTATATCATGTATGTGTCAAGGTCATAAAACGTCCGGTCATGGTATCATCCATCGAGGTTTTCCCGAATGCAGATTTTCGGGATAGATTTGCACTGCCCACGCAACGTTCCAGTGGTCCGTTTGCCTTCAAATTTGCAAAGATTGTACTTTGAGATTCTAGCTATCGCATATAAAAAATGGAAATGAGTGAGATTCCGGGAACAATGAAAATAAATTATAAACCCACCCCCACCCAGCAAACTTTTTTTGCTTGAAAAATTGTCGTATTTTATCGATTTATTTTCGTTCTTGATATCTGAATATTATCTCCTTTTAATATGTGATAAATATCATCGCGGCACAGGCAACCGCTAGAAATTCCAGAGATTTAACCTTTGAATACCAAGCCTCGAGACCCGCCCGGGCACTCGTAAATATCGTAGCGCGTGCATGGCATTCGGGTGAGATCTACCAACTTTTAATACAATGGAGAGAATTGTCAAGGCTATTATTCCCAGCCAACACATTTTGATTCGAACCCATAGGGGCCGAGCTATAAGGCAGCAAACATGGCCCTTCGTTTTGGGAAGCCATGTTTGACACCCTGTCACGTGACCGTGGTTAGGGTCAGGGGTCCAAACGTTTTATACGACGGAGGGAAGTGTCCAAGCTATCGATCCCGACCAAAACATATGGATTCAAACCCATAGCGGCCGAGATATGGGGCCTCAAACGTAGCGCACGAAAAAGTGATTTGTTAGTCTAAAATCATTCGAAAAATAGGCAAAAAATAGGCCTAATTGCGCGAGCGTGTTTTAGCAGGCGTTACGGTTGTCGGAATTTCTTGAAATTTTCAGATATTGTGCCTTAGGATGTTAGCTAGCACATATAAAAATTTAAGTGATTTCTAATACGGGAACATGGCCTAAAAAATTCGAATCCAAGCCGACCAAGCAACTTTTTTTTATTGTAAAACATGGCCATATTTTTTCGAATTTTTAATTCGATCATCTTCTCCTTTTAATATGTTACTAACCTCATCTTGGCGCATCCGACCAGTATAAATTTATAAAAAAAATACCCCCTAATGATGCCTCGGCAGTCTCAGAAAAATTCGAATCCAAGCCGACCCAGCAACTTTTTTTTATTGTAAAACATGGCCATATTTTTTCGAATTTTTAATTCGATCATCTTCTCCTTTTAATATGTTACTAACCTCATCTTGGCGCATCCGACCAGTATAAATTTATAAAAAAAATACCCCCTAATGATGCCTCGGCAGTCTCAGAACATCAAAACTTTGACAGTCTCAAAAATATAGTCCGCCATTTTGAAAAAATCAAACCCAATCCGCATCGGTGCAGAAGACTCATACCCATCACATGAGACTAACAAAATGACTTTATCTTGTCGTTTGCAATTCCAAAATTGTAAATAACTTTTTAAGTCTCAAAATCGGCGAAAAAAGCCGTAAAATCGGTTTTTTGACCGTAACTTTTTTTTTTTTATCGGAATCAGATGGGACAAGTACTGAAAATTCGGGCTAGTAAATGGGCACATTGTGCCAAAAAAACAGGTTAATCGAAGAATTTGTGGCGCTGCTAGGGCAAAAAACACTTTTTTCCCCTTACAGACTGCGGGAATTTACTTATAAAAAATAGGCCTATTTGCGCGAGCGTGTTTTAGCAGAGTTAGTGATCTCGGAATTTCTTGAAATTTTTCAGAGATTGTGCCTTGGGATGTTAGCTAGCACAAATACAAAATTCAAGTGATTTCTAAATATCATCGCGGCACAGGCAACCGCTAGAAATTCCAGAGATTTAACCTTTGAATACCAAGCCTCGAGACCCGCCCGGGCACTCTTAAATATCGTAGCGCGTGCATGGCATTCGGGTGAGATCTACCAACTTTTAATACAATGGAGAGAATTGTCAAGGCTATTATTCCCAGCCAACACATTTTGATTCAAACCCATAGGGGCCGAGCTATAAGGTAGCAAACATGGCCCTTCGTTTGACACCCTGTTTGACACCCTGTCACGTGACCGTGGTTAGGGTCAGGGGTCCAAACTTTTTATACGACGGAGGGAAGTGTCCCAGCTATCGATCCCGACCAAAACATATGGATTCAAACCCATAGCGGCCGAGATATGGGGCCTCAAACGTAGCGCACGAAAAAGTGACTTGTTAGTCTAAAAACATTCGAAAAATAGGCAAAAAATAGGCCTAATTGCGCGAGCGTGTTTTAGCAGGCGTTACGGTTGTCGGAATTTCTTGAAATTTTCAGATATTGTGCCTTAGGATGTTAGCTAGCACATATAAAAATTTAAGTGATTTCTAATACGGGAACATGGCCTAAAAAATTCGAATCCAAGCCGACCCAGCAACTTTTTTTTATTGTAAAACATGGCCATATTTTTTCGAATTTTTAATTCGATCATCTTCTCCTTTTAATATGTTACTAACCTCATCTTGGCGCATCCGACCAGTGTAAATTTATAAAAAAAATACCCCCTAATGATGCCTCGGCAGTCTCAGAAAAATTCGAATCCAAGCCGACCCAGCAACTTTTTTTTATTGTAAAACATGGCCATATTTTTTCGAATTTTTAATTCGATCATCTTCTCCTTTTAATATGTTACTAACCTCATCTTGGCGCATCCGACCAGTATAAATTTATAAAAAAAATACCCCCTAATGATGCCTCGGCAGTCTCAGAACATCAAAACTTTGACAGTCTCAAAAATATAGTCCGCCATTTTGAAAAAATCAAACCCAATCCGCATCGGTGCAGAAGACTCATACCCATCACATGAGACTAACAAAATGACTTTATCTTGTCGTTTGCAATTCCAAAATTGTAAATAACTTTTTAAGTCTCAAAATCGGCGAAAAAAGCCGTAAAATCGGTTTTTTGACCATAACTTTTTTTTTTATCGGAATCAGATGGGAAAAGTACTGAAAATTCGGGCTAGTAAATGGGCACATTGTGCCAAAAAATAGGTTAATCGAAGAATTTGTGGCGCTGCTAGGGCAAAAAACACCTTTTCCCCTTACAGACTGCGGGAATTTATAAAAAAAACGAGAAAAAAACCCGCCACCTCGTATGTAAACGACTTGAAGGAATGCAGGTATCGATCTGAACTTTTCAGGACTTTTAGGTACCAACGTGACAAGTGTGGGGCCGGAGTTTGGTAGTCATCATAACTTTGGTTCTAGCGTAGCGCATGCGCAAAGTCAAAACCGCTAACCTCGTAAACAACCTTGTCGGCACAGAAAATGTCACAGGAGAAATTCGAATTTTTGAAATATTAGAATACCAAACACTCGACCATGAGCCAGGCTATCCTGAAATGTATTAATTTCGTTAATAGGAGACACACTCTCTAAGCCACGACCAATTGTGTATGTTTTCAAGCCCAATAATGAGGATTTTTTACTATATGTCATTTTCAATTCAAAATGGTGACTCCCGGTTGACCTCAATCAGAATTCTATTGCGACATTTTTTAGGCCTTCCTACAAGGATTCAGAAAATATAACTCCCGAGTCTGTAAGTAAAATAGCAAAAAAGCCTTATTGATTTTTCACGTTTAAAGATGGTGGCACTTCTGGTTCGATCGACAAACTCCATATTTTGTGTACGAATCAGTAATTCCTTGTCTAGTATAGAAAAAAAAACTAGGTCATTCTGACCTATATTTCTACGATTTTTTTGAAAACTTTGATCCTTAATTTCACCAAGGGGAGATAAGTTAGAAAATTTCTAAAGTCATTTTTCAAGTCGCATCATTAAGGTCTACTTACATATTAAATTTCATGAAAATCGTACAACTACTAAAGAAGTTGTCGAGTTAGTGTAAACTTCCGGTTCGAAATCACAGCGACGAATTTTCGAAATTCGAAAATCCGAAATTGCAGATTTGAAGTAAAGGAGTCAAGGTATTCAAAGAAAAACGAATTAGTAAAATAGGTGAAATAGTCACAAAGTTACAGCAAAGTAGGTCAAATGCATTTGTTCGTAAAATTCGGTGATTTCGGATGCGAAAAACGTTTTGAAAATATATTTACCCAACAGCCACCACCCATTTTGGGGGGGGGGGGGGTAGGTAAGGGTTTCAGAAATATCTTATGGGTAGATTCTGAGAAATCCGATTTGTGGATAAAACACAAAAAAAAAAAAAAAATAATAATAGGAAGAATAATAATCTTAACAGAAACAATAAGCTTTCATATGTAAATACATATGAAAGCTTAATAATAATAATAATTTTAGTAAAAACAATAGTCTTTCAGACGAAAGTCTGAAAGCCTAATAATAATTTTAGTAAAAACAATAGTCTTTCAGACGAAAGTCTGAAAGCCTAACTAGACCTGCAAGCAGCACTGAATCGGCTTTCACGAATCAGACAGGAAGTATGTCATAAAATAGCCAAGCTACAAAACGATACTTTAATTGTTTTGATTCAGTGACACCTGGCTGAGAAATGCCGATTATTGCAAGAGTACCAATTTTTTACTGTATTTTCTTTTTTTAAATTTTTTTTTCGGTTTTTTCCCAAATATCTGATATTTTTTCGACTACTTCTGGATTTCGGATTATTGTCGGAATAGTTTTAACAAGTTGTTTGGATAGATATCTTTTTGTACCAGAAATGTTAGAAACATCTATTCAGTAGTTGTTTGTAAAAAAGATAAATAAAAGAACATTTTCGATAATTTAACGATTTTTCTACTTTTATCAAAGATTGAGGCCATTTTTTGACACCTTAAATTATTTCAAACCTTTTCCCTTTTGGATTCACGCCACAGATAGGAGTCTGAGTAAAAAAGGTTTTAAAAAAATCTCAGTAGTAGTTTTCGAGAAAAGGGTGTTTCAAAAGGCTCCAACAACGAAAAATACTAGATTTTCGGCGTAACATCATTTATTTACTAACCATCGAAATCGTACCATTGAGATACCATATGATAGTCCATTAATGGGGCCATCCAAAGACACTTTATTTCTTTTGGGCCGCTAATATCTGATGGAGAAATCCAGCTTTTTGCAAGAACGACATTTTTATACCTTTTTTTTTCATTTTTTGAATACTTCCGGTATGGTGATTATTATTGAGATAGTTTTAAAAACAGGTTTAGGCAATTAAATAGCGACAGAGTTCTGTAATGATATATTACAATATATGATCAGATAAAATGCCCCTGAGAAATCCTATGTTTAAAAGTGCCAAAAATGCAAAAATGTCAAAATATCAAAAATTAAATTTCAATAACTGAATACATATTATACATTTTTGGATTTGACATTAGAGTAGTAACATTCCAATATCACCAGCTTATGGGGTGTTTATGTCTCAGCTAATTCGTTACACGAGAGCTTGTTCCTTTTATTCTGATTTTTTAAGTAGATCGAGGCATTTGTCATCTAAGCTTCAACTACAAGGATACTTGCGCACTAAACTGATTAAGGCCTTTAAAAAGTTTTATGGCCGTCATATTGATTTGATTGGTAAATATAACGTGTCTCTCTCGGCTATTGTTCTAGATATTTTCAATTGACACGTATACTGTTACTATCACCCTGATAATGTCTACTACATCGTTAAGACAGTTCATTACGTGCATTTTGCATACTATAGTTCATTGGCCAATCACGCTATTTGACTGACATTTCGCCTAATAGATTGGATGCAGCTATGGCGGGTGTGGCGCCAGGCAGGGTAAGCTTACTCTTCCGGACACCTGTTACCACTGCTTGTCGTGTATTTTTGTACACGAGGAGCAGTCCATTTGCTGATTACACTATTTTGCTTGAATACACTATTTTGCCTATAACGTTTTTAGGACTTCGAATTCTGAATTATGATTTGGATTGTTCGTACTTGGTTTTTATTTTATCAGATATCTAAATATCATAAAGTTTTTTGAAAATCAGTAAAAATAAAAAAAAAATAGAGTATTTTCCAATATTTCACGATTTTTCGACTTTTTTCGATTTTCAGTTCGTTATTTGACCTATTACGGATATTTCAAAGTCTAAACGGAATGTTTCATACACAAAACTACCAAAAGGTATCTTGATAGAGAAAGTTTAAGAAAAATCATTGGAGCAGTTTTCGAGATACAGGCGTTCAAAAACGCTCCAAATCAGAAAATACTTGATTTTCAGCGTGCCATATTTTACTTGCTGTACATGTTATCCGTCATAATAGGATATCATATGATACTGCAATTCTCGGGCAACCCAACGATATCTTAATCGATTTAATCCGTTGATATCGGACTGAGAATTCATGTTTTTCCCAAAAGCATTCATTTTTTGCGTTTTTTTCAAAATATCGGCCATTATTTCAACTACTTCCGGTTTATAGATGTTTGTCGAAATAGCTTTATACGTTAGTTTTGAACTATAACTTCATGTTCCAGGAGTTTCAGAAACGTCGATACTGCCGTAAAACGAAACTCGAGCTCACAAAATGGGCAGAAAATTCGAAAAAAATCGAAAAATAAAGGGTGATAACTCGGAATGAAACTTATATTCCTGGAATCGGATGGTCTTCAGGTATCCAAAAATGTAGGTCAAATTTGAAAATTTTGAAAAATGACAAAAATTGTCTCTTAAATTTTGGTTTTTCAATTTTCGAACAACAATAGTCCCATAGGAATTTTCGAAATTGAAAAATGTGAGATAGCCATTTCGTTGGAAAGGATTCGGGGTTTACAAAAATGTCATTTGTATGAAAATAGGTACAGAATTTACGAATCTACGGCTGTTTTTTGATTTTTTGACATTGTACAAAATTCGGCCACTTCCGGTCTGTGCAGAAGTTTCAAATATAGCCCATATGTTGCGAACACATGGTTTAATGATAGAAAATGAGGTTCTAGATCGGTATATGTTACAGGCACTGAAAAATAGGCTCCCCCGAAAAAAAAAATAATAATAACTAGACCTGCAAGCAGCACTGAATCGGCTTTCAGGAATCAGACAGGAAGTATGTCATAAAATAGCCCAGCTACAAAACGATACTTTAATTGTTTTGATTCAGTGACACCTGGCTGAGAAATGCCGATTTTTGCAAGAGTATCAATTTTTTACTGTATTTTCTTTTTTTTAAATTTTTTTTCCTGTTTTTTCCCAAATATCTGATATTTTTTCGACTACTTCGGGATTTTGGATTATTGTCGGAATAGTTTTAACAAGTTGTTTTGATAAATATCTTTCTGTACCAGAAATGTTAGAAACATCTATTCAGTAGTTGTTTGTAAAAAAGATAAATAAAAGTACATTTTCGATAATTTAACGTTTTTTCTACTTTTATCAAAGATTGAGGCCATTTTTTGACACCTTTAATTATTTCAAACCTTTTCCTTTTGGATTCACGCCACAGACCATAGATAGGAGTCTGAGTAAAAAATGTTTTTAAAAAATCGCAGTAGTCGTTTTCGAGAAAAGGGTGTTTCAAAAGGCTCAAAAAACGAAAAATACTAGATTTTCGGCGTAACATCATTTATTTACTAACCATCGAAATCGTACCATTGAGATACCATATGATAGTCAATTACTGGGGCCATCCAAAGACACTTTATTTCTTTTGGGCCGGTAATTTCTGATGGAGAAATCCAGCTTTTTGCAAGAACGTTAATTTTATACCTTTTTTTTTTCATTTTTTGAATACTTCCAGTATGGTGATTATTATTGAGATAGTTTTAAAAACAGGTTTAGGCAATTAAATAGCGACAGAGTTCTGTAATAATATATTACAATATATGATCAGATAAAATACCCCTGAGAAATCCTATGTTTAAAAGTGCCAAAAATGCAAAAATGTCAAAATATCAAAAATTAAATTTCAATAACTGAATACATATTATACATTTTTGTATTCGACATTAGATCAGATATCTAAATATCATAAAGTTTTTTGAAAATCAGTAAAAATAAAAAAAAAATAGAGTAATTTCCAAAATTTCACGATTTTTCGACTTTTTTCGATTTTCAGTTCGTTATTTGACCTATTACGGATATTTCAAAGTCTAAACGGACTGTTTCATACACAAGACTACCAAAAGGTATCTTGATAGAGAAAGTTTAAGAAAAATCTGTGGCAGCGTTTTCGAGATACAGGCGTTCAAAAACGCTCTAAATCAGAAAATACTTGATTTTCAGCGGGCCATATTTTACTTGCTGTTCATGTTATCTGTAATAATAGGATATCATATGATACTGCAATTCTCGGGCAACCCAACGATATCTTAATCGATTTAATCCGTTGATATTGGACTGAGAATTCATGTTTTTCCCAAAAGCATTCATTTTTTGCGTTTTTTTCAAAATATCGGCCATTATTTCGACTACTTCCGGTTTATAGATGTTTGTCGAAATAGCTTTATACGTTAGTTTTGAACTATAACTTCATGTTCCAGGAGTTTCAGAAACGTCGATTCGGCCGTAAAACGAAATTCGAGCTCACAAAATGGGCAGAAAATTCGAAAAAAATCGAAAAATAAAGGGTGATAACTCGGAACGAAACTTATATTTCTGGAATCGGATGGTCTTCAGGTATCCAAAAATGTAGGTCAAATTTGAAAATTTTGAAAAATGACAAAAATTGTCTCTTAAATTTTGTTTTTTCAATTTTCGAACAACAATAGTCCCATAGGAATTTTCGAAATTGAAAAATGTGAGATAGCCATTTTCTTGGGAAAGATTCGGAGTTTACAAAAATGTCATTTGTATGAAAATAGGAACAGAATTAACGAATCTACGGCTGTTTTTTGATTTTTTGACATCGTACAAAATTCGGCCACTTCCGGTCTGCGCAGAAGTTTCAAATATAGCCCATATGTTGCGAACACATGGTTTAATGATAGAAAATGAGGTTCTAGATCGGTATCTGTTACAGGCACTGAGAAATAGGCTCCCCCGAAAAAAATAATAATAATAATAATAATAATTTTAGTAAAAACAATAGTCTTTCAGACGAAAGTCTGAAAGCCTAATAATAATAACTAGACCTGCAAGCAGCACTGAATCGGCTTTCAGGAATCAGACAGGAAGTATGTCATAAAATATCCCATTCATCGAGCTACAAAACGATACTTTAATTGTTTTGATTTAGCGACACCTGGCTGAGAAATTTTTGCAAGAGTACCAATTTTTTTACTGTATTTTATTTTTTTAAATTTTTTTGTGTGTTTTTTTCCGAAATATCTGATATTTTTTCGACTACTTCTGGATTTTGGATTATTGTCGGGATAGTTTTAACAAGTTGTTTGGATAGATATCTTTCTGTACCAGAAATGTCAGAAACATCCATTGAGTAGTTTTGGAAAAAAAGAAAAATTAAAGAGCGTTTCCAAAAATTTCAAGATTTTTAAAAAATTTTCAAAGTCTGAGGCCATTTTTCCACCACTTATATTATTTCAATGCTTTTCATTTTGGATTCCCTATATAGACAACCGAAAGGACTTTGAGTAAGAAAAGTTTAAGAAAAATTGTAGGCGTCGTTTTCGAGAAAAGGGCGTCTCAGAATGTTAAAAAATTGGAAAATACTAGATTTTTGGCATACAATAATTTATTTCCTTACTATCGAAATCGTATTATTTAGATACCATATGATGGTCCATTATTAGGGCTATCCAGCGACACTTTAGTTTTTGTGGTCCGCTATTACCTAAGAGAGAAATCAAGATTTTCCCAAGTGCGACAATGTTTTTACTCTTTTTTCTCATTTTTTGAATACTTCCGGTATGGTTATTATTGTCGATAAAGTTTGAATAGCCGGTTTGGGCACTAAAATAGCCACAGGGCTCTGTAATGATATATTACATTATGTGATCAAATATAATGCCCCTGAGAAATCCTATGTTCAAAAGTGCCAAAAATGCAAAAAATTTAAAATATCTTAAATTAAATTTTAATAATTACATACATATTATACATTGTTAGAATCGTAATTAGGTCAGCTATCTGAATATACAACCTTTTTTTAAAAATCTTATAAAATAAAAAAATAGTAGAGCATTTTCCAAAATTTCACGATTTTTCGACTTTTTTTGATTTTCAGTCCCTTTTTTATCCTATTCCTGACATTTCAAAGTCTTATTGGATGACTTCATGCAAAATACCTCCAAAAGGACTGTCGATAGAAACAATTTAAAAAAATTTGCAGGTTAAGTTTTCGAGATACAGGCGTCCAAAAACGCTCCAAATCAGAAAATACTTGATTTTCAGCGTGCCATTTTTTGCTGTCTGTTCATAGTATTCGTATGAATAGGGTATCATATGATAGTCCAGCAATCGTGCCATCAAACGATAACTTCATACGTTTAATCCATTGATATCGGACGGAGAAATAGCGTTTTCCCCAAAAATATCCATTTTTTGCATTTTTTTTCAATATTGCACATTATTTCGACCACTTCCGGTTTAAGGATTGGTGTCGAAATTGCTTTAACAGTTGGTATTGGACTATAACTTCATGTTCCAGAAGTTTCAGAAACGTCAATTCTGCCATAAAACGAGACCCGAGCTCACAAAATGGGAAGGAAATTCGAAAAAAATCGAAAAATAAAGGGCGATAACTCTGAATGAAACTTATATTACTGGAATCGGATGGAATTCAGGTATCCAAAAATGTAGGTCAAATTTGAAAATTTTGAAAAATAACAAAAATTGTCTCGTAAACAACATGTTTTCAATTTTCGAACGATAAAAATCATAGACGAATGTTCGAAATTGAAAAATGTGAGATAGCCATTGTCTCAGAAAAGATTTAGGGATTCCAAAAATGTAATTTGTTTGAAAATGGATAAAGAATTGACGAAACTATGGCCGATTTTCAATTTTTAGAGAAAGTACAAAGTTCGGTCACTTCCGGTATGCGCAGAAATTTCAAAAATATTTTATCAAGTAGCCCCCACATGGTTTCCCGATAGAAAAGCTAATTCCAGATCGATATCTGTTTTCGAACATGGAGATCTAGGCCCTCGCGGTAAATAATAATAATAATAATAATAATAATTTTAGTAATCTCAATAGGCTTTCAGACGAAAGTCTGAAAGCCTAATAATAATAATTTTAGTAAAAACAATAGTCTTTCAGACGAAAGTCTGAAAGCCTAATAATGATTTTAGTAAAAACAATAGTCTTTCAGACGAAAGTCTGAAAGCCTAACTAGATCTGCTACTGTCCCATGCAGATATGAAAGCTTTCATATTTATCGTCACGTGTCATTGATTGTATCAAGTATCCTAAAAAAAGGATAAGAAGAAACTGGCGAAGTTACAAGTCTAAATATAGTATGAATCATTGCACCCAGGCATAACAATAATCTGAAAACTAAAGGGAAATAACTGAAACTTGTATTACTGTTATGAGACGGATGAGAAAATGAAATGAAAATGGCGGGGGAAAAAAATTAAAAATGGCAGGTTGGACAGGCGACCTTACTCCTTGTCACGTACAACCGAGTATTCGAAATCACGCTAGTTAACTCAATGACAGGCGCGCGTGCTAACCATTCAGCCACCCAACCCCCCTTTGAAACCAGACACGTGCAATATGTCATATAGGAAGAATAAGAAGTCGCTCACAACAAAATGATAAATTAATGAGTTTAGGTCAAAAGGTTGAGCTACTGTTTTAGAGTATTTAATAGTTTTAAAGAGACACGTAAAGAGTTGTTCATAGTTAAATGAAAGTTTAATTTTAAATAAGACCAATAAAATTAGGATTTAATAATGCCAGACTAATATTTCCAATATGTTTGGTTATAAGTAGGAAATCGTGACGACTTCTTAAGCATGTTTTAAACAAAGGGTCATAGACTGCAATATACAAGAATGGCACTCTGCAATAAAAAAAAACTGGCCAAAGCAAGATTTCTATGCAGAAATTAAATAATTGCTAGAACCAGAAAAATATTTATCCACTATAATAAATAAGCAACATAGAGAAAATGAAATGAAATTGAATGGGGTTTAACGTCCTACTGTGCTGCTCCTAAAATGGGCTACTGAAGACGGGCATACGCCACAATGTGTGCAATGAGGGAAATTTTACCCGGGCAGCGGCGTTACGACCTACGAGGTTGGACATGCGACCATACTCCTTGTCACGTACAACCAAGAAATCGAAACAACGCCAGTTGACTCAGTGACAGACGTTATGATACAGAGCGCACGTGCTAACCATTCAGCCACGCAACTTCCCTAAAATCGGCAAATAGCTGACCTACAGCGAAAAATATAACCGGGCCAAATTTTCTATTTTAACAGTTTAATTTGCACGGTACCTTTAGTTATCAACCGAATATTACAAAACTTTTAAAAATAAGCTCCCCCTGACCAGCTTAATCGTTCGCAATAAACGTTTGCCCCTTAAAATCGGCAAATTGCTGACTTTAAATTGAGAAACATTACAACCGGACGAAATTTTCTGTTTTATCACTTTTACAGTACCTTTGATTACCAACCGATTATTACAAAACTTTAAAAATAAAAGAGAAAGAGAGAAATGCGGCCTAATGTCCATTCGACACAAACTAGGTCATTTCGGGACTAACATATGCTTACTGGTCTTTAGCCGTTGGGAGGAAACCGAAGAACACGGAGAAAACCCACGAGATTGGACATCATACACCATGTCACGTGCAAACTGGAGATCGAAACGACGCCCGTTGACTCAATGACAAACGTTACGATACTGCGAGCACATGCTAACCATTCAGCCATCCAGCCTCCCTGAATTCGGAAAATTGCTGACTTATAGCAAGAAACATTTCAACGGGCGAAATTTTCTGTTTTAACAGTTTAATGTGCACGGTACTTTAATAATTACCAACCGATTATTACAAAACTTTTGAAAATAAGCTCCAACTGACCAGCTTAATCGTATGCAATATACGTTTGGCCTGAATTGAAAGTTCTGCACGGAAAAAGTTCATCTCGATTTCCCGGCGTGGTTCCCCTTGTCAGTGAGGTAGAACGCAGGGCCTGACAAGCACAGCTGTCTAGTCCTTCGGATGGGACGAAAAACCAAGGTCCCGTGTACACATTGGAGTGCACGTAAAATATCCCTAAGCAGTTGGAATTCGATACTGTTGAATAAACTCTATACGATGACTAAATGCGTAGATTGTAGTCACCCACACTGCATGTTTCGCTTAACAATGAAAGGGTGCCGTTTTCAATGTTCGATCCTTTTGTTCTTCTACTCCTGATATGTTGGACTGTTGATCGATGGTTTCATATAAAAGACTACCAATAATACAATGATTTCACACAACAGGCTAGCTATTAGACTCTCTATTAACAAAAGTTTCACCGCCCTCCCTTCATTATAACCGAAGTTATCGTGCCCTAAAGAATCAACAAATCAGCATGCTTATCACTGCTTACCCTAAGCAGAAAATGCTCATCTTTGAACTCAATCATAACATTGACCTAGTGAACGTCTACATCAAGTTTGAACATTCTAGCTTAATTAGAATGAGAGTTATTGTGCTCCAAAGTCTCGGCCCTTCAAATTGCTTCTATTTTTCATTTTCAATTCAAAATGGTGACTCCCGGTTGACCTAAATCAGAATTCTATTGCGACATTTTTTAGGCCTTCCTACAAGGATTCAGAAAATATTGTGCTCCAAAGTCTCGGCCCTTCAAATTGCTTCTATTTTTCATTTTCAATTCAACATGGTGACTCCCGGTTGACCTAAATCAGAATTATATTGCGACATTTTTTAGGCCTTCCTACAAGGATTCAGAAAATATAACTCCCGAGTCTGTAAGTAAAATAGCAAAAAAGCCTTATTGATTTTTCACGTTTAAAGATGGTGGCACTTCCGGTTCGATCGACAAACTCCATATTTTGTGTACGAATCAGTAATTTCTTGTCTAGTATAGAAAAAAAAAAACCTAGGTCATTCTGACCTATATTTCGACGATTTTTTTTAAAAATTTGATCCTTAATTTCACCAAGGGGAGATAAGTTAGAACATTTCTAAAGTCATTTTTCAAGTCGCATCATTAGGTCTACTTACATATTAAATTTCATGAAAATCGTACAACTACTAAAGAAGTTGTCGAGTTGGTGTAAACTTCCGGTTCGAAATCACAACGATTTGAAGTAAAGGAGTCAAGGTATTCAAAGAAAAAAGAATTAGTAAAATAGGTGAAAGAGTCAAAAAGTTACAGCAAAGTAGGTCAAATGCATATGTTCGTAAAATTCGGTGAGTTCGGATGCGAAAAACGTTTTGAAAATATATTTACCCAACAGCCACCACCAATTTTTTTGGGGGTAGGTAAAAGTTTCAGAAAGATCCTATGAGTAGATTCTGAGAAATCCGATTTGTGGATAAAACACACAAAAAAAAAATAAGAAGAAGAATAACTAGATCTGCTACTGTCCCAAGCAGATATGAAAGCTTTCATATTCTTCATCACGTGCCATCGATTATACCAAGTATCTTAAAGAAAGTAACAAGAAAAAAAATATTAAAATTGGTCGAAAACTCGCGAAGTTACCAAGTTGGGAATTTTTCGACCCCAAGGTCAAAGGTCAGGTCAAAGGTCAAGCTCTCTCATGAAAGGACATTGATGACTCCATCTAGGCTCATGACCCTTTCCATGCTACGAGGCCCTCGAAGGTCAAGGTAGGGTCAAACTTCACTTCATGGGCCCGTTTCGCCCACTTCCGGTCCCCGGGCGGGCGTTTTGACGTGACGCAGCGACTCGGCGGGGTGGATATACCTTTTGAATACCAAGCCTCGAGACCCGCCCGGGCACCCTTCGGGACGTTTACAGGTGGGGGTGCGGGTACATCGGTGAAACATGCTTGTCCAGTGAGTCTCAGATGTAAACGACTAGAAGGAATGCAGTTATCAAGCTGAAAGTTAAAGGACACCTAGGTACCAGCGAGAGCTGGTTGGGACCAGAGTTTGGTACTGCTGGTGGTATTGGTTCCAGCTGTGCGCATGCGCGAATGTCGAAAAACGCCTTAGTTTTAAATATCGTGCCGCGTGCATGGCATTCGGGTGAGAGCTGTGAACTTTTTATACAATGGAGAGAATTGTCAAGGCTATTATTCCCAGTCAACACATTTTGATTCGAACCCATAGGGGCCGAGCTATAAGGCAGCAAACATGACCCTTCGTTTTGAGAAACCATGTTTGACACCCTGCACGTGACCGTAGTTAGGGTCAGGGGTCCCAACTTTTGATACTATGGAGGGAAGTGTCCAAGCTATCGATCCTGACTAAAACATCTCGATTCGAACCCATAGCGGCCGAGATATAGGGCATCAAACGTAGCGCACAAAAAAGTGACTTGTTAGTCTAAAAAAAATCGGAAAATAGGCAAAAAATAGGCCTATTTGCGCGAGCGTGTTTTAGCAGAGTAAGTGATCTCGGAATTTCTTGAAATTTTTCAGAGATTGTGCCTTGGGATGTTAGCTAGCACAAATACAAAATTCAAGTGATTTCTAAATATCATCGCGGCACAGGCAACCGCTAGAAATTCCAGAGATTTAACCTTTGAATACCAAGCCTCGAGACCCGCCCGGGCACTCTTAAATATCGTAGCGCGTGCATGGCATTCGGGTGAGATCTACCAACTTTTAATACAATGGAGAGAATTGTCAAGGCTATTATTCCCAGCCAACACATTTTGATTCAAACCCATAGGGGCCGAGCTATAAGGTAGCAAACATGGCCCTTCGTTTGACACCCTGTTTGACACCCTGTCACGTGACCGTGGTTAGGGTCAGGGGTCCAAACTTTTTATACGACGGAGGGAAGTGTCCCAGCTATCGATCCCGACCAAAACATATGGATTCAAACCCATAGCGGCCGAGATATGGGGCCTCAAACGTAGCGCACGAAAAAGTGACTTGTTAGTCTAAAAACATTCGAAAAATAGGCAAAAAATAGGCCTAATTGCGCGAGCGTGTTTTAGCAGGCGTTACGGTTGTCGGAATTTCTTGAAATTTTCAGATATTGTGCCTTAGGATGTTAGCTAGCACATATAAAAATTTAAGTGATTTCTAATACGGGAACATGGCCTAAAAAATTCGAATCCAAGCCGACCCAGCAACTTTTTTTTATTGTAAAACATGGCCATATTTTTTCGAATTTTTAATTCGATCATCTTCTCCTTTTAATATGTTACTGACCTCATCTTGGCGCATCCGACCAGTATAAATTTATAAAAAAAATACCCCCTAATGATGCCTCGGCAGTCTCAGAAAAATTCGAATCCAAGCCGACCCAGCAACTTTTTTTTATTGTAAAACATGGCCATATTTTTTCGAATTTTTAATTCGATCATCTTCTCCTTTTAATATGTTACTAACCTCATCTTGGCGCATCCGACCAGTATAAATTTATAAAAAAAATACCCCCTAATGATGCCTCGGCAGTCTCAGAACATCAAAACTTTGACAGTCTCAAAAATATAGTCCGCCATTTTGAAAAAATCAAACCCAATCCGCATCGGTGCAGAAGACTCATACCCATCACATGAGACTAACAAAATGACTTTATCTTGTCGTTTGCAATTCCAAAATTGTAAATAACTTTTTAAGTCTCAAAATCGGCGAAAAAAGCCGTAAAATCGGTTTTTTGACCGTAACTTTTTTTTTTATCGGAATCAGATGGGACAAGTACTGAAAATTCGGGCTAGTAAATGGGCACATTGTGCCAAAAAAACAGGTTAATCGAAGAATTTGTGGCGCTGCTAGGGCAAAAAACACTTTTTTCCCCTTACAGACTGCGGGAATTTACTTATAAAAAAAACGAGAAAAAAATCCGCCACCTCGTATGTAAACGGCTTGAAGGAATGCAGGTATCGATCTGAACTTTTCAAGACTTTTAGGTACTAACGTGACAAGTGGGGGGCCGGAGTTTGGTAGTCATCATAACTTTGGTTCTAGCGTAGCGCATGCGCGAAGTCAAAACCGCTAACCTCGTAAACAACCTTGTCGGCACAGAAAACGTCAAAGGAGAAATTCGAATTTTTGAAATATTAGAATACCAAACACTCGACCATGAGCCAGGCTATCCTGAAATGTATTCATTTCGTTAATAGGAGACACACTCTCTAAGCCACGACCAATTGTGTATGTTTTCAAGCCCAATAATGAGGATTTTTTACTATATGTCATTTTCAATTCAAAATGGTGACTCCCGGTTGACCTAAATCAGAATTCTATTGCGACATTTTTTAGGCCTTCCTACAAGGATTCAGAAAATATAACTCCCGAGTCTGTAAGTAAAATAGCAAAAAAGCCTTATTGATTTTTCACGTTTAAAGATGGTGGCACTTCCGGTTCGATCGACAAACTCCATATTTTGTGTACGAATCAGTAATTCCTTGTCTAGTATAGAAAAAAAAACTAGGTCATTCTGACCTATATTTCGACGATTTTTTCAGAAAGATCCTATGAGTAGATTCTGAGAAATCCGATTTGTGGATAAAACACACAAAAAAAAATAAAAATAACTAGATCTGCTACTGTCCCAAGCAGATATGAAAGCTTTCATATTCATCATCACGTGCCATCGATTATACCAAGTATGTTAATGAAAATAACAAGAAAAAAAATATTAAAATTAGTCGAAAACTCGCGAAGTTACCAAGTTGGGAATTTTTCGACCCCAAGGTCAAAGGTCAGGTCAAAGGTCAAGCTCTCTCATGAAAGGACATTGATGACTCCATCTAGGCTCATGACCCTTTCCATGCTACGAGGCCAACGAAGGTCAAGGTAGGGTCAAACTTCACTTCATGGGCCCGTTTCGCCCACTTCCGGTCCCCGGGCGGGCATTTTGACGTGACGCAGCGACTCGGCGGGGTTGATATACCTTTTGAACACCAAGCCTCGAGACCCGCCTGGGCACCCTTCGGGACGTTTACAGGTGGGAATGCGGGTACATCGGTGAAACATGCTTGTCCAGTGAGTGTCAGATGTAAACGACTAGAAGGAATGCAGTTATCAAGCTGAAAGTTAAAGGACACCTAGGCACTAGCGAGGACTGGATGGAAACAGAGTTTGGTACCGCTGGTGCTATTGGTTCCAGCTGTGCGCATGCGCGAATGTCGAAAAACGCCTAAGTTTTAAATATCGTGCCGCGTGCATGGCATTCGGGTGAGAGCTGCGAACTTTTTATACAATGTAGACAATTGTCAAGGCTATTATTCCCAGTCAACACATTTTGATTCGAACCCATAGGGGCCGAGCTATAAGGCAGCAAACATGGCCCTTCGTTTTGAGAAACCATGTTTGACACCCTGCACGTGACCGTAGTTAGGGTCAGGGGTCCCAACTTTTGGTACTATAGAGGGAAGTGTCCAAGCTATCGATCCCGACCAAAACATCTCGATTCGAACCCATAGCGGTCGAGATATAGGGCATCAAACGTAGCGCACAAACAAGTGACTTGTTAGTCTAAAAAAAATCGGAAAATAGGCAAAAAATAGGCCTATTTGCGCGAGCGTGTTTCAGCAGAGTTAGTGTTGTCGGAATTTCTTGATATTTTCCAGAGATTGTGCCTTGGGATGTTAGCTAGCACAAATAAAAAATTTAAGTGATTTCTAATACGGGCACATGGCCTTAAAAATTCGAACCCAAGCCGACTCAGCAACTGTTGTTTTTCGTGAAAAATGGCCATATTTTTTCGAATTTTTATTCGATCATGTTCTCCTTTTGATATGTTACTAACCTCATCGCGGCGCATCCGACCAGTATAAATTAAAAAAAAAACCCCAATGATGCCTCGACAGTCTCAGAACATTAAAACTTTGACAGTCTCAAAAATATAGTCCGCCATTTTGAAAAAAATCAAACCCAATACGCATCGGTGCAGAAGACTCATATCCATCACATGAGACTAACAAAATGACTTTATCTTGTCGTTTGCAATTTCAAAATTCTAAAAAACTTTTTTAGTCTCAAAATCGGCGAAAAAAGCCGTAAATCGTTTTTTTGGCCATAACTTTTGTTTTTTCATCGAAATCAGATGTAACCAGTACTGAAAATTCGGGCTAGTAAATGGGCACATCGTGCCAAAAAACCAGGTTAATCGAAGAATTTGTGGCGCTGCTAGGGCAAAAAAGCCCTTTTTTCCCCCTTACGGAGTACGGTAAAATCGAGATGAACTTTCTCGGCCAATGCAGGGATCGAACACCCGATCTCTAGGCTATGGCCCATTGTATCATATATAATACCCTATATCTCGACATTGATTTTCAGAAAAAATATTGTTTATTTTTAAACCTGAATTAGACTAGTAAAACAAATATTTTCTGGCAATAGAAAGTGTAAAATGGTCGTAGGGTTCTTGAAGTTGTACAGCACCCGGTGACCTATTTTTATTTAACCGGGGAATAAGTGATATTTCATATTATAGCAGTAAATGATTTAAATATTTCATAAGGATTTTAATACTATGTGTATCATGTATGTGTCAAGGTCATAGTATCATCCATCGAGGTTTCCCGAAAGCAGATTTTTGCGACCGGGATAGATTTGCACTGTCCAGGCAACATTCCAGTGGTCCGTTTGCCTTCAAATTTGCAAAGATTGTTCTTTGAGATTCTAGCTATCGCATATAAAAAATGGAAATGAGTGAGATTCCGGGAACAATGAAAATAAATTATGAACCCACCCCCACCCATCAAACTTTTCTTGCTTGAAAAATTGCCGTATTTTATCGATTTATTTTCGTTCTTGATATCTGAATATTTTCTCCTTTTAATATGTGATAAATATCATCGCGGCACAGGCAACCGCTAGAAATTCCAGAGATTTAACCTTTGAATACCAAGCCTCGAGACCCACCCGGGCACTCTTAAATATCGTAGCGCGTGCATGGCATTCGGGTGAGATCTACCAACTTTTAATACAATGGAGAGAATTGTCATGGCTATTATTCCCAGCCAACACATTTTGATTCGAACCCATAGGGGCCGAGCTATAAGGCAGCAAACATGGCCCTTCGTTTTGGGAAGCCATGTTTGACACCCTGTCACGTGACCGTGGTAAGGGTCAGGGGTCCAAACTTTTCATACGACGGGGGGAAGTGTCCAAGCTATCGATCCCGATCAAAACATATGGATTCAAACCCATAGCGGCCGAGATATGGGGCCTCAAACGTAGCGCACGAAAAAGTGACGAGCGTGTTTTAGCAGGCGTTACGGTTGTCGGAATTTCTTGAAATTTTCAGAGATTGTACCTTAGGATGTTAGCTAGCACATATAAAAATTTAAGTGATTTCTAATACGGGAACATGGCCTAAAAAAATCGAACCCAAGCCGACCCAGCAACTTTTTTTTATTGTAAAAATAAAATTCGATCATGTTCTCCTTTTAATATGTTACTAACCTCATCGTGGCGCATCCGACCAGTATAAATTTTTAAAAAAATACCTCCTAATGATGCCTCGGCAGTCTCAGAACATCAAAACTTTGACAGTCTCAAAAATATAGTCCGCCATTTTGAAAAAATCAAACCCAATCCGCATCGGTGCAGAAGACTCATACCCATCACATGAGACTAACAAAATGACTTCATCTTGTCGTTTGCAATTTCAAAATTCTTAAAAACCTTTTTAGTCTCAAAATCGGCGAAAAAAAGCCGTAAAATCAGTTTTTTGACCATAACTTTTTTTTTTTTCAACGGAATCAAATTCGGGCTAATAAATGGGCACATCGTGCCAAAAAAACAGGTTAGTCGAAGAATTTTTGGCGCTGCTAGGGCAAAAAACACTTCTTTCCCCTTACGGAGTGCGGGAATTTACTTAGAAAAAAAACGGCAAAAAAATCCGCCGCCTCACATGTAAACGACTTGAAGGAATGCAGGTATCGATCTGAACATTTCAGGACTAGTAGGTACCAACGTGACAAGTGAGGGGCCGGAGTTTGGTAGTCATCATACCTTTGGTTTTACCGTAGCGCATGCGCGAAGTCAAAACCGCTAACCTCGAAAACAACCTTGTCGGCACAGAAAACGTCAAAGGAGAAATTCGAATTTTTGAAATATTAGAATATCAAACACTCTACCATGAGCCAGGCTATTCTGAAATGTATTAATTTCGTTAATAGGAGACACACTCTCTAAGCCACGACCAATTGTGTATGTTTTCAAGCCCAATAATGAGGATTTTTTAATATATGTCATTTTCAATTCAAATGGCGTCCATGATTTGCAAGAAATCAAAAATGTTTTCGCTACCCTTTTTTGGCCTTCCTACAAGGATTCGGAAAATATAATTGCCATGTCTGTAAGTAAAATACCAAAAAAGCCTTATTTATTTTTCACATTTCAAGATGAAAGCACTTCCTGTTTGGGTTACAAACTCCATTTTTTGTGTACAAATCAGTAGTGTCGTAGCTAATACAAAAAAAATATCAAGGCAATCTGACCTATATTACGTCAATTTTTTTGAAAACTTTGATCCTTAATATTACCAAGGGGGGATAATTTAGAAAATTTCTAACAACATTTTTAAAGTCGCATGAGCGAGATCTACTTACATACCAAATTCCATGAAAATTGTGCAACTATTAAAGAAGTTGTTATTTTGATTTTTACTTCCGGCTCGAAATCACAGCGACGAATTTTTGAAATTCGAAAATCCGAAATTGCAGATTTGAAGTAAAGGAGTCAAGGTATTCAAAGAAAAAAGAATTAGTAAAATAGGTGAAATAGTCACAAAGTTACAGCAAAGTAGGTCAAATGCATTTGTTCGTAAAATTCGGTGATTTCGGATGCGAAAAACGTTTTGAATATATATATTTACCCAACAGCCACCACCGATTTTTTGGGGGGTAGGTAAAGTTTCAGAAAGATCCTATGAGTAGATTCTGAGAAATCCGATTTGTGGATAAAACACACAAAAAAAAAATAATAAGAAGAATAATAATCTTAACAGAAACAATAAGCTTTCATATGTAAATACATATGAAAGCTTAACTAGATCTGCTACTGTCCCATGCAGATATGAAAGCTTTCATATTTATCGTCACGTGTCATTGATTGTATCAAGTATCCTAAATAAAAGGATAAGAAGAAACTCGCGAAGTTACAAGTCTAAATATAGTATAAATCATTGCACCCAGGCATAACAATAATCTGAAAACTAAAGGGAAATAACTGAAACTTGTATTACTGTAATGAGACGGATGAGAAAATGAAATGAAAATGGCGGGGGAAAAAAATTAAAAATGGCAGGTTGGACAGACGACCTTACTCCTTGTCACGTACAACCGAGCATTCGAAAACACGCTAGTTAACTCAATGACAGGCGCGCGTGCTAACCATTCAGCCACCCAACCCCCCTTTGAAATCAGACACGTGCAATATGTCATATAGGAAGAATAAGAAGTCGCTCACAACAAAATGGTAAATTAATGAGTTTAGGTCAAAAGGTTGAGCTACTGTTTTAGAGTATTTAATAGTTTTAAAGAGACACGTTAAGAGTTGTTCATAGTTAAATGAAAGTTTAATTTTAAATAAGACCAATAAAATTAGGATTTAATAATGCCAGACTAATATTTCCAATATGTTTGGTTATAAGTAGGAAATCGTGACGACTTCTTAAGCATGTTTTAAACAAAGGGTCATAGACTGCAATATACAAGAATGGCACTCTGGCCAAAGCAAGATTTCTATGCTGACCTACAGCGAGAAATATTTCAACCGGGCCAAATTTTCTATTTTAACAGTTTAATTTGCACGGTACCTTTAGTTATCAACCGAATATTACAAAACTTTTAAAAATAAGCTCCCCCTGACCAGCTTAATCGTTCGCAATAAACGTTTGCCCCTTAAAATCGGCAAATTGCTGACTTTAAATTGAGAAACATTACAACCGGACGAAATTTTCTGTTTTATCACTTTTACAGTACCTTTGATTACCAACCGATTATTACAAAACTTTAAAAATAAAAGAGAAAGAGAGAAATGCGGCCTAGTGTCCATTCGACACAAACTAGGTCATTTCGGGACTAACATATGTTTTTTAATTTTATTTAAAAACTCCCCTTGCGCTTACTGGTCTTTAGCCGTTGGGAGGAAACCGAAGAACACGGAGAAAACCCACGAGATTGGACATCATACACCATGTCACGTGCAACCTGGAGATCGAAACGACGCCCGTTGACTCAATGACAAACGTTACGATACAGCAAACACATGCTAACCATTCAGCCATCCAGCCTCCCTGAATTCGGAAAATTGCTGACTTATAGCAAGAAACATTTCAACCGGGCGAAATTTTCTGTTTTAACAGTTTAATGTGCACGGTACTTTAATAATTACCAACCGATTATTACAAAACTTTTGAAAATAAGCTCCAACTGACCAGCTTAATCGTATGCAATAAACGTTTGGCCTGAATTGAAAGTTCTGCACGGAAAAAGTTCATCTCGATTTCCCGGCGTGGTTCCCCATGTCAGTGAGGCAGAACGCAGGGCCTGACAAGCACAGCTGTCTAGTCCTTCGGATGGGACGAAAAACCAAGGTCCCGTGTACACATTGGAGTGCACGTCAAATATCCCTAAGCAGTTGGAATTCGATACTGTTGAATAAACTCTATACGATGACTAAATGCGTAGATTGTAGTCACCCACACTGCATGTTTCGCTTAACAATGAAAGGGTGCCGTTTTCAATGTTCGATCCTTTTGTTCTTCTACTCCTGATATGTTGGACTGTTGATCGATGGTTTCATATAAAAGACTACCAATAAGACTCTTTGTAGAAGAAGTCCCCAAAAAATAGTATGTTGACTTTACGCGAAAGACCTCTAAACATGCTCCAAATTGTAAAAATACGACTTTTTGGATTTTCAATCTCTTTTTTTCGATAGAGAAAATGAAATGAAATTGAATTGGGTTTAACCTCCTACTGTGCTGCTCCTAAAATGGGCTACTGAAGACGGGCATACGCCATAAAGTGTGCAATGAGGGAAATTTTACCCGGGCAGCGGCGTTACGACCTACGCGGTTGGACATGCGACCATACTCCTTGTCACGTACAACCAAGAAATCGAAACAACGCCAGTTGACTCAGTGACAGACGTTATGATACAGAGCGCACGTGCTAACCATTCAGCCACGCAACCTCCCTAAAATCGGCAAATTGCTGACCTACAGCGAGAAATATTTCAACCGGGCCAAATTTTCTATTTTAACAGTTTAATTTGCACGGTACCTTTAGTTATCAACCGAATATTACAAAATGTTTAAAATAAGCTCCCCCTGACCAGCTTAATCGTTCGCAATAAACGTTTGCCCCTTAAAATCGGCAAATTGCTGACTTTACATTGAGAAACATTACAACCGGACGAAATTTTCTGTTTTATCACTTTTACAGTACCTTTGATTACCAACCGATTATTACAAAACTTTAAAAATAAAAGAGAAAGAGAGAAATGCGGCCTAATGTCCATTCGACACAAACTAGGTCATTTCGGGACTAACATATGTTTTTTTAATTTTATTTAAAAACTCCCCTTGTGATTACTGGTCTTTAGCCGTTGGGAGGAAACCGAAGAACACGGAGAAAACCCACGAGATTGGACATCATACACCATGTCACGTGCAACCTGGAGATCGAAACGACGCCCGTTGACTCAATGACAAACGTTACGATACAGCGAGCACATGCTAACCATGCAGCCATCCAGCCTCCCTGAATTCGGAAAATTGCTGACTTATAGCAAGAAACATTTCAACCGGGCGAAATTTTCTGTTTTAACAGTTTAATGTGCACGGTACTTTAATAATTACCAACCGATTATTACAAAACTTTTGAAAATAAGCTCCATTTGACCAGCTTAATCGTATGCAATAAACGTTTGGCCTGAATTGAAAGTTCTGCACGGAAAAAGTTCATCTCGATTTCCCGGCGTGGTTCCCCTTGTCAGTGAGGCAGAACGCAGGGCCTGACAAGCACAGCTGTCTAGTCCTTCGGACTGGACGAAAAACCAAGGTCCCGTGTACACATTGGAGTGCACGTAAAATATCCCTAAGCAGTTGGAATTCGATACTGTTGAATAAACTCTATACGATGACTAAATGCGTAGATTGTAGTCACCCACACTGCATGTTTCGCTTAACAATGAAAGGGTGCCGTTTTCAATGTTCGATCCTTTTGTTCTTCTACTCCTGATATGTTGGACTGTTGATCGATGGTTTCATATAAAAGACTACCAATAAGACTCTTTGTAGAAGAAGTTCCCAAAAAATAGTATGTTGACTTTACGAGAAAGACCTCTAAACATGCTACAAATTGTAAAAATACGACTTTTTGGATTTTCAATCTCTTTTTTTCGATAGAGAAAATGAAATGAAATTGAATGGGGTTTAACGTCCTACTGTGCTGCTCCTAAAATTTATCAATTTTTCAAGGATTGAATAATGTCTAATGTAATAGCTGTCGATTCATATTTAATATTGTAGATCGATTTTTATATGGTCAATACTTGCATTTATGCCATGCGCTTACACACGTAGTCTCGATCACCCGATCCCCTATATGCTTTAGACTCCCCATGTTGAATCTTTGCCGGGTTATCTCGATTATCATATATAATATAGTTTATTACCGATAGGTTTCTTATTTAGGATTGTTTCTTATGATTGTTATTATTTGTATATTTTAGTTAATCTCTTCTACTCTACTATAATATGATGATATATTAATTGAAAGAAAGAAAGAAAGAAATCCATTTAATAAACCACGTGTTAAAAGTTAAAAGTGAATTGACAATTTTATACCCTACTGACACCCACCCCCTTGCCTAGAAAGCTGTGTAGTTGGCACCTACATCTTATTAACACAATTTGCTACTTGGACAGTATAAAGAAAGAAAGAAAGGAAAAAAAAGAGAAGGAAAGAAAGATGGCTGAGAAGCCAGATAAAGACACATCACTTGAAGATACTACTGCTACAGAAGATCATGAAACTGCAGATGATACCATCGCATCTGAAGAGAAAAGAAGCTGACAACGAAAGGACTGGCATTAAAAATGGAACAACAAGAAAAGAAAGATTATTCGCTTTTTCGTTTTTTGAAGAAAACATCTGATGTTATAAAGACACTCATCGCAAATAAAAATGAAATTGAATCCGTAAGAAAACAGTATCATAACTGGATGGCTGTCTACGACGATTACATTACTTCAGTTGAGGAATTGATGAAATTACACTCTGAAGAGGAGAAGAAGATATTTGTAGATAGTTTTTTATCAGACCGAGATGTGTACATTAGTAATTTCAAAACTATGGTTGAAAACTGGTTTGGAGTCTCATCGCAAGCGTCTCATCCAACTCGATCACACAACGGTTCACACTCCAGTAAAGGTTCAACACGGTCATCAAGATCTTCAATTACATCCATGAGAATTAAAGAAGAAACGAAAAGAATAGAACTAGAAGCCAAGGCTAGTTCTCTGAAGAAAAAACAAGAATTGGAAAAAGAAATGCAGAGACTAGAATTTAAAAAAGAACAGATAGAATTAGAAACAGAAATAGATGCAGTCAACGCAAAACGTCAACTTCTGAAAGTAATAGAAAGTGAAAATGAAGTAAAATCAACTGTTAGAGAGCATTTCCATTACAGTGGTTCAGAAGCAGATCGAGTTTAAAATAATGTTGACATTCCAGCAGCGGGTAATAATCCAGAACAGAATTTAGACAACCAAAATCCAGAGATAGTCCAACATGGTATAGCGAGGTCAGATGTAAATACATGTAGCGAGAACAGTTCTACAAAGGGCGATGTCTTTATATCTATGGCAAAAATACTGATAAAACCAAAGGCAGAAATTAAAAAGTTTGATGGAAATCCGCTTGAATACCAGAAATTCATACGTCAATTCAAAACAAAGGTCCTCGCCAACTGTGAAGACTATGAAGAAAAACTTTCCTATTTGGATCAATTCACTGTAGGAGAAGCAAACAGAATTGTATCAGGGTATACATTTTTAGAGTCAAAGAACGGATACTACGCAGCATTGAAAGAACTTGAAGAAAGATATGGAAAGTCTGAAATTATTGCAAATGCCTTCATAAAAAGAGCTTTGGATTGGCCACCAGTCAAAATAGACAACCCAAAGTCAATCGATGAATTTGCAATTTTCCTTACAGAAGGTAACAACGCTGTAAAAGATATTGCTGCAGTGCGTGTCTTAGAATATCCTGACAACATAAAAAGATTAGTCCAAAAATTACCTTACCATTACCACGATAGATGGAGGAATTTTGTACACCGACTAAAAGATCAGAAACAAGATGTAAACTTTGATTGCCTTGTACAGTTCGTAAGAAGAGAGTCAAGAATGGTAAACGATCTCATGTTTGGGAAATCTGCAATGTACTACGAACGACCCGTAAGTTACAACATGGTTCGTCACCCAAGGTCAAGATATTCTACAAATTCAACAAATGAAAATCTAATACCAACGTCACAGATAGTTTGTCTGTATTGTAGTAATACAAACCATAAACTCTCACAGTGTGTAATACTTCGCAAAAAGACATCAACCGAAAGAATCCAGTTCCTACAGTCAAAGGGATTGTATTTTGGATGTCTCCAAACTGGGCACAGAAAGACAATCTGCCGAGACCTAATTACTTGCTCACTTTGCTCTGGATTCCATCCATACGTTTTACATGACGAAAACTATTTTCCTCAAAGTACTAACCCTAAGATGTCACCCAGGTCAAGTACCAGTGCATGCAGTAGTGAAGATAATGTTGATATGGGAGCCGGTAAGAATAGGCCTGTAAAAGAATGTACCCTGGCAATTATACCTGTTAAGGTTGGAATGAAAGGTGGTATTAAACAGGTTACAACATTTGCATTCTTAGATCCTGGAAGTAGTATAACTTTTTGCACAAACCAGTTATTGTATGACATTGGTGGTAATGGAAGGAAGTCAAATATCACACTTGACACGATGGGCGGGTCACATGATATGCCTACGAATATGGTACATGGAATAGAAATTCACAATATGGATGAAACTGAATGTATATCGCTGCCTACAGTTTACTCAAAAGATAAAATGCCAGTTTCAAAGAAGCACATTCCAACCAACGAAGACATCCGTCAATGGCCTCATTTTCACGGCATTAATCTTCCACTTGTCAACACTTCTATCGGATTGTTAATTGGTAATAATATCCCGGATGCTTATGCACCTATTGAATTTAGAGTGGGACCGAGAGGAAGTCCACACGCTACAAGGTCCATGTTGGGCTGGATAGCCTGGAACGTTATTAGAGAGAAAGAATCCTTATTAAATCAGTTTCCAGTCAATAGAGCAGAAATGATAGCAGTAGAAGAATTAAACAACCTGGATAGTTTGGTGAAGCAATCCATACAACTAGAATTTCCAGAAAGATTAATAGATGATCGACGAGAGTATTCTGAAGAAGATAAGAAATTTATGAAGAAAGTAGATGAATCAATTGTCCTGAAAGATGGGCATTTCCAAATTGGCTTACCATTTAGAAACCATAATATTATTTTCCGAACAACAAACAACAAGCACTGAAGCGATTGGAGAGTTTGAAACGAAAGACAGAGAAAAAACCAAAGTACTTTGAAGATTATAAAGATTTTATGAACAATCTCATGGTGAAGGGTTATGCTGAAAGAGTGCCATTCAAAGAAATCGAAAGAAAGGATGGAAGAGTTTGGCACATTCCACACCATGAAGTTTATCACCCTAGAAAGCCAGAAAAGATTCGCGTAGTATTCGATTGTGGAGCACAACACGATGCATATCTCCCAATAGCTTATTACTACCTGGACCAAACCTTACCAATAATGTAATAGGAGTTCTCCTTAGATTTCGACAGGAGCAGATCGTCATAATTGGAGACATTGAAGCCATGTTTTACCAAATAGAAGTTCCACCATTCGACAGAGACTGTCTTAGATTCTTCTGGTGGCCTGATGGACAGATAGATAAAAACCCAGAAGTATTTAGAATGAAAGTACATCTATTCGGGGCTTCGTCTTCACCCAGTTGTTCAAATGCTGCACTCCGTTTAACTGCAACTAGCAACACAGGAAAATTTAACCAAGGTGTCATCAGCACAATATTGAGAAACTTTTATGTAGACGACTGTTTAAAATCAGTCAAGAATGAAAGTGATGCTATTAACCTAATATCAGATTTGAAGGCTTTATGTAAAATGGGAGGATTTAATATCACGAGTAGCCCCTTTAAAGAAAATCAGAATTCCCAGACTGGAATTGGCTGCTGCAACAACTTCTGTCAGAATTTCTAAAGTGATTGTAGATGAATTAGATATGAAGATTAACCAAATTTATTATTGGACTGACAGTCAAACAGTAATTAATTACATAAAGAATGATACGATTCGATTTCAGACATTCGTGGCCAATCGAATTACAGTAAATAGGGAAGCTTCAAGTATCGACCAATGGGGATATTGTCCTACGAAAGAAAATCCAGCAAATGTATTCTCTCGAGGATTAACGACAAAAGACATAAATAGAAGTAAATGCTATATTTATGGTCCAGAATTTTATTGGAAAGATGAGTCTGAGTGGCCTAAAGCAACTCCCACAATAAATCTTGAAGAAGATCTAGAGATTAAACTTACTTCTAATGCTGTTATCACATACCCAGTTAATTTCCTTGATACTCTGGTTGAAAGAATTTCAAGTTGGAAGAAATTAAGGTCGGTAGTGGCAAGAATACTTACCTTCATCAGAAATATAAAATTCCGGAGTTTAAGAAGAAAGCAGAATGTAGATTCTTTAAATGGTTATTCCGAATTAGGAAAGAAAGAAAGAAGAGTAACTAGAAGAATAACCGAAGAAGAGAAAGAAAGAAAATCCATAAAACAAGACAGAAGTATAAAAGTTGAAATGTATTTAGAAGCAGAAAGGGAGATAATTCGTCATTTCCAGAATAAACACTTTGCTGAAGAATTTAAGTGCCTGAAGAATGGTAAACCATTGAAGAAAAACAGTTCATTAAGAAAGTTAGATCCATTCATCGAAGACAACTTGCTACGAGTTGGAGGGCGTCTTAGCAGAGCTAATATTGATCATAATGAAAGACATCCTATTATCCTACCAAAGAATTGTGGAATTGCCAACCACGTTGTTTTAGATAGCCACAAGACAGTTGGACATCTTGGAAGAAAGACAACCCATGTTAACATACGTCAGAATTATTGGTTAATTGGTGGTAATTCTTTGGTAAAACAGATTCTATCCAGATGTGTATTATGCAGAAAATACAGCGGAAAGGCTTTTATGCAGAAGGTGGCAGATCTGCCGAAAGAAAGAGTCAGTATTGGTGAAGTTCCATTCGACACAGTTGGATGTGATTTCTTTGGTCCCTTTGAAATCAAACAAGGCCGTTCCATCGTCAAGAGATATGGTGTCATATTCACTTGCTTGTCTACTCGTGCAGTACACCTTGAAATAGCCCATTCCATGGATACAAGTTCGTGTATTAACGCAATTCGAAGATTTATGGCAAGAAGAGGTCCTGTATCAAAAATCATATCCGGCAACGGAACAAATTTAGTTGGAGCAGAAAAAGAAATCAGAACAGAAATAGAAAGATGGAATTTAGAACAGATTAAAGATTATTTAATACAAAGGAAGGTAAAATGGAGTTTCAACCCTCCCAGTGGGTCCCACTTTGGAGGATTGTGGGAACGGATGATACGCTCTGTTCGCAAAATCCTGTATTCCTTGTTGAAAGAACAACTGATGAGACCAAACGATAAACATTTACAAACCCTGTTCTGTGAGGTAGAAAACATCATTAATGGCAGACCTCTCACAAAATTATCTACAGACCCCAGAGATTTGAGTTTAGAAGTCCTTACCCCGAATCACTTACTACTATTACGGAAAGGTCCTGATCTTCCACCTGGTTTATTTTCTAAAACTGACAATTATGCTAGAAAAAGATGGAGACAAATCCAGTATATTGCTTATGTTTTCTGGAAGAGATGGTCAAAAGAGTACTTGTCATTACTTCAAGCAAGACAGAAATGGTTTAAGATTGAAAGAAATGTCGCAGTGAATGATTTAGTGCTAATTATTGACTCTTCCCCGCGTAATTCATGGTGTTTAGCTCGCGTGTTAAGTGTAATAAAGGACAAGAAAGGTGTTGTAAGAATTGTTAATGTTAAAACCAAGTCTTCAGTGTTACAGAGACCAATAGACAAACTTTGTTTAGTGTTAGAAGCAAATAATAGTGACAATCAGTGAATTAAGATTGTGATAATAATAGTGACAATCAGTGAATTAAGATTGTGATAATAATAGTGACAATCAGCGAATTAAGATTGTGATAATAATTGACATTTCAAGTTTAGTAAAGTGAACATTTTTTGATATTTAGATGCAGTGTTTCCTATTTGATTAAAGTGACATTCCTTCTAAAGTGACAATAATGCTAAAATTTATTTGAAATGTTTTAAATGTATTTTAATTATATTTGTGCTATTGTTTAATTTGTTGACCGTAAGGATTTGATAATATTTCCGTGTATCTGCAATATTAGGGAGCCGGTATGTTACGGTCATATAATGACTATTTTATTATTCGCATTCATATTAGTACTTGCGTCTTCAAGCGAGTATGTAATTGCCTCCCTTTAATCGTAAAGCACTCTTAACGTCATTCCCCGCCAATTCATCTGTGCGCATGTCCGACACTATTCTCGCCCGCTTGACATTGAAGAAGTCATTCTTCTCGAGTTTGTTATGACGGAAAGTTAGAGAGAGTCAAAGCGTCTACAAAGGCTTAAAATTATGGTATGTTCATTTATCAATCTTTCAGGGATTGAATAATGTCTAATGTAATAGCTGTCGATTCATATTTAATATTGTAGATTTATGCCATGTGCTTACACACGTAGTCTCGATCACCCGATCCCCTATATGCTATAGACTCCCCATGTTGAATCTTTGCCGGGTAGTCTCGATTATCATATATAATATAGTTTATTTCCGACAGGTTTCTTATTTAGGATTGTTTCTTATGATTGTTATTATTTGTATATTTTAGTTAATCTCTTCTACTCTACTATAATATGATGATATATTAATTGGAAGAAAGAAAGAATGAAATCCATTTAATAAACCACGTGTTAAAAGTGAATTGACAATTTTATACCCTACTGACACCCACCCCCTTGCCTAGAAAGCTGTGTAGTTGGCACCTACAATAACCATCTTTATTAGGTGAATGGAAGGGGTCCTTAAATTTATAAGGTAAGTCTGTGATAGGGAGCGAGAAGGATAAGATTACTTGATTAAATACTGGTAGTTACAAATAGAGACCAGATCAAATGGTGAACACTTTTAATGAATCTGAGTTTGAACTAACCTAAGTGAACCAACAATAAAGTCAGCTGTTAAGGTCAACTCAAAACAATAGGAGTTGTGATGTTAAAGTTAATTAGAGTAGAACTTTCTGATCCCGTAACTTCTCAGACTTTAATTTTAAATAACGATTATATGCATGGATGTTAAATAATTTATTCTGTTAGATTTAATATAGATTCAAGTTGTAGATTTAACAAATTATGAAGTCTTGAATTGATATTTACTACTCAGTTATAGTTTATACCCGATCTAAACATTCAGTAAACCAGTGAGTGATTACTCACACTTCACCCCCACTGATTGAGAACGCTATCGGCGTAGTATAAACAAAGCAGACGACTTATGTTGAGTAGCAATTAAACGGTGTGTCCTCACTGTGCCCACTTTTGATTAAACCAATTAAGGTCTAATTAGGATTAGTGTATTAAGCGGATTAGGATTAGGTGTTATAGGTAATTAGATGCCCCCCCCCCCAAATATTTCATGTATTTTTTTTTATTTTTCGATGTTTTATATATATTTAATAAAAATATAACATACATGGATATATCATACATCACATTAACACTTTATAATTTAATGAAAATATAACAATTTTCGATGTTTTATATATAAAATATTGATTAAAAGTATAACATACATGGATATATCATACATCACACAAAAACAAGGTTAGCAATGACAAATTACAATGTAGTTAAACGGGCTACGCCGTCGGCATACTCGAATACAGTCTTTATACCGTTCTGAAGATATGTTTTCAGAGTTTGGAGTTGGGTTTCTAGTTGCCTGTACTTTCTTCTCTTAGGCCGTAATTTTCCGTTGGCACCTAACTGGAGAATGGTTACTTCGGGGTAAGCTTATTCATTCTTAAAAAAGCCACCAACTTAAAAATATTTGGGTGAGGGGTGGCAATAATGGATGTTATCTTGGAATGCCATCCTTCAACATGGTTCGTTGTGCGTGGACCTCCAGGGCACGTAGCCATACATCTTCAACCTGCTGTATTGGAATTAATGGTAATGCTGCTGCTTGCTTGACGATTTTATTGATTTCTGGCACCCGAGAAAAATCTGCTTGTAGTCCATAGTTCTGCGCATTGCACCAAATATACTGACCAAAGTGAAAAAAACAACCTTTTAGTTCTGACCTCGGCAACACAGTTCTCACAGTATTTTGCATACTTCGAAATCTGTAAACACATGGCCTGTGTAAACCTGTTGTCGGCTGCTGTGTGGAGAATGAAGTCGTCTCCGGATGTGGTCTTGGTGTAAGAATTTGGAAGCTGGATATCGTTGCGGGTCTGAGGAAGTGCTGGGAGGATCTTTGCTCGGGCCCTATACGGGAAAGCACAGCAACTATATAATGTTGGAATCTCCCTGATCATCTCACCTGAGTCACGGTCAGATCGAAGGGCTGTAAACAAACAAAAAGAAAATATTTATTATACATATTATTATATCATTAATACTCGACCAGACACTCGATGGGTTTGTTACGGAAGAACATGTTCAGTATGCTTTAACGTTTGAATCATTTAAATCAACGGCACACAACATTAGAGATAAATACATACCTGATTCTTCTTCTAGATAGATGGCACAGGCTGGTTTGGTTTCCTCTTGCACCTTGGTTTTCATTGCAACAAGAAATTTGACACCTTGTGTGGGTTAGCAACATGGATGTGGTTTCTGGAATATTTGGAAATAAAGCCTTGATGGGTGTTCAGGGTTGTTGGACAACCTTTTATACAACATCTCCAGTATACCCGTTCGGCCTTCCTATTCTTCACTCGGAATTTGTATTCTTCATGGGCTAAGTTTTCTCCACCTGTAGCATTGGGGATGTACTGGATGTTTACTTGAACGTTTGCCATGATGAACTATGACAGACTGACCTCTGTGTGTCCTTATAAAGACCGTGTAATGTGTAGGCTTACTGAACATAATTCATATTATATTCAAGTGTCATTTTTTGAATAAAATTCATCACTTTAACGATTACAGTGAGTTCATCTCACCAATTATAAGACTGAATATTTAGTCACTTTCAATATTTGTTTTTTTCCATCTAATTACCTATAACACCTAATCCTAATCCGCTTAATACACTAATCCTAATTAGACCTTAATTGGATTAATCAAAAGTGGGCACAGTGAGATGTAACCAATTAAACACCGATGACAAAAATAGATTAAATTAGAGATGTATTACTACCCAGCAAACACAAAACGTTTTGGTAACATTCGTAATTGGTTCTTATATGGTTGCGTTCAGAATGTTTGTTTACGCACGTTCTCCAAACGTTCAAAAAGGGTTCAGAAATAGACTGTACTTTTTAAAAAGGTTCCAGAAACATCGCCAGAACGTTGTCTTTTGACGTTTTAATTTTACCTTTATTCAACATTGACCGAACGTTAATTTGAATGTTTTTATAATGTTTAATCGGCAAACAATCTAATTAAAATACCGATCTATATTTCGTTTCGTTTTTTTATACTTTCGATGGCCTCGCTCATGTAGATCTAACAACTAACAGTGGGAGGTCACGTTCTATGACGTAGCAAACGACATTTGACCCTATAAGGTCAGTCATTCGATTAACCAATCAGAATCATTGTTGCAAGTGGCTATACTTTTGCTTTGTTTTGATTTCTGTCGGAGTTCATGTCTACCCACAGTTCCGTGCAAGAGAGTTCAAACTCCCGATTCGACAGACAATTTGATTGGCTGACCCCTCATTTCAAGCTGAACGCGAGTTAAATAACAATCCTCCCAGATCCTAGAGTGTAGTAAAAAGTAAAACGAAATTTTGAACTATAAAAAACGAAACGAAATTGGATCTGTGTTTTAATCAGATTGATCGGCAAACGTTACATTAAAACATTCAATTAATGTTTATACTTCGTTTTATATAACGTTATATCGTTGTTAGTATGAGACGTTACTAAACATTAATTAATATCGTTCTATTGACGTTTACTTTAGAAACATTCCGATTAGTTGTTCCAAGAACGTGAATTGAACAATCTGATTTAACGTTTTTTCCAAAGCCTGGTCAGACAATTAAACGTTACATTAAAACATTAAATAAATGTTTATACTCCGTTTTATATAACGTTATATCGTTGTTAGTATGAGACGTTACTCAACATTAATTAATATTGTTCTATTGACGTTTACTTTAGAAACATTCGTATTAGTTGTTCCAAGAACGTGAATTGAACAATCCGATTTAACGTTTTTTCCAAAGCCTGGTCAAACAACCTGTAAACGTCAGTAAGCAATGTTGTTTTAACGTAACTTTTGTAACGTTTTAATTTATGATTCTTTAAACGTTATGAATATATTTGTTTGTGACGTTATAATTGATTATATTAGAATTTAGTTTTTAAAACGTTGTGTTTTCCTGTTTTTAACACGTTGAAATCAGATCAAAACCAAAAAACCTTCTAATAAAGTTCGCAAGACGTATTTCCATTTTAATTTTTTTTTGTACATTTTACATCATTAGCAAACGTTGAATTAAAACGTTAGTTTGATGTTCCAACTCCGGTATTTTTGACGTTATATCGTTGAAACTGTGAGACGTTACTAAACTTTAATTAATTTCGTTCTAGTGACGTTTACTTTAGAAACGTTCGGATTCGTTGTTCCAAGAACGTCAAATGAACCATCCGATTCAACGTTATTTCAAAAGCCCGGCCAGACCACCTGTAAACGTCATTAAGCTATGTTCTTTTAACGTAACTTTTGTAGCATTTTAACTAATGATTGTTTAAACGTTATTAAAACATTTGTTTGTGACGTTATAATTGATTATATTGGAATTTAGTTTTTAAAACGTTCTGATTTCGTGTCGTTAAAACGTTGAAATCAGATCAAAACAAAAAAACCTCCCAATAAAGTTCGGAAAACGTATTTCCATTTTACTTTTTTTTTACGTTTTACATCATTAGCAAACGTTGATTTTAAAACATTAGATTTATGTTCCAACTCCATTTTTTGGACGTTATATCGTTGATACTGCGAGACGTTGCTTAACATTTATTAATGTCGTTCTAGTGACGTTTACTTTTGAAACGTTGGGAGACGTTGTTCCAACAACGTCAAATGAACCATCCGATTCAACGTTATTTCAAAAGCCTGGTCAGACCACCTGTAAACGTCAGTAAGCTATCTTCTTTTAACGTAACTTTTGTAGCGTTTTAACTTATGATTATATGAACGTTATTAAAACATTTGTTTGTGACGTTATATTGCTTATAATATTGGAATTAAGTTTTTAAAACGTTTTATTCTCCTTTTATTCTCGTTTTATGTAAAAACGTTGTAATCAGATCAAAAGAAACATACAACATGTAAACGTCACTAAGCTTTGTTCTTTTAACGTAACTTTTGTAGCATTTTAACTTATGGTTCTTTGAACGTTATTAAAACATTTGTTTGTGACCTTATATTGATAATATAGGAATTGAGTTTTTAAAACGTTCTGTTTTCCTAATGTAAAAAACGTTGTAATCAGATCAAAACCAAACAAAACCTTCCGATAAAGTTCGCAAAACGTATTTCCATTTTACTTCTTTTTTGTACATTTTACATCATTAGCAAACCCTGCATTAAAACATTAGATTAATGCTTTAACTCCGGTTTTTTTGGACGTTATATGGTTGATACTGTGAGACGTTACTGAACATTAATTATATCGTTCTAGTGACGTTTACTTTAGAAACGTTCAGATTCGTTGTTCCAAGAACGTAAAATAAACCATCTGATTCAACATTATTTCTTAAGCCTGGTCAGACAACCTGTAAACGTCAGTAAACAATGCTCTTTCAACGTAACTTTTGTGGCGTTGAAAGTATGATTCTTTGAACGTTATTAAAGCATTTGTTTGTTACGTTATTTCCAAAGCCTGGTCAGACAACCTGTAAACGTGAGTAAGCTATGTTCCTTTTACGTAACTTTTGTAGCGTTTTAACTTCCGATTCTTTGAACGTTATTAATATATTTGTTTGTGACGTTATATTGATTGTATTGGAATTTAGTTTTTAAAGCGTTCTGTTTTCCTAATTTAAAAACGTTGTAATAAGATCAAAACCAAAGAAAACCTTCCGATAAAATTCGCAAAAGGTATTTACATTTTACGTCATTAGCAAACGCTGCAGTAAAACATAAGATTAATGCTTTAACTCCGTGTTTTGGACGTTATATCGTTGATACTGTAACGTTACTAAACCTGTATTAATGTCGTTCTAGTGACGTTTATTTTAGAAACGTTCGGATTCGTTGTTCCAAGAACGTGAAATGAACCTTCTGATTCAACGTTATTTCCAAAGCCTGGCCAGACAACCTGTAAACGTCAGTAAGCTATGGTCTCTTAACGTAACTTTTGTAACGTTTTGACTTATGATTCTTTCAACGTTATTAATATATTTGTTTGTAACGCTATAATTGATTATATTTGAATTTAGTTTTTAAAACGTTCTGTTTCCTAATGTAAAAACGTTGAAATCACATCAAAACCAAAGAAACTTCCAGTAAAGTTCGCAAAGCGTATTTCCATTTTACTTCTTTTTCTAACATTTTACATCATTATCAAACGTTGCATTAAAACATTAGATTGATATTTCAACTCTGATTTTTGGACGTTATATCTTTGATACTGTTGGACGTTACCAAATCTAATTAATGTCGTTCTAGTGACGTTTATTTTAGAAACGTTCGGATTTGTTGTTCCAAGAACGTGAAATGAACCATCTGATTCAACGTTATTCCCAAAGCCTGCTCAGACAACCTGTAAACGTCAGTAAGCTATGTTCTTTTAACGTAACTTTTGTAGCGTTTTAACTTATGATTCTTTGGACGTTATTAATATATTTGTCTATGACGTTATATTGATTATATTTTAATTTAGTTTTTAAAACGTTCTGTTTTCCTTATGTAAAAACGTTGAAATCAGATCAAAACCAAAGAACCGTCCAAAAAAGTTCGCAAAACGTATAGCCATTTTACTTCTTTTTTTACATTTTACATCATTATCAAACGTTGCATTAAAACATTAGATTTATGTTTCAACTCTGATTTTTTTGACGTTATATCTTTGATACTGTTGGACGTTACTAAACCTTAATTAATATCGTTCTAGTGACGCTTATTTTAGAAACGTTCGGATTCATTGTTCCAAGAACGTGAAATGAACCATCTGATTCCACGTTATTTTCAAAGCTTTATCAGACAACCTGTAAACGTCAGTAAGCTATGTTCTTTTAACGTAACTTTTGTAACGTTTTGACTTATGATTCTTTAAATATTATAAATATGTTTGTTTGCAACGTTATATTTGATTATATTGGAATTTAGTTTTTAAAACGTTCTGTTTTCCTAATGTAAAAACGTTGAAATCAGATCAAAACCAAAGAACCTTCCAAGAAAGTTCGCAAAACGTATTTCCATTTTACTTCTTTTTTTACATTTTACATCATTATCAAACGTTGCATTAAAACATTAGATTAATGTTTTAACTCTGTTTTTTTTTTTGACGTTATATCTTTGATACTGTTGGACGTTACTAAACATAAATTAATGTCGCTCTAGTGACGTTTACTTTAGAAACGTTCGAATTCGTTTTTCCAAAAACGTAAAAAAACCCATCTGATTCAACATTATTTCCAAAGCCTGGTCAGACAACCTGTGAACGTCAGTAGTTTGTGACATTATATTCGTTGTATTGAAATTTAGTTTTTAAAACGTCCTGTTTTCCTAATGTAAAAACGTTGAAACGAAACCAAAGAAAGCAAACAAACGTTTCAGTAAAATTCGCAAAACGTATTTTAATTTGATATCTGCTTTTACATTTAACATCATTAGCAAACGTTGCATTAAAACATTAGATTACTGTTTATATTCAGTTTTATATAACATTATATTTGATCCTCGTTGTTTCCAAAGCATGGTTAGACAACCTGTAAACGTCAGTAAGAATGTTTTTAAATGTAACTTTTTTAGCGTTTTAGCTTATGATTCTTTAAACGTGTTTGTGAGGTTATATTGCATTTGATTGTATTGGAATTCAGTTGCATTAAAACATTAGATTAATGTTTAATCTCCGGTTTTTTATTTGACGTTATATCGTTTATACTGTGGGACTTAAAACATTAATTAATATCGTTCTTGTGACGTTTTCTTTAGCAACGTTCAGAGAACTTGTTCTAAGAACGTCAACTGAACCACCCGATTCAACGCTAGGAAACGTTGCATTAAAACATTAGATTAATGTTTCATCTCCGTTTTTTTAGACGTTATATCGTCTATACTGTGGGACGTAAAACATTAATTAATATCGTTCTAGTGACGTTTGCTTTAGAAACGTTCATATAACTTGTTCCAAGAACGTCAACGGAACCACCCGATTCAAAGTTATTTCCCAAGTTTGGTAAGAGAGAGAGGAAGAGAGAAAAAAATGGGGTTTAACGTCCACTCGACACAAACTAGGTCATTTCGGGACTAACATATGTTTTTTTTTAAATTTTAATTTCTTACATCATAAGCAAGCGTTGCATTAAAACATTAGATTCATGTTTCAACTCCGTTTATTTTGACGTTATATCGTTGATAATTTGAGACGTTACTAAACATTAATTAATATCGTTCTAGTGACGTTTACACCAGAAACGTTCAGATTAGTTGTTCCTAGAACGTCAACTGAACCACCTTATTCAACGTTATTTCCTACACCTTGTCCGACAACCTGTAAATGTCAGTAAATTATGTTCTTTTAACGTAACGTTTGTAGCGTAACTATGTTCTTTTAACGTAACGTTTTTAGCGTTTTAGCTTATGATATTTTTAACGTTATTAATATGTTTGTTTGTGAAATTATATTGATTATATCGGAATTTAGTTTTTAAAACGTTCTATTTTTATAATCTAAAAACGTTGACATCGAATAAAAATAAAACATTCCAATAAAGTTCGCAAAACGTATTTCCATTTTACTTCTTTTTTTACATTTTATACCATTAGCAAGTGTTGCATTAAAACATTAAATTAATGTTTCAAAGTTATTTCCTTAGCTTTTGTCAGACAACCTGTAAACGTCCGTAAACTATGTTCTTTTAACGGAACTTTTGTAGCGTTTTAATTTATGATTCTTCGAACGTTATTAATATATTTGTTTGTGACGTTATATTGATTATATAGGAATTTAGTTTTTAAAACGTTCTGTTTTCCTAATGTAAAAACGTTGAAATCAGATCAAAACCAAAAGAAACTTCCGATAAAGTTCGCAAAACGTATTTCCATTTTACTTTTTTTCTACATTTTACATCATTAGCAAACGTTGCATTAAAACATTAGATTAATGTTCCAACTCCGATTTTTTTGAACGTTATATCGTTGATACTGTGAGACGTTACTAAACTTTTATTAATGTCGTTCTAGTGACAATCACTTTAGAAACGTTCGGATTTGTTGTGCCAAGAACGTCAAATGAACCATCTGATTTTAACGTAACTTTTGTAGTGTTTGTAACTTATGATTCTTTGAATATTATTAATATATTAATTTGCGTGTGCCGTTATATTGATTATATTGGGTTTTAGTTTTTAAAACGTGTTGTTTTTCAAATCTAAAAAAACCCTGAAATTAAGCCTCACCCCCCCCCCCCCATAAAGTTCCTACAACGGTTTCCATATTACATCTTTTTCCTATAATTTAACAATGACCTAATGTTACTTTGGATGTCATTTTAATGTTCTTTGGCAAACGTTTCATTAAAACATTAGATTAATGTTACAACCCCGTTTTTTACGTTTTATTTTTTGATACTGTGCTGCTTACCATTAAATATTGTCGTTCTAGTGACTTTTACTATGGAAACGTTCGGATTCGTTGTTCCAAAAACGTCAAATAAACCATCTGATTTAAATTTATTTTCTAAGCCTGGTCAGACAACCTGTGAACGTCAGTAAACTATGTTCTTCTAACGTAACTTTTACTTGTGATTCTTTGAATATTATTGATGTATTAATTTGCTTGTGACGTTATATTGGATTTTAGTATTTAAACGTTCTGTTTTTCTAATCTAAAAACGTTGAAACATTAGCAAAAAAATAAAGTTAGAAAAATAGCTTCCATTTTACATCTTTTGCCGGTACTTTAACAACAACCTAATGTTATTTTGGATGTTATTTTAATGTTTCAACCCCGTTATTTTTACATTAGTCCAAAATTTAACTGATTCCTAATCAGTATCAATCTGAAATTCATTGTGTGTCGGAATGAGGCCCACGGGTAGTTTTTCTGCTAGGCGACAGAAAGACAAAATATGAAATTTGTTTTAAATCTTAGTTCAGAACCCTAGTCGACCCCACTCCGAAAGTGCCTTTGCTGTACTAATATTTGTCAACTTCCTTAATTCGGGGAGGCGGGTGATTTGAGACCCCGGGAGATGTTTACGGTATAAAGTTGGACGGTGAGTCGGCTTCTCTGAACCTAATTTTTTGAATTTACCTGGCCAAATAAGCCGTAGGTATCTTGAGCTTTTGTACCCCGGTGTTGCATCTGTGGCCATTATTTTTTGGTGTGTTGGAACACTGACAATAGTTGTCTCAAATCACCCGCCTCTCCGGTTAAAGGAAGTTGACAAATATTAGTACAGTAAAGGCGCTATCGGAGTGGGGTCGACTAGGGTTCTGAACTAAGATTTAAAACAAATTTCATTTTTTGTCACTTAACTAACACCATGGCTCTATCCTTGAAATTTGGGACATGTTTCTACAAGGGTCTTTGCGTATTGAGATATAGGTGATTTATTGAAGGTTATTTTTACCGTAGCCTACTTCTGAATGCGCCGGACAGCGTCCTAGGTCAAGGCTAAATGGTGGACAAATGCCCTTGAAAAAGAAGTTTAATTTCGGAACCAGTTTTACATATTTGACCTTGGACCAGGACCTTGAAGCATTTCAGATGGTTTGAAAGTCATTTACTGTTCACGACCCTGAACTTGACTAAACTTCCCATAACTGATCTATTTTTTTTATTTTTTTTTTTAAAGCAAACATTTTTTAATTTTTTTAATTCTATTACCCAACTTCGTTTAAGAAAAAAAAATGTTTAGGCTCATCGATTTCATCGTAAAATTATACCGAAGTGGGCTATTTGTGGGTATACAGATTAAGATCAGTGGAATGTTATCTGCCAAAAAATGTGTGAAACTAAATGAAATGAGGTTTAATGTCATACCGCCATACAGTGTGCTATATATCAAATTCCAACGGCCAAGGGATCTATAACGTGCATGCCAATGTATACACCGGGACTCGGTTTTTTTCGTAACATCCGAAGGACTAGACAGCTGTCCTTTCTCGGCCAATACAGGGATCGAACACCCTACCCCCAGGCTAGCGAACCAGTGTCTTAAACCCACTTAGCCACCGTGATCTTCTTATGAAAATGAGATGGTTCGATCCTAGTAGCCTACACTGCCAAGGACAGCTGTCTACTCGTTCGTGTGTGACGAAAAACCGAGGTCCCGTGTACACATTGGCGTGCAGGTAAAAGATCCCTTAGCATTTGGAATTCGATACAAGAGTAGTTCGTAGCGCCGCTTCCCGGGCAAAATTTCCCTCATAGCACACTGTATGGCATATGCCCACCTTCATGAGCCCAGTTTAGGAGCAGAGCAGTAGTACGTTAAACCCATTTCATTTCATTTTCAGCACTTCGCCTTATCGGAAACAGAAGGTTACCGATGAACATCTAGTTCTACCTGTGGTGTTATTTTAATAGGACTGTTATAATAGTTATGGACCTTTCTTTTTTTTAATAATTATATGTATTTTTACAATGTAGCTTGGCATCCACATTTCTATTTTAAGGTATTTGTGATTCAATAGTGTCCATCATTTAAATGTGAATTACTCGTGTGAAACGGAAGTCGTTCTGTATTATTTTCCCGCCATTAGCAGTGATTTTAAATTTTGAAAGACAGCGAATGTGCCTGAACAGTGTTTTACTTTTACCGCACCACAATGGTGATTAAACTAAAATGTCAGCAAAGATAGTTTTATTCTTTCGCCAGGGAAGCATGTAAGCTAGCTTGGGAGCCAGGTCTCTGCGAGTAAATCCCGTTTGATCAGGTTGAGACACTACACAACAACAAGTACAGTCTACAGACCGAATGCTCATTTTTATCTGTCACTGTAGTGTGTTAAGTGTGTAGCCTAGTCTGTAGTGGACAAATTTTATCAATACCTTAATTACATGTATATCCAAGACAAAGACAGGCTGATGTATTAGACGGTGAGTACAATTTATTTATTATTAAAATAATTAATTAATTGCGAGTAAAACTGTAGTGTAGTGACTAGTTTAATTTTAAAAGTTATTTTTATGTTGACTTTTGACGTTTTGTAGTCGCTTGACACTACAGTTACATTATGGAAACCTATAATATATAAGTTTCTATAACTACCGGGGATCACGGTGGCTAAGTGGATAAGACGCTAGTTCGCTAGCCTGGAGGTCGAGTAAGTTCATTTCGATTTTCCGGCGTGATTTCCCCTTGTCAGTGATGCAGAAGGAGGGCCTGACAAGGACAGCTGCCTAGTCGTTCGGATGGGACATAAAACCGAGGTCCCGTGTACACATTGGAGTGCACGTAAAAGACACCTTGGCAGTTGGATTTCGATATAAGAGTAGGCCGTAGCGCTGCTGCCCGGGCAAAAAATTTCCCTCATAGCACACTGTATGGCGTATGCCCGTCTTCAATTAGCCCAGGTTAGGTGCTTAAGCGTAGGATGTTAAACCCCATTTCATTCATTCTATAACTACCATTCATAATTTCTACTTTTCGCCCCTTCAAAACACGAAAGTCGACACGCTATACACGCCAAAAGCAACTAGAAAATATGAAATGAAGAAATCTAGCACACGAAGATAATATCACCCCTTGTTTTTTCATAAGTTCTTATTTTCGACTAGTCCAGCTCTGAAGGTAAGACTTGATATTGATACACGTTTGTCTCTACATTACATCCAGGGAACGTCAAATTGAATCAATGTCGAAAGAAAACTACACCTAAGTCAATTTTACTGGGCAACTTTTTACCGCTGAACGGTCGCATGTCAGTCGCTAGATCCAGTATGAACGACACAACATGCTGTTGTTAAAGGGTCAATCCCGATAATGTTTTTGAGAATAAAACTGCTAAATTTTGTGTTAAAATCCCTTAAAATCCCCTACCTTAGGGCCGAGCAACTAACACTATTATGTGATACGTTTTCAAACATTTTAAACCCGCCAGTCTTTATCTGTAATTAAGAGTCCTATGTCCCAAGCTGTATTATGCGGTGATTGGATAAAACCAGACTTTTTTTTATAAAAATAACGTACCGGTGAAATTTACTTTTTGTTATCAATTAGTGAAGTACAGCACATGACCATTCACCGTGTAGACCTCTTAATGAACGGGAATTGATTATCGGGTCACCATTCTGCTATATTTTGGCGTTTAAATTCATTCGTACTCGGACTTTAATTTTTGAGACTCTGTTCAATTCGGGACTGTCCCTTTATAAAATGCGTCTCCTCCGTTCTATCAAGTTCCCTTTAGGCGCCATGACAATCTTAATATAGGTCAACGTCCATATTTAGAAGTGTTGGCCAGTTGGGCAAATTCACAGGGACTGACACACGACCGTTTAGTGGTAAAAAATTGACTGGGAGTGTCATTTTCTTTCGACATTGCGTTCAGAGCTGGACTAATTTTGGCTTGTATATCGTCTTTATATTGAAGAAGGTGACAAGTCAGTATATAATACAAGCCAAAAGTAGAATTACGACTTGTATTTTGGCTTGTATACCGTCTTGTTGACTTTCAACTTAAGTCATATTTTTGTATACTTATTGATGTTGGTAAGAAGGCCACAAAGACGGTATACAAACCAAAATGTAAGTCGAAAATAGGAAATTAAGAATTAACACAAAGCGATAATAGCGCCCCTCGTTTCTTCATAATTACTTATTTTCGACTTGTATTTTGGCTTGTAACCGTCTTTTCGACTTAGTCATTTGAATTTATTGATGTGAGTAAGAAGCAGGGCTGCTGACAACCAGTATCGCAGCGGGACGCAGCTTAATTTGCGATATAGTTTGTCAAAAATTAAAATCTAACGTAACTGAGAATCATAAATATGCCTTTTATTTTGGATATTGTCACAAAGATTTTTATCCACATTTCTCCACACTTTCAACCTTTATAAAATATCAAATAAATTTTATAAGGAAAACTGAATTCTCTGTATGACATTTTCTTCTCGAACTACCCAGACTCAATTCATTATACTATAATACAGGGACATGACTATGAATTGCAGGGCTTGCCACGACATGCGAGCATTTGCTCGCACTGTGCTCGCCCAAACCTATATTTGCGTGAGCAGTCATCTGCTCGCCATCGATTTATTCGTGGCCAGCCCTGATTATCTATTTTGACAGAAGAGAATGAAAGACAGCGTGAGCCCTAATTGCACGTATTCAAATGCGATCTGGTATATTGAGACTACAATCACTTCCGAGGCGAAATTTTGTTTTTTTAATTTGTTAACCTTCTGGCGTTCAAAAATTTTATTTGACTGTACAAAACATTCAAACGAAGAAGCATACTGATTTTCAACAAATTGTGGTAATTACTGCCAGAAATATATAGCGCTTGATTATTTGGAGACTAAAGTCATAATCCGATTAAGTTTAGAATTATATGCCCCGTTTAAGGTCACAATACGAAGAATTGTATTGAGTTTTAATGATTACCGGTAATTGTATGGAAGGATTAAACGATAGAATGTTGCCAATATTATTTTCATATGTTCATACTATACAAACTACAGATCACGGTGGCTAAGTGGATAAGGCGCTGGTTCGCTAGCCTGGACGTCGAGTGTTTGATCCCTGCATTGGCCGAGAAATAGAGCGGGAGCCCAGGGGGTTAACCTAGCTGAAAAGTGTACCAATTTTCTCTGTTATAGTATCAAAGCATGTATATTTGGTATCATCAAAATGTAAGTCTGCCGAGTTTCTGGTGGTGGGTGTGGTATTCCACGCCCAAAATGCCATGCCCCCTTACTAGTCTAGATTAGCTCAAAAGTGTACCACATGAATTTTGCACAGCAGTGAACCGTACATCTTCAGGTATCCCAAAAACACCCTGACAGACATTTCTAGTGGTGGGGTACCCTGACAGAGCTATGTAATTACCAGACATTTGAAGTGGTTGAGTATCTATGACAAGAGTTACCTATTCTAGTTGGGGTCCGTGACACTTTGGGCGTGTCTGTTAGGGGTAACCCACCACACAAACTGTCTGGCAGTGGTCATTCCTGATTCCCGTGGTGATACTGAACAATTTAAAAGCTGTTTTAGGTTTTACAGATTTCAGCTAATCTAGCCTAGCTGTTGACTGGAAATTAGGTAACTCTTGTAAGATATACTCAACCAGTACAATTTCTGGTAATTACATAGCTCTGTCAGGTGTAACCCACCACTGGAAATGTCTGTCAGGGTGTTTTTGTGATACCTGAAGATGTATTGTACACTGCTGCGCGAATTTCACGTGGTACACTTTTGGGCTTATCTAGACTAGTTGGGAGGCATGGCATTTTAAGTGTGGAATACCACACCCACCATCAGAAACTCGGCAGACTTACATTTTGATGATACCAAATATTATACATGCATTGATAACATAGGAGAAAATTTGTACACTTTTCAGCTGGGTTTACCCCCTGGGCTCCCGGTCTAAAAGTTCATCTCGATTTTCCGACGTGATTTCCCCTTGTCAGTGATGCAGAAGGAGGGCCTGACAAGGACAGCTGCCTAGTCGTTCTGATGGGACGAAAAACCAAGGTCCCGTGTACACATTGGAGTGCCATAAACGATCCCTTGGCAGTTGGAATTCGATATAAGAGTAGGCCGTAGTGGCGCTGCCTGGGCAAAATTTCCCTCACAGCACACTGTATGGCGTATACCCTTCATTCAATTAGCCCAGGTGAAGTGCATAACAGTAGGATCGGATGTTAAACCCCATTTCATTCATTCATTACATACAGTATGTCACTGTCAGACATAAGTAGTTCAAAATACGTATTTTAGTTTTCCAATTTTCAATTTCCATTGCTCCACTATACCACACCATTGTAATTTGTAGTGTTTAAATACAGATACTTTTCAATAATACCAAATACAGTATGATAAAGCTTTTTGCAAATGCATGATATAACTTTTTATATACATGTAGGATCTACAGCAAAGCTCATTTGCATACGAAAAAAGGGCCGGACTAGGATTGAAATTAATAATTTATGTGATCACTCTACAAGGTCAATAGGCGGAGATCAAACTGGCATCCAATAATTCAGCTTTCTATGCAATAGTGGCAAATCAAGCTACATGTAGCATGCAGTATGTAATCCGTTGGATGACAATGATTTCTGTGAAATCATGTTCTCGGTATGGGTAATCCGAGCCTTCGATAAGCTTCACAACCATCCACTCTCAGCTTCACTTAAACTTTAATCTTTTTATCTTATGAAAGTAGGGAGCCACGATGACTAAGTGGGTAAAGTGCTGGCTCGCTAGCCAGGAGGTCGCGTGTTCATGCCCTGCACCTTACCTGGGCTAATGGAAGACGGGGGGATACGCCATGTGTGCTGTGAGGGAAATTTTGCCCTACTCTTATACATGTATTATATTCCAACTGCCAAGGGATCTTTTACGTGCACTCCAATACGGTTTTTCGTACCATCCGAACGACTAGGCAGCTGTCCATGTCAGGCCCTCCTGCAGGAAAAATATTGGTATTTTGAAAGATGCTACATATAAATTTGGTACATTTTTCATGACATGGCAGTAAAAAAATATTTTTTTGAAAAAAAAATCCAAATTATGAGTGTGTTCTGTGTAGTTTATTTGCAACTTGTCTATTTTTTTCACAGAACTCAAATACTGCCTCCAATAAGAATTTTTTTAAAATTTTAGCACAAAAGGCCCACTGGCCAGAGATGCACTACTGCACATAGAGCAGCATGTTGTATACTTAAAGGGCCATCATTTTTGCAGGTTTTTTTTTTATTTTGATTCCCTTTCACTGGCATGTTGCCAGAACACAATGTCATGGGAAGCAAATAAAAAGGCTTTTTGTTGATACCTGACGTCTCCCCCTATTTGGACACATGTCTCCAAATATTCCTGGGCTGTCACCCACGAATGTAGAGCGAAAGTTATTTTAAGTCTCTTTCCCTTTTTCCCCACTTTTGCATGGCGATTTTTGTTGACTTTTTGGTGTAAAATCGAAAAAAAGGGTTTGTATACATTTTCTGCCAGGTTTGGGTGAATATTCATGATTTTCAGGCGAAAGGATACAACAGTTGTGATGATGTTGGTTACGTTGAAATGTAGGGCTTGAAATTGCATGTTAACTTCGAGCTTGTGTATCTCAAGTTTTTCATGGTCAACCTCATACATGCTTTTGGGCGAAAAGCGTTCTACCCAACGAAAATTTGGGGAAATGGTTAGAGCTGGTCGAAGAGACGAAAATTAACATGACCTGTGGCCATATATAGTATAATGAATTGAGTCTGGGTAGTTCGAAAAAAGAAAGTCACACAGAGAGTTTAGTTTTGCTTATAAAATTTATTTGATATATTATACACATGTCAAAAGTGTTGAAAAATGTGGATATAAATCTTTGTGTCAATATCCAAAATAAGAGGCATATTAATGATTTGCAGTTACTGCGAATCAAAAATGTTTGATTTTATACCGGAAAAAGGTCAAGACTAGGACAGAGATTAATGATTTACCTGATAAATCTACAAGGTCAATTTCAGTTTCGGAAAAAGAGATGAAATAGGGGGATTTGCTATACATATTTTGTCCTTTACTAATCAAAAATTAAAATCTTATGCAAATGAGCTTTGCTGTAGATCCCATGTACATGTAAGGTATATGTTCTAATAATTAGTAATATGCAAAGTTCTTTTATGCAAAATGAAGAAGTGTAATGTGCAAAATAACTATTATATATACTGTATTTTGTATTATTGAAAAATTTGTTCTGTATTTTATTTAACACTGTGACATTGGTATTGTGGAGCAATGGAAATTTCAAATTGTAAAACTAAAATACATACTTTGAAGTGCTGACATGCATTTTGCACCCTAACACATGTTTAACTTATCTTTAATTTGTTTTTAGAAGCCTGTCGAAAATTACATATGAGCAGTACTATTAAAGAGATCAATGATTCCATTGGGGATATCATTAAATATGCTGAGGTAAGCAACTTTTTTTTGTCCTTTGCCTTTTGAAGAAAGCAGGGGACTATTAAAATAGGTTTTTCTGTCTGTCACACATTCTGGGACACAATGACTCTTTATTGAGCTAGAATGTTCAAACTTGGTGCACATGTACATGTAGGTGTTCATTAGGTATTATTACCTTGATGGAGTTCGAAGATGAACATTTTCTGCTTAGGGTAAGCAGAGATAAGCGATTTGATTGGTTGATGCTTTGGGACACGATAACTTTAGTTCTTTTAAGTGAGAGTGATGAAAACTTGTTGTACAGTTTCATTACGTAACATCAATACCTTGACTTAAGTTCTATTATGAGCATTTTCTTATCTGGGAAAGCAGAACGATAAGCAATTGGAACACAACAATTCTCTTCTGGTTGGGCTAGAATGTTCAAACTTGGTGTAGGTGTTTATTAGGTGAATTCCTTAATGAAGCTTGATGATAACATTGTCTGCTTACAGTAAGCAGAGATAAGCAACCTGATTGGTTGATGCTTTTGGGCATGATAACTTTGTTTATAATGAAGTGAGAGCGATGAAACACCGCATATAGATTTATTATATCATTCATTACCTTGACTAAGTTTGATGGTGCAAATTTTCTGCTCAGGGTAAGGAGCGATAAGAAATTGGATTGGTCGAGACTTTATGACTTTGTAACATAACAGCTCTGTTTTTGATTGAGGTAGAATGTGTAAACTTGATGTATCGGTAGATGTTCATTAAGTGAACATCTTGACTGAGCTAAATGAGTAACATTTCGAGCTAAATCTAGGCAGAGCTAATCAATTTCATTGGTGGATGCTTTTGGACAAGATAATCTTGATTCTATTTGATAGAGAGTAATAATGAACTTAGTGTATAGTTTGATTGCTCGATATGAATCTGCGATTACTTAATAGATGTGTCATTTATTTATTTGGGGATTTCACCTGGGGACATCAGCTTCACTGTTGGCTTGTTTATCATATTTTTAATTTGAAAGAATATTGTTGCCATGAAAGTCAGTCCATCAGCCTGTTGAATTTCAGTAATTGTGACACTTCATCGGGTCAGAGAAAATCATAAGTCCAAAACTTAAGGAAGACTCAAGTCCAAAGATTTATCTTATCTACATGAGATCTAAATAGATTTGCAAATATCTTAGCAAAGATGTATCTAAAGCGTGTATCTTTATTTAGGCAATTGATTATCCATTTCCGGTTTTGATGACAATTTTGGAATATTGTGATTATATAATGTCTACCTCTTGAATTTGCAATATAATGCAATCTTTATTTAGGAATAATTTCAAAAAATATTATTATAAATATAGATTTTAAAATTTGTCTACTGCTATCTATTCTTGCATTTTTGCAAATACTTTCTTCAACGCAGTGCCAGTTGAGACACTGGTTGTAAACCTGTCAGAAAATATTTGATGTGTATTTTGGACAAACACAATCATGGCATGTGCTATACAGCTATCATCCACTCATTAGTTTACTGCATACATGTATTTGTATAGACATTTCACGCCAAAGCTAACTTGCCATATTTTGTTTTATAATTACAGAGAGTTACCTAAAAAGATCATATACAAATGATACTAGTGATGAGTTAAAATTTATACCGATTCTTTGATACTGCATGGATTATATACTGATTCTGTGATACTTTATGATTATTTACATGAATTTACATGTACTGATTCTGTGATTCCCATTTCTGTGATACTGTATGATTTTAATAATTCATATTTTGTAATATATGCTAATACTGTGGTCTGTGATACTGTATGATCATAATATACATGTACTGATTACTGTAATACTATGATAATATACTGATTCTGATGCAGCAAGGAGCATTTTGGATGAAAAACCTGATTCACATTCAACACCTTTGTTTGAATCTCTAAATTGGCTTACAATCTACCAACTCATTCAATACAACCACGGAATGCTCACCTTCAAAATTCGAAGAGACAAATTACCATCATATTTATATAACACATTCTGTGAAAATTCTAAATTGACCGAAACTACCATAATACTGAGATCAGGAATTCAACTTGTATAAGCAATTCCGAAAAGTAAGAAAAAGGTAATGACAAAACATTCCGATTAGGTCTCTGTATTTTGGAATTCACTACCTTAAACTGTGAAACATGCTTCTTCAAGTTTTATCTTCAAAAAGGAGTTAGTAAAGCATGTTAAATCTTTGAACCCTTGTTAATTACTGTTGTCCTCTGAATGTATGTTTATTTGCCCTTTTTTTCTTGTTAGTTTGATATTTCTTTATTATAAGCTCATATAATATGATATATATGCACTTTGTAAATATTATTACTGTTTACTTGCTAGTTTTATAGAGTAGGAGGGAATAAATATGCACCCTCAGAAAATAAAGTCATTATTATCATTATTATTATACTGATTCTGTAATACTTTATGATTATATACTGATTCTGTGATACTATATATGATTATAATACCGATACTATATGATTATATACTGGTTCTGTGATACTGTAGGATTATTTACTGTTTCTGTGATATTGATGAATGATTTCTGTGATATTGAATATACTTTTTAATTTATTGTTGTCATTACTTATTAAATTTAATTTTAAAAAAGGTTCTGGTTTATATTCATATGTTTTATGAATTTATTGGCATCATATTTCTAGAGGATTTTAAAGCATTCTTTCCTGGTTAAAGCTGACCTTTACAGGATTGAAAACCTACTATTGAGAACGTTATAGAGAACGTTTCGGAGGGAGAATTGAAAACCTGCTATAGACGTTATCAATAACGTAATAGGGTGGGCATTCAACACGTGATAGCGACGTTACAGATAACGTTTCAGGGGGAGAATTGAAAACATGCTATAGACGTTATCGGTAACGTTTTAGGGTGGGGAATCGGGCACCTGCTATTGACGTTACAGATCACGTTTCAGGGGGAGAATTGAAAACCTACTATAGACGTTATTGGTAACGTATTAGGGTGGTGTTTTAACACATGCTATTGACGTTACAGAGAACGTTTCGGGAGGGGAATCGGGCACCTGCTATAGACGTTATCGGAAACGTTCTAGGGTGGGGAATCGGGCACCTGCTATTGACGTTACAGAGAACGTTTCAGGGGGAGATTTGAAAACCTACTATAGACGTTATTGGTAACGTATTAGGGTGGTGTTTTAACACATGCTATTGACGTTACAGAGAACGTTCCGGGAGGGGAATCGGGCACCTGCTATAGACGTTATTGGTAACGTATTAGGGTGGGGATTTAACACGTGCTGTTGACGTTACAGAGAACGTTTCAGGAGGAGAACTGGACACCTGCTATAGACGTTATCGGTAACGTTATATGACGGGGGAGTCACGTGCCACAAACATTCACAACTAACGTGAAATAACCATAATAACTAATGTTTTCAAAACGTTAACATTAACGTTTTGAAAACATTAGCATTAATGTTCAAATCACGACAAAAAAACTTGCCTGGGTCACGTGCCACAAACATTCAAAACTAACGTGAAATAACCATGATAACTAATGTTTGCAAAACGTTAGCATTAATGTTCAAATCACGACAAAAAAACTTGCCTGGGTCACGTGCCACAAACATTCACAACTAACGTGAAATAACCATGATAACTAATGTTTGCAAAACGTTAACATTAACGTTTTGAAAACATTAGCATTAATGTTCAAATCACGACAAAAAAACTTGCCTGGGTCACGTGCCACAAACATTCACAACTAACGTGAAATAACCATGATAACTAATGTTTGCAAAACGTTAACATTAACGTTTTGAAAACATTAGCATTAATGTTCAAATCACGACAAAAAAACTTGCCTGGGTCACGTGCCACAAACATTCACAACTAACGTGAAATAACCACGATAACTAATGTTTTCAAAACGTTAACATTAACGTTTTGAAAACATTAGCATTAATGTTCAAATCACGACAAAAAAACTTGCCTGGGTCACGTGCCACAAACATTCACAACTAACGTGAAATAACCACGATAACTAATGTTTTCAAAACGTTAACATTAACGTTTTGAAAACATTAGCATTAATGTTCAAATCACGACAAAAAAACTTGCCTGGGTCACGTGCCACAAACATTCACAGCGAACGTTAACTAACGAAAAAATAATGTTTTGAAAACGTTCGGAAAACTAAATTTTGTTAGCTGGGTAGTTTCCACTATGCTGCACTCGGTGTGAACATTCAGACAATGTTCACGAATAAAATCCCAAAGATGTTGAACGCTACCGAGCATAAACAGCAGACGATGGGGTTGGCGTAGTGATACAGTCCTATGGAATTATATAGCGATGTGCGCTCTCAATATATTCAGAATATCAATAAATAATACCCCGTTTTATATTGCAAGCAAACTGTATGGTTTTTATATACGAAATAAATAATTTAATACAAATTTCAACCACGACACATAGCAAACGATAGAGAACTATTTCCTCTATGTAGCACTATCTCTCGTAAATGCTGCTGATCAGCAAAATATCACAGTAAATTATGTATAAAACAATTTACCATGAATGACTTTATACAAAAATAACCTTGTACGGCGACGCCAAATGTAGTGAACGAGTGGATAAATCAACACTGTTACTAAATTAAGAGTACTTCCTTCGTTGGGGTCTCGACATAATAAAGTCCCAAAGATGTTAAACGCTACCGAGCATAAACAGCAGACGATGGGGTTGGCGTAGTAATACAGTCCTATGGAACTATATAGCGATGTGCGCTCTCAATATATTCAGAATATCAATAAATAATACCCCGTTTTATATTGCAAGCAAACTGTATGGTTTTTATATACGAAATAAATAATTTAATACAAATTTCAACCACGACACATAGCAAACGACAGAGAACTATTTCCTCTATGTAGCACTATCTCTCGTAAATGCTGCTGATCAGCAAAATATCACAGTAAATTATGTATAAAACAATTTACCATGAATGACTTTTTTACAAAAATAACCTTGTACGTCGACGCCAAATGTAGTGAACGAGTGGATAAATCAACACTGTTACTAAATTAAGAGTACTTGCTTCGTTGGGGTCTCGACATAAGTGAGGTATAAAACCGGAAGTTGGTAGTGTTGGTGTACACAACATTAGCTTCGGTTTATGTGAAGCGTCACTTTATGTCCAGAACTCAAGCAGTAACTACCTTAGATATAGTACCAGTGTCGATATGTCAACTCGTTCACTTCATCTGGCGTCGCCGATAAAGCTACTATTGAAATAAAGTCATTCATGGTAAGTTATTTTATACATAACTAATTGTGATATATTTGCTGATCAACGATTGTTTGTCAGTGTACTACGATCGATAGTGTTAGATAGAGGAAATAGTCCCCTATCGTTTTCTATCTATCGTAATCGAAATAAGTATTAATTTAGTTATTTCGTATATAATAATCATATAATACGGGGTATTATTTATTAGTATTTTGAATATATTAAGAGCGTACATTGCAGAGTTGGTAGTATCGTATTACTATGCCGAAACATCGTCTGCAGTGTGTATACTTGAAAGCTTTCGGTTTCACTGAGATTTCACGCTTGGTGGTAGTGTGAAGGTTCACATCAAGTATAGCACATTGAAAACCATTCATATAATGCTTAATATTTGATTCAAATATCATAACCAGTTAGATCTAAAAAAAATAATTTTACATAGCTACTACTTACACGCCTTCATACTTGGCGGGGAGAGAGTACGTGATCACAGCAACAATAACCCAGCAATTTCATTGGTTGAGTTTTACACCTGAATACTATCAAAACAATCCATAGCAAATAGAGTAGTAATAACATAACTCACTTACTCAACTATTGTTTAGGTTCAGTACTTGTTGGCCCTTAGCGTTTTCTGAGTTTGTCCGAATTATCGCCCTTATTGTTAAAAAAATTGACGTTCTAACACCTGACGTCAAGTGGCTGACTATCGCCATTGAAGAGACGACCACTTACAAGATCGGTCGCATTTTTTTTGTTACGTCTTTTATGTAAATCATTATTTAGTGAAGCCTGTACCAAGACAGGCCCGGGACTGTACAGCGCAGTGGACGCTTACGGCTGGCCCCCGGATCCATTCACTTGATTTGATAATTGTTTAGTTTTTGCAATGTCTATTTTGCAATGCAATGTGTTGGTGGTGTTACACCACAGGGTAGTGATATGCGTCTAGTGTGGCGGAGATCGACCATTAGATCTACTGCTGCCGCTGGCTAGCCTATTCGTAGGTGAAAGGGTAAGTCGAGTGCGTAAATCTCACCTTGCCAGTACAAAGCCTCTACACTATCAAGACTCCTTTCAGTGCCTCCCCGGGGCAATGCACGTCAACTGGGGTCTAGCATCTCAGGCTAAATGGAAAGGGGATCGCGAAGCAGCAAGGGCCCCAGAGATGCAGTGTGTAGGCCCACCGGCGTGTGGATATACCCTAGCACTCATCAACCTTGCCCCAGCTATGGGTTAAATAGTTGGTCAGATTAGGATCATAGCTCAGGGAAAGCAGCTCATCTAAAAGAAGGATAACTTGATACAAAACAAATGGCTGGTTGGGAGTCATAAGCTCTGGAAAGCAGCTCATCTAGAGGAAGGTAACCTTGATCAAAAACCCTTGGCCCTCCTGGAAGGGGGTTGGGGCGTAGGGTTGATCACCCAATCCTGTAAAAAAACAAGTGATTACAGAAACTGAAGCAGTCAAAAAACCTGCAGTCTGCCCTGTTAGGGATGTGGCAGCAGGTAACTTTTTAACCAAAGCAACTGTAGACCAACATGTGAGACAGCGTATGACGTATTACACACCGAAGCCTCTGTTCTCATCGAAAACAGTCATTAAAGTTGCACAATGGAATGTGCGTACCATGTACGGAACTGGTAAATGCGCACAAGTAGCGAAGGAAATGAGGAACTATGAAATTAGTGTCCTTGGAATTAGCGAGGCAAGATGGAACCAAAGTGGAGTCGTAACACTATCTACTGGAGAGACCATTCTTTACTCTGGTAATCCTAATGAAAACGACCATCATACCAAAGGAGTTGCCATCATGTATCCAAGCAAGCAAAGAAAAGTTTAATGGAATGGGAACCTGTAAACGAAAGAATTTTATGGGCCAGATTTAATGCTCGTGGACAAAACTTCACCATAGTACAGTGCTATGCACCAACAAATGAGACAGAACTAGAAGAGAAAGAAAGCTTCTATGAACATCTAGAGCTAGTTTGGAAAAAGATCCCTAAACGTGACATTAAAATCCTAATGGGAGATATGAATGCCAAAGTAGGCAGAGAGAAAGTTATGGGAAAACATGCAGTAGCAGGAGAAATGAATGAAAACGGAGAATTGTTGACAGAGTTCTGTGAGATGAATGAACTTGTGATAGGAGGTTCTATCTTTCCACATAAAACATCCATAAAACAACATGGGAGTCCCCAGATGGAAAAACAAGAAACCAGATAGATCATATTATGATCAGCCAAAGATAGAGAAGCACATTGCAGGATGCGGGGATGATGAGGGGTGCAGATGTAAACTCAGACCACCACTTAGTGATCACAAAAGTGAAAATCAAACTTGCAATGAAAGAGAAGAAGTCAGAACATAAACGTGCCAAAAATAATGTGGAGAAATTGAAAGATGTAGTACAAAAGCAAGAATTTCAAATCGAACTCAGAAACAGATTTGAAGCTCTCCGTAACATCGAGGCAGAGCTAGACATAAACACAGAATGGGAAAAAAGGAAAAACTGCCATCAAAGAGACCTGCGAAAAAGTACTGGGAAAAAACCCAACAAAATGAAAGACTGGATTTCACAAGGAACCTGGGCAAAAGTTGAAGAGAGGAAGAAGGCAAAAGATATTGTAAATAATGCAAAAATAAGACAACAGAAAAATGAGGCCAGTAAGAATTGTCAAGAGAAAGATAAAGAAGTCAAACAGCAATGTAGAAAAGACAAAAGAAACTTTGTTAACCAACTAGCTACTGAGGCCGAAGAAGCACTGAGTAACAGGCGAAACATCAAGGTAAAACCTGTTAAAGATAAAAATGGAAAGAGACTAACAAAACTCGAGGAACAAATGGAAAGATGGAACGAGCAGTATTGAATAGACCTGAACCAGATGAACCAATAGATCTAGAACCTGGAGAAGAGCTTAACATCAGAACTGAAGGCATCAGCCGGAACGAGATAAAGATTACCATTAAATCCCTTAAAAGTGGCAAATCACCGGGAATAGACGAAATACCATCAGAAGCCTTGAAAGCAGGTGGTAATGATGTCATAGAATATCTGTGGGAACTACTAAACAAGATATGGGACCAAGAATGCATACCATCAGAATGGAAGAAAGGCCTACTTGTTAAATTAGCAAAGAAAGGTGATCTCAGTAACTGTGGGAACTGGCGCGGTATCACTCTTCTGACAACAGCAAGCAAAGTCCTGAGTCGTATTATCCTGAACAGGATAAAAAAATGCAATAGACAAGACACTCAGGGAAGAACAAGCTGGTTTCAGACAGAACATCAGATCTGGGAATGGACTTAACTTTGGAAGAATGGGTTCGTGTTTACAAGCAAACCTTTGAATTTACTGTCGATACTAGGCTGAAATGGTTTCAATCCCGACTTAATAGTAGAATAATTGGTACAAAATTTTTTTTATTTAAAATTTGAATCATTAAATCAGACTTATGTACCTTTTGCAAGCTTTAACACATCTTTATTACTACTGTGAACATGTACAAGTATATTGGCGAGAATTGGAATCTTGGATTAAACAAAAGGCAAACCATGTTTTTGATATCACCCTGAAAACATGTTTATTCGGCAAATAGTAGGGTTCGAACTCCCAGATCCGTGACCAATTTCCGGGGAGGAAGGTTTGACAATTGATTCTGGTAGGGGGGACTGTTCTGAGGATTTGTGCAGTTTGCAACCTGTGGGAAGTGTGGGCAACTCTCGGGAGACGCAAAATCCAAGATGGCTGCCGAAATAACACACATACTTATAGTTGGGGGGGAAAACGTCAACGAACCGCCCTTGTTATATATCATTTTTATAGTTTTCAGGGTCGCTGAATCCATTAAGAACACTCCCAAGGCATTTTCATGCACCCATATTCCAATATGGCGGAAATCTGGTGGAAATGGTGAAAAAAAACGGAAAATAATGTCATGTATTCTGATACGGCATATATGGGCTTGTTATATATCGTTTTTATGGTTTTCATGTATGCTTAGTTCATTTTTGATGGTCTCATGTCAATGAAATCTACATTAGATGTTAAAAATGAAACTAAAGTCAGCGCACAGAAGACACAAAGATACAGAAAATATCATTATATACGCAATACGTCATTCATATAGCACTAACCCCAATATAATAATTTCTAAACAGTCCTAGGCATACTAGTATACCTTTCACACGAATCTTTCAATACGACAGCCTTAAATCAGAGTCTGTGTCAGAAAATTCTGAATCTAATGCACTGTCTGACTAAGATGTGTCACTAACAGAGGTATCATTATCCCCCACATCATCAATGTCTACCAATGATCTGAACTTAAGTGGCAAGGCGGGTTTATATACCGTACGGGAACACACATTCCCTCATTCAACTCCCATCCATGTCCAAGTGTCTCAGCTACGTTACTGACATTGTAACTTAGCATGGTAATATGCTTGATAGTTCGCTCTTTTTATATGATGTTCCAGGCTACCTTGATCAGGTGGGATACGGCGTGTGCATTTGTTTTTCATCTTAAGCCATTTGCTAGCTCTACCACAGGCAGATGGATTTTTTGGCATTATAGATGCATCTCAGTACAAATTGTTCCATGGAGGCTAACAGGTTATCGGATACAGTTAATGCGACACCTAAACCATCTAACAATGATGCATCTATACTAAACGTGGACTTATACAGAGTCTTTTTTAAATGGCCAAAAAATCCCGGCACTGTATCACAACCGGTTATCGAATGGAATTGGGCAATACGTAGCGCCACACAACGTGGCAGTAATCTTTGTGCACCAAAAAATGCTCCTTTCTAACTGCTCGAGACCCTGGCTCCATATGAGAAACATAGCTTGATAAAACCAAAAAATCAGTATCTTCTGCGTCTATAACTACAAGTTCATCATTTCCACTCGAGCTCAGTTGTGCATAAATGTAAAACAAAATAGTGTCCGCCTCTAATTGGTCATATTCGAAAAGTTGAAACCTGCAGTTGTCGGCTGTTAGATCATAACAGTTTTTTCGGATATGGTAAATGAACTGAATACCTAGGTGTTTTTTCACTAATTTTTCGAACTCTTTATGTAGAAACACTTGTAGTCTCACTTTATTAACATCGTTTGAAAGGGAATTGGAGAGTTCTCGAGCGTTCAGAAATTAACTATCGGCCTTGATATAAGTTTTCTTGGTTTTCGCTTTTGGGTGTCGTTTCAAAGCTAGATTGAAAATTGTCACTGCATAATCATGCCATGTGTAGACACTACCATTTGCTTTCTGCCTGTCTTCTGTTGATGGAATCGCTATTTTTTCAGGATGCGCATCTACCCTCCTTTCATTTTCGAACACCTGTACATCGTCATTTCAATCCAGAGGTCAAGTGGCAAACTAGAATAAAGTTTACCAGTCATAGAATGAGAATATAGCTTTGAAATGACACCCAAAAGCGAAAACCATAGTATTTGTGAATGACTCATACGATCTTCCGATCTCGACAAAAGATTTTGAACACAAACTGGTACTAAGAACATTTATATCAAGGCCGATAGTAAATTTCTGAGCGCTCAAGAATTCTCCAATTTCCCTTCAAACGATGCTAAAAGTGAGACTACAGGTATTTCTACATAAAGAATTCGAAAAATTAGTGTAAACACACCCAGGTATTCAGTTCATTTAATCTATCCGAAAGAACTGTTATGATCTTACAGCTGAAAACTGCAGGTTCCAACTTTTCTCTCATGATCAATTAGGGGCGAACACAGTGTAGGGATTTTTCGGCCGTTCCAAAAATACTCCAAAGTCCACGTTGAGTGCGAATGCGTCATTGTTAGATGGTTTAGATATCGCATTAACTGTATCCGATAACCTAGTAGCCTCCATGGAACAATTTGTGCTGAGATGCATCTATAATGCCAAAAAAATCCATCTGCTTGTGGTAGAGCTAGCAGATGGCTTAGACGGAAGGAGCATTTTTTGGTGCACAAAGATTACTGCAACGTGGTGTGGCGCTACGTATCGCCCAATTCCATTCGATAACCGGTTGTGATACAGTGTCGGAATTTTTTGGCCACGGACTCTGATTGAAGGCTGTCGTCTCGAAAGATTCGTGTGAAAGGTATATGTCTATGACTGTTTAGAAATTATGATATTAGTAGGTGCTATATGAATGACGTATTGTGTATATAATGATATTTTCTGTATCTTTGTATTTTCTGTGCGCTTACTTTGGTTTCATATTTAACATGTAATGTAGATTTCATTCACATGAGACCATCAAAAATGGACTAAACATCCATTAAAACCCTAAAAACGATATATTACAAGCTCATATTTGCCGTACCAGAATACATGACATTATTTTCCGGGTTGTTCACCATTTCCGCCAGATTTCCGCCATATTGGAATATGGGTGCATCAAAATGTCTTTGGAGTGTTCTTAATGGATTCAGCGATCCTGAAAACTATAAAAATGACATATTACAAGGAGGGTTTGATGCCATTTGCTCCCAACTAGAAGTCTATGTGCTATTTCGGCAGCCATCTTGGATTTTTGCGTCTCCTGAGAGTTGCCCACACTTTCCAGAGGTTGCAAACTGCACAAATCCTCAGAACAGTCCCCCCAACCAGAATCAATCGTCAAGCCTTCCTCCCCGGACATTGGTCACGGATCTGGGAGTTCGAACCCTACTAAAATTCGAAATTTAATATGTAGCTTAGCTAAGTAACACAAATTTAAACAAAGGCTTAGAGAAAAACAAAACCATTTTTAATGTATTTAAAAAAAGAGTTATTATACTATTTTGAAGAAGAACAAATTATATTCGGTAACAAAGTTCAAGATAGATGAAAACGTTCTGACGGTCTTTTTACCCGAGTTTTTACCTGCTAACTGTCCTCATTTAGCAAGGTTTGTGAAACTGGTATCCATGTATTTTTTTTTTATTTGTTTGTTCTTTTTTATTATTTTTTTGTTGGAGGGGGGTATTTTGTTGTGGGGGGGGGGGGGTCTTATTATGTAGTTTAATTCGTAGTATATAATGTATACTGTATGTTTGATGTAAAATAAATCAGTACTCAAATTTTAAAAAAAGCCCCAAAAAGAAAAAAAGTTCAACCTTTCAACTTTTTCAAGTTCAAGATTTCACCCTTTTCAACAGTTCTACGGCTATAAACCAGTGGCGTCACTCGGAGGGAGCACGTGCCCCGGATATTTGTATGTGTGTCCCGGATCTGTTTTGAGCAGACAAAATCGATAATTTGCAATAATTTCACTACTTTTCCCTATCATTATTTCGAATGTCCCGAGTACGGAAGAGATGTTTTCCAGTGCAAAGCTTTTCTGAATTGTCCTTTCTGGCCCAGCGTAGATTTCCTCAATTGCCTGCACGTGCACAGTTTAATACAGTATTATATAACTAAATAAATATTTGACTGAAAATAGTGTAGAAACGATCGTGCATGACCTAGTTTACCCGCCGTGTATGTTTAGCGGGACAACAATATCACATTAAATTTTATTTCGTGATAATTTAGCTCACAACTTCACAAAAACTCGTACATATTTTCCATTATTCGTTTTAATAACTATATTATTATATCGACAAAAAAAATCCGCGGTTTGAAACATCAATAGAATACCCACGGCAACGTCATGTCGTTAATAAAACGAATACGTGAAAATATGTACGAGTTGGGCCTGTGTCAAACCGTTTCAAATGCGTGTCAGTGTTAAGTGTTTATTATTAATTCAATGGATCCCTGTAAGTGTTATTATTAAGTATTGGCCCGAGTGTGTGAGAGTGAAGGGTGATAACCGGTTTGTTTTGTCCTGTCTTGTCCTATATGTTCTGTGTTATTTTGTGTATAATTATCTATTTAGTAATTTATATAGTCTAGATTTGAAAACACTTGAATTTTAGAATCATTTTCTTTTATAATATATCTAAATATTTGTTTATATATACAAATACAGTGTGATAGATATATCACAAACATATATAAAATATTTCCATACTACTGGTAAAAATATAAGATGTATACATCTCAAAATGTTTATAGTTACCGCATAACCACATATTAACATGTCTAGTACAGTATCGTGTATTTTCTTAAGCAACATAATATAACATAATTTAGTTTATTTCATATTTAGTAAATTTGACAGCCACACACTTGCTTAGTTAAGCACATCCACTTCACAACACATACATTTCTATTACTAACAACTATCATTATCTATAATATATCTATAACTAATATTTGTCTTGTAGTTTTGGTGGTCAAATAATAGGTATTATTCTCGGGTAATAACTGTTGTTTGACCTAGTTGGGTAATGTTGTTTCAATTTGTTGTCAACGGGACCTGCTTTGGTATTAGGTGTGTTGTATAGTGTAGTCTTGTTTATCAGTTCTGTTTTGGTATCTTTTGTCATTGACATTGTCAACTATTGTTCATTGATTTAGTGTTGGTAATTGTAGCTTTATTTTATTACTTCGGGGTTTCTATATTGTAGTCTTGATTGTCCACACTGTTTATACTTTGGATTTGGTTGTCAACTGTAATGTTCATGTTTTCTAGGCTTGTTTATCCTGTGACATACTTTATTGTAGCATTCCAGTTTCGGGTCTTCTTAATCTTATTATTAAGACTTGTATACCCATTAGTGAATTGTCAGAAAATTCTTGTTCCCTTTCACCCTGATTTTGAACTTGGATATCCAGTGTATAATTTATTTATCTTTCATTTATAAATTATTCCCGTTCATCGATTATTGACTTTGTTTTCTTGTGATGTTACAAAGCTACAGTTTGAATTTAACTTCACTTCGAAATAAATTTCAACTTTTCTATTTTATTTCAATTCTACTTAGAATCTGTGTTTCGCCTGATGAGTTTCAACTTGATTGAATTCTGTGTTATCAATATCCAAGATTGTATTTCATTACGTTTCAGTTTCAACTTAATTTTGTCTTATGTCGTTTAGTCATAGTTGTCTAGTGTTATATTACATTTCATTGTCAGTTACCATTTTGTCATTGTTTGATGAGTTGGTTATATTCTATATTTTATATTTTCATTATGGCTGAAGGTGGAAGTACGTTTACACCAACAAAAGATATGATTAATCAGTTAAAGGAAATTATTTCTTCATTCAATCCAGTGATCCAAAGGTAGGTTTTTTAATCAGTTATTTCAAATGATTCTGATAATAATTATATCCGTCAACCAACTACTACTTTAGCAACGCAGTAATCAACTTTAGCTTTTTATCCTGAAAAAACATATTACTCCATCTCTAAATACTACTTGTGTTATTCCACAACGGCGCACTTCTCCATCACATATTCCAATATCAACCGCTTCTGCTGACTTCTAATTTTTCACAACATGTCCAGAGAACATCAAATATTTCTCAGTCCCAGCTTCAGACTCCTTTAATTTCCCATTCCTCCCTTAGATTGTCATCATTTTCCGGAGATTTTAATAAAGGGGATGTTTCTTATGAGCAATGGAGATTAGAAATTATTGGATTAAAGTCAGAAGGTATATATTCGGATACTTCTATTAATAATTTTATTCGTCGTGCAGCGAGGGGTACCGTCGCCCAGAAATTATTGGATTAAAGTCAGAAGGTATATATTCGGATACTTCTATTAATAATTTTATTCGTCGTGCAGCGAGGGGTACCGTCGCCCAGACTCTAGTTGCAGTAAACTTTGATTCTGTGGAGCAACTTGTATGTTTTCTTGATCCATTATTTGGTGAAATATTTTCAGATGAATGTTTAATGAGTCGCTTATATTCAACTTCACAATCATCTACAGAAAGCATTTCTTCTTGTGCATGTAGATTACAGGATATTGTTTATTAATTGAAGTCAGCAAAAATTCTTAATGAACCATTTGCATCAACTGTCTTAAAGAATCGGTTTTGGAATGGTTTATATCGCGATGACGCAATTTCTTGATTCTAGTGTCACGTTTTCTAATTTAATGTATGCTGAAAGAAGGGTCGAAGAAGAGAAGCCAGTAATCACCTACAGAATTCCCTATTCCTAAATCGACTATATCTAGTTTAAGTACGGGACCTTTAACCTTGAATTCCTCCAACGAAAGTACCAGTGATTGTTCAAAACTTCACCAACAGATGTCTTCTTTATTAAAGGAGGTTCGTAGCTTTAAATCAAAAGTTTCAGAGTTGGAATCTAAAATTGACCAGTCACATCAGAGACAAATATATTCGTACAGACCTGATAATATTCCATCTTTATCATCTCAGTTTGGTTTTTTATAAGCAATATTTTATTCAGATTTGTATCTCAATAGGGATTGGGGAACAGGCATAGCCTATATTAAACCCCTCTCCCTGTTCATAAACCACCTGTTCCTTACTTTAATCTCCGCCGTCCACCACCTTCCTTTACAAACCCCCCTCCACCAATGCAACATAGACAAGACTTTCCACCCAGAGTTAATCCTAGTCCTATTTGTTGGGATTGTCAACAACCTGGCCATAGAAGAGGAGACGCAACGTGCCTTTTAAACTACAACAAGGCCTACTTAAAGGGACAGTCAGTAGGCCTTGAAAACGTTTCAGTTGCTAACTCCAAGGTTATTAACAATTGTACCTTTTCTTCAGATTTAAGTGGTATATCCAACATTTCATCTTTATTAATTAATGGAATTAATTGCTCAGTTTTATTAGATACTTTCATCATTTGAATTGTTTCCTTTGAATGATTTATTAGATATTCGTTCGGCTGGAGGTCATAAGATCAACTACCTGGGATATATTGAAATACCTGTACAGATTCATGATACAGATATTAATATAGATGTTTTATTTATTATTGTACCTTCTAGTACTTCCCAGAATCGTGTTCCTGTTATTTTTGGTACCAATATTTTAAATCGATTGTATAATTATTTTATTGTACATAATTCACATATAGATTCTTCTTGGAGTTCAACATTTACTTGTTTCTCTAATCAATTTAAAGAGAGTAATGAGGTATATGATTTAAAATCTACATCTTCAACGACCATACCAGCTCATTCATGTATTTCGATATCCGGATTTTCACGTCTTCCTAAGCCAATTTCGTCTAAACAATATATGGCCATAGATTATAATTCTTCACATCCAAGTTTAAAGATTGTTCCTGGTTTAATTCGCTGTAATAATGTTGATATTTCTTATCAACGTATTAAGGTTAAAATGCAATATGACTCTTCCACACCCATTACAATTCCGGCTAAATACATTATTTGCCAGCCTCACCAAGTGGATATTGTTCATTCTAATTCGGCAACTAATGGTATTAATGATTTATTAGGAAGTATTCATACTGATAATTTAAAGAATAATTTTTCTGAAGGCAAGGTTCGACAGTTCAATTTAATTATTAAATACAAGGATATTTTCAGTTCATCAGACACAGATATTGGCGGCAGGACATATTAAGTAAAACACAAGATCAATCTTTCTGATAATATTCCATTTAAACAACGTCACAGAAGAATACCCCCGTCAATGTATCAAGAAGTTAAAGTAGGGTGGGGTAAATGAGAAGCTTTTGCATAACTTGCATTCACGCCTTCCGTTTTCTATGGCCATTTTGCATGCTAAATTCAAATTTGTTGGAATTTTTGAGCTTCAACCTCATTTGACCCCTTAAAATGCTAATTTATTCAAAATGGCGGCCAAATTTGAGTATTTTTACAATTTTATCAGATTAACGTCTAAATATGGCTTGTCACAGAATCCGAAAATGCCACTTTTATAATACTTATATAGACATATGACGATATATATGGCAAATATTTAGGAAATAATACAAAATTTTCAATATACGAACACGATTTATTATGTGATAAGCAAAAAATACTCAACAATATCTCAAGTACCAGTAGAGAATACGACTAAGATAACTTTTCAATTGAAAACATTGAGAAGTAGTCCTTCGACATCTTTATCTGCCCCTTTCTTGGGTTTTATAGCGTTCCTGATACTTGTACGCTGTTCTTCAGCTGTAAATTTTTCTACACGGAATTTTCCAGTAGTAGAATCCTTGACACGTCTCTGCTGACGGATATTCGGGGTTATGGTGAGCTGCAGGTACACGATTTCAGACAAAAGTTATTTTTCAGACAATGAGTCAAGCAAGTCCAAGTTACTTTCAGTCATCCCCCCATGTGCTGTTTACAAACATCCATAGTTTGCAGTAACCTTAAGTTTTTCTTTCTTTTTAGCTCTTCTTTCTTGGCCAGTCCAAGTGTTTTGGACAACTTAACCCTTAGCTAAGAAATCTTTCCCACGTCTGAAGATTCTTCAGAGGTTTGTGCCTATTTCCAGTTGTGTGATCGTTCCTTATCACTCAGGGTAGTGAGTGGTGAATCAACTAGCAGTCCATTAGTGCTTATTACTCTTTTCCTGGATATAGACTGAATGGACTCCGTACCACCACTGATTTTACTCCATTGTCAAACCATGCGAACTTGCTTCCAGGGATTTTCAGTTTAAAGAAATCTTTAACCCCATACCAGTCCCTTTCGTGTTTCCGATTAATACCTCTTTCATTAATTCCTAGGAAAAAAATACTAGATCAGCGATTTGTCTGTTTAGTTTACAACACAGGGTAAACTTTGTCACTGGATATAAACGGATACGGCTAGAACTAATTTATTCGTGTTTATATCTACCACAGTGTCAAAGAATCGGATGATTTGATCTTTCATTTTCAAGAATTGATTTGCTATCTGAAGTTGAAGAACTATCCCGAACAAAGAAATCTGGGAATGGGAGAGATCGTATTTACGCTGTCATGCTTGCTGAATCAGCAGAAACTTTGAGGCGTCAGTTATCACCCATGTCATTTTTTTCAACGACATCCTGGACCTTGACGAAGCAGAAAATGATGAACTACCTGATCCGAATAAAATAGCATATGCTCCGTTAACCAATATCGGGTGTGAAAGCAAGTTCGCATGGTTTGACAATGGAGTAAAAATCAGTGGTCGTACGGTCCGTTCAGTCTATATCCAGGAAAAGAGTAATAAGCACTAATGGACTGCTAGTTGATTCACCACTCACTACCCTGAGTGATAAGGAACGATCACACAACTGGAAATAGGCACAAACCTGAGAAAGATTTGTTAGCTAAGGGTTAAGTTGCCCAAAACACCTGGACTGGCCAAGAAAGAAGAGCTAAAAAGAAAGAAAAACTTAAGGTTACTGCAAACTATGGATGTTTGTAAACAGCACGATGGGGGGATGACTGAAAGTAACTTGGACTTGCTTGACTCATTGTCTGAAAAATAACTTTTGTCTGAAATCGTGTACCTGCGGCTCACCATAGCCCCGAATATCCGTCAGCAGAGACGTGTCAAGGATTCTACCACTGGAAAATTCCGTGTAGAAAAATTTACAGCTGAAGAACAACGTACAAGTATCAGGAACGCTATAAAACCCAAGAAAGGGGCAGATAAAGATGTCGAAGGACTACTTCTCAATGTTTTCAATTGAAAAGTTATCTTAGTCGTATTCTCTACTGGTACTTGAGATATTGTTGAGTATTTTTTGCTTATCACATAATAAATCGTGGTCGTATATTGAAAATTTTGTATTATTTCCTAAATATTTGCCAGATATATCGTCATATGTCTATATAAGTATTATAAAAGTGGCATTTGTAGATTCTGTGACCCCAAAAACCTATATATAGACATATTACAATGTTTAAACGTTAATCTGATAAAATTGTAAAAATACTCAATTGTGGCCGCCATTTTGAATAAATTAGCATTTTAAGGGGTCAAATGCGGTCACAGGTCAAAAATTCCAACGGATTTGAAATCAGCATCCAAAATGGCCATAGAAAACACTAGGCTTAAAAAAAAAAGTTCATTTACCCCACCCTAGTTAAAGATCATAAGAAATGCTGGATTCCAATATTATTCGTTCTTCTTCAAGTCCGTATGCTTCACCGATTGTTCTGGTTCGTAAAAAAGGTGGTGGCCTTCGTTTCTGTGTCGATTATCGTAAATTAAATGCACTTACTGTTAAAGATGCTTATGCTCTACCTCGTATTGAAGAAATTCTCGATTCATTAAACGGTTCACAATATTTTTCTTCGCTCGACGTAAAGTCGGTTTATTTGCAGATTAAATGGATGAGGCAGACAAAAATAAAACAGCGTTTACTGCAGGTGCTCTCGGGTTTTGGGAGTTCAATACTATGCCGTTTGGACTTACTTACGCTGTGTCTTCTTTCCAGAGAATAATGGAACGCTGTATCGGTGATATGAATCTTTTACAGTGTTTGGTATACTTAGACGATGTCATTATTTTTCTAAAACCTTTCATGAACATATGTCCAGGTTAGAGTCAGTTTTTAAACGTCTTCGTCAACACAATCTTCGGTTAAAACCTTCAAAATGCAGTTTTCTTAAAACTTCAATTAAGTATCTTGGCAACGTTATCTCTGCAGATGGCATTCATACAGATCCTGATAAAATTGATTCCTGGCCCATTCCTTCAACTGCGGAAGCAATTCTAAGTTTCTTGGGTTTTTGTGGGTATTTTCGTCGGTTCATCAAAGACTGTTCTAAAATAGCGAAACCTTTAACTGATCTCCTTGTTGGTCATTCTACTACTAAAAAGAAAAGGTCTGCTAAAATTTCACCAGTGTTTTTTCTGGGGTCCTGGGGTATTGATTACCTTTCTCTTGAACCGTCAAAGGGTGGCTTTGAAAATATTTTTATCATTACGGACCATTTCACCAAGAATGCAGTTGCTATTCCCACGAAAAATCAGACAGCTAAAACTACAGCCAAAGCCATCAGCCACAATTTTATTCTTCCGTATGGTATTCCTGCTCGTCTTCACCCCGATCACGGTCGAAATTTTGAAAGTGATGTCATTAAAGAAATGTATTCTATTCTGGTTATTAAGAAATCCCGCACCATCCTGTGGGTAATGGTCTCACAGAACATTTCAACCGAACCTTAATTAATATGCTTGGAACTTTATTGGATGACCAAAAGCAGAATTGGAAAGATTATGCCCCTTACCTTGTTTTCGTTTATAACTGTACTTAACATGTTTCAACTTCTTTTAGTCGACAGCCTAGATTACCCATTGATTTTATATTTGGTACTTATTCTTCTTCTTCTGATATACCTACTTTTTCTAAATATTCTCAAGATTTTCAACAACGGTTTCAAGATGTTTATAATATTGCACCAAAGAATATTCAAAGTACTCAAGAAAAACAGAAATATTATTATGACCTTAAGTCACAAGGAGCTACATGAGATATTGGACATTTTGTATTGGTTCGTAATGTTCAGATACGCGGAAAGAATAAACTCGCAGAGAAATGGGAAGAAGATGCTTATGTTGTTATTGCTCAACCCGATCCTACTATTCTAGTTAACAGTGTAATGACAGACGGTATCTCATTAGCTCGAATTCTTCATAGATATATTTTACTTCCAATCAGTACCGAGGGTATTTCTGTATCTAAATCCTCTTTTAATCCATGTTTAACGTCGGGTAATTCTTTCAATTGTTCATCATTATCAGATGATTCACAAGTTTTAGTGGATGTTGTGCTTCCAGTTCCTGAAGTTAATATTCCAGTTTACTCATGTATCTGTATCCGATATGTATCCAGTGTGTTACCCCGTTGTTTCAGCTATTCCTGTTAATAATGACAGTTTCATTTCTGATACTGTTGATCCCTCCGTTTTGTTTCTAATTTGCATTTTCCCGTTTCCATAAATTATACTGCTAATTCAAATACTACCTGTGTATCAAGATCGTCAATACCTGTGACTATTATTTCATCAACAGTTTTAAGGTCGTGTCATTGTACCAGCTGACAAAGCGTCCAATAACCCAGTGTTTATGTAAACAGTATTATTATGACTGTCTGTTCAAAGAACTTAATTTCGGGAAACCAATTGACAGTGCTTCGTATAAGCGCTCTACTCTAAGTAGGAATGAATTTTTATCCAATCAAAGATATGTACTCACTTCATTTGGTATGCCATGTGGTGATACCTATACAGATCTGCCGCTGCTATATTTGATACCTAAACTACATACAAATCCCTACAAGCAACGTTTTATAGCAGGTTCACCCCGTTGTTCCACAAAGCCACTTTCAAAAGCATTGACATCATACTAACGGCAGTGAAAGAGGGTATTCAAAAATGCTGCGACAAAATATACTCTCGTAGTGGTAAAAATCAGATGTGGATATTAATAAATATTTCCAAAGAATTACTTGATGGTTTGCAATCTAGATCACTTGCTTCAGTCTCATCTTTACAAACGTTTGACTTTTCTACCTTGTACACGAAAATTCCCCATAGTAAATTAAAAGCTCGGCTAAAAGACATTATTCACAGTGTCTCCTCCTCTAAATATGCAAGATATCAATATTTAGTTGTTAATTACAATTCCACATATTTTGTTAAGAAACCATAGTGCATCCAAACATAAATTCATGGCCAGCAAGATAATTCAGATGTTGGATTTTTAAATTGATAATATCTTTGTTGAATTTGGAGGGGAAATTTATCAGCAAGTAGTAGATATCCCCATGGGTACCAACTGTGCACCTTTGCTTGCTGATTTGTTTCTCTATTCATACGAGGCTGAGTACATGCAGGCACTCGTAAAATCAAATAAACGATTAGTTAGACATTTTAATTTCGCTTATCGATATATCGATGATGTTCTATCACTGAATAATTCAAAATTCAGTGATTATATAGAGTTTATATATCCTGATGAGCTCGAAATTAAAAACACTACTGACAGTGAAAATTACGCTTCCTACTTGGATCTGCGTCTCGATTATGACAATTGCCATAAACTAAGTGTTATTGATAGTAACATTCCAAAATCACCAACTTATGGAGTGTTTGTGTCTCAGCTAATTAGTTACGCGAGAGCTTGTTCATTCTATTCTGATTTTTTAAGTAGATCGAGGCATTTGTCATCTAAGCTTCCACTACAGGGATACTTGCAAACTTAACTTATTAAAACCTTTAAAAAGTTTTATGGTCGTCATATCGACTTGATTGGTAAATATAACATGTCAATTTGGACTATTATTCTAGACATATTCAATTGACGGGTACACTATATCCCTGATAATATAGGTCTACTGCGCTGTTAACACTGTTCATCACGTGCATTTTGCATACCGATAGTTCATTGGCCAATCACGCTATTTTACCGAGATTTCGCCTAATAGATTTGATGCAGCTATGGCGGGTGAGGCATGCCAGCAGGGTAAGCTTACTTTTCCGGACACCTGTTACCACTCTTTGTCGTGTATTTTGTACACGGTGAACAGTCCATATGCTGATTACACTATTTTGCAAGATTACACTATTTTGCCTATGTCGTTTTTTTAGGACTTCGAATTTTGTCTAATGGTTTGGATTGTTCGTACTTGGTTTTATTTAATTCAAATAGAGTTGCTACTCCAGTCAAGAATTCTGTTATCCCTATTCCTGTTCACAACGAATAAACGTCCCCCAGATTGGTTTGATTCAGATATTTATAATTTAATGTAGTTTTATTGTAGTTTTATAGGTTATAGTTATTTTTTTCTGAGGTTTTTTGGTGGTCAGTGTCGGGGACGCCACTTCCCCTGGTGAGGGTATAATGTGGTAGTGTATATTTGTATTGATTGTATACTGTGTTTTTGTTGTATTATTGTCTCTTTAATACAATTGTTATTTAGAGTATATTTTGTGTTTGTTGTATTGTCCCTTTAAAGTACATCTTTAAGCTGGTCAGAAGTCTCTTTTTAATAGCATGTCTAAACTCTACCCGCTCTCACTAAAATAACCACATCTCAGCTTCTATTTCAAGTATTTGTATAAGTGTGTATATATTTGCAGCATATTTTCAAATAATCAGCCTTTATTAAAACTCCTATTTCATAGGGTATGTATTGTTTACTTAAAAAGTTCATTGTTATTGTAATAACCGTTTTTCCAGTGTAAACCGTATCAAGCGAAGTATCCACATCCGGTAAGATAATAGGCAGCTCTCTGACTGATTGAAGTTTTTCTGTTATTTTAGAACAAAAGTACACCATGGTTGACTTATTTCGTCTAATTAGTAAAAATAATATAAAATAACATATACCTGACCAGACATAATAATTGTGTAGCAATAATATTTTCTGTGAGCTGATAGTTGAAAAACTTCAATCAGTCAGAGAGCTGCCTATTATCTTACCGGATGTGGATACTTCGCTTGATACGGTTTACACTGAAAGTGGGCGGGGCCTGCCTGTGTGTTTGTCGCCCAAATCGACGGCCATGTTTGTTAAAGAAATTTAAACAAGTATGGCGGTTGTTTTGGGCGTGACTTTTTTTTTATTTAGCTATTTCTGTAGTTTATAATCGGAGTTCAGCTTTAAAGGTAAGGTTGGGACAATAATCCACTTTTCGTATGCCACTGTTCTGCAGGGGTGTTACGTAGGCCAAATCGACTCAAAAATGCAAAAATTGAAGAATTTTTGGTGTCCGACAAACTTTTCGGTCGGAATGGTGCACATTTTCAAAATGGCCGCCAAAATGTGCAAAAATCGTATTTTTAATTGAATATTCCTAAATAATGCAATTTATTTTCATAAGTATAGACCATTAATGTGATTTTCAACGGTTTTAATCTGGTTAGACGTCACACAAAAAATTTCTCTAACTCCGGGAATCCAAAATAGCCACCAAAATCTAAGATGGCGGCAATATATTGCAGGAATTACCGGATATTTACAGAATAACGGTAAACATGTCGTGTAATATATTATTTTATAGGATTTTGCTGATGCTCTTTCGATATAAGTCACTTTTTACTTTCCAGCAGACCTTTCCCTATAAAATACCGGATATTTACAGTGTAACCATAAACACGTCATGTAGTATATCATTTTATAGGTTTTTACTGATGCTCTTTCTATTAACTCATTATTCTAACGACGTTTAGCAGGTAACATGGTTTCAATGTCACAGACTTACCTGTATTCTGGATTAACAACATATTTTATGGAGTTTCTAAGTTCTTTGACAGTGAAATAATTTTAGAATCGGAACCGCCCTATTTCAGACTTGACGCGCCATTTTGACGGATGTAAGGTGCTGTAGTCATTCTCCATTAGCCAATTTCAGATTGTAGCTTAAGAAACTAGCTGCCGTTCTTTTTGTTTCTTCAACGAAGTTATTAAAGTTATAGTATAGTGACTGAACTTCCAGGTATCCAAAGGATTGCAAATTAGAAAATTTTAGCTGTTTCAATTTTCTCTGCTTTAACGCAAACCATTTGCTTATTTTGACAGATTTTATTGAGTTTCTGGGTTCTTGCTTACTTAAATTTTGGAATCGGAATATCAAATTGTCAGACTTGACACACCGTTTTGACGGATAAAAGGGGCTGCCAATTTCAGATAGTAGCAGCCGTTCATTTAGTTTGTTCAGTGAAGTTATTGAAGAGATAGTAACTGGACTTCCCTGTAGTATATATATAATTTTTGCATTTTAGAAAATTTTAGCCGTCTCACTTTTTCTTACTGCTTTAACGCTTACTATATGCTTATTTTGACAGTGGCCAAGAAGTCAGCTTCCAATTTTTTCACACGGTTAACCTCGTCACTACTACTCGCGCGTTTACATTTATTTCTGCGCTCTTTATCACCGAGTTCCGTAAATTTTTCATCCGATAATAGTCCCTTAGTAGAAATTATGCATTTTCCGAAAGCCTTTCCACTTTAGTCATCCCAACTCAGAAACACGATACAATATGTTGTTAATCCAGAATACAGGTAAGTCTGTGGCATTGAAACCATGTTATTTGCGAGGCGTCGTTAGAATAATGAATTTTTAGAAAGAGCATCAGTAAAAACCTATAAAATGATATACTACATGACGTGTTTATTGTTACACTGTAAATATACGGTAATTCCTGCAATATACGGCCACCATATTGGACGTTATAGGGAATGGTCTGCTGGAAAGTAAAAATAGTGACTTATATCGAAAGAGCATCGGTAAAATCCTATAAAATGATATATTACACGACATGTTCACTGTTATTCTGTAAATATCCGGTAATTCCTGCAATATATGGCCGCCATCTTAGATTTTGGCGGCCATTTTGGATTCCCGGAGTTAGTTAAATGCTTCGTGGGACGTCTTACCAGATGAATATCGTTGACAATCCCATTAATGATCTATACTTATGAAACCAAATTGCATTATTAGAAATATTCGCTTAAAAATACGAATTTTGCACATTTTGGCGGCCATTTTGAAAATGTGCCCCATTGCGACCGAACAAATTTAACGGATATTGTCCCAACCCTATAAAGGATTCGGAAAATATAATTGCCTTGTCTGTAAGTAAAATATCAACAAAGCCTTATCGATTTTTCACATTTAAAGATGATAGCGCATCCGGTTTGGGCTACAAACTCTATGTTTTGTGTACGAATCAGTAGTGTCGTAGCTAGTAAAGGAAAAAAAACCAAGGCAATCTGACCTATATTTCGTCGGGTAAATTTGATCCTTAATTTCATCAAGGGGAGATAATTTTGAAAATTTCTAATATTTACCAAGTCGTAGCGGTAAGATCTACTTACATACTTAAATTCATAAAAACCTTGCAACTATTAAAGAAGTTGTCATATGGTTTTAACTTCCGGTACGAAATCACGCGACGAATTTTTGAAATTTAAAAATCCGAAATAGCAGATTTAAAGTAAATGATACAAGGTTCACAAAGAATTTTTTTTAGTAAAATAGGTCAAATAGTCACAAAAGTCCGGCAATGTAGGTCAAATGCATTTGTTCGTAAAATTCCGCGATTTCGGATTCGAAAAACGTTTTGAAAATAAATTTAACCAACAGCCACCACCCATTTTTGGGGGGATAGGTTAAAGTTTCAGAAAGATCCTATTGTTAAGATTCTGAAAAATCCGATTTGTGGACAAAACACCCCAAAAAATTTAAAAAATAATAAAATTAATATTAATAGAAACAATACGCTTACATATATAAATATATGGAATCTTAATAATTAGATTTGCAACTGTCTCATGCAGATATGAAAGCTTTCATTTTATCGTCACGTGTCATCGATTATATCAAGTATCTTAAAAAAAATAACAAGAAAAAATATTAAAATTTGTCAAAAATTCGCAAAGTCACAAGTCTTAAAATAGTTAGAAACATTGCACCCGGGCAAAAAAAGTATTTATGAAAGCCGTAAATTTACTTAAAAAGAAAACGAACGGCAGGTGTCAAGAACAAACGACTTGAACAAATGCAGGTATCACCTTGAAAATTTTAGGGTTTCTAGGTACTAATGTGAAAGGTTTCTCGCCGGAATTAGGTACTATTAGTAACATTGGTTCCAGTCTAGCGCATGCGCGAAGTAAAAACCAGCTTACTCGAAAACAACCTTGTCGGCACGGAAAACATCAAAGTGGTAATTCGAAATTTTAAAATGTTCAAATGCCAAACATTCGACCATGAGCCAGGCTATCCTGTAATGTATTTTTTTCGTTAATAGAAGATAGCTTCTCTAAGCCACGACCAATTGTGTATGATTTCAAGCCCATGAATTTGGATTTTTCACTATTGTTTATTTTAAATTCAAAATGGAGTCCCTCAGCTGACCCGAATCAAAATTCTATTCCCGACAGCATTTCGGCTTTCCTAAAAGGATTCGGAAAATATGATTGCCTTGTCTGTAAGTAAAATGTCAACAAAGTCTTACCGATTTTCACATTTCAAGATGGTTGCACTTCCGGTTTGGGCTACAAACTCATGTTTTGTGTACGAATCAGTAGTGTCGTAGCTAGTACAAAAAAAATGCAAGGCAATCCGACCTATATTTCGTTGATTTTTTTTTTAAATTTTGATCCCTTTTTTCATCAATGACTGTAACATTCAAAGTCAGAGTCGTGCAAGTCTTGGGTTGGACCCACATGGTGATCCCAAGCATCACCCGCATTCCATGCGGTAGCTATTGGTGCGTTTGGGCGTCACATGTAACTGGAAATGTTTCTTCTGTTAGGTTGTATAGTGACTTTTTTTCGTAGTCATTTGCATATTTTTAATATTATGCCCCCAAATCAAATATACCCTACTTTTTTTGAATAGTATATTAAAGAAGTTGTAATTTTGATTTTAACTTCCGTTTCGAAATCACGGTGGCGAATTCCGAAATTCGATAATCTAAAATTGCAGATTTAAAGTAAATGATTCAAGGTACTAAAAGAATTTTGTTTTAGTGAAAAAAGGTCAAATAGTAACAAAGTTACAGCTAAGTCGGTCAAATTCGGTGATTTCGGATTCGAAAAAAGTTTTGAAAATATATTTACCCAACAGCCACCATTCATTTTTGGCGGGATAGGTAAAAGTTTCAGAATGATCCTATGGTTAGATTCTGGGAAATCCGATTTGTGGATAAAACACACACACACAAAATAAGAATAATAATAGCTAGATCTACTAAGCAGATATTAAAGCTTTCATAATCACAGTCAGTTTCTGCCACATGGCATAGGTGATATAAATAAAGAAAAAAATCACTATAATCAGTCAAAATTTGGAGAAGTTAATTCGATTTTTCACTCGTTAACAAGAAATAGTCATCGAGAAAGATGGCCGACTGAGGTGGACACGTAGATAGCCAGAGAGAGTTTTTGTTATTTTATGATTGAAATTAATGTGAAAAATCTTCAATAATCTTTGTGTAGGTGGATATATATAGTATGGTCTTTTTTGACATAATTCTATACCGAAAGTGATATGGATTATTAATTATTGATCAAAAAATACAAGTGTTGTGATTCACGGTGCGACTTCTACTCACGCGAACAAACTCAGGTGAAAACCAGTTGGACGAAGTCAGTGTATAAACCTTTGGTGTTATTTAAACCTCAAGTGTAAATAGAACTTCCAGTGTAGATTTTCAGGATGAAATTATTTTGTGTGAACCTAAATTTATTTCGAATTGGACTAGCTGTGGATATTTAACATACAGACTGTAACTACGAGCTATTTTTGTCTATCTTTCAATCTTCAAAATGGGTGGAAAAGAAAATAGGAGGAAAAAACAGAAAAGGCAGGACAAAGAAAGTACATCAAATAGCATAAATGAGTTTTTAGACAGCATGATGAGGGATGAGGATTCTTTAAAATGTTTGGTTACAGAGCTGTTAAAACGCGAGTCAATAATTAACAAAATTAGTGAAACTTTAATGCCAATAATATCGAATCAACTTCAGAGTGAGATATCAAAGCACGTTAACAGTCAAATTAAGGCCCTAGAAAATCGGATCGATGATCTAGAACAATATTCCAGAAGAACATGTTTAAAGATCACAGGAATTCAGGAATACAGATGATATTGTATTAAAATTAATAAACAAACACATCTTGGTAAATAGAAATAGTTAGCCGATATCAAAGGAAGAAAATAGGACGCACTCACAGAGTAGGACCCAAAGGCACTGACAACGTACGTGACATTATAGTACGTTTTATAAGTTATAGAGATCGCGCATCAGTATATGGCAACAAACGTAATTTCAAACCACACAACCTAGCCAATAATTCAAAAGTATATGTGAATGAAGCTCTGACAAAAAAACGATCACTACTATATAAAAGAACAAGGGAATTATTCAAGCTGACAAAATTAAATATTGCTGGACATATGATGGCCGAATTTATGTTAAGCCACTAACAGGTGACAGAAGTTTTGTCATTAACTCGGAAGAAGATTTGAGTCAGTTCATGCAGTCTGATCCGCATCAATTAATACACAAAACACAGCTCGATCAGCATAGACCACATAATACACCACGCAATGCTACCGGTAATCTCGGGTCGTTAGTTAACACCGCACCCCGTCAACAATCCCTATTTGATGTTGGAATATTGACGTCTACACCCCAAAAACGCAATCAACCCCAATATCAGTTATGAAATTGACACTGACCCAGAAGTTTAATTTGTGTGAAAAATATTAATAAGTTGTTTATCTCAAGCACAACAAGAGCTCATCGAATCATTGTGACTAAAGAACTATGACCATTATTATATAAGTCGTTTATGTTTTATTTTATTACAAAACGTTGCAGTCATTATGAAATTTTATTTGAGAATATTGCATATATATGTCTATATATTTCCGCTCTTTACTGCTCACAAAGACTGTCTCTTTTATAATAAATATATATATATAGTACTATGTAGATTAATGTCAAGTCTTGTATTATATACTTTTAACCTTTTGTTGTACGTTACTTAATATTATTTATAATCCTTTATCATGGATATATATTATTCTAAAAATGTATATATATATGTATCGTAGTTGTAATATTTTGTATACATTATTAATATCTGAAGACGCCCTTAGAAGACAGATAGCTAGCTTATAATTTAATGTATGTCATAATGAAGTAAAGTGGAAGATTTTCTTACCTGGACGTATTTTTTATTTATTAGTGTATATTACAGGATGAAGAGTGGTTTTCACTGAAAGGTAATTAAGATTTAAGAAAACAAAGTAAAACTTATCTATGGCTGGGATTAGAGGAAAAAACATAATGCTATGTAGAAATGTCTAATGCAAAAGACAAATGTCAAAAGACAAAATACTAACTTTCTACATAGCATTATGTTTTTTCCTCTAATCCCTGCCATACTTATCATTGTACAAGCTTATAGCTTTCATTGAACATTTGATACAATCTTATCAGTTCCAGCAAAAAAGGCCTATTTTTCTTGTAATTCATCCCACTGCACACAAATTAAAATAATCAAGAGAATTCTTATTCTAGTCATTTAGTCTACATTGTCATGTTAAATAAAATACCTGTATCTGATCTTTTACTGGATTCTTTGGTAACTTCAGTTTTGCTTGTTAGTGCTATATCAGATGGGCCAGTATTAGTTGTCAGTTCCTCTACATCATCATTGATATCAATATCTTCTTCTTCAAAATTTGTAAAGTCTGTAAATAAATAATTCAGCATATTATTGTGAGCTCTAAATTGCTGTAATCCACCCAATAAAACTGAGTGATTAGGCATTATAGAAATTTTAGCAATGAATCCCTATCAGAGAATCTATATAAAACTTGATGGTATGTAGTGGTTGATTGATATCACTCTCAATAGACCTTACATGATAAGTGACATGCAACATGATCCATTAAACATTATTAAGAAACATCAATAATTAGAAAGTCATTCACTTACATGAAACATCTATATCTTTCAACTTCTTTCCTTTAAATTTATACATATCACCAGCCTCCATAGCCAACATCATTTGGGATACCTACAATAGTTTTTTTTATTATTTTTATATTCCCAACTCCCAACTGTTGCGCCAAAGCTCACAACAAAAGATTGTAAATTCATGATGCACCAAAGCACTGTATAAGCTGAGTCACATTTAAAAACAAGATTAGTTTTTAAAATTCTACCTCATCCAAAATTTCTAGTGCCAATCTGTAACTGGGTTTGTCATCTAAGCATTCTTGTCAGAGAGTCCAAATATTTAATTTTGTACTTTTGAAAGTTATATATATGTATACAGAACACCAACAAAATAATTATTTACCTTCGAAAGCTCAATTGTACTGTTTGACAATCGGTAAAACTCCTTATGGGTTTTTACGTCGTGACCAAGATGGGTCGCTAAAATTTCCACTTCTTTATCCGTCATATCTAAAACCTGAAAATCACAATAAACACTTAATAATTAAACTCTGTCTGAATCCAGTAAGGTATGTCAAATTGGGAATTAAAAATCTTACATTATTCACTGTTTGCAAGTACTCACGAGATCATCGAAACTTTAATTACATCACAACTAATAATTCCACGAGGAAACTCTGATTAAAATCATCTTGTGGTAGTTAAAAACTATTTTTTGCATACCTGTGAAACAGTTGCAGCATATTTGCGGATTGCTCTTGAACTTATTCTTTCGCTGTACTTTATGCCAGGGCATGCTTCTGCTAAATCTTTTATTTCCATATATCCTGACAGTGGAGTATCGCTGTTCATTCGTGAAAGGTGTAAGGATTAGTGCTTCTCACACCTACTGCAGATCTGGAGCTGATCAGCAAATCAATTGCTCTTTTACATTCAAGCGGTATCAAAACAAAGGCATTCACATTTTTCCTGGATTTTCCAGCAGAAATTACCATATCCATTCTGAAAATAAAGCCATCAATGAGATTAATGTATACACAAAATACAATACTATGTTAGGTTGAAAAAACATGTATTTTCATTACCGTAATTAATCAAGATCCCAAAAATTTTTGTTATAAAATTAAATTTAAGACATAAAATCTCCTCATACATTTTATTCACACACTATTTTTCCACATTAAAATGAATAGTCTTGGTACTAACTATATTTGGAGAAAAATGTAGATTCAATATGTGAATGGAGCAGCAAGCAATCAACCACATGGACAGAGAAGTATTTGTCCACATTAAGGGTGTGTAATTGTATAAAAAAAAATATTATTTAAACAGAATACCTACCTTTTCATAAGTAATTTATCAGATTCTGACAATGTTAGGTCTATTTTCCTGTTGGTATCCTCACTCCATCTTGGCCTTCCTTCATAATCTGACATTTTCAATTCAGTTACCTCTGCTCTCCTGCGTTTGTTGAATAGTATAAGCCGTGCCAGGGTCAGTTGTGCTAACCTTGTCCAGTTAGTTTGTTTGGGGGAGCTCTGTAAATTGGAAATAGCTTCCTTGATTTGATCTAGAATGTATAATCTAAGTTTCTGGAGGTCTTCTGTGAGTGGAATTATCTGTAGCTTATTTCTTTTTTCTGAATTTATTTTCTTTGTGAAAAATGAATTGACACGGCAAGCCATTCAGATCCAAATATTTTATGGAAGTTGTTTGCTTCCTGATTTTTAGTTTCATTGTTTTCCCTAAGAGAATCTCCAATTTTAATTTGAATTAAATGACCCAACAGGTTACCAACAAGTCTACCCAATGTTAAGGCTGGTTTACCTTTCTCGGTATGCATGGCCATGGACTTGGTGCACTCAACAACAAGGTCAAAATATTCTGGTTTAAGTAATCCATCTAGTGACAACATTTCAGCAGGTCTTCGTTTCCTAGCCTCTAGGACTAATCTTCCTAAAGTCCTGCCCCCTGGCTTACTCTATTGATATCATGGTTCTTCTGATCTTCTTTGTCTCCTAACGACTCCATCTTTAATTGTAAAAATCTTTTAATAAGTCTATCTCCGGTTACTATGCATTTCACTTCGTCATCATTCATGCGGGTGAATAATTCTTCAAGTTTATTTGTATCTTCTTGAAACAAGGCACTATTTAAAAGATGCCTGCCTCTCCTGGCGTAATTTGACAGCTCATTTTCACCAGTTTCTAAACTTTTAGAATGATACTCTTTCCAAACTAAACAGTTTCTTCTATGGTGCCATAAATTCTTGTTAAGAATGAATTTTTTGCAAAATTCACATGGAATATAATCTTTTGGTTCATGCATATCCTCCTTTAAACTTCTTCGGGCAATGACGATATGTCCTTTCTGATTTTTTATAACTTCAACATTGTGTTTAAAATTCCCCTCATTAGCTAGTATTTCCAAGTCAGCCATACGTCTTTTAGATCGTTTAGGTAAATGTCTTATGCCTCTTACACGCACCTCATCACCATGGACTGTTAATAAATGGCGTGACATTTTGGACCCAATACCTTTTCCACAAAAGGTACAATAATTCATTTTGTCGTAGGTCTGCTGACATCCTTTCTTGATTCCTCTTCGTTTCTGAAACCCAAACGCTTTTTCAGTCAATATGGTAGATTTTCTCGTTCTGTTTAAAGAATCATTTGTATTATTGCTCCCTAAAACTGTCATTATATTGTAATCCTGGCATGAAATTTCATCTGAACAATCACTATCAGACACAACATCAGAATCATTCTTATAGTCAGGATCATTGTGTCATCATCTAGATCAGAAGACATTATTTCAAGGGAATCACTGGTTTTTGTGGCATGGGTTTTAACATAAGCTGTTCGATCAAAAGATTTTCTGACAAGAACATCCTCACATTCAGTAAAAGATATCTGTTCTGCTATATCATCTAGACTATCTTCAGCTGGTTTTAGAACATTAGGAAGTCTTCCTTGGGAATAATTCATTTTGTCGTAGGTCCGCTGACATCCTTTCTTGATTCCTCTTCGTTTCTGAAACCCAAACGCTTTTTCAGTCAATATGGTAGATTTTCTCGTTAGGTTTAAAGAATCATTTGTATTATTGCTCCCTAAAACTGTCATTATATTGTAATCCTGGCATGGAATTTCATCTGAACAATCACTATCAGACACAACATCAGAATCATTCTCATAGTCAGGATCATTGTCGTCATCATCTAGATCAGAAGACATTATTTCAAGAGAATCACTGGTTTTTGTGGCATGGGTTTTAACATAAGCTGTTCGATCAAAAGATTTTCTGACAAGAACATCCTCACATTCAGTAAAAGATATCGGTTCTGCTATATCATCTAGACTATCTTCAGCTGGTTTTAGAACATTAGAAAGTCTTCCTTGGGAAATAAAATCCTGAGTGGTTCCTGTTTCAACTTCCTGAGTGGTTCCAGTCATAACATCCAGAGTTGTCCCAGCAATAACATCTTGAGTTGTTTGACCAAGACCATCCAGAGTGAGTCCAGCAATAACATTCCTAGAAGTTCCAGTCATCTCTTCGATTGTGGTTTCAGCTGTAAAATCTTGATTGGTTCTACTAATAACATCTTGAGCGGTTCTGCAAAGACCATCTAGAGTAGTTCCACCAATAACATCTTGAGCAATAATGCCAACATCTTGAGTAACATCCAGAGTGGTTCCTGTAGTAACGTCCTGAGTTGTGCCACCATTAAGATCTTTAATTGTTCCAGCAGTGACATCTTGAATGGTCCCAGCAATTTACATTCTGAAAGGTTCCAGTCAATTGTGGTTTAAGCTGCAACACCATCAATAGCATCCCGATTGGTTTCAACCAAAACATCCAGAGTTGTCCCACCAATAACATCTGGAATTGTTCCAGCCGACGCATCTTGACCTTTCCCAGCAATAACATCCTGAGTAGTTTCAGTCATACCATCAATTGTGGTTTCAGCTGTTTCAATAACATCTTTAGTGGTTCTGTCAAGACCGTCCCGAGCAAGTCCAGAAGTAACATCTTGAATGGTTTCAACTACGACTTCCTGAGTAGTTTCATTAATAAAATCCTGAGTGGTTTCGATAATAACATCCCGATTTATTCCAGTCATAACATCCAGAGTTGTCCCACCTTTAATATCTTGAGTTGGTCCAGCCATAGCATCTTGTACGGTCTCAGCAGTAACATCCTGAGTTGTTCCACTCAAAACAATTGTGGTTTCAGCTGAAATATTTCCATCAATAATATCCTTACTGGTTCCACTAATAACATCTTGAGTGGTTCCTTGAAGACCATCCCTAGTGAGTCCAGCATTAAATCCCTGCGTGGATCTAACAATAACATCCTGAGTGGTTTGGTCTATAACTTCCTGTGTGGCCTCAGTAATAACATCCGGAGTGGTCTTAATAATAACATCCTTTGTGGTTCTGGCCATAACATCCTGAGTTTTTCCAACAATATCATCCTGAGTGATTCCACAAGTAACATCTGGAGTGGTTCTCACATCATCAATACTTCCACCAATTATTGTTACATTTGGTTCTTTTAATAGGTGTCTAGCCTTCTCAACATCATTTTTAAATTTGGTTAAGTGTTTGCTCTTTGATTTTCTAAGCTTTGCTGAACATTTTTAAAATTACCATTAGTTTTATGTTTTTGCTCATTAAATTATTTTGTACTTAGTATGCAAGTGCTTAGAACACTGGTACTTATCAAAAATATGTGACTGATTTTTACATATTATTTCATTTGGATATTATGAACAGGTGTCATGTAATGTTTAATGTTATAGGTTTGTAAGGTGTAAATCAAAATTTAGGCAAATCAATCAAATATATAATCTTAACATAAAAATAGAAGGGGTAATCTAGAATATACAAAAAATAAAACACAACAATCTGCTATCTGCGATTTGTTGCATTCAACTGAAAATAAATTAGTAATTAAAAATTTAAATAAATAAATAAAATATAACACAACAATCTCCTCTTCAGGATTTGTTACTTTGAACTGCTAACCATTACCTTCTGATTTCAGAATCTGATCATCGTTTCCATGAAAGGGATTTATTTTCTTGTGACTAACCTCTTGACTAATTTAAATATTTAAAAAATAATCCTTAATATTCAACAAAAAATGCCTAAATTTTGAAGTGCAATCTTCTCATTCAATAATACTTTTTTGAAAAAAAAGCACATGCACCAGAAGGAAAAAGCACATGCACCAGAAGGAAAAAGCACATGCACCAGAAGGAATAAGTCTAATACCCCGTTCTCATTACCAAAAAATAAATCAATTTAATTCATTTGCGGCTTAAAATTTAAACCGAATTAAAATTTCGAGCATTCACACGCTTAATTGCTCAACTGGATAACTCCAGTTGTTTTTCTATTTTTAGACGTCGTCTGCTAGTGGAAGTCGTCAGCCATTTTGTTCACGCGAGGTTTCTACCCGGATATGAGTGTAGTGCGCATGTGCACAAATAGTTAATGCGCAACATTTAATCCTGTTACGTTCTCACGGCAAATCTAAACCGATTTAAAAATTTAAACCGATTTTAAACCACCTCCTCATGGGGAGTAAATAAATCCATTTATTTGCTGCGATTTGCGTTCTCACTACCCAAGTTAAACCGATTTTAAGCCGCAAACGACTTAAATCGATTTAAATTTTGGTAATGAGAACGGGGTATTAGTTTGCCTATCTTTCAAGATATTGTTCCTTTTAGCTAATCCAAAATTAGGCATTGTTGTGACCATTAACCTCTAGATAGTTTCATTTAAAAAAAATAAAAAATAAATAAAACAGAAAATCCATTTAAAGATAAGTAATGTCACATTAAACTTTTAAATCTATTTTTCCATTGATTAAAATGATTCAGTCGTAATTAGACATGTACATAATTCAAGACTAGCCTACAACCACACTTAGAATTCAGATGGTATACATTTCCCGTGGAATTGTTTTTCAATTACATTTTTAAATTAAAATATATTTGAAAAATATATTTTATTTAATCAGGACCTTGTATCAGTCACCATTATCATTCATATGTTAATAATCCTTTCTAAATTTTTGGTGAAAACTAATGGAGTTTAAAAAAAGAAACTATGCTGTAACAGTATCTGAATTCTTAGGATATTAACTGAGACTTTCTGATAATATATTATGAATAAACGGATTACGGTGGTTTCATCCCTTTTCCAGTTCATCCCCAGGTGGTTTCATCCCATTCCCATTTCATCCCCAGAGGTTTCATAACCACACACATATGTACGGTATATATCATCCCTTATATATAAAAAACGATTGGAGATATATTTATTATCTTAAACGTAACAACCTTTAACATTTAGTAGCAAATGACCATTTAATTGAAGATATATCTATTACATGGATCTGAAACTTAACAACCTTAAACATTTAGCATCAAATATTCTATTATTTGCCGGAATAGACAAAACCAGTTTTCTTTAGGAGCACTCGAGTTGTAATTTTTTTCATCATATTCCTCCCACAGATTATACAAATCTTAAGTAATTTTGTTGTAATGTGGATTAGTTCGTATCAGATGAAACCATATTCAAAGATCAAAAGATTTGGTGTGAATACTTTACATAAAAACACACTTGCATTAACATTATATTAAGGCTTATAGTAAAGTAAACATTTTACAGAACTTGATTAACACCTTTAATTAGAAGACAAACTCCCCCAATCAGATGACTGATTTACATTACGTATATTATTAGTGGGAATGAAACCACCACGGGATGAAACTTCTGGGGATGAAACCTCTAGGGACGAACTGGTAAAGGGATGAAACCTCTGCATCCCAAATAAACTACTACCACTATTATGAAAGATTTGCAAGATAATATCTCAATAATCCATGGCAACATAAGTATTAATTGATGAATTATACTTACATGTCACATTCCTCAAAAAAATTTATTTGTGCTTTTTTGACATCAGTGCTAGATCTACTCAAAAGTATTCCTGGCCACCAAACCCCCATATCCATTTTAACTAAAACTACTTTGTCCTGCTTAAAAAATAAAGATAAAATTTATGTAAATTGCATGTATTTGACTCGAAATTTTTCTGTTTAAAAAATAGATCTACTTTAGTTTTAAAAAATGGTCCTTATAGGCTATAATAGATCTATATCTATATCAATTTGACAATATGAAATATTATCTAGTACTAGTTATCAGTGATCAAAATTGGAGAAACAAATCAATGAAAATAATCATATAGTATTCTTACCATATCAGAATATTGAATGATTTAATTTTAAGCCAACTCCAACCAACAAATCAATTTTATCAAGATTGACAAGAAAGACCAAACAAAGTCGGCAATACCTGTAAAAAATCTGGAAATCAACAATGACCGCCATCTTGATGAAAAACTATTTCCGACCATACAATCACATTTAATAGTGTGTCATAAAAAAATGGAATCAACTAGATTTGTAGAGAGCCTGCTGGCAGATGTAAAACGAAACAAAATAATTTTTCTGCTAATTTTGATAATCAAGTGCTTTTCCTTGCTTTCTCGACCTCCGTTTTCCTCGCGTTCTCTAGAACTAGTGACAATGGTGGCTGTAAAAATATTTCCAAATAATTAATTGAGCATGCCTTTGCGTTTGCGTGCATGGGAAGCGGGAAGGCGAGAAAGCGAGGAAACAAGCATTTTCAGGAAAAAAGTACAAATACAAACACGAGAACGCGAGGAAAACGGAGGTCGAAAATGCGAGGAAAAGCATCAGGGGCTTGAACACGACAACACGAGGAAATTTTTCCTCGCATTCTCGCCCCCATTTTCTCGCATTCTCGCTCTGTTTTCACTTGTTGTCGTATTCTCGCGTTCTCGTTCCTCACTTTCTCGCCCTCTGAACAAAGGCGAGAACACGAGAAATTGAATGGACGCAACCGGCTTCCATACTTATTAGAGCTGCATTTTTTTAAAAAATGAAGTGTGTTGGATTTTTTTCAAACACTTCTAAAAGATTTTGTATGTATTCGGCTATAAGAAGCAGGAAGAGATAGAGCTTAACAACGATCGTTTAATATTTTTTCTTTTGATCAAAGCACTCCAAGTAGAGCTAGAAAGTCAGTTGTGTTACCGAAACATAATCAAATATAATTGATAAGGTAAAGCCTACCTGAAAAGATAATGTGTGTTAGTTTGAAAAAATAAATTACCATGTTCAACCAAATATATAATTTATGTTTAACTTTAATTATGCTGTCTAAAACTTAAATGGTGATTGACAAGAGAAGAAATACGAAAAAATTCACACCTGTAAAAATTATCTTCTGTTAAATAGAAAGTTCCACGATTCAATAAGTCGTAATAGTTGTATAACTACTTTGTTAAGTTTTAATCCTAGTGTTATCAGAATAAAAGATGTTACTAGCGTGAAAACCAGAAAAAGTGATGAAACTATGTATATAAAAGTCTCGAAATCAACAATGGCCGCCATCTTGGTGAAAAACTATTTCCGACCATACAATCACGTTTAATAGTGTGTCATAAAAAAATGGAATCAACTAGATTTGTAGAGGGTCTGTTGGCAGATGTAAAACGAAACAAAATAATTTTTCTAGTTTTAAAAAGATTGTTTTATATTCAATCAACGAACCTTTTTCCTTTCTATCATATACACGGCACAAAAGTTCAAGATAATTACTGGGTCATGCTGTGGTTTCTGGGTAATGGAAGTCATGTGACTTAAGAGTCAAATTTCATTGGTTAGTTAATATATAAAATATATACACAAGGATGAGAGAGAGTGGAGAAACCTGATTCAGACATGGGAGGTTGGATGGCCCCAATAATAAAAGATACCGATCCAACAATAATGTTTTACATTGTTAGCTATTTTGATTTGAATATTCATGAGGAATGGAAATAACTTGTTACATTATTTGGTCTCATCTGATATTGGGTCTTAGACCCACTATTTAAAAAATGTCCTCTTAATCAGTCAAAGACCCAACAGTTCGAGTATAAATTTGACGAAAGTCCCAGTATTCATACACTTTTAAAACTAGAGAGAGAGAGAATTTAAAAAATGGCAAAAGAAAACTACATATTTTCAGTTAGCGCTTTCACTTGCTCGTCAGACTTTTAATATTACCACTAATCAATAAATAATAGATACATATTATGACGTCATGACTTCATGGTTACAATATGAACAATACATGCAAGGGTGATAACTCAGTACATTTTAAACCGTTAATTAAAAACATATCCTCTCATTTAGAGTTAAGTTTTGGATGGTATTTGTAAATAAAAAATTGTTCTTTGGCCTCTAAGAGGTCGTTATTCTTATTATTGAGCCTATATAATGGAAATATACTAAATTTGCCTGTACCACACACTGCTAGATGTTCACTTAGTGGAATCATCCTGTATTTCGGTTGCAGTATGTGTTGTCTGTGAAGATGTACTCTCAGTCTAAGCATCATTTTAGTCTTCCCTATATGGGTACCCATGCATCCCGGACATGTTATAAGGTATACAACAAAACTTGATTGACAATTCATTGACTGTTTTACATAAAATGTAGTGTCACTAATAACTTTAACAGATGACCCTTCAATGATTACATCGCAAGTTTTACATCTTGGATCATTACATTTTGAAACTACTGGTAATGAGGCGACCGATTCAAAATGTGATGATGTTAATAATCTAGCTAGATTAGACGGCTGTTTTAGACTATTAATTACGTTCATCTTTCTTAGGATTTTATCTATAGTTTGACTATTCTTAAGAATATTGGTGTAATTATCAATAATAGATTTTCCATATTCTTGGGTTGGATTAAACGTAGTAACTAAAGCAACGTCACGTTTATCAGAGATTGCAGGTATTTTTGGTTGTCTTAAAAGATCTTGGTCCAGATCCAATGCTCTTTGATTGGCATTGTCTATTAGCTTTTCTGGATATCTTTGTTTTAGTAAAAATCCCTTTAACTCCTGCAATCTCGGATTTTTCATGTTACAATTTGAAACAATTGTACAAATGCGTCTAGCTAGGTTATATAGGATATTTCTTTTGTATGAGTCGGGTGACAGCATGCTCTTTGATTGGCATTGTCTATTAGCTTTTCTGGATATCTTTGTTTTAGTAAAAATCCCTTTAACTCCTGCAATCTCGGATTTTTCATGTTACAATTTGAAACAATTGTACAAATGCGTCTAGCTAGGTTATATAGGATATTTCTTTTGTATGAGTCGGGTGACAAGAACTGAAATTCAGATATTGATGTGTATCTGTTGGCTTGTAGAAAATATCAGTTTCAATAGAGCCGTTAGGGTGAAGTATTAATTTCACATCGAGAAAATTTAGTGTTGTTTTACTCTGCTCAATTGTGAACTGAATACTGCCATCTAAATTGTTTAACATTTTATGGAGTTCAGAGATGATATCTGAAGACACTTTAAGGACCACAAAACAATCATCCAAAATTCGTTTCCAAGACATCCTTATTAGGTCACTGAAAACATTTCCATAAGTTATTGTCACCCTCTCATACCATATTTTCTCAAGATAACCTAAAGTTAGTGTAGCATAGGTGGGACCAATTTGTGGGTTATTAAAGGAAAATATGTTGTTTGACAGAACAATATCCAGAGCACCGAGAATAAAAGAATTCGAAAAGCGATCTGGTATCAAATCATTATGATTATTTAGCCAATATTCTATAGCTTTTAGACCCAGATCTTTAGTGATATTATTGTATAAATTTAATACATTGAAGCTAATGAGAGTGCTACTCGGTTCTACCTGTTTAGGCAATTGGTGTAAATAATCAATATCGTCACGAAGAAAACTTTTAACGCGAGAACATAACGGTTTTAGAATAATGTCACTGAAGTTGCTGAGTCGCTGGGTACTGCTGTTTGGCCCCCCTACAATTGGTCTGAATTTTAAATCTTCAGGACTCAATACTTGTACAACTTCATCCTCAGAATTCTTGACAGCTTCTTCTATCAATTTGCTCTTATGGACTTTTGGTAAGCCATAAAAAAAAGCTGTAGTTGGTTCAAAAATAACGAGATATTCTTTTTCACCTGTATGTAGTACATTGCTGTTTTTGGTAATGTATTCAACTACCTTTTTCTTCACAGTATCATTTTCTTGGATGCTTGTAGGTCGGTAGTATTCCGCGTGAGGTAACATTTTTACGATGCTCTGTTCATAGAATAAGCTTTCCATAACCACTATAGCATCGCCTTTGTCAGCTTGTTTCACAATGATGTTGGAATTGTTCTTCAATCCGTTTAAAGCCTTTAAATCACCTTTACTCAAATTTTGTTTGTAAGGCATCGGCTGAATATTGTGAGATGCTATAGAAGTTCCAAATTTGTCGAGATCTATATCTTTACCTAGTCTTGGTGTGAAGTTTGATTTGTTTCTGACTAGGCATTCCGATTCCGTTGGATTAGTTTCATTGAGATCTTCATCATCATCGTTATGAAAGTGGTGTTGTAGTCTCAATTTCCTACAGAATTGCGATAGTTCTGATTGTAACGCACAGTAGTCTCTCCGGGGTGTAGGTGTGAATTTTAGTCCCCGTTTGAATAGACTAATTGTACGCTGCAAAGATTAATAACAATAGGCTTTACTTTCGTTGATTCTTGAAACGGCTTCGATTTTTCTGCCGGCCCTGTCCTAAAAAAGATCTCCTATTATCGTTTGTTTCCTCTGTAGTTTCTCGGAAATTTTGTTTAGCACTCCGTGACTTTCGTTGAGGGCTGCATTGTCTTTTACGACGGGTTGTAACTTCCTGCCATTCATTTCTTGGGGGAGGATTTTTTATCTTGGGTTTACGTTTGTCTGCTAAGTCCGGCAAACGTTTTTTTTGTAACATATCTTTTATTGTCGCTTCTAACAATGCATCTATTACGTACTTCCATTACTTCAGGATCTGTGGAGTTGTGCTTATCCGATTGTTTAGTATCGGTAGGTTTGAAGTAGTCTGATCCATACTTCTCAGAGTACTGGTCAAGCCAATTTTTTCGCTTAGCCCAGGCTGAATCTGCCTCATTTTTGTGGAGTAAACAATCGGATTCCAATTGTTTCTTAGTTTCTTCCAAATTCTCTTTGTTTAGCGCATGGTCACAAAATAATTCATGCATGTCTTGATCGATCTGCTGCCATTTTTCTCTGAAATTTATGGCATTGATCTTCATTGCCTCCACTTGGGCTTTGAATTTGTGGATACTATACATACATGTATATATATAGTAAAAGCTTAATAAAGCAGAAAGTACTCGTTACGTTTCGTGTCACCCTTCGCACACGAAACGTAACATCCCGTACAATTTAGCGAGGCGGGTATGTACAATTGTATCGAACGAAGCGTGGAAACAACAAAGACTTGACGAATTGAAGTTATTTCTTATAAAACAAGACTATCCCGTAAAATTGATCGATAATAGATACAGACAGCATTAAAATTAGACCAGGAAACGTTACGAGTCCCAAAGCTGAAGGAGAAAAATGACATCATCATGACTTTAGTGACTACATTCAATCCACACCACAACCGACCAATGAACATCATCGATATAAACAAGCCAATGCTGAATAATTGCCCGAAAATGAAAAAGATTGTTTCGAAAACAAATTTCATTAGCAGCTATAAACAACCAGCAAATCTTCGGAAAATATTGACATTTTCTCGGTTTGATATGAAACAACGGAAATGTCACGCGTATCAAAATGTGGTGATAAACGGTGTGCATTATGTAATGACATCATGGAAGGCTCTACATTCGCCATGCCAAAAAGCCGAGTATTCAGTGTTAAACAAAACATGAACTGCAAAACTAAACATGTTGTTTATTTGTTACGTTGCTCGGGGGCGGTGAAAACTATATTGGCAAAAGCGACCAACAATTGAACCTTAGAATGAATCTGCACAGGTCCCAGATACTCCACCCAGAAAACAGGACAATTCCACTAAATGGCCATCTAGACATATGTGGTAAAAGAAAGTTCAAAGTCGCGCCAATATATAAGTTAAATTTCATAAATGAACAAATATTGGAAGCCAAAGAGAACAAACTGATAGAGTTATTTTCTCCTAAACTGAACCGCCGATTGAAATGAAAATCATTATTATTATAAAATTACCCCTTTGATTAGGGGGGATCACGGTGGCTAAGTCGATAAGGCGCTGGTTCGCTAGCCTGGAGGTCGAGTGTTCGATCCCTGCATTGGCCGAGAAAGTTCATCTCGATTTTCCGACGTGATTTCCACTTGTCAGTGATGCAGAAGGAGGGCCTGACAAAAACAGCTGCCTAGTCGTTCGGATGGGACTAAAAACCGAGGTCCCGTGTACACATTTGAGTGCACGTAAAAGATCCCTTGGCGGTTGGAATTCGATATAAGAGTAGGCCGTAGCGCCGCTGCCCGGGCAAAATTTCCCTCACAGCACACTGTATGGCGTATGCCCGTCTTCAATTAGCTCAGGTTAAGTGCATAACAGTAGGACGTTAAACCCCATTTCATTCATTCATTCATTCATTCATTCCTTCCTTTGATTAGGGAATATTGGAGTTATGTCCCCTATTATGTAACTAAGCGACGTTATTGTCTTTTTTACATAGCCCTGAGACGCCGTAAGGCCGAAAGATCTTGGCAAATATGTAATATATAGTCTTTCCATCCAAGTCTTAGTATTTTTGGTATATAAACCTGAGAGTTGAATTTTGAATCTTTTATATATTAGTGGTAATATTAAAAGTCTGACGAGCAACGTAAGTTGTGAAAGCGCTAACTGAAAATATGTAGTTTTCTTTTGCCATTTTTTAATTTTCTCTCTCTCTCTCTCTCTCTTATATATATATATAAATATATATATATATTATAGTATAAAATATAAAAATAACACCGATTTGCTTCATTTGCTTCTACATGTTTCAATATAATATCATCAGAAAGCCATGGATAATTTAACTTATAACGTTGCAAGGTTACCCTTGTAACGTCACAATAGAGGTACATTGCAACGTTATAAGTTAAATTACCAATGGCTTTCTGATGATATTATATTGAAACATGTAGAAGCAAATGAAGCAAATCGGTGTTATTTTTATATTTTATACTATAATATTTAATACTGTACATTAGAACAACTACTTACTACTACTATCGATTATTAGCACTTTCGCTTATTTTATTAAGCTCTTCAGATAATCTACATTTTGTTAATACAACAATTGTTTTATATTTTTGTGTATTTAATACCTAAGAGTAGTTATCTTTAACTTTTCAAGTTTGTTTATTTTATGTCAGAATTTTATAATTACATAATATTTTTGTCGATCTACTTAGGCCATACAGGCCCTTTATTGCGACGACCCCCATATCGATATCCTAATTAATAGACAACCCATACACCTCGCGCACTAACAATCTTGATAAGCCTACGAAGTATAGGACGTTAAATCCCATTTTATTCAATTCCATTGCTCATATTCCGTAAATAATGACCAGATTATATCAAATCCAGCAAACACTGCGAGAAGTATGTGCTTACGAAAACACTGACTCATCTGGCAATAAGCACGTGCTCGTTACACATAACATCAGTAACGGTAAAATCTCACGTGACTGACCCACTCCACACGCAGACAGTGTGTCAGGCAATCAGGGGCCTGTTTCACGAAATTTTAACTAAGATAAAATCCGATTTTAGTAATTCGATTGGATAGTATTAGATTGATTTTAGCGCTTAGCCAATCAGATTTAAGTATGTACTAAAATTTGGATTTTATCTTAAGTTAAAATTTCGTGAAACAGGCCCCAGTACAGTAACAGCATCATACTGTACTTGTATTATAGAATGTATATACGTTTCTGTGTTCAATTATTTCTTTTATTTACTTCATTGTGTTATTAATATGTATTATTATATTAGATTATTTAGAAATTGTATAGTTATTGATAATGTTTGTATAACTGTTTTCATATGTGATGTTTATAACGATGGTTCTCTAGATATTAATATTGTATCACTAAAGACTAAACAAAAAAGATGTATACACACTGTTTTTAACTATATCTTTAAACTTTTAAGGCTTTGTAATTTATATAATATATGCATACTCGTTATCTTATTACTCTGTGGTGATATTGAACAAAATCGGGGTCCTAATCAAAAAAATAATTATTTATCCATTGTGCATCTGATTGTAAGGAGTATCCGGGGTAAGATTGACTTGATCTCTTCGGAGTTAGATAGTTATGATATTCTCTCAATATCTGAAATTTGGTTAAAAACAGATATCCCTGATAGTTTAGTCTCCTTTCCATCCTACCAAGTACCAATAAGGAAAGATCGCACAACTAACAAGGGTGGTGGTGTAGCAGTTTATGTTAGAAATACATTGAAATATAAGGGACGCCTTGACTTGGAAGTTGACAATAGAGAGTGTATTTGGATAGAAATTCACACTAAAAACAATACATTTTTATTAGGTACATTTTATAGGTCTCCCAGTATAGACCGGGAGCCCAGAGGGTCGAACCTAGACGAACGAGGTACCAATATCTAACCATAAAGTCATCTATATACTAACCTGGGATATACAGAAATGGGCGTCTGCCGGGGTCCAGTTCATGGGTGTGGCCTTGGCGTCCCATAGAATGACCCCCAAAATGGGTTAAACTCATACATTCGAGGTACCGGTCGAAACCAATTTTAAATGAAAGAGTACATCTCGCGGAGTACTAAATTGCTCATAACAGACGATTTTGACCCTGGGATGGCACAAACTGACACCCTAAGTATGGACCCAGGGGCTTTAAAAAAAGGGCTGTATTCATACATTCGAGGTACCAGTTGAAAATAATTTTAAATGAAAGTGTATATCCCATAGAGTACGAAATTGTCCATAACAGACGATTGGGCCCCTGGGATGGCCCAGACTGACACCCCAAAGCCGAGGTTGGGTGGGGTGGGGGAAAATGAGTTATACTCATACATTCGAGGTACTGGTCAAAACCAATTTTAAATGAAAGAGTATATCTTACTGAGTACGAAAATGCCCATAACAGACGATTAGGCCCCTGGGATGGCCCAGACTGACACCCCAAAGCCGAGGTTGGGTGGGGTGGGGGAAATGAGTTATACTCATACATTCGAGGTACCGGTCAAAACCAATTTTAAATGAAAGTGTACATCTCACTGAGTACGAAAATGCCCGTAACAGACGGTTATCTTCTCATTAGTTAAGACATTTGTCTTACCAGGAATAACAAAGCATCAGTTCGTTTTTACATTTTATATATCAAGCACTGGTTACATATTAAAATACAAGCATAGATTACAATAAAGTCATTCTTTCAATTCCATTCCAGCAAGTCTGCTGATAGACATTGCTACATCTTCTTCCTTCGGAATCCAGCAGCTGTCTGACTTATACCCAGAGATATGATAGCTTTGTAGCTTTGGGTTTGGACCTTCAATTATCTAATTGGTCAAATATGACCTTTTAATGGTTGGTTAATTATCGTAATGGGGTCGAAAACCACCCTTATATAGGCAGTGGAAACTTTAACACCAGAAGTGTCACGCGTGTTATTTTGTTATTAACCCAGAATTAAATGTTTACCAAATTATAACTCTTTTTATATGAAATCCGTCACTCATTTTTTGAGTGCATGAGATCTGACTTCGATAGAATGTGTGAATCCAATAATAAGATACGATATAATGTTATTAATAATTTAAAGAGCAAAAATTATACCAATAGTCTTACAATGGTTAATCAAGCCAAATACGATATATACTGCACCTACATTCATATTCAAGGCGGGAAATTGTTTCAAAACTTGCCATTTGAACCTTTTTGAAAACCTAATGAGAGGGACCAGAATCATCTGTTACGGACCATTTCGTGCTAAGTGGGGTGTACTCTTTCATTTAAAATTAATATCAACTGGTACCTTAGAAGTATGAATATAACCTCTTTTTCAAGCCTATGAGCAATTTCTCACTCAGTGAGGCGTAGTCTTTCATTTAAAATTGGTTTTGACCGTTACCTAGAATATATGTGTTAAACCCATGTTTGGCCCCTTGGCTTTGGGGTGTCAGTTTGAGCCATTCCAGGGACATAATCGTCTGTTTTGGACAATTTCGTACTCAGCGGGATATACTCTTTCATTTAAAATTAATTTCAACTGGTACCTCGAATGTATGAATATAACTCTTTTTTAAGCCCCGGGGTTCATATTTAGGGTGTCAGTCTGAGCTGACCCAGGGTTGAAATCGTCTGTTATGGGCATTTTCGTACTCAGTGAGATGTACTCTTTCATTTAAAATTGGTTTTGACCGGTACCTCGAATGTATGAGTATAACCCATTTCCCCCCACCCCACCCAACCTCGGCTTTGGGGTGTCAGTCTGGGCAATCCCAGGGGCCTAATCGTCTGTTATGGACATTTTCGTACTCAGTAAGATGCACTCTTTCATTTAAAATTAGTTTTGACCGGTACCTCGAATGTATGAGTATAACTCATTTTTCCCCACCCCACCCAACCTCGGCTTTGGGGTGTCAGTCTGGGCCATCCCAGGGGCCTAAGCGTCTGTTATGGACAATTTCGTACTCAATGGGATATACACTTTCATTTAAAATTATTTTCAACTGGTACCTCGAATGTATGAATACAGCCCTTTTTTAAGGCCCCTGGGTCCATACTTTGGGTGTCAGTTAGGGCCATCCCAGGGCCAAAATCGTCTGTTATAAGCAATTTAGTACTCCGTGAGATGTACTCTTTCATTTAAAATTGGTTTCGATCGGTACCTCGAATGTATGAGTTAAACCCATTTTGGGGGTCATTCTAGGGGACGCCAAGGCCACACCCATGAACTGGACCCCGGCAGACGCCCATTTCTGTATATCCCAGGTTAGTATGTAGATGCCTATATGGTCAGATATTGGTACCTCGTTCGTCTAGGTTAGACCCTCTGGGCTCCTGGTCTAGTAGTTCTTCTCAGGTAAATTATTCTTTTTTAAATTCTATTAGTTTGGCTTTATTAGATGATATAACGAGCGCGGTAGAAATTCATTACTTGATTTAATTTTAACGAATTGCCCGAATTTTGTTAAGACAACCGGTTGTTTAGATAATTTTTGTAGCGATCACTGCCCTGTGTATTGTCAACTTTCATTTCATTCCCAGCCAAAACACAGTTATAATCGACTAATATGGGACTATGCAAAAATGGATATAGAAGGATTGAGACATGACGTAACAAATACCGACTGGACCGTAACCACTGCAAGCGACACTATTGACGAAGCATGCTTCAAATTTACAAACAAGTTGATTAACATTGCAAAAAAAAAATACCCCTATTAAGAATGTGACTATTAGACCTCGAGATAAACCCTGGATGAATAATGAAATTAGAAAAATGAGTAAACTGAAGAACAAAATTCACAGAAAAGCAAAAAATTCGGATTCATCAGAGCATTGGAATGCATTTCGGAAAATAAGAAATAATTACATTTGTTTACTAAGAAATTGTAAACGTAACTATTACGAAAAAATAGATCTAAACATAAACAACGATTTAAATTTTGGCTCTAAATCATGGTGGAAACTTGTCAACTTGTTTGTAAAAGAAAATGGATCACCACATCACACTATCCCACCACTCAACACTAACAACAACAACAACACGGCTTTTACACCACGGGACAAAGCAGAGGCGTTGAACACAATTTTTATAAACCAGACCGAATTGAACGATACTAATCACCCTCTGCCTTGTCCTAGTCACAAAGAGAAATCAATTAACGAACTGACATTACACCCAAAGGAAGTTAAAGATATGCTTAATTGTATGTAGTAGTTATTAAGGTGCTAATAAGCCACTAACATCACATTTCTATCGAGTATTTTGAAGCGATATGTAAAAGATAGTATTTATTATCGAGTCGTTTCAACCGAAAAGTGACAAATGTTATTTTATTTATCCCTTTCTGAGCCTCACGTTACATTTCATGGTAGAATGATTTCGCAGTCGAGAGACGAGCTGAGTAGTATTTACACGTGCGTCTAGCTATACCCTGGGCGTAAAACAATCACGTGTTTGTTTAGACCACATCGTAGAAGACCGCAATATTATTAATATTATTATTAAATGTAGTGTGAAGGAAATGCGAAACGTGGGTCATTCCTGGTGAAAGTATATATCAACGAATTATTTGTAATAAAATAGATGTCTTTCTAGGCGTTTTTGTTTTTATCCTGCTTATTTTAAATGTCTGTGAAGTGTCCAGCAAGAGAACTGCGCCTTTTATCATCACAATTACAATAATTATTCAGTGTTCTCATTTATATGTTTTGCATATTAATATAAATCAAACCAAATTATGGAATAGGTGCCAATTGACATGTATAATAATTGATTTGTGTAATATGATGTTTAGTTAATTTAATGTCATTGTATATATTTTTGAACTGCCAGTTTGTTCCACCCTGTTTGTTTTGTTACTGTGATTTTGACTAGTTGTTTCATGTAATTGTTGCATTGTATAGAGCCATAGCTATCATTGCTATTTGGGCCGGACTAAACGTCCGCTACTTATTGCTTGAATGGTATCTTAAACAGTGTAGAAGTGTTCGTTTGTCGGGAATGAACAGTACTTTTTTTTAAAAAAGTGTACTGTTCATTTCTGATACACGGATACTTTTAAGCCTGTATTGGAAATAAACAGGCCAGTTTTATCAAAGGTTGCCAATGGCAACGAGGTAGAAGTGGGATGTAATGATATATCAAAGTCTTCTGGTCCCGATAATATTAGTGGTAAATTACTTAAATCAATTGCTGAAGAAATTTCTATTCCACTTTGTTCTCCTTTTAATCTTTCGCTAAATACTAGATCTTTTTCCCAAAATTGGAAACATGCGAACGTTTTGGCTCTCCATAAAAAAGGCAGTAAATCTGATTGTTCGAACTATAGACCGGTCTCATTGTTAAGTTTAGTCTCTAAAATTTTTGAAAAATGCATACACAAGCATATTTTTAACTTCCTGCGCGACAATTCACTACTAACAAAATTCCAAAGTGGTTTTATAAAAGGAGACTCAACTATAAATCAACTTACAGACATAAACCATTTTTTTTCAAAAGCGATAGATGACAGGCACTATGTGAGAATTGTGTTCTGTGACATCAGCAAGGCTTTCGATAAGGTCTGACATGCCGGTCTCTGTCGAAAGCTGGACGCTGTTGGTATTACATGAGGCTTATTGGAGTGGCTTCAATGCTATTTAACTAATAGAACACAGTGTGTCGTTGTCGAAAATGCCTCCTCTGGTACCTCAGTTGTCAAGGCTGGGGTTCCACAGGGCTCAGTTCTCGGTCCTTTACTTTTTCTAATCTACATAAATGATATTGTTGGGAAATTCCAGTCAAATATAAAATTATTCGCGGATGATACATCTTTATATATGCTGATTAAAGATCCTACAGAAGGTGCTCAAATTTTAAATTCAGATGTTGAGAGAATATACACATGGGCTAAAACATGGCTAGTTTCCTTTAATCCTGAAAAAACTGAAACATTAACCATATCAACCACATCTAAGCACGACTCGATTCCTCTTTGTATGAACACGGTTTAAATAAATGAAGTATCTCACCACAAACATTTGGGGCTCATTTTTCAAAACAATCTTAAATGGAACATACATATAGAAAATCTTTGTAATAAAGTGTCAAAATTTATTAACTGCTTAAGATCACTCAAGTACCGGCTAGGACGGAAATCACTTAAAACAATATATACTTCCTATATTTTACCACATTTTGACTATGCTGACATTATCTAGGATGGGTGCACTGATTACTTAGCTAACCAGTTAGAACAATTACAATTAGATGCTTTACGCACAATATGTGGCGCTGTGAAGGGAACTAGCCATGATTTGCTATATAAAGAAGTTGGTATTTTGCCTTTAAAACAACGTCGCGAAAGACATAAGTTGATATATTTATATAAAATAATAAACCACTTAGCCCCTGATTACCTTTATGACAATCTAAATAAAAAACAAAGTAAATATTCATTAAGAAATGATAAAAACCTACCATACTATTTTTGTAAAACTAATCTATTTTATAATTCTTTCTTTCCTTCAACTACACGACTTTGGAACAATTTTTTCAATACGTAATTCAGATACGTTATTCATTTTTAAACAAAAACTCGCAATGCATGATCACTTGGTACCTCCGTATTACCATATTGGTATAAGAAAAGTTCAAATCATCCATTCAAGACTTCGTTTATCAAACAGTGATCTAAATGGACATGCATTTTTAAGACACATAACTGACTCTCCAACCTGCCGATGTGGACACGATTTTGAAGATCCTTATCACTTTCTGCTGATATGTCCCTTATATTCAGAAGCACGAAATACAACCATACACGCATTAACAACAGAATACATCAACACAAAATTTTTATTGCATGGTTCTACGGATATTTCACTTGACCAAAATATACTAATATTTTCCGAAGTGCAAAACTTTATAGAATTAAGTAATAGATTTTAAGTACTGTAATCGTCATTTATCATTACCATCATTTGATTCTGTTTAAATATTTACATCCTTTCAGGCCTTAAATCAAAGATTATTTATTATGTATATCAAACAACCGTTTTATTTGAAAATAGTATGGTATACTTTTAGAATTGTATAAATTAATAACATAATATGAATAATTTCGACTATAGACATGTGTTTAAGTAAAAAAATTGTAATTGTATTTATATCCTTACAGGCCTTAAACCAAGATTAGTTATAATGTATATCAAATAAGCATTTTATTTGAATATATTATTGTATAATTTCAGAAGTGTATTAATTAATAACACAATATAAATAGTTTCGACTATATACATGTATTTAAGTAAACCAATTGTAATTATATTGTTTTCTTAAAGGGAGAGGGGTGATATAGGCCTAGCCTGTTCCCAAATCCTATTCTTATTGAATGAAATATAGTTTAAAAAAAAATAGTCATCTAGCTGCATCCCACCAGCTATGCTAAGAAATGCAGGAAATTGTCAAACAAGTAAATTGTGTTGTGGGATTATCTTTTGGCAAATTATATAACCCTATATTGCATGGCTTTAATTCGTACCATATAAAAAAAGCTTTCATATTCATCGTCACGTGTCATCGATTATATCAAGTATCTTAAAGGAAATAACAAGACAATTGACTTAAATTGCCTTAAAAAAAAACGAACGGCAGGTGCCACGAACAAAGGAGTTGAACAAATGCAGATTTCACCTTGAAAATTTCAGGGTACCTAGGTACTAACGTGAAAAGTTCCTCGCCGGAATTTGGTACTCATGATACATTTTGATCCAGCGTAGCGCATGCGCGAAGTCAAAACCAGCGAAGTCGAAAACAACCTTGTCGACACGGAAAACATCATAGGGGTAATTCGAATTTTTAAAAAACTCAAATACCAAACATTCGACCACGAGCCAGGCAACCCTATAATGTATTTTTTTGTTAATATAAGATAGATTCTCTTAGCTAATTGTATATGTTTTTTTAGCCCATTAATGTTCATTTTCAATTAAAAACGGCGTCCATCAGTTGACCTAAATCAAAATTCTATTCCCAACTGTTTTTAGGTATTCCTTAAAGGATTCAGAAAATATAATTCCCTTGTCTGTAAATAAAATATCAAAACAGCCTTAGGGATTTTTCACTTTTCAAGTAGGTGACACTTCCGGTTTGGGCTACAAACTCCATTTTTTGTGTACGAATCAGTAGTGTCGTAGCTTGTACAAAATAATCAAGGCAATCTGACCTATATTTCGTAATTTTTTTTGGAAAACTTTGATCCTTAATTTCTCTAAGGAGAGATAATTTAGAAAATTGTTAAGTCGCATAAGTGAGACCTACTTACATACTAAATTTCATGAAAATCGTGAAACTATTAAAGAAGTTGGTCTCACTTTTGTTCATTTTCAATTCAATATGGCGTCCATCATTTGCCAGAAATCAAAATTCTATTCCCAACAGTTTTTTCCGATTTCCCTAAAGGATTCGGAAAATATAAAATAAAGCCTTAGGGATTTTTCACATTTTTTAAAGAAGGTGACACTTCCGGTTTGGGCTAAAACTCCATTTTTGTGTGTACGAATCAGTAGTGTTGTAGCTTGTATACAAAAAAATCAAAGCAATTTGACCTATATTTCGTAAATTTCTTTGAATACTTTGATCCTTAATTTCTCCAATGAGAGATAATTTAAAAAATTGTTAAGGTAATTTTTGAAGTAGCATAAGTGAGACCTACTTACATTTTAAATTTTATGAAAATCGTGAAACTATTGAAGAAGTTGGTCTCACTTTTGTTCATTTTCAATTCAATATGGCGTCCATCATTTGCCACAAATCAAAATTCTATTCCCATCAGTTTTTTCGCTTTCCTTAAAGGATTCGGAAAATATAAAATAAACTCCATTTTTGTGTACGAATCAGTAGTGTCGTAGGTAGTACAAAAAAAAAAATCCAGGCAATCTGACCTTTATTTCGTAGATTTGTTTGAAAAATTTGATTCTTAATATCACGAAGGGGGGATAATTTAGAAAATTTCTAGTGATATTTGTCAAGTCGTATCGATAAGATCTACTTACATACCTAATTTCATAAAAATCGTGCAACTATTAAAGAAGTTGTCATTTTGATTTTAACTTCCGGTTCGAAATCACGCGACGAATTTTCGAAATTCGAAAATCCGAAATTGCAGAGTTGAAGTAAGTCATTTAAGGTACACAAAGAATTTTTTAAAAGTAAAATAGGTCAAATAGTCACAAAGTTACAGCAATGGAGGTCAAATGCATTTGTTCGCAAAATTCGGTGATTTCGGATGTGTTAAACGCTTTGAAAATATATTTAAACAACAGCCACCACCCATTTTTGGGGGGATAGGTAAAAGTTTCAGAAAGATCCTATGGTTAGATTCTGAGAAATCCGATTTGTGGATAAATCACAAAAAAATAATAATAATAATAATCTTAACAGAAACAATAAGCTTTCATATATAAATATATGAAAGCTTAACTAGATCTGCAAAGCAGATATCAAAGCTTATATATTACATGCAAAATGGGTTATTAGGATCTACTGAAACGATCAGGAAAAATGTCATCAGGTATCTAAAAAAATATACTTACCTTATAAACAAGATGGGAAAAATACAAAACAAAATTTAATCGGGTCGAAATCGGAGTAAGGCACAGAGTCAGGGGTGGTAATGGGCGTATTGTTCCCAAATTTGATGTTTTTTGGACAATCGGTACTGGTGTCGTGGCGAAATTCCACTTTTTTCGCCCTTGCAGAAGACGTAAATGGCGGAAAAGCGAACGGCAGGAACCGTGTCAAGAACAAAAGACCTGAACGAATGCTGTAAGGCCTTAAAGGAGAAAACTTACGCAAAAAGTTCTTTTAATATGAAAAATAACGTTAATATTACAATATTTTTGACCCTGCGAAATTCTAAAAGCCACTCTAAATATTTTCACGAAGGAAAAATATACCAAAAAACAATCAATTGACGTTTATGCATATCTGTAGCCTCGTTTTGAGTTTTGCCGTGAATGACGTAATAGTCGATCGACTTTGTGAATTTCCCTATAGGAGGCTATTGAAACTGATTTGACTAACTGGATGCATAAACATAGACAATTGCGTTGCTTGGGGATATACTAATAACACCAACAATAAATCGGGAAGCGCGTGTCATTTTTTACAAAAAAATTCCAAGCGAGACAACACGAAGAAAAGGTCTGAGTCGGAACATAGCGATCAACGAGGCGATATCAACAAAACATGTTTCTCCTTCAAATTCTTGTTCGGAGAATTTCGAGTTATATGAACGTGACCAGTGCAATTTTAATAACTTTATTATGTCGATAAAGATAAAACAGTTAGTTTATCTTTCTGTTAAAACTCTGTGCATTCTATGGCGAAACCGGCATGCTTTCAAAATCTATCAATGGAAACCTCTGATGTAACCATAGCAACGAAATGTAAACACCACTAGAGTGGTAGCCTAAATACTATTGTTAATTACTATCCCCCTTTCGAAGCGTCTTCCTAAGGCCTATTTCGATGATTTTGCAGTTGATCATAAATAGTACTAAATCATGTAAGAAGTTTGTCCGATGTAACTTGGTAAATGAGCGTGATGCTACTTTTTGATCAGCGTGAGCGTAGGCCCTACTACTGGACCATGGTCCTATCACGATGTGATGTGACCCATATTTAGCGACGCTCTCGTATCTAGCATGTTCATATATAATACCATAATTATTAGTTTTTATCTGATATATTTATTCCGATGAAGTGTGAACACTAATAAGGCCGCAATAAAGCCGAAAGTCATCGCGAATCGAAGGACTGAGTGATAGGCTAGTGATAGGAAGGATAAGACAAGTGAAGGTGTGTCTACGCGCTGTTTTTAATTTCTCGTGCCCATTATTGTAGAATGTTCCCAACCATCATCGTCACCGTTGTTCCTCGCATTTCTAGCATTTCTAACTCGCAAGTACTGATAGAGAAGAACACTCCGGGCGAAATCAATGTCTGACAAGCTGTCATTTCCTGCTAATTCCCTATTGAAATATACATCGACTGCTAAACATAGTTCGACTTTGACGTCATGTCACGTGAAATAGTTTCAGCTCATTAATTGTCCGATGTTTCCGTAATTGTGGAAATCCGAGAGTACTAAAACTTTTTAAAAAAATTAAAAAATTCTGTAATGTGTTACATACTGATCTAAGTAAATGATTAAATTAAACTTTTACTTTAGCATTCTCCTTTAATTTTTTGAGGGTACCAAGGTGAACAGTTCCTCGCCGGAATTTAAAAGTCATGGTACCTTTGGTTCCAGCGTGGCGCATGCGCGATGTAAAAGGAATTTTTTGTCCATTTTGTAATTTTGGGTTTATTTCGGAGTTGTTTGGTATATGACGGTGGATCTAAGATGGCGGCCATAATACAATATAAAACGCATTAAAGAATGAACATATTGCCGTACGGGGTTAAATTGCACTGGCCAGGCAACCTTCAAATTTGTACAGATTTAATCTTGGGACTCTAGCTATCACATATTAAAAATAGAAGAGTGTGAGATTCAAAGAACGTTGACAATAAATTCAAAGCCCACCCCACCCATCAAAGTTGTTTTGCTTAAAAAAAAATCGTATTTTATCGGGGGGCTTTATTCTTGATATCTGAGCAATTGTAACACTATCGTAGTGATTAACAGAAGATCTCAGTCTATCAAAAATATAGGATTTATTTACAACAGGAACACATCTACATAATACAGCATGAACTAATCTACAACTAAACTTCTATATGAACTAGTCTTGTACAGGAACACCTCTAACAATATAACATTTAATCTACTATTTTGCCCCTCGGGTGAGGCCATACACTCGTCCAAGCATTCTCCTTTAAATTTTTCCAGGGTACCCAGGTGAACAGTTCCTCGTCGGAATTTAATAGTCATGGTACCCTTGGTTCCAGCGTGGCGCATGCGCGGAGTAAAGGGAAATTTTTGTCCATTTTGTGATTTTGGGTTTATTTCGGAGTTGTTTGGTATATGACGGTGGATCTAAGATGGCGGTCATAATACAATATAAAACGCATTGAAAAATGAACAAATTTCCGTACGGGGTTAAATTGCACTGGCCAGACAACCTTCAAATTTGTACAGATTGAACCTTGGGACTCTAGCTATCACATATTAAAAATAGAAGAGTGTGAGATTTAAAGAACGTTGACAATAAATTCAAAACCCACCCCCACCCATCAAAGTTGTTTTGCTTTAAAAAAAATCTTATTTTATCGGGTTTTTTATTCTTGATATCTGAGCAATTGTAACACTATCGTAGTGATTAACAGAAGATCTCAGTTTAGTAAAAATAAAGGATTTATTTACAAAAGGAAAACATCTACATAATACAGCATGAACTAATCTACAACTAAACTTCTATATGAACTAGTCTTGTACAGGAACACCCCTAACAATATAACATTTAATCTACTATTCTGCCCCTCTGTCGAGGCAGCGGCTGGACTCGGGTGAGTCCACACACTCCTCCAAGCCTTTCTCTTCTCCCCGGGCTCCTCGCTTACTAACTGTCAGGGAATTCCTCAATATATACCCTTTACGCACATGGTCATATCTGCAATTGTCTCTTTTATCTCGTCACGGCATGTGTATAATGCCTTGGAGTCGTTTGGATCTTGTACACAGAACATATTGAATAAATTAGATGTTTAATAAATCGTGCCTCGAGGGCAGTTTATACAAAGGTGAACGTCAAAATCGTGTATAATAATAATAATAATCCTATATTTATATAGCATATAGCGCGATAATACTAAAACTAAAGTTTCTATTGCGCTTTTCAAGTTTTCTCAATTGAACTACGGAAACGCTTCTGTAAACAGGAACGTCTTTAGCTGAGATTTAAATGCATCTAGGGACTCAATGGTTCTAATGTTGTAAGAAAGATCTTTTTGCTTTTTCAAGATTCACTGATGGTTGATACAGAAATTGTTTATCTGTGGATCTAAGGGTTCTTGTGGATTTACATGGGGTAATCAGATCTTTGATATATTTTGGTGATTGGTCATGTAACGCCTTGGAAGTCAACAGTAATATTTTGAACTTGATTCGTTGTTGAACTGGGAGCCAATGTAGGTTTTCCAGAATAGGAGTGATGTGGTCTGATTTTTTTGTACTTGTCAAAACTCTGGCGGCAGCATTTTGAATTCGTTTAAGATGTTGAATTTGATAAAAATAAGGCATTGTGGTAATCTAATTTATTTGTAATGAATGAATGAATGAGGAGTTCTGTTCTATCAGCATTTAGATATTTCTTTATTTTGTTAATTCTGTGAAGATGGAAATACGAAGAGGAGCAGACAGATTTGATGTGGGAGCTAAAGGACATTGTAGAATCTAGAACTGCACCGATAGTTTTGGCTTCTGTAGATTGAGCAAGACTTTCGTGTTGGAATTTAAGAGATGATATTGATAATCTACTAAGTTGTTGTTTTGTTCCAATTACCAGATACTCAGTTTTTTCAGGATTTAGTTTCAGAAAGTGTGATGTCATCCATAACCTGATTTCTTCCAGACAGTTTTCAATATTACTTAAAGCTCAATTAGAGGATTGTTGACTGAAGGAAGCATATATCTGTTTATCATCAGCATACAAGTGAATATTAAGACCAAACTTTTCAGCAATTTTAGTTAATGGTCGGGTGAAAATAATGAACAGCACAGGACCTAGAACTGACCCTTGGGGCACACCACACATCATTGGGACCTTAACAGATTTCACGTTATCGATCTTGACACACTGTTGTCTGTTCTCTAGGTATGCTCGGAACCAGCTTAAAACAGTGCCTTGAACCCCTATTTCTTCCTGCAGAGCTTGGTGAAGGTCTTCGACATCAAGAGTATCAAAGGCAGCCGAAAGGTCCAAAAGTATCAGCTAAATACATTTTTGATCATCAATAGTTTGGTATATATCATTAGTTATTTTGATTAAAGCTGTCTCGGTGCTGTGAAAACGTTTGTATGCAGACTGTAAGATGTTTGTTAGGTTGTTCGATTCCATGTGTTTTGGCAGTTCATCAAGTACACATTTCTCTATTAGTTTTGAAAGGTAGCTGAGCTTACTGACGGGCCTGATATTCTTCATCATGTCACGATCAAGGTTCTGTTTCTTGAGAAGTGGTCGAATGAGGGCGTTGCCCAGTTCTTAAGGGAACACTCCCTCTTGTAAGGAACTATTAACAATGCCACAGTGTATTGTGTTTTGTATTTTGACAGTGTATTGTCAAATCTAGCAGAGTTCATTAAGTTCTATGCACATAAATCATAACTGATATCGCTGTGTTACACAATTTCTTCTTTTAATATGAGATAAATATCATCGGGCGCAGCCAACCACTAGAAACTCCAGAGATTTGGACCACTGGAACGATGCCTCAGCAGTCAAAAAAGGTCAAAATAGACGATTTCAGTTTCTAGTTTCCCAATCATCGTTGCGGTGATAGACGTATTGTGTCCAAATGTCATGGTTTTCGGACAATCGGTGTCGGTTTCGCGGTGAAATTCCACTTTTTTCCCCTTATGGAAGTCGTAAATTGACGAACAGCAGGTGCCAAAAACAAACGACTTGAACAAATGCAGGTATCACCTTGAAAATTTCAGGGTACTTAGGTACCAACGTGATAAGTTCCTCGCCGGAATTTGTTGCTCATGGTATCTTTGGTTCTAGCGTAGCGTATGAGCAAAATCACGACGCAAGGTAGGTGCCACGAACAAACTACTTGAACTAACGTAAAAAGTTCCTCGCCGGAATTTGGTATTCATGGTACCTTTGGTTCCAGCGTTGCGCTTGCGCTAAATCAAAACCAGCTAACTCGAAAACAAACCTTGTCGGCACGGAAAACATCAAAGGGGTAATTCTAATTTTTAAAATATACAAATGCCAAACATTTTACCATGAGCCAGGCTATCCTGTTATGTATTATTTTTGTTATTAGAAGATAGATTCTCTAAGCCACGACCAATTGTGTATGTTTTCAAGCCCATGAATGAGGATTTTTCACTATTGTTCATTTTCAATTCAAAATGGCGTCCATCAGTTTACCTAAATCAAATTCTATTCCCAGCAGTTTTTCGGCTTTCTTAAAAGGATTCGGAAAATGTAATTGCCTTGTCTGTAATGAAAATATCAACAAAGCCTTATCGATTTTCCCATTTCAGAATGGTTAAACTTCCGGTTTGGGCTGAAAACTCCATTTTTTGGGTACGAATTAGTAGTGTCCTAGCTAGAAAAGAAAAAAAATCAAGGCAATGCGACCTATGTTTCGTCGATTTTTTTGAAAACTTTGATCCTAAATTTCACCAAGGGGAGATAATTTAGAAAATTTCTAATGACAATTTTCATGTCGTATCGCGAAGATCTACTTACATATTTAATACCATGAAAATCTTGCAACTATTAAAGAAGTTGTCATTTTGATTTTAACTTCCGGTTCGAAATCATGCTAGAAATCCAAAAATCCTCAACTGCAGGTTTGAAGTAAATGATTCAAGATACACAAAGAAAAAAAAATATTAAAAAAGATCAAATAGTCACAAAGTTACAGCAATGTAGGTCAAATGAATTTGTTCGTAAAATTCGGTGATTTCGGATTCGAAAAACATTTTGAAAATATATTTTCCCAACAGCCAACACCCATTTTTATTTGGGGGGGGGGGGATAGGTAAAAGTTTCAGAACGATCCAATGGTTAGATTCTGAGAAATTCGATTTGTGGATAAAACACAAAAAACAATATAAAAATTTCAAGTCAATCGGATATTAACTTTAACCGCCAGAGCGTTGACAAGATTTTTCAAATTGATCAAGGGACATAACTCTAGCAGTAATTATCGGATATCGATGAAAATTAATGGACATCTTCGTCTCGTGGCCTTGAACACTGTGCAAAAATTTAAAGTCAATCGGATATTAACTTTAACCGCTAGAGCGTTCACAATATTGTTTGAAGTGATCAAGGGCAATAACTCTGGCAGTAATTACTGTAAATCAATGGGCTTCTTCTTCTCGTGAACTTAAACACTGTGTATAAATTTAAAGTTTTTTGCGTACGAATTAGTAGTGTCCTAGCTAGTAAAGAAAAAAAAATCAAGGCAATCTGACCTATGTTTCGTCGATTTTTTTGAAAACTTTGATCCTAAATTTCACCAAGGGGAGATAATTTAGAAAATTTCTAATGACAATTTTCATGTCGTATCGCGAAGATCTACTTACATATTTAATACCATGAAAATCTTGCAACTATTAAAGAAGTTGTCATTTTGATTTTAACTTCCGGTTCGAAATCATGCTAAGAATCCAAAAATCCGCAATTGCAGGTTTGAAGTAAATGATTCAAGATACACAAAGAAAAAAAATAGTAAAATAGATCAAATAGTCACAAAGTTACAGCAATGTAGGTCAAATGAATTTCTTCGTAAAATTCGGTGATTTCGGATTCGAAAAACATTTTGAAAATATACTGTCCCAACAGCCAACACCCATTTTTATTAGGGGGGGGGGGGTAGGTAAAAGTTTCAGAACGATCCAATGGTTAGATTCTGAGAAATTCGATTTGTGGATAAAACACAAAAAACAATATAAAAATTTCAAGTCAATCGGATATTAACTTTAACCGCAAGAGCGTTGACAAGATTTTTCAAATTGATCAAGGGACATAACTCTAGTAGTAATTATCGGATATCGATGAAAATCAATGGACATCTTCGTCTCGTGGCCTTAAACACTGTGCATAAATTTAAAGTCAATCGGATATATACTTAAACCACTAGAGCGTTCACAATATTGTTTGAAGTGATCAAGGGCAATAACTCTGGCAGTAATTACTGTAAATCAATGGGCTTCTTCTTCTCGTGAACTTAAACACTGTGTATAAATTTAAAGTTAATCGGATATTAACTTTAGCCACTAAAGCGTTCACAAGGTTTTTTGAGAGATCAAGGGTAATAACTCAGGCAGTAACTATCGGATATCCTTGAAAATCCATATGCTTCTTTTTCTCATGACTTCTAACACTGTGCATAAATTTAAAGTCATTTGGGTATTTATATAGCCTCTAGAGCGTTCACAAGAAATTGTGGACGACGAACGGACGGACCGACGGCCGGCTGGTCGGGGCGACGGCATTATACGACCACATTTCCATATGCTTCTTCGTCTCATGACCTTAAACGACTTGCGTTACTGAAATAGAACCAATTTTTAACTATTGTTCATTTTCAATTCAAAATGGCGTCCATCAGTTGTCCTAAATCAAAATTCGGCCTCGAACATTGTTTAGGCTTTCCTTAAAGGATTCGGAAAATATAAACGCCATGTCTGTTAGTAAAATATCAAAAAAGCCTTAGTTTTTTTTTCACATTTTAAGATACTGTCACTTCCGGTTGGAGCTACAAACTCATGTGTACGAATCAGTAGTGTCGTAGCTAGTACCCAATTTCAAGTCAATCAAGTCAAAACTTTGATCCTTAATATCACCAAGGGGAGGTAATTTAGAAAATTTATAATGATACTTTTCAAGTCGTATCGATAAGATCTACTTACATACTTAATTTCATAAAAATAGTGCAATTATTGATATACAAGATGTCTACACTATTTGCATAGTGTTCGTTTTTTTAAATCGGATATAAAATTGTGACCTCTAGAGAGACCACAAGCTAAAAACGCGATTTTTCGTATAATTAGGGGACATAATTCAGCGAATATTGAAAGACATCAAGCTAAATATAGATAAAGTATAAAGAATATGCTGAAAATTTCAGTCAAATCGTTCCACTCTGAACCCAGATAATATCTTTTGAATTTTAGGTTAGCCTCGATCATCTTTACTAAAATCGGTACAATTAAAATCAAAGACTCGATTATTCATTTTTACGATTAGTTATTTTTCAAAAAATGTATTCGAATCTGCTGAATATCACAGCCTAGGCACCGAGAGTTGATTTCTGGATCGGTTAATTAATGTCAATTTAATTACTTAGATAGCATTTAAGGCCCAAAAGAAAGACCCCCAATAGACAGATTTAGCTCTGGTATAATGTATGTTTAAGTCTGAGAAAAATAATTGTATATATCGATATAACGTTGATCTGTAATTACAATACACATGTTAGCTGTAGTTTACATATTATCTACTGACAATATAACGGTAGAAATCAAGGTTTGTATTGTCACCATGGCAGTGCCCTCAATTGACAAAGGATTTTATTGATCTTGTATAATAGTCAAGCGCTGTATATAGTTGTTAATGTAAAATACCGTGCGGTCAACCGTCTAATGGTATTATTATATACGTGGAAATAATAAAAAGGTAAGTAGTAGTTTCATATATTTCCTGTAAAATAATGTACGGAGAACCATCTAATGGCATTATTATATACGTGAAAATAATAAAAAGGTAAGTAGTACAGTAGAATCTGTATGAGCATCCACTCCTATTCAGCCACATCTCCTTGTAAGCGGTCAGGATAAAATCCCCCCGTAAAAATTATATTGCTTCGTCTCTTTATTCAACGGTCACTCCTCTAACGCGGCCAGCGGTCACTATTTTACTTAAAAATTCAACAAAACATCGGCCATGGTTGAATGGGATAGACCTACCAGCTTAATGCAGATTCTACTGTCGTTTCATATATTACCTGTCTACTATTTATTGTATAATATTGCTTTCTCTCATAACAAGAAACTGAAGGCAGTGGGACAACTGTGCAGTCTGTTCACAAAAAAGATAACTGTAGAATTTACTACAGAAAATACTATAGAATACTTTATTTTTTCCTTTAGAAAATTTAGCATAAATCTGTTGGGATTTGCACTACATAATATTTGGGGCCATTATTTCTTACAGGCCGCCCAAATTCTATAGAATTTCATCCTATAGAAAATAAAATAGACCCCATCACCAAACCCTCTAGAGTGATCTATTTTAAATTACACCAGTAATGCTATCGTTAAACAGATAACGGAGCTCAACACCTCCATTAAATATAACGGCAAGTTAACGACATGTTAAAGCTAATAGGGTTTCCAGCAACTGACTTTCTCTCCGTTAAAGTTAACGATCCGTTATCTATGTTAACAGACCGTTAAAAGTTAACGGAGCTTTGCGCAACCGGCCCCTGGCAAAATTTTTTCTTTTAATATTTGATAAATATAATCGCGGCACAGTCAACCGCTAAAATTTCAGATATTTTGACCACTGGAACGATGCCTTAGCAGTCAAAAAAGTCAAAATAGGCGATTTCGGTTTCTAGTGTCGCAAACATCGTACATCGTTGCGGTCATTTTAAAAAATTATTTTAAGGATAATGTTTATAGTACTAATACCAATCACCTACGGAAAAGTCGATACAATCTCTTTGTAATTGCAATTTCAAAATTCATTAAAACCAATATTAAATTCCGAAAATCGTTATTTTGCTTAAACTCTTTTTTTTAAAAAATGGATCAAAATGGGAGTAAAGCACAGAGTCCGGATTGGTAATGTGCGTATTGTGTCTAATTTTCATGGTTTTCGGACAATTGGTGCCGGTGATGCGGTAAAATTCAACTTGTTTCCCCTTATGGATACCGTAACCTTTGGTTCTAGCAGCGCCTGCGCGAAATCAAAACCGCTTAACTTGAAAACAACCTTGTCGGATTTTTTAAATGTTCAAATACCAATCATTCGACCATGAGCCAGGCTATCCTGAAAAAAGTATTAATTTCGTTAATAGGAGACATATTCTCTTAGCAATGACCAATTGTGTATGTTTTCAAGCCTATTAATGTTAATTTTTCACTATTTTCATTTTCAATTCAAAATTGAGTCCATCATTTGACAAAAATCAAAATTCTATTTCGGCTTCCTTTAAAGATTCGGAAAATATTTCTGCCTTGTCTGTAAATAAAATATCAACAAAACCATATCGATTTTTCACATTTAAAGATGGTGGCACTTCCGGTTTGGGCTACAAACTCCATTTCTTGTTTACGAATCAGTAGAGTCGTAGCTAGTATAGAAAAAAATATCAAGGCAATCTGACCTATATTTCGTCGATTTTTTGGAAAACTTTGATCCCTAATTCCATCAAGGGGAGATAATTTAGAAAACCTCTAATGACGTTTTTCAACTCGTATCGGTAAGCTCTACTTACATACTGATTTTCATGAAAATCGTACAACTATTAAAAAAGTCGTCGGGTTGATTTTTACTTCCGATTCGAAATCACAGCGACGAATTTTCGAGTCAAGGTACACAAAGAAAAAAAATAGAAGAAGAAGTCAAATAGTCACAAAGTTACAGCAATGTAGGTCAAATGCATTTGTTCGTAAAAGTCACCACCCATTCTTGGCGGAGTAGGTCAAAGTTTCAGCAATATCCTACGGTTAGATTCTGAGATTTGCAGGAAAATTTTCCGGCGTGATTTCCCCTTGTCAGTGATGCAGAAGGACGACCTGACAAGGACAGCTGCCTAGTCGTCCGGATGGTACGAAAAACCGAGGTCTCGTGTACACATTTGAGTGCACGTAAAAGATCCCTTGGCAGTTGGAATTCGATATTTGAGTAGGCCGTAGAGCCGCTGCTCTAGGACCTAATAGTCTACAAGGAAACCATTTGGTGACTACATGAAACTTCTGCGCATACCGAAAATAGTCTAATTTCGTGCGGTGCAAAAAAACAAACAAAAATGAATGAATGAATAAAATGGGGTTTAACGTCCTACTATTATGCACCTAACCTGGGCTAATGGAAGACGGGCATATATATTCCCTGGGGTAAATACTACTACTACTACTAATAATAATAATTTTATGAATCTCAAGAGGTTTTCAGACAAAAGTCTGATAGCCTAATAATAATAATTTTAGTAAAGACTAATAATTTTAACAAAAACAATAGTGTGAAACCCTAATAATCTAAGCAGAAACAATAAGCTTTCATATGTTAATACATATGAAAGCTTAATAATGTAATACATATGGAAGCTTAACTAGCGGCACTGAACCGGCTCTCAAGAATCAGACAGGAAGTGTATTATAAGAGCTACCAAATGATACTTTAATTGTTTTGATTCAGTGATACACGGCTGAGAAATTGCGATTTTTGCAAGATTACCATTTTTATATTGTATTTTCTTTTCTTTTTTGTATTTTTTCCCAAAATATCTGATATTTCTTCGACTACTTCCGGTTTTTGGTCAGTGTGTCGGGATAGCTTTAACAAGTTGTGTGGATACTTAACTTTATGTCCTAGAAGTAGTAGTTATTAGCACCCTTTCCGAGGTGTATCGGTGAATATCAGGACAGTTTTGGTCGGGGGATCAGCCGAGGCGAAGCCGAGGCGGTCCCCGGCCAAAACTGCCCTGATATTCACTGATACACCGAGGAAAGGTGCTAATAAGTCACTTACATCACACTTCTATCGAGTATTTTGAAGCGATATGTAAAAAATAGTATCTATTATCGAGTCGTTTCAACCGAAAAGTGACAAATGTTATTTCATTTATCCCTTTCTGAGCCTCACGTTACATCTCATGGTAGAATGATTTCGCAGTTGAGAGACGAGCTGAGTAGTATTTACACGTGCGTCTAGCTATACCCTGGGCGTAAAACAATCACGTGTTTGTTTAGACCACATCGTAGAAGACCGCAATATTAATAATATTATTATTAAATGTAGTGTGAAGGAAATGCGAAACGTGGGTCATTCCTGGTGAAAGTATGCATCAACGAATTATTTGTAATAAAATAGATGTCTTTCTGGGCGTTTTTGTTTTTATCCTGCTTATTTTAAATGTCTGCGAAGTGCCCAGCAAGAGAACTGCGCCTTTTATCATCACAATTACAATAATTATTCAGTGTTCTCATTTATATGTTTTGCATATTAATATAAATCAAACCAAATTATGGAATAAGTGCCAATTGACATGTATAATAATTGATTTGTGTAATATGATGTTTAGTTAATTTAATGTCATTGTATATATTTTTGAACTGCCAGTTTGTTCCACCCGGTTTGTTTTGTTACTGTGATTTTGACTAGTTGTTTCATGTAATTTGTCCGGCTGCATTGTATAGAGCCATAGCTATCATTGCGATCTGGGCCGGACTAAACGTCCGCTACTTATTGCTTGAATGGTATCTTAAACAGTGTAGAAGTGTTCGTGTGTCGGGAATGAACAGTACTTTTTTTATAAAGTGTACTGTTCATTTCTGTTACACGGATACTTTTAAGCCTGTATTGGAAATAAACAGGCCAGTTTTATCAAAGGTTGCCAATGGCAACAAGGTAGAAGTGGGATGTAAGTGTCAGAAACATCCATTCTGTGCTTTTTGTAAAAAGATAAATAAATGAACATTTTCAATAATCTAACAAATTTCAAAGATTCAGGCAATTTTTGGACCAGCTATATTATTTCAATGCTTTTATTTTTTGATTCACACCATAGACTACAGATAAAAAAAATCGAAGGGTTCGTTTTACGAGAAAATGGGGTCTCAAAATGCACCAAAACGGAAAATACTAGGTTTTTAACGTAGCGTAATGTATTTCCTAACCTTCGAATTCGAATCATTTAGATGTCATAATAAAATAAAAACCAAGTACGAACAATCCAAATCAAAAGACAGAATTCGAAGTCCTAAAAACGTTATAGGCAAAATAGTGTATTCAAGCAAAATAGTGTAATCAGCAAATGGACTGCTCCTCGTGTACAAAAATACACGACAAGCAGTGGTAACAGGTGTCCGGAAGAGTAAGCTTACCCTGCCTGGCGCCACACCCGCCATAGCTGCATCCAATCTATTAGGCGAAATGTCAGTCAAATAACGTGATTGGCCAATGAACTATAGTATGTAAAATGCACGTGATGAACTGTCTTAACGATGTTTTAGACATTATCAGGGTGATAGTAACAGTATACGTGTCAATTAAAAATATCTAGAATAATAGCCGAGAGAGACACGTTATATTTACCAATCAAATCAATATGACGGCCATAAAACTTTTTAAAGGCCTTAATAAGTTTAGTGCGCAAGTATCCTTGTAGTAGAAGCTTAGATGACAAATGCCTCGATCTACTTAAAAAATCATTCATGGGATAATCTGAGGACACTTTAATTGTTTTGGTCTGCTAATATCTGTCGGAGTATTCGAGTCTTTAGCAAGAGGGCTTTTTTTTTTTAAATTTACCTTTTTTTTTCGTTTTTTAAATTACTTCCGGTATACCAATCATTGTCGAGCAGTTTTAACATCCGGTTTTGGAACCTGAAAGGGAAGAGAGATTTATAATGATATACTACATTTTCCGATCAGATAAAATCCCCCTGATAAATCCTATGTTTAGAAGTGTCAAAAATGTCAAAAAGTGTTTTTGAAGAGATCAAGGATAATAACTGGCAGTAACTATCGGATATCCTTGAAAATACATTTCCATGTGGGCGTATAATTAAAATATACGAAAATCATTATTATTATTATGAACTGCAGCGTTAGGCACGAAGTGCCGAGTGTTGGAGTTCGTTTGAGTGTCTTGTTATTCGAGTCTAGAGTCAACAATTGCAAATGGCACCGAATGGCAAAATTTTATCTCTCGTGGGAAGCTTAAGGTCGGTAAAATGAATAGTTATTGGTCGATTTGGCTGAAATTTAGTGTGAGGTCATTGCTAGCCCATCTCCTATCCCCCTGAAAATTTCAAGTCTATGTGACTTCCGTTGAACCGATTTTTCACCATTGTTCATTTTCAATTCAAAATGGCGTCCAGCAGTTGACCTAAATCAAAATTCGATTCCTGAAAATTTTTCGGCTTTCCTAAAAGGATTCGGAAAATATAATTGCCTTGTCTGTAAGTAAAATATCAACAAAGCCTTATCAATTTGCATATTTCAAGATGGTTGCACTACCGGTTTGGGCTACAAACTCAATTTTTTTGTGTACGAATCAGTAGTGTTGTAGCTGTTACAAAAAACCATTTCATGGCAATTTGACCTATATTTCGTCGATTTTTTTGAAAATTTTGATCCTTAATTTCTCCAAGTGAAGATAATTTAGAAAATTTCTAATGATATATTTCAAGTCGTATCGATAAAATCTACTCACATACTTAATTTCGTGAAAATCGTGCAACTATTAAAGAAGTTGTCAAGTTGGTCTCAACTTTTGTTCAAAAAGTCAAAACGTCACAAAGTTACAGCAATGTTGGTCAAATTTTTGACTTGTTCTTATTTTCAATTCAAAATGGCGTCCATTACTTGACCTAAATCAAAATTCTATTCCCGACAGTTTTTCGGCTTTTCTAAAGGATTCGGAAAATATAATTGCCTTGTCTGTATGTAAAATATCAACAAAGGAGTATCGATTTTCATATTTCAAGATGGTTGCATTTCCGGTTTGGGCTACAAACTCAATTTATTGGGTACGAATCAGTAGTGTCCTAGCTAGTAAAAAAGAATTAGTAAAATAGGTGAAATAGTCACAAAGTTACAGCAAAGTAGGTCAAATGCATTTGTTCGTAAAATTCGGTGATTTCGGATGCGAAAAACGTTTTGAAAATATATTTACCCAACAGCCACCACCCATTTTTTTTTGGGGGGGGGGGGAAGGTAAAAGTTTCAGAAAGATCCTATGAGTAGATTCTGAGAAATCCGATTTGTGAATAAAACACACAAAAAAATAATAATAGGAAGAATAATAATCTTAACAGAAACAATAAGCTTTCATATATGAATATATGAAAGCTTAATAATCTTAACAAAAACAATAAGCTTTCATATTAAAATATGAAAGCTTAATAATCTTAACAAAAACTATAAGCTTTCATATTAAAATATGAAAGCTTAATAATAATAATAATAATAATTTTAGTAAAAACAATAGTTTCAGACGAAAGTCTGAAAGCCTAACTAGACCTGCAAGCAGCACTGAATCGGCTTTCAGGAATCAGACAGGAAGTATGTCATAAAATAGCCCATTTATCGAGCTACAAAACGATACTTTAATTGTTTTGATTCAGTGACACCTGGCTGAAAAATGTCGATTTTTGCAAGAGTACCAATTTTTTACCGTATTTTCTTTTTTAAAATTTTTTTGGGTGTTTTTTTCCCACATATCTGAAATTTTTTCGACTACTTCTGGATTTTGGATTATTGTCGGGATAGTTTTAACAAGTTGTTTGGATAGATATCTTTCTGTACCAGAAATGTCAAAAAAATCTATTCAGTAGATAAAGAACATTTTCAATTTTTTAACGATTTTTCTACTTTTATCAAAGATTGAGGTCATTTTATGACATTTTATGACGGAGAAATCCAACTTTTTGCAAGAACGCCATTTTTTTATCCTTTTTAAATTCTGAATACTTCCGGTATGATGATTATTATCGAGATAGTTTTAATAACCGGTTAAGGCAATTAAATAGCGACAGAGTTATGTAATGATATATTAAAATATATGATCAGATAAAATGCCCCTGAGAAATCCTATGTTTAAAAGTGCCAAAAATGCAAAAATTCAAATCAATAACTGAATACATATTATACATTTTTGGATTCGACATTAGATCAGATATCTTAATAACATAAAGTTTTTTGAAAATCAGTGAAAAAAAAAAAATAATAGAATATTTTCCAAAATTTCACGATATTACGACTTTTTTCGATTTTCAGTTCGTTATTTGACCTATTACGAATATTTTAAAGTCTAAACAGACTGTTTCATACACAAGATTACCGATAGGTCTCTTGATAGAGAAAGTTGAAGAAAAATCGCAGGAGCAGTTTCGATATATAGGCGTTCAAAAACGCTCCAAATAAAAAAATACTTGATTTTGAGCGTGCCATAATTTACTTGCTGTTCATGTTATCTGTAAGAATTGGATATCATAGGATACTTCGATTCTCGGGCAACCCAACGATATCTTAATCGTTTTAATCCGTTGAGATCGGACTGAGAAATCATGTTTTCCCCAAAAGCATTAATTTTTTGCGTTTTTTTTCAAAATATCGGCTATTATTTCGACTACTTCCGGTTTAAAGATGATTGTCTAAATAGCTTTATACGTTAGTTTTGAACTATTACTTCATATTCCAGAAGTTTCAGAAACGTCGATTCGGTCGTAAAGCGAAACTCGAGCTCACAAAATGGGCAGAAAATTCGAAAAAAATCGAAAAATAAAGGGTGATAACTCGGAATGAAACTTATATTTCTGGAATCGAACGGTCATCAGGTATCCCAAAATGTAGGTCAAATTTGAAAATTTTGAAAAATGACAAAAGTTGTCTCTTAAATGTTTTTTTTTCATTTTTCGAACGCTAGAAGTCAGCGACGAAGCTTCGAAATTCCGAAAATTTTCAACTGCTATCATCTGGGAAAAGATTTGGTGTTTCCGAAAATGTCATTTGTATGAAAATAAATAGAGAATTGACGAATCTACGTCCGTTTTTTTTGATTTTTTGACACCGTACGAAATTCGGCCACTTCCGGTCCGCGCAGAAGTTTCAAATATAGCCCATATGTTGCAAACACATAGTTTAATGATAGAAAATGAGGTTTAGATCGGTATCTGTTACAGGCACTGAGAAATAGGCTCCCCGGAAGAAAAAAAATAATAATAAACTAGATCTGCTACTGTCCCAAGCAGATATGAAAGCTTTCATATTCATCATCACGTGCCATTGATTATACCAAGTATCTTAAAGAAAATAACAAGAAAAAAAATATTAAAATTGGTCGAAAACTCGCGAAGTTACGGTTCTAAATATAGTTTGAAACCGTAAATAAGCTTTAAAAAAACAAACAAGTATCACCTTGAAAATTTCAGAGTACCTAGGCCTCTTCGCCTCGTGGCCTTAAACACTGTTTATAAATTTAAAGTCAATCGGATATTAACTTTAGCCACAAGAGCGTTCACAGATCAAGGGCCATAACTCTGGCAGTAAATACTGAAAATCAATGGACTTCTTCGTCTCGTGATCTTAAACACCGTGTTTAAATTTAAAGTCAATCGGATATTAACTTTAGCCGCTAGAGCGTCCAAAAGGTTTTTTGAAGAGATCAAGGGTAATAACTCTGGCAGTAACTATCGGATGTCCTTGAAAATCCATATGCTTCTTTGTTTCACGACCTTAAACACTGTGCATAAATTTAAAGTCATTCGGGTATTTACTTTAGCCTCTAGAGAGTTCACAAGGAATTGTGGACGACGAACGGGCGGACCGCCGGTCGGCCGGTCGGGGGCGACGGCAATATACGACCACATTTCCATATCCTTCTTCGTCTCATGACCTTAAACACTGTGCATAAATTTAAAGTCAATCCGGTATTAACTTTAACCTCTAGAGCGTTCACAAGCAATTGTGGACAACGAACGGACGGACTGACGGACGGCCGGTCGGGGGCGACGGCAATATACAACCACATTTCCATGTTCATTGAGTGTCTTGTTATTCGAGTCTCGAGTCAACAATTGCAAATGGCGCCGAACGATCGGTAAAATGAATAGTTATTGGTCAATTTAGCTGAAATTTGGTGTGAGGTCATTTCTAGCCCATCTCCTATCTCCCTGAATATTTCAAGTCTCTATGACTTGCGTTACTGAAATAGAACCGATTTTTCACCATTGTTCATTTTCAATTCAAAATGGCGTCCAGCAGTTGACCTAAATCAAAATTCGATTCCTGAAAGTTTTTCGGCTTTCCTAAAAGATGCGGACAATATAATTGCCTTGTCTGTAAGTAAAATATCAACAAAGCCTTATCGATTTGCTCATTTCAAGATGGTTGCACTTCCGGTTTGGGCTACAAACTCATTTTTTTTGTGTACGAATCAGTAGTGTCGTAGCTATTACAAAAAACAATTTCAAGGCAATTTGACCTATATTTCGTCGATTTTTTTGAAAATTTTGATCCTTAATTTCTCCAAGGGGAGATAATTTAGAAAATTTCTAATGATAATTTTTAAGTCGTATCGATAAGATCTACTCACATACCTTATTTCGTGAAAATCGTGCAACTATTAAAGAAGTTGTCAAATTGGTCTCAACTTTGGTTTCGAAATAACATCGTCGGATTTTCGAAATTCGAAAATCCGAAATTTCAGGTTTGAAGTAGATGTTTAAAGGTATTCAAAGAATTTTTTTTTAATAAAATAGGTCAAAAAGTCACAAAGTTACAGCAATGTTGGTAAAATGCATTCGACTTGTTCTCATTTTCAATTCAAAAAGGCGTCCATCACTTGACCTAAATCAAAATTCTATTTCCGGCATTTTTTCGGCTTTTCTAAAAGGATTCGGAAAATATAATTGCCTTGTCTGTAAGTAAAATATCAACAAAGGAGTATCGATCTTCACATTTCAAGATGGTTGCAATTCCGGTTTGGGCTAAAAACTCAATTTTTTGGGTACGAATCAGTAGTGTCCTAGCTAGTAAAAAAAAAGGCAATCTGACCTATATTTCGTCGACTTTTTTGAAAACTTTAATCCTTAATATCACCAAGGGGAGATAATTTAGAAAATTTCTAACAACATTTTTAAAGTCGCATGAGCAAGATCTACTTACATACCAAATTTTATGAAAATCGTGGAAACTATTAAAGAAGTTGTTATTTTGATGTTTACTTCCGGCTCCAAATCACAGCGACGAATTTTCGAAATCCGAAAATCCAAAATTGCAGATTTGAAGTAAAGGAGTCAAGGTATTCAAAGAAAAAAGAATTTGTAAAATAGGTGAAATAGTCACAAAGTTACAGCAAAGTAGGTCAAATTCATTTGTTCGTAAAATTCGGTGATTTCGGATGCGAAAAACGTTTTGAAAATATATTTACCCAACAGCCACCACCCCTTTTTGCGGGGGTAGGTAAAAGTTTCAGAAAGATCCTATGAGTAGATTCTGAGAAATCCGAGTTGTGAATAAAACACACACAAAAAAATAATAATAGGAAGAATAATAATCTTAACAGAAACAATAAGCTTTTATATATTAATATATGAAAGCTTAATAATAATAATAATTTTAGTAATCACAATAGGCTTTCAGACGAAAGTCTAAAAGCCTAATAACTAGATCTGCTGCTGTCCCAAGCAGATGTAAATTAGCTTTTAAAAAAAACAAAAAACAAACAACGGCAGGTGCGAAGAACAAACGACTTGAACAAGTATCACCTTGAAAATTTCAGAGTACCTAGGCCTCTTCGTCTCGTGGCCTTAAACACTGTTTATAAATTTAATGTCAATCGGATTCAAACTTTAGCCACAAGAGCGTTCATAGATCAAGGGCCATAACTCTGGCAGTTATTACTGAAAATCAATGGGCTTCTTCGTCTCGTGACCTTAAACACTGTGTTTAAATTTAAAGTCAATCGGATATTAACTTTAGCCGCAGTAACTATCGGATATCCTTGAAAATCCATATGCTTCTTTGTTTCATGACATTAAACACTGTGCATAAATTTAAAGTCATTTGGGTATTTACTTTAGCCTCTAGAGAGTTCACAAGAAATTGTGGACGACGAACGGGCGGACCGACGGCCGGCCGGTCGGGGGCGACGGCAATATACGACAACATTTCCAAATGCTTCTTCGTCTCATGACCTTAAACACTGTGCATAAATTTAAAGTCAATCGGGTATTAACTTTAACCTCTAGAGCGTTCACAAGAAATTGTGGACGACGAACGGAAGGACTGACGGATGGGCAGTTGGGGGCGACGGCAATATACGACCACATTTCCATGTGGGCGTATAATTAAAATATACGAAAATCATTATTATTATTATGAACTGCAGCGTTAGGCACGATGCGCCGAGTGTTGGAGTTCGTTTGAGTGTCTTGTTATTCGAGTCTAGAATCAACAATTGCAAATGGCGCCGAACGGCAAAATTTTATCTCTCGTGGGAAGCTTAAGGTCGGTAAAATGAATAGTTATTGGTCGCTTTAGCTGAAATTTGGTGTGAGGTCATTGCTAGCCCATCTCTGTGACTTTCGTTACTGAAATAGAACCGATTTTTCACCATTGTTCATTTTCAATTCATAATGGCGTCCAGCAGTTGACCTAAATGAAAATTCGATTCCTGAAAGTTTTTCGGCTTTCCTAAAAGGATTCGGAAAATATAATTGCCTTGTCTGTAAGTAAAATATCAACAAAGCATATCGATTTGCTCATTTCAAGATGGTTGCACTTCCGGTTTGGGCTACAAACCCATTTTTTTGTGTACGAATCAGTAGTGCCGTATCTATTACAAAAAACAATTTCAAGGCAATTTGACCTAAATGTCGTCGATTTTTTTGAAAATTTTGATCCTTAATTTCTCAAAGGGGAGATAATTTAGAAAATTTCTAATGATAATTTTCAAGTCGTATCGATAAGATCTACTCACATACTTAATTTCGTGAAAATCGTGCAACTATTGAAGAAGTTGTCAAAGTGGTCTCAACTTTTGGTTTCGAAATAACATCGACGAATTTTCGAAATTCGAAAATCCGAAATTGCAGATTTGAAGTAAATGTTTCAAGGTATTCAAAGAAAAAAGAGTTAATAAAATAGGTCAAAAAGTCACAAAGTAACAGCAATTTTCGTCAAATGCATTCGACTTGTTCTCATTTTTACTTGACCTAAATCAAAATTCCCGGCAGTTTTTCGGCTTTTCTAAAAGGATTCGGAAAATATAATTGCCTTGTCTGTAAGTGAAATATCAACAAGGAGTATCGATTTTCACATTTCAAGATGGTTGCACTTCCGGTTTGGGCTACAAACTCAATTTTTTGGGTACGAATCAGAAGTGTCCTAGCTAGTAAAAAAAAAATTCAAGGCAATCTGACCTATATTTCGTCGATTTTTTTGAAAACTTTGATCCTTAATATCACCAAGGGGAGATAATTTAGAAAATTTCTAACAACATTTTTAAAGTCGCATAAGCGAGATCTACTAACATACTACATTTCATGAAAATCGTGATACTATTAAAGAAGTTGTTATTTTGATTTTTACTTCCGGCTCGAAATCACAGCGAAATTGCAGATTTGAAGTAAAGGAGTCAAGGTATTCAAAGAAAAAAGAATTAGTAAAATAGGTGAAATAGTCACAAAGTTACAGCAAAGTAGGTCAAATGCATTTGTTCGTAAAATTCGGTGATTTCGGATGCGAAAAACGTTTTGAAAATATATTTACCCAACAGCCACCACCCATTTTTTTTTGGGGGGGGGGGGTAGGTAAAAGTTTCAGAAAGATCCTATGAGTAGATTCTGAGAAATCCGATTTGTGAATAAAACGGATCTAAATATAGTTTGAAACCGTAAATTAGCTTTAAAAAAAACAAACAACGGCAGGTGCCAAGAACAATCGACTTGAACAAGTATCACCTTGAAAATTTCAGAGTACCTCTTCGTCTCGTGGCCTTAAAGATCAACTTGAGACCTCTGGTATTTTATTATTATTTTATCTGAAATACCCCCATAAAATGTTTCTGAAAGTTTTAACGAAATCCATCAACTTGCTTTCTTGATATAGACGGAAAACTAAAATTCTCACCTGAAGCGATAAGCCGATTGAACCTCTCGTGACCTTTGACCGATTGACGTCACAAGTGTGCTATTTACAGACGTAAACAAGGGAATCGCAAAGACAATATGGCGGACGCTGTTCGCGGGACCGATTTTAATGACGCCAATAGATCGGTCAAGAGGTGTATTGCTTATCGCTGTGATAATAAAAACCTAATAACGTTTCACTCCATTACTTCCCGTTTGAAGATAACAGTTATTTTAAAACGATTGGCGTTTTGTGGTGACAAATAGAGACATGGACAGGATCACCGACACGTCGTCAATATTGACATTCACTTCAGACTTCAGTGTTTTGTTCGGCGCATTGTTTTACAGACGAGTAGACTACCCTTTCAACCATATAATTTTGGAAGCAACGGGACAAATGCCAGTCACATGTGTTTTATCAGATGCTGTTCCTACTGTGGATTTTCTTTGTGAATCGTTCGTAGAAACCTGATCAAACCGCCCGAGATCATGAGATGGGATAGACCTTCGTAGACCGGGCACAAAAGTAAAAGTGATAGTAGAGACTCACAAAGAGAAAATAAGGGGGTGAGTCAAATTAATCTGTTTATATTGATAAAGATATCCCTTTTATTTTATTTTTGAGAAAATATATTTATGTATAAAATAATGTTATGCTCTTTTGGTTTACGTTTGTGTCCAGCCTCATCACTAATATTAACAATAATAACAGTAATTGAAGGGACTTGTAATACTTGTTAAGTTTTTTTTTCTAAACTATATTTTATTGATTATTAGGATTGGGAAACAGGCAAAGCCTATATAATCCCTCTACTTGTTAAGTAATTGTATTGTAAAAAATGTTAAAGAATTTTTATTTTTTTTGCAGACCATTTTTTAACATGCTGGTGAAGAGAAATAAAATTCAAGTCCCAGCCACCCAAGACTCCATACAACCAGATACTATTGAAGTTCAGACAATGTAATTGTTATGGCGGTGCCTATGTAAACTTAGATTTTTTAGTACCGGTATTCAGAGTATCCAAGGCCATCATATAGATTCAGAAAGTAGGCCTATCCATAGTGATGATACAAGGTAGATACAGAAGGCCTACATAGTTATAACCAGGATTTTCCTGTATGGTTTTCACATATGTCAGTGGTGCGTGACAAAGGGCCTGGCAAGATACAATGTCTAGATACTGTGTACAAATTGGTGTGCACGTTAAAGAGTCCTAGACTGAGTTAAAAATAAGAACACACATAGGTCATAGCGCCGCTCCCTGGGCAAAAGTTTCCCCATAGCTCTTTGCATGACATTTGGCGGTCTTCATTAGCCTAGATGGATCAGGAAAGTAGGACGTTAAACCCCATTGCATTTAATAATTTTACGTATACTTCGATTATCATTGACAGTCATACATTTATTTCATTCCCGGTGAAGGTCATAATCTATATTGTGGATTTTTGTGAGTCGTGACTAGTCAATAATTCATATCTTCGCTTCTATAGATCCAACTTCTTTTTGAATGCCGCTGCCCGGGCAAAAATTTCCCTCATAGCACACTGTACGGCGTATGCGTCTTCAATTAGCCCAGGTTAGGTGCTTAAGCGTAGGACGTTAAACCCCATTTCATTCATTCATTCTATTTGAATGCATAACTGTCAATTTCATTTGCAGGAATAATAGTGGAGAAAGAGCATTTGCTGAGCCTCTGTTTAAACTGCCATATTTGTGCCAGCCAATCAGCAATCACTGACAGATAAAAAACCATTTAGCTCAATATGGTACTAAATAGTACTTGTATGTGGTTGATTGATGTAATTATCATATGGATATCCTGCAGATAAAAAATAAAAAATTGTCTGGATACACATTGTTTTTATTTTCACTAAAATCCTGCACGGCATTTTCTTGTACAAAGGTCTCTCTTAATAATTTTTACAACACATGTCAGTATTGGTACACACCGTCAGCATTTTGTCTTCCCAAGTACCCTCAACACCTCCTGACAAACTAACGTTACATACGCCATGTTCAGTATTAATGTCCCCTGAAAATATAATTAATAAGACATATTCAAATATAGGTATATTATTTTCACTCAACATGGTTACTGTCCACTGCACAAATTGGGTCATTTCAGGAATATTATACTAGACTAGGGGTCTTTAGCTGTGGAAGGACCCAGTGCAAACCCACGAGGTTAGGCAGATAACCGTACATAGTCACATTCAAGCGTGGGATCAAATGTGTATCTGCAAGTTTTTCATGGTTATCTTATTTGTGAGGAACAAAAAGGTTGATAAGTGATTAAGTTGCTAGCCTGGTGTTTGCCAAGAAAAAATAAATGGGTTTCCGGGGTGCTTTCCCCTTGTCAGTAGTGTAGAATGGGACGGAAAACTGAGATTTCACGTACACATTCGCATGCACGTAAAAGATCCCTTGGCAGTTTGAAATAATAGAGAGTTGTACTGCCGCTGTCTAGGCAAAATTTCCCTCATAACAAACAGTATATGTACAACACCGTCTTCATTAGCCCAGTCGGAGCAGAACAGTAGGAAGTTTATAAACACTGAGATCCCACTAGTTTAGATGTCCGCCTACTACTAGTCTCCAGCTACATAAGACCGACTTAATAGAAATCAGATTTTATCCCAACCGGACCACCTCATATATAATTTGACAAATTTTGACAATAATCATATAGGACTAGGCCTACCGGAAATAGGATATAATAAGTTGACAATAGTAACCCATCTACAGATATATAATTTTGTGTTACACAATTTAATCATTAAAGTAGGTATTTTATACATTGATTAATTGTCTTTCTAAATTTGAAATTAATAAATTATGTTTCGGGTCACATTAGGTAATTTCATGAATAATATTAATATGGTACAATCTTAATTAAATAATTCATTTATTTAAAAAAAATGTGATAATTTATAAATAAAACATGATTTTTGCCCAACCCGGCTAACCCCTAAAGTGATAGCGGTACTAAGAATTAACAAATTTTTTTTTAGGCCTAGATATAATAATTGTCTTTCATGAATTTAAAAAGAAATACTTTGTCTTAGTACCCTATATTATTACTAGGCCTAGCTCACAGTCACAGGATAGAATAGATTGATAGCGGCCTAAAGTGTTTGGTTAATGGTTGTTTAAAAGAATCAATCCATATCAAAGGCACCAATAATAAAACAATTTTATTTTGCCGATAGTTTGGCAATAAGAAAATAGGCCTCTAGGCCTAAGTTATAACTAATCTAGAAATATATAATATATATTTCTAGATTATGTGTACTGTTATGTATATCATTTAACAATTAGGCCTAGATACAAATATTTATTATAATTCTCTCTTATGAACTTGAAAAGAATTACTTCGTCTTAGATACCAGGCCTAGCTCACGGTCACAGAATTGAGAATAGAATAGATCGATAGCGGCCTAAATCTAACTCGTGTTGGTTAATGGTTGTTTAACATAATCCATATCAAAAGCAAAAGAACGTTTGCATTTAAATGTGATACAAACACAATATTACTGATAGATAATTCAAGGAAGTTCAAAAAACGGAAAAAATATGATAACAGTAGGTTATTTTCATAATGTGATGGATGTTTTCTCCAGATTTGATTTTTCTAGGTATATTGTGTATGTTTTTACAGACCCAAACTACAAATCATTTTATCTGGGCAATAATGGGTTTTTTAAAGCCTATTGTATGTCAATATTTTGTTAGTTATTGCACTAACAAATCCCAGGGTCACATGTTCCGTCACATAAATGCCTTATAAATATAAATATAAGTGTTTTATTGACGTTAGATAGGTTAATTGTCAAAATATTTCAAACAGAACACAGTAACACTGATTCGTGTCAGTGATGTTACCATGTACATTTATTATGAAGACAAGAGTTATTGTTCTTGAATTTAGAAGAAATAATGACCCCTCCTCTAAAAGCAGTTTCTGTTCTAATGGGAGAAGTTGTATTCTGTCATGACTAGCTCAACATAAGCTCAAAAAATCTTGAAAGGTCAGTACACTTAACGAGTACAAATTATTAGTGTCAGTGATGTTACCAAGATTTCTAACATGTATAATATTCTTTGATCATTTTTGTCAAAAACACAATTTGCCATTATAAGGCCCAAGCACATGCTACTCTTTGGTCTTGTCTGGGGAGTAATCATTGTTCTTACTGGGCAATTTACTTGAAAGTTGTCAGTGATGTTACGGTCAGTGATGTTACCATGAGAAAAGTAACATTATTGACAGAAAATGTAACATCACTGACAAATCATAAGTTTTAATATGAAAATAGTTTATTTCCATATGTTTCTCATTTTCATATTGTGATATTTGATAGTCATATGTTTCATAGTTTATGATGTTTATCACTACAAAAAAGTGTCATGTAAATCTTAATAGTTATAAACTTTTAAATTACTTATGGTAACATCACTGACCAAAAAAGTAACATCACTGACAAATCATAAGTTTAATATGATTATATTTTATTTCAATGTGTTTCTTATCCTTAACATTGTGATCTTTAATGCTCATATTGATTATAATTTGTGATGTTTATCACTACAAAGAAGTGCCATGTAAATCTTAACATGTATAAACTTTTAAATTACTTATGGTAACATCACTGACCAAAAAAGTAACATCACTGACAAATCATAAGTTTAATATGATTATATTCTATTTTCATACATTTCATATAGTTTGTGATATTTATTACTACTAAGAAACGTCATGTAAATTCTTAAAACCTAGCTCTGTGATGGATACATTGAAAATAGATGAAGCAAATAATATTCTATGTGATAACATGCAATGTCCGATTTATACTACTTTTCATACATTTTCTTCTTCAGCATGGCACTCACTCCTGCAGAAAAACAAAGACGATACAGATAGCAATCTAGAGAAATGCCAAGAATATCTGATAAAGTCAAAACTGAAGTATGAAAAAGAAAAAGAAAGCGGAAAAAGCAAGCTTACTTTGAGGATAGCAGAGATGATGGGGGCCACAGATTTGGCAAGGGGAGGAATGGGGGTTGTGAAGAGAGAAAGAGTCAAGAGCTTGAAAATGAAGGCAGACAGGATTCCGAAGATATGTATAAACAGACCATGCAAGAGACATCGACAATCAGGATATAGAAATAATGAACGGACAGGCTGTAGCAGATGGACAGGAAGTGGGAGATACACAGAGTGTGGGAGATGGAGAGAATGTGGGAAATGGACAGAATGTGGGAGATGGAGAGAATGTGGGAGATGAACAGGGTGTGGGAGATGGAGAGAATGTGGGAAATAGAGAGAATGTGGGAGATGGAGAGAATGTGGGAGATGAACAGGGTGTGGGAAATGGACAGGATGTGGGAGATGGAGAGAATGTGGGAGATGGAGAGAATGTGGGAGATGAACATAGTGTGGGAGATGTACAGGATGTGGGAAATAGAGAGAATGTGGCAGTTGGAGAGAATGTGGTAGATGGACAGGATGTGGGAGATGGACGGAATGTGGGGGTTGGACAGGGTGCCGTGGGAGATGGACAGGATGTTGGAGTTGGATAGGATGTGGGGGTTGGACAGGTTGCCGTGGGAGATTGACAGGATGTGGGAGATGGACAGGGTGCAGTGGGAGAATTTGCATGGCCAACAAAGAAGGATTGCTGCTGGTATCCATTCACCCATATCAGAGAGCAATGATACCACAACCTCAAAATATTGAAGAATCAGTGTACTGTGTGAAGAGCTAGAAACTATTCCCAACTAGCTTCACTCTTCTCCAGTGTTTGAGTGAAGGCTGATTGCACCATCTTTAATATGTTCCAAATTCAACCTACCTTTAAATTCTAGTCATTATCATTTATACGTATTTAGTTACTCATCGTTGTGCCAACGTGATGTCTTTAAGAGATACGGTCTGTAGAGACATACATAGATGTAAGCACAGACACACTCAGTAAGACATCAATGAGAACTTATTTTTTGAGTGAACACAAGTTAAGATGATAAATAATCATTCCGTCCTATTAATTATTGTTGATTTTATTTCAGTTACATTTGAGCTTTAATGTTGAACTATTTCATGTCCCTGTGTTAACGGTTTTCCTTCCTGTCAATGAGTTTACCAATTATCAGATAATCTGACTTACAATAATTAATGAAGAAAAATCAGATGATATATTTGTGCATTTTGAAAGTGAATTTTAATATCACTGATGTTACTACTAAATCTGGGATGTTACTTTTGGTGGTAATAATTTATGACATAAAGTCTCAATATCTGTCTTTGAGCAGCAGGCCATCAATCTTTGGACATTGGCAAATAAATATTGCAAAGAATGACATAAATTTTAAGAGATGTTATCATTTAAGTTAAGATACTATCATTAAAACACATAACAAATCCATCAACTATCCAAAGGAATTTTGGCAAATAGATTAATTAATGAAAGAGGGCAACATTGCCTTATCTGTGAGAGTATTGAAAGTCAGTGATGTTACCATATGTTAGAAAAATCTTGAATTCATAATAAATATACCTGTGCCGGTGCATATGCAGAGTACATCACATTACTTGGCCCTTTTCATTAGATAGTTGATGGCCGAAACTCTTTAAAATTTGACATAAACTTTAATTCTAATCCATTGTTAACCTATGACATGTCAGTAACGTTACCTATCCTGTCATTGATGTTACCATTTATTTCTGATGTAAGGTACTATCTTTAAAACCCAGAAAAATCCATCAATTAACAATTGACATTCTGGCAAATATACTAATTAATGAGATATACCAACAGTGTTTTTTTAGGACATTGTTACATGTTTTACAAAACGTTTATTGCAAATTATTATCAGTGGTGTTACCCTTTCTGTCAGTGATGTTACTGCATATTAGAGAAATCTTGAATTCAAGCAAAAAATACCGATGTAAATGGATTTTTGAACACAAGATGGTCTGGCCTCTTACAATAGATAATGAAAAATCAAGTGTGCTTCATATTTCGACAGTACAGTATATGCCTATAAGTTCTACTTGCATACATTGTCAGTGATGTTACCTTTCCTGTAAGTGATGTTACCTATCCTGTCAGTGATGTTACCACAACAAATTCTTTTGTTTTGAAAAAAAACTAATTGGAAAAAATACAAATCATGTATTGCTGTATTACAAGTAAATATATCCACATATCCTATAGTGTACTCAGCAATTATTAACTTAATAATTGCTCTGTACACCTATCTTTGTACTTAGTTGTACGGTAAGTTTCAAAATTGGTCAGCGCCTTCTTGATATTCCAGTTTGGGTGAAAAAAAAATTATAATTTCACTCCGTAAACTTGAAGTATGGCATACATGTTACATAAAAGTGTATTAATTTACAAAAACAATTTATTGGTTTTTTAGTAAAGTTGGAAAATAATTTGGTAACATCACTGACATATGTTCTCAAGTCATCACCTTTACGATTAATTATTTTTGTTTGCAGATGAGATTAAGATTGCATAATTTGTATTTTCATTTACAATGGTTAACTTGTTTGAGCTGTTCAAATAAAATTTTAAACGGCGATGATTTTTTTGTTGTTGTCACATCTACCAAATTGCTCCATTTTTTGAGAATGACCCAATGTCATGTTGATAATGATAAAACTAACCATTTATTGCCGTGGAATCCAGACGACCGTAGTTGCTTGGTTGTTCAAGCCGTTGATACGGTTGACTTTGTCTGAATTATACGAGTCTGCAGAAGGCTCAAATTGATATGAATGAACCCTGCCGTCGTCTTTAATGACATCCCTTTCTGAATTCTCAAACGACGATTAATTATTTGACAAATTTAACTCGCCTAGAGCTCCTCTGTAATTGATGCATTATCCAAACGAACACACGTTATCGCCATTTTGTTTACATTCGTCTCAGACCTGTGACGTCACAAGATATTTCAGGGAATTACCGGAAGTCGACTCGTACGCTAATTGGATTTCCCCAGGCAGGTGCAAAGGGGGTTTTCCAGTCTAAAAATATCGATAACGGAATGACCGATTTTCGTCAATTTTTTTTATTTAGGGGTTTTGGCATTATTCCTATTCATGCGCAAAGTCACAACGCACGGCAGGTGCCACGAACAAGGTAACACCTTGAAAATTTCAGGTTACCTAGGTACTAACGTGAAAAGTGTCTCACCGTAGTTTTGTACTCATGGTACCGTTAGTTCTAGTGTAGCGCATGCGCGAATCAATTCCGCTAAACTCGAAAACAACCTTGTCGGCACGGAAAACTTTAAAGGAGAAATTCGAATTTTTGAAATATTCAAATGCCAAACGTTCGACAATGAGTCAGGCTATCCCGTAATGTATTATTTTCGTTAAAAGCAGATAGATTCTTTAAGCCACGACCAATTGTGTATGTTTTCAAGCCCATTAATTTGGATTTTTCACTGTTTTTCATTTTCAATTCAAAATGGCCTACAAGGAGTCGGAAAATACAATTGCCATGTCTGTAAATAAAATATCCCAAAAGCCTTAGAGATTTTTCAGATTTCCAGATGGTGGCACTTCTGGTTCGGGCTACAACTCCATTTTTCGTGTACGAATTACTGGTGTCGTAGCTAGTACCCAAAAACATTATCAAGACAATCTGACCTATATTTCGTCGATTTTTGGGAAAAATTTGATCCTTAATATCACAAAGGGGAGAAAATTTAGAACATTTCTAATGATAATTTTCAAGTAGTATCTATAAGATCTACTTACATAATGAATTCCATAAAAATCGTGCAACTATTAAAGAAGTTGTCATTTTGATTTTAACTTCCGGTTCAAAATCACAGGGCGAATTTTCGAAATTCAAAAATCCAAAATAGCAGATTTGAAGAAAATGATTCAAGGTACCCAAAGAAGTTTGTTTTAGTAAAATAGGTCAAATAGTCACAAAGTTATATCTAAGTAGGTCAAATGCCTTCGTTCGTAAATTTCGGTGATTTCGGATGTGTTAAACGTTTTGAAAATATGCCTATTCTAGAGCCGCCACCCATTCTTGGGGTGGTAGGCACCATGACAGGCCCGGGACTGTACAGCGCAGTGGATGCTTACGGCTGGCCCCCGGATCCATTCACTTGATTTGATAATTGTTTACTTTTTGCAATGTCTATTTTCTGTCTTGTCCGCAGGTTTATCTTGTAGATTTTTAGTTTTTGTTTTGCGTGTAGTGCAGTCCTCCTGCATTTACTATTAGATTAGAGTTTTAGCCCTTCGTACTGCAGAATGTTCTCGTTGTCGGGCTTTGTTCCTGTTAGCTCACTACATTTATTTTTAAGCGTTTTCCGAGTTTCTGTCCGGATTATCGCCCTCATTGTTAATTTTTTTTGACGTTCTAACACCTGACGTCAATTGGCTGACTATCGCCATTGAAGAGACGACCACTTACAAGATCGGTCGCATTTTTTTGTTACGTCTTTTATGTGAATCATTTTAGTGAAGCCTGTACCAAGACAGGTCCGGGACTGTACAGCGCAGTGGACGCTTACGGCTGGCCCCCGGATCCATTCACTTGATTTGATAATTGTTTACTTTTTGCAATGTCCATTTTCTGTCTTGTCCGCAGGTTTATCTTGTAGATTTTTAGTTTTTGTTTTGCGTGTAGTGCAGTCCTCCTGCATTTACTATTAGATTAGAGTTTTAGCCCTTCGTACTGCAGAATGTTCTCGTTGTCGGGCTTTGTTCCTGTTAGCTCACTACATTTATTTTTAAGCGTTTTCCGAGTTTCTGTCCGGATTATCGCCCTTATTGTTAAAAGTTTTTGACGTTCTAACACCTGACGTCAATTGGCTGACTATCGCCATTGAAGAGACGACCACTTACAAGATCGGTCGCATTTTTTTTGTTACGTCTTTTATGTGAATCATTTTAGTGAAGCCTGTACCAAGACAGGCCCGGGACTGTACAGCGCAGTGGACGCTTACGGCTGGCCCCCGGATCCATTCACTTGATTTGATAATTGTTTACTTTTTGCAATGTCTATTTTCTGTCTTGTCCGCAGGTTTATCTTGTAGATTTTTAGTTTTTGTTTTGCGTGTAGTGCAGTCCTCCTGCATTTACTATTAGAAAGATCCCACGGTTAGATTCTGGGATATAAGTATAAGATTTGCAGGAAAAACACCCCAAAAAATAATAATAATAATAATAACTAGATCTGCTACTGTCCCAAGCAGATATGAAAGCTTTCATATTCATCATCACGTGCCATCGATTATACCAAGTATCTTAATGAAAATAACAAGAAAAAAAATATTAAAATTGGTCGAAAACTCGCGAAGTTACGGATCTAAATATAGTTTGAAACCGTAAATTAGCCTAAAAAAAACCAAACAACGACAGGTGCCAAGAACAAACGACGTGAACAAGTATCACCTTGAAAATTTCAGAGTACCTAGGCCTCTTCGTCTCTTGGCCTTAAACACTGTTTATAAATTTAAAGTCAATCGGATATTAACTTTAGCCACAAGAGCGTTCATAATATTTTTTGAGGTGATCAAAGGCCATTACTCTGGCAGTTATTACTGAAAACCAATGGGCTTCTTCGTCTCGTGACCTTTAACGCTGTGTTTAAATTTAAAGTCAATCGGATATTAACTTTAGCCGCTAGAGCGTTCAAAAGGTATTTTGAAGAGATCAAGGGTAATAACTCTGGCAGTAACTATCGGATATCTTTGAAAATCCATTCGCTTCTTTGTTTCATGACTTTAAACACTGTGCATAAATTTAAAGTCATTCGGGTATTTACTTTAGCCTCAAGAGCGTTCACAAGAAATTGTGGACGACGAACGGACGGACTGACGCACGGCCGGTCGGGGGCGACGGCAATATACGACCACATTTCCATGTGGGCGTATAATTAAAATATACGAAAATCATTATTATTATTATGAACTGCAGCGTTAGACACGAGGCGCCGATTGTTGGAGTTTGTGTGAGTGTCTAGAGTCAACAATTGCAAATGGCGCCGAACGGCAAAATTTTATCACTCGTGGGAAGCTTAAGGTCGGTAAAATGAATAGTTATTGGTCGATTTAGCTGAAATTTGGTGTGAGGTCATTGCTAGCCCATCTCCTATCCCCCTGAAACTTTCAAGTCTCTCTGTCTTCCGTTACTGAAAAAGAACCAATTTTTCACCATTGTTCATTTTCAATTCAAAATAGCGTCCAGCAGTTGACCTAAATCAAAATTCGATTCCTGAAAGTTTTTCGGTTTTCCTAAAAGGATTCGGAAAATATAATTGCCTTGTCTGTAAGTAAAATATCAACAAAGCCTTATCGATTTTCACATTTCAAGATGGTTGCACCTCCGGTTTGGGCTACAAACTCAATTTTTTGTGTACGAATCAGTAGTGTCGTAGCTATTACAAAAATAAATAATTTCAAGGCAATTTGACCTATATTTCGTCGATTTCCGTTACTGAAAAAGAACCAATTTTTCACCATTGTTCATTTTCAATTCAAAATAGCGTCCAGCAGTTGACCTAAATCAAAATTCGATTCCTGAAAGTTTTTCGGTTTTCCTAAAAGGATTCGGAAAATATAATTGCCTTGTCTGTAAGTAAAATATCAACAAAGCCTTATCGATTTTCACATTTCAAGATGGTTGCACCTCCGGTTTGGGCTACAAACTCAATTTTTTGTGTACGAATCAGTAGTGTCGTAGCTATTACAAAAATAAATAATTTCAAGGCAATTTGACCTATATTTCGTCGATTTTTTTGAAAATTTTGATCCTTAATTTCTCCAATTTCGTAAAAATCCTGCAACTATTAAAGAAGTTGTCAAGTTGGTCTCAACTTTTGGTTTCGAAATAACATCGACGAACTTTCGAAATTCGACAATCCGTAATTGCAGATTTGAAGTAAATGTTTCAAGGTATTCAAAGAAAAAAGAATTAATCAAATAGTTCAAAAAGTCACAAAGTTACAGCAATGTTGGTCAAATGCATTCGACTTGTTCTCATTTTCAATTCAAAATGGCGTCAATCACTTGACCTAAATCAAAGTTCTATTCCCGACAGTTTTTCGGCTCTCCTAAAAGGATTCGGAAAATATAATTGCCTTGTCTGTAAGTAAAATATCAACAAAGGAGTATCGATTTTCACAATTCAAGATGGTTGCACTTCCGGTTTGGGCTACAAGCTCAACTTTTTGGGTACGAATCAGTAGTGTCCTAGCTAGTAAAAAAAAAATTCAAGGCAATCTGACCTATATTCGTCGATTTTTTGGAAAACTTTGATCCTTAATATCACCAAGGGGATATAATTTCGAAAATTTATAATTCAGTGAGATCTACTTACATACCAAATTTCATGAAAAACGTACAACTATTAAAGAAGTTGTTTTTTTGATTTCACTTCCGGTTCGAAATCACAGCAACGAATTTTCGAAATTCGAAAATCCGAAAGTACAGATTTGAAGTAATGGTTACAAGGTATTCAAAGAAAAAAGAATTAGTAAAATAGGTGAAATAGTCACAAAGTTACAGCAAAGTAGGTCAAATGCATTTGTTCGTCAAATTCGGTGATTTCGGATGCGAAAAACGTTTTTAAATTTTTTTTTACCAAACAGCCACCACCCATTTTTTTGGGGGGGGGGGTAGGTAAAAGTTTCAGAAAGATCTTATAGGTAGATTCTGAGAAATCCGATTTGTGGATTAAACAAACAAAAAAAAATAATAGGAATAATAATAATCTTTAACAGAAACAATAAGCTTTCATATGTAAATACATAATGTAAATACATATGAATGCTTAATAATAATAATCTTAACAGAAACAATAAGCTTTCATATGTAAATACATATGAAAGCTTAATAATTTTAGTAAAAACAATAGTCTTTCAGACGAAAGTCTGAAAGCCTAATAAATAATAATAATAATTTTAGTAAAATCAATAGTCTTTCAGACGAAAGTCTGAAAGCCTAATAATAATAATTTTAGTAAAAACAATAGTCTTTTAGACGAAAGTCTAAAAGCCTAATAAATAATAATAATAATATTAATTTTAGTAATCACAATAGGCTTTCAGACGAAAGTCTGAAAGCCTAATAATAATTTTAGTAAAAACAATAGTCTTTCAGACGAAAGTCTGAAAGCTTTATAATAATAAATAATAATAATTTTAGTAATCACAATAGGCTTTCAGACGAAAGTCTGAAAGCCTAATAATAATTTTAGTAAAAACAATAGTCTTTCAGACGAAAGTCTGAAAGCTTAATAATAATAAATAATAATAATTTTAGTAATCACAATAGGCTTTCAGACGAAAGTCTGAAAGTCTGAAAGCCTAATAACTAGACCTGTGAAGCAGCAATGACGGGTTTCACTGGTACCACATTACCTTTGCACTGATGTCACTTTCAGTGCCACGTTACCCTTAAACTCATATCACTTGCAGTACCAATGGAACCGATAAACAGATTTCCACTTAAACATTGCACAAATCAAATACAATGGAAGCAGAATCAACCAAATACAGTAATATCGATTCATTTATACATTTGTTGCATGTAAGTGTACAGTACTTCCGGTGAATGAAAATGTTCAATTATTTTTATGAAATATCAGAACTGGCATAAGGCATCACATGGTGAAATATCTATGCAAATCGAATAATATATGCCACTTTTATAGACCCACAACCTTGAAAAGTGACTTATAGCAAATCGGCAACGGTACAAGTTAGAAACAATTTTGTGGCATCTGTATGATCGTATGGGTCCATTCTGTTTAATGATTGGCATAATTTTAAAAACATTCTAAATCAGACTCATTTGAATAAAATATATGTTATGAAGGCTAAAACACAGTTTTTGCCGAAATGACATTACTTCCGGTGATACTGAAAACTTTAAATTAGTTTTATAACATCGTGCATGACATTAGGCCTCAACGGGGGGAACAATTATGAAAATCGAATAATAATTGACAGTTTTATGGGCCAAAAACCTTCAAAAGTGACATTTAAAAAACCGCCTTTATCTCGGCAACCGAACAAGTTAGAAGCCATTTTATGGTATCTAAATGACCGTATGATTTTCGTTAATATGTGAATTTAAACCAAAAGTTAATTTTAATATTACATATTAAATAATTCTTGGTTGAAAAAAATATCGATTTTAATAAGAATAATAATTTTAACAAAAACAAAAGTGTTTCACACTAGCTTCGGTGTCCCTTTGGTTCCAGCGTAACGCATGCACGAAGTCAAAACAAGCTAACTGGAAAACAACCTTGTCGGCACGAAAAACATCAAAGGAGTTGTTCGAATTTTTGAAATATTAAAAAACCAAACATCCGACCATGAGCCAGGCTATCCTTAAATGTATTAATTATGTACATAAGAGACAAATTATCTAAGCGACGACCAATTGTGTATGTTTTCAAGCCCATGAATGTGGATTTTTCACTATTGCCAATTTTCAATTCAAAATGGCGTCCCCCATTTGCCAAAAATGAAAGTTCTATTCCCGACAGTTTTTGGGCTTTTCTAAAAGGATTCGAAAAATATAATTGCCTTGTCTGTAAGTAAAATATCACCAAAGGAATATCGATTTTCACATTTCAAGATGGTGGCACTTCCGGTTTGTGCTACAATTTCCATTTTTTGTGTACGAATCAGTAGTGCCGTAGCTAGTAAAAAAAAAAATTTCAAGGCAATCTTACCTATATTTTTTCGATTGATGGAAAATTTTGATCCTTAATTTCTCCAAGAAGAGATAATTTAGAAAATTTCTATTGACATTTTTAAAGTCATTTGAGCGAAATCTACCTGCATACTAAATTTCATAACAATCGTGCAATTATTAAAGAAGTTGTAATTTTGTTTTTAACTTCCGGTTCGAAATCGTCCATCATTTGCCAAAAATCAAAATTCTATTTCCGACAGTTTTTCGGCTTTTCGAAAAGGATTCGGAAAATATAATTGCATTGTCTTTAAGTAAAATATCAACAAAGGAGTATCGATTTTCACATTTCAAGATGGTTGCACTTCCGGTTTGGGCTACAAACTCAATATTTTAGGTACGAATGTGCAGTGTCCTTTCTAGTAAAATAAAAATCAAGGCAATCTGACCTATATTTCGTCGATTTTTTTTATCCTTAATATCACCAAGGGGAGATAAATTAGAAAATTTCTAACAACATTTTTAAAGTCGCATGAGCGAGATCTACTTACATACCAAATTTCATGAAAATCGTGCAACTATTACAGAAGTTGTCTTTTTGATTTAACCTCCGGTTCGAAATCACAGCTAGGAATTTTCGAAATTTGAAAATCCGAAAGTGCAGATTTGAAGTAATGGTTACAAGGTACTTACAGAAAAAAGAATTAGTAAAATAGAACAAATAGTCACGAAGTTACAGCAATGTAGGTCAAATAATTTGTTCGTCAAATTCGGTGATTTCGGATGCGAAAAACGTTTTGAAAATATATTTACCCAACAGCCACCACCCATTTTTGGGGGGTAGGTAGAAGTTTGATAAAGATCCTATGGGTAGATTCTGAGAAATACGATTTGTGGACAAAACACCCCCCAAAAAATACGAATAATAATAAACTTAACAGAAACAATAAGCTTTCATATATGAATATATGAAAGCTTAATAATTTTAGTAAAAACAATAGTCTTTCAGATGAAAGTCTGAAAGCCTAATAAATAATAATTTTAGTAATAACAATAGGCTTTCAGCCTAATAATTTTAGTAAAAACAATAGTCTTTCAGACGAAAGTCTGAAAGCCTAATAATATTAACAAAAACAATAAGCTTTCATATACGAAAGCTTAATAATAATTTTAACAAAAACAGTAGTGTTATCACAAGCTTCGCAGTGTGAAACCCTAAAAACTGCTTCCGACATTTTTTGCTCCTTTAAAGGACACACTTTTTGAGTCATATAATTTTTCGTAAAAATACAATTTATTTTTGAAAAATGGTACCTTACTGTCGAAATTGTAGTTTTTGGTAAAATTATGCCACTTCCGGTTCCGACAGATAACACTTTCGGTAATAAAAAAATGACAATTGAGACAACGGAGCATATGAATTGTGTTTTATACAAATCGAACAACAAATAATTAATCTAGGGCTGAAAAAACTAAATTAGCCAATTACTGTATTTTAAGCAAAATTACTGAGACAAAAAAAAACCAAAACATTTGACTCTTTAATTCTGTGTACAACACGACTACAAAATATTCATAAATTAAAAAAGTTTTTGTAAAATTTTAAATCTTAAAATCGAAAGTAGCGTAGCTATGTGTGCCCTGTCACCGGCTATGCAAAAATGTATCGAAACATTGTAGGGTTATGAAGCTGCAATCAGTCTTGCAGGCTATAGACAACCGAGAGTACGTTGAGTAAAAAATGTTTAACAAAAATTGTATGTGTCGTTTTCGAAAAAAGGGCGTCTCAAAAGGCTTCTAAGCGGAAAATACTAGAATTTCGGCGTACCATTATTTATTTATTAACCATCCATAGCGTAGGGAAGTTATTGCCGGGATAATTTTAATAGTCGTATTGGTCACTTAAATATTACATTATCTGATCAGATAAAATGACCCTGAGAAATCATATGTTCAAAAGTGCCAAAAAAATGCAAAAAATATCAAAATATCGAAAGTTAAATTTCAATAACCCAATACATATTATACATCGTTAGAATCGTAATTCACGAATTTTCGACTCAAGTCCCCTTTTTTTTTTATACAATTGCAGACAGACAATCAAAAGCCTTAATGGATGACTTCGTGAACAAGACTATCCAATTGACTCTCGAAAGAGGAAACTAAAACAGAATTGTAGGTTAAGTTTTGAGAAAAAGACGTCCAAAAACGCCCCAAATGAGAAAATACTTGATTTTCAGCGTTCCATTTTTTGCTGCCTAGTCATAGCATTCATATGGATTGGGTATCATACGACCGTCCGTTCTTGTAGAATGTGGTACCAAACAGGCATATAGGGTGTCTGGGAAGAAATATTTAAACAAAAGGATATTTTTTTTATGTCCAATATCTTGTCGAACTCTTGTGGTGAAAAACACTACAGACTCAATAATTATATAAAAGTTACAGACTCAATAACTATATAAAAGTTATTCTAAGTCAAATATTTTGTGGAATTTGGTACCACACAGGCATATTGGGGGTCTGAGAATAACTTTTTGAATATATTGTGCAACTCTTAAGGTTAAAAACAGCACAGAATAATATTTTGTACAATATATTTTCCCCACATCTTACAAGATGATAGTATAAACTATTATTGTTCCAGCGACATTAAAAGAAAATGTTTCATGTTTCACTTTTCAAAACGCCCCCAAACCTTGCCATGTCTAAAATCTGAGATGTGTCAAAGAAATGATGACCAATATTTTCTTAGAGAAATGTCAACGAAGAAACAAGAAAGTGTTAATAAAAGGATCATCATATTATATAAATTCTTTCCGACGTGTTGATCAAAAGATATGCAAAAGTACAGTTAAAGTGACATGCAAACAAAGTGCAGTTAAAATCAAATGCAGAGGTGCAGTTAAAGTCACATGCAGGGGTGCAGTTAAAGTGACAGGCAGTTCAAGTAATCATTTTCGCAGATGTGTTTCACGAGGTGAATCGAAAATGTCATTAATGCCATTGCTAGACTTTGTTTTTCACAGGTTAAGCAGGAACCGATTCCAACGCTTTGTAAATGTTTTTGTCCTTCGTTACAGCATGGTTAGTTTATTCTAACAGCAAGGAGCATATTATTATTGATGAGCATTAAGATGCTACCCAGACATGAACATGATAGGGCTTATAAGCTACACAGACAACGGGTATGTATGTACACTTCATCTAAATTTAACAAACATTTTATTATTTTGAAGCACAGTAACGTTTGTAACGTTTTCTAATCTGCCAGAGAATGGCTTCGTTTGGAAATGGTTTTGTGCGGACCAAGGCACCGTCGGTACACGTAGATCGAACATTTTACTAAACGACTCTATGAATAACAGCTTGTCTTGCATATTAGGCTGCGTAGTTGTTTTGGGATATTCTATAGTTTTTTGTATTTATACAATTCGGCTGGTAATTCAGATGATAGTCATTACTGGTTTTAAAGCACTCGTTTTTCAAGATTCGCCAATATCAAAAAACAAGAAGAAAAAGCTTTTTTGTTTGAATCCACTGCTCAGGCATCCTCATTGATGCTATTTTTAGTTCGTTTTATAATACTGGTTTAATCAAATGTGTTTTGGAGGCATTCTGTAGATAAATATCCATGAAATCTGCTTTTGGGATTGAAGTTTGAATATCGAAAAACAAGTAGCTATTTTTCGACATTCGTCAATATCAAAAAAACAAGGGGAAAGATTAGTTTTTATTGGAATCCACTGCTCAGGCATCGTCATTTACGATATCTTTAGTTCGTTTTACAAAACGGATTTAATCAAATGTGTTATGTAGACATTCCGTAGATAAACATCCATCAAATCTGCTTTTTTGAGATTCAATCCTGAATATCCAAAATTCGCCAATATCAAAAAACAAGAAGAAAGGGCTTTTTAAAATTTGAATCCACTGCTCAGGCATCCCCATTGATGATATTTTTAGTACGTTTTATAATACGGGTTTAATCAAATGTGTTTTGGAGGCATTCTGTAGATATACATCCATGAAATCTGCTTTTTGAGATTCAAGTTTTAATATCAAAAAACAAGGGGAAAGATCAGTTTTTATTTGAATTCACTGCTCAGACATCGTCATTTACGATATCTAAAAGGGACAATCCCGATAAGTACAAAGTCTCAAAACTTAAAGTCCGAGTATTTGTGAAATTTATGGACCAAAATATAAAAGCATGACGTATTTACATTGTCTGAAAATTTCAGCTGAAAATATTGAGTCGTTTGGACGTGAACGTCAACACTGCTTATCCGGACACGTAACCCTTTTAAGATTTCGGGTCATTTTTATCATTGTGTGGCCTGATAATCGATTTACGTTTCTTGAGAGGTCTATAGAGTGAATGACCTATGTACTGTACTTGATAACAAAATAGTAAATTTCACCTACATATTATTTTTATAGAAAAAAATCTGGTTTTATCCAGATACTGTATAATACAAAGGTCTCCATTTCTAGATGCAGACTGTCAGGTTTAAGTTATTTACAAGTCTATCACAAATATCGGGTTAGTTGATCGGCCTTAGATAATGGGTTTTAAATGATTTTAACACAAAAAAAGCAGTTTTATTCCCCAAAATGTTATCGGGATTGGCCCTTTAAATTAGTTTTACATACGGATTTAATCAAATGTGTTTTGGAGACATTCCGTAGATATACATCCATCAAATCTACTTTAAGATTCAATCCTGAATATCCAAAAACCGAGTAGCTCGTTTTTCGAGATTCGCCAATATCAAAAAACAAGAAGAAAGGGCTTTTTAAAATTTGAATCCACTGCTTAGACATCCTCATTGGTGATATTCTTAGTTCGTTTTAGAATACTAATGTAATCGAATGTGTTTTGAGGGCATTCATAAATGAAATCTGCTTTTTGAGGTTCAAGTTTGAATATCGAAAAACAAGTAGCTCGTTTTATCGACATTCGCCAATATCAAAAACAAGGGGAAAGATCAGTTTTTATTTGAATCCACAGCTCAGGCATCGTCATTTATGATATCTTTAGTTCGTTTTACAAAACGGATCTAAGCAAATGTATTTTGGAGACATTCCGTAGATATACATCCATCAAATCTACTTTTTTGAATTTAAATCCCGAATATTGAAAAACGAGTAGCTCGTCTTTCAAGATTTGACAATATTGAAAAACAAGAAGAAACAGCCTTTTTTTGTTTGAATATACTGCTCAGGCATCCTCATTGATGATATTTTTAGTTCGTTTTAGAATACTGATTGAATCAAATGTGTTTTGGAGGCTTTCTGTAGATATACATCAATGAAATCTGCTTTTTGAGATTCAAGTTTGAATATCGAAAAACGAGTAGCTTTTTTGTTTGAATCCACTGCTCAGTCATCGTCATTAATGATATTTTTAGTTCGTTTTAGAATACTGATTTAATCAAATGTATTTAGGAGGCATTCTGTAGATATACATCAATGAAATCTACTTTTTGAGGTTCAAGTTTGAATATCGAAAATCGAATAGCTCGTTTTATCGACATTCGCCAATATCAAAAACAAGGGGAAAGATCAATTTTTCATTTGAATCCACAGCTTAGGCATCGTCATTTATGATATCTTTAGTCCGCTTTACAAAACGGATTTAATCAAATGTATTTTGGAGACATTCCGTAGATATACATCCATCAAATCTACTTTTTTGAGATTCAATCCTGAATATCCCAAAACGAGTAGCTCGTTTTTCGAAATTCGCCAAAATCAAAAAACAAGAAGAAAGGGCTTTTTTAAAATTTGAATCCTCTGCTCAGGCATCCTCATTAATGATATTTTTAGTTCGTTTTAGAATACTGATTTAATCAAAAGTGTCCTGGAGGCTTTCTGTAGATATACATCAATGAAATCTGCTTTTTGAGATTCAAGTTTGAATATCAATAAAAACAAGGGGAAAGATAAGTTTTTATTTGAATCCACTCTTCAGACATCGTCATTTATGGTACAGTTAGTTCGTTTTACAAATCAGATTTAATCAAATGTGTTTTAGAGACATTCCGTAGATATACATCCATCAAATCTACTTTTTTGAGATTCAAACCTGAATATCGAAAAACGAGTGAGATTCGCCAATATCAAAAAACAAGAAGAAAGAGCTTTTTTATTTGGATCCACTTCTCAGGCATCCCCATTGATGATATTTTTAGTTCGTTTCAAAATACTGTTTTAATCAAATGTGTTTTGGAGGTATTCTGTAGATTTACATCAATCAGCTTTTTGAGATTCAAATTTGAATATCTAAAAACAAGTAGCTTGTTTTTCGACATTCGCCAATATCGAAAAACGAGCTAGTTGTTTTTCGTTATTCGCCAATATTGAAAAACGAAAATCTAGCTAACTTCACACTGCATTTTTTGATCCCGAATAATACAAAATTAGCTCCTTTAAGCGCGACTACGGAAGAGAGCGTGGTATTCACAGTACAATCGACAGTAGAAATAACGGCTAATTTAGATGGTGAGTAAGTTGAGTTGTAGTTTGTGACATCCATGTTTTGATGAAAAAAAAATAAGATACGAGTTATTCAATTTGTTGATACAAGCCCAATAACCGCTATTACTCAACAAGTCGAAAATGTTCAGCTTTGTTTATCTTTTTGTTATAATAAATATACCGGTATAACTAAATATACCGGTATAACTAACTTTCGGCCATCTGCTCAGAGTTAATTTAGTAGACATTGTAGTATACACGTACATATTTATATATTTAGGAGTGTTGGCACATTTACGAAACTGGACACCTTAATTGTTAATAATTAAATAATGCTGTACAATGCCATTCTTAAACATTTAGTACTAGAGTTTGCACAAAGAAATACCATTATTTATAATCTGGTATTATATTCTTTTTTTCAGACTTGGTTACTTAAACAGATTTGTACTATTAATGTAGAATTAAACTGTTAATGTTTTAGTAGTGAGGAAGATAAGAATTATGGGGTTTAGTATCCACTCGATACAAACTAGGTCATTTCGAGATTACCATATGCTTCAAATGTATTTCCTTAGTTCCTTAGCATTGCGAGATAACCAGAGAAAATCCCATGAGGGCAAGGAGTGGACAGTTCTAATCCGATTTTCAGTTGGCATAGGTATTGAGAACAAAATCTTAAATCTGGTCTCAGTTTTGGAGTGAGTCTTGAATAGTGGGCTGGATAATATGTAGCCTTCTTTATTATTTAAATGCATTTGTTGGCAAGTTTCCAGTCTAAAAGCGTGTACAGTCTTTTGGATACATTGGCTATCGAAGGGTTATAGTAATAGCAAGTTGTCATTTCATACGTTTTTATAGTTCCTATAAATATTATTTCCCTCGTTTGACGTAGGAATTGGAGGGAAATTATTTTCATATTGTTGCAAGAGTGTTTCCATACATGTGGTTGTGTATGGGCTTCCGTAGATTACGTGTAATGCATGTGCATTGAGCTGTGTTAGTCACTTCAGGCGACACTGGTTGACACGTCAACACTTATTTTGATCACTTCTCTGTTTTACCAACATCATGTCTTCCGATGATAGTATGGATCAAGATCGGCCTTCAGATTCTGTTACTTTAACAGACATTCTACAGCAATTGAAGTCTCAGAAGAGGGATCTGAAAGATTGTTTACGTAATAGATTAGACACAGAAATCTCTGCTTTGAAAAATGAAGTGACTGGGGCTTCTAGCAGTGTGAAAAAATTGAAAGAAGAAAAAGAACATATATGGAGAAGTAACGGTAACAAAGATCAATTTTCTTATAATTCAGATCTTTCAGAGAATCTGACACAAGCTTTATGGGCTATTAATGTTAACAAACTTGAATATGCTAAGGAATTGTTAACAGGCTCTATAGAGAAGATTAACAAGCGTTCAAAGCTGATAAAAATTGCAGATTCGTCTGAAGGAGGGTGGAAAACTGTAAAGCTTTATGAGGCCCATCCTTTAGCAGATGATTCAGACGATGATAAGAAGATTAATAGAGCAGAGGCGAAAGCTATTAAAAAGAAAAAAGAACGAATTTCTAAACAAAAGTCCAAAAGGTCTTCCTTTAATCCATCTTTTTCTTTTGGAGCTTCTACTTCAGGAACTAGGTCTGCTGGTGGAGGACAGAATTATTCATTTCGTCCATACAAAAGAAATAATGGCGCCTGTTTTTCCTGTGGCGAATTTAATCATTTCAGAAGAGACTGTCCCAATACAGTCAGGGAAGTCAACTACCAAGCCCAGCAAAGTTCAACATGAGGATTTTGTAAAAGATGAGTATTTAAATATTTTAACTAATGAAGGAGAATATAAAGACAATTTTACACATGACTTTTATGAATATGAGAGTGGTTCTTCTGAAATCTATGTAAAGGGGAGATTAGTTAAAAATTTAGATTTTTGGAGGGCTATTGGGTCTTCTGAATATGTTTGTGAATGTATTAAATATGGCTACAAAATTCCTTTCTATTCAGATCCGGGGATTATTTACGAAAATAATAATAAATCTGCTTTAAAACATGGTGATTTTGTTAATCAGGCCATATTAGATCTTGAAGCTAGAAATTTAATTGAGAGGTGTATTGGCAAATCTAAGGCAGTTAATCCATTATCGGTTGCAATTCAAAGTAGTGGTAAAAAACGTTTGATTTTAGATTTGCGGTTAGTAAACAGGCATCTTTGGAAAAAGAGTATTAAGTACGAGGATCTTAGAACTGCATTAATTTATGTAAATAATAATTCTTGGATGTTTAATTTCGATATTCATTCAGCTTATCATCATATTGATATTTATTATCTTCATACAGAATATTTAGGCTTTTCGTGGAAGTTTCATAATGAAATAAGATATTATAAATTTACAGTGTTACCATTTGGCCTGAGCAGCGCTCCTTTTATTTTTTACTAAAGTAACCCGACCGTTGATTGCTAAATGGCGAGGGGAAGTAAAACAAGTTTTAATGTATTTAGACGATGGTCTAGGAGCTCATAGTTGTAGAGAAACATTAATTATGCAAGCTACAGAGGTAAAAAATGATTTGATAAGTTCAGGATTTGTCCCGAAAGTTAGTAAATCATGTTGGGATCCTGTACAGAAGTTAACGTTTCTTGGTATTATCATAGATACAAAGCATGGTATTTTACAAGTCCCTGAACGGCGTATTAGCAAGTTGACTAAAGGTTTAAATGAAGCCAAAGATTTAGCCTCAAAGAATAGAAGAATACATGTAAAATTTCTAGCCAGTATTGTGGGACAAATTATTTCAATGTCGATTATTTTAGGAAATTTAACACAAATTATGTCCCGTTTTATTAGTCAAGCAATAGCTTCGGCGCATTCATGGAATGCTCGATTGACGATAACTACAGGCGTTTTTCAGGAGCTTGAATTTTGGATTTCAACAATATCTAATTGTCCGTCCAAACGTATAGACTACAAACCTTGTTGTGATAAAAAAAAATATACAGTGATGCTAGTAGTTCTAGTTACGGTGGTTATTGTTTAGAAACACCGGTGGGTATTTCACACGGTATGTGGACAAAACTGGAAAGTGGAAAAAGTTCCACTTGGCGTGAGTTATCAGCGGTTTTAAGGGTATTAAAATCTATCGGTCATATTGTAAGGGGGCATCGAATCAAGTGGTTTACCGATAATCAGAATGTGGTTAAAATAGTAGAGAAAGGGAGTATGAATTGTGATTTGCATGGTATTGCTTTAAATATATTTAAATTTTTAATACAAAATACAATATCATTGGAAATGGATTGGGTTCCGAGGCGAGAAAATGAAAGAGCAGATTTTCTGTCACGTTTGATTGATTATGATGACTAGGATATTTCTAGTTCTATATTTAATGACTTAGATATGAAGTGGGGATCCCATTCGATAGACTGGTTTGCGTCATCTCATAATGCGAAATTATCAAAATTTTATTCCAAATTTTGAAATTCAGGATCTTTCGGCATTGATGCTTTTACAATGAATTGGTCTGAATCCAGAGGGTGGTTTGTTCCACCAGTATATCTGATAGAACGTGTTTTAAAACACATGGCACTGTGTCGTGCCTATGGGACGTTTAATGTACCTTTTTGGTATTCAGGGCGATTTTGGCCTCTGTTGTGTCCAAATGGGGACGAATTTATATCTGCTGTAAAAGGTTATATTGTATTATCTGGTGACAGAAAGGGTTTTACACCTAGCAAATCTGGAAAAGGGATTTTTGGAAATGTGGATTTACATTTCCAAATGCTTGCCTTGGATTTCAGATTCTGAATGTCTTTAAGGACGTAGCCGTTTAGGCGTTTTTTAGGCTGAAGAGTCTTGAGAATACTTGTTCGATTTAATGAATTAAAAGTACTAAGACGATTTTGTTATTATATTTAATATTTTGTTGACTTTATAAATCTGTTTTTTCAGACTTATGGAAAAGAATACTCAGCTTTACCAACACAGATTGTTAATCAGCTTGCGTCAATTCCTAATTTATTAGATGGTTCCAGGGCAAATAACACTTCGAAGAAGTATCATAGAGGGTACATTAAATGGAAAAGATGGGCTTCGTGCAATGGTATTCAAATTCAGCTACCCGTTAACCCTCTTGTATTTTCGTCATATTTGGCTTATATGGCTGATAATAATGTGTCAGTGCATAGTCTCGGTGAGGCTTTCTTTGGAATGCGTTGGGTTCACAATCTAATGGGTAAAAGTTCTCCTACAGAGCATATGATGGTAAAGCACGTGTTTGAAGGCGCTAAACGCAAATTAATTAAGCCTACTAAGAAGAAAGAAATTCTTACTGTAGAAGAGCTTAACCGAATGTATGATTTGCATTTTGATCAGAACAATTTGTATAAAATGAGAATTATTGTTATTTGTTTATTATGTTTTGCGGGTTTTTTTCGTATTTCTGAGGTGTTGAATTTATGTCGTTCCGATATCATTATATATCCTCCTTATATGTCAGTTTTCGTTGAAAAGTCTAAGACTGATGTTTATAGAGATGGCGCATGGGTCGTTATTTCTAGGCAAAATTCCAAGCTTTGTTCTGTAACTAACCTTTTGTTTTATTTAGAATGTGCTAATATAGACCCTGAATCCAATTGTTATATATTTCGAGGTTTATATAATTGCAAAGAAAGATATTTTTTGAGAAAATGTAATAAGTCTATAAGTTATACGCGTATAAGAGAGCAGTTTATTGAATCTTTTAGACCAATTGTGGGCGATATTATAAAATTTGGCTTACATAGTTTACGTGCTGGTGGTGCGTCAGCTGCAGCTAACGCTGGTATTCCCGATAGGCTTTTTAAAAGGCACGGGCGGTGGAAGTCGGAATCGGCTAAAGATGGTTATGTTAAAGACGAATTAAATAGTCGTTTATCGGTATCTAAACGTTTAGGTTTATAGATTGATTATATGTGTAATTAACATTTTTATTTTTTAATTTGTGTTAAATTTGTCTATATATATTTCACATCATTTCCCGTTCTTTATACGTTTCAGCTGGTTGCTAGTGTCGCCACAATGCCATTATTGTGTTATGTTATTTGTTCGTCGTACTAGGAAGTACGGGGTTTATAATGAGAAATATTATTTCCCTCGTTTGACGTAGGAATTAGAGGGAAATTATTTTCATATTGTTTCAAGAGTGTTTCCATACATGTGGTTGTGTATGGGCTTCCGTAGATTACGTGTAATGCATGTGCATTGAGCTGTATTAGTCACTTCAGGCGACACTGGTTGACACGTCAACACTTATTTTTAATAAAATTAACGTAAATTGTTTAGTTGAAATTTGTAAATTGTTTAGTTGAAATTTGTATATTGTATATGTTCTCTTTGATATATATATTATATATATATATGTATATATATTGTAATTGTATTCGATTTTTGTAAATACAGGTGGTTGCTAGTGTCGACACAATGCCATTATTGTGTTATGTTATTTGTTCGTCGTACTAGGAAGTACGGGGTTTATAATGAGAACCGTTGTTTTTTTTAGGTGAGTACATATCAGACAGTTAATATGCACATGCTCACTCTACAAGGGTTAGTATACATATAAACTATAATGATGTTTAATAACTGATAACAAAACATTATACATTTGCTTCCATGGTATTGGCTTATTTTGAAGTTATTACTTAAGTGTGTTTTGGTCGGTTACATCCAATTTACAGTATGTATTATTATAGTAGAAAAAAAATCACACTTTCAGTCATCTTATAATACGTAGATACAATATCATATACTGTCAACATTTTAGCCATATTTTAACAATACAGATGACAGTTTTAAATAATGTAGTATGGGGATTTCTGATTTACTATAATGAGAGGATTTACTTTTGCTATGACTAACAAAGGATTAACTCATTGATTTCATGGTGTGATGAAAAACTCTTACACAATAATATAATGCACATTAATTGTTTTTCATGCTGATAGATGTATATGGGATATAGTGATTCTGCCAGTTTAAGTATATGCCTTTTAGTGATATTCATATTACATATTTATAATAAGCAATTCAAATAATATGTATGATACACCTTTAATTAAATCTTACAAATAAACTAAATAAGACAGACACTATTTTGTGTTTAAATTTCAGTTAATGTTGCAGTCACTTTAAACCTATCACCAGTAAATGCAATTGCTGCAACATTGTATTAAACAAGTTTAACACTTACATGTCAACAAAACGTTTAGAAGGTTTGATATCTCTTTTTGATTTTCTTAAAGGGACATTATTGTGAAGAACCTTAGACTGCTTATGATGTACAATTTTATAATTATCGATACTACTGTCATTACTTGAGTATGGCATTTTGTTTAAGTGAAATCTATTTCTGCGAAATTTACCACTAGCAGTAGACACAATGTAAGACCTATCACTAAACTGATTATTAATAGTTCCTGTCTCTTTACGATCTTTGATGTACACAGAATCGCCACACATTAAACGAGTTAAAGATTTAGCAGAATGTCTATTGTCAAAATTAACTTTCTGCTGTTTTTTTAAAACAGCTTCACGGTTTGACAGAATATTAGAATCTATCTGTTTCCCCTCTAACTGACAAGGAACAACAGGTATTTGAGTACGCAATTGTCGACCCATGAGTAACTCCGATGGACTATACCCATTGTGGAGAGGTGCATTACGATAATTCAAAAATGCTATGTAAGGATCGTCTGATAACATTAACTTTTTAGCGGTACGCACAGCTCGTTCAGCTTGACCGTTACCAGATGAATGAGTCGGGCTACTTGTCACATGAATAAACCATATTTCTTCGCAATATCTGAAAATTCTGCAGACACATATTGAGTACCATTGTCACTAAAGAAACTCTCGGGAATGCCATGATGGGAAAATATTGACTTTAGGTGATTAATGACACACTTTGAGGACAGTCCTGAAAGCTTGGCTATTTCAATGCACCTGGAATACAAATCTACGACAAGTAAATAGTTATTATTTTCAAACTCAAATAAATCAGTTGCAACTTTCTGCCATGGTCTTTCAGGAAAGTCTGATGGAACTAATGGTTCAAACTTAATAACAGCTTATTTACAACATACAGCACAATTAAAAATTAAGTGTGATCTTTGAGAGCTTAGTCCTATCCACCAAACAGAACGTTTCGCACGATCTCTACACTTTGTAATTCCGAGGTGTCCTTCATGTAGTTTACCAAGAATATCAGCCTGGAGAGATTTAGGTATAACAATTCTGGTATCACACATCAACAAATTATCGACTACAGTTAGGTCTTCTCTATAAGCAAAAAAAGCTTTAAGATGAGGTTTAACACTATGAACTGCACTAGGCCAACCATTTAAACATAATGAAATGAGATCTTTACAAACTGGATCCACTTCCTGTTGAGCACGTATGTCATTCAAGCGTTGATCTTTCACAGGAAGGTCTGATACTTATGTATGAACGTATAAGCATGTGTCATTCTGGAAAATAAGATCTGCTTCCGTTGCTTCAGAATAGGGAGCGCGTGATAATGTATCCGCAATAGACAAATCTTTACCTGCTACATGAACGATACTGTATGAATAACGCATTAGCCTCGATCTGTAACGTTGAATTCTAATAGGAAGACTGTCTAAGTCTTTAGTACCTAGCAAAGGAACTAACGGTTTGTGGTCCGTTTCAATGAGAAATGTCCAACTAAATAGTCTCGAAACTTTTCGCAAGACCAAACGACGGCTAAGGCTTCTTTGTCTATTTGGGCGTATTTTTGTTCCGTTTCTATTAGGCTTCTCGACGCAAAAGATACTGGTCGCCAACCACTGCAATATAACTGCACCCAGACCATACGATGAGGCATCCGCACTTACTTTGATATCCAAGTCTGGATTGTATAATGCTAACACAGGTGTATCAGTTAATGATTTAATGATTTCCTGAAACGATTTCTCTTGAGCTGTATCCCATACCCACGTTTTGGATATATGTAGCAAAACACGCAGCGGTTTTGTAATCTCTTCTAATTTACTAACGAATTTTGACAATTGATTAACCATACCGAGTAAACGTCGAATGTCTGAAACAGGTTTAGGACGTGGAGAGTTTTTAATAGCAGAAACCTTGTCCTTATCTGCCTGGACACCATTTTCACTTACTATTTGGCCTAAAAACTTAACTTGAGTTTTTCTAATTTCACACTTAGATTTATTAGGGGTTAAACCGTGTTCACGCAATCTATTCAGAACTTTCCGTAAGTTTAATTCATGACCAGCGTAAGATGAACCATATACGACAACATCATCCATTAGACATGTAACCCCTTGAAGACCTTCTAAGATTTTAGACATTTTCTTCATAAATTATTCTGGGCCACTTGAAATTCCAAACGGTAGTCTCTTGTAGCAATATCTACCAAAAGGATTTATAAAGGTAGTTAACAGCGATGATTTCTTTGTAAGTTCAATCTGATGAAATCCTGAATTCGCGTCCAGCTTAGAAAAAACCTTGGCACCCGCCATTTGACCTAAGACATGTTCGACCGAAGGAAGCATATGACGCTCTCTTTTAACTGATTTATTTAGTTTAGTTAAATCAACACAAACCCGGACTTGCCTTTAATTCTTCTTGGGTACAACACAAAGCGGAGGGTACATCAACTGGAGTAATAACCTTTAAATCTTCGAGTCGCTTAAGTTCTTCTTTTACCATAGGCATTAATGGTAAAGGTATCCTTCTAGGTGCATTAACCGAATAGGGAACAGCATCCTCTGCTAATTCAATATCATAAGGATCTTCAAGTTTTCCTAAGCCTTTAAAAAGTTCAGGGAATTCTTCTTCTATGGAAGACAATTTATCCACGTTACCCAGAAATAAAACAACACCAAGCGACTGACATGCACTTCTACTTAATAAAGGTGTACTAAGGTTATCAATGAAGTAGATAAGTTTTCTGTAAGTTTTACCTTGCCACTTTAAATCTGCATGAAAATATCATAGAGTTGATGCTTGTCTGGACCATTTAGAATTCGATTGGTTGAAAGTAAGTGTTGCCCTTTAACGCTCTTGTTGAAATTAAACTTTGGTATCACCGTCACATCGGCACCCGTATCTGCTAAACCGGATATGCGCTTGACCTACTTTAATCATGACGTACCAATCATCTTGAACCGATTCACAATCTTGAGTGAGATTATCTATGTCATCTGTGTCGTCGTCATCCTGAACAGCATTAACCACTTTTCGGTTTGATTGTGACCTTGACATACATTCTGAGCTGTAGTAACCTTTGATATGACAATTATTACAATACACAGGTTTCGCTGGACAAAATCTTCTAGGGTGTGCTTACATTTACTACCACTGCTGCCATTACTATCATTATTATACAGTTGACCCTGGGCCTGATCTGGCTTCCTATGATTCAGATTATTATACTGAGCATTTGATCGCCTAAAAGTTGATTTCTTCTTATATGAAAATCCCTGTTTACCATGGTACTGTTTACCACCATAACCATGATCGGCTTTAACCTGATGAATATTTTCATCTACCACATATTTCTCTTGTTGAAAACTCCTATTCTGTTGATTACTGACTTCTGCAGCTCTACAAAATTCTACAGCTTTTCTAAGAGTAAGTTCTGGTTTCATTAAAAGATCTCTTCTAACTTTGTTGTCACGTATACCACACACAATACGATCTCTAATGAGCGAATCAACAAGTTCACCAAATTCACATTCTTTTGACAGGTTACAGATAGCAAGATAGAACGAATCAAAAGTTTCAGAACTTTCTTGATTTCTGGTATTAAACTGATGTCTCTCAAAAGTAATATTCTTCCGTGGAATACAGTATTCGTCATACTTCTTCAATATGTCGTCCAGGTCATCTTGATTTTCACCGTCGCCCCACTGAAATCCATCATAGACTTTGACAGCTAGCTGACCGATGACATGGAGAAGAATGCTAGCCTTGACCTTTGATGATTTACTGTCTAACCCAGATGCGGCTAGGTAAATTTTAAATCCCTGCTTAAACTGTTTTAAATTGGCTGCTAGATTACCCTCGAGGTTTAGACATGCCGGAGAAGACAAGTTATTCATGATGAGTCAAATCTGTGAGCTTTAAACCTTTCCTGTAGAGCGGAAATTCACGCCGATTTTTCACAATGGCGAGATAGGTACCAACACACGTTGACGAGACGAGAGCTTCGTTTTCACTGATGAAAATACCTATGTATCTGATTCATCGATGAATTTACAGTTCACCATCAAATTCTTGGGCTCGTCATCTTTCAAGATGGAACTTCTGACACCATGTTGTGCTAGATGCTGGCCATGATGGCTACCGATAGATGACACGACAATGCAGGCTTGTAGATAAGACGTTTTTTCAGCTTCATGCCATGAGACTACAATACGTAGATTCAGTACCCGGATGTGCACGTGCACCAGTTATACATATGCATGACGTCTAGACAGTTATAGGCCTTAATGTATTTAAAGGGAATATACCACTACAGTTATACTGTCAGCTTCATTTTTTTTTCTTTTTTACTACATATAATATAACATTTGGACAGATCAGATTGATACAGTTTATGTTGACAGATATAGAGTTGTAACTTTATCAGATCAGATGTTATTTGTTTGCATTCTGATGTAATATATAATTCAACTTAGTCCGGGTTATAAATGGGGGAAGTGGAGAGATATAAATTCTCATGTGGTTTTTCTAGACAAGAATTTTATTCTGAACACGAAGATATGAGGTAAACAGGCCATATCCTAAACCTCTTTCCGCGAGGGCGAATTTTTAAAATGGCCGCCAAAATCTCATATATACTCTTCAAAAAAAGAAACGCACAGCCCATTTTTCATCATCTTACTTGTTTTTAATGTCATTATGTGAGGATAAAAAAAATTTATTATTGGTTTTAAGTGTAGGACACTAATTGTAACTGGTCATCCTCTTTGCCGAAATTTTAACAACTTTGCAAGCTTTTCGTGTGGAACCTAAATCTAAATCAGATGCTAAATCTGAACGAAGACCAATGCAACAAGGCTATTGGACGATTACAACAGGTGACTCACAGTAAAATGTAGCCATGCTGCTGAATGTTTCCCTGAGTTCCATTTCTCGCCTTTGGAAAAGGTACCGACAGCGAAGTTCAATATGTGACCGCCCAAGCTCAGGCCAAACAAAAGTGGCCCCACCTGTCTTGGATCGTCACTTCCGGTTATTTCATTTGCAGAAATGGTTCTCAACAGCGACCTCTACTGCAGCAGTAATTCCCGGATGGCGTAGAATATCAGATCAGACAGTCCGTAAACGCCTACGTGAAACCGGATTACGAGCCAGAAGTCCCGTTAGAGTTGCTGTTTTGAAATACGCCGACACCGTGAAATGGCCACAGCTACACCAGAGGGCAGTTTAGATTAAGCCACGTGTCGCGGTTCATGTTGCAACAAGGCGATGGTAGAGCGATGGTATACCGACGACGAAATTTCACATTGCCTTTCTTTTTTGGGAGAGTATATATATATAGTGACTATATGAGTTAAAGTGAGTAACAATGACGCTTGTTTTACAAGGGGGGGGGGCGAATGGTTAGCATGTGCGTGATGGTGGCCACTCGATGATACCAGGACGCAGTACATGCCGTCAGGTGGCGCTTTATTTGGGATGTTTTGGTTTATACTATATTTCACCTAGCGAAATAACAAAAATGGGAGGAGCTGAGTAGAGATTCTAACGAGAATTAAGAAGCATAGCCACGCCTGGTTAACACTATTGTGTAGCCAAAGCAAAGTGACAGGCGTCATAGCCACTAGTCCAGGGGCCTGTTTCACGAAATTTTAACTAAGATAAAATCCGATTTTAGTAATTCGATTGGATAGTATTAGATTGATTTTAGCGCTTAGCCAATCAGATTTAAGTATGTACTAAAATTTGGATTTTATCTTAAGTTAAAATTTCGTGAAACAGGCCCCAGAATGATTGACAGCTGTCAGCCTTCACCTTCGAAATATCAAGGAAAATAATTTGAACAACTGGGTGCAGACCACATTGACTACTGCATAAATGTTAAAACCCGTTTACCGGTTACTCCAGGCTAGGAGTTTAAAGTAGAAAAATATACAAATATAGCCTTATTTATATCGCTAACCTTTAAACTCTTTAACCCATAATGCCACTACCCCCCCCCCCATATACACAAAACATTACGAAATAAATAAATATTTTATACACCCCCACTAACCACCCACAAACACCGTATTTCTATCGTAGATTGGCTCTCACAGTAGCAGTTTTTTTTTAATTTCGGTTGGCCCCAAGACACGATTTTGTATTTAGATTCGTGTCTCAGCAGGATTTTCTTCAGTAGTCCCAACAACGGGATTTTTTTAGGTTATCCCTCACGGTAGGGATTTTGCTCAGATTAATCTCCAGCTGGATATTTTGTACTGATTCATTTTAATTCATATTGGCCCCCACAGCAGCATGTTCTATAGCTTGGTCCCCACTGTAATATTTTCTATAGATTACTACCACAACATAATTATTACTACTACAGCATATTTATTAATATAACAGCATATTTATTACTATTATTTCTTACTTTTACAGCATGTTCATTACTATTACAGCATATTTATAGTGCACCGTTTTATATACCGGGTTTATGAGCACTTTACAAACTGGCAATGTAACCATATATAAAAAAGAACAAGACAAAACAAACCAACAAGCAAAAGTATGGACATATTATCAGTCGTATACTGTGTCAGTTAAAGCCTGTTTAAATAAACGTGTTACGTTGTTTTTTAAAAGAATATAAAGATGTACACTATTTTATACTAATAGTCTGGTCGAGCTATCCCCAAACCTCGCATTAGTGGGTAAAATTCCTACCCAAGCCATTATTATTTCATATGAACAAGTAGGGTGAGTAGCCTTCCAGAAAAAATTTCACCGTTTTTAGGGTGCTTTTTTGTTTGGACCCCCAAAATCAACCTAAAATCCGTTAATGGCTATGATAACTCGCTTAATGTTCATATTTCTGGTTAATAATGTACTAGGAGCCTATAAGAAATAAATACCAAAGAATTCAAAAATGGCGTCAAAAATGACCTATGACGTCACTGTAACGTCATAAGTCAAAATGGCGCGCAAAATTTGAAAATTTATCCCATTCTTGAAGTTTATCATAATTCACAATAAATGAATTAATATTTACCAATAAAACAAACTAATATCAACAAACATTAATTTTATAGGTAAATGATAATATAGTGAGATTTCATAGAATGATCATTGGTCGTTTTTCTACGTCAACGTCCTCAGAATTCCTGCAAGATTCACCATGACAGCCCCCTTACGCGCTGACCATTCTTACTGCAGCTGCATATGATGGTACTGCACTGATTTTTCAGCGACTTGCATTAACATCTCACAAAGTTTAAAACGCTTTCAGGGGCTACAAGAAGGTCTGTCATGCTGGGTTTGTAGCATTCTGTGTCTTTTTCCAGCCCCACTCGCTCGCATTCAGATCGCTTTCGTTTTATTTTAACCAAACGACGACCTGCAGATGAACTCTGAGCGCATGGTAATATCCACCCGAACCTCGGGTGGTATTGGGGCAGGGTAATGGAATTTTTCTCCGCCATCATGGAGTCAAATCTCTGGTGTCGTAGTTTAGTTAGGCTGACATCTGGTTCTCCGTACATTAAAGAGAATATCTTACATCCGGTATCTCCAACAGTTTGTTGATTGGATGATGTCACAATGGATTCACCAAGCTTTTGGACCTTTTTATCGCTTTTAGCATCAAGTAAATGTTCACAATCAAATCTAAAGGTATCTAATAAAAAAAAAACCAAGTACGAACAATCCAAACTATAAGACAGAATTCGAAGTCCTAAAAATTATAGGCGAAATGGTGTACTCAAGCAAAATAGTGTTATCAGCAAATGGACTGCTCCTCATGTACAAAATACACGACAAACAGTGGTAACAGGTATCCGGAAGACTTAGCTTATCCTGTCGGGCGCCACACCCGTCATTGCTGCATCCAAACTATTAGGCGGAAGGTCGGTAAAAATAGCGTGATTGATTGGACAATGAAGTATCGGTATGCAGAATGCACGCGATGAACTGTGTTAACGATGTACACATGTAGTATAAATTATCAGGGAGGTAGTAATAGTATACGTTTCAATTAAATATATCTAGATTAATAGCCCAGAGAGACACGTTATATTTCCCAATCAAATCAATATGACGACCATAAAACTTTTTAAAGGTTTTAATAAGTTTAGTGCGCAAGTGTCCTTGTAGTTGAAGCTTAGATGACAAATGCCTCGATCTACTTAAAAAATCAGAATAAAGGGAACAAGCTCTCGCGTAACGAATAAGCGGAGACAATAAGTTCTCTTATCATGACATAAAACAATTTCTCATACTTTGGTAGCAGTCCAGTCTCTTTGAAAATGGTCTTTCATAAGAAGTTTAATTACTATAGCTACACAGAACTTTCCTTTGAGTTCCCTTTATTCTTCAGAAGCCGCCAAAGTTTAACTTCGTACAATTTCACGCGCATTGCTCAGTTTTGTTTCTAGAATATCAAGAAGGCTGACTTTTTTCAGTTAGAGAAGAAGAACTTGGATCACACCAATGCCTTTTTTGGTTGAAAATTTCAAGACAAACGCCCCGTGTAGTTTTGCTCGTCCCAGATCTCGAATTATGTTTGCCACATCAGTTCCCTTTATTCTTCAGAAGCCGTCAAAGTTAAACTTCGTACAATTTCACGCGCATTGCTCAGCTTTGTTTCTAGAAGGACTTGGATCACACCAATGCCTTTTTGGATTGAAAATTTCAAGATAAACGCCCAGTGCCGCTGCTGGTTTATCATCTACAAGCAGTAAATCAACGTGCACGGATCTACTTGCCAGACAATCTTCAACACCCTGATTAGCTTCTCGTCTTTGTTTTAATGTCATTTTGTACTTCGGCTATGTGAGCCATATTAATTTAAGGTATATCGCCAGTTTCAACGTCATGTGGTCTAGTTTTGCTTGTCCCAGATCTCGAATTATGTTTGCCACAGCAACGCATAAACTGGATATAGTGTTAATTCATGCCTTAACGACAGTCTCTTCAATGAAGGTTATGTAGCGCCGAATCTGATTATGTATCTGGTTATGATCCTTTCCTGTCAAAAGTTGCGGCACTGTGATATTATTGTCATTGATCCAAGGGTTTATTTTGCGTGATAATGGCGTGACAGTTGGTGCCAGTCAAGCCAAAGGGGGTTATTCCAGCTGCATTTGACCGATTCACATTAGGTGGCCAGACGGTTGTCTTCGCTGGAACTGTTCATAACGAATTAACAAGTTCAGGATGCTGATTCTTGAAGTGTGTGGTTGGTGGTATCTTCTTGACGTCATTGAAGCTAGAACTTTTAAGACTCCAATTATCTCAGCAGCGGAATCCAAATGTCCAAATATACTCTTTTTAAGCACCAATTGGTACGTCTCGGACAGCAGTCTTTGGGGAGAAAACCGAAGACAATGCTGATAATTCTATTTTGTACCCAATTTAGTGCCATTCCCGTGGGTCTCAATAAATGAAATGTCAGATGCCGTCATTTTACTCAATATTAATGCCGATTCGATTACTTGTTTCTGTGAAGTAGAAGTAGGTGCAGTTATACCATTTCCATGTTCAACACTGTTTGAAGCAATGCCTTTCAATACCCTATAAATCATAGATACACGTCACTTTTTCGCCCACTGCAGTACCAGTAGCATCTCGGTCAAAACTCTACTATGAAAGTCTGCCCAAAGTATACCAGTTTCCCTGAAAACTCATTCACTTGCTGGATAAAGTTCAATGTTGGCATCACCGATCAGGGCTCCTTCACATTCTCCCGTTTGTATTGATTCACATGCTAATTGGAGAGCCATCAGTGTGGAGGTACATTACCATGCTCTCAGAGTTTATATGCAGGTCGTCGTTTCGTTAAAATTAAATGAAAAGCGAGCTGAATGCGGGAAAAGGACACCAGAAGGCTTCGAACACACCATGGCAGACCTTCGTGCAGCCCCTGAAAGCGTTTTAAACATTGTGAGATAAAGTGCAAGTCGCTGAAAAATCAGTGCGCTGCCATGATATGCAGCTTCAGGAAGAATGGTCAGAAATGCGTCAGCGCGCGTTGGGGCTTTCATGGTTAATCTTGCAGGAATTCTGAGGATCTGGCTATTATCATTTACCTATAAAATCAATGTTTGTTTATATCAGTTTGTTTTATTAGAAAATATTAATTCATTTATCGTGAATTATGATAAACTTCAAGAATGAGGTAAATTTTTGACGTCATAGGTCATTTTTGACGCCATTTTTGAATTCCTTGGTATCTATTTCTTATAGGCGCCTAGTACATTATTAACCCCAAATATAAATATTAAGCGAGTTATCATAGCCATTAACTGATTTTAGGGGCGATTTTGGGAGTCCAAACAAAAAAGCCCCCTAAAAATTTTCCCCAAGGCCGATCAACGGGGGAAATTTTTTCTGGAAGGCTACTTACCCTACCTGCAGGTTAAAACTGAAGGTTATTTTATAAAACAGGCAGTTAAAAACTAAAAGAGTCCCGGCGATGAGTAACAAATGAAACGTAGTTTATTATAATATGTAGGCTATGAATGTTCGGCGCATCAGAAATTTTCGTCACAATAGCCATTACACCAGAATGGCTTTTCAGCTTGGTTCTCACAGTGGAATTACCATAGATTGGTTCTAACAGCACCATTTGTCTTTAGAATATCCATTATATCAGGAATTTCGTCAGATTATCCATCATAGTAGAAGTATTCGGCAGACTAATTTTTTTTGTCAGAATAGTTATCGCGGCAGAATTTTCTATAGAATGGTGCAAGCAAATGGAATTGTGATTAGATTAATCAGCAGAGCAGGAATTGTCGTTAGATTATCCACCACAGCAAAAACAAAATCATCACAAGAGCCATTATACCAGAATTTTATTCACAATAACCATTATACCAGAATTTTCTTACAATAGCCATTACACCAGAATGGCTTTTTGGCTTGATTGTCGGCGTAGAATTTTCTTTAGATTGGTTGGACAGCACCATTTTTCATTAGAATATCCATTATATCAGAAATTTCGTGAGATTATCAATCACAGTAGAAGTTGTCGGCAGAATAACCTCTACACCAGACTAATTTGTAGTCAGAATAGCTATTCCGGCAGAGAATTTTCTATAGAATGGTCCCAGCAATTGGAATTTCGATTAGATTATTCAGCAGAGCAGGAATTGTCGTTAGATTATCCACCACAGCAAAAAATCATCACAATAGCCATTATACCAGATTTTTTTTCACAATAACCATTCTACCAGAATTTTTATACAATAGCCATTACAACAGAATGGCTTTTTAGCTTGGTTCTCTCCGTAGAAATTTCTATAGATTGGTTTCAACAGCACCATTTTTCATTAGAATATCCATTATATCAGGAATTTCATGAGATTAACAATTACAGTTTAAATATTCGGCAGAATAACCACTACACCAGACTTTTTTTTGCAAAATATCTATCGCGGCTGAATTTTCTATAAAAGGTCCCAGCAATTGGAATTTTGATTAGATTATTAAGCAGAGCAGGAATTGTTGTTAGATTATCCACCACCGCAAAAAACATGATCACAAGAGCAATTATACCAGAATTTTTTTTCACAATAACCATTACACCAGAAATTTCTCTTAACAATAGCCATTACACCAGAACGGCTTTTCGGCTTGGTTCTCTCAGTAGGATTTTCTATAGATTGGTTCCAACAGCACCATTTTTCATTAGAATATCCATTATATCAGGAATTTCGTGAGATTATTAATCACAATAGAAGTATTCGGCAGAATAACCACAACGCCAGACTAATTTTTTGTCAGAATAGCTATCGCGACAGGGGGTGGTTGGATGGCTGAATGGTTAGCACCTGCGCGCTGTATCATAAAGTCTGGCATTGAGTCAACTAGCGTGGTTTCGATACCCCGGTTGTACGTGTCAAGGAGTAGGGTAGCCTGTCCAGCCTCGTGGGTTTTCTCCGAGTCCTCCGGTTGCCTCCTTCTACTAAAGACCACTACGCACAAGCGAATTATGTTAGTCCCGAAATGACCTAGTTTGTGTCGAGCGGACGTTGAACCTCAATTCTCTCTCTCTGTCTCTCTCTCCCTCTCTCCCTCGCTATCGCAGCAGAAATTTCTATAGAATGATCCCAGCAATTGGAATTGTGATTAGATTATTAGAGGATTGGTTCCAACAGCACTATTTTTCTTTAGAATATCCATTATATCAGGAGTTTCGTGAGATTATCACAGCAGAAATCGCTTCAATGGAAATCAGGCTTGACTTTAAAGAATCATTTACAAACATGCTAATTTGACGGGCATATTGAACACAACAACGTGGGCAAAACATATTGATATGAAAAGACGTTTTCTACGCATTGAAATTGAGGGTCTTTCGGGTTACAAAATGGGTGGTCTCCTGAATTTCTATAACGTTATGTGGTTGGCAGTTCCAACCTCATTTCTCTGCTCTGAATAATATCCAGAGAGCGACCTTCACCGGTCATGTCAAGGCTTCAAATACATTAGAATGTCTGGTCCTTTGGTTATTTGTAACTCCTCCCCTTTTTGTGTTTTAAATGGATGCCATATAGCATCAACCACCACGCCTTGACATGGCCGGTCAAGGTCGCTTCAGAAAAAAAGAAATGGCGATAGCAATCGACAACACAAGTCGGGCAAGATTTTTAATTCGGAATTGATAATGTATTAATTACTAATACTACTAATAGTGTCCCTGCCCGTTCAAAATTTCGCTCATTGCACACTGTGTAATACAGTGTTACTGTATAATATTATTGGCGTAAGAAGTTAAACCTATCTCATTTTCATGGAAAGAATAATAACCAAGAGTTGAAGAAGGTCATGTGTACACATTAGCGTAAACGTAAAATTTCCCTTGCCAGTTCGAATTGGATAGAAGACTAGGCCTTAGTGTATTTATAAACCTGCATTTAGAACTGTCTTCGATTCTTTGAACTGTTGATTCTTTGATGGTACCGCCACCGGTATTGGTTGTAATTTGTCATTTTAGTTAATTTTAGTTAATTCTCAAAGTTAAGACTGAGCGCTTAAAGAAACTGTTATTGGAAAATACAGAAGTTTCGACTGCGAGGAAAGGCTTTTCAGAATGGATGGTACATTTTGAAGTTTACTTAAATCAACATGATATTTATTGTGGCATGTTATCGCCTTCTCAGGTTGAAGAATATAATCATGAACTTTATGAAAATCGAGACATTTACATTTGCAATTTTAGATTTCATATTCAGGAATGGTTACGTCAAGCTGAAACCGACGTGGATTCCCAGATTGCAAAAAGAAGTCACCCTCGCTTATCACGCCATTCCGTTTCGAGTACTCGGAGTAGTATATCTTCATTAAAACTACAAGAAGAAAACAAAAAAATAGAGTTAACTGCAAGAGCAAATGCCCTGAAAGAAAAACATAAGCTTGATAAGGCCAGAATGGACATTGAGCATCAAGAGGAACAGTTAGAAATTAACACTGAACTTCAGATATCATCAGAAAAAAGCAATTTATTGAAGAATCTGAGCGATGGTAATGATAAATCTGTCAGTAGTACTACGTCCGTGAAAGAAGTGGTGCCTACATCTACAGTCGTTTCTACTGACGAACGTACATCTGATGTTGAACCTGCACCCGCTGTCAAGTATGTGCCTAGTGATGAATCAGCGCAATTTTCTGCATCTCTGGCTCGCCATTTGAGGAAACATGCTACAAACATTAAGTCATTTAGTGGTGATGTTCTGAATTATCATAAGTTCATAAGACAGTTTAAGTCTCTGGTTATTTCAAACTGTGAATCTTTTGATGAAAAGATGACATTTCTTGAGCAATTTACTACCGGTGAAGCCCATCGCTTTGTCAGTTCCTGTTCATACAAGAAGAGTAGCGAAGAAGCGTATACATCAGCTACGCATATACTAGAAGAACGGCATGGAGACAGAGAAGTTGTAGCAAACGCCTTTGTAACTAGGGCCCTGAAATGGCCTGAAATTCGTTCCGATAATCCGAAAGCCTTGGATGGTTTTGTACTGTTGTTAACTGAGTGCTCGAATGCAATCGAAAGTATTGAATCTGAGAAACATTTAGATTTTGCAGAAACTGTTAGAATAATCCTGCGAAAACTTCCATATTCAATACAGGACAAGTATAGAACACTGAAGGATTGTAATAGAGGCAAGCCAACTCCTCTTAAGTTTGTTAACCTATTAAATCTACTCCAGACGGAATAAAAAAAAGCCAATGACCCAATGTTTGGTAAACTTGCCTTAATATACGAACGACGACCATTTACAGTAAAACCAAAAGGCTCTTACGCAACTCAGTTTTCTTCCTCAATGGGTGGTAATGGAAATAACAGAGATGGATCATACGGCACAAACACCAAGTTTACTCCTTTCAAACCTAAAAATGGAACACAAAATATGGACATAGCGTTCACTAAACCATGGATTGCTGTAGATAGTTGTCATCACTTTCTTATGATTGCTGTAGATAGTTGTCATCACTTTCTTATGAAAAGAAATCAGACTTTATCAGATCGAAGAGGTTATGTTTTGGCTGTTTTAAAATTGGGCACGTTGGTGATTTTTGTAAAAACAATCCAAGGTGCGGACTATGTTCGAGACCACATCATACAATACTGCACTCGAGTAATACATTTAATTCTAACAATAAAACTGATATACCTGCTGTAACTGGAGCTTTTGCTAATATGTATATCAGGAAATTGTGCTATGACAATCATTCCAGTCGTAGCGAAGCTGAAGAATGGGTTGAACACAGTATGTACTTACGCCTTTTTTAGATCCTGGAAGCAGAATTTCATTTTGTTCTACAAATCTACTACACCAACTGGCTGGTCATGGAAAGAAGATAAACTTAACCATAGACACAATGTGTACCACATACGTTTACCTCGCAAGTCATCAACGGTATACAGATATCTGATCTAACTCAAGAAAACTTAATCGATTTATCAACTGTCTACACGAAAGATAAAATGCCTGTTAGCAAATGTCATATCCCAACAAACCGAGACATTGAGAGATGACCTCGCCTAAAAGACATCAGTTTACCTATAATTAACTCGGAGATTGGACTACTGATTGGTAACAATGTCCCAGACGTATATTCGATAACAGAATTCAGGAATGGTCCACCAGGATCCCCCAATGCTGTTAAATCACCACTTGGCTGGATTATATGGAACCTTATGAGAGATGGCACTCCAGAATCCACGGCTGTCGTAAACAGAGCAACTATCTCATCTATTCAGGATTATGAAGAGATAAATACTATGGTTACTAAAATGTATAATTCTGATTTTCCAGAGGCCATTAAAAATGATAAAAGAGAAAACTCTCAAGAAGATAAACAATTTCTTGATCAAGTTAACAAGTCTATTTCCTATGCTGACGGTCACTACACGATAGCCTTGCCCTTAAGAGCTGGTAGAAACTTGTTGCCGAATAACGTGTACCAATGAGTTCAGCGTCTACAATCATTAGCTACTAAAATGAGAAAGACTTCAGAATTTGGTTGTGATTATACTGAGTTTATGGAGAAGCTCATTACAGATGGCCATGTCGAAGTTGTCCCTGAGAAGGAAGTAGAACGTCGAGATGGAAAAGTTTGGTATCTGCCACATCACGGTGTATACCATGCTAAGAAGAATAAAATTCGAGTGGTTTTTGATTGTGCAGCTATGTATCAGGCTAGTTCATTGAATAATCTCCTGCTTCAAGCCCCTGACCTGACAAACAATTTGATAGGAGTCCTCCTTCGTTTTCGCCAAGGAATTTATGCAGCTCAAGGGGATATACAGAGTATGTTCTACATGGTAAACGTTCCAAAGTCTGACACAGACTACCTCAGATTTTTATGGTGGCCTGACGGAGATGTTAGAAAAGGTCCAGCTGTATACAGAATGCTAAAACATAGCTTTGGTTTGTGGTCATCACCGTCATGCGCAAACTCTGCCCTAAGAAGAACCGCCCTTGACAATGTTAAGAACTTTGATGAATTAGTTTTCAAAACTGTACTGAATAATTTCTATGTGGATGACTGTCTAAGATCCCATGTTTACAAAGACCAACTAATGAAGCTTGTGAAAGACTTAAGGCTGTTATGTTCAAAAGGTGGTTTTCGTTTGTCTAAATGGATTTCGAAAGATCGAGATATCTTGTCATCAGTACCTGTAGAAGACCGAGCTAAGACTGTCGTTGAGTTGGATCTTGGTTATGAAGAACTACCAGTAGAACGGGCTCTCGGTATCACATGGAATGTAGAATCAGTGGTTTTGAAATTTGATGTAACCTTAAAACCTCAACCTTATACTAGACGTGGGATATTAGCAACTATAGGAAGCGTTTATGACCCACTGGGATTAGTTAGTCCTTTTTTATTGGCAGCAAAACTTATTTTACAGAATTTATGTCGTCTTGAACTTGGATGGGATGATCAGATACCCGAAACAGATCTTCGTAAATGGCAACTGTTTTTAGAAAGCTTACCAGGCCTGGAAAGATTTGAAATCCCAAGGTGCTACAAGCCGAAAAATTATGGTAGAATTGTTTCAAGCCAATTACACAGTTTTGCAGATGCTAGTAATGAAGGATATGGTATGGTAGCGTATCTACGGTTTGTAAATGAATCAGAAGATATTTACTGTTCGCTGTTATTTGGAAAGGCCAGGGTAGCCCCACTGAAGAAAATGACGATTCCGAGAATGAAGCTCACTGCTGCCACTATTGCTGTGCGAATGACAAACATGGTTTTGAAAGAGCTTGAAATCCATATTGATCAAGTCTTTTATCACACAGATTCAATGTCAAGAAACACAAGTTCAAGATTCCTGACCTTTGTCGCCAACCGTTAGCAGTTATTAGGGATGGGAGCGACATTTCACAATGGTATTATGTAGACACCAAAAACAACCCTGCCGATCAAGCTTCAAGAGGAGTTAAAGCTGACGACCTACACCAAGTTAAGAAATGGTTTCATGCTCCCGATTTTCTATGGAAACCAAAACATGAGTGGCCTGAACAAAAGGAGTTATCACCCATGCCGCCTGAAAGCGATCCAGAACTAAGAACTGTATGTGTGGCTACACTTACCGATGATACTTCAATAACTGACCAGTTGCTATCTAGATTTTCAAGTTGGAATTAACTGAGAAGAGTAGTTGCTAGACTGTTGATATGCCTTAAAATTTTAAGAGAAAGAGTTAAAAGACGAATGAACAATACATGTAACTACAGACCGGAACCACAAAGCAGTTTGATAAATCAATTTCTTTTGCTAATGCCCTTTTAACCCCAGAAGATATCGAGAGAGCTGAGTCTGCCATTATACGTTATACGCAGCATCAACACTACAACCGTGAGTTCAGAACTTTGAGTCAGCATGACACTACAGCTACTGTCAACAGTACACTTCGTCGCTTTGATCCAAGATTAGTAAATGGAAACCTTAGAGTTGGAGGTAGATTAAATAGAGCCGACATATCTTATGAAGAAAAACACCCTATGATTTTACCCGCACAGACACATGTTTCAATGTTGACAGTCCGTCACATACACAACGTCGTAGGACACTTGGGGAAATCTGCAATTATGGCTGAGTTACGACGAAAATACTGGATTGTTAGAGCCTCATCTTTGATTAAGAACGTAATCGCTAAATGTGTATCTTGTAGGAAATATAAAGCCAGAGTAGCCGAACAAAAGATGGCTGATCTACCAGTCGAACGATTAATTCCCGATCAACCACCATTATTCAAGAGTTGGTATGGATTTCTTTAGCCCTTTGAGGTAAAACGTGGCCTACCGACCATCAAACGATATGGAGTAATCTTTACATGCCTTGCGGTAAGAGCTGTACATCTTGAGGTGGCTTATAGCCTGGATACAGACTCCTGTATAAGTTCGATAAGAAGATTTATTTCCAGACGAGGGTCGGTAAAATTTATAAGATCCGACAACGGTACTAATTTGGTCGGATCCGAACGTGAACTTAGAGAAGAAATACAGAATTGGAATCAAGCAAAGATTAAAAATGCACTTCTTCAACATGGTATTAACTGTCAGTTTAACCCCCCTGCTGCCTCCCACTCTGGTGGGAGGCAAATCTACTTTTATTCTTGTCAAAGTTATGATGTGTTTCTTAGACAAAAGACATATTATTTGTTTAATAAATTGGTTATTATAATGAATGAGTAAACTCATTAAGTAATAGTTATTCAATATTAGCCTTATCTAAACCCGACCTTAGTGCATACGATAAGAGGCCTGCAGTAGGAGACGAATTTCTGTTTTGGGATGGAATATTCGTATCGTAATTATGCCTTTATTATTTTATTGTTGTATGTCAACTCTGGTATTTATGTTTGGAATATTTATATATTTCAGTCAATCACACATACACACTCATATCAGCACACAACTTATCATCATGTAATCAGCATACTTCAGAGATTGAATAAAGTATTATGTAGACAACTGTTTGGACGTCTCCATTGAATTGATTGCTAGTCCCAGAAATCACCCGTATGTTTACATTGCTGCTAGAGGTGCATTGACGCTCATTGCCCACGTTTGCCTTTCCTTCAAATGTGACCATATAACTAGTCTCTTATGGTCAACGCTCCTTTAGTTATCAATCACCTGTTCTATGGAATAATCTACCATTTAATTTAAGATGATGTACATCTCTAAATTCTTTAAAAAAACCCAACTTAAAACACATTTACATGTATTTAATCAGGCTTTTAACCGACTCTGTACAATCGTTAACATGTTATAATAATAATAAAAATAAAATAAAGTAATAATCATAATGGGAAAGGTCAATATATTCATTTTGCATTATCTATTTTTGTCTAAATCTTACATAAATCAGTATTGAAAGGCTGTATTTTACATTTCTTGGCACACTTAAATTATGGAAAGTCCATTGACGATCATACCGCCACCTATCCGCGTGTACTGCGTCCTGGTATCATCGAGTGGCCACCGTGCGTGATGTGCCATCAAGCCTGTCATTGAGTCAACTGGCGTGGTTTCGAATCCCCGGTTGTACGTGGCACGGACTAGGATCGCCTGTCCAACCTCGTGGGTTTTCTCCGGGTCCTCCGGTTTCCTCCCACGGATAAAGATCCCTACGCGCAAGCGAATTATTGAAATAAAATTAAAGCATATGTTAGTCACGACGATATGAACTTAACAGGCCATATCCTGAACCTCTTTCCGCGAGGGCGCATTTTTAAAATGAATGCTAAAATCTCATATATATACTCTTCAAAAAAAAGAAACATACAGCCCATTTGTCATCATCTTACTTGTTTTAAATGTCATTATGTGAGGATAAAAGAAATACATTATTGGTTTTAAGTGTAGGGTCACTAATTGTAACTGGTCATCCTTTTTGCCGAAATTTTAAAAACTTTGCAAGCTTTTCGTGTGGAACCTAAATCTAGGGCCTTTAAAATCCCGGGGTTCTCGGTTTCCAAATCAGTTGCATATGTAAACATTTCACGAACCAAGTGATGCTACATCTGAACGAAGACCAACGCAACAACGCTATTGGTCGATTACAACAGGTGAATCACAGACAGATGTAGCCAGGCTGCGGAATGTTTCCCTGAGTTCCATTTCTCGCCTATGGAAAAGGTACCGACAGCGAAGTTCAACATGTGACCGCACAAGCTCAGGCCAAACAAGAATGGCCCCTCCTGTTCTGGATCGTCACTTCCGGTTACTTCATTGGCGGAAATGGTTCTCAACAGCGACCTCTACTGCAGCAGCAATTCCCGGATGGCGTAGAATATCAGATCAGACAGTCCGTAAAATCCTAAGTGAAACCGGATACGAACCAGATGTCCCCGTTAGAGTTGCTGTTTTGAAATACGCCGACATCGTGAAATGGCCACAGCAACACTGGAGGGCAGTTTAGTTCAGCCACGTGTCGCCATGCCACATGAAATATGTGGTAACCTGATATCTCGGTAACCGCTAACCGGAAGTGGTCGAACTTTTGGCTAATATGAGATATTATTAATGTTAATATAATCTGTAAGTTTCATTGAAATCTGTTGATAATTGTGGTTTGTAGCCGTGCCACATGAAATGTGTGGTAACCTGATATCTCCTCAACCGCTAGCCGGCAGTGACCTTAATTTCGGCTAGTTTGAGATATTAGTAATGTTATTAATATCTGTAAGTTTCATTAAAATCGGTTGATAATTGTGGTCTGAAGCCGTGCCACATGAAATGTGTGGTAACCTAATATCTCGGAAACCGCTAACCGGAAGTGGTCGAAATTTTGGCTAGTTTGAGATATTATTATTGTTATTATAATCTGTAAGTTTCTTTGAAATCGGTTAATAATTGTGCTCTGTAGCCGTGCCACATGAAATGTGTGGAAACCTGATATCTCCAAAACCGCTAACCGAAAGTGGCCGACATTTTGGCTAGTTTGAAATATTATTAATGTTAATATAATCTGTAAGTTTCATTGAAATCGGTGTTTAATTGTGGTCTGTAGCCGTGCCACATGAAATGTGTGGTAACCTGATATTTCGGAAACCGCTAACCGGAAGTGGTTGAAATTATGGCTAGTTTGAGATATTAATAATGTTATTACAATCTGCAAGTTTTATTTAAATCGGTTGATAATTTTGTGGTCTGTAGCCGTGCCACATGAAATGTGTGGTAACCTGATAGGACAACATCGTGGCAGTCCATGTTGTGCCGTTCGCACGACGTCATGGCCGCCGTTTCATCTTCGAGGATGACAACGCACGATGTCACAGGGCCAGGATCGTTACAGGTTACGCCCAACAACAGAACACCAACACATTACCTTGGCCAGCACTGAGTACCGACCTCTCCCCCATCGAGCATGTCTGGGACATGATTGGACAGAGGCTAGGTCAACGTCAACAACGTCCTGCAAATGTCCAAGAACTTGCTGCTGCGTTGCAACAGGAATGGGACAGTCTAGTCCGAAAATGACCTTAGACGTCTCATTAGGAGTATGCCACGTCGGATCAATGCTTGTTTGGCAAACAGAGGAGAATTTACCCGTTACTGACTTTGTTGTGATGCTGTGGTAACTTTGCTGTTTGACCCCGGGTATCATTTTACCCTTATAATGGTCAGTGTGTGCCTTACTTAGTCTAACGATCATTTGGAATAAATCGATGAATGTGAACTTCATTTCATTTTGTCATTTCTTTCTTCGTCAGTTTCATAAGGTGACTTTAATAACACTTAAAAATCAAATATCCCCTACTTTGTTTGAATAGTATACTAAAAATAAATTATCAGCTTCCTCTCTGATTCTGATCCTACCCATGGTCTTATACTGGCACATAGACTGTTTCAGGTAATTCTTCTTTTATTAAATAATATTGGCGCCTGGACTGTTTCGGGTTATTCTTCATTTATCAACATATTTATTTTATTATGATTATATTAACAAATTTTCTCTGAGTCTCTCAGTATTTTTAATTTGCTTATATTTCAGATGGATTTTGAATTGGCAGCCAAACAAGCAGTGTTGGAAATATTCCCAAATACGGAATGGAAAGACTGTTTTTTCATTTTACCCAGTGTATTTGGAGACGAACACGGAATGCAGGTCTACAAGTACAATATAGAGACGACAAAGAAATACAGAAGGTAGTACAGAGATTTGCAGTTCTCTCGTTGGTGCCAGTTGAAGGGGTAGGTGTATTTTAATATGTCTTGCTGCATATGCCCTCGATTTCTCTTATTTGAGTAGACGTGGAACGTTTTGAACACTTTGTTATCAAATTTATTTACCAAGTCTATTTTACTTGTAGGTTGAAGAAGCATTCCTTCCCATTGTAGCAGAAATGCCACCCAATCCAAAAATAACAGCATTGACTGATTTTTTTACAAATCAATGGTTCGAGGGAGTATTTTCAACTTACCAGTGGAACCATTACAATATAGAGGAACACAGGACCAACAACACTCTGGAAGGATGGCATTCGAGGGTCAAAAAGCTGGTCGGAAAAGCCCATCCGAATGTTTTTGAATTGATAGCATTTTTACAACAGGAGCAAAATATAAATGAAATAAGAATAGTGCAATATGCTGGCGGACAGGAACCACCAAAGAAAAGACACAATTATGCCCAACTTCAAAACAAGCTCCAGGAATTGAAAAGAAGTTACGAGGTCCATGAATTGACGTTAGTTGAGTATTTAGACAGGGTATCTTATTTGGCGAAATTGAACTGATTTTAGTTGTTTTTATTTCTTAAGTTTTTGTTATAGTATAATTGTGTTTTTTTATTTATTTGACGAAATTAATTTTTGTTATAGTATAATTGTGTTTTTTATTTATTTGACGAAATTAATTTTTGTTATAGTATAGTTATGTTTTTTATTTATTTGACAAAATTAATTATTGTTATAGTATAGTTATGTTTTTTATTTGTTTTTGAAGAAATTAAATGAATTTTTGTTATACTATAGTTATGTTTTTATTTCTTATCCCACGACTGATGCTAAAATGTTGGTTAATTAGTTATAGTGGGGATTAAGAGTAAATTCTTATCATAACACTCTATAACACCATTGTTACGTTTTTTAATCCATTTTAATCCTTAGGGGCTGGATTCCCGTTAAGGCGTCGAAAACGACCTTTTTTAATCCGTTACGGTCACTAACTGCGCCTTCCCGGGAATAAACCATATTTTTATGTTTTAGTCGTTGATTTTATCATTAAGCATTGTTTTATATTTTTACTGTGATAATAAAATATTAAAAAAACCAAAAAAACCCCAGATATCCTGAAGTTTTCTTGTTTTTTTTTATCAGCATGGACATACTTCGCATTTACAATGTTTACATCAGGCTTGAGAATAATGGAATAATTGGTTTAACGTCCTATTTTTCTGCACCAACCAGGCTAATGGCATGAACATAAATCCGTAAATGAACCCCGACAGTATTGTTATTATTTGCAGCAAACTTTTTCCGGTTTGTCTTATCGCATCGGTATTCCCATTCGAACTTGTTAATAATTGGATGTGGTTGTTGGATCTTTGGTGTCTGTGACTGCTGGAACTGGTGCTGTTGACCTTATTGTAGTTGTCTGAACTTGACCACAAATCACATCACCAGGTTGAAGGACTAAGTATAGAGCCCGGTGAGCGTATGACTTTAGCGATGCTGATTGAGCCCCCACCCCCGTCATCTCTAGTCCAATGCCAGGGCCTTGGTTTGTCTTTCATTCCGAGGATGAATTGGTCACGCTCGAATGGATCCTTGGTCGGCTTTTCTATCCTCATCCTGACTGAACCATACCAGAGATATCTCGCTGTTTATGATATTTGACTTTTAAAGCTGGCGAGTGTAATACATGAATGCCATATTAGTGGTATGCTTAGAATTGTCTGTGTTTTTAGATAAGGATATTATCACTATCAAGTTTGCTTCTGGTGGCTGTTTATACACGATTAATGACAGGTAGTTCAAATAAATACATATATTATTTTAATGTTTAAAAATTATTAAGTATTACGTATTCTAAGTATCAGTAGGTCCTGGCAAGGACAGCTGTCTAGTCGTTCGGAGGGTACAAAAAACCGAGGTCCCGTGTACACATTGGCGTGCACGTTAAAGATCTAAGAGTATGCCATACTGCAGCTGTACGTGGCAAAATCTCCCCCATAGCACACTGTTTGGCGTATACCGTCTTCATTAGCCCAGTTCGGGGCAGAACAGTAGGACGTTAAACACCATTTCCTTTCATTTCATTTCTTGTATTTTAAATTATTAATATTTCAGTTGGATGACATAAAACCTCATTTAGATGTGAGTCCACCCAAGAAATATACACATCTTGTATATAGAAATAAACAAATCAAGGTAATATTTGTCTCATAGAACACTTAATACATTTTAGATTTATTTATGAAATTATTATAATGTACATATTCTTTAATCAAATTGGTCGATGACCCTAAGGATGTTTTGGTCGTAAGTTACTTTTAATTATGCATGTGAGGTTTCCCGAACCTAAACCTCAAATGTGCCTCGTAATTTCTTTAATCCATTGAAAAGTACGCTACTGTCTGTTCCAGTAAATACGTCTACTCTAAAATTGCTCGTCATTTCTACAATTTTTTAACTTAAATGGCTTAAACTTAGGAATATACCTGGAATTGTCATCCCGTTCCTCTCTGTTTAGAGCCTTTAGCGACGAGTTTGGCGAAAAATATCGCCGTAAGTGGACTGATCAAACCAAACGATCACGTAAAAAAAACCTGTCACGTGCTTCGTCATGTAACACCTCTAAATGCAGCTCTGTCGTCATCGCGTTGAAAACTTCAATTAATATTGTTTTGACGGGGCGGCTTAGTCGTCTTAGTACAACGCCGGTATAGTATTCTAAGTAACGAGCTCAAATTGGGCGACTCTTGTATGAATAGTGAGGATCAGTCCAGAAATATTCCAAAGCATCCTAAATATAATTAATCCCCTCATTACCAAACAAACAACAAAGACGTGACAACTAATTGCTATACAGACAGAACAATCAAACGATGTATTCGACGTTTCGGTGTCTTCCCATAACGCCGACTCACCAGAGTTTGGGAAGGAGACCGCGGCACTCTCTGGTGGGTTAAGAACGGATTAAAGGCGTTAATGAGGTAGGGACCAGTCATTAATATAGTTCACTTAAATTCAACTCACTAACTATAGTGTTATTTTCACTATGGTCAATGTATTTGGAGAAAAGTCCAACAACTGTTTCTGTAAACGTGATATCGAGAAGAAGAAACCTGCAAATTCACCAGACGGTGTATCGGGATACCATTACTGCCCGTGACTGATGTAAGTATTCATTATATTTAGTAAATAGTTAATATAAATATATAGTTAATATAGCTATAATATTGTAAATATAGATAATTTGTATGTATCTTTCTTTTATTTGCAGATCGATGACGTATGGATCCAAATAATGGCCGAGGTACCAGGGCCCGGTTCCTAGAAAATTCTTAAAGTAAGCACAAAGTCATACTTCACTTTTACTTACGTAAGAATCTTATAAAAATACCGTCCCTAGAAAATTCTCAAGACCATTCTTACGTAAGCACAAGTCAAGTACAAGTCTAAGCACATTGTGACTGGTAAAGCTTACCATACACTGAGACTAAGATGCTCTTTAACGTCATAAAATAACTTTGGTATGCGAATTACGACATAAATTCGTCGTCTGCTTCATTGTGGTTGATTTTGATTGACATGTCCCCTGTATAGGCCTACATAATTATAAAATGTGCCAAAATATATTTTAATAAAAACGCAGACACATAGGCCTACAAACTAACTGAATAATTGTGAGAGCATCCGATCAGCCTGTGTGTTTGTAGCCTATTGTTTACTAATTGGCAAATACATAAATTGGTTTCAGGGTAGGCCTATAAGGCCCTAGATGCAAAATTTTCTATAGCATTCTTAATTTCTTTTTGAGAAGAATTTTCCCTGTCTTGTAATTGTCTCTTTGGTATCAAAAGGTGTCGGAAATGCCGTCGAATAACTCTACGGTCAGCCATCTTTTTGAAGCAGAAACAGACTTAAGGTTGGTAAGCAAGCCCTATACCTTGCTTGGGACTTGTGCTTAGACTGGCTATGTTTAAGAACGAAGGTGTGCTTAAGTTTTTTCTTGGAACGCATAATAACGTTCTTGTGCTTACAATGAAGTCTACTTAGAATCAAAGCACAAGGCCGTTCTTAAGAATTTTCTGGGAACACAAAATAAGGTAAGTTTACTTAAATGCAAAGTCGACTAAAATCTAAGCATAAGAACGTGCTTAAGAATTTTCTAGGAATCGGGCCCAGATAATGAGAAATTTCAACAACTGGCCGACTATATGGTTACCCAATGGTTACCCAATGGTTAGACGGTCAATTTACTCTAGTACAATGGAACCACAACCAAACAACGCGAAGAACTAACAATTCTTTAGAGAGGTTGCACGGGCGTCTAATAAAATAATTGGAAAAGCTCATCCGGATATTTTTGAAGTGATGGCATTTTTGAAGAGCAAAAGACGAGAGAGATTCAGTTTTTGCAGTATTCAAGTGGCAAGCGACAACCACCTAAAAAGAAAAAATACACAGATATCAACAGAAAAATCGAAGATGCAAAACATAGATTTGAAGTAGGAGGATATTGAATTTGTTAGAATTGTTGGACTATGTTGGACATTTTATGCGTGTCAAAATTTAAAAATTTTTGTAATGTTATTTTAAAAGTTAAAGGTTGTTATAAATTTAAAAAAAAAAAAAATGCTCCCAAAATTATCGGCTTAATTAGTTTTATCCCCCAGCTTGGGTCTATTGTTCTTGGCCAGTCGACCCCCTAACACCGACCAAAATTGTCCCCACAAAACTCGGTGAGTCGGCGTTATGGGAATAAACCGACGTTTCACACATTTGAGAATTGCTAGAATTGTTATTTTAATTTCAATTAGTCAGTTAGGATTAAATTAGATTACCCGAGCAAATTATATAAGCAACCGAAAAACATTCCGAGAAACTTCGTGTGTGGTTGTCTCGCTTAAAGGGATACTCCCGATATTTGTTTTGGGAATAAAACTACTTAATTTTGTGTTAAAATCACTTAAAATATTCGAGTCAAGGGCCGAGCAACTACTTCAGTATTTATGATACGTTTTCAAACGACTTGAATCCGTCAGTCTTCATCTGGAATTTGAGACCGGTGCCCCAAGGTGTGTTCTGTGGTATCTTGATTAAACCAAACTTGTTTTTAATAAAAATAATGTGTAGTTGAAATTTGCCTTTCTCTATCAAATACGGCACATGGGTTATTCACTGCATAACCATCTAAAGTAACCGTAATCGGTTATAGGGTCACCCAACGAAACAATTGACCCGAAATCTTAAATTTTGAGACAAGGTAAATACACAATTCCCCTTTATTTTGGCGGGTTTTTTTTTTAGCCTAGGTTTAATTCGGGATTGTCCCTTTAATTTGTCACAGCAGAGGTGAGCACATTACACGATTTGTTGCCGACGAAGCGACGACTTGGGCGATCATATCAAACATGTCTGACATCGGCGATCATCCACGCGTTTGTCGCTGGCTACGAAAAATCACTAGCGACCGAGTGCGCTCACTAGGAGAGTGTTTCATTTTTAAACGTCGGCGACCGAAATCGCCTATGTCGTTGCGTAGTGTGCTCCAGGCTTTGACGTCCAACGTACGATATGCATAGACATACTAATAATATAGACTGCTTCATCCAATGACGTCAATTAGACAACCGTGACGCCACAGGTTGCCGTATGTAGGTATGCCGATAATGCCGTGTTATGATGCATTCAAAAGCAGACACAGACTTTCTATCGTGATTTTATCATTTCATACGTGAGAAAGTGAAATAGCAATCATATTTAGTGGAAAAAAGGGCCACTTTAGCCACGTTTCACGTTTTATTATTTGCTCACAAGACAAGGCCGACGTTCACGTTGATTTAGAGTTAAGGCCTACTTGCAATTCCCAGCTTTTACAATTATTACATACGCCGCACCGAACTAGACAATATATTCCCGTGCGTAGAGGAAAAAAGGAGAAAGAAATTAATGAATGAAATGAATAGTAAAGGAAAACATACTTGACAGTTTACAGATTAAGTCCAAGCATAAATAAAGTCATAGGCTTATCCTACTGTACTAAAAACCTATAGAATGTTTGATATGTATTTCTTTTATACACGCCTATGGGCCACATAGCCCAAAATTAGGAAAATGAAATGGGGTGTAACCAGGGCCGGATTAACAATGGAGCACCATAGGGCACAGGCCCCAACTAAAAATCTCAGTTGCGTCCAGCCCCCTCCTCTAGAAATGCCATCATTTCATATAACTCGCATACCAGGGCCAGATTAACCATTGGGCACAGGCCCCAGGGCCCCACATCAGGGCCCCCCACAAAAAATCTCAGTTGCGTCCAGCCCCCTCCTCTAGAAATGTCATCATTTCATAGCACTCGCATAGATTGGTCCACTGAAAAAACGCCAGAATGCGCTAATTTTGTGGCAGAATTTTTTTTTGTGGGAGATACTTCTAAATGGCTCAACACAAGTGCCTGAAATGCCAGGAAATCATGTTTCCGGCCTCTTATTTCTGAAGATTTTCAGTAAAATAAGGCGCTCCCTCAAAAAAAATTGATATCCTTTCAATTATAAAATAATACACTTGATTATAATAATAATAATAATAATCGCGTCATTTTACAAGGGTAGCAAATTAGGCCTGAGGCCTTTTTCCAATTTGGCCCTTGGCACAGATCGTGCGAATGATTATGATCACATAGTGATTCTCCTTAGGCACCGATGAGTCGGCCGGTTTTCATGGCGCCTACACCTGATTCAAACTTTCTGTTATGTGGAGGCTATCGGGCGCCACCACAGGCGCGGACCCATGGTGCGGACACCAGGAGCAAATACCTCTCCCAAAAAATCTGCCGCCATATAAAATTGACACTCAGAAAAACGTGTTTCCTGCATCGTCATTTTCAAAATGTTCTGAGGGAGGACCCAAGACAAGGGTGCCGCCCCCATAGGCGAAGGGCCTCTCCTATCACCTCTTTCTGGGTTGGCGCCTAACCCACCACCTGACATTAAAGGGTTCGTTTTGGTCGCCCGTATTCACATTTGACAGAACCTTGTTGGTCTTTGGGAGCGCCGCCACAAAATGCCATGATCAGAGATTTTCGTTCTGGTCGCCCTATCCACGTCGCCTTATGGTGTTTCGGACTAGTTCTAGTTAAGAGGATAAGGAGTTTCTCATTTTGGTATGGTTGACATCAAAATGAGAAATAGCGCTGCCGAAATTGACACACGGGAGTGACGGTGATTGCAGCTCCAAGTGGGTGGAAAACGCGTTTGTGACAGTCTAATTTTCAAAAAAACGCGTTTGTGACAGTCTAATTTTCAAAATTTTCGGGAGAAGGGGATTCCAGACCCCACCCCCACGTACACACACGCACCGTTCCTCACTCCCAACACTCTGCTACACCCCCACTTTTACAATCCTACATACGGCCCTGCCCCTCTTGCGGGGCTTCGCGCCTTCGGCGCTCTCGGTCGGTCATTAGGAGCCCCCCACATGTTCCAGGCTCCAGGGTCTCCACCATGGTTAATCCGACATTAGGTGTAACGCCCTACTGTTCTACTCCTAACCTGGACTAATGCACATGCCATACCATACAGTGTGCTATATGGGGGAAATTTTGACCGAGCAGCGGCTCTACGGCCTACTCTTAATCTTATATCGAATTCCAACTGCCAAGGGATCACGTGCACGCCAATGTGTTCATGGGACCTCGGTTTTCGTCCCATCCGAACAACTGGACAGCTGTCCTTGTCAGACTCTCCTTCCTGCATCTCTGACTAGGGGAAACCACGCCGGAAAATCCGAATGAACTTTCTCAGCCAAAATTTGGAAAACAAATGCTATAAAATTACAGATATAACACGATATGCATTTTTCTCTAAACAGAATTGGATTTAAGCCATATATGTAAATATCGATAATCTTATTTATACATGTGAATAGGAAAATTTGAAATAGGCCTTTGTAAGTTTTGGCGATTATGTTTGATCCTACGGCCTATGTCAAATTTTCCTATCAGACCTATTTTAGAATATGCATCTGAAGTTTGGGATTCATGTACAAATTTCAATATTTATAAATTAGAATTATTTCAACTTAAGGCAACAAGAGTTGTCACAGGATGCACAATTTACACACCGAGGTCAGCTTTATATTCCGAAACTGGGTGGCCAAAACTATCAGATCGCAGAAAAATCCGCAGACTTTGTTTACTCTGGAAAATAATAAATGATCATTGTCCCTCCTACTTATCGGATTTAGTTCCTTCTACCAATAATATACCATATAATCTAAGAAATCAAAATAATATACCGACTCCTTTTTGTAGATTAAATCTTAAAAAACAATCCTTTTTTCCTAAAACTATTTCTGAATATAATAAACTATCAACTGATAAAAAAAAATGCAAATTCATATCTAAATTTCAAAAAGTCCATTTCTACTTCATTTCCTACACCACATTATAGAAACACTGGCATACGTAAACTAACAATTCTTCATAACCGACTCCGTCATTCATCCAGTGGCCTTAAAAATGACCTATTTCAATCTAACATTATTATGTTCTTGTAAAATGTCAGTGGAAAATATATACCACTACTTTTTTAATTGTCCTATTTATACCGTTCAAAGAGATATTCTCATGTCCGATATTAATTATCTCAATAGCCTTCCCTTTGACAAATTACTGAATATCTTACTAAATGGGAGCCCTGTTTTACCCAACATTTTAAACAAGAAAATATTTCTTGCCGTTCAACGGTATATTTCCAGCACAAAACGTTTTAATAGTAAATTATAAACTTGCTTTTAATTCTTTATTGATTAATGTACATCCTCACATTCACACACTCATATTTATTTCTAATATTGTCTAGATTATAGTTTATATTAGATGCTTAATTTAGTAAAATGACAATAAAATAGATGATAGATAATTATAAATAAGTGTACATAGTGTATATAGCTGTATCTACTGTATGTTAAATGTTTGTTTTGCCGTCACATATTATATCATATTATATTATTCTATTCTCTGGGAGAAGGTTCATAATTTTTATAAATTGTCCTAATCCCTTTGTAAATTATTTGCAATAAAATATGTTTAAACCAAAATTTTCCTAGGTTTCCTATTCAAGATTATCCATATTTACAGTTTATTGTCGGTACTTTTTTCCTATAGATTAACGGCTCTAATTAGTCATGGAGTCGCATAAAATAAAATGGCCTAAATATGTTGTGCAGTGCTTAAAACAATTGGACATGGGCATATAAGGCCTAATTTTTAAAAACAGACATTTAAAGGCTTTTTAAAAATAATATAAAAGAGAACATAACCTGCAGCCTCCATAATATTTTATCCTATTTTGATGAAAATTAAAATGTATGTTTATATCCCAAAGATCTCGGTTCCTGTCAATATTTGCGCATATCGGACCTTAACTTTCTAGATTATGGAAATCTCATTTTTAGCTCGTGGACCTTCTAGGCGACAATTTTTATTTGATTTTAAAAACCGTTCAAATATATCACTGTTACCCGATAATGACTTTTTTTAAAGAAATATTTTATTCACTATATATGAATGGGGAAAATGGGGGAACAGGCAAAATGCCTATGTCAGACCTTATTTACTTTCTTATCTGTCCATCTCTATAAAATGTGGGCGTATTTCAAATGGTACCTCTTGTTAATTCGTTTTATACAAAGGCTCCAAAGGAATTTAAACTACGAATACAACATATGTACACAAAACAATTGTCCTATATTTTGTGCGTTTCTTTTTCTCTTAAGTGTGAAAAAACGGGAAAAGGTCTAATACAAAACAAATATTCTATGTTTATATTTACAAGATGAAGGTTCACAACAAAATTAATTAATTACGGCATAGACATTTATTAAAACGGCTCTAAAGTTATACACTATTGGGGATAATATAAAGATTATTACGAAAATATTTCAATTTCAACCTAGTTAAAGAACCACTCGATATGTCTAACCTATCGACATTAATTTGATCTCGGGCAAGTGATTCAGTCCAATTTCCCTTTAATAAAACACTGATTTTATGGGAATCAATCTCGGTCATTTATTCAAATAAAACTTTGAGTTGGGGGAGGGGGGGTACATACAAAGAAAGCTCCGCTTCTTCGCCTCACGAGGAATACCGGCGCCGCTGTCTGTATACCCGAAATTTTGTCGGGTATTTAGGATGCCCCTCTAACTGTCATCGATCCCGTTCGCCTAAACCCCAACACTTGTAAACTGTTCATAATTATCATTTTGGTTGGATAATGAAAGGTTCCAGGGTTCGTCCGCCCCCCCCCCTCCCTCCCCCCAAAAAGTTATGACAAATCCACGCCCTTGATCCTGTTGTAGTGTATCTTTGTATATATGTTATGATATAATTTTTGTTAAAGTAGTAATTGACCAATGTCCGAATTGATATCTCACTAATCTTTCAAGTCGTTTAAGCTACAACCCCCAGAAAGCAGCACTTCGGCAATTGGTGGAGAAAGCTGGGCATAGAGTATTCAGTTACTCATATTTGCCGGTAAACCCTCTCAGCGAGTTTAGTCACAGCGACATGGTTATGGAAAGCTATTTTCCAGCAGCAGCTTTGGCCGTCATCAGGTATATGGACACGTTACCAGTAACTTGGAGCCTGAGACAGGATTACAGTACCACAGATATATGTTTTAAGTGGAGCAATTCTACACATCGTAATCCAGAGAAGAAGCATCGTTCTTCAGCAAAGAAAGAGCGTAATCAACGGCGTCGTCAAAAATTTCTATCTAGGAAAAGTGACTTTCATCAGGTATCGTTAACTTCTTCTTAACTAAGTGATACTAACGGGCCCATTGTGCCTAAAACTGTTGAAATTGCCGTTGAGACCGACTCATTGCCTTTGGTTTCGGTGGGAACAATGTGTTCTCTGGAAAGTGTAAATCAAGGTTGTCAAATGGGCATCGGAGGACCAGCGAATACAGACAGCGTTTGTTTAAATGTAAATCGATGGGGCAAAAATGTGAATGCTTATGTATACCACCTTCGCAAACGGGACACAGTAACGAAATCGACCCAGGAGGTTGTCCGAAGACGAATTAAAATGGACAAACAGGAATATTTAATTCGTCGGAGGGGTCTCTCAACAACCGCGAATTCGTGGGTGTCCGAGAATGATTTGGATGATTTTGCTAAAGTATACATAAAGAACCACGCGGAAAGAATACCCGGACGTGAGTTACCTGGCCCGTCTCTTGTTCAATATGATCAGCATGTTGCCTATCTACAACATCACCATGCACATAATGGTCGGACATATCCATAATTTGATAGACAATTTGTGTAAATATATTGTAAGATTTGTGTTTCTGTTAAAAATGTGATATATGTTTCTTTGTAATTTAATGCACTTTTTACGGTGCTCGCTTGTTTTTTTTTTTAAAATCCATACAAATAAATTATTTGTTTTTAGGGTATTGATATTAGAATTAACAACAGGTTCATTATGTGAATGTATCTCGGTTATGTCCTTGTCATTACGTCTTATATGAAGTGTTGCAATAATATTTCATTCTTTGTACCTATTAAGTTAACCATTTTATATATAAAATAGAATGGATAATTCATTCAAAATTAAAATTGTACATTGCTTAGTGTTATGTTTAGTCTAACACATTTTGTAGGTTTTATCTGATTAATTGAATTAGTCTTTAATCAATTTAAACACCTACTGTGTGTGATTTATTGTTTGCTTTTACGGAGAAAAGCGTTTTTCGGGGCGACGGGGTGTTGTTGTAGTGTATCTTTGTATATATGTTATGATATAATTTTTGTTAAAGTAGTAGTTGACCAATGTCCGAATTGATATCTCACTAATCTTTCAAGTCGTTTAACTGTTTGGGTTTATACTTAATGTTACTATATATATTGCGTAATTATAGGTAACACGCAATCTAGTTATGTCCATATCTTCTTCTGTATTTAAACACATGTTTCCTATGTGCAATTTAACATCTTATCAAACATTATTATATAATTATTTTAATCCTAAGCATGTATATATGTTCTATATTCTACTGTAACTTTAGTCTGGTGACCGGCTCGCCCTAGCGATACCTAACTCGTTATTTTGACCGTTAACCAGTTTTGGACACTCGTTATTTCTGTCTTGAATGTTACAAACTGTACCATAATACCTTTTAATTGTTACAAGAATAAAAATTTATTTCTGTGTTTTTTGTATTATTTCGATCATCAGCGGTTGACAGGAGTCGAATACATCGACCTGAGATGACGTCATTAGCGGTTGATATTTCATATAAACCTGACACGACGTCATCAGCGGTTGATATGAACAGAATATCAACCTATGATGACGTCATGACAGGTTGTTATGAGATATAACTGCTATGCACATCAAAGAGAAAACTAACGCCAGTTGTATATATAAATTTATTCAACTTCTGACTGTACATAATATTAAGGAATTGACAAATCTAGGAAAATATCTATCAATAGCTTTTGAATTGAGAAATAAATCACTCCAAAATCTAACAATATATATTGACAGCTTAAATACTTGTTAAAAATACATATCTCATATCTGTATGTATTTATACATGTTTAAAATGCAATGTCTACTCTCCAATATCGCACATTTGTATGTATGTATATATGTTATTTGTACTGTATTGTATCTGATGGGCAAGTTAGCCCAAGGAATAAAGAACTGAACTGAACATTAGGAACCTATAGTTAATTAGTATAATCAAATCTGATTAACCAGTGGATCTGTGTGGAAAGGGTCAGTAGCGGATCATCAGGTGATCAATCCAAAACAATCACAACTGCATCAAGTATTGACTTATATAAACATTAATATCCTATAGTCAATTAGTATAACCAAAACTTATTAACTAGTGGATATGTGTGGAAGAGGTCACAATCATCACTCTACTCAAGAGTACCAACAAGAATCATCTCTTGTTGATCCTTCTTTTTAATTTAGACTTTTTTCGAAGCAGGAAAAGGAAAATAGAGTCCGTGACTGAACTCAACATGTAAGTGATTGAGGCTTTTAACAGCAGTCCGGCACCATCGACCTTTCCGGCGCCTAAAAAGAGGGAGGAGCAAGCCTTACAGGTGAGACCAGTTGAAGGCAAGTCTTTCAGCGGTACAAAGCTTACGACGATAGGAAAGGAGATTAAAAAGGGCTGGGGTATTCACAGTATCCCAGACATCAGAGTCACTGTCCCTGCACATGTCCGACTGGCCTTTAAGACGCAGGAGGTCATGGACAAGGCGGTGAACCAGGTATCATTTCTCGGCGTAGAAGTGAGGGTATCCCAACCGTCCACCTTGTCAACAGAAAAGGTGGTGGTACACGGGATTCCCTCCGAATATGACGGAGAAGAGATCCTGGAAGATCTAAAGGACAGAGGATATGCGGTCACAGAGGTATATCGTTTTAAAATCGCTGAAGGTAGAAGCTAGGAAAGTGTCGCCCTGACTTTTAAAAACAAAGCACCAGACAATTAAAATATAGTGTACCTATCCAGAAAGACCCACGCCTATGTTAACCGGGTAAGGCAATGTTCCAATTGCCAGAAGTTGGGTCACACAGTCAAGTACTGCAAGGGAAAGATTGTGTGTGCCCAGTGCGGTGGGAGTCACGCGGTGGTCGACTGTAGGCGGGCATATAAAGAAAGTGCTCGAACTGCAAGGGAGACCACGCAGCGAACTCCCCCGAATGCCCCAAAATACAGAGCACCAAGGCTGCCCTAAAAATACAGGGGTAGGAGAAAGTGAGCTTCAGTGAAGCTGCACTAATTCTAAAAAAGAAAGAGCGTTTGCCAAAAGATGTCAGGAATACGGCTCCGGTTAACAAACCAAGGACGGAGCCAATTCCATCGACATCTACGCCAATAGAACCATCAAAGACACCCAAATTTAAACCTCTTCCTAAGACCCCAAAGAAAACCAACCCAAAGAAAAAAGAGGAAAAGAAAACGAAAGCTGATGAGACTCATTTTATTCCGAAATTTAAAACGGAGAGTGGGTTCATGAGCTTCATGATCGAATTCCTGAAGGTGGCCGTGTCTAACGAGGACCAAACGACAAAAATGGCAAGCCTCCTAGGGAAACTCCGTGCATATATGGTAAACGCAGACACCCTAATCACCCTAGTCAACTCGATCAACACAGTTAAAAAGATATATAGAGACGACGACGAGGAAGAACGAGTTGCTCGTCGATGGTAAAACCAAAGGCGAACACTGGCGATGTATCCAGTTGCTTGTCGGTCGCAACACCGAAGGCGAACACCAATGAGGTACCTTGTATGGAAATCGAGACACCAGTAGATCAATACAAATCCAACATTGAGAGGCATCAATCCGGACAGTTATCATGGCGGGTCAGGTTAAAGTTCTACAACTTAATGTTAATGGACTGGCCCCCAGATGTGCTGAGCTGAGAAAATACATCACACGCAACCCCAGGGATGTAATTTGCCTCTAAGAAACCAAGTTACTACCAACTTCGAAAGACATCTACATACCCGGATACACTTGTGAGAGAAGGGACAGACCAGGAAGTACGACACGTGGCGGCGGCATTGCCATCTATATCCGTGATAACCTAAATTATATTCTGTTTCACTGGACGTAGACGGACCTCTAGAAGCAATGGGCATAGCCATCACATTGAGCAATAATACGAATTTGACAATAGTGAAAGTCTATGTACCCCCAGATGTCACGAAAAAACTAGTTGACTTCCAGTCACTTCTCGATCAACTTCCACAGGGCAAATCAATGTTTTGCGGAGATTTCAACGCAAAACACGTCCCGTGGGGGTCGCCGAGGAATGACTGTCGGGGGACTAGCCTATGCTCAATAATAGAAGCAAACGACCTATGCATGCTGAACGATGAGAGCCCTACTTTTGTCAGAGGAAATGCCCCACCTTCGCACCTAGATCTCACGTTCTGTACGCTTGGTCTGGCAAACCGCTGCCACTGGCAAGTACACGAAGATGAAACACCTGGCAGTGACCATCTCCTGATAGAATTCTGCATTCAGACCGAAGCAACCAGGAAAGTATATAACGGGAGACCCAATTGGATTATGAAAGAAGCTGATTGGGTTAAATTCCGTATAGGCTGCCTCATTTGAGGGGACGGAAGAAGATATCATCGATACCAACAACGACGTGTAGGCTACCAACATTACGAGCTCTATTATAGGTGCTGCTAACGACTCCATTCCAAAGACTTTTGGCGGAAAACCAAGGACTAGAAAACCATGGTGGTCACCGGAATGTCAGAAGGCGGTCAACGACAGACGGAAGGCCTTCCGCCCACGAAAACGCCACTACAATGAAGCCAACAACCAAAATTACCTTAAGCTGAAATACGCTGCAAGAGACACCATAAAAACGCACAAAGTGGGCACTGGATGACATTCTGTAATGCGTTGAATAAAAACACGCAAACGGGTGCCGTCTGGAAGAAGCTGAATGCCATGAACGGGAAACGCAGATCATTCAACATACCAAACCTTGAAGATGGAGATAAGTACGTTACGAACGGCAAGGAAAAGGTAGATCTACTAGCAAAAAGTTTTGCTGACGCAAGCAGAGACGAAAACCAATCACCAGAGTTTCTGAAGAGGAAGGAAATCTTTTACTCGCAGCACCCTTCATAAGTAATTGAATCTAATGAAGTGGCTGAACCAATCAACCTACCCTTCTCCGAGGGAGAGTTAAATAAGGCTCTTTCCCTCAAGAAGGATAGTGCGGCTGGTGAGGACAAAGTTAAGTACTCCATGCTCAATCATCTACCAAGAAACGCCAAAACGATATTACTAAACTTCTTCAACACATCCTGGCTGTCAGGAGAGGTACCTAAAGAATGGCGAAAAGCAAACGTCATACCTCTACTGAAAGCTGGGAAAGAGAAGAACAAGGCAGAGTCATATCGACCAGTAAGTTTGACATCCACACTATGCAAAACCTTGGTAACAATGGTTAATATCCGATTACAATTATATCTGGAGAGCAACCGATTGATCAACGAAAATCAAAGTGGGTTCAGGAAAGGACGATCAACAATAGACCACTTGGTTAGACTACAGCAAGTCATGTCGCAGGCACTTCTCTCGGGAAACCTGTTACGTGCCGTGTTCGTAGATCTGACCAAGGCTTTCGATCTGGTTTGGTAAGACGGGCTGCTCTTCAAGCAAACATTAGAAAATGGCACGCCTCAGGGGTCTGTTATCAGTCCCACTCTCTTCAACATCATGATCAATGACATTCACAAATCGTCCTACCTCGATTCCAAAACTGACTTGGCTAAATTTGCCGATGACAGTACCATATGGAGAAATGGGACGAACTTCTGTGAACTACAAAAGAATATGCAAAAAGCCTTAGACAAATTCATTACATGGGCAAACGACTGGGGATTTAAAGTCTCGGAGAAGAAAACAGTCGGCATGCTTGTGAGCAGGGATAGAGGGATAAACAGAATGACTCTGTGTATGAACGGGAAAACCATCGAGTTCAAAGACCAAACCAAGTTCCTTGGTGTAATCTTTGACCGTCGGTTGACCTGGAAACCGCACATCGACTGGACTGTAGATAGATGCTCCAAAATCCTAAACTTAATGAGAAAATTAACGGGCAGTACGTGGGGCGCCAATAGAGTTACACTAATGATGGTATATCGTGCTATTATACGTTCTGTATTAGACTACGGCTCTTTGGCCTTTATGAACTGCGCGCCAACACTCTTAAGCAAGCTTGACACCATCCAATACAAAGCTCTGTGTATTGCGACTGGCGTAGGGCTCGGGACTAGGCGAGAGGCACTACTACAAGAAGTCGGGGAGTTTTCCCTATCCCTAAGAAGAAAAGAACTGGCGACAAGGTATTGGGTCAAGATATCACAACTAGGTGAAAGATCCCCAACATTTGTCAGTCTACAAAAGACAAAATATGCAAGAGATCCCAAAAAGAAAACCTTCAGCCAGGGTATCAGAGAAAAGATCAAGGAACTACGACTGGAGGAGCTCGTGATAAATATACACGACCCCCCAGTTGTCGCCCCCTGGACGCTCCCTATACCACTGGTCAATCTAGATCTACTACAGAAAACCGACAAGAAAAATAACCCCAGTGCTGCACGTGCTTTCTCTCTAGAACATTTGGAAGACAACTGGCCGTCTGATGACTGGGACCATGTGTAGACGGATGGCTCACGCAATCCTGAAAGGGGCACCAGCTCGTTTGGAATATACCTGCCAAACGGGGAACAGGGAATAAGCAGGAAACTGCCCAATAACTGTTCGGTGTACACTGCAGAGCTTGTTGCCATTCGTGACGCTATTTCATGGATCTCCCATCAAAAGACCGGCAAGTTCGTCATTCCAAGCGATTCTCTGAGCAGTCCGATTTCAATCCAAAATGACAACTCGGAATCATTTTGGAAATCAGGCAGCTATATCAGAGGGTCCTAGAGAAGGGAAGCAAATTAGAGCTCGCGTGGATTCCATCACATGTCAACATTAAAGGAAACGAGGAGACAGATCGACTCGCCAACGAGGGTCTCAAGGACACAGCTACACCCCGCCTCATAGACTACAGCACCACGGAAATCTACAGTATGGTCAAAAGACAGGTCAATTCAATCTGGGAATTAAATCTCGTTGAACTTGACATACATACAGATTCCGACTGGATGACGAGATCTACACCAAGACAGCGACCAATCACCCTAGACGAGACATATGCAGACTTATATCGAAACTAGGGGTGAAAGAGCGGCTGCGAGACTACAAACACCAAGTCATCGTCTGTGAGTGCGGAGAAGAGTGTACCACCAACCACGTCCTGGTAGACTGCGAGGTTTACAAGGAAGAGAGACGGGACTTAGTGAGAATGATGGAGACCAATAACATACCATTCAACACTAAGAACCTACTCTTCCCTAGAAGCTACAAATCTTCAAAGAAATCCACACCCTAATGGACACAGTTGGACTAAGTAAATTAGTGAAATAAGAAAGGGTCACGGCTAGATAAATTCTCCATACAACGTAGGATGGTTGAGTTAAAACGTCCTCACGAAGGAAGCCCAACCATCCTATACATTTATTTTAATTTATTCATTTTACTTTATCTTTACTTTACTTTTACTTAAATTTATTTTATTTTTATTTATTACCTTCAATTTATTTTTTTTTTTTTCTACTTATTTTTTTTTATCTTGACTTTTTTTTTTTATACGACGTAGGGTGGGGAAGTAAAAACGACCTCTCGAAGGAAGCCCAACCACTCTACAACTTTATTTGAATTTACTCATTTTACTTTATCTTTATTTTATTTTATTTTTATTTATTACCTTTAATTTAATTAACTAATAAATTTTAATTAATTCATTTTACTTTATCTTTACTTTATCTTTACTTTATTTTATTACCTTTAATTTATTTGATTACAACTTTATTATACTTTCTTTATTTTTTTTATTTTATATTAGTTTAATTTACTTCTAACATCTACTAAACTGGCGGGATAGTGGAGTAAGAGGGAGTCATGATCAGACGGGCTCGGCATCTAAACACTACTCTGCCAAAACAAATACCAGTGGGATAGTGGAGTAAGGGGAGACCACGAGAAGACAGGACTGGCACCTAAAAACACAAATCCCACAAAGAAGACATCTACCAATCCAGAAACAGAAGAGAGCATCTACCAACGATGTGTTTTTATTAAATAAAGGGAAGAACTTCCCACTAAAACCTTATCCATGGCCTAAGGCCAAAATGGAAAGATTGCAAAATCATATTCTAAAAATCGGGAAGCAGCTTTGGCTCTCCTATGTCTTGTCTGTGATATCACTTAAGTGGAAGCAGACGTTAAACACCAAAAGAAGAAGAAGGAATTTAAATACCGTTGATAAGATCATGTATATACCACTAATGAATGGGGATATTGTATAATAGTACAATTTGATGACCAGAATGAAGATTTTGACAAATTTTTCATTGCCAGCCAGAGTGGTATTGCTCCTTTAACCCAGGCATCTGAATGTTCATTTCTTAAGAATTTATCCCCTTTCTTTCTGTAGACTGGAATTATTGTTTTGGCCTGGCAAACCCAGTCACTAAGTCTCTAAGATGTTTTTTCTTGATATTTTCAGGTTTTGTCAAATCCAGGAGTTGTTTTTTGTAAGGAATATAGAGACTCGGAATGGGTTGAAGTTTGTCTGTTGAAAGATGTTAATGTTGTCCCAACTGTAGACTTGTCACTAATAATCCCCCCACCAGGATTACCAGCTGCAAGACAGTGGTCCCTGTTTGAAAAAAATCCGCGGATTCTGTTCCGATGAAACCCAAGATGCAACATGTCCACGACCGACAACCTTGACATATCAACGAAAACCCTGACGAGATAACAGATACAACATGCCCAGGGTCGTCAGTCTTATTATGGCACAATATTAATGGAAACAATGACGAAATCACCGATAGTGAGTTGGAACCGTTGATGCTGGGGCGTGGTCGCGGTCAAAGAACAATTAGGGAAAATAATCAGCTACCAATGAAACGTGGCCTCGGTCGTGGTCGTGTTCGTGGTCAAACTAACAATACGGAGAACATTCCACCACCAGCGAAACGTGGTCGTGGTATAACCACGAACAGTGACATTTGTTCACCACCAGCGAAACTTGGTCGACATTGGCGTTAATAAACACCCTATGTAATCGTAATAAACACCAGATATCTAAATGATGCCGCACCCCATCGGATCAAAATGAGGTGACTCATCTAAATGGCCACATTTCCAGTTCTTGAGTTATTTTTCTTTTACAACCCATCCTATTTCAAGTGCTATTATTATTCAACTTGTTATTATATTTTATTTAAAAAAATACTAGTAATATTTTCTGTGTCATTATAAAATAATTTGTTATTATGTTCTATTAAATTTATGAGAGTTTTTAATATACTGTTGTTTTTTGAAAAATGTTGCCCTTTCTTATACTTGATAGCATACCCTAACTGATGAGTGACCATAAAATCATCGAATATGTAAAATGATAAATATTCGTTGCATCGACCCAAAAACCATGTTTGTCGTCTTTAACGACCCCGAAACCCCCAAAAATGATATATTACACGAGTACCAAGTATAGGATCTCCAATAATTGGTTTGGTGGCCATTTTGAAAAAAACAAGATGTAGGATAAGTCCGGTCGACCCTTTGATACTACAGCATTCGTGTGCCTAATAACACATATAAAATGACACGGCGCCATGCGGTTACAAATATACTCTGACAAAAACGGAATTCTTATTTTGGTCGACATTTTGATAAAACAAAATGGTCGATATTGTCGGATTAATTTTATTATTAAGGCCGCCATTATGAAAAAAAAATGGCGTATATCATCTGATCGACTCTTATAATGCAATTTTTAATGCAGTAACCCCAAAACCCGACCACTGACATTAATAAATGGCGGAAATCGTCGGATGCAATTTTTACTATAATTTTCGTCTTGAGCACCCTTGGAAACCCCCAGACAATAATATTCCACGACAAAAAGCAAATAAATGACCTGGTTGCTATGGTATTTTGTTTTGAAACATACCAAATTTTTAACTTGAGTTTTCTCAAAACTTACTTTGGTGTGTTGGATGGCTCGGCTCAACCTAGATGTTTGTATCTACCTTCCCAAGGCCTATGACCCCTTAATTTTAAGCAATAATTAATTCCAAGAACAGTGTCGCATCATAAAATATACTTTCCTGTTATCATTATATAATTTAAAATAAGTTCTCAAATAAGCTGTTATGTGTATACGATGCATCTTGATCCATCAGTTTAACTATTGGCATATTATATAACACTTTTCTTCATGTCAAATAAGCCCAATGTGAATATCAGAATAATTAAGGCGCTTTTACAACATTTCCATTATGATCTTTGATGTCCAGAGACATATCTTATGGCTTCACCTAGTAGGTTTCACCCTATCAAGCATGTTTTCATTACTTCCCCTTTAATCCTTAACCCGCTGTTGTTACTACACCATGTAATATCATAATTAATCTAAGTATTATTAATTTGATAACCAATTAATCAAGGGTTTCATAATTGTTAACTTATTGTTGCCCTTATTATTGTTCCATGTACCTATATATAATACTGTAACAATTTTGTCCACATTTGTAATTTGTATGCTTGATAACGACCAGTGAATTCTTGTCGAAACGTCGTGTGTTTATAATATAGTGATTGTTATCCATATAACTGTGTTGTGTTATAATACATGTATTATTGTATGTGGACACTCTACAGGTCACAATTTTTAACCAATTTCAATGAAACTTGAAGATCTCGGTTCCTTTCGATATTGGCATGCATAGGACCGTAACTTCATAGATTATGGCCCCCGATTGTACGAAAAATCACGTTTTTAGCTTGTGGACCCTATAGAGGTCACAATTTTTATCTAAGTTTGTTGAAATTAGAAATGTAAGTTTATAACCCAAAGGTTTTGGTTTCTTTCGGCATTCGCGCATGTCGGACCGTGACGTTCTGAATTATGGCCCCTGATTGTACGAAAAATCACGTTTTTTACCTTGTGGACCCTATGGAGGTCACAATTTTATTCCGATTTAAAGAAACATTTGAATATATCAAGGCCGCCGCTCGTACTCAAATAGTGTAAAAACAAATATGGTATATCCAGGTTGATGATCGTATAGAGGAAACAATTTTGAACCAAATTTGATAAAACTTTTTATTTATCATTATATCACAATAATCTTGATTTATTTCAATAATCGCGCACATGGGCGTGGATTTAGGGGGACGGGGGGGGGGGCTGCCTCTTTACCCCATAATTTTTGATAAATTTTGGGATAAATTTTTATTTAATCTACTTGGCAAAATAAGTGCCCGAAATGGGCTGGAATAGATTTAAACATTTTGTATGGAGACACTATATTATGTGCGATATTTTTCGGGCGTTCATTATTATTTGTGAATGCAGCTGCAACAGTCTGATTGGATGGTTGGAATCTATAGTGGGATTTCGGTTACAGAACCAATGGATACTTTAATTACTTTTGGAGTTGCTTACACAGGCTAGAATAGAAGAAAGCGCATTTGCGGTGGTTAAATTTACCCCGGGAGGGTGATGCCCCCCCCCCCATATCCGATTGAAGTTGCTGTATTCACAGGCTGCATAGCAGTAAAAGGCGTTTGCGGCAGTTAAATTTTCAAAATTCTCTCCAAACGGTCCCGTCTTCATGGACTGTAAACGATTTATTGTAATTCGAGTCAGCCACCTTAATTAGGGTATATTACACCACTTTAAAGTTGCTTCGTTCACGGGCTGAAATAGCAGAAAAACGCATTTGCAGCCGTCAAATATTTCAAAATTTTCTTGTGGTATGGTGGGATCCATACAAGATAAGCTCCGCTTCTTCGCCTCTCGAGGAAGACCGGTGCCGCTGTCTGTAAACCCGGACGTAAGTTATATTTAAATATAATATATTTATAGAATGAAGAAGAGAAATTATCGCAAGTTGATATCGAAAATAATAGACTACTGCATAAAATGACAAACATCATGAAATCAGGTGGTCGAGTAGACAATTGGAATAATCAACCATTTAAAAGGTTAGAAATAATTTATAATTCATTTTATGTATGTTTGGTTGTAAAGTACAATGTTGGTGTTCATCAGTTTTACATATGTGATCGAAATAGTTTATCTAATTCAAATATAATTATAGCTAGGAAGTCTTTGTAAACTAAAGTCATAACAATAGTATGTACTGTCAGCTGCGAATCCCGAATACCGTCCTGGCTCATTATTCCGGATTCGCCAATAACGAATAAAAAGTTATTCGGGATTCGCCACTAAAACAGAACGATCTATCTTGCATAGAACCATTTCCTCATTGGGTGACCGATTAGCACGGAGACGACCGTTTCTTAAGCGAGGATGGTGCTGACTGATTTGTTAGAGTGCCCCGGGGCAGTCATCACCAGCAATCACCTGTTTTATTGCCGAATCCCAAATAACGTGCTGGGATTCGGGATTCGCCACTAAAACAGAACCATCTATCTTGCATCCGATCATTTCCTTGTGTGACCGAATAGCACGGAGACGACCGTTTCTCAAGCGAGTAGGGTGGTAACTTGTTTGTTAGAGTGTACGGGGCAGTCATCTCCCGCAGTCACCTGTGGATTCGCAACGACCTACGTTGCATCCGACTATTTCCTCTCTACCCCCGTGATTCGGGATTCGGCAATAAAACAGGTGAGTGCACGAGAGGACTGTCCCGTGCACACTAACAAACCAGTCAGCACCCTAAATAAAATATATTGAACTTAATTTAAAAGCTGTGTAATAACTACACACAAGGCTTATAAACCTAAATAACTTATACACTATGATATAATTGTATTTTGAAAGACAACAGATAAGAGAAAGATATAAGCTAAGATTATTCAGTTCTTTATTATTTTGTACCGATAATAAATGATTTTTTTTTAAAGAGATTTTGGTCAACAAAATACCAAGCTTTTAAATATCTTTCCCTATAATCATATAACTCGTCGGTAGGTAATATGGACATATAATAATATGATGGTATTCACCTTCAATCTCTTTCAAATTGCACAAAGTGCACGGGGCAGTAATCTCCAGCAATCATCTAATTTAGGCCTGTTTTAGTTGCGAATCCCGAATAACGAGCCAGCAAGTTATTCGGGATTCGGCAATAATACGGGTAATTGCTGTAGATAACTTTCCCTTGCACTCTAGCAAACCACTTAGCACCCTACCCGCCTGAGAAATGGTCGTCTCCGTGCTTGCGGGAGGTAGCGAGGAAATGGTCGGGTGGAAGGTAGGCCAGTCTGTTTTACTATTGAATCCATTATAACGTGTTAGCTCGATATTCGGGATTCGAGTATAAAACAGGTGCAGGCAGGAGAGGACTGACCAGTGCACACCAACAAACCCGTAAGCACCCTATTCGTTCCACAAACGGTCGTCTCCTTGTTAGTCGGTCACCTTACGGTCAGGGGTAGTGAGGAAATGGTCGGATGCAACGTAGGTCGGTCTGTTTTATTGGCGAATCCCGAATAACGAGCTAGTACGATATTCGGCAATAAAGCAGGTGATTGCTGGAGATGACTGCCGTGTGCACTCTAACAAATCAGCACCCTACTCGCTTGAGAAACGGTCGTCTCAATGATAATCGGTCACCTAATTAGGAAATGGTCGGATGCACGATATATCGTTATGTTTGAGTGGCGAATCCCGAATTATAACGTGCTGGCTCGTTATTCGTTATTGGCGAATCCCGAAAAACGTGCTGGCTCTTTATTCGTTATTGGCGAATCACGAATAACACACTTACTTCACGTTACAGCTATTTGGCCGTTTACATAAAGCTATCGCTATCTAGTGACATACAACAAGTCTAAAGTCCCAACCCATTGAAGGGTAAAATAGAAGATAAGTTATACAACATCTGCTATCATACTGACTGAATGGATTTTCTTAAAATGTGTAAGGATCACCCTAACATGCACTAGGGATTTGTTATCCTTTAACTTGGTAGTTTGGCTCTTTAATTAATATAATAGCCTTTAATTTCAAAACATCCTTTGATAATTGATAATATCCCTTTAAATTTCAAAAATGGTTTAATTAGTACTATGGCTTAATTTAATGGTACACCATTTAAGTTCTGCTCAGCTAGTAATTAAAGGCTTTAGATAATTGAATGGGTCATCTATATCTAAAACCCCCTGTATGAGAAATTAAATTGTGTACCATTAAATTAAGCCATAGTACTAATTAAAACATTTTTGAAATTTAAAGGGTTATTATCAATTATCAAAGGATGTTTTGAAATTAAAGGCTATTATATTAATTAAAGAGCTAAACAACCAAGCTAAATGATACCAGATCCCTAGTGATGATAAAGATAAGAGTTTGTCCCAAAGTAATTGGATAACTATCATTGGCATTAATGTTACTTACCGAATGGAATTGCTCGGTGTCATAGTTTTGGTGAAACAAGACCCAGATTCCAAATTTAGCTGGAGTTCACCGTGAGTTTTAGGAGAATCAAGAAAGCACAGTGTCTAATAGTTAGTGTAGGGGGACTGCGCCACATATGATTTACATAAAGGACAAATGTTACGACAAGACATCATACTCTGAAACAAAAAACAAACAAATAAACAATTCAAAAAAGAGTGAATGGATCCGGGGGCTAGCCGTGAGCGTCCGCTGCGCTGTACAGTCCCGGGTCTGAAGTAACACAACAGACTCAAAATTGAAAATGACCAGGAAGAACTATCACGGTACCAATGTCTGCAGCTTGAAGGGGTTTAATGATACCGGGATCATCATATGTCCAATACTCAATTATAAGGTCTACTACTGAGAAATTGGAGAAATTAAATGTTTCAAATAACGTAAAATCAGATGATATAACCTTTTGCAACAAAGGCAACAGTGATAATTTCAAATTTCAACTTAATTTTGATCTTACTCTTTGATTGGATTCCCCACATAGACGATCTGGACAAGCACTACTCAATCATGGCCTACCAAACTTTGTTGAAACCCATTAAAGGGTTCACGATGGGTCCACGAGTTGCTCAATACAGGTGCTTTTGGGCCAAAACCATGTGATCGAGCTTTTTCATTAGACTAAATATCAACAACCGAAAGCTAATATTTTAATAAAAACTATTCAGTAACTTGAAAGCAACACGCATTAACCACAAGATTGTGGCATTTTAAGGCAAAGGGTCAAAATGGGCTAACTTTCAATCATTATGCTTTATATGCCCCTTTGGTATGGGAAAAGTAAATGTTACACCCCGATGCCCTATGTCGATAACTCCCAAAACAGCATTACCTTACAACTGAAGACTCAAAATACTCAAGACTATCATACTGCGGAATACACTATTATATAGTGCATTATAATGTAATATGATAGTTGTAATATATGGAGGATAAGATTCATTGGTATGTGGAAGAAGCTATATATTTCTATCTCCTTTCAAATTAGTTCTGGCAGCTTGGGTATTTGCATACTCGTGTTTCTCGTCACCCACAACCCCAATCCGAAACGACATATCACACGTGAATATTGATAGTTTTAGGTAAAAGGTCAAAAGAGCTAACTAACAACGCTACATTATGTTCTCTAGAATCCACAATCGCCTCTTTGGAATGGCTCTGTGTCTACGTGTGTAAAATAACGTTTTAGTCAATTTCTACGAAAATAACAACACTTCCCAATCTGTCTGCGCAAGTCCGATAGATGACTCAAAAGACCCTCTTGCACATGTTTTCTGGGGTTTGAAAGTCATACTGCGGAATATATTGCATTATAGTGAATTATGATAGCTAAAATATAATTATGCAGAATAAGATTGTTATTATTAGACATCTTGACTGGTTGTCGAGAAAATGCTTAAGTTTGGTATGCTATCCCTTTTTAAGTTAGTTCCATCAGCTTGGAAATGACATATTCGCGTTTTTCATCCCCCACAACCCTTGAAACGACATATCACACGTAATGACAGAATACTTTTTGAGCTAATTTCTGTCGCTATTTTAGATTTTGGCGGCCATATTGTATCAACTGTTTGTGAAATGAATAGGAAACTGTACAAAATAGGTCGGGTGACCAATAAAACCTATAAAATGACATATTACACAGAACATTTCGCCAACAATGTTTGTAAATGACAATTTTAGTCCATTTTAGCCGCCATCTTGGATTTTCGGCTCTCCTGTAAATATCTTCACAAGAGTCCCTACAAATTTCCGATAAATATATACAAATTTCCGATAAATATATTATGTTTAAGTAAACTATTATACAAAGAAAGGGATGCGACTAAAAAATATAAAATGACGCGTACATAGCCTGTTACGATACATCTGCAATCACTGGTGCAATGAAATGATAAAAGCCTATGGTATTGTAATTATATATTTCTTTTAAATATCTGGATACCGATTTCTCTGGAATGAAACGGGGCGCACATAGACTTCTTCTAGGGCGCACCAGTGAGCCAGGATGCGCATTTTGAGAACCACTGACTACGTATTTGATGAATATATCGATACTAGATCTATATAAACAGCCTATGCAGAGTGTATTTCGGGTCACATTTGAACAGGTGTATGCTCTTTTCAATGGGTACGCCGCATGGGTTTTAACTGAACTCCTGCTTCTGAAATCATCGCCAGGTACATCAATCACAACTACATGTATAAAGATCGACTAATATTTGATTTGCTATCCTCCTAGCAATGGCAGTAGTAGCATAGATAGTATGGTGTATCTTTCATATATTTTATTACTATTTAATTTTAGTCAAAATAGCAATTGACCAATGTCCGAATTGATATGTCACTAATCTTTCAAGTCCTTTAACTGTTTGGGTTTATATTCAATGTAACTATATATATATTACGTTATTATAGGTAACACGCGTTCATGTTATGTCAATACCTTCTTTTGTATTTAAACATATGTTTTCTATGTGCAATTTAACATCTTATAAAATATTATTATATAATTATTTTAATCCTAAGCTGGTATATATGTTCTATATTCTACTGTGTAACTTTAGTCTTGGAGACCGGCTCGCCCTATCTCGTTATTGTGACCGTTAACCAGTTTTGGACACTCGTTATTAAAAGTACAATTTTTACTATTTATCGGAGTGTTGGAATAAGCTACAACCCCCAGAAAGCAGCACTTCGGCAATTGGTGGAGAAAGCGGGTATAGAGTATTTAGTTACTCATATTTTCCGGTGAACCCTCTCAGCGAGTTAAGTCACAGTGACATGGATATGGAACGCTATCTTCCAGCAGCAGCTTTGGCCGTCATCAGGTATATGGACACGTTACCAGTAACTTGGAGTCTGAGACGGGATTACAGTACCACAGAAAAATGTTATAATTTGGGCAATTCTGTACATCGTAATCCAGAGAAGAAGCATCGTTCTTCAGCAACGAAAGGGCGTTATCAACGGCGTCGTCAAGAATTTCTATCTAGGAAAAGTGACTTTCAGCAGGTATCATTAATACAAATGGGCCTATAGTGCCTAAAACTGTCGAAGTGGCCGTTGAGACCGAATCATTGCCTTTGGTTTCGGTGGAAACAATGTGTTCTGTGGAAAGTGTAAATAAGAGAAATCGGAGAACCAGCGAATACAGACAGTGCTTCTTTCAATGTAAATCGAGGGACTAGAAGCAAAAATGTGAATGCCGATGTAAACTACCTTAGCAAACGGGACACAGCAACCTAATCGACCCAGGAAGTTGTCAGAAGACGAATTACAAAGGACAAACAGGAATATTTAATTGGTTGGAGGGGTCTCTTAACAACCACGAATTCGTGGGTGTCCAAGGATGATTTGGATGATTTTGCTGAAGTATACATCAAAGACCATGTGAAAAGAATACCCGGACCAAAGTTACGTGATCCGTCTATCGCTCAATATGATTATCATGCTGCATATCTGCAACATCACCATGAACGAATGCGACATATTATGTGGCACAATGATCGGACTTATCCGTAATTTGATTAAGAATTTGTGTAAGCATTATCTTTTATAATTTTTGTAAACTGTTTTTTTGCATTTCCATGTAAATTTGACATTATGTCTATACTGATACTTTACTTCCTTGTTTTGACGATTTTGTAAATCAATATACATGTAACTTGATTTATTTGAAGTTATTTGCTTTAAGTTTCAAAAGCTTGTCGCAGTCGAAGGGTGTAAACTTCAATCTATTAGGGAAATACATGTATGAAATTGTTAATGGGATATGCTTGGTCTCTCCACTACACAGCAATGTGTACTCTACACAGCAATAATTGCCAGAAAGCTCAGTGCAAGCTACACTTGTTCTTTAGCCCAGACTTATCACATCACATTATTATTATTTTTTTCATCCACAAGAAGGCTATTCAGCGTCATTTATATCTTTTTCAAATGGATCGTTCTATTAAGTTTATTCAACATGATTTATTCCCTCATTATTATTTTATATAAATTATATCAAATGAAAATTCTTATACTGTACTGGTATTAGAATTAACAAAGGGTTCATTGTGTGAATTTGTCCCTGTTATGTCCCTGTCATTATGTCCTTCCTATGGAGATTATATAACTGTTACATTAAAATTTCAATAATATGTTCAATATTTTAGATTTAAAGTGTTATGTTAAATAGTCTGACGTATTTTGCATGTTTATATTATAAATTGAATTAGTCTCTAATCAATTTAAACACCTACTGTGCGTGAGTTATTGTTTGCTTTTACGAAGAAAGGCGTTTTTCGTGGCGACGGGGTGTTGTTATAGTGTATCTTTCATATATTTGATTACTATTTAATTTTAGTGAAAATATCAATTGTCCAATGTCCGAATTGATATCTCACTAATCTTTCAAGTCTTTTAACTATTTGGGTTTATATTTAATGTAACAATATATATTACGTAATTATAGGTAACACGCGTTCTTGTTATGTCCATATCTTCTTCTGTATTTAAACATATGTTTCCTATGTGCAATTTAACATTTTATCAAATATTGTTATATAATTATTTTAATCCTAAGCTTGTATATATGCTCTATATTCTACTGTAACTTTAGTCTTGGTAACCGACTCGACCTAGCGATACCTATCTCGTTATTATGACTGTTAACCAGTTTTGGACACTCGTTATTAAAAGTACAATTTTTACTATTCATCTTTCGTCGTAAGTGTTGGAATTGGCTACAACCCCCAGAAAGCAACACTTCGGCAGTACTTTGACATAAAATTGATATCGTGGCAATCCGTTTGTTTGGAACTGATATCATATTATGTAAAATTGGTGTACATGCCCATGTAATTTTTACCACATTGCAGCGCTCTCATTTGCCATATTCTGTCACGGAAGACTGTCTGTATTAAGTTATGTGGCATTTTTAAATATTATTTGAGTAAATACCCGAGTTAGAAGAAAATAAGGTGGGGAAATTGAATGATCAAGAAAACCATTTAGACATAAATGTAATATAATAACAACTTGGCCTGTAATGACACGGAGCGTTCCCGTGACCTTTTTTATACGCCAACATTTTCATGGGGACGTATTATGACATCGCTCTTGTCCGCCCGCCTTTCTGTGTGCCCGGACATCCTTCCACATGTTTATGGACACTCGACGGGTTTACACGAAACTTTATGTTTATATCTGATAAAGGCTGTATTTTAAAACAGATTTATTTGGGATCATGATGGAACGACGCCTTCGTTCCAGATTTATACCCCCTTGGCTGAATGTGTATATATCAAATGAAATGTAGTCGTATACTTTGGCCACTCCCGTCTGTCCGTCCAACGTCCACAAATGCTCGTAGACGCTTTAGACGCTAAAGTTCTCATCCGATTGACTTTAGATTTATACACAGTTTGTATGTGTTATATGACTAGACACCCTATTGTTTTTTGATAATTACTACTAGAGTTAAAGCGATTTGAAAATCGTGTGAATGCTGTAGAGGTTAAAGTTGTCCTCCGATCGATTCATACACATTGTTTATACTGATAATTACTGCCTGAGTTATGGCCTGTGATCACTTTGAATGATCTCCTGGATGCACTAGTGGGTAACTTTATCATCCGACTGATTTTAAAAAACTTACAAAGTGTTTATGGCCACCAGGCGAAAACTTGAGAACTTTTTAAAATATTGTTCAAGTTATCAAAGTGTTTATGTGAAATTTAAAATATTTACTATAATTAGAAAAGCTAAATTTATTATCGTTACCGATACATGTTAAGTAATTGATTTGAAGAACTATTTAACCTAGTCAAAGTAACACATGACACAATTATATGGAGTACAAGTTACTTATAGAGTTTATTTCGACGGGAGAACCCTCGTCGAAACGTCGCTGAAATAAACTCTATAAGTAGCTTATATTCTATATAATTGTGTCATGTGTTATTCTCATCCAGTTACTAAATGCCACTTAGACAATTAAGTCAAAATAAATTATTTCTGATAATTACCTTATGGGTTGGTACTCTTGGTCAACTTTTAATGTCCCTTAAATGGTCGTATTACCTACAAAACAAGAAATATGGAACAACCCATGTGGACTTGTCGGATATTTCAGCTGTCATGGGCGTATGTTTCGTTGTCTGGCATCCTATCTTTAATTAGCATGTCTATGTGAAAAATTAGTAAACTAACCAAACAACAGATTTTAAATGGTAATTTTGATTTTAACATATACCTTTGCTAGTGATAATAAGTCTAATTGTCCCTTTTCTGTTAGACCAGTAGATATACACAAAAGGAGAAAGCACGAAGATTTAAAGGTAGAAAATGTACAGATAGCTCAAAGACTTGAAGCTGTTAAACCATATTATGATCGCCATGTGTGGGTAAGTTGAATAACGGTTCAAAATGACTGGTGCATTTACAGCTATAAACAAAGCCAGCTAATTGTTGATAAACGTTTCTGTTTTTATATATGGACAATTTAAAAGACCAGTAGGGCCAATGAAATGGTGAAAAAACTTGATTATCCATTTTGCACATCTGCCGTCTGTCCTGTTTTTATACATATTGTAAATCGCTCACTAGTTGATGGGGACGTTTCTGCATCCCTTACGAATGCTCTAGGTAGACCCTTACTAAAAAAAAGGCAACTCTTGACCCAGAGAACTTAACAAACTACCGCCCTGTATCCAACCTATCATTACTACCGAAAGTCATAGAGAAGGTGTCCGCTGCAAGGTTCAAGTCTCATATTGAAATCAACAAACTAGATGAACCATTTCAATCGGCTTACAAAAAATGCCACAGCACGGAAACTGCGCTCGTACGAGTATACAATGACATTGTCAAGGGAATGGACGACAATGGCTGTGTGTTTCGACACAATTGACATTTCGATACTCTTGAACCGCCTCAAACGTCGTTTTGACATTGATGGATCTGCCCTATCTTGGTTTCCGTCTTATTTGGAATGTCACAAACAGATGGTAGCTATTGGTGATTGCAAATCTGACCCCAGACACTCAAATATTGCGTCCCACAAGGCTCCGTCATTGGACCCTTAGTTTTAACGGCACACACTTCACCTCTGGGTGACATCATTCGGCAGCATCCGAATAAGTTATCATTTGTATGCCGACGACACTCAGCTCGACATTGCACTGAACGGTTAAAATGAAAAACAAGATTTTGGATGAAACAAAATCTGTTAAAATTGAATGATAATCAAGCCGAAATCATTCGTCTTTCAAAGCGTAACAGTGTTCGGAATATAAACTGTGGTTCCGTGAAAATTGGAGAATTAAATGTAGGACCGACACCCAGTGTTCGCAACTTTGGAGACATGTTCGACTCATCATTAAATATGCAGTCTCATATTTTGTCTGTATGAAAAGCCTGTAATTTCAGCCCATATAGGAACAGTAGATTTTGACCATACCTGAACGTTGAAACCTGTAAAATGCTAGTTAACTCTCTTATAACCTCGCGGTTAGACTATTGTAACTCTCCATTAGTTGCCATTCCTGCTACAACACTATACCCCTTAAAACTTATACAAAATAAAGCAGCAAGAATTATGTCACTAACGCAATCACGCTTCCCTATTACCCCAGTTTGAAAGCGGTTTCATTGACTCCCTATTCCCTATAGGATTGATTTTAAAGTTTTCTGTCTCACTTATTTATCTTTACATTGTCCAGGATCACCAGTCTATCTCCATGATATGTTAGCAAAGTACGTTCGGTAAACCAAACACTTCCTCATAGTGGCGGCGCTAGCCGCCGGTGGTTGGAGGGGCAAGGCTGGGGCAAAGTCCAAGGTTAAGGGGGCAAAGGCAGGAGCTTGAACTAGGGGTAGGGGGGTCTCCCCCAGAATTTTTTGAAAAACAGGCTGCCTTTAATGCAGCCTGGCAGTATTTCAGGCACTGATCGTTGAGATAAAGTGTCAAACGAACGGACTTGCGAACCTCGACGAAATCCACTCACGAGTGCCAAAGTAGAATGTCCTTTTGGGGGATATTGGGACATCCCCAAGAAATTTTTGAAAAAAAGTCTGTCGGAAATGCTGTCTGGGAGTATTCAGGCACCGATTGTTAAGATATATAGAGCTGATCAGATACCGTCTGTCGCCTGATCACTAGTCTATCCGACCCCAGAGAGGAAAGTGTCAAATGAACGGACTTGCGAACCTCAAAAATCTGGTCTGGTAATGCAAATATGAGCTTGTAATATATTGTTTTTAGGATTTTCGCGGATGATTAGTTCATTTTTGATGGTCTCATGTCAATGAAATCTACATTAGATGTTTAATATGAAACCAAAGTCAGCGAACAGAAGATACAGAGGTACAGAAATATCATTATATACGCAATACGTCATTCATATAGCACCTACTAATATTATGATTTCTAAAAATTCATAGGCATATATCTTTCACATGAATCGTCCAAGACGACAGCCTTCAATCAGAGTCTGTGTCAGGAAGTTCTGAATCTAATGCACTGTCTGACTCAGACGTGTCACTAACAGAGGAATCATTATCCTTACATCATCACCATCATCAATGTCTACCGGTGATCTGTACTGCACTGTCTGACTAACAGAGGTATCATTATCCACATCATCATCACCATCATCAATGTCTACCGGTGATCTGAACTTAAGTGGCAAGGCCGGGTTTATATACCGTACAGGAACACATACATGTATTCCCTCATTCAACTCCCATACATGTCCGAGTGGATCAGCTACGTAACTGACATTGTATATTAGCATGATATTATGCTTGATAATTCACTCTGTTTATGTGATGTTCCAGATTATCTTGAAATGGTGGGATACGGCGTGTGCATTTGTTTATTATCTTAAGCCATTTGCTAGCTCTACCACAAGCTACAGTTGTGGAATTTTGGGGCATTATTGATGCATCTCAGCACAAACTGCTCCATGGAGGCTACCAGGTTATCGGATTCAGTTAATGCGATACTTAAAGCATCTAACAATGATGCACCTATACTAAATATGGACTTATATAGAGACTTTTTGGATTGGCCAAAAAATCCTGAAACTGTATCACAACCGGTTATCGAGTGGAATTGTACGATACGTAGCGCCACATCACGTGGCAGTAATCTTTGTGCACAAAACAAATGCCCCTTTGGTCTAACTGCTGCAGACCATTGGGAGACACTGGCTCCATATGAGAAGCATAGCTTGATAAAACCAACACATCAATATCTTCTGCGTCTATAACTACAAGTTCATCATTTCCACTCGATCTCAGTTGTGCATAAATGTAAAACATAATAGTGTCCGCCTCTAATTGGTCATATTCGAACAGTTGGAACCTGCAGTTGTTGGCTGTTAGATCATATCAATTCTTTCGGATATAGTAAATGAACTGATTACCTGGGTGTGTTTTAACCAATTTATCGAACTCTGTATGTAGAAACACCTGTAGTCTCACTTTATAGGCATCGTTTTAAAGGGGATTGGAGAATTCTCGAGCGTTCAGAAATTTACCATCGGCCTTGATATAAACGTTCTTGGTACCACCTTGGTACTGTTCATAATCTTTTGTCTGGATTGGAAGATCGTACGGGTCAATCACAAATACGATGGTTTCATTTTCGAACCCTGGTTCATCGTCGTTTCAATCCAGAGATCGAATATCAGGCTAGAATAAAGTTAACCAGTCATAGAATGGGAGAAAAGCTTTGAAACTACACCCAAAAGCGAAAATTTGTGAATGACCCATGCGATCTTCCGATCTCGACAAAAGATTTTGAACGCAAACTGGTACCAAGAACATTTATATCAAGGCCGACAGTAAATTTCTGACCGCTCAAGAATTCTCCAATTTCCTTTCAAACGATGCTAATAATTTGAGACTACCAGTGTTTTTACATAAAGAGTTCGATAAATTAGTAAAAACACAACCAGGTTTTACATTTTATGCACAACTGAGATCGAGTGGAAATGATGAACTTGTAGTTGTAGACCCAGAAGATACTATGTTTCTCATATGGAGCTAGGTTTTCTAGCAGTTAGACGAAAGGGCATTTGTTTGGTGCATAAAGATTACTGCCACGCGATGTGGCGCTACGTATCGTACAGTCCCACTCGATAACCAGTTGTGATACAGTGTCGGGATTTTTTGGCCATTCCAAAAAGACTCTATATAATTCCACGTTTATTGCAGATGCATCATTGTTAGATGGTTTAGGTGTCGCATTAACTGTATCTGATAACCTGGTAGCCTCCGTGAAACAATTTGTACTGAGATGCATCTATAATACCAAAGAATCCACAACTGTAGCTTGTGGTAGAGCTAGCAAATGTCTAAAGATGAAAAGATAGTCTGGAATTTCCTTGAAAATCACATAAACAGAGCGAACTATCAAGCATATATCATGCTAAGTTACAATGTCAGTAACGGACATGGATGGGAGTTGAATGAGGGAATGTGTGATCGTGTACTGTATATAAACCCGGCCTTGTCACTTAATTTCAGATCATCGGTAGACATTGATGATGGGGATGATGAGGAGAATAACGATACCTCTGTTAGTGACACATGTGCATTAGATTCATAACTTTCTGATACGGACTCTGATTGAAGGCTGTCGTCTTGAAAGATTCGTGTGAAAGGTATATGCCTATGACTGTTTAGAAATTATGATATAAGTATGTGCTACACGTATATGAATGATGTATTGCGTATATAATGATATTTTCTGTATCTTTGTATCTTCTGTGCGCTGACTTTGGTTTTATATTAACCCTCTAATGTAGATTTTATTGACATGAGACCATCAAAAATGAACTAAGCATCCATGAAAATCCTAAAAACAATATCTTACAAGCTCATATTTGCATTACCAGAATACATGACATTATTTTCCGCTTTTTTTCACCATTTCCGCTAGATTTCCGCCATATTGGAATATGGGTGCATAACAATGGCTTGGAAGTGTTCTTAATGAATTCAGCGACCCCGAAAACTATAAAAATGATATATTACAGGGACGGTTTGATGACATTTGCCCCCAACTATAAGTCTATGTGCTATTTCGGCAGCCATCTTCCAGAGGTTGCAAACTTCATAAATCCTCAGAACAGTCCCCCCTACCAGAATCAATCGTCAAACCTTCCTCCCACGGATCTGGGAGTTCGAACCCTACTAATGTTATTGTTTAGAGTTTGTGTTACGTTTCTTTAATCAATACCTTCTACGGTGATTAATCTCACATCCCTACTCGGTCAGAGAGTGATTTCTTACAAGCCCATGCTGCTGTAAACTGACTATAAATTATTTTAAAAATATTTTCTTAAATTATTGGGGCGGGGGGCAAACAGAGGGCAGATCAGATTATGGGGGGGGGGGGGGGAATGAACCTTGAGATTCTAGCTAATCACATATAAAAAATGGAAATGAGTGAGATTCGGTGAACAATGAAAATAAATTCCAAACCTACCCCCATCCAATTTGGTGCTCATGGTAACTTTGGTTCTAGCGTAGCGCATGCGCAAAGACACGACGCACGGTAGGTGCCACGAACAAACGACTTGAACAAATGCAGGTATCACCTTGAAACTTTCAGGGTAACTAGGTACCAACGTGAAAAGTTACTTGCCGGAATTTGGGGCTCGTGGTACCTTTGGTTCCAGCGTTGCGCATGCGCAAAGTCACGACACACGGTAGGTGCCACGAACAAACGACTTGAACAAATTCAGATATCACCTTGAAAATTTCAGGGTACCTAGGTAGTAACGTGAAAATTTTCTTTCCGGAATTTGGTACTCATGGTACCGTTGGTTCCAGCGTAGCGCATGCGCGAAGTCAAAACCAGCTAACTCGAAAACAACCTTGTCAACACGGAAAACATCAAAGGGGTAATTCGAATTTTTAAAATATTCAAATGCGAAACATTCGACCATGAGCCAGGCTATCATGTAATGTATTATTGTCGTTAATAGAAGATAGATTCTCTAAGCCATGACCAATTGTGTATGTTTTCAAGCCCATTAATGTATATGTGCTATTTCGGCAGCCATCTTGGATTTTTGCCTCTCCTGAGAGTTGCCCACACTTTCCAGAGGCTGCAAACTTCATAAATCCTCAGAACAGTCCCCCCTACCAGAATCAATCGTCAAACCTTCCTCCCACGGATCTGGGAGTTCGAACCCTACTAATGTTATTGTTTAGAGTTTATGTTACGTTTCTTTAATCAATACCTTCTACGGTGATTAATCTCACATCCCTACTCGGTCAGAGAGTGATTTCTTACAAGCCCATGCTGCTGTAAACTGACTATAAATTATTTTAAAAATATTTTCTTAAATTATTGGGGCGGGGGGCAAACAGAGGGCAGATCAGATTATGGGGGGGGGGGAATGAACCTTGAGATTCTAGCTAATCACATATAAAAAATGGAAATGAGTGAGATTCGGTGAACAATGAAAATAAATTCCAAACCTACCCCCATCCAATTTGGTGCTCATGGTAACTTTGGTTCTAGCGTAGCGCATGCGCAAAGACACGACGCACGGTAGGTGCCACGAACAAACGACTTGAACAAATGCAGGTATCACCTTGAAACTTTCAGGGTAACTAGGTACCAACGTGAAAAGTTACTTGCCGGAATTTGGGGCTCGTGGTACCTTTGGTTCCAGCGTTGCGCATGCGCAAAGTCACGACACACGGTAGGTGCCACGAACAAACGACTTGAACAAATTCAGATATCACCTTGAAAATTTCAGGGTACCTAGGTAGTAACGTGAAAATTTTCTTTCCGGAATTTGGTACTCATGGTACCGTTGGTTCCAGCGTAGCGCATGCGCGAAGTCAAAACCAGCTAACTCGAAAACAACCTTGTCAACACGGAAAACATCAAAGGGGTAATTCGAATTTTTAAAATATTCAAATGCGAAACATTCGACCATGAGCCAGGCTATCATGTAATGTATTATTGTCGTTAATAGAAGATAGATTCTCTAAGCCATGACCAATTGTGTATGTTTTCAAGCCCATTAATGTATATGTGCTATTTCGGCAGCCATCTTGGATTTTTGCCTCTCCTGAGAGTTGCCCACACTTTCCAGAGGCTGCAAACTTCATAAATCCTCAGAACAGTCCCCCCTACCAGAATCAATCGTCAAACCTTCCTCCCACGGATCTGGGAGTTCGAACCCTACTAATGTTATTGTTTAGAGTTTATGTTACGTTTCTTTAATCAATACCTTCTACGGTGATTAATCTCACATCCCTACTCGGTCAGAGAGTGATTTCTTACAAGCCCATGCTGCTGTAAACTGACTATAAATTATTTTAAAAATATTTTCTTAAATTATTGGGGCGGGGGGCAAACAGAGGGCAGATCAGATTATGGGGGGGGGGGGGGAATGAACCTTGAGATTCTAGCTAATCACATATAAAAAATGGAAATGAGTGAGATTCGGTGAACAATGAAAATAAATTCCAAACCTACCCCCATCCAATTTGGTGCTCATGGTAACTTTGGTTCTAGCGTAGCGCATGCGCAAAGACACGACGCACGGTAGGTGCCACGAACAAACGACTTGAACAAATGCAGGTATCACCTTGAAACTTTCAGGGTAACTAGGTACCAACGTGAAAAGTTACTTGCCGGAATTTGGGGCTCGTGGTACCTTTGGTTCCAGCGTTGCGCATGCGCAAAGTCACGACACACGGTAGGTGCCACGAACAAACGACTTGAACAAATTCAGATATCACCTTGAAAATTTCAGGGTACCTAGGTAGTAACGTGAAAATTTTCTTTCCGGAATTTGGTACTCATGGTACCGTTGGTTCCAGCGTAGCGCATGCGCGAAGTCAAAACCAGCTAACTCGAAAACAACCTTGTCAACACGGAAAACATCAAAGGGGTAATTCGAATTTTTAAAATATTCAAATGCGAAACATTCGACCATGAGCCAGGCTATCATGTAATGTATTATTGTCGTTAATAGAAGATAGATTCTCTAAGCCATGACCAATTGTGTATGTTTTCAAGCCCATTAAAGTGGATTTTTCACTATTGGTCATTATCAATTCCAAATGGCGTCCAAAAGAAGGGATCTTTTACGTACATGCCAATGTGTACACGGGATATCCGCACGACTAGGCAGTTGTCCGTATCAGGCCCTCAGTCTGCATCACTGACAAGAGGAAACCACGCCGGAAAATCGAGATGAACTTTCTCGGCCAATGCATGGATCAATCACCCGGCCTCTAGGCTAGCGAGCCAGCACCTTACCCACTTAGTCACGTTACCTCACTTATAGCATAGAACTAAATGAAATGGGGATCAACTTCCTACTGTTCTGCTCCTAAAAGAAAATAACAAGAAAAAAAATATTAAAATTGGTCAAAGACTCGCAAAGTTACAGGTCTAAATATTGTTAGAAACACCGCACCTGGGCAAAAAAATAATCAAAATAACGAGCCGAGGAGTCGTTTTGTAATGAAACACAAACCGAAATGTAATAACAATGCCGCGTGTGAGACTGGTATTGTGTAATAAGTTCAAATGATTTGTCTGCCTTTATTATAGCATAGAATGAATAAAAAAAGATGGGGTTTAACGTCCTACGCTTCTGCACCTAACCTGGGCTAATTGAAGACTAGCATACGCCATACAGTGTGCTATGAGGGGAATTTTTGCCAGGGCAGCAACTAAATCCCAACTGCCAAGGGATCTTTTACGTGCACGCCAATGTGTACACGAGACCTGTTTTTCGTCCCATCCGAACGACTAGGCAGCTGTCCGTGTAAAGCCCCCCGTCTGCATCACTGACAAGTGGTAACCACGCCGAAAAATCGATATGAACTTTCTTGGCCAATGCATGGATCGAACACTCGGCATCCAGGCTAGCGAGCCATCACCTTACCCACCCAGCCACGTGACCCACCTTATAGCATAGAACTAAATGAAATGAAATGGGGATCAACGTCCTACTGTTCTGCTTCTAAACCGGGATAATAAAGACGGGCATGCAGTATGCTTTGAGGGAAATTTTTGCTCGGACAACGGCGCTACCTACTCTTATATCGAATTCCAACTGCCAAGGGCCCTGTTAAGTGCACGTCAATTTTACACGGGACCTCGGTTTTTCGAACCATTAGAACGACTAGTCGGGTGTCCTTTCTCAGGCGATCCCTCCTGCATCACTGGCGAGGGGAAACCGCGCCACGCCGGAAAACCTTGCTAACCACGCGATCCCCTGCGGTCCCCTGGGTCCAAATTTAGAGAGAGAGAAGAGATAGAGAGAGAAATGGGGTTTAACGTCCACTCGGCAACAACTAGGTAATTTCGGGACTAACATATGGTTTACTTTTATTTCAATAATTCGCTTGCGCGTATGGGTATTTAGTGGGGAGAAATCGGAGGACCCGGAGAAACTCCACGAGGTTGGACAGGCAACCTTTCTCCTTGTCACATACAGTCGGGAATGCGAAACCACGCCAGTTGACTCAATGACAAGCTTTATGAATCCAACCCTCCTAAGTTCATCCAAATTTTCCGTTGTGGTTCCTCCATCAGTGATGCAGGATGGGATGTCTGGCAAGGACAGTGGTCTAGTCGTTTGGATGTGACAAAAAAAAACAGGTCTCTCTCACTCTCTCTATCTCTCGCACTCTCTCCCTCCCCCCTCTCTCTATTGAATCACACTTGTTATGCCACCAAATAGTCGTTTATAGAAATTGGTATCTTAGCACAAACATTAAAATATACGAAAATTATTGTTTTTATCAAGAACTGAAGTGTTAGACAGGAAGCACAGTGTGTCGGGACAGGTGTAAGTGTCTTGTTATTCGAAACGGCGTCTTAAACAGATAAACTTTTCTCACCACAGATACTAAACTATGGTAAAACAAAAAGTTATTGACTGATTCGGATGAAATTTACTTTTGGATCATTACTCTGACCATGCCCCCAAAATGTCAAGTCTCTACAATCACGGGAACTGGTAGAGGTGCGTTACTGGAATAGAACCGAAAATCGTGCTTTGATACCTCATTTCTCCAAGCGGAGATAAGTTAGAAAATTATTCAAGGGAAGATAAAATCTACTTACATACGTAATTTCATGATAATTATTAAAGAAGTTGTCAAGTTGATCTCAACTTACGGTTTGAAATGACAGCGACGATTTTCGAATTTCGAAAAATCCGAAATGGCAGATTTGAAGAAAATGTTTTAAAGTACTTAAAGAAAAAATAAATTAGGAAAATAGGTCAAATAGTCACAAAGTTACAGTAGTGTAGGTCAAATGCATTGGTTCGGAAGATTCGGTGATATTGGATCCGAAAAACGTTTAGAAAATATATTAAGCAGAGTGCCTTAACTCTACCTATTTTACTTGGGAATTAGACACCTATGAACAAGTGCGAGGTCTTCCAATGGGTAGTCCATTGTCACCTCTAATGAGTGAAATATACATTACAGATTTTAAAGAAAGAGTCCTAGCTACATCCCCTATAACACCTTCTAATTGGTACAGAAAAGTGAACGACACACTAGTTATCCTCAAGCCAGAAGAAGACCCTACAGTCCTTCTGAAGTACCTAAACAGTCAACACCCCCGCATTAAATTCACTATGGAAACAGAAACAGACCTAGAGATACCATTCTTAGATATCGATTTAATGAAAAATAACAACCAGCTTGAAACATCAGTTTATAGGAGCCAACACACACCAACCAGTATATTCATTTTAACTCAAACCACAGCCTCGATATTAAAACAGCCATCATTTCACCCAGCCTACTTAGATAAAGAAATTAACCAAATTCAAGAAACCTTGTGCATCCTTAATAAATACCCAGAGTCGCCAGTTAAAAGAGTAATCCAATCTGTTCCCCGCCCAACTAAACCCAAAGCTAAACCGAGGCCTGATAAACCAGAAATACGCTTTAGTATACCATTTATAGGCAAAACTTCCTACCATATTCGACGACTCTTGAGACAAGCTGGAATAGAAACTGGTTTTAAATATGGGCAAAAACTGAAGGGAGTCTTAATGGCTAACGGGAAATTAGCTGCAACCAACCCAAACCAAACAAAAGGATGCATATACCAAATTACCTGTTCGTGCCTATCGACATATATTGGAGAAAGTAAAAGACCTTTTAGAACAGCGTATTAAAGAACACCAAGCTAAGTCATCCAATAATACATCTGCTGTGGCTCAACACCTCAGAGAGAACCCGCTTCATAAAGTAACCTGAAATAGTGTTAAAAAACTTAGAATGCAACATACACAACAAAAAAGTATGTAACCTTTCAGAAGCAGTGCATATCAAAAGACACCAGTCCAAATTAAACCAGGATGATGGACTTCATATTCATAGAGCCAATGACATTTTAATTCATTAACTGTGCTTAAGTGAACTCATAATATTGCTGTGCTTGTTTGAAAGGGGGGGGGGTGGATTTTTAATGGTGATATTTACTACACCCTTGTCATTTAAACGTTAATTGAAGTTCATGGTCATTATCTAAGTATGGTTGGTTTTTTATCAATGTTATGCCTGTAATCATAACTCTAATTAGTCTTTGGTCTTTTGATATATTTGGACAATTTTTTACTATGTGTAATGGCTTCTTAATTATCTAAGTATATGGTTTCTTAAACATGCATTATTCAAGAGCTAAATCTGCCTAGTGCAGTTCTTTATTTGGCCATGAAATGTTTTCTAAAGTATTAATTAGACATTAATTAACTGATCCCGGCCTCAATCAACTTTGGATGGCATCAGATTGCTCCGATATTAAACAGATTAAAACGTTTCAGTGATAAATCAAATATGGCGCGCCCATACGCTTCGAGTCTTAGCTTTGATCAACCAGGACCGTGGTTGAAATTATTGCACAGGTCGGCCAAATCTTCAAATGCAAATATCTTCGCTTGCAATAGAGTAATTTGAATGAAATTTTCAAATTATTCATTTTACATCATCTACTTTCGAACTAGTATAGCAAGAATGGCTAGTTCTTATCTATATCTTGAATAATGTAACTTTAATGTTTAGTTTGTAATCACAACCCCTATTGATCTTTTTCTATATTTTAAAAGGACATGATTTCTTGTCTTTGTGGTTTCTTTTTAAGTTTTCATACTTAAATGTTCACTCCCAGATTTATTGTATCATATTATCGTTTACCTTGTGCTTGATAACGACAAGAGGATACTTGTTGAAACGTTGCACTATTAAAGTTGCTAGTGATTGTTATCCATAAATTGTGTTTGTGTTTTTTCAAGGGATGGGTAAAGGTTTTAACCATTTCTTCAAGGATTCTCAAAATGAAACTCCCATGTCTGTAAGTAAAATACCTCAAAAACCTGATGGATTTTTCACTTTTCAAAATCGACAGACTTCATATTTTGTGTACACACCAGTACTATCGAAAATATATTCAATCAACAGCCACCACCTATTTTGTGGGTGATAGGTAAAGGTTTTGGAAAGATCCTATGGTTAGATTTTGAGAAATCCGATTGTTTTGTTTTCCTTTCTGTACCCCCTGGACAATGGCAAGCCCTCGTCCCCCATAGGTCCGGCCCTAAAATTTATTTTTGGGAATTGTGTTCGAAACCGTAGGCCAGGTTATCGGTGATTGTGAAAATGGTGTGCATGAAAATAATGATGTGACAAGCATGCGCGCTCACGTACACACGAAAACAATCTCTTCTGCACAGAAAACATCAAGGGCAAAATTCGTATTTTTGAAATATACCAGATATTCGAACATGAGCCAGCCTATCCCGAATGTATTAATTTTGGTAAAAGGAGACAGATTCTCTAAGCCACGACTAATTTTGTATGTTTTCAAACCCACTGATATGGATTTTTCACTATTTTCATTTTCAATTCAAAATGGCGTCCAACATTTGCCAGAAATCGAAATCCTACTTCCAACATTTTTGGGGGTTTTCTTCAAAGATTCCGAAAATATCATTCCCTTGTCTGTAGATAAAATACCAAAAAAGCCTAAGGGATATTTCACATTTAAAGATTGCGGCACTTCCGGTTTGAGCTACTAACTCAATTTTTAGTGTCCGAATCAGTGGTGTCGTAGGTAGTAAAGAAATCTGACCTATATTTCGTCGATTTTTTTGAAAATTTTGATCCCTAATTTCATCAAGGGGAGATAATTTAAAAATTCATGATGGCATTTTTCAAGCCGCACTAGCAAGATATACTTACATACTAAATTTCATGAAAATTGTGAAACTATTGAAGAAGTTATCAAGTTGTTCTCAACTTCCAGTTTCGAAATAACATCGACGAATTTTCGCGAAATTCAAAACTCTTTTTAAGTTTTCATACTTAAATGTTCACTCCCAGATTTATTGTATCATATTATCGTTTACCTTGTGCTTGATAACGACAAGAGGATACTTGTTGAAACGTTGCACTATTAAAGTTGCTAGTGATTGTTATCCATAAATTGTGTTTGTGTTTTTTCAAGGGATGGGTAAAGGTTTTAACCATTTCTTCAAGGATTCTCAAAATGAAACTCCCATGTCTGTAAGTAAAATACCTCAAAAACCTGATGGATTTTTCACTTTTCAAAATCGACAGACTTCATATTTTGTGTACACACCAGTACTATCGAAAATATATTCAATCAACAGCCACCACCTATTTTGGTGGTGATAGGTAAAGGTTTTGGAAAGATCCTATGGTTAGATTTTGAGAAATCCGATTGTTTTGTTTTCCTTTCTGTACCCCCTGGACAATGGCAAGCCCTCGTCCCCCATAGGTCCGGCCCTAAAATTTATTTTTGGGAATTGTGTTCGAAACCGTAGGCCAGGTTATCGGTGATTGTGAAAATGGTGTGCATGAAAATAATGATGTGACAAGCATGCGCGCTCACGTACACACGAAAACAATCTCTTCTGCACAGAAAACATCAAGGGCAAAATTCGTATTTTTGAAATATACCAGATATTCGAACATGAGCCAGCCTATCCCGAATGTATTAATTTTGGTAAAAGGAGACAGATTCTCTAAGCCACGACTAATTTTGTATGTTTTCAAACCCACTGATATGGATTTTTCACTATTTTCATTTTCAATTCAAAATGGCGTCCAACATTTGCCAGAAATCGAAATCCTACTTCCAACATTTTTGGGGGTTTTCTTCAAAGATTCCGAAAATATCATTCCCTTGTCTGTAGATAAAATACCAAAAAAGCCTAAGGGATATTTCACATTTAAAGATTGCGGCACTTCCGGTTTGAGCTACTAACTCAATTTTTAGTGTCCGAATCAGTGGTGTCGTAGGTAGTAAAGAAATCTGACCTATATTTCGTCGATTTTTTGGAAAATTTTGATCCCTAATTTCATCAAGGGGAGATAATTTAAAAATTCATGATGGCATTTTTCAAGCCGCACTAGCAAGATATACTTACATACTAAATTTCATGAAAATTGTGAAACTATTGAAGAAGTTATCAAGTTGTTCTCAACTTCCAGTTTCGAAATAACATCGACGAATTTTCGCGAAATTCAAAACTCCGAAATTGCAGATTTGAAGTAATTGTTTAAAGGTATTCAAAGAAAAAAGAATTAGTAAAATAGGTCAAATAGTAACAAAGTTACAGCAATATAGGTCAAATGCATTCGACTTTTCTCATTTTCAATTCAAAATGGCGTCCATCATTTGCCAGAAAACAATATTCTTTTTCCGAGCGTTTTTTGGCTTTCCTTAAAGGATTCAGAAAATACAATTCCCTTGTCTGTAAATAAAATATCAAAAAAGCCTTAGGGTTTTTTTACATTTCAAGATGTTGGCACTTCCGGTTTGTGCTACAAACTCCATTTTTTTGTGTACGAACCAGTAGTGTCGTAGCTAGTACAAAAAAAAATTCGAGGTAATCTGACCTCTATTTCGTCGATTTTTGGGAAAACTTTTATCCTGAATTAAATAACATTTTTGAAGTCAGGTGAGCAAGTTCTACTTACATAATAAATTTCATAAAAATCGTGCAACTATTAAAGAAGTTGTTATTTTGATTTTTACTTCCGGTTTGAAATCACAGCGACGAATTTTCGAAATTGGAAAATCCGATATTGCAGATTTGAAGATAAGGAATCAAGGTACACAAAGATAACAAATTTAGTTAAATAGGTCATATATTCACAAAGTTACAGCAATGTAGGTCAAACGCACTTGTTCGCATTTCGGATTCGTAAAACGTTTTGAAAATATATTTAATCCAAAGCCACCACCCATTCTTGGGGGAGGGGGGGTAGGTCAAAGTTTTAGAAAGATCCCACGGTTAGATTCTGAGATATTAGATTTGCAGGAAAAACACCAAAAAAAAAATAATAATAGGAATAATAATCTTAACAGAAACAATAAGCTTTCATATATTCATATATGAAAGTTTAACTAGATCTGCTACTGTCCCATGCAGATATGAAAGCTTTCATATTCATTGTCACGTGTCATCAAAAATGTCAAGTATCTCAAAGAAAGTAACAAGAAAAAGGTATTAAAATTGGTCAAAAACTCGCAGAGTTACAGGTTTAAATATAGTTAGAAACATTGCAACCGGGCAAAAAATTTTACTGAAAACATTGGTTACATCGTGGGGCATGCGCGAAGTAAAAACAAATTATGGTCGATTTGGGAATTTGGGGTATATTTTGGAGTTGTTTGGTAAATGAAGGGGAATCTTAGATGGCGGCCATAATACAATATAAAACGCGATAAAGAATGGACAAATTTTCGTGACAGGGTAAATGTACATTTGCACCGCCCAGGCAACGTACCAAAGGTCCGATTACCTACAAATTTGCACAAATTGTACCTTGGGACTCTAGCCATCACATATTAAAAATATTTTATCGGGGGTTTTTTAATTCTTTAAATCTGAGCAATTTAATATGGGATAAATATCTTCGCGGCGCAGCCAACCGCTAGAAATTCAAGAGATTTGGACCACTGGAGCGGTGCCTCAGCAGTAAAAAAAAGTATTAAAATTGGCAAAAAACTCGCAAAGTTACAGGTTTACATAATTATAGTTAGAAACAATGCACCCGGGCAAAAAATTAATCAAAATTTCAAAAAAGGCGATTTCGGTTACAGGTTTACATAATTTTAGTTTGAAACAATGCACCCGGGCAAAAAAATAATCAAAATGTCAAAAAAGGCGATTCGGTTTCTAGTGTCCCAATCATCGTTGTGGTTATTTTAAAAAAATTGTCTTTTAAGGATCATGTGTATAGTACTAATACCTATCACACATGGAAGAGGCGATAAAATATCTTTGCATTTGCAATTTCAAAATTAATTAAAACCAATATTAAATTCCGAAAATCGATATTTTTTGCTTAAACTCTTTTATATTGAATCAGATCAAAATGGGAGTACGGTGCAGAGTCCGGGGTTGAAATGGGCGTATTGTATCAAAATTTTATGGTTTCCGGACAATCGGTGTCGGTTTCGCGGCGAAATTCCACTTTTTTCCGTTATGTAAGCCGTAAATTGACTTAGAATAAAAACGACGAACGACAGGTGCCAAGAACAAACGACTGGCATACGCCATACAGTTTGCTGTAAGGGAAATTTTTGCCCGGGCAGCAACTGAATTCCAACTGCCAAGGGATCTTTTACGTGCACGCCAATCTTTACACGGGTCCACGGTTTTTCGAACCATCAGAACGACTAGTCAGATGTCCTTTTTCACTCAGGCGATCCCTCCTGCATCACTGACAAGGGGAAACCGCGCCACGCCGGAAAACCTAGCTAACCACGTGATCCACTAAGGTTATTGGGTCCAAATTGAGAGAGCGAGAGAGAGAAGAGAGAGAGAGGGAGAGAGAGAGAAATGATGTTCAACGTCCACCCCACACAAATTAATAAAAAAATAATATTGAAATTGGTCAAAAACTCGCGAAGTTACAGGTCCAAATATAGTAAGAAACATTGCAGCCGGGCAATGGCATACGCCATACAGTGTGCTATGAAGGAAATTTTTGCCCAGGCAGCAACTGAGTTCCAACTGCTAAGGGATCTTTTACGTAAAAAAAATATTAAAATCGGTCAAAAACTTGCGAAGTTACAGGTCCAAATATAGTTAGAAACATTGCAGCCGGGTAATGACATACAGTGTGCTATGAGGGAAATTTTTGCCCGGGCAGCAACTGAATTCCAACTGCCAATGGAACTTTTACGTGCACGCCAATGTATACACGGGACCTCGGTTTTTCGTCCCATCCGAACGACTAGGCGGCAGCTGTCCGTGTTAGGCCCTCCGTCTGCATCACTGACAATGAAAAACCACGCCGGAAAATCGAGATGAAATTTCTCGGCCAATGCATGGATCGCACACCCGGCCTGCAGGCTAGCGAGCCAGCACCTTACCAACTTAGCCACGTGACCCCCCTTAAAGCATAGAACTAAATGAAATGAAATTGGGATTAACATCCTACTGTTCTGCTCCTAAACCGGTATAATAAAGACGGGCATGCAGTGTGCTTGAGGGAAATTTTGCGCGGACAGCGACGCTACCTACTCTTATATCGAATTCCAACTGCCCAGGGCTCTGTTAAGTTCACGTCAATGTTTACACGGGACCTCGGTTTTTCGAGCCATCAGAACGACTAGTCAGATTTTCTTTGTCACTCAGGCGATCCCTCCTGCATCACTGACAAGGTGAAACCGCGCCACGCCGGAAAACCTGGCTTACCACGTGGCCCCCTGAATCTAGGAAAAAAAGTCGCAGGAAAAAAGTCACAATAAAAAAGTCACAGTAAAAAAGTCATAGGAAAAAAAGTCACAGGAAAAAAAGTCACAGGTAAAAAAAAGTCACAACTTATGTATATATTGTATTGTAGAGTGAGTATATCTTTGATCTTTTAAGTTATTTGTCGTTGAGTTAATTAGGTTTGGTTAATAGAGTGGTTTACTATACAAACAGATTGGCTTTTTGATCCAACTTATTGTGATTGTTTAATAAAGTGATTAGATCCAATGGCTTATACATGCAAACAGATTGGATCTTTGATCCAGAAGGAATCAACCACAGTCCAGACTGTCTTAGCCCAGGATGCCATCATCGCTAATCGACCCGTCAGAGAAGTCAAAAAGAAATTTGTAAAGTTGCAGACACAGCTACGAAATCTGTGCAGAGATCGTGTCAGCGGTGCCAAATCCATCCCAGAATTTTTACATGGAGTTGGATGGAACATTAGAATCCACAAAGAGTTTTGATGTGCTAGAATGTAGAATGAGCTAGATGTGCTAATACGTCAAATGTGCTATGATATCAAAATGTGATTAAATGTGTAATGAAAGCTTAAATATGTTATTGTTTATATTGTTATTAAATTTGAGATATAATAAAAAAAACTGCACTACATTTTTCCTGTGTTTTGTTTTACCTTAGCAAATTTGTGCCTTTTTACTGTTACTTTTATTCCTGTGACTTTTTTACCTAGGCAAATTTGTGACTTTTTTACTCTGACTTTTTTTCCTGTGACTTTTTTTCCGCGCACAGGCCCCCTACGGTTATTGTGTACAAATTGAGAGAGCGAGTGAGACAAGAGAGATATATAGAGAGAAATGGGGTTTAACGTCCACTTGACACAAACTAGGTAATTTCAGGACTAGCATATGGTTTACTTTTACTTCAATAATTCGCTTGCGCGTAGGGATCTTTAGCAATGCGAAGAAATTGGAGGACCCGGAGAAACCCCACGAGGCTGGACAGGCGACCTTACTTCTTGCCACGTACAACGGGGGATTCGAAACTTCACCAGTTGACTCAATGACAGGCTTTATGATACAGTGCGCACACGGGGTCCAAATGGAGCAGGAAGACCACTGTGGCTAAGTGCGTAAGGTCAGGTGTTCGATCCCTGTATTGGCCGAGGAAGTTCATCCAGGGAGAGAGAGAAAGAGAGAAATGATATTTAACGTCCACTCCACACAAACTAATAAAAAAATATATTAAAATTGGTCAAATACTCGCGAAGTTACAGGTCTAAATATAGTTAGAAACCTTGCAGCCGGAGCCTTGTATATTGATTTAGAAAAAAAACACGAACAAACGACTTGATCAAATGCAGGTATGTCCTTGAAAATTTCAGGGTACCTAGGTACCAACGTAAAAAGTTTCTTGGTAATCATGGTACCTTTGGTTGTAGCGTAGCGCATGCACAAAGTCAACCGACACTCAGCCGTGCCACGTACAAACGACTTGAACAAATGCAGATATCACTAGGGTATCTAGGTTCCAAGGGGAAAAGTTTCTCGCCTGAGTTTGGTGCTCATGGTACCTTTGGTTCTAGTGAAGCGCATGCGCGAAGTCACAACGCACGGCAGGTACTACGAACACACGACTTGAACAAATTCAGGTATCAACTTGAAAATTTTAGGGTACCTAGGTACTCACGTGAAAAGTTCCTCGTCGGAATTTGGTACTTAAGGTACCTTTGGTTCAAGCGTATCGCATGCGTGAATTCAAAACCAGCTAACTCGAAAACAACCTTGTCGGCACGGAAAACATCAAAGGGGTTATTTGAATTTTTTTAAAATTCAAATGCCGGACATTCGACCATGAGCCAGGCTATCCTGTAATGTATTATTTTTGTTAATAGATGATAGATTCTCTAAGCCACGACCAATTGAGTATGTTTTCAAGCCCATGAATGTGGATTTTTCACTATTGTTCATTTTCAATTCAAAATGGTGTCCATCAGTTGACCTAAATCAAAACTCTTTTCCGGAGCGGTTTTCGGCTTCAATTAAAGGATTCGGAAAACATAATTCCCTTGTCTTTAAATAAAATATCAAAAAGGCGTTAGGGATTTATCACATTTTAATACAAAAAAATCATTTCGAGGCAATCTGACCTATATTACGTCGATTATTTTGAAAAATTTGATCCTTAATTTCACCAAGGGGAGATAATTTAGAAAATGTCTAATGACATTTTTAAAGTCGCATGAGTAAGATCTACTTACATACTAAATTTCATAAAACTCGTGCAACTATTAAAGAAGTTGTCATTTTGATTTTAACTTCCGGTTCGAAATCACAACGACGAATTTTCGAAATTCAAAAATGCAAAATTGCAGATTTGAAGTAAATGATTCAAGGTACACAAAGAAAAAAGAATTAGTAAAATAGGTCAAATAGTCACAAAGTTACAGCTAAGTAGGTCAAACGCATTTGTTCGTAAAATTCGGTGATTTCGGATGCGAAAAACGTTTTGAAAATACATGTACCCAACAGCCACAACCCATTGATAGATTCTGAGAAATCCGATTTGTGGATAAAACACATATATGTTTATAGATGTTTGTCGAAATAGCTTTATACGTTAGTTTTGAACTATAACTTTCGAAGTTTCAGAAACGTCGATTCGCCCGTAAAATGAAACTCGAGTCCACAATATGGGCCAAAATTCGAAAAAAAACGCGAAAAATAAAGGGAGATAACTCGAAATGAAACTTATATTAAGGGAATCGGATTGTCGTCAGGTATCCAAAAATGTAGTTCAAATTTTAAAATTATGAAAAATGACAAAAATTGTCTCTTAATTTTTTTTTTCATTTTTCGAACGCTAGAAGTCAGCGACGAAGTTTCGAAATTTCGAAATTTTCAACTGCTTTCATCCGAGAATAGACTTAGGGTTACCGAAAATGTCATTTATATGAAAATAGGTACAGAATTGACGAATCTACGGCCGTTTATTGTTTTTTTGACACCGTACGAAATTAGGCCACTTCCGGTCCGCGCAGAAGTTTCAAATATAGCCCAAATGTTGCAGCCACATAGTTTACTGATAGAAGATGAGGTTCCAGATCGGTATTTGTTACAGGCACTGAGAAATAGGCTCCCCCCGAATAATAATAATTTTAGTAATCACAATAATTTTAGTAATCACTTTCGTCTGGTCTGAAAGCCTAAGTAGACCCGCGAAGCAACAATGACGGGTTTCACTGGTACCACATTACCTTTGCACTTATGTCACTTTCAGTTCCACGTTACCCTTAAACTCATATCACTTGCAGTACCAATGGAACCGATAAACAAATTTTCAATTTGATATGACGCATACTCTCTTTTTGAATCAAATGAAGTCGCTTTTATGAATATCTATTAATAATTGACTATTTTACAGGCAAAATTAAGAAAACAGTGACTTATGCAAAACTTCTCTTTTCTCGGTAACTGCTTATAAAACAAACTAATTTTCACATACATTCTCTTCGTATGGATGATAGCTACAAGTTTATAAAAGTAACATAGAAATATTTTAAAATCTGAAAAGCCTGAATTGGTTGTAAATAGGTCAATTTTACGTCCTTTTTCACCTCTTAATCCAATTTGCTAGAAAATGAAATTGAAATTAAAAAAACTGCTTCCGACATTTTTTGCGCCTTCAAAGGACACACTTTTTGAGTCATATAATTTAAAAAAAAAATATATTTGTTTTTGAAAAATGATACCTTACCGTCGAAATTGTAGTTTTTGGTAAAATTATGCCACTTCCGGTGCCGACAGATAACACTTTTTTGTTTTAAAAAAAATGACAATTGAGACAACGGAGCATATGAACATTGTTTTATACAAATCGAACAACAAATAATTAATCTAGGGCTGAAAAACTGAATAAGCCAATGGCAGTCAAGCAAAATTACTGAGACAAAAAAAAATAACATTTTTGCGCAAGTCAGATGCCTCTTTCATTCTGTGTACAACACGACTACAAAATATTAATAAATAAAAAAGTTTTTTGTAAAATGTTAAATTTTCGAAGTTTGGCGTCTAATATCTTTTAAAATTTGCCGAAAATCAAAAAACGAAAGTAGCGTAGCTATGTTTCCTGTCACAGGCTATGCCAAAATGTATCGAAAGTTAAAATCCAATAATCATTGTTAAAATTACTGCAATATTTTTTAAAATGATAACTTCGGTGATTTCGGACATTTCGCATTGTCGCAGAACGTTCAAAATAGATTTGAACTGGAAGGTTCATGCATTTAAAGGGACAATCCTGAATTGAAGAGAGGCTCAAAATTAAAAGTCTGAGAATGTATGAAAATAAAACGCCAAAATATAGCGGTATGGTGTATTTACCTTGTCTCAAAATTTCAACTCAAAATATTGAGTCGTTTGGACGTGAACGCCAAAACTGCGTATCCGGACACGTAACCCTTTTAAGTTTTCTGGTCAATTGTTTCGTTGGGTGTCCTTAAAACCGATTACGGTTACTTGAGAGGGTTATGCAGTGAATAAACCATGTGCCGAACTTGATAGAGAAGGCAAATTTCAACTACATATTATTTTTATAAAAAAAAATGTTTGGTTTAATCCAGATATCACAAAATACAACTCGGGACACCGGTCTCAAATTCCAGATGAAGACTGGCGGAATTAAGTCGTTTGAAAACGTATCATAAATACTGAAGTAGTTGCTCGGTCCTTGAAACGAATATTTTAAGGGATTTTAACACAAAATTATGCAGTTTTATTCCCAAAACAAATATCGGGATTAGCCCTTTAAATATTACCCGAGAAAGCGAAATTTTAAGTGTACAGGCCGCAAAAAGGAGTTGGTAGCTAAAGCGACAGCGATCAGACGATTGATACGAAGGTGAAGTTTCGACAGCTGTTTGTTTTGAAGTTTTCATTTTACCTTTTGGCGATCTGTATACTTCAGAATGTGCTTTCTGGGATATTCTTTACGTGCATCAACCACCTGTGTTTCTATCACATCATATGAAATATCCCACATCACTGAAATTAACATAAAATCAGTGGGTTTTTTTAAAATTTGGTCAGAGAAATACCAAGAGGACTTCACAATGCTCATAAGCCGAATCGGAAATGACTATATCAATAGCTAAATTATAATAAAATATGTTTTGGGGGTAAAAAGCAGTAATAATTTTCTTACCTGTACCATATATCGTATATAATATGGATAACTGACTCTGCAGTATCTGTCATTGGACGATGAATTATGTTGTACATCGCATGCGCGAAGTTGACTTACTGTGAGTTACTTCCGGTAGAAGGTTTGGCTATTGTTTTATTAAGCAGTATCGCATGAGCTGATATTAGATTATTCTTTTGTAATAATTGTACTTAAGGTACGAAGACCGTAATTATTACTTCATTATTTCTATTTTTAAAACGTACTTGAATTATAGATCCCATATAAAATTAAACCATGACTGTGTTAGTCCCGAAATGACCTAGTTGTGTTGAGTGGACGTTAAACCCATCTCTCTCTCTCTCTCTCTCTTTAGGCCAAATTTGCATTTTAATTTAAAATCGTAAGGTTTTTGTTTCAAAAATATCCCTCAAGATGGGTGGATTTAGGTAGATTTGGGTGGATTTAGGTCGATAGTAGTAACTAGAGATATGGGATCTATAATTAATGTGCGTTTTAAAAATAGAAATAATGAAGTAAAAAATACTCTCTTCGTGTTATTATTAACTTCATAAATATAGGAAAGTTGTCTCAAATATTCCCAGTCGTTACCTTAACCCCTTGTGGACGGGATTTTCGACGAAATGACGTCACCCTGGACGGGATTATTTGGGGGGAAAAATCCTTTTTTTTAATTGTGAAGTTATCTTTAATCTGCTTGGCTTACATTCTTAAAAAAGAATTACTGTTGTAATTATATGATGTTTTGAGTTCACAAAATTAATTTTTCCTTGCCTTATTTTTCGATTTTAACCCAGGAAGTTGCGTACTCGCATCGTTATATATATAGAAATGTCACCCGACACCGAATTCGAACGATTGTGAAAATTACCACGTTGTCGGTCACTAACAGCCGTCCACTCATCAGAATCATTTTCCCCCGAACCTTTCAAATGAAAACACATCATTATCAACGTTATCAGAGCAACTACTCGCGAATATTTCATCCAAACTTTCGTCGAAAGACCGCTAGCGTTTCCTGTCAACCGCCATTGTTTACATGCGTGTACTGTGTACACTGATCTATATATAGATCAGTGGTCGTGTATATGAAGAAAATTACACAATAAAATACATGTGCTGCCATCTAGAACAATGGGAGATAACTAGTTTATGCCCTCAAGACAAAAGGGGATTCCCGTTGCTAAATTTAGCGTGTATAAATGAGGACTGATTCAGGGAATCACGTGTGACGTGTTAACACGTCACCCGTCCCTGGGCACGGAAAATATTTGCGTGTTAACACGTCATCCGTCCACAAGGGGTTAAGTACAATTATTACAAAAAAATAATAATCTAATATCAGCTCATACGACACTGCCTAATGAAACAATAGCCAAACCTTCTACCGGAAGTAACTAACAGTAAGTCGACTTCGCGCATGCGATGTATAACATAAACGACCAGTCGGACTTCCTTCTAGTACAGTTTTATGCCTGTACTTAGAAAAGTGTCTGTGTGAGTTCTTCTCCAATGACAGTGAGAAAATCATTTGAGGTTGAAAACCGAATGTCAGATGTTTCGTTACCCGGGCGACCTTCGCTTATCGTGATTTCTTGACTATGGTCGAACTAAATGAATCCGAATTTCATTTAGTCGGGACCATAGTCTATAAATACTGAACCATGCTATTGTGGCATGGTCGTAGTAGTTCAAAGATGGCGGGTGTGGATGAAACGTAAGTGTAGAATACTTAGAAAGAATCCATTTTTGTTTAGCATATTGTATTAGGTAAGTTTAAATTAATTTTAAATGGTACCAGCAGCTATTTTATCCCCTATGTTATGCCAGAATCTATGTGAGTCTTCAAATTACGCATTATTTCAATATTTGTGCTATGCAAAAAGTAAAGTCCATGGGGCAGCCATCTTTGAACAGACGTTGTCCGGACCATCCGCGTTCGGTTTTTAGTTCCGACCACCAGTCGTGAAAAAAATATAACCGAAGGTCTCCCAGGCTATTTCGTTCCTCACATGAGCTGTTTCGTACCTTCGGAAATCTAAAATTTTACATGTAGGCCTACTTAAACTTAATCCTCCTTACATGAGCTGTTTCGTACCTCGTTAATTAAAACTTTTAAAATGCACTTAAGCTTAACTCTCTTCCTTTTGCATCCAGACGTATTTTCTTCTATTATATCGACACTATCGTGCTGATTTAAAAAATGTTTTTAAATTATTTTCTTCTTTTGTGCTGTGCTTCTTTTCTATTGTGCAACAAGAGCGGCAGTGGGGCCGTAAACAAATGCGCATCTTCTTAAAAGGAAACTGGCTGATATCTGTATTCCTCCGACAGACTTAAATGTGACCATGCGTTAAACGGCTGCGAATACGTTGATATCATTTTAACTTTCCTTCGGACACAAGCTTTATCTGTGACGGCAATATCGAGACTTCTTTATGCAGCAATCTACATAGCAGGTAAAATGAAGGATTGGTAGTAGGTGCTCCCCGTAGAATTGTAGGATAAAAAATACAACCGTTTGTGCCGCCTAACCCTTCGAAGTTAAAATCGCCGATCAATTATTGACAATAATCACAACTCATAGTCAATAATCACAACTCACCCAGCAAAATGGACTCAGGCAGATTAAATATTTTTATTCTATTTAACCGCTTTAACAATCGCCCATCAATTATCGCCAAGAATCACAACTCACTCGCTTAATTGGTTCAGTAATCAACACCAGATTATAAACAACAAAGGCAGATCGCAGTGTTTGGGTTATTTTGCAAACTTAAATTCATTTTTTCAAATTTCTTTCAACATATTTAAAAGAGTACAAAACAATTTGGGATTATGGTTCAGCAGCAATTTTGATCAAGTTTGCCCAACAAGCAGCCATCTTTGTTTTGGTTGTAGCCATTTTGTATTCGGATAGTCCTGCAAATCCAGATATATTTCCCTTGCAGGGCCAATGTACAGAATGTCTTGATATTCTAGACAAGGGAAGTCACTCCAAAAAAAACTTGACTAGCATGGGAATGAGTGCAAAACGTTAAGTGCATGTGCACATATATATGATATGAGTGCAGCCTCGTAAGGAAAAATCTATGATCACCAAAAACACTCTCCTAAGGGGTTGATAGGCATTATGATCAGGTCGTCACTATGAGGAAATCCTCTCTCAGAGCTTTTTACTCTTAGGGGTCTGTTCAGCACAAACTTTGGCTCACATGGGATGGCTCGCCAGCCCCCCCCCCCCCCACACACACACACACATACACGCACACACACTCGCACACACCATCCTTTTGATTTTTACTACTGACAACAATGGTCGTGGTAGTTTGCTCACTGTGACCATCTATACTACTTGCTTCATATTGTGTAGCATAGTTACTTCTATCATTAGGTTGTTTATAACCAATAATACGGGGGTTCTTCTTCTCCTACAAATCATGTCTAGGAACATAGGATGTTTATAACAGGGTCTGCTGGGTTTTTTTATTACAGGAGGAAGACTTTAAAAAACACAAACACTATAGAGCAATGAGACAGGAAACCCACAAAGAGTAATATGAATCAGAAAAGAAGAAACAGAAGGTGATTGTTATATTTTGTTTAAAACGTAATAAACTTCATATTATCATCAATAGTGTATAATTTAGAGACTTTTTTCCGTATTTTCACACTTTAAGAGAAAAAGAAACGCACAAAATATAGGCCAACTGTTTTGTGTTCATAATATGTTGTATTCATAATTTTAAATTCTTTTGGAGCCTTTGTATAAAACGAATTAACAAGCGGTGTCATTCAAAATACGCCCACATTTTGCAAGAGATGGACAGATAAAAAAAGTAAATAAGGTCTGACATAGACATTTTGCCCGTTCCCCTATTTTCCCATTCATTTATTGCGAATAAAATATATCCTTAAAAAAAGTCATTATCGGGTAACAGTGGTTGTTTCTAACTTGTTCGGTTGTCGAGATATAGGCGGTTTTCTAAATGTCACTTTTGAAGGTTTTTGGCCCATAAAAGTGCCAATTATTAGTACCACCGTAAGTAATGTCATTTCGGCAAAAACTGTATTTTTAGTCTTCAAAACAGATATTTTATTCAAATGAGTCTGATTTGTAATATTTTTATACGCCCACATTTTCATGTGGACGTATTATGTCGTCGCCCCTGTCCGTCCGTCCGGATGTCCGTCCGTCCACAATTGTTTGTGGACTCTCTACAGGTCACAATTCTTGTCCGATTTTGACGAAACTTAAAATATAGGTTTATCCCCAAAAGATCTCGGATGCTTTCGATATTGGCATGTATCGGATCAAAACTTCATGGATTATGGCCCCTGATTGTACGAAAAATCACGTTTTTAGTTTGTGGACCCTATAGAGGTCACAATTTTAAACCGATTTTGATGAAACTTAACATGCATGTTTATAACCCAAAGATCTTGGTTCCTTTCGATATTTGCACCTATCGGAACGTAAATTCCTAAATTATGGCCCCTGATTGTCCGAAAATTCACCTATTTTAGCTCGTGGTACCTCTGGAGGTTACAATTATTATCCGATTTGAAAAACCGTTCGATTATATCACCGTTACACCCTAAGGAAAGTTGAGTTCAAATTTCGGAAAAATCGGACCAAAATTACCATACAATATGGTCGCCGTTCGTACGCGAATACTGTTAAAAAATGGTATATCAAGGTTGTGGACCCTGTAGTGATCACAATTTTAATTCAATTTTGATGAAACTTGAAATGCACGGTTATAACCCAAAGATCTTAGTTCCTTTCGATATTTGCCCATATCGGATCGTAACTTCCTGAATTACGGCCCCTGATTATACGCAAAATCGTCATTGTTTAGCTTGTGGTCCATCTGGAGGTCACAATTATTATCTGATTTAAAAAATCGTTTGATTACATCACCGTTACACCCTAAGGAATGTTGAATTCAAAATTTCAGGAAAATTCGGAACAAAATTGCCATACAAAATGGCTGCCGTTTGTACGCGAATACTTTCGTTATTTTCACATATCAGATCATAACTTCCTGAATTATGGCCCCTGATTGTCCGAAAAATCGCCTATGGAGGTCACGATTATTATCCGATTTAAAAAACTTGACTCTATCACCGTTACACCATACGGAAGGTTGAGTTTGAATTTCAGGGAAATCGGACCATAATTGCCAGACAAAATGGCCACCGTTTGTATGCTAATAGTGTTAAAATATGGTATATCAAGGTTGTGGACCCAGTATAGGTCACAATTTTAATTCGATTTTGATGAAACTTGAAATGCATGTTTATAACCTAAAGATCTTGATTCTTTTCGATATTTGCGCATATCAAATTGTAATTTAATGAATTATAGCCTTTGAGTGTATGAAAAATCACTTTCGATTTTGCTTGTTCTCTAACCATCTCTCGAAAATGTGGGCGTATCCTGCCTGGCAGTGCCAGCTTACTATCTTTTAAAATTATGATAATAGCCGATTTGCTACAAGTCATTTTTCAAGGTTGTGGGTCTATAAAAGTGGCATATATTATTCGATTTGCATAAAATATTCACCATGTGATGCCTTATGCCAGTTCTGATTTCATAAAAGTAATTGAACATTTTCATTCACCGGAAGTAATATACACTTACATGCAACAAATGTATAAAATGAATCGATATTACTGCATTTGGTTGATTCTGCTTCCATTGTTTTTGATGTGTGCAATGTTTTAAGTGGAAATCTGTTTATCGGTTCCATTGGTACTGCAAGTGATATGAGTTTAAGGGTTAACGTGGCACTGAAAGTTACATAAGTGCAAAGGTAATGTGGTACCAGTGAAACCCGTCATTGCTACTTCGCATGTCTAGAAATTACTAAAATTATTATTATTATTTTTTACCGTGGGAGCTTATATCTCAATGCCTGTAACAGATACCGATCTATCTGAGGCTTAATTTTCGATCGGGAAACCAGGAGGTGTCTACTCGAAAAACTATTTTTGAAACTTCTGCGCAGACCGGAAATTGCCGAAATGGCCAAAATCAAAAATCGGCAATAGTTTCTTTAATTCTTCACCTATTTTAAAACCAATGACATTTTCGGAATTCTTGTGACTTGTCTCGTACGATAGAAATTGAAAATTTTGAAATTTCGTTACTTCGTCGCTGACTTCTAGCGTTCGAAAAATGAATAATTAATGTTGTTTAAGAGACAATTTTGTTATATTTAAAAAAATAATTAAATTGACCTACAATTGTATACCTGAAGACCATTTTATTCCAGAAATATAAGTTTCATTCAGAGTTATCGCCCTTTATTTTTCGATTTTTTTCGAATTTTCTGCCCATTTCGTGAGCTCGAGTTTCGTTTGATGACCGAATCGACGTTTCTGAAACTTCTGGAACATGACGTTATAGTTCAAAACCAACTGATAAAACTATTTCGACAAACATCCATAAACCGGAAGTAGTCGAAATAATGTCCGATATTTTGAAAAAAACGCAAAAAATGAATGATTTTGGGATAAACATGATTCCTCCGTCCGATATCAACGGATTAAATCGATTTAGTTACCGTCCGGTTGCACGGGAATGGCAGTATCGTATGTTGATACCTAATTCGTATGGATACGATGAGCAGGAAGCAAAATATGGCACGCTGAAAATCAAGTATTTTCTAATTTGGCGCGTATTTGGACGCCTGTATCTCGAAAACTTAACCTCATTTTTTTAAAACTTTTTTTGTCAAGAGTTCCTTTGGAGGTGTTGCGCATGAAGCAATCCAATAAGACTTTGAAATATCTGGAATAGGATATAAAAAGGACTGAAAATCGGGAGGGGTTTAATATAGGCTATGCCTGTTCCCCAATCCCTATTCAGGTACAAATCTGAATAAAATATTGCTTATAAAAAAAAAAATCGAAAAATCGTAAATATTTTAAAAATGCTCTGTAATATTTTTATTTTAAAAGATTTTCAAAAAATGTTTACATATTCAGATAGCTGACCTAATTCTGATTCTAACGATGTATAATATGTATTGAAATACTGAAATTAAATTTACAATATTTTGATATTTTTGCTTTTTTGGCACTTTTCAACATAGGATTTCTCAGGTGTATTTTATGTGATTAGATAATGTAATATATCCTTACAGAGCCCTGTGGCTATTCAATTGCCCAAACCGGTTATTAAAACTATCTCGACAATTATCACCATACCGGAGGTATTCAAAAAATGATAAAAAAATTGTGCTCGTGCGGAAAGGTGAATATTACCGGACCAAAAGAAGTAAATTGTCTTAGGATAGCCCCATAAATGGTTTATTATATGGTATCTCAATGGTACGCTTTCGATAGTTAGAAAATAAATCATGGTACGCCAAATATCTAATATTTTCCGTTTTTGGAGCCATTTTAGACGCCTTTTTCTCGAAAACGACACCTATGGTTTTTCTGAAACTTTTTTAACGCAGAGTCCTATCGGTGGTCTGTGGCGTGAATCCAAACGGAAAAGGTTTAAAATAATTTAAGGGGTCAACAAATGGCCTCAATCTTTGAATAAAGTTGAAAATCATTAAATTATTGAAAATGTTCTGTTCTTTATTTTTTTTACAAAAAAATACTGAATAGATGTTTCTGACACTTATGGTACAGAATGATATCTTTCCAAACAACTTGTTAAAATTATCCCGACAATGATCCAAAAACCAGAAGTAGTCGAAAAAATATCCCATATTTTGAGAAATAAAATTTTAAAAGTAAAAAAAGGGTGATCTTGCGAGAAAGGTGATTACAGTGCCAGATTTCGCCGAATTAAAGTGTCATAGGATAACCCGAACAATGGTAGGGTGATTCAGGGCCACAAGAAATTTCATCCTACAGACAATATTTTAACATAATATGATAAGGCTTACCATAAAAAGCTCCATTCATCAACTATGAGAGTCTGATCACATTCAATTGTTAAGGATTATAACCATTTGGAAATATTTTATAATTGGTTCAAAATCTACCCGGCTACCATTGTCAAGGTGGGGGCAGACCACCATTAAATAGAATAAAAAAACAAGTACGAACAATCCAAACCCTAAGACAGAATTCGAAGTCCTAAAAACGTTACACTCTCGGTACCCATTAATTGTAGTTCGTCTATTTATAGCAATTCTCTCTCCTTCTCTTTTCTCCCCCTTTGCATGGACATTTTTGTTGATTTGTTGGTCTAGAATGGAAGAAGAGGGTTTAAATTAATATTTTCTGCCAGGTTTTGGTAAATATTCATGATTTTGAGGCGGAAGGACAACTGAGGTTGGCTGCGGTGATAAGTACGGCAACTAGTTACATGTTTTGGGTATGCTTCTTCAAGTTGGTGTATCTCAAAATTTTGGTGGTCAACCTCATACAAATTTTTTAGTGCAAAGATATGGTCATTTGTTCGTCTGTCTATAGTGAACAGCATTTAGCCCAACGAAAGTTTGGGGAAAAGTTTGAGGTGGGCAAAGAGGACAGAATTAACATTGAAGTCAATGGGGAAATTAATGGTGATCTGCCTCTAGGTACTGAATTAAAAAGACCATCAGATATATCATTTATATAAATTAGAAATAAGAATGGACGCCAGCATGAGTTTGTAAAAAATTTGAGGTAAAACCATCATACACCTAACCGTTCACTGATACCCATGTTATATAACTTTATAAGGAGACCTTTGAAGGATACGCGATCAAAGGCCTTGGACACATCACAGAAAATAAAGCTAACTTCTTTACCCTGATCTAAGTTACTTATTATAATATTATAATAATCTTTATTTCAGTAATCGAGGCCTTCGGCCCATAGTACATCAAAATACAATTGTTAAAATATCAAATAAAAAACCGTGCAATGTGTAGAGTGAACAACACAATAAATATAAAGTTATAACAAAATAAATAGTAGAATCCCCATATTATACATAATTCATTCGATTTGTACATTTTTACGATACAAGAAGACATTGTAGGTAAACATAGCTAAGTTTTTACATATGTTCCTGTTTGTCATGATATTTATAAAAATACTCTTACTTGGTTTATAAAGTTTCTGATTTTGAATAGTTGGGAGTAAAATCGATCTAAAATTATCGTAATAAGGACATTCAACAATAACATGGACTTCATCTTCTACTACAGATATATTGAAATTTACCTGGCAATATTTACATATCCTGTTTTCTATGGCTATATTGACCCAGCGTCCCGTTTCGATGGCCAAGTCATGGTTTGAGCACCTAAATCTAGTTAAGGATCTTCTATATTTATAAATTATCAAATCAGATAAATAATTTTCATAGAGTAAATCGTATTTGAATAATCTGTAATTATAAAGTTTCGATTTTTCCCCAATTTCACTGGCCCATTATTATTATTATTATAATATTATAGATTTCTAATAGTTGATTTATTGGCGATTCATTTGGTTGAAAACCAGCTTGATATTTTGAAAGTAGATTATTATTTTTTACAAAATTTAGAAGATGTTTTAAGATAATTCGTTCGAGGATTTTACAGAGGTTACAAGTAATGGAGATAGGTCGAGAATTACCTGGTTTATTATGCCCCCCTCTTGCCTTTATAAGCTACTGTAACATAAGCAGTTTTCCAAATGTTCGGAAGAGTTGAGGTATCCAATGAAAGGTTAAAAAGCTTAGTAATGTGAGGAGCAATAGCATTATAACTTTGTTTTAAGATACGTGGACTGATCCCATCCAGGCCAGGAGGTTTAGAGAAGTTTAAGATACTTAGTTGATCACGAACTTCTTGTTCAGATATAATAATTTTGATTGTCCACTTTTTTTTATGTTTTCCGATATACTATTAAATTTACCTATAGATATAAAATACGAATTCAGAATAACTGCTTTATCCAGGGGATTGGTGTAAATTTTATCATTGACTATAAGAGGAGGATATGCAGTATTAACATTATTGAGATTCATAATTGATTTCGCAATTTTCCACCATTTGTCTGGTTTGAGTGAATGGCCAGAAAGCTGATTTGAGAGGTTACTTACATAATTTTTTTAGCAAGCCTAATCGGCGTGATTGTCTCATTTCTCAGTTGTCTGAGTTTCTGCAAATGAACTGGGCTGTTACTTTTTTTGGCCTGTTATGAGTTCTATTTCTCTGGCGTTGCTTTTGTCGAATTTGATTATTCATGAATGGTTTATCACTTGGTCTAACTGTAATAAGTTTTGTTGGAATACTATGATTGATCATAACGTTTAGAGATTTGAAGTTCAGATATACGGGAATTAAAAACATTTTTGGTCCAGTTAAAATTAGAAATTTCAAGATTGAGTTTTTCATAGTCTGCGCGGTTAAAGTCTCTAATAGTACGTTTATAGCTCGGGCGTTTGAAAGTGTTTAGTTTATAAGTTAAAATTATTGGGAACTGAGTACTACAAATAGGACTTTGAACGTCAGAGCGAACAACAAAAGATTTACGGTTAACAATAAAAAGGTCAATACAAGTTCCGGATGTAACAGGAAAAATTGGTTGGTTTATTAATAATGTTTTCAAGATTAAATTTATTTAAAAGGGTTAAAAGCTTGGTTGAATTAGGGGACTGGTTTAGAATATTAATATTAAGATCACCTGTTAATATCAAGTGGGGGCAACTGTCCAATGCTAGAGATAAGACGTCGTATAAATTATCGAAGAAGGATGACGTACTATAAGGGGGTCTATACAGTACACCAAGTAAAAATTTTGACGAACTATTAAAGATATCTACAAATAAGATTTCTAAATCTTGGTGCAATAGATCATTCCTACATTTAAAATGTAAATTTTCTTTAATATAAATTGCTACCCCACCGCCCCTTCGATTTCTATCAAGCCTTATTGGTGGTGAAAATTTTGAATTGAGATGGAAGAATTTACTATATTCTGGTCAAGATGGGATTTAGTTATACAGATAATATCATGGATTGAGAGTTGGGTTTCAATAAGATCAATTGTTGGTGGGAGGCTACAGACATTATTATGAACAATAGTAATATTACTTATGAAAGTCTGGCCACATTGATTTTTGAGGATATATAACTATTTGGAAGTTTGTTATAAATGACTGAAAATCTACCCGGCATCTACAATCAATGGAGTTACCTCTTAGTGAGAATAAGAGTTATGTCCCTTGGCTATGCTAAATTTAAAGCCCCGAGCTACACACGTCCCTGAAATACGAACTATTACACAGTCGGAAAACATCGTTTATTTCCTTGCTGCGACGTAACGGAATAAACTCTATGAGACGATTGAATTTGACATATGCGCGCAAACGCTTAGTTGTTTTAACAGTAGACCCACGCCTTCAAATGTCTTAACATTAACTGTTTGTAATGCTACAGTGGAAATAAAAATACACGTTTAGCTGGATATGAAAAGATCGACGTTTGACATGAATTGTTTCAAGATTAGCCGAATACATGTATTAAAATGAATAGTGTGTTTATTTCTGTATACGCCTTGGGGTTGGGTGTTCGATCCCTGCATTGGCCGAGAAAGCTCATCCAGATTTTTCGGCGTGGTTTCTTCTTGTCAGTGAAGCAAGCTGGAGGACAGCTGTCTAGTCGCTCAGGTGGGACGAAAAACAGAGGTCCTGTGTACACATTGGCGTACGCGTAAAAGATCCCCAGGCAGTTGGAATTAGATATAAGAGTAGGCCGCGCCGCTGCACGGGCGAAAGTTCAACTGTAGCACACTGTATGGCGTAAGCCCGTCTTCATTAGAGCAGAACAGTAGGACGTTGAACCCCATTTCATTTCATTATTTCTGTATACCCACATACAGGGCAGGGGCGGATCCAGAGGGGGGGGGGTTGTTGACCCCCCCCCCACCCCTGCTCAGCCACAATTTTTTTTTTAAAAATCAACACTTTTTATGAGAAAAAAAATCACGGCCGCCCAGGCTTGAAAATATGAAGGGTCCGAGAAACTTAAATATAAAAGCCTGAATCTGACCCGAAAATTGCGAGTTTGTATACATTGAGTTGAGTCATGACTTTCATTCAATTGTGGACAAAAACAAATCGTCACATACAGCTCAGACAATTATCCAAAATCGTCGACAGCATAAATTGCCGTCGGGACCAAATGACCCCACGGCAAATCGCCTATTGACGACGGCAATTTTTTTAATACCGTACAGTATGAAAATATAAGTTAATAGAAATTTAAAGAGTTTTATTAACGCTGTTCGACTGTTGACGTTGAATAATGTTGTGTTTGCTTTTTACTTTTAACGACAGCGTTGATAACTGGCCTAATTGTCGAATTCCCTCCCTTTCGTTTCTCCTTTTTCTCGCACACCAAGTAACGCACCAAGTTTGGAATAAAACACATAAAGTCGTCAGGAGGGTAAATCCGATCATTGATTTTTGCTCTTCAAATTGTAAAATGTTAAGAACAACCATAATATGTTATCTGAAGATATTTTGTTCCTCACCTGTGAAGGAAGCATTCCCCACCAACATTTTAAGGACATTTAATGCGATTTTATTGGCGATTTTTAGACCTGTAGTCTTGGAATTTAGCTTCCGGAAATACGTCAGAATGCACCAAATTGAATCTAATTTACCAATTTTTTCTGGGACAGGCCCCCAAACCCCCCATCGCAACGTTTGGCGCCTTCGGCAGTTAGTTAAGCAGTTATCCAGCCTACCCCATCCCCCCCCCCTGCAAAAAATCCTGGATCCGCCCCTGCATAGGTCTGTTTATTTTTATAATGGCATGTTATACAGAGGGAGCGAGGGTGAGAGACGTCTATAAATCTAATAATGTAACACTTTAATGTAATGAAAAATAAATTGCCGGTTAAAGTATATACGAGGAAAATATAACGGCATTTAATGCGGAGAGGGATAAAGACATTGCCGGATAAAGTATCGGGGCGATATTCTATAAGTATTACAAATAAAATAAAGATCGTGCTTCAGGACGATTTTAATTCGATTGTATATATAGTGGGGATGGGTAAAAACAACATAACTACAAATTCAAATTAGGACCACATTCTTTGTTTGGTATGCTGGCATTTACAAACGCATATATATGCTGTTATCTGTTCATTTATACGGGCACTCAACGTTTCCCAAACATGTTTTAAAGATACGCGGGCGCGCTCACATTTTTTTATTTAAACTGTTGATTGTGATGGAGTGTAATTAGAGTTTAGTCCCGCGACAGACAAACATGCGATTATAACCGCTGCAACGTTACCATTCGAAACGTTTAGTTCCATGAACAAATTATAGCATTCTGTTGTGTATCTTAAAAGGTTTGGACTTGCAACCATTTTTTTAGCCTGCCAATTGTTTTTCATTTTCATTATTAGCCTTCATGCCAATCATTTCTTTTTTAGTCTTCCGAAGTCGTTTTTTGGCGATCGTGCTTTTAGGGCACTTTAACAATCGCCGCAAATACTTACATGTATTTTCCTATTTAAATCACCCAAGGTCGAATTGTCAGATGTCTCACTTTCTTTATTTATTAAATTAATTTCATTATTGTCTATGGAGCCTCGTCCACTATCCCGGGAACAAATGTCAAGAAAATCGTCGTGTGATTTCATACATTTACTGGACTTGGCCTTACTTTTACCAAGCTTCCTAGTCTTTGTTTTTTTTAATGTATTTGTCACACAGTTATCATGTAAATCAGTTATGATAGGCCGATGCTCTGTAGTTGTCGGAAATTTAATAACAATGCCTAGTATAAGCCTATTTGTGATTTGGTAACTTGGTGTTCAAATTATAAGGATACTCATTGTCCAATCTAATGCCGGATAGCAAATCACCGGTCGACGCCATTTTGCAGGGCTAAGTCTCAAATCTAGAATAAAAATTAGGTCCGACGATTAAGGCTTATGACTACAAAATAATTAAATAAGATATATGAGTATGAAAATAATGTTAACCAAGTTACCGAAAACTGTCTGGAAAATTAAGACTACCAATAAAAATTTGTTTCGGTTATTTTCCGGTTGCAAATAGTTCTGCGTATTTAGAGCTAGCAAATATTTATTTCCTAACCCATACAGTGTGGCACGTAAACCAAGGTTGTAACCACTAAATAAAAGTAATTCCCAAAACGTTGTAATGAGTTTATCCCGGCGCTCTTTCTACCATGGAAGTTAGAAATAAAACGAAGCTATTACAACTAGCTCTGTATCGAAACCACCGAAATCGCCAAAATCAAAAATTAAATCATGGACTGCAATCAAAATTTTTCCTCGAGTTCGCTATTAAATAAACACGAAAGTCGAAGCGCGTAATCAGTGTATTTTTACTTGGCTTTATAATACCACATGGAAAGCTATTTTTGACCTATATTTGCTGCGACCACCAAATTCACGTGCCCGGGAGATAACTATCGCTCATAAAAGCTGTTTTGATCCGAGTGACAACACGCTGTTATAACAGGTCAGTTTATACAGTACAGATATTTGATACTGTGGGCCACTCTAACATAACATATATACATTACATTTAAAATACAGATGTGACGTCATCCTTTGATGTTGGCGTACCATTATGTCAAATAATGTACGGGCAACTTGCCAATAGTACATTATTTCAATATTACTACTGGCATGATGTTTTTCACTGTAAACGCCCGTGCGAAGTCTGTATTTTAAGTAGTTTAATTGTCTCTGGCTTAGACATTGCGTAATATATTGTAAAAACACTCGGACCTGACGGTCCTCTTGTTGTTACAATATATTACTTAATGTCTCGCCTACGACCATTAAACCACACTTATAATACGGACATTTGTACAATTTATATAGATAATGGCGCACATCTAAGTACAGTTTCGTGTACGGGCAATGTTTATTCGAAGAGAGTTAGATAACTGAGAACGCATTTGACATACCGGTAATACTAATTTAATTCTCATTATTATTTCTGAGTTACTTGTACTTTAGTTTAATTTTTTTTTAATACTGACCAGCAATTTACCATGTAACTATTTTAGTGGGAGCTGTTAATCAAACTAGTCAAGTTTTTGAGTGCAATATATATAGACAAGTCACTAATCCTTGTAAATACAACAGTGAGCGATGTTTTCATTATGTTGCATATTTGGGATATTTGGCTTGAAAAGAACTAATTTGCGTTGTCTTGTTTTATTGGGATGAAAAGATGATCATCAATGGTAATGAATAAGTCGTATATAACATTTTTAATAGTCGTTTATCCTTAGTTTAAAAGTGAGCTAGGGGGTGGGGTTTTAGAAACTGATATAACAGAGAGTGTTTTTTTATTGGGCTCCACGAAGCTTCAAATAGCATGCATTATGTTTGGTCATTGGTTGTGCTTTGTCAACGTGCAAAAATCTAACCAGTCGCAACAAGCTCCGTGAAGGCTATCACACATATCTAATATATCATGCATACACGACATTTAACTTATCATTTGCGTATATAATTTGACCATTTAACATAATATAAGACAAAAATGATAATATAACCAGTATTAACTATGACTCTTTTAAAAATAAAAGTAAGAACTATCGTTCCTATTTAGCTACACGAAGCTTTAATTCGGTCAAAGATGTTAAAATTAAAACAGCGCTCGTTAGTATTATATTAAGTCTGACCAACTGTAATGTGAGAGGGGTTTTACACAATTGGGATAATTAGATATATTTCAATAAAACAAAATACAATTTGTAACACAAACTTTTTCTTACATTTAGAATAAACACTTATATTGATATTTATTGATAGGCCATATGAGACAATATTGAACAATAAATGGTTTAAGTAACAAAATTACAAGGCAAGAATTTATTTAATCGTGAAACAAGGAGTTTGTACATTACCCAATTTATCATTATTTCGGTGTTGATGTTAAGAGTCCGAAATCTAACAGTGACTGTTGTTTCATATTTTCAGTTAATGTCTGGATTGATGGCAAATTAGTTATTAGATTTTCAACTTGATTTTCATCGTCTTCTTTGTCATTATCATGAACAGACATACCATCTATCGTTTCTGTACCCTGGCCCAAAACGTCTACCCCAAACTTCCTAAGATCATTCTCGTTGGTTATTACAAAATTTCGATCATCTGACAGAGGTCTAATATAGATTCTGCCATCAATAGCCAACAATTTGCTTATAAAGACCGGCACGTTTGGCAGTGAGGGCTTCGTTAATATAAACTTTAAACTTGTTGTCGGTGTTATACTTTTTAAGTTTCTTCTTATTGCCGTATATAGCAGCTCTGTGACGATAACTGATGAATCTTACAATTTGGGATGAATCTCCTGGTCTGTCGCTTTTTTCATTTAATTTACCGACCCGATGAGTTGTACCTATGTTTTCTTTGTTTAGTTTAGTGTCCCCGAGAATGTGGTTGTTAAACAGATTAATGGCAAGTTCGTCGGTGTCTTCATTTTTGTTCTCCTTTAGACTACTGATCTTTAGACAGGTTCGCCTTGAGTATTGCTGCAGTTCGTCGATATCTTATTCTATTTTGCTAATACGATCGTTTAGTGGTCGAATGATCTCAGGCTTCATCAAATAACATATTTGAGACATAATCATCGGTTGTTTAAATAGTTCCCCTGGGAATGATTTCAATAAAATGTCATCCCTTAGAACATTTTCAAAAAATTCACCGTAGCTAGACGAGTCGTCAGGTCTGTGTTGCTTGTTGTTTTGCTTTTTAGACATTTAGGAAGTTTGTATTATGATAGCTAGTGTATAACTAGGGATACGATGGACGTGTTTACTCACTAATTAAGGGACTCAGGTGATCAGTTCTCAAGTTGCACAATCAAATGTAGATTTCTTCAAATGTAACAAAATCTAAATATCCAATTTCAAAGTTAGTATCCCGCTGCATTCATAGATTATTGAGTTTGAATTTGGTATAAAATTAATCATGCCATCACAAGGTATAACTCAGCTATGTACAAAAAACTCTCTCCGATTTTCAAGATACTACCTCAGTCAGCCACCTTTGTTTAATGCCACGAGACGAAGAGGGCATTTTGATTTTCAACGATATCCGATAATTACTGTCAAAGTTAATATAAAATGTGCTCATTCTTTAACGCGTTTTATATTGTATTATGGCCGCCATCTTAGATCGACCTTCATTTACCAAACAACTCCGAAATATACCCCCAAATTACTTCGCGCATGCGCCACGCTGGAATCAAAGGTACCATGCCTAACAAATTCCGGCGAGGAACTTTTCACCTTGGTACCTAGGTGCAGTGAAAAATTTAAGGCCAAACCAGCATTCGTTCAGGTCGTTTGTTCTTGACTCGTTCTCTGCGAGTTTTTGACCGATTTTAATGATTTATTTTTTTATCTTGTTGAGATTCTTTATATGACCCTTGATATGTGACCGGAAATGATTGTGAAAATGAAAGCTTTCACATCAGCTTTGCAGATCTAGTTATTATTATTATTATTCCAATTCCATTTTGATTAGATCTCAGCTTGTCACATCGTTACGATTTCTTCGGGTTTACTGGGAAAGTGGGTGTGACTTAGAGGATAAATCGAAATATCCGAAATCACCGAAACTATCGTTTTTAAGAATATTGAAGTAATTTTAACAATAATCGTTAGATTTTAACTTTCGATATATTTTGGAATAGCCGGAGACAGGCCACACAGCTACGCTTCTTTTAATTTTTCATTTTCGGCAAATCTTCGCAGATATTAGGCGCAAAATTTAAAAAAAAAAAACTTTTTACAAAAAACTGTTTTAGTTGTGTTTAATACAGAATAAAAAAGCCATCTGACTTGATCAAAAATGTGTTTGGTTTTTTTTTCCTTACCAACATTCGCTAATTCAGTTTTTCAGTCCTAGATAAATTATTTATTGTTCATATGCTCTGTTGTCTCAATTGTTATTTTTTTGTTACCGATAGAGTTATCTGTCGGCACCGGAAGTGGCGTAATTTTACCAAAAACTACAATTTTAACAGTTGGTATCATTTTAAATTTCGATTTACTTTTCGAGGAAATTCGATTAAGGGGTGAACAAAGTGTCAACGTAACCTGTAAAATCTTGTAGCTATAACCCATACGAAGAAAAGGTATGTTAAAACTAGTTTGTAATATAAGCAGTTGCCTATAAATGGGCAGTTCTGTATAAGGAATGACCTCTATTCTTTATTTTGTCTGTAAAATAGTCATTTTTTTTAAAGATTTTCTTAAAAGGGACATCATTTCATTAAAAAAGCAAGTATTATTTATATGACTTATGACATGTGACAGGAAGTGATTGCGAATATGAAGGCTTTTTTTATATCTGCTTTGCAGATCTAGTCATTAGGCTTTCAGAATTTCATCTGAAAGACTATAGTTTTTGTTAAGATTATTATTTCACACTGCATAGCTTGTATCGATACATTGGACGTCTATTACAAGAATATTAATTCACTTTTATTTGGAAATGACAGTCTTTCACCAATATATAACTTTGACTAAACGCAACAATTTTACGAAATAAATGCCGTTTGACCATTCTTTAAGAGCCATTATTTAAAGTATCCTTCAAATTGTATTTGCAAACAACGTCTTCAACACACAAATCTCCCTGACCAAGCCACGGTAACCAAGTCAATCGTCAGATATGAGTATACAACTTCCAATTAAATATACTAGGTTGGTGCGTGCCCCCCCCCCCCATTTTAGCATCGCGTCTCAAACTTTATATCCAAATCGGTACTCGAGCCTCTAGTCTTTTTCAAATTTTCTTTCTTTTTTTTCTTTTGGTGTTTTCTCTTTCGTTTTCATTTTTTCTTTTACCCCTGATCCATACAACCGTTAACTAAAACAATGATATTGATAATCATTTTCATTGTATTACATTACCAGCTGATCATCAAAATTATATTCATGTCACCCTATTCTGGAAGCAGTTTTATATATGCATTAAGTTGCTTGTTACTGTATCCAATTATTCATATTATTTCCTCTATGACTATATAAGAATTCTGAAAAAATACTTTTTAAATCAAATATATTTTCAAATCGGTTTTCGAATCCGAAATCAACGAGTTTTACGAACAAATGCATTTGACCTACATTGCTGTAACTTTGTAACTATTTGGTCTATTTTACTAATTCTTTTTAGGGGGCATCTTGAAACATTTACTTCAAATCTGCAATTTCAGATTTTCGAATTTCGAAAATTCTTCACTGAGATTTTGAACCGGAAGTTGAGATCAACTTGAAAATTACTTTTTATAGTTGCGCGATTTTCATTAAATTTAGTATGTAAGTAGATATTTATAATGCCACTTAAAAAAATGTCATTAGAAATTTTCTAAATTATCTCCGCTTTATGAAATTAAAGATCAAATTTTTTATCGACGAAATATAGGTCATATTGCTTTGAATGTTTCTTTCTTTACTAGCTACGATACTACTAAATCGTACACAAAAAACGGAGTTTGTAGCCCAAACCGGAAGTGCCACCATCTTGAAATGTGAATTGTCGGAAAAGCTTTTTATATATTTTACTGACAGAAAATGGAATTATATTTTCCGAATCCTTGAAGGAAAGCCGATAAAATGTAGGAAGTAGAATTTTGATTTCTGGCAAATTATTGACGCCATTTTCCACTTCGCTCAACCCACTTTAAACTGGTTGGGAGCTTGTAAAGGTTGGTACGACTAGAGTGTTCTCACGCTGCATCTCGGGTCGATACTACAAGTAGTTTCTACAATGGGCCTTTGCCAATACGACTTGAAAAATGTCATTAGAAATTTTCTAAATTATCTAAAGACTTTTTTCTGTTCTTTCAAAACAAGATACAGACAATTCGTTCAAGTCTTGTAGCAACTGGACCAGCAGATACAACACCGAGTTCGATTCATATTCCGTGTCAATCTCTGTCAGGTTTTGAGCTTACGACCGAAAAGGAAATTAGACTGATTATTCAGAAATCACAGACCAGGTCTTGCAGTCTCGATCCACTACTTACATGGTTGCTGAAAGAATGTCTTGACGAAACTGTGCCCATAATCACTCACATTGTAAACAAATCCCTGGAGGAGTCCAATGTTCCTGAAAGCATGAAGTACGCCCTAGTAACACCATTGACAAAAAAGTCAAATCTAGATGCAGAAGTTCTTCGCAACTACAGACCGGTTTCCAATTTGAATTTTGTTTCTAAAGTTTTAGAGCGAGTTGTGGTAGCCAGACTGAGCCATCATATTTTGGCCACAGGCAATAGAGAAATGCAGTCAGCGTACAGAAGCCGATACAGTACCGAAACTGCGTTTGTCAGAGTACAGAATGACATTTTGGAAGCTGTTGACATAAGTGGAGCTGCCATTCTAGTTTTGTTAGATCTATCGGCAGCTTTTGACACCATTGATCAGGCCATCCTGCTACAGACTCTAAACCATAGATTTGGTGTCACTGATTCCGCCTATTACTGGCTTCAGTCTTACCTAACAGGTCGAATGCAGGCAGTGAAGACGAAGTACAGTGTGTCCGAGAAAGTTGAACTCTCTAAAACAACGAATCAAATACAAGCTACTGATGCTTTGTTCAAATCAAAGCACAAACCTGCTCCGTCTTATCTCCAGGAACTTATGCAGAATCACCAGCTGGTCAGAACACTCAGATCAGCGAACAAATATCTACTTGACCCCCCTTCCTCAAGGTCAGCAACATATGGCGACCGTAGATTTGCAGCTGCTGGACCGGCCCTATGAAACTCACTGCCAGACAACATCAGATCAATTCCATTTCTGGATGACTTCAAGAGTGCAATAAAGACACACTTGTTTAAAGAGGCATATCCATAGACAATCCCTGCATTGTATAAAATCCATGTGTTGTCAGACTCCATCAGCGCCTTTGAGCAGTTGTACTTAACTGGTAAAGGCGCTATAGAAATACATAGTTATTATTATTATTATCTCCCCTCGATGAAGTTAAGGATCAAAAGTAGCAAAAATATCGACGAAATATAGGTCAGATTGCCTTCATATATCTTATCATTACTAGCTAAGACACGTCTGATTCCTACATAAAAAATGGAGTTTGTAGGTAGCCCAAACCGGAAGTGACACAATCTTGAAATATGAAAAATCTCTAAGGCTTTTTTGATATTTTACTTACAGACAAGGGAATTATATTTTCTGAATTCCTGAATTTAGGCAGAATTTAGATTTAGGTCTACTGATGGTCGCCATTTAGAATTGAAAATGAAAAATAGTGAAAAATCCACATTAATGGGCTTTAAACATTCACAATTAGTCGTTGCTTGGAGAATATGTCTCCTATTACCAAAATTAATAAATTTCGGGATAGGCCGGCTCATGGTCGAATGTTTAGTATTTGAATTTTTAAAAAATTAGAATTTTACCTTTCATGTTTTTTGTGGCGACAAGGTTGTTTACAAGTGGAATATCGCATTAACGTAGCTATTTTTTGATCGATTTTAATAGTTGTTTGTATCTGCCTTGAAGTTCAATTACCAATATTATGGACTTTACTACCTACCATTAGGTTAAATTTAGACCCATTTAAGTCTTGACACAAAGTGAACAATTGCTAGAACTTAGCCAGTACTGCATTGTAAACTGAAAATGTAATATACTAACTATGTGTACTATTAACATTGGGTGTAAACGTATATTGTTTGTTCTAAAACAAAACTTTCATGACTACGTGTATAAGGAAGACAAATATCTGTTGATATAATTTTTTGCAAGAACCAAACTATATGCAGTTTGTTTTATAGTGAAAGTATGTTATTTATAATAAATGACAATAAGAAGGCTATATACAGTAAGCCATCTGTTAACAGACGAATGTGAGTCGTATGAGCTCTCTCCCCCAGTGTAATAAACACCCATTCCCCTAATCTATTTTAGCAAATGATTTGTTAATACATATAAAGACAGTTTGTTCCACTGTGTGTCTCTTTCCTCCCCAATTTGGTAATATTTTACCTGAAATTCATTATATTAAGGTAATTAGTCAGACCTTTAACAGCCGTATAAATTCACAATAAGATTGTATTAATTTCAATATATATATTATAGAGTTGCATGTTCGAAAAATACAGTCAAATGAATGGTGTTTATTTTCAGAATTAATTATGCCAAAGACAAAAAGTTATACTAAAAGAGAGAAAGGCAATAAAGAATTGACGAAGAAGAAGAGAAGTGTACTTGAAACGGCATGCAATAGTACAGTAGTTGAAGATAAGACTGAAAAAAATGAAATTATTGATAAGATAGATGAAAATAAAAGCCCCGAAAAAGAAATTATTAACGCAATTAAGTTTGTATCTATTTGTTAAAGTGGGTAGCAGAAAGTCATGTAAATATTGGATGAACAAGCAACACATTTCTCCAACAATGCAGGAAGGGAATGAGTGGATGAGAGATGCTGGAGTTCGCTGGGGTTAATAATATGCAACACAAAGCAGTGGCATACTTAGGACGTCTTTAAGTCCAACTGTTCGGCTTTGACTGGGCTAATGAACACGCTCATACAGTGTGCTATCATAACACTGCTATGAGGTAAACTTTGCCTGAACAACAGTGCTACATCCTGCTCTTATATTGAATTCAAACTGTCAAGCGATCTTTCATACGCACACCCATATGTACATGGAACCTCGGTTTTTCATCCTTTCCAAGCAACTAAACAGTTGTGCCTTCATGCCCTCCATCCAGCACCACTGACAGGGGAGTTAAATAGGGTATAGCCTAATCTAATAATAATATGCAGATTTAGGAGACGCATTAAATATTATGTAATGCAGGTCAAGAGGAGAACCTTCCCTTACGCCCCCCCCCTTCCCAAAAGGCCAACAACATTCCATCTCTCCATTACAGATATCAGGCCATGGGGGCATGGAAAGTAGTTTTAGCCATCCCAAAAATTTGTATTCATTAATAAAGTTCATAAATTCTCCTCAAGACCCCACCTAAACCCCATCCCTATTCTGGCTCCATGAGCTCCTCCCATACCAACCCATATGAATATCAACAAGATATTCAAGAGAATGATCAAATTATATTTAAAGCAGTTAACAACATCAATTATTATTGCCAACCATTACCACCCTATGTAATACTCAACAATAGATTAGCATTTAATTTTGCCACAGGTAGGTTATAGTCTCAATGGACCAACTGTGCACCTTCGTTTGCTGATTTGTTTCTCTATTCCCACGAAGCTGATTCATACGGGCACTTGTTAAATCAAATAAACGATTAGACAGGCATTTTAATTTCACTTATCGATATATCGATGATGTTCTATCACTAATTAATCCAAAATTTAGTGATTATGTAGAATTTATATATCCTGATGAGCTCGAAATTAAAAACACTATTGACATTGACAATTACGCCTCCTACTTGGATATGCGTCTCGATATTGACAATTGCCATTCACTTAGTCTTAAATTGTACGATAAACGTGATTACTTTCACTTTCCGATAGTTAACTTTCCATTTACTAGTAGTAACATTCCAATATCACAAGATTATGGCGTGTTTGTGTCTCAGCTAATTCGTTTTAGCTTAGTTCCGGTACGCAACCTCCACCGTGGTGAAACATCTTGTCGCTGGATAGCCCCATTAATGAACTATCATATGATATCTAAATGATACGATTTTGATGGTTAAAATTCTTTTTATGGTACCCCGGAAATCTAGTATTTTCTTTTTTGTGGCCTTTTGAGGCGCCTTTTCTCGAAAAAGTTTCTAATTTTTTTTTTAACACAGTCCTATCGATGGTCTGGCGCGAATTCCAAAAGAAAATCATTGAAGTAATATATGTGTCTTTGTTATGAAAACAGCTCGATGGATAATAATAATAATAATAATAATCGCGTCATTTTACAAGGGTAGCAAATTAGGCCTTTTTCAAATTTGGCCCTTGGCACAGATCGTGCGAATGATTTCGATCATTACTGCAGGAAGAAACCGAAGAACTCGGGGAAAACCTGCCTGATCGAACGGGAGACCGAATATCCCTCTCACTTACAACGATAAAGTTCTTGCCCTGAGCTGGGATTGAACCCTCGTTGCATTGGTGAAAAGCCGCCTCTCTATCGCCACGGCTATCCGACTCTGACACTTCTGGTGCAGAAAGTTAACTATCCAGGCAACGTGTTAAAACTATCCCGACAATAATCCAAAAACCGGAAGTAGTCGAGAAGGTACCCGATATTTTTTTGAAAAATATAATTAAAAGGTAAAAAAAATGGTGATCTTGCGACAAAAGTGATTACTACGTCAGATTTCAAACAAATAAAGTGTCATTGGATAGCCCGAACAATGAGCGATCTTGTGAAATCTCAAAAGTAAAACTTTAATGGCTAGGCAATATATTATGAGATGCTGACAATCTAGTATGTTCCTTTTTGGAGCCTATTCAGAAGCTTTTATCTCGAAAACTACTCTTATTTCCTTTCTTAAACTTATGTTGCTTTTCCCTTCTTTTAAAAACTGTCCTATGGATCTTTCTGAAACTTCTGGTACAGGAAGTGAAGTTCCCATAGCACTTGTTAAATCTGTCCCGACAATGATTCGTATACCGGAAGTAGTCGAAAAAGAAAATACAGTGGAAAAATGGTACTCTTGCAAAAATCGCGATTTCTCATCCGGGTGTCACTGAATTAAAGCAAATAGAACACCATTTGGTAGCTCGATGAATGGGCTATTGTATGACACGTGTCATGTCTGATTTCTGAAAGCCGGTTCAGTGCTGCTTGCCGGTCTAGTTATTATGATAGGGGTTAACAATAAACAAAGGCATGAAAGTAATAAGCGATAAGTAAAGTAAACACGATTATGAAGCCATGTTAATAAGAAATGTATGACATTAGATGTAGCTGTTCTAGTCTTATTGGTTACGTTCTCGTTCAACCAAAATATTTTGATCTGTTTAGTACATTCGAATCCGGAAATTTCAATAAGTTTTCGGATCCTGCTCCTATCCATTTTGTATTTAGAATAAATGATACACTATTACTTGATGCAAATATTATAGAGAATAAGACATATAAAAGGGTTTCTAATTATATCAAATGGAGCGATGAAAATGTCTCACTTTTATGTAAATCACTAAAATATAATCAAGAGAAGCACATTGATTTATTATGTTCAGTCGATATCCATGAGCAATCGTCTATTGATAGGAGTGTAAATTTATTCGCTAAATCTGTTAACGAGTTGATTTCATCCCAATGTTTAGTTACTAAACGAAAGGGTAATAAACCCGGAAAACCCGATAAACCATGGCTCACTGAGTTGTGTTGGAAGAGTTACCGTGAGTATAAATCTTGTTTGTTTAAAGCTGAACTCCGGTTACAAAAATACCGAAATAATTAAATTAAAAAAGTTAACAGCCCCAAGCCGCCATACTTGTTGCCAACTTGTGAAACAAAGATGGTGGATATGGAGGCTAATGACCTGGAGAGGTTAGCTGATCTCACTTCCAGTTCGTTTCTAGTCAGTCAGCTGTGTACATCCGGCTTTATTCCTATACACGCTTCACTGATTGCTCTAGTTTGCCCCCAACAGTGGGTGACTTACTGACAGTATACCAACTTATCGAAGATTGAAAATTGTCTGATCAGGTAAGCCTAAAAAAAATTATATGATCATACACCTCCATATCCACCATCTTGTTTCACAAGTTGGCAACAAGTATGGCGGCTTGAGGGCGTTAACTTTTTTTTATTGAATTATTTCTGTATTTTTGTAACCAGAGTTCAGCTTTAAGGATCGAAACTGGAAGATATGAGTCAATACCGGGAGAAAACAGAATTTGTACCATCTGTGAAACTGAAGAAATTGAAGACGAATATCACTTTGTCCTTGTATGTCCATTATTTACTGAACTTAGGTCAAAATTTATAAAGAAATATTACTACACTAGACCAAATATGGAAAAATTAATAAAACTTCTACAAAACTAAAAATTTTCAGAACTTTTAAAACTGGGCAAATATCTATACTTAGCAAATAAGTTAAGGGATAATACACTTAATAGATTGTAGTAAAACATACTATATATAGTAATACTTATTGTTAAATTCGCTTGTTTGCTCCCATTCATTGTATATATTGTTTACTGTATATATTGTATATAATTGTATTATGTGTCTATGTTTACCGATGAACCAGTGGTTCAAGGTTAATAAAGATTTGATTTGATTTGATTTGATTTGTTATAATCCAAGATAATAGTTCAATTAATAAAAGGGTAATTAACACTTAAATATATTTTAATTAATAGGGGGTCAACAATAATCTGGGGGTAATAAAGACATAAATGTAATAAGAAATAAGTAAAGTAAACACAATTATGAAGCCATATTAATAAGAAATGTATGACAATAGATATAGCTGTTATAATCTAAGATAATAGTTACATTAATGAAAGGGTAAATAACACTTAAATAATATTTAAATTAATAGGGGGTTAACAATAATCAGGGGGGAACAAAGACAAAACTATAATAGGACAATAAATAAACACAATTATGAGGCCCTATTAATAAGAAGAGTGTAATAATGGATTTAACTGAGGAGAAAAAAACCCCAAAAAAACACACATTAATAAGAAGAGTGTAATAATGGATTTAACAGAGAAAAAAAACACACATTGATTGTGAAGTAGGCATAATTACAAGTTATGAACTGTATTATAGTTTATTATACATCACTGAACTGATTGGGGGGTTAAACAGTAACGAGAGCAAAGTGATTGAGGTAGGTTCTGTAATAATTATGAAAGTCCGATAGTGCTGTGGGCCAATTAAAAAATCTTATTTCTCCATCTTAATTAATTCATCTTATGCTTTGGTATGTATAATCCTGTGTCTCTATTCAGTTCTGGGCTGTGACGTTTAATTTGGATAGCTTCCTGTTACTCTTCGTGAACGCATTCAACACCACAGAAACACCAAGCAACGACTATTTCCTCAAATTTACCATTTACACCAAAAACTACAGAATCAACTCACAGGAAAAGATTATGACTACCTTCATTCCCTTATCAGGTCTACCAACCTTGCCAAAGATGAGAAAATAAAAGATCGCCAACAAAAGAAATTTGGAAAACTGAAAGAAAGCAGCACCACCACTACCAAAAGGCTGAAGAAGAACATTCACCACCAAAATGCCTTCTCAACTAAGACCGTAGTGAATCTCAGTAGTAAACAACTTAGTGATGACCAGATAAACATACTCCCCAAGGGCCTCAAGTTTGTAACATCCATGCAGCCAAGAAACCATGACGACTTCATTGCTAATGTTGAGTCAGGCCTACGCCAACTTGCACCTGGAGGTAGAAGGTAGAATTTCTACGCCATCAAATCGCCAATTTAATTATTAAATCAAAAATCAGCAAAAAACCGAACAACATTAATAAAGAAGAACGAAGAGCCATTTAAGAACCGAAGGGAGATCGTTCCATAACCATTATTCCTGCGGACAAAGGTAAATCCACAGTGATCATGGATACAAACGACTACCACTCTACCATTAATAACCTGCTTCAAGATACTTCTACCTATAGACGAATAAGAAAAGATCCCACCACTAAACCAGAGAAACAACTAAACAGTAAACTTGAAGAATTGAGAGAACAAGAACACATCACCACAAACCAATTTTTCCAACTCGTTGCAGTCACCCACGACCACCATACGCCCGTGCTACCATCAAGACTCATAAGAACCCAATCAAAGCAAGATTACTTGTATGCTCAAGAGACTCTGTTTTCTACAATGTTGCCCAGCATCTTAGCAAACTACTCTCTCCTCTAGGCAAGGTTGCATCATCTTTCAGTGAAAAGGTTAGAAATATTAATGGCCCAGGAAAAATTGTATCATATGATGTGGTAGACTTATTCACAAAAATGTGCTAAGAGAAGAAGCCATGGAAGCCCTAAGATCAAAAATCGACAACCTAAAACAACCGTTGGATACTAATTTGTCAACAGATAATATAGTTGGTTTAGTCAGCATGTGTATTAACTCCACCTACTTCACCTGGGGAGATGAAACTTTTGAACAAATCCATGGCCTACCAATGGGAAGCCGATTATCCCCACTCCGATTATCCCGGTTTGTTATTTCCGCAAAGTTGATGATACCTTTGTTATACTAGAAGAAGAAGATGATCCAGTAAGCTCTCCTTGACCACCTCAACAACCAGCATCCGAGGATAAAATTTACCATGGAGACAGAAGTTGACCAATCACTCCCCTTCCTAGATGTGCACGCACACAGAGAAAACAATGCCATAACAACCAGCGTGTACCGGAAACCGATCTATACGGACCAATACATCAACTTCTTCTCTACACATCCCATCAATGTTAAGTCTGTAGTTTCTTGTTTAGTCCGTAGAGCCATTGTGATCCTGATCACCTCGATGCAGAGTTAGACCATCTTCGACATGCCTTCTGTACCCTAAACAGCTACCCGGTTAAATTTGTCAACAACATTATTCAATCTACCCTTAAACCTACGCACCTGATAGATGAACCAAAAACTGAAAAACCAGACATCAATGTGATGTTACCTTTTTATGGTAAAATATATGGTATAACGTGTCTCTCTCGGCTATTATTCTAGATATTTTTAATTGATACGATACTGTTACTATCACCCTAATAATGTCTACTACATCGTTAAGACAGTTCATCACGTGCATTTTGCATACTATAGTTCATTGGCCAATCACGCTATTTGACCGACATTTCGCCTAATAGATTGGATGCAGCTATGGCGGGTGTGGCGCCAGACAGGGTAAGCTTACTCTTCCGGACACCTGTTACCACTGCTTGTCGTGTATTTTGTACATGAGGAGCAGTCCATTTGCTGATTACACTATTTTACTTGAATACACTATTTTGCCTTTAGTGTGGTGTTTTTTGGGGGGTTTTTTTCTCTGTTAAATCCATTATTACACTCTTCTTATTAATGTTTTTTTCTGTTAAATCCATTATTACACTCTTCTTTTTAATAGGGCCTCATAATTGTGTTTATTTATTCTCTTATTAGTAAAAAGAAAAAAAAGAAAAACTTTATTTTCTCATAAAACTATAGTACACAGTTATAGAGAAACATAGAAATATAATATCATATATAATTACGTGCATGTGCGAACAACTGAACAAAAATAACTAAATTATCTAGGAGGACTGGCTTTCACGTTTATAAGTTTTATAAATTTACATAGTTTTTCCAAGGTGACAGTATTTGAGGTATTAAACAACTGATTAAACTTATAAATATTAGGGTTTGAACAACAGAAACGAGCTAAATATTTCTTTCTGTCGGAACCAAATGCATTACATACCATTATATAATGGAATTCGTCACCAATTTCCCCTAAGTCACAAAGATGGCATGTCCTGTCTTGTCGCGCAACGTGGTAGTTGGTGGCTTCCACATCTAAACTTACGAAAGATATAAATAAAATAATTTGATAACGTATTAAAGTATTTTTCAAATTTAACTTCAGTTTTAAAAGTTTTGTAACATAATGTCTTAGGAGATATATCAATATATGAAAGACACGATTGTTTTAACTGATCTAGAAGCTTATTTTCGATACTTTTACACACCCACTTATCAACAAATTGGCAGTTCCAAATGTTTGACACACCGCAGTCATCAAATACCTATTTAACATAGGCTAGCCATTTGTTTTCAGTACCATAAGTTGTATATTGGGTAAAAAGTAATTTATATAATATACGTGAGATTTTACTGTCTTTGTCATTAATAACTCTACACCAAAATTTTATCATTCGACATTTTGCGAAGGTGATAATTGGATACCGTCCTAGTTCTGCATATATTATGAAGTCAGGTGTAGATTGTTTTAGATGTAGGATTAACTTGCAAAAGCGAAGATGGACCCGTTCTAAAAGGTCGAAATTTTCGAAACCCCACACTTCGCTTCCATAGAGAAGTATAGGTAATACAGCTTTATCGAATAACTCTAACTGACACTCGATTGATAGATTATTGCGCCTGCATTTACTTAATACTGCATATATCGCTTTTGTACCTTGTGCACACAAGTATTTTCGTGAAGTAAGGAATGATCCACTTCTAGCAAAATATATCCCGAGATATTTATAATCTTTAACAATTTCTATTTCGTTATCGTTAATATAAAAATGTAAATTATTAGGAATTCTTCCTTTATTAAACATTAAAATCTTAGTTTTTTCAACATTTACGTCCATCTTCCACTCTTTACAATATTCTGAGAAAATATTTAAACTATTTTGTAGATCTTCGCTGCTTTCAGCTAATAATATAGTGTCATCAGCATATAGGAGGAGAAATATTTTTAGATACACTGTAAGCTCATTTTCTAAATGTTCACTTATAGATTGTAATCCGATAACATTTGATTTTTCTAAATACTCTTGTAAATCGTTCAAATATATTGAAAATAAAATCGGAGACAAATTTTCGCCTTGTCTAACTCCGATCTCACAGGGGAATAGATCAGATATTTCATTGTTATAAATAATTCTAGATTTAATGTCCTGGTACATGTTTCGAATAATTTTATACATTTTTCCTTGTATATTGTTTTGTAGCAGTTTTGATAAGAGAAGGTTTCTTTGAATAGAGTCAAAAGCTCACTGGAAATCAATAAAAGCACAATGTAACTTTTTCTTTTTTGATTTTAACAATTCAAATAGAGCATACAAAGAAAATATATGATCCGTCGTAGCATATCCGTGTCTAAATCCTGCTTGATTCTCTCTAAGAAATTCGTAAGAGTATTCACATAATCTACTATTTAAAACAGAAGTAAATATTTTACCTAAACAAGATAGCAGTGTAATAGGTCGGTAATTTTGGGGCTCTTTTTTGCTGCCCTTATTCTTAAAAACAGGGATGAGATTACCGATTAGCCAGGCTTCAGTATCAAATATACCCGTATCAAAGATAACGTTAAATAACATTACATAATTGTCAATCATTATGTCCATGGATGACGAAATATACTCATTTAAGATACCATCGTCTCCAGGAGACTTGTTATTTTTAACTCTTTTAACAGCTTGTATAATTTCACCATGTGTGATACGGCCATTTAATATCATATTTAGCTCTTCTTCGCTATTACTATCTTCTATAACAAGATTGTTATCGCTTCGATCTTTATTCATTTCTTTGAAAAATTCGTGTTTTTGGGGGGTTTTTTTTCTCTGTTAAATCCATTATTACACTCTCCTTATTAATAGGGCCTCATAATTGTGTTTATTTATTGTCTTATTAGAGTTTTGTCTTTGTTCCCCCCTGATTATTGTCAACCCCCTATTAATTTAAATATTTGTTAAGTGTTATTTACCCTTTCATTAATGTAACTTTTATCTTAGATTAAAACAGCTATATCTATTGTCATACATTTCTTATTAATATGGCTTCGAAATTGTGTTTACTTTACTTATTGCTTATTACATTTATGTCTTTATTACCCCCGGATTATTGTTAACCCCCTATTAATTAAAATATATTTAAGTGTTAATTACCCTTTCATTAATTGAACTATTATCTTGGATTATAACAGCTACATCTAATGTCAAGTTCAAGTTCAAGTTTTTATTACCCTTGGGTCACAGACTCGATCAGGAGAAACAAAAATATTTACAACATATTTACAAAACAAAATTATACACTACAATATCCATATATGCTACTAATATATAAACACGATATTACAAACAAGAATCATGATATGGAGAGTAGAATGACGGTATATTAACTGTTTATATTCCGTTTAATCTCTTTATCTCTTATTTTATTAGAAAAATATAAAAATCTACCAAGGTTCACAAGTTCAGATACATTTTTAGTACATTAAAGATTAAACAATTTAAGAACACTGGGGTTCGAATAATAGTATTTTTTTTATATATTTATATCTCAGAATTTTATAAATTGGACAAATTAAAACAAAATGGTACTCATCTTCAATGTCTTCATAATTACACAATGTACATAATCGTTTACTTCTTTCAATATATTTAGTACTATAACGTAACCTTTCAATATTTAAATTATGACTGGACAAACGGATTCTTGTAATTTCGCGTCTGTATTTTTTATCTATTGGTTTAGTCTAATAATATTGTAAGCCAAATTTATTCACAATATGATTATAAATGATACATTTACTTGATAATTCAAATTTTTCACTACATTCTTGTCTAAATATGTCTAATAATCTTTGTTTAATAATATGCATACAATTTGTTTTTATTTGATGAAAAGGTTGTTCCCATAAATCTCCCAAGCCAATTTTAAAAAGTTCCTTCTTCACATGTCATACATTTCTTATTAACATGGCTTCATAATCATGTTTACTTCACTTATCGCTTATTACTGTCATGCCTTTGTTACCCCTAGATTATGGTTAACCCCTATCAATTACTATTAGTTAAGTTTTCATTATCCTTTCATTAATTTAACTATTATCTTGTATATATAACAACATATGCCTATGACTTCTTTTTTGTATTACTATAAATATTACCTTTTAGTTTAACTAATTATCATTTGTGCTTGATAACGATAAGAGAATACAGGATGTGGTATTGTAGATAGTGCAGATACATTCATTTGTAGCTGGAATCATGATTGTGCCAACCTTGCATTAACAATGAAAATGGTTGATGATTTTGGCCATAAAATTTGTGTATCTTTTTATTCTATATATCATAATCTAACATCAATCAAACAAATTCACTTTTATTATGTCTATCACGGAAACAGAAATAAATTGTGATGAAAAAAAAAGAATACTTGTCGAAACGTCGTGCTATATGTATATAAACCAGTGATTGTTATTTCCATATAAATTGTGTTGTGTTTTTTAATGTGTTCAATCGCTAAATGCCACTCAAGGATTAAATTCGTCATCAGTATGGAGATGAGGCAGTTAAGTGTGTTAATGAACTTAGTAAACTAGAAGGTAAATATGTTCAAACGTGCAATAACTTAACCTTTCTCTTGCGGTGCAGGGACAGGGACATTGTGCCCAGAGGTTTTCATCTCAAATCACCTGTGAACTCGAAGGGTGCAAACAAGATTCTACAGAAAGCAAGCAAGTTCCTTGTTCGTGAACGCATTCAACACCACAGAAACGCCAAGCAACGACTATTTTCTCAAATTTACCATTTACACCAAAAAACAGAATCAACTCACAGAAAAAGATTATGACTCCCTTCATTCCAAACCGGAAGTGACACAATCTTGAAATATGAAAAATCCCTAAGGCTTTTTTGATATTTTACTTACATACAAGGGAATTATATTTTGTGAATTCCTGAATTTAGGCAGATTTTAGATTTAGGTCAACTGAAAATTGAAAATGATAAATAGTGAAAAAATCCACATTAATGGGCTTTAAACATACACAATTAGTCGTGGCTTGGAGAATATGTCTTCTATCACCAATATAAATAAATTTTGGGATAGGCCGGCTCATGGTCGAATGTTTAGTATTTGAATTTTTCAAAAATTCGAATTTTACCTTTCATGTTTTTTGTGGCGACAAGGTTGTTTACGAGTGGAATATCGCATTAACATAGCTATTTTTTCATCGATTTAAATAGTTGTTTGTATCTGCCTTCACGTTTAATTACCAATATTATGGACTTTACTACCTACCATTAGGTTAAATTTAAACCCATTTAAGTCTAGACACGAAGTGAACAATTGCTAGAACTTAGCCAGTACTGCATTGTAAACTGAAAATGTAATATACTAATTATGTGTACTATTAACCTTGGGTGTAAACGTATATTGTTTGTTCTAAAACAAAACTTTCATGACTATGTGTTTAAGGAAGACAAATATCTGTTGATTTAAATTTTTGCAAGAACCCAACTATATGCAGTTTGGTTTATAGTGAAAGTATGTTATTTATAATAAATGACAAAAAGAAGGCTATATACAGTAAGCCATCTGTTAGCAGACGAATGTGAGTCGTGAGACCTCTCTCCCATAGTGTAATAAACACTAATCCTCTAATCTATTTTAGCAAATGATTTGTCAATACATATAAAGACAGTTTGTTCCACTGTATGTCTCTTTCCTCTCCAATTTGGTAATATTTTACCTGAAATTCATTATATTAAGGTAATTAGTCAGACCTTTAACAGCCGTATAAGTTCACAATAAGATTGTATTAATTTCAATATATATATTATACAGTAGGACATCCTGCATGTTGTGATTTCGAAAAGAACAGTCAAATGAATGGGGTTTATTTTCAGAATTAATTATGCCAAAGACAAAGAAAAAAAGTTATACTAAAAGAGAGGAAGGCAATAAAGAATTGACGAAGAAGAAGAGAAGTGTACTTGAAACGGCATGCAATAGTACAGTAGTTGAAGATAAGACTGAAAAAATGAAATTATTGATAAGATAGATGAAAGAAAAAGCCCTGAAAAAGAAATTATTAACGCAATTTAGTTTGTATCGGGTGGCAGAAAGTCATGTAAATATTGGATGAACAAGCAACACATTTCTCCAACAATGCAGGAAGGGAATGAATGGATGAGAGATGCTGGGGTTAATAATAAGCAACACAAAGCAGTGGCATACTTAGGACGTCTTTAAGTCCAACTGTTCGACTTTGACTGGGCTAATGAACACGCTCATACAGTGTGCTATCATAACACTGCTATGAGGTAATCTTTGCCTGAACAACAGTGCTACCTCCTGCTCTTATATTGAATTCAAACTGTCAAGCGATCTTTCATACGCACACCCATGTGTTACATGGAACCTCGGGTTTTCATCCTTTCCAAACAACTATACGGTGGTGCTTCCATGCCCTCCATCCAGCACCACTGACAGGGGAGCTAAATAGGGTATAGCCTAATCTAATAATAATATGCAGATTTAGGAGACGCATTAAATATTATGTAATGCAGGTCAAGAGAAGAACCCTCCCTTACCCCCCCCCCCCCCCAAAAAAGGCCAACAACATTCCATCTCTCCATTACAGATATCAGGCCTTTCACACCATGGGGGCATGGAAAGTAGTTTTAGCCATCCCAAAAATTTGTAGACATGTATTCATTAATAAAGTTCATAAATTCTCCTCAAAACCCCCACCTAAACCCCATCCCTATTCTGGCTCCATGAGCTCCACCCATACCAACCCATATGAATATCAACAAGATATTCAAGAGAATGATCAAATTATATTAAAGCAGTTAACAACATCAATTATCATTGCCAACCATTACCACCCTACATGTATGTAATACTCAGTAATAGATTAGCATTTAATTTTGCCACAAGTAGGTTATAGTCTCAATGGACCAACTGTGCACCTTCGCTTGCTGATTTGTTTCTCTATTCCCACGAAGCTGATTCATACAGGCACTTGTAAAATCAAATAAACGATTAGACAGACATTTTAATTTCACTTATCGATATATCGATGATGTTCTATCACTAAATAATCCAAAATTTAGTGATTATGTAGAATTTATATATCCTGATGAGCTCGAAATTAAAAACACTATTGACATTGACAATTACGCTTCCTACTTGGATCTGCGTCTCGATTTTGACAATTGCCATTAGCTTAGTCTTAAATTGTACGATAAACGTGATGACTTTCCGATTGTTAACTTTCCATTTACTAGTAGTAACATTCCAATATCACAAGATTATGGCGTGTTTGTGTCTCAGCTAATTCGTTTTAGCTTAGTTCCGGTACGCAACCTCCACCGTGGTGAAACATCTTGTTGCTGGATAGCCCCATTAATGAACTATCATATGATATCTAAATGATACGATTTTGATGGTTAAATTTTTTTTTAACACAGTCCTATCGATGGTCTGGCGCGAATTCCAAAAGAAAATCATTGAAGTAATATATGTGTCTCTGTTTTGAAAATTGCCATTCACTTAGTCTTAAATTGTACGATAAACGTGATGACTTTGACTTTCCGATTGTTAACTTTCCATTTACTAGTAGTAACATTCCAATATCACAAGCTTATGGCGTGTTTGTGTCTCAGCTAATTCGTTTTAGCTTAGTTCCGGTACGCAACCTCCACCGTGGTGAAACATCTTGTCGCTGGATAGCACCATTAATGAACTATCATATGATATCTAAATGATACGATTTTGATGGTTAAAATTCTTTTTATGGTACTCCAGAAATCTAGTATTTTCTTTTTTGGGGCCTTTTGAGGCGCCCTTTTCTCGAAAAAGTTTCTGAATTTTTTTTAACACAGTCCTATCGATGGTCTGGCGCGAATTCCAAAAGAAAATCATTGAAGTAATATATGTGTCTTTGTTTTGAAAACAGCTTGATGATTAATAATAATAATAATCGCGTCATTTTACAAGGGTAGCAAATTAGGCCTTTTTCCAATTTAGCCCTTGGCACAGATCGTGCGAATGATTTCGATCATTACTGCAGGAAGAAACCGAAGAACTCGGGGGAAACCTGCCTGATCGAACGGGAGACCGAATATCCCTCTCACTTACAGCGATAAAGTTCTTGCCCTGAGCTTGGATTGAACCCTCGTTGCATTGGTGAAAAGCCGTCCTCTATCGCCACGGCTATCCGACTCTGACACTTCTGGTGCAAAAAGTTAACTATCCAGGCAACGTGTTAAAACTATCCCGACAATAATCCAAAAACCGGAAGTAGTCGAAAACGTACCCGATATTTTTTTTGAAAAATATAATTAAAAGGTGAAAAAAATGGTGATCTTGCGACAAAGGTGATTACTACGTCATATTTCAAACAAATAAAGTGTCATTGGATAGCCCGAACAATGGGCGATCTTGTGAGATCTCAAAAGTAAAACTTTAATGGCTAGGCAATATATTATGAGATGCTGACAATCTAGTATGTTCCTTATAGGGGCCTATTCAGAAGCTTTTATCTTGCTTAGGGTCAATGCAGTAAAAAAAATGGTCTAAAAATGTCACAATCTTTAAGAAAAAATCGAACAGTTGTTATTTCTGATAATGTGCTTTTAATGGTATAAGGGAGGTAACAAATTGGGATCAGACTACAAATTATTTGCTAAATACCGTTTAATATTTTCTAATTTTCCCTTCTTTTAAAAACTGTCCTATGGATCTTTCTGAAACTTCTGGTACAGGAAGTGAAGTTCGCATAGCACTTTCTAAATCTATCCCGACAATGATTCGTAAACCGGAAGTAGTCGAAAAAGAAAATACAGTGAAAAAATGGTACTCTTGCAAAAATTGCGATTTCTCATCCGGGTGTCACTGAATTAAAGCAAATAGAACATCATTTGGTAGCTCGATGAATGGGCTATTGTATGACACGTGTCATGTCTGATTTCTGAAAGCCGGTTCAGTGCTGCTTGCCGGTCTAGTTATTATCATAATTTACCGCGTGATCCTATTTCTCCATGAACAAAGACATATGTCGATCTCTTACTTCTAGGAGTGTAAAATGTATTTATTTCACTTTTAACGAAAATTTTGATTTAAAAGCATATCTTATTCTAGATGCATACCGAAATAGATATAAATATATGTTTGATTGTTCCATATTTACATGTGAACGTAAAATACTACTTAACGACAGTTACGATTAAAACGAATAATATTAGTCCTCTTAAACGGAACAATCAACATTCCTTATAATCCTTGAGTGGCATTTAGTGATTGAACACATTAAAAAACACAACATAATTTATATGGCAATAAAAATCACTGGTTTATATACATATAGCACTACGTTTCGACGAGTATTCTCTTATCGTTATCAAGCACAAATGATAATTAGTTAAACTAAAAGGTAATATTAATATTAATGAGTCTCTTGATGGACCAATTACCGGTAATGAAATTATGATTGCGATTAAAAATCTAAAATATAATAAAGCCTGTAGTACTGATAATATGCTTAATGAATATTTTATACATTTTAGTTTTAATCTTGTTCCTTGTTGAACTGAATTATTTAACAATATTTTAAACTCTGGGTGTTTTCCATCTAATTGGTGTATTGGCAGAATCACTCCAGTTTTTAAGAAAGGTATTAAGGATGACCCAAATAATTATAGAGGCATAACCATAGTGAGTTGTCTTGGTAAACTGTTCACCTCTGTACTTAATAATAGGCTTTTAGAATTTGACAAACAAAAGGAATGTATAACCCTGACACAATTTGGATTCTGCAAGAATCTGTCGACTACTGATATTTGTATTACAATCTCTCATAAATCGTTACCTCAGAGACAAGAAAAAACTGTACTGTTGCTTCGTCGATTACACAAAGGCTTTTGATCTGGTCAACAGGTGCAAATTATGGTATAAATTGATAAAAAAATGGTATTGATGGTAAAATACTAACTGTTAACCGATCTCTCTATGATAAAGTTCAATGTTGTGTAAAACTAAATAATGATGTATCTGATATTTTTGAATGTGCAACTGGTCTTTTTCAAGGTGAAATTTTATCACCTCTTCTATTCTCTATTTATATTAATGATGTTGAAACACATTTTAAAGATTCAACTTGTCCATCAATTCCGTTAATGTGGCTAAATTTATTCTCTTTAATGTATGCCGATGACAAAGTCCTTATCTCTGAAACAGCTATTGGTTTACAAACTTTATTAGACTCCTTACACACATATGCAAACAAATGGAATTTAACGGTAATCACTGCCAAAACGAAAGTTGTTGTCTTCAGAAACGGGGGTAAGATACCCATGAATCAGGTTTGGCGATATCTTAATTTTAATCTCGAAATTGTAAATGAATTCAATTATTTAGGCCTTTTATTACACTATAATGGTAAATTTTTAAAAACACAAAAACATCTGTCTGAACAGGGTAGGAAAGCATCATTTTCTGTCTTCAAAGTTTGTGATGAAAATTATTTTAATGTTGAAACCAAATTATCTGTATTTGATACCTATGTAAAGAGCATTTTATGCTATGGTTCTGAAATCGGGGGATCCCACAAAGGACAAGATATAGAAAAAATCCATTTATATTTTTGTAAACGGATTTTACGAGTTCGGCAAACTACAAACAGTTCCATGGTGTATCATGAGCTAGGGAGATACCCTTTATCAATAACACGAAAACTTCGAATTTTCAAATATTTTATAAAATTATGTTCTACCAATAATGTTGTTTTAAAGTGTTGTTTATTTGATATAATTAACAACTCAGATCCATGGGTTTTAAATTTTAAAAATGAATTATGTTCTTTGGGATTGGGTTATATGTGGGATAATTATCAAAACTTAACTAAATTGGGTTATATTATTTTTAAAAATAGAATATTTGATGTCTTTAAACAACAATGCTATGAATCTATATGTACATCTCATAAAGGTATATTATATCAGCATCTCATATCTACCTTCGAACTTCAATATTATCTTTCGAAACCTTTAAATTGTAATTATATCACATATTATCTCTAGAATAAGACTATCCGCACATTATTTACACATCCAATCTGGTCGTTTTAAAAATACACCCCGTCAAGCCAGAGTCTGCAACCTTTGTAAATCAAATGATATTGAAGACGAATACCACTTTATTGTAATTTGTCCTGTATTCTCCGATCTTCGTAAAAAATATATAAAGAATTATTATATTCGAAATCCTTCATAAATTGACTCAACTGCTAAGTGTTCATAATATTAAAGCATTATTTTTATATTACTGTAATAAAAGAAGGAATAATTTATTGAATGTTGTACATTAAAAAATTTCAAGTCGCCTGCTCTCAATACTATACATATGTAAATTTTGTTCATAACCTGATTTGTTTACTTGTTGTATAAAATATTTATGTATTTATATTGTATATTATGTCTATCTGATGAGTCGTATGACTCAAAGAAATAAAGAACTAGAACTAGAATTTAGTAATACAAAAAAGAAGCCATAAGCATATGTTGTTATATATACAAAATAATAGTTTAATTAATGATAGGATAATGAAAACTTAACTAATAGTAATTGATAGGGGTTAACAATAATCTAGGGGTAACAAAGGCATGAAAGTAATAAGCGATAAGTAAAGTAAAAACACAATTATGAAGCCATGTTAATAAAGCGTCAGACGTAGAAATAATTCACAGTTCCTTTTGCAAAAAACTCATAAGTGTTCGTCAATCCACAAATAGTTGTATGGTGTATTATGAACTTGGTCGTTATCCACTATATATTATTAGAAAAGTTAGAATATTCAAATACTTTATTAAGTTAGCTTCAACTACAAATATATTATTAAAATCATGTTTAAATGAATTAATAAATAATAATTGTACATGGATTGTAAATATAAAAAATGAATTGTTTAATATGGGTCTTGGTTATATCTGGGAAAATAATCTGTTCAATAAGCAGTCATTTATATTAATTAAGAGTAGAGTTTTCGATATTTTCAAGCAAAATTGTTTTGAAAAAATCTGTTCATCTCCCAAAGGCTACTTGTATCAGCACTGTATTTTTAATTTTACTCTTCAGTATTACTTACGTAAACCTATACATTTTAAATATATTAAAAATATTACAAAAATTAGACTATCAGCACATAGTCTAAAAGTAGAAAGTGGTAGGTACAAAAATATAGAAAGACAAAAAAGATTATGTGATTTATGTAACCTAGAAGAAATTGAAGACGAAACGCATCATATCCTAGCATGCCCCTTTTTTGACGATATTCGCAAACGCTATATAAAATCTTATTATGTTACAAATCCAAGTGAATATAAACTGATCCAGCTGCTAAAAGTCAATAATTTCAAAGAATTGTGTAACCTTGGTCTATTTTTACATTTATCTTTTACAAAAAGATCTAAACATTTACAAATTTGAATAATCGGCTATACCTAGCCCAATTTGTTCATCTCTCTATTGTATAAATGCATTAGTTTGTATATTGTAAATAATCTTGTAAATATGTGTATATTTTGTATCTGATGAGTCGTATGACTCAAAGAATAAACAACTTTGAACTTTGAATAAGAAATGTATGAGATTGGGTGTAGCTTTTATAATCCAAGATAATAGTTCAATTAATGAAAGGGTAATTAACACTTAAATATATTTTAATTAATAGGGGGTTAACAATAATCCGGGGGTAATAAAGACATAAATGTAATAAGAAATAAGTAAAGTAAACACAATTATGAAGCCATGTTAATAAGAAATGTATGACAATAGATGTAGCTGTTATAATCTAAGATAATAGTTACATTAATGAAAGGGTAAATAACTCTTTAAAAATATTAAAATTAATAGGGGGTTAACAATAATCAGGGGGGAACAAAGACAAAACTATAATAAGACAATAAATACACACAATTATGAGGCTCTATTAATAAGAAGAGTGTAATAATGGATTTAACAGAGAAAAAAACCAAAAAAAAAAAATACATTAATAAGAAGAGTGTAATAAAGGATTTAACAGAGAAAAAAAAACAAAAAAAACAAACCACACATTGATTGTGAAGTAGGCATAATTACAAGTTATGAACTGTATTATAGTTTATTATACATCACTGAACTGATTGGGGGGTTAAACAGTAACGAGAGCAAAGTGATTGAGGTAGGTTCTGTAATAATTATTTCTCCATCTTAATTAATTCATCATATGCCTTTGGTATGTATAATCCTGTGTCTCTATTCAGTTCTGGGCTGTGACGTTTAATTTGGATAGCTTCTATGAGTTTCCTGTTTTTCTTCGTGAACGCATTCAACACCACAGAAAAACCAAGCAACGACTATTTCCTCAAATTTACCATTTACACCAAAAACTACAGAATCAACTCACAGGAAAAGATTATGACTACCTTCATTCCATTATCGGGTCTACCAACCTTGCCAAAGATGAGAAAATAAAAGATCGCCAACAAAAGAAATTTGGAAAACTGAAAGAAAGCAGCACCACCACTACCAAAAGGCTGAAGAAGAACATTCACCACCAAAATGCCTTCTTAACTAAGACCGTAGTGAATCTCAGTAGTAAACAACTTAGTGATGACCAGATAAACATACTCTCCAAGGGCCTCAAGTTTGTACCATCCATGCAGCCAAGAAACCATGACGACTTCATTGCTAATGTTGAGTCAGACCTACGCCAACTTGCACCTGGAGGTAAGGTAGAATTTCTACGCCATCAAATCGCCAATTTAATTATTAAATCAAAAACCAGCAAAAAAACGAACAACATTAATAAAGAAGAACGAAGAGCCATTTAAGAACTGAAGGGAGATCGTTCCATAACCATTATTCCACAGTGATCATGGATACAAACGACTACCACTCTACCATTAATAACCTGCTTCAAGATACTTCTACCTATAGACGAATAAGAAAAGATCCTACCACTAAACTAGAGAAACAACTAAACAGTAAACTTGAAGAATTGAGAGAACAAGAACACATCACCAAAAACCAATTTTTCCAACTCCGTTGCAGTCACCCACGACCACCATACGCCCGTGCTACCATCAAGACTCATAAGAACCCAATCAAAGCCAGATTACTTGTATGCTCAAGAGACTCTGTTTTCTACAATGTTGCCCAGCATCTTAGCAAACTACTCTATCATCTAGGCAAGGTTGCATCATCTTTCAGTGAAAAGGTTAGAAATATTAATGGCCCAGGAAAAATTGTATCATATGATGTGGTAGACTTATTCAACAATGTGCCAAGAGAGGAAGCCATGGAAGCCCTAAGATCAAAAATCGACAACCTAGGTGATTTAAGTGCAGTCGTTGAAGGAGTCAGACGTGTTATTTTGGAGCTCCGCAAATCAAGCGTGACGTAAATAGACTCTGATTTTTATTGTTTTATTTCGCGAATTTTACGGTCAAATCTCAACTTTATAACTGTGCTTTAACTGTATTTTAATTGTATTTTAACTGTATTTTAACTAGGAATATGGATTTATCAATTTCTGAAGATTTTGTAAAAGAAGTGATGATGTCTAACACAAATAATGTGGTCATGGATGAATCGTTCCCGCAAGGAAGAACCGACCCAAGTGGCAATGGCAGACCACGACTTAACAGTTCCAAAAGAACACATAGTGAAGATCCCGATGATGACAACGATCAAATTAGTATGAAAAAGGTCAAGCCAGAAATTTGTGGTGATCCGGACAATAACCAATTAAAATTAAAATTATTGATTCAAATGGTAGGTGGATTGAGTGAGCAAATCAATAGGACACATACACAGGTGACTGAACAAATAAATGATGTAGAGAGAAAAATTGAAGAAAGAGTTACAGAAATTATTGACAAGAGACTAAACTCAGAACTTCAAAAAATGGAAATAAAAGTAAAAGACGTTATCTGCACCGAAATTACAAATGACACAAGAAAAGAAATAAACAAGTTGAGAAATGATATTGACAATAAAATCAGCCACCTGGAAAAAAAATAAACCCCTAAATAGTGATCAGAATGAGACTGAAATAAAACTAGTGATTAAAAAACTAGAGTCTGATGAAGGCGTGAACGATATAAATCTATTGACTGTAATCGAAAATGTAATCACTGAGGGTCTTCAATTAACACATGTCAAAGTAAAAAAAGCCGAACGCTTACGTAAACACCCAATGAATAAGAACGCCAACCCAGGGATCATCACCTTAGAAAACATGGACGACAAATACAAAATAATGAACAAAAAAAGAACTTTGAGAACGAATGATAAATTCAAAAATATATATATTGAAATATTAAAATCACCAGAAGAAAGACGTCAAGAACAGAACTTCAGAAGAATAATAAAAGAAATGGGGAAGAGCAATGAATTGGTTTTTAAAGGTGGCCGCCTGTGTAACAAGACAGCATGAAGTTTGGCACCTGGAATTGCCGCGGATTCCCAGTGAAAAATGGAACGGGTAGGGAATTTTAAAAAAAAAGTGATTGAATATTGTGATATTTTAGGACTGTGTGAAACGTTTTTAACTGGTCAACAAGTTTTAAATATTGATGGTTTTAAATGGTATTGTAACAACCGTAAAGTTTTTAACAAAAGATGTCGTCGAGGAAACGGTGGAGTTGTTTTTTTTATTAGGGAAGAATTGATTGGAAATGTGTTTAATGTACATGTGTTAGATTCTACAACTGAGGACATTTTATGGTTACATCTAAAATTTATAAATTCCAATGATTCGATGTGTATTGCAGTGTGTTATCTACCCCCGGAGGGTAGTACTAGGATCTGCGAACCAGACATTTTCTTTGAGAAACTACTACAACAAGTATACAGTTACCAGAACTCAGGAGATGTGTGTAATTCAAGATGTGGTTATAATTCGGATATTATCGATGGAGTTGACGACGTCATACCACGTGAGGTCATAGATGAAAAGGAAAATCATTTTGGGGATCTTTTTATGGATTTTTTAACTGTCAGTAATCTTTGTATCGTGAATGGCCGTAAAGGTAAGCAAGATTTCACATGTATATCTACGCTGGGGAAATCTGTGGTTGACTATGTATGTGTACCCCATGAGAACTTAGCCCGAATTACATCATTTGACGTGTTACCTATGTCTAAGAATATAAACGAATGTTCTGAACGCCCAGACTCCATACCAGATCATTCACTTATTGTTTGGGAAGTGCTTTTAAACCCGAAAACTACACTTGACCTTGACATTACTCAACAGCCTATCCAAAGATTTGACCTACTATCAATTCCTCAAGACTTTATGAATACCCCCGCAACACTGGCAGAAATTCAAAGCACGATAAACAAACTAGAAACACCCTCAGATCCCCAGAAAGAAATCCAAGAAGTATACAATGATATAATACAAACTCTGACAAACGAAATGAATATTAGAATACCCTCCAAAACCATACATGCCAATACACGTCATCAACGTAATAATAAAGTAAAGCCTTACTGGAATAGTGACTTGAAACTGATGTGGGACAAAGCATGTGAAGCTGAGAAACGGTGGTTAAAAGAATATTCACATGTACTCAAACGACAATTAAGAGCAGATTTCTTGGCGTATGCCCGTCTTCAATTAGCCCAGGTTATGTGCTTAAGCGTAGGACGTTAAACCCCATTTCATTCATTCATTCATTCATTCTGTGATAAACGTAGAACCTTTGACAAATATCACAGGAAAATTAAACGTAAATATAATAATGACAAACGTGTTGAACTTGAACAAACTTTAGACAATAATCATGTTGATTTTTGGAAAACTATTGGACGCATCGGAATTGGAAACGATAGAAAACAAACAATCCCATGGAAAGTACAAGACTGTGATGGCAATGTTACATGTGAACAAAACGCCGTACTAGAAAAATGGCGTACAGAATTCAGTGTGTTATATAACCGTTGTAAATCTCCACTGATACCAGAAACGAATCCGGCTAAGCAAGACAGTATAAACTCTGAAACCTTTAACGACCCGATAACCAGAAATGAAATCAAGTGTGCCATAGACTCGCTAAAGAATAAAAAAGCCAGTGGATTTGATTCTATACCAGCAGAAGTTTTAAAAAATGACACTATGTGTGACCTTATGTATAAAATTTGTAACGCATGCTTTAATTCTGGATTTGTTCCGTCACAATGGTCTGAAAGTGTGATAAATCCCATTCCTAAATCTGGAACGAACGATAATACAAACCCATCCAATTACCGTGGAATATCGCTAGTATCTGTCCCGAGTAAAATTTATTGTCATGTTCTGAACTCCAGAATAACAACTTGGCTAGAAGAGAATAATGTGTTATCAGACTTCCTAAACGGTTTTCGACGACAGAGAAATTGTTCCGATCATATATTCTCGCTAACATTATAAACGAACGAAAAATACGCAGACAGTCCTCTTTCGTCTGCTTCGTGGATTTCCGCCGTGCCTTCGACGTTGTAAACAGAAAACTGTTATGGTATAAACTAGAACATCTCGGAATAAGTGGAAAATTTCTTAGTGCCATACAATCATTATATGAAAATACGAGAAGTTCTGTCAGGATCAATAATAGGCTAACTGAGTGGTTTGAAACAAATTCCGGTGTGAAACAAGGTTGTCTCATGTCCCCTAGACTCTTTTCTATATACATCAACGACCTGGTAGAGGTCATTAATGCAACAAACTGTGGAGTAACAGTGGACAATAGGACTATCTCAATTATGCTATATGCTGATGACATAGTGTTAATAACCCCCGATGAAACTTCTATGGATAAATTATTATCAGTGTTAAATGAATGGTGTGAAAAAGACTAAAATTGTTCACTTCTGTACTCCTAGTAAACCCCAATCCACCCATAAGTTTACATGCGGTCCAGAGATAATCGAAACAAGTGATAGTTATAGATACCTCGGTGTATGGTTTAATGAACGTCTAGACATGAATAAAACGGTTAAAGAACTGTCAAAGTCAGCAAGCAGAGCTTTAGGGGTTCTGTGTATAACATTTAAGATACTAGGAGGGATGACATTTAAAAGTGTTCTCGAAGTTATATGCATCCCTTGTAGAACCAATCCTATTTTATTGTGCTGGTATATGGGGCACCAAGTCCTACTCCTGTGTCAATAATATTCAAAATAAAGCCATCAAGTTCTTTCTTGGGGTTGGGAAGACCACTTTAAACCTAGCAACTACGGGGGATGTTGGTTGGACCTCCTGCGAAACCAAGCAAAAAGTTGAATGTATTAGACAATTATGTAAATTACACCGTTTAGACCCAAACCGATATCTTAGTTCATATTTTAATTACCTAATGATTCACAAAACTAGAAATTCATGGTATACAAAGGTAACAAAATTTGTAGAGTCAATTAATTTAGGAGAATTGATAAAATTTAATATAAATTCTGTCAAATATGTTGTAAATGAAGCTAAACTCAGATTTGATGAACTTGACTCCCTTAACTGGTCAAATGATATGTATAATGATAAAAACAATGTTAATGGAAATAAACTCAGAACCTATAGACAATTTAAACATATCCGAATAACCGAATCTTATGTAACAAACCCTAAGATAACTCGTCACCAACGACGGTTAATCAGTCAGACCCGTAGTGGCTCGTTACCAATTGCTATAAAAACGGGTCGTTGCAGTAAACCTCCCATACTGTTAGAAAATCGGCTATGTAATTATTGTGACCAGAAAGAAATTGAAAATGAATTTCATGTGATAATGAAATGTAAAGCATATAATGATATCAGATGTGAAATCCTTGCAGACTTTGTAAACAATACAAGTCCAAATTATGATAAATATTCATATGAGCTCTTTTTGATGATCATGTCCGATGACTACGCACAAACAAGTTTAGGTAAATTTCTAGAACAGATGTATTATAAACGAAAACAGCTCTCCGTCTAACCGTAAACATTCCCCCATACCGTATTCTATGATACATTTGTCTTGTTGTTACACGTTTTAATTATGTATATTATGTATTTTATTACGTATGTAGAATAATAGACGTTAATATATTTTATGTATAGTGTAGAGTAACTCACAGTACATTGTTTTTACTAAGTTTTAATATGTTCGGACGTTTTACACTAACATAATAGTATTTAACTGCAGTGTCTCGTAGGCCAATATTGGCCGGAAATCTTAATGTATCATGTACTGAATTTTATATATTGATATATTTTATGATTTGTGACACTTTAATAAATAAATAAATAAATAAAAACAACCGTTGGATACTAATTTGTCAACAGATAATATAGTTGGTTTAGTCAGCATGTGTATTAACTCCACCTACTTCACCAGGGCCCGGTTCCTAGAAAATTCTTAAAGTAAGCACGAAGTCATACTTCACTTTTACTTACGTAAGAATCTTATAAAAATACCGTCCCTAGACAATTCTCAAGACCATTCTTACGTAAGCACAAGTCAAATACAAGTCTAAGCACATTGTGACTGGTAAAGCTTACCATACACTGAGACTACGATGCTCTTTAACGTCTTAAAATAACTTTGGTATGCGAATTACGTCATAAATTTGTCGTCTGCTTCATTGTGGTTGGTTTTGATTGACATGTCCCCTGTATAGGCCTACATGATTATAAAATGTGCCAAAATATATTTTAAAAAAACGCAGACACCTAGGCCTACAAACTAACTGAATAATTGTGAGAGCGCCTGATCAGCCTATGTGTTTGTAGCCTATTGTTTACTAATTGGCAAATACATAAATTGGTTTCAGGGTAGGCCTATAAGGCCCTAGATGCAAAATTTTCTATAGCATTCTTAATTTCTTTTTGAGAAGAATTTTCCCTGTCTTGTAATTATTTCTTTGGTATCAAAAGGTGTCGGAAATGCCGTCGAATAACTCTACGGTCAGCGATCTTTTTGAAGCAGAAACAGACTTAAGGTTGGTAAGCAAGCCCTATACCTTGCTTGGGACTTGTGCTTAGACTGGCTATGTTTAACAACGAAGTTGTGCTTAAGGTTTTTTCTTGGAACGCATAATAACGTTCTTGTGCTTACAATGAAGTCTACTTAAAATCGAAGCACAAGGCCGCTCTTAAGAATTTTCTGGGAACAAAAAATAAGGTAAGTTTACTTAAATGCAAAGTCGACTAAAATCTAAGCATAAGAACGTGCTTAAGAATTTTCTAGGAATCGGGCCCTGGGGAGATGAAACTTTTGAACAAATCCATGGCCTACCAATGGGAATCCCATTATCCCCACTCCGTTTATCCCGGTTTGTTATTTCCGCAAAGTTGATGATACCTTTGTTGATGATACCCTTTCATTAATGTAACTATTATCTTAGATTTCAGTTCAGTTCTTTATTCCTTGGGCTAACTTGCCCATCAGATACAATACAGTACAAATAACATATATACATACATACAAATGTGCGATATTGGAGAGTAGACATTGCATTTTAAACATGTATAAATACATACAGATATGGGATATGCATTTTTAACAAGTATTTAAGCTGTCAATTTATATTGTTAGATTTTGGAGTGATTTATTTCTCAATTCAAAAGCTATTGATAGATATTTTCCTGGTTTGTCAATTCCTTAATATTATGTACAGTCAGAAGTTGAATAAATTTATATACATTTGGATTAGTTCTATAATATGGTTTAATATATTTAAAACGAATATCTTTATATTTTTTACATATTAATACAAAATGGTACTCATCTTCAACATCATTATTATCACAAAATTTACAAAATCTTTTATTTTAAACAACACTGTTGTATCTACCAGTTTCTATAGATAAATTATGGGCAGATAAACGAATTTTTGAAATACATTTAGCATATTTATATGGAATGGACTTGGACAAATAATACTGTAAGTTAAAATTTGAAATGAAATGCTGATAAAAGAGACCTTTTGATGAATTACTAATATGTTCTATACATAAAATTATATGCTTAATGGCTTTAAAATATGAGGAGTTACAAGATTCTCTATTTTCCCAAATATAGCCTAAACCTATTTGAAATAGTTCGTTCCTTATATACGTAATCCATTGACTTTTATTAGATATCTGGTCCCGTAAACAACATTTTAAAATTTTATTATCAGTATTTTGTAATTTTGTCCAATATTTAAAATTTTTAATTTTCCTCATAATATGTAAGGGGAATCGACCTAATTCAAAGTAAATCATACTGTGCATAGTTGTTTGTTTAACTCCTAATATTCGTTTATAAAAAATTGATTGAACCTTCTCCACATCTGCGGCTTTATAAAATCCCGATATTTCTGCTCCATATGGTAAAATGCTTCCGACATATGTATCAAAAACTGACAGTTTAGTTTCAATGTTAAAACAGTTATCATTACATACTCTTAATACAGAAAATAAAGCTTTCCTGCCCTGATCAGCTACATGTTTTTGGGTTTTCAAAAATTTACCATTATAGTTTAAAATCAATCCTAAATAGTTAAAAGTGTCAACAATTTCTAATTAATTTCCATTATAAAACCAGTTTTCATTATCTGATATTTTCCCCCCATTTCTAAAAACAACAATTTTCGTGGTGTTTTTTTGTATTTACAGTGAGGTTCCATTTACAAGTATAATTATATAATGAGTCGAGCAATTGTTCTAAACCCTCGGGCGTTTCCGAAAATACCGCCTTGTCGTCCGCGTACATTAAAAGAAAAAGGTTCATGGTATCTAATAGAATGGATGGACAATTTTCAGAGTACAAATGGTTTTCAATATCATTAATATAAAATGAAAATAATATGGGACTTAAAATTTCGCCTTGAAATAGACCTGAATTACAATTAAAAAAGTTCGACAAATCACCATGCAGCTTAACACAGCATTTTACCTGATCATATAACGAACGAATCAATTTTAAAATGTTTCCTGTTATGCCTTCCTGGATGAGTTTATACCATAGATTTACTCGTGTGATTAAGTCAAAGGCTTTTAAATAGTCAACAAAACAGCAATAAATACGTTTTTTTTGTTTTAAATTTCGGTTGATCAACGTATTTAAAATAAAAATAGCATCTGTAGTTGATAAACCTTTTCTGAAACCAAACTGGGAATGGGTAATACTACAATGTGATTTGTCATATTCTAATAATCTATTGTTTAATATTCCAGTGAATAACTTGCTCAAACAACTAACAAAGGGTAATTCCTCTATAATTGTCAGGGTTACTGGAATCGCCCTTTTTAAAAACGGGTACCATTACACCAATACACCAAGCAGCTCGAAAACAGCCAGATTCTAAAATATTATTGAATAGAATGTTTAAAACGGGTACAAGTTGTTGTGAACAATAAATAAATATTTCATTAATAATTCCGTCAATTCCACAAGATTTGTTCTTTTTTAAATTCTCGATGGCTTTATTAATCTCGTGATAAGTAATTGGGCTATTAAGGTCAACATCAAGGTCATCCTTTACTTCGTTGTCGGAAAGTGTCTGATTATCATATTGAGATAAGAATTTGTTTACATCATGATCAATATTATTTCTTATATTTAAAGCCAAGTTACTAAAATGTTCATAGAAGTTATCTATAGTAACCGAAGGGTCAATCGGGTTCTTTCTCTTCTTGAAAAGTTTATAAAACATGGCTGGGTTGTCTTTCCGTAGAGAATTAATACGGTTTCCTTCACGTGTCATATAGGTCCGTTTAAGTTTAATTTGTAATTTTTTATAAGAACATTTTGTGTAAGATAAAATTAATCTATTTTCAAGAGATTTATTTTTATTAAAGTTACTCAAGGCATTTTTGTAAAGTTTATATTTGGAAGTACAAATTTCATTGAACCAGGGTCGTGCGTTAAGTTTATTACACCTAGATTTATTTAAATATGTTGGACCTTCTATTTTATTTATACAGAAGGGTGATATTATTTCCATAAGGGTTCGGGAGAATTCGTCAATACTATTATCTATTGAAGTTTTCGACCGGTCATTTAGCGTACAACTATCAATTAAAACATGTTGATAATTACTCAACTGATTTATTAGTTCACTACACCTACGATGATCCCATTTCGGAACAACTTTAGTTTTGAGTTTAACACAACTACGATTAATACTACTAACATCCGAGCTATTCAGATTGAAGTTCAGCTTGATACAAAGTGGTGAGTGGTCTGAAAACTCATTAAATTGACCAGATTCAAAACTTTGTATCAAATTAAATTGATCATAGTGCATCAGTAAATAATCAATTAAACTTGACCCTTTAACACTATTAAATGTGTAAGAACCGTTCTTGTCAGACAAACATCTTCCGTTTATTATTCTTAGACCAGTTGCCTTACACATATTTAACAATTCTATACCAAAACTATTTATAGTTTTATCATTATTATTTCTCAATTTCAAAACATGATAATTATCAGGGTTATAAACAATTATATCAGATAATAGCTCATCCGCTGTTTCATTTAGTTTATCACAGGCCACAAAATCATATTCAATAGATATACGGCTATTTAAATCACCAACAGTAATAATAGTATGTGATTTGAAAACTTTACTGATCTCTTCTTCTAGGCAAGAAAATAAATTAATGTCATTTCTCTCATAGAAAACACTGTTGGAAGGGGGGGAAATAACATGCAAATATAGCTAGCGGGGTGTCAACTGGACTTGGGGGTGATACATTTATACATACAATGCAGTCTAATATATTCATATGGATTTCACATGCAGATATAATTTTATTTCTAATGAGTATAACAGTTCACCCACCCCTCCCTTTGTCTCTAGCATATTTGTACACCGTATAGTCTGTTAATTCTATCACATCATCTTCACTAATCCAGGCTTCAAACAAACACAAAATGTCATGTTCACAAACAATGTTGATGAAAGCTGGTTCCAGGAGTTTTTTTCTTAGTCCTTTGCCTACATTCCAAGCTAATGTAGTGAGTCCACTCCCCGAGATTTCCTATGCCCGCATTGGAGATGTTTCGGAGCTTGAACTGAAGTGTGCGTGGCGTTTCGCTGGAGGTCTACCGGAACTACTAGTGCCAGTACCTGTGTTTCTGTCCTTTGTTTCCCATGGTCTAATCGGATTATAGGTAAATGTGGCTTGTAGAGGATTTCGTACTGGTTCATTATCATATCTGACTGAAGGTCTTTGATCAAATTGTGTATCATTGTGTTTTGTAATATCATACAGTTGGTTATTAACAAATAGTTTATCTCTTACCAATTTTACTTTCTGGCCACTAATTCGTAAATTCTTCATTACAGGGTACAATTTCTTTCTTTCTTGTTCAACAATCGGGGGGAATTGTTCGTTTATTCCATAAGGTTTTCGACTCAACATATTGGCACGACTTTTTACTAAGTCCACATCACCGTAACACAAAAACTTCGCCACGATCGGTCTGCTCCTGTTTTCTTTAAACTTTCCGAATCTGTGAATATTTCCGAACTCAATTTTGTGCTCAATTTGCAATTCTCGATACAGAAAATCTCTCAACATCTCTTCCGTGTTCTCATCACTATACTCCTTCAGTCCATTAAATATTAAATTATATTTCATAGATCTACACTGCAGATCTATCACAGTATGTTGTAGCTGGACTTGCTGTTCTTTCATCTCTAATAGGACATCTGATACCTTTTGATCTTTTTCCATTACCTTGTTTACACATTTTGACAAATTTTCAATTTGAATTTTATCCTCAGATGTTATTTTCAGCAGATCACTATTGGCCACTGATAATTTCTCCAGTTCTGTTTCCATTTCGGTCTGACTGTTTTTAATCCTTTTCACGTCACATTCCAGGGAATTTAATTTCCCAGATATATTTGAAAGAATCGTGCAAATATCATCAATTTTAACTAATCTTTGTTCAATGTGTCCTATTCTTTCATCTAAATTCACAATCAAATCCACCACATTTTTCAACGTGTAACTATCTTCTTTGATTCTTCTTCTTTTTGGTGTTTAACGTCTGCTTCCAAATAAGTGATATCACAGACAAGACATAGGAGAGCCGAAGCTGCTTCCTGATTTTTAGAATATGATTTTGCAATCTTTCCATTTTGGCCTTAGGCCATGCATTAGGTTTTAGTGGGAAGTTCTTCCCTTTATTTAATAAAAACACATCGTTGGTAGATGATCTCTTCTTCTGGATTGGTAGATGTCTTCTTTGTGGGATTTGTGTTTAGGTACCAGGCCTGTCTTCTCGTGGCCTCCCCTTCCTCCACTATCCCACTGGTATTTGTTTTGGCAGAATAGTGTTTAGATGCCGAGCCCGTCTGATTACTCCTTCTTACTCCACTAACCCGCCAGTTTAGTAGATGTTAGTAGTAAATTAAACTAATATAGAATTAAATAAATAAAGAGAGTATAATAAAGTTGTAGTCAAATAAATTAAAGGTAATAAAATAAAGTAAATTAAAGTAAAAGTAAAGTAAAGATAAAGTAAAATGAATTAATTAAAATTTATTAGTTAATTAAATTAAAGGTAATAAATAAAAATAAAATAAAGTAAAGTAAAGTAAAGTAAAGTAAAGTAAAGTAAAGTAAAGTAAAGTAAAGTAAAGTAAAGTAAAGTAAAGTAAAGTAAAGTAAAGTAAAGTAAAGTAAAGTAAAGTAAAGTAAAGTAAAGTAAAGTAAAGTAAAGTAAAGTAAAGTAAAGTAAAGTAAAGTAAAGTAAAGTAAAGTAAAGTAAAGTAAAGTAAAGTAAAGTAAAGTAAAGTAAAGTAAAGTAAAGTAAAGTAAAGTAAAGTAAAGTAAAGTAAAGTAAAGTAAAGTAAAGTAAAGTAAAGTAAAGTAAAGTAAAGTAAAGTAAAGTAAAGTAAAGTAAAGTAAAGTAAAGTAAAGTAAAGTAAAGTAAAGTAAAGTAAAGTAAAGTAAAGTAAAGTAAAGTAAAGTAAAGTAAAGTAAAGTAAAGTAAAGTAAAGTAAAGTAAAGTAAAGTAAAGTAAAAGTAAAATGAATCCATTAAAATAAAGTTGTAGAGTGGTTGGGCTTACTTCGAGAGGACGTTTTTACTTCCCCACCCTACGTCGTATAAAAAAAATAGAATAAGTTAAGATAAAAAATAAGTAGAAAAAATAAAAAATAAATTGAGGTAATAAATAAAAATAAAATAAATTTAAGTAAAGGTAAAGTAAAGATAAAGTAAAATGAATAAATTAAAATAAATGTATAGGATGGTTGGGCTTCCTTCGTGAGGACGTTTTTACTCAACCATCCTACGTTGTATGGAGAATTTATCCAGCCGTGACCCTTTCTTATTTCACTTATTTACATAGTCCAACTGTGTCCATTAGGGTGTGGATTTCTTCGAAGATTTGTAGCTTCAGATCTGGTCTAGGGAAGAGTAGGTTCTTAGTGTTGAATGGTATGTTATTGGTCTCCATCATTCTCACTAAGTCCCGTCTCTCTTCCTTGTAAACCTCGCAGTCTACCAGGACATGGTTGGTGGTACACTCTTCTCCGCACTCACAGACGATGACTTGATGTTTGTAGTCTCGCAGCCGCTCTTTCACCCTTAGTTTCGATATGAGTCTGCATATATCTCGTCTAGGGTGATTGGTCGCTGTCTTGGTGTAAATCTTCTTTGATAACATTTGTCACTTTTTCTATGAGGTGATCTTTACTGGTCATGGTTCGATAGGCTAATAAAAGTCACGGCTCACTAACTCCTGGAGAGACTATTTTTTATGTCCGCACTCTACCACGTCTTGCTTATAACAGCTACATCTATTGTCATACATTTCTTATTAATATGGCTTCATAATTGTGTTTACTTTACATATTGCTTATTACATTTATGTCTTTATTACCCCCGGATTATTGTTAACCCCCTATTAATTAAAATATATTTAAGTGTTAATTACCCTTTCATTAATTGAACTATTATCTTGGATTATAACAGCTACATCTAATGTCATACATTTCTTATTAACATGGTTTTTTGAGAGGAGAGGTTGTGTAGTGAAGGTGCTCTCCACGCTCCAGTGACCAGTACATAAATTAATTAGATTTAGTTTCTTTATATAATGGCCGGTCGTCGAAATTCGATTATGGAAATAGCTGCAGGAGTTATACAAGAGGATAACACTACATTGAACCATCTTGTGGACGTAATAACTGTACTTGATAGCAGATTTGGAAACACAGAAAAACATCATTGATGACAAACTGAACAAATTAGATGAAGTGTATACTATCCTCTCAAATATATCATCTAAAGTGAACAAGTTGGAATCCGACATGAACATTTTAAAAATGAAACAAGTTGAACAGGACACTTGTATACAAAATATGGCAGATTCTAATATGAAGTTAAAACAGAGTTTTGATGAAAATAGGACAAAAATAGCAGGCTTGAGTGAGAAAGTAAGTGATATCGACAACACGTTTCGAACAGTCGACGGTAATTTAAACTCTATGAGAACCGATCATGACTCGATTAGAGACACACTAATTGATTTAAAATGTCGGTCAATGAAATATAACCTGATTTTTAATGGTTTGAGAGAAGATAGAGACGAGGACAGCCACCAAACCGAATTTAAGCTCCGAGAATTTATCAACAGAGAACTCGAAATAGATCATCATGTCGAACTTGGCAACGTTCATCGCTTTGGGAGACATCTACCTGGAAGACATAGACCTGTTGTCGCTCGATTCCTATATAACAACGATCTACAGTTTGTTAAAAGTCGTGCCTATAAGTTGAAAGGTTCTACATACGGTATCAACGAACAGTATCCAGAAGTCATCGAAAGCGAACGCAGAAAGTTGTATCCAATCATAAAACAACTCAAACTTAAAGGACATCGAACCAGGTTAGTTAGAGACAAACGTTTTGTTAACAATGAACCATATAATGCGGAAACTCATAGTGGAGTGGATATACCCAAAACTTTCGGAGACAGACCCATGAACTACAGTAGACCATGGGAAGGAAGGAGACCCCCTGCTAAACGGCCTGCACACTTTAGTTCGAGTTCCAATGACGAATCACCTAAAGAAAGACTCTACGCGTAGGACATTTCGGAGAGTGGACTGTGTGTAATATCTTGGAATGTTAATGAAGGACTGTGTAAAAAATTGAAAAGTGACGATTTTGTAAGTTGTACTTGTAAATATGATATTATACTCCTGTATGAGTGTTGGATCCAGGATGATGACGATGTAAAATTAGACGGCTATCACGTATATAGTTTTCCTAGGCAGACAAGTAAAGGTGGGGGTATTGTTATCTGTGTACGTAACGAAATAGCCAATATATGTAAAATAGATGAATCAATTAATGATTGTATAATTGTTCTCAATGTCCATTTAAACTTATTCTAATTTGGTAATATTTGCATGTTATATCCCCCCCATACAATAGTGTCTTCTATCAACATAATGACGTCAATTTATTTGAAGCCCTTGAACAGTCACTTACATGTGTAGTAAGCATATGATAGATAGTAACTTGGTTGTGGTTACAGGTGATTTTAACAGCAGGACAGGCACTTTAAATGACTATACTGAACATGACAAATTAAGCCACGGCATAGAACAAATTTTAGCTGATATTGTAGACTATATCCCAGACTCAAATAAAATACTAAGTGTTCGAAATAATATGGATAGTACCATAAATCAGTTTGGAAGACAATTGTTAACATTATGTAAAGATACAGGACTTCGAATTGTAAATGGTAGATTTAAAGATGATATTCAAGGCAATTTTCCATATAGTAATTCAAGGGGATCTAGTCTTATTGACTATATGTTAATTTGTAATGAATATTCTGATATAATTAAATCTTTTGTGACTGGTTGTTTTAACGAGTTTTCGGATCACGCTCCACTGAGTTTTGAGTTAATTACCAGTAGAACTAGTGCCCATATTTATACAACACCAGTTGACACTCCTAACGAAAACTCAGTGAGGTGTATCCGAAAATGGTCAGACTGTGATATTGACATTATCAAGCAGGTTCTGAACACTTCTCAAAGTGAGCTTCTTAATCCATGTAAAGTTGTTAAGCTTGACCAATCCTCGATCGATTCCAGTGTTGAGTGAAAGAGATGCGCGGGTAAGAATACAGGAACCAAATTTTGTAAATGACTTTGATAACACTGGATACAGACCACAAAGAGGAAGTAACCGTAATGTATACTAGGTATCATGCGGGTTTTGGAATGTTAGAGGGTGGAATACAGACATTTTATCAGATAATTATGTTTTGCGGACAATGTGCGTGAATCACATTGATGTTGACATTTTAGGGGTGAGCGAAACACACCTAATTGGTAAAAATACGATAAACATACCCGGATATCAATGGTACGGGCAGAACAGAAAATCGTTACATAGGCGGGCCAAAGTCGGTTCTGGCGGGATTGGATTCCTAATTAAAAACCAAGTAGTGGACAATTTCTAGATTACGGTTGAAAATAGTGACTTTGAAGGTATTCTATGGATACGTCTATCTGATAAAGCTACTGAGTATAGTTTTATGGTATGTGTTTGTTACCTTCCCCCCAGAAAACTCATCCAGGCAGGTGGACGTTAACGACTTTTTTGATACCTTAACGTCCCAAATCTACACCTACCAGAAAGTGGGAAAGTTTTACATATGCGGAGACTTTAACGCGAGATATGGCGACCATGACGATTTTATAAGCGGTGTTGACATTTTACCTGAGCGAGATATCATTGATTTCTAGGTGAACAAATATGGTGATCTCTTAACTGATTTTTTAATAAATGTGAATTGCTGTATATTGAACGGACGGAATTGCAATAAAAACGATTTCACATTTATATCTAGCATTGGTCGGTCAGTGGTGGACTACGCTCTAGTCCCGTACGAAGATATTAATAGATTCACCTGCTTTACGGTATTGAATGTCACAGAGTTAATGACAGAGTCACAATGTGTTGACAAAATCGGTTCGGGATCAAAAATTCCAGATCATTCGGTTTTGACTTGGCTGTTCGAGCTAGACTATGTAAAGACCTTTACAATTCTACCCGAGGGAGTTAGTAGGCCCGTGAAATATAAATTGGAAAGCATTGACAGTGATTTTGCGCAAGACAATTGTGTGCTCCAAAATGTATTGCATGCTATTGAAAAACTTGAGTTATCGTCCCTTTCCCAAAACAAAGTGGATAGTGTGTATTCTAAGTTTGTGTCTGCCTTAAAAGAAGAAATGGATTCGAAGTTATCCCCGAGAGTAATACAGCTTCATAGTGGAGTGAGTAATAAAAAACGGCGGTCCAAAAAGTCGTGGTGGAATGAGAGTCTGAGTGAGATGTGGAATGATATGTGTTTAGCAGAGAAAATATGGCTTAAATCAAAGGGGCATGGGCGTTCGGTGTTGCACTCTACATTCGTGTATAAACGTAAAAGGTTTGATAGATATGTGCAAAAGTGTAAGCGTGAATATTTGTTTAAAAAACAGTGCGAAATTGACCAACTTATTTCTAATAATCCCTCAGAGTTCTGGAGAGAAATAGGGAAAATAGGTGTAGGACGTGACAGAAAAGGTATACCGATGGAAGTTCTTATCCCGGATGGAACTGTTAGTCATAATGCAGCTGATGTTTTTGGGAAGTGGAAAACTGATTTTGAAAACCTTCATAATCCTTCGGACAATACAAACAAATCGGATCAAGCACCATTTGAAATACGAATAGATACCGCGTCAAATAATCGGTCTATTGATGCGATAAAACTGAACGACGACATAACTTTATGTGAAGTGGAGGATGCGCTCAGGCGTGCAAAATCGGGGAAGGCCCCTGGATGCGATGACATACCAGTGGTAGTACTAAAAAACTGTGTTGTGGCAAATATACTTCTTAAATTATTTAACGCCTGTTTTAGTGCGGGTTTAGTTCCTGATATGTGGAATCATAAGCCCAATTCCTAAATCTTCGACAAAGGACCCACGAGACCCCATGGGATATACCCCCTGCTACTTATAAGCTTTACTGTTCAGTACTAAATGAGCGTCTTTCGAAGTTTTCAAATGATACCAATATCTTAGCAGATAATCAAAACGGTTTTAGGAGAAAACGCTCCACGATAGATCATGTCTCAGCTCTGACCTCGATTATTGAAACCAGGAAAAAACAACGACAGTCAACCTTTTCTGCCTTCATTGATTTTAAACAGGCTTATGATAGAGTAGATAGGGATATTTTACTAGCCAAACTTAAAACATTTGGGGTATGTGGGCGTTTTTATCTATCAATTGAGTCTTTATATAAGAATGTTAAGTCATGTGTTCGACTAAATGGTCTTACTACAGAGTGGTTTGATATTAAATGTGGTCTGAAACAGGGCTGTTTGTTATCTCCCTTGTTGTTTAATCTCTATATAAATGATATTGTAGAAACTTTAAATATATTAGGAGTTGGGATAGATTTAAATGGCGAAAAATTATGTGTTTTATTATATGCAGATGACCTAGTTCTGTTAGCGGAAAGCGAAAATGACCTACAGTTATTATTAGATACTTTATATGCTTGGTCAACAAAAAATAAGATGGTTATTAATATAAACAAATCGTGCATTGTACACTTTCGTACAACATCAATTCCACAGACTTTATTTAAGTTTACCTGTGGCACAACTAGCATTTCCACACAAAGTAATTATGTATATTTAGGGTTGTTTCTAACCGAGAGTCTAGATTATGCTTGTATGGCCAAACATGTAGCCAAGTCTGCAGCCCGAGCCCTAGGTTTGCTGATTGCCAAATCAAAGTGTATGGGTGGGCTGCCTTATAGTACGTTTACTAAACTGTATAATAATTTAATTTATCCTATTATTAGTTATGGTGCAGCAATCTGGGGTGACCGGGAATATAGTTGTGTAACGGCTGTACAGAATAGAGCGTGCAGATATTTCCTTGGAGTAGGCAGATACACCCCAAATGCTGCTGTTAACGGGGACATGGGGTGGGTGCCTATACATGTTCGACAATGGGACAGTGTGATCAGACACTATGGTAGATTATGCAATTTGACAGATAGTCGTCTAACTAAGATTATTTTTAACTGGAGTAACTTAAAGGCAAAAAAAACCAAAAACTGGAATTTTAGAGTTAATAATCACTTACAGAAACTGGATATCAATATAGATTTGAATAGTCATGTAAATACCCGAAAACTGGTTTGTGATGTTTTCGAAAGAAACTCTCATTTGTATCTAGAGAAATGGTTTAATGATGTTACCCATGTTAGAGCTAAAGTCGGCCAAGGTCATAATAAGCTCCGGTCATATCGTTTGTTCAATTCTGTGTATGGACCCGAGAAATATGTAACGGACAATCTTATTCCCTCCCATCGCAGTGCTCTGGCTAAATTTAGATGTGGAGTAGCCCCGCTTCGTATAGAAACTGGGCGATATGAAGGAATCCCAGTTGAGAACCGCCTATGTTTTTATTGTACCGATCAAGTCGAAAATGAAGAACATTGTCTTTTAGAATGCGAGCTGTATAGCGATTTTAGGAATGTTTTATTCACGTTAATACAAACTGTGTGTCCAAACTTTGCGTCTTTTAATAAATCTGATAAAATGTCTTTTATTCTGTCCAGTAACGAAGTGGTTAAGTTTAGTGCCAAAACCTGCTGTGATATTTTAAAAAGGCGGAGGCAAACTTTATATCCATGTTCATGAATGGGTTATTATTTTTAGCCTATTGTAGATATGAATTTTAAAATTTCCTCCGTATGTATGTTTTTTTTCTGTTATTTGTATTTTACTATGCTTATTTATTTGTGTCTATGTAATGTTCATCTCGTCTCTCATAATTCTTAATGAATGGCAGTTTTTAGTGTATTTTAATTTATGAATGTGATGTATTTATAACTGGTTAGACGTTAATAAACAACTACTACTAGTTGATAACTTTTCTTCTCTTTTAATTGACCTGATATATCCTCACCCGAATACAATACGTGTGAAATCTTCAGGACTAAAAAAGAAAATCAAACTAGACAAGCCATGGTTTAATGAACTCTGTAAACATAAATATAGCGAGTACAAATCAGCTCTACTTACATTTAACCTGAATAAATCTTCAGTAAATCGAACAAATTTATCTATTAAGAAATCTACATATAAGAAATTTGAATTAAAACTTAAATATTTGTATAAATCACAACAGGGTAACATGCTACATCATATGCGAAAACATAATCCAAAGTGTTTTCATAAATTATTTAAGAAGAAAAAATCGAAGATTGGTCATAATATAGTACTAAACGCATTTTATACGCATTTTAAGAATCTCGCCTCTACTTCTGTAGTTAATGATGACGATAATACTTTTGTTAAAGATATTTTGTTTGACCATGGCAACGCTAATATTAATATTAATGAGTCTCTTGATGGACCAATTACCGGTAATGAAATTATGATTGCGATTAAAAATCTAAAATATAATAAAGCCTGTAGTACTGATAATTATGCTTAATGAATATTTTATACATTTTAGTTTTAATCTTGTTCCTTGTTTAACTGAATTATTTAACAATATTTTAAACTCTGGGTGTTTTCCATCTAATTGGTGTATTGGCAGAATCACTCCAGTTTTTAAGAAAGGTATTAAGGATGACCCAAATAATTATAGAGGCATAACCATAGTGAGTTGTCTTGGTAAACTGTTCACTTCTGTACTTAATAATAGGCTTTTAGAATTTGACAAACGAAATGAATGTATTACCCCGACACAATTTGGATTCCGCAAGAATCTGTCGACTACTGATGCCATATTTGTATTACAATCTCTCATAAATCGTTACCTCAGAGACAAGAAAAAACTGTACTGTTGCTTCGTCGATTACACAAAGGCTTTTGATCTGGTCAACAGGTGCAACTTATGGTATAAATTGATAAAAAATGGTATTGATGGTAAAATACTAACTGTTATCCGATCTCTCTATGATAAAGTCCAATGTTGTGTAAAACTAAATAATGATGTATCTGATATTTTTGAATGTGCAACTGGTCTTTTTCAAGGTGAAATTTTATCATCTCTTCTATTCTCTATTTATATTAATGATGTTGAAACACATTTTAAAGATTCAAATTGTCCATCAATTCCGTTAATGTGGCTAAATTTATTCTCTTTAATGTATGCCGATGACAAAGTCCTTATCTCTGAAACAGCTATTGGTTTACAAACTGTATTAGACTCCTTACACACATATGCAAACAAATGGAATTTAACGGTAAACACTGCCAAAACGAAAGTTGTCTTCAGAAACGGGGGTAAGATACCCATGAATCAGGTTTGGCGATATCTTAATTTTAATCTCGAAATTGTAAATGAATTCAATTATTTAGTCCATTTATTACACTATAATGGTAAATTTTTAAAAACACAAAAACATCTGTCTGAACAGGGTAGGAAAGCATCATTTTCTGTCTTCAAAGTTTGTGATGAAAATTATTTTAATGTTGAAACAAAATTATCTGTATTTGATACCTATGTAAATAGCATTTTATGCTATGGTTTTGAAATCTAGGGATTCCACAAAGGACAAGGAATAGAAAAAATCCATTTATATTTTTGTAAACGGATTTTACGAGTTCGGCAAACTACAAACAGTTCCATGGTGTACCATGAGCTAGTGAGATACCCTTTATCAATAACACGAAAACTTCGAATTTTCAAATATTTTATAAAATTATATTCTACCAATAATGTTGTTTTAAAGTGTTGTTTATTTGATATAATTAACAACTCAGATCCATGGATTTTAAATTTTAAAAATAAATTATGTTCTTTGGGATTGGGTTATATGTGGGATAATTATCAAAACTTAACTAAATTGGATTATATTATTTTTAAAAATATAATATTTGATGTCTTTAAACAACAATGCCATGAATCTATATGTACATCCCCTAAAGGTATATTATATCAGCATCTCATATCTACCTTCGAACTTCAATATTATCTTTCGAAACCTTTAAATTGTAATTATATCACATATATCTCTAGAATAAGACTATCCGCACATTATTTACACATCGAATCTGGTCGTTTTAAAAATACACCCCGTCAAGCCAGAGTCTGCAACCTTTGTAAATCAAATGATATTGAAGACGAATACCACTTTATTGTAATTTGTCCTGTATTCTCCGATCTTCGTAAAAAATATATAAAGAATTATTATATTCGAAATCCTAGTGTTCATAAATTGACTCAACTGCTAAGTGTTCATAATATTAAAGAATTAAATAATCTTGCATTATTTTTATATTACTGTAATAAAAGAAGGAATAATTTATTGAATGTTGTACATTAAAAATTTTCAAGTCGCCTGCTCTCCATACTATACATATGTAAAATTTTGTACATAACCTGATTTGTTTACTTGTTGTGTAAAATATTTATGTATTTATATTGTATATTATGTCTATCTGATGAGTCGTATGACTCAAAGAAATAAAGAACTTGAACTTGAACATGGCTTAATAATTGTGTTTACTTCACTTATCGCTTATTACTGTCATGCCTTTGTTACCCCTAGATTATGGTTAACCCCTATCAATTACTATTAGTTAAGTTTTCATTATCCTTTCATTAATTTAACTATTATCTTGTATATATAACAACATATGCCTATGACTTCTATTTTTGTATTACTATAAATATTACCTTTTAGTTTAACTAATTATAATTTGTGCTTGATAACGATAAAGGAATACAGGATGTGGTATTGTAGATAGTGCAGATACATTCATTTGTAGCTGGAATCATGATTGTGCCAACCTTGCATTAACAATGAAAATGGTTGATGATTTTGGCCATAAAATTTGTGTATCTTTTTATTCTATACATCATAATCTAACATCAATCAAACATATTCTTTTAGAGTATCAAATTCACTTTTATTATGTCTATCACGGAAACAGAAATAAATTGTGATGAAAAAAAAAAGAATAGTTGTCGAAACGTCGTGCTATATGCATATAAACCAGTGATTGTTATTTCCATATAAATTGTTTTGTGTTTTTTAATGTGTTCAATCTCTAAATGCCACTCAAGGATTATATTCGTCATCAGCATGTTGATGAGGCAGTTAAGTGTGTTAATGAACTTAGTAAACTAGAAGGTAAATATGTTCAAACGTGCAATAACTTAACCTTTCTCATGCGGTGCAGGGACAGGGACATTGTGCCCAGTGGTTTTCATCTCAAACCACCTGTGAACTCGAATGGTGCAAACAAGATTCTACAGAAAGCAAGCAAGTTCCTTGTTCGTGAACGCATTCAACACCACAGAAACGCCAAGCAACGACTATTTCCTCAAATTTACCATTTACACCAAAAAACAGAATCAACTCACAGAAAAAGATTATGACTCCCTTCATTCCAAACCGGAAGTGACACAATCTTGAAATATGAAAAATCCCTAAGGCTTTTTTGATATTTTACTTACATACAAGGGAATTATATTTTGTGAATTCCTGAATTTAGGCAGATTTTAGATTTAGGTCAACTGAAAATTGAAAATGATAAATAGTGAAAAATCCACATTAATGGGCTTTAAACATACACAATTAGTCGTGGCTTGGAGAATATGTCTTCTATTACCAATATTAATAAATTCGGGATAGGCCGGCTCATGGTCGAATGTTTAGTATTTGAATTTTTCAAAAATTCGAATTTTACCTTTCATGTTTTTTGTGGCGACAAGGTTGTTTACGAGTGGAATATCCCATTAACATAGCTATTTTTTCATCGATTTTAATAGTTATTTGTATCTGCCTTCACGTTCAATTACCAATATTATGGACTTTACTGTATTGTATTGTTTTATTGCCGTAAACATAACGTTCATAAGCATTTACAATATATAACATAGATTCAATCAGGTGATGGAGGATGGACATATAAAAAAGTATTTAGTTACTAATTTATAAGATAATAATTATCTTTAAACAATAGTGATCATAATTACATTAATTCTTTTTTCTTTTGTAACATTAAATAAAGATATCGACCTAAATTATTTAGAGTTTTGATACTGGTACTTTTTAAGAGCATTGACAATTTATACATTGATGGTTTTAACCAGTAGTATTTTTCTATATACTTTTCTCTGATATACTTATAAGATGGACAAACTAGCAGAGCATGAAACTCGTCTTCAATTTCATTACAGTTACAAAATTGACATATTTTATTACTTCTCTGAATATTACTATACCTTCCTTTCTCTATTTGTAAATCATGAGCACATATTCTGTATTTACATATCAGTTTTTTTATATATTACATTTTTACAAAGGTAATATTGTAGTTCATAATTATTTTGTATACAGTGATAGAGGTTACATCTAGTAGACATACATATAACGCTTTGTACATTTTGAATGTTACAATCTTTAAGACGTTGTTTTAATTCGTGTATAAATTGATGTTCATTACTGATACCTTGTGAAATCCACACATTACCAAAGCCATTCTCTTCTAGGATACACTTAACATTATATAACCAGGGATTATAGCTTTTACCATTCAACAGACATTCATACATATCCCCATAACATGAATCAAGTAAAATATTTGTACCTTTCAACAATTTAAGCCAATATTTTATCATACATATTTTTCTAGGCAACGTGAAGTTGGCACGTTATTCGGGATTCGGGATTCGCGAATCACGAATACCGTGCTGGCTCGTTATTCGGGATTCGCCAATAACGAATAACGAATAACGAGCCAGCACGTTATTCGGGATTCGGGATTGGAGATTCGGGATTCGTCACTAAAACAGAACGACCTACGTTGCATCCGATCATATCCTCTACCCCCGGGGTGTGCGCTGTATCATTACGCCTGTCATTGAGTCAACTGCCATGGTTTCGAATCCCCGGTTGTACGTGACAAGAAGAAGGGTCGTATGTCTAATGTCGTGGGTTTTCTCCGGGTCCTCTGGTTTCCTTATACTGCTGAAGACCCCACAACCAAGCGACGTATTCAAAAAAATAATCTATATGTTAGTATCGAAATGACATAATTTGTGTCGAGTGGACGTTAAACCCCATCTCGAAATGACCTAGTTTTTGTCGAGTGGACGTTAAACCCCATTTTTTTCTCTCTCTCGAATAAGGTGTTGGCTACTTTGTTGGCGTGCACGGGGAAGTCATCTCCAACAATCACCTGTTGTATTTACCAAATCTGAATCTCGAATCCCGAATCACGTGTTGGCCCGTTATTCGGGATTCGCCAATAACGAATAACGAATAACGAGCCAGCACGTTATTCGGGATTCGGCATTCGGGATTCGAGATTCGGGATTCGCAACTAAAACAGAACGACCTACATTGCATCGGACCATTTCCTCTCTACCCCAACCGTAGGGGTAAGTGAACGTTGGGTGTCCGACTAACAAGGAGACGACCTTCGTCGAGCGAATAGGGGATTCGCCAATAACGAATAACGAATAACGAGCCAGCACGTTATTCGGGATTCGGGATTGGAGATTCGGGATTCGTCACTAAAACAGAACGACCTACGTTGCATCCGATCATATCCTCTACCCCCGGGGTGTGCGCTGTATCATTAAGCCTGTCATTGAGTCAACTGGCATGGTTTCGAATTCCCGGTCTTACGTGACAAGTAGTAGGGTCGTCTGTCTAACGTCGTGGGTTTTCTCCGGCTCCTCTGGTTTCCTACTAGTGCTAAAGAGCCCATTCGGGATTCGAGATTCGGGATTCGCCACTTAAACAGAAAGACCTGCGTTGCATCCGACCATTTCCTCTCTACCCCCGGGGTGGGGGTGGGGTTGGGGTGGGGGTGTGGATGTCCGAATGTCCAAGCACGTGCGCGCTGTATCATTAAGCCTGTCATTGAGTCAACTGGCGTGGTTTTGAATCCCCGGTTGTACGTGACAAGGAGTAGGGTCGTCTGTCTAACGTCTTGGTTTTTCTCCGGGTCATCTGGTTTCCCTCTACTGCTAAATACCACATGACCAAGCGAAGTATTGAAAAGAATTGAACTATATGTTAGTTTCGATATGACCTAATTTGTGTCGAGTAGACGTTCTCTCTCTCTCTCTCTCTCTCTACCCCTGAGCGTAGGGGTAAGTGAACATTAGGTGACAGACTAACAAGGAGACGACCGTTTGTAGAGCGAAAAGGGTGTTGGCTGGTTTGTTGGCGTGCACGGGGCAGTCATCTCCAGTTATCACCTGTTGTATTGTCGAATCACGAATCACGAATCTGAAATCCCGAACAACGAGCCAGCACGTTATTCGGGATTCGCAACTAAAACAGAACGACCTACTTTGCATCCGACCATTTCCTCTCTACCCCCGACCGTAGGGGTAAGTGAACGTTGGGTGTCCGACTAACAAGGAGACGACCTTCGTCGAGCGAATAGGGTGTTGGCTGGTTTGTTCACGTGCACGGGGCAGTCCTCTCCTGAACCCACCTGTTGTATTGCCGAATACCGAATCCCGAATAACGTGCTGTCTCGTTATTCGGGATTCGGAATTCGCCACTAAAACATAACAACCTACATTGTTGCACCTGACCATTTCCTCTCTACCCCGACCGTAGGTGTGTGTGGGTGTTGGGTGAACGACTAACAAGGAGACGACCGTTTGTCGAGTGAAAAGGGTTTTGGCTGGTTTGTTGACGTGCACGGGGCAGTCCTTACCAGCAATCACATGTTGTATTGCCGAATCCCGAATCCCGTGCTGGCTCGTTATTCGGGATTCGCCAATAACGAATAACGAGCTAGCACGTTATTCGGGATTCGGGATTCGGGATGCGGGATTCGGGATTCGAGGTTCGAGATTGGGGATTCGCCATTAAAACAGAACGACCTACGTTGCATCCGACCATTTCCTCTCTACCCCCGGGATGGGGTGGGGTGTGCTGGGGGTGTGGATGGCCAAATGTCAAAGCATGTGCGCACTGTATCATTAAGCCTGTCATTGAGTCAAGTGGCGTGTTTTCGAATCCCAGGTTGTACGTAACAAGGAATAGGGTGGTTTCCTCCTACCGCTAAAGAGCCAGCCCGCATGTTTTTCTGGATTCGGGATTCGAGATTCGGGATTCGCAACTAAAACAGAAGGACCTACGTTGCATCCGACCATTTCCAATCTACCCTCGGGATGGGGTGGGGGTTTGGGGTATGAATGGCCGAATATCCAAAAAGCCACGACCAAGCGAAGTATTGAAAAAAAGTAAATCATATATTTGTCTCGAAATGACCTAATTTGTGTCGAGTGGACGTTAAACCCCATCTCTCTCTCTCTCTCTGTACCCCCGACCGATGGTAGAGCGAAAAGGGTGTTGGCTGGTTTGTTGGTGTGCACGGGGCAGTCATCTCCAGTAATCACCTGATGTATTGTCGAATCCCGAATCCTGAATCTCGAATCCCGAATAACGAGCCAGCACGTTATTCGGGATTCGGGATTCGAGATTCGCCACTAAAACAGAACGACCTAATTTGCATCCGACCATTTCCTCTCTACCCCCGACCGTAGGGGTAAGTGGACGTTGGGTGTCCGCTAAGAAGGAGACGACCTTCGTCGAGCGAATAGGGTGTTGGCTGGTTTGTTGCCGTGCACGGGGCAGTCCTCTCCTGAACCCACCGGTTGTATTGCCGAATCCCGAATAACGTGCTGGCTCGTTATTCGGGATTCGGAATTCGCCACTAAAACATAACAACCTACGTTGTTGCACCTGACCATTTCCTCTCTACCCCGACCGTAGGTGTAAGTGGGTTTTGGGTGACCGACTAACAAGGAGACGACCGTTTGTCGAGTGAATAGGGTTTTGGCTTGTTTGTTGACGTGCACGGGGCAGTCCTTATCAGCAATCACCTGTTGTATTGCCGAATCCCGAATCCCGAATAACGTGCTGGTTCGTTATTCGGGATTCGGGATTCGCCACTAAACAGAACGACCTACGTTTCATCCGACCATTTCTCCTCTACCCCCGGGGGTGGGGTTTGGGTAGAGGATGGCCGAATGTTCAAGCACGTGCGCGCTGTGTCATTAAGCACGTTATTCGGGATTCGGGATTCGGGATTCGAGGTTCGAGATTGGGGATTCGCCACTAAAACAGAACGACCTACGTTGCATCCGACCATTTCCTCTCTACTCCCGGGATGGGGTGGGTGTGCTGGCCGAATGTCAAAGCATGTGCGCACTGTATCATTAAGGGTTTTCTCCGGGTCCTCCGGTTTCACCCATTGCTAATGACCCCTACGAGCAGGCGTACTATTGAAATAAAATAAAAACTATATGTTAGTCTCGAAATGACCTAGTTTTTATCGAGTGGACGTTAAACCCCATTTTTTTTTCTCTCTCGAATAAGGTGTTGGCTGCTTTGTTGGAGTGCACGGGGCAGCCATCTCCAACAATAACCTGTTGTAATGACCAAATCTGAATCCCGAATCTCGAATCCCGAATCATGTGCTGGCTCGTTATTCGGGATTCGCCAATAACGAATAACGAATAACGAGCCAGCACGTTATTCGGGATTCGGGATTCCCTACTAAAACAGAACGACCTACGTTGCATCCGACCTTTCCTCTTTAGCCCCTGGGTGGGGGTGGGGTGGGGGTGTGATTGTCCAAATGTCAAGCACGTGCGCGCTGTATTATTAAGCCTGTCATTTAGTCAACTTGAGTGGTTTTGAATCGGTTGTACGTGACAAGAAGTAGGGTCGTCTGTCTAACGTTTTGGGTTTTTTCCGGGTCTTCTGGTTTCTTCCTACTGCTAAAGAGCCAGCACGTTATTCGGGATTCGAAATTCGGAATTCGGGATTTGCCACTAAAACAGAACGACCTACGCTGCATCCGATCATTTCCTCTCTACCCCCGGGATGGGAAGGGGTCGGGTGGGTCTGTGGATGGTCGAGTGGACGTTAAACCCCATCTCTCACTCTTTATCTCTCTCTCTCTCTATCTCTCTCTCTCTCTCTCTCTACCCCCGAGCGTAAGGGTAAGTGAATATTAGGTGACCGACTAACAAGGAGACGACCGTTTGTTGTATTGTCGAATCCCGAATCCCGAATAACGAGCCAGCACGTTATTCGGGATTCGGGATTCGCCACTAAAACAGAACGACCTACTTTGCATCCGACCATTTCCTCTCTACCCCCAACCGTAGGGGTAAGTGAACGTTGGGTGTCCGACTAACAAGGAGACGACCTTCGTCGAGCGAATAGGGTGTTGGCTGGTTTGTTGCCGTGCACGGGGCAGTCCTCTCCTGAACCGACCTGTTGAATTGCCGAATCCCGAATCCCGAATAACGTGCTGTCTCGTTATTCGGGATTCGGAATTCGCCACTAAAACATAACAACCTACGTTGTTGCATCTGACCATTTCCTCTCTACAGCGACCGTAAGTGTAAGTTGGTGCTGGGTGACCGACTAACAAGGAGACGAACGTTTGTCGAGTGAATAGGGTTTTGGCTGGTCTGTTGACGTGCACGGGGCAGTCCTTACCAGCAATCACCCGTTGTATTGCCGAATCCCGAATCCCGTGCTGGCTCGTTATTCGGGATTCGCCAATAACTAATAACGAATAACGAGCCAGCACGTTATTCGGGATTCGCCACTAAAACAGAACGACCTACGTTTCATCCGACCATTTCTTTTCTACCCCCGGGGGTGGAGGTTGGGTGTTGGATTGCAGAATGTTCAAGCACGTGCGCGCTGTGTCATTAAGCCTGTCATTGAGTCAACTGACGTGGTTTCGAATCTCCTGTTGTACGTGGGAAGGAGTAGGGTCGCCTGTCAAACCTCGTGTGTTTTATCTGGGTCCTCCGGTTTCAACCCATTGTTAATGACCCATACGAGCAAGCGTACTATTGAAATAAAATTAAAACTATGTATTAGTCTCGAAATGACCTAGTTTGTGTTGAGTGGACGTTAAACCCCATTTCTTTTCTCTCGTGAATAAGGTGTTGGCTGCTTTGTTGGCGTGCACGAGGCAGTCATCTCCAACAATCACCTGTTGTATTGAAAGAATCTGAATCCCGAATGCCGAATCCCGAATGCCGAATCCCGAATCACGTGCTCGCTCGTTATTCGGGATTCGCCAATAACGAATAACAAGCCAGCACGTTATTCGGGATTCGGGATTCGAGATTCGAGATTCGGGATTCGCCAATAAAACAGAACGACCTACGTTGCATTCGACCATTTCCTCTCTACCCCCGGGGTTGGGTTGGGGTGGGGGTGTGGATCGCCGAATGTCCAAGCACGTGCGCGCTGTATCATTAAGCCTGTCATTGAATCAACTGGCGTGGTTTTGAATCCCCGGTAGTACGTGACAGGGAGTAGGGTCGTCTGTCTAGCGTCGTGGGGTTTCTCCGGGTTCTCTGGTTTCTTCCTACTGTTAAAGAGCCAGCACGTTTTTCGGGATTCGGAATTCGGGATTCGAGATCCAGGATTTGCCACTAAAATAGAACGACCTACGTTGCATCTGACCATTTTCTCTCTACCCCCGGGGTCTTTAGCAGAAGGAGGAAACCAGAGGACTCGGAGAAAACCCACGACGTTAGAAAGACGAACCCCTCTGCTTGTCACGTACAACCGGGGATTCGAAACAACGCCAGTTGACTGAACGACAGGCTTAATGATAATAGGCTTAATGCTATTTTTTAATAGTACGCTTGCTCGCAGGGGTCATTAAAAATGGGTGGAAACCGGAGGACCCGGAGAAAACCCACGAGGTTTGACAGACGACCCTACTCATTGTCACGTACAACCGGGGATTCAAAACCACGCCAGTTGACTCAATGACAGGCTAAATGATACAGCGCGCACGTGCTTGACATTCGGCCATCCACACCCCCTCCCAACCCCACCCCGGGGATAGAGAGGAAATGGTCGGATGGACCGTAGGTCGTTCAGTTTTAGTGGCGAATCCCGAATCCCGAATAACGTGCTGGCTCGTTATTCGTTATTCGTTAATGACGAATCTCGAATAACGAGCCAGCACATGATTCGGGATTCGAGATTCGGGATTCAGATTTGGTCATTACAACAGGTTATTGTTGGAGATGGCTGCCCCGTGCACTCCAACAAAGCAGCCAACACCTTATTCGAGAGAGAAAAAAAATTGGGTTTAACGTCACTCGATAAAAATAAGGCATTTCGAGACTAACATATAGTTTTAATTTTATTTCAATAGTACGCCTGCTCGTAGGGATCATTAGCAATAGGTGAAACCGGAGAACCCGAAGAAAACCCAAGAGGTTAGACAGGCGCAGGCGACCCTACTCATTGTCACATTGCAAGTTGACTCAATGACAGGCTTAATGACCCAGCGCGCACGTGCTTGAACATTCAGCCATCCACTACCCAACCCCCACCCCCGGGGGTAGAGGAGAAACGGTCGGATGAAACGTAGGTCGTTCTGTTTTAGTGGCGAATCCCGAATCCCGAATAACGAGCCAGCACGTTATTCGGGATTCGGCAATACAACAGGTGATTGCTGGTAAGGACTACCCCGTGCACGTCAACAAACCAGCCAAAACCCTATTCACTCGACAAACGGTCGTCTCCTTGTTAGTCGGTCACCCAAAACCCACACACACCTACGGTCGGGGTAGAGAGGAAATGGTCGGATGCAACAACGTAGGTTGTTCTGTTTAAGTGGCGAATCGCGAATCCCGAATAACGAGCCAGCACGTTATTCGGGATTCGGGATTCGGCAATACAACAGGTGGGTTCAGGAGAGGACTGCCCCGTGCACGGCAACAAACCAGCCAACACCCTATTCGCTCGACGAAGGTCGTCTCCTTGTTAGCGGACACCCAACGTCCACTTACCCCTACGGTCGGGGGTAGAGAGGAAATGGTCGGATGCAAAGTAGGTCGTTCTGTTTTAGTGGCGAATCCCGAATCCCGAATAACGTGCTGGTTCGTTGTTCGGGATTTCAGATTTTTGATTCGGGATTCGACAATACAACAGGTGATAACTGGAGATGACTGCCCCGTGCACGCCAACAAACCAGCCAACACCATTTTCGCTCTACAAACGGTCGTCTCCTTGTTAGTCTGTCACCTAATGTTCACTTACCCCTACACTCGGGGGTAGAGAGAGAGAGAGAGAACGTCTGCTCGACACAAATTAGGTCATTTCGAAACTAACCTATAGTTTAATTCGTTTCAATACTTCGCTTGGTCATGGGGTCTTTAGTAGTAGGAGGAAACCAGATGACCCGGATAAAACCCACGACGTTAGAAAGACGACCCCTCTCGTTGACACGTACAACCGGGGATTCAAAACCTCGCCAGTTGACTCAATGACAGGCTTAATGATACAGCGCGCACGTGCTTGACATTCGGCCATCCACACCCCCACCCCACCCCCACCCCGGGGGTAGAGAGGAAATGGTCGGATGGACCGTAGGTCGTTCAGTTTTAGTGGCTAATCCCAAATCCCGAATCCCGAATCCCGAATAACGTGCTGGCTCGTTATTCGTTATTCGTTTTTGGCGAATCCCGAATAACGAGCCAGCACATGATTCGGGATTCGAGATTCGGGATTCAGATTTGGTCAGTACAACAGGTGATTGTTGGAGATGACTGCCCCGTGCACGCCAACAAAGCAGCCAATACCTTATTAGAGAGAGAAAACCACGCAAGTTGACTCAATGACAGGCTTAATGACACAGCGCGCACGTGCTTGAACATTCGGCCATCCACTACCCAACCCCCACCCCTGGGGGTAGAGGAGAAATGGTCGGATGAAACGTAGGTCGTTCTGTTTTAGTGGCGAATCCCGAATCCCGAATAACGTGCTGGCTCGTTATTCGTTATTCGTTAATGGCGAGCCAGCACGTTATTCGGGATTCGGGATTCGGCAATACAACAGGTGGGTTCAGGAGAGGACTGCCCCGTGCACGGCAACAAACCAGCCAACACCCTATTCGCTCGACGAAGGTCGTCTCCTTGTTAGTCGGACACCCAACGTCCACTTACCCCTACGGTCGGGGGTAGAGAGGAAATGGTCGGATGCAAAGTAGGTCGTTCTGATTTAGTGGCGAATCTCGAATCCCGAATCCTGAATCCCGAATAACGTGCTGGCTCGTTATTCGGGATTCGAGATTCGGGATTCGGGATTCGACAATACAACAGGTGATTACTTGAGATGACTGCCCCGTTCACGCCAACAAACCAGCCAACACCCTTTTCGCTCTACAATCGGTCGGGGGTAGAGAGAGAGAGAGAGAGATGGGGTTTAACGGCCACTCGACACAAGTTAGGTCATTTCGAGACAAATATATAGTTTACTTTTTTTCAATACTTTGCTTGGTCGTGGGGTTTTTAGCAGTAGGAGGACCAGGAGAAAACCCACGACGTTAGACAGACGACCCCCTCTCCTTGTCACGTACAACCGGGGATTCGAAACAACACCAGTTGACTAAATGACAGGCTTAATGATATAGGGCGCACGTTCATGGATATTCGGCCATTCACACCCCAAACCCCCACCCCACCCCGGGGGTAGATTGGAAATGGTCGGATGCAACGTAGGTCCTTCTGTTTTAGTTGCGAATCCCGAATCTCGAATCCCGAATCCGAATCCCGAATCTCGAATCCGAATCCCGAATAACGTGCTGGCGAATCCCGAATAACGAGCCAGCACGGTATTCGGGATTCGCGATTCGCGAATCTCGAATCCCGAATCCCGAATAACGAATCCCGAATCCCGAAAAAACTGCGGGCTGGCTCTTTAGCAGTAGGAGGAAACCAGGTGACCCGGAGAAAACCCACGACGTTAGACATACCACCCTACTCCTTGTCACGTACAACCTGAGATTCGAAACCACGCCAGTTGACTCAATGACAGGCTTAATGATACAGTGCGCACATGCTTTGACATTCGGCCATCCACCCCCCCCCCCACCCCCAGCACACCCCACCCCATCCCGGGGGTAGAGAGGAAATGTTCGGATGCAACGTAGGTCGTTCTGTTTTAATGGCGAATCCCCAATCTCGAATTCCGAATCCGAATCCCGAATCCCGAATAACGTGCTGGCGAATCCCGAATAACGAGCCAGCACGGTATTCGGGATTCGCGATTCGCGAATCTCGAATCCCGAATCCCGAATAACGTGCCAACTTCACGTTGCCATTTTTCTATACATTTGAAGTGGAAAAAGACCCAATTCGTGATAGATTAGTGCATTGCATGTTGATGTTCTTACTCCTAGTATTTTCTTAAAGAAGGTTAACTGTACCTTTTCAACGTCATCTGCAGAATGATAGCCCCACATTTCACTACCGTAATTTAATATAGGAACTATGCATGTAGTTAATAGGGCTATTGAAGTTTGCAAATTAAAATGATTTTCCCGCATTATTCTTTGTAAACCAAAACATGCCTTAGAAGCTTGTTGCGCAATTGTCTTTTGGGTAAGACTGAATTTACCATTTTGATTAAAGACCACACCTAAATAGTTAAAGGATTTAACAATTTCAAGATCCTTTCCTTCATATGTGCAGGTTTCATTTTCTCTCATCTTACCACCATTTTTAAAGATAACTATTTTACTCTTATTTACATTAACATGAAGATTATTTTCATAACAATAATTGCTTAAAGTATTTAACATGTTTTGTAAGTTTTCTGGGGATTCGCTTAATAATGCCGTATCGTCAGCATACATAAGTAAATATAAATTCACATCATTTATTGTCAAATATTCACAATTCCCTGATTCTAGCGCTCCTTCGATGTTTCTGACGTATAGGGAGTAAAGTGTAGGGGAGAGGGGTTCTCCTTGCATCAGTCCTGTGGTTAAATGGAAATAATCAGAATAGTTGCCCCGAAACTTTACGCGAGCCACGAGCTCTGCATACATGGATTTGAGTAAAGTTAGAAACTTTCCAGTAATATTGCTTCTTATAAGTTTATTCCATAGCTTACATGGCCTTATACAATCAAATGCTCTGGAAAAATCTAGGAACCCACAATATAACCTAGATTTTTTTCTTAGGAACTTTTGGATCACATTATTAAGAACAAAGACGGCATCTCTAGTTCCGAGTCCGGGTCGAAAACCGAAGAAAGATCCTGGCAAGACTTTATTATTTTCATTGAAGTCCGAGAGTCTATTTGTCAATATAGCAGTAAACAGTTTCCCTAAATGACTTAAAAGTGTTATACCCCTATAGTTACTGGCTGTATTCGGGTCACTTCTTTTAAACAATGGCACTATGTCACCAACGGACCACTGATCAGGAAATTCGCCATTTTTGAGAATATGGTTAAAGACTATATAGAGTATTGGCACAAATAGCATTCTAAATTCCATAAAATATTCATTAAGCAGTTTATCTTGTCCAGCACTTTTGTCCCGACTTAACCTATTAATGGCTGAATTGATCTCCGATTCACTAATTTCACAATCAAGTTCCTCAAAAATAGTTCCTGGTGTATCTTCATTTTCAGCGTTAGCAACATTCTCACCCACTAAATTCTTGAAGTGTTCGAAAAATTCAGTTGTGGACAATTTTGTATTTGGTTGAGGTTTAAATTTCTTAAGCCGTTTAAAAAATAGTTTTGGATTATGCTGTCTTGTATATTCGAGCATATTTCCTTCTATACATAGGCAGTCTCGCTTTAGACGTCTTTCAAGTCTTTTATAATCCGCGTTATGTTGAGCAAGTTCAATACGATTCTTTTTACTTTTGTCTGTATTAAATTTATGTAATGTACTTTTATAAACATGATAAAGTTTACTGCATTCATCATTGAACCAAGGTTTGTTGATGTGCCTGGACTTTTTAGCACAGTTTTGACACAGATCACAAGTTTGTCTGATTTTATATGTTTTTTCACAAAAAGGGGAAAACATATCACAAAGTCCTCTATTTAGATTGGATACGATTTGTGTGACTGGCATATTTGCGTTAATGGCGTCAGCCAAGTTCAACTTTATTTCATCAATGTTCTCGAGAAATGTTGATAAGATCGTCTGCTTTTGATCGGCGTTCCATCTTATCGACACCGACTCTGTTTCGCTTGCGAATGCACAGTCACATGGTGATCTACTGACCCGATTAGAACACGTGATATTTGTAAATAATGGGGCGTGGTCTGAAAATTCTGTAAATTTACCAACAACAAAGTCATTCACTATATGGCTGTACTTTTGATCAATAATTAAATAGTCGATTATACTAGTACCGGTTTTGTTTTGAAATGTGATTTGTGTATTATTAACACTTCTGCCATTTTGAATACGGAAATTCCCTGACCTACATAGTGCTGACAGTTTATTACCGAAGCCGTTAGGATAAACATCATCTTCAGTTTTTCTAATCACATCAAAATCGCCATCTTCTTCATAGTCTATAAATTCACTTAAAACATCATACACATCTTTATCAAGTCTATCATTCTCAATAATTTCATTCCCTCTACCTACCCTACTATTAAAGTCCCCCATAAGTGCCACAATCCCCTTATTTTTATAGTGACAGACATCATTTTCGAGTATATCAAATAAATTACAATCATAGTGTGTATAATAGACAGATTTTTCAGGTGGTATATATACAAAACATAAATATAAATCTAAACTCTGATTTAACACATTCTTATCTACTTTCAACCATATAATGCTATCTTCAACAACTCTCTCAATGTTCACAAATTTTTCAATCCACTTTTTATACGCCCACATTTTCATGTGGACGTATTATGTCGTCGCCCCTGTCCGTCCGTCCGGACGTCCGTCTGTCCGTCCACAATTGTTTGTGGACTCTCTACAGGTCACAATTCTTGTCCGATTTTGACGAAACTTGATATATAGGTTTATCCCCAAAAGATCTCGACTGCTTTCGATATTGGCATGTATCGGATCGAAACTTCATGGATTATGGCCCCTGATTGTACAAAAAATCACGTTTTTAGCTTGTGGACCCTATAGAGGTCACAATTTTGAACCCATTTTGATGAAACTTTACATGCATGTTTATAACCCAAAGATCTTATAACCCAAAGATATTTGCACCTATTGGAACGTAAGTTCCTGAATTATGGCCCCTGATTGTCCAAAAAATCACCTATTTTAGCTCGTGGTACCTCTGGAGGTCACAATTATTATCCGATTTAACAAACCGTTCGATTATATCACCGTTACATACTAAGGAAGGTTGAGTTCAAATTTCGGAATAATTGGACCAAAATTGCCATACAAAATGGCCGCCAATTGTACGCAAATACTGTTAAAAAATGGTATATCAAGGTTGTGGACCCTGTAGAGGTCACAATTTTAATTTGATTTTGATGAAACTTGAAATGCATGGTTATAACCCAAAGATCTTCGTTCCTTTTGATATTTGCGCATATCGGTTCGTAACTTTCTGAATTATGCCCTGATTATACGCAAAATCGTCTTAGTTTAGCTTGTGGTCCCTCTGGAGGTTACAATAATTATCCGATTTAAAAAATCGTTTAATTATATCACCGTTACACCCTAAGGAAGGTTGGGTTCGAATTTCGGAATAATTGGACCAAAATTGCCATACAAAATGGCCGCCAATTGTAAGCAAATACTGTTAAAAAATGGTATATCAAGGTTGTGGACCGTGTAGAGGTCACAATTTTAATTTGATTTTGATGAAACTTGAAATGCATGGTTATAACCCAAAGATCTTGGTTCGTTTCGATATTTGCGCATATCGGTTCGTAACTTTCTGAATTATGGCCCCTGATTATACGCAAAATCGCCTTCGTTTAGCTTGTGGTCCCTCTGGAGGTCACAATTATTATCTGATTTAACAATATCGTTTCATTATATCACCGTTACGCCCTAAGGAAGGTTGAGTTCGAATTTCAGAAAAAATGGACCAAAATTGCCATACAAAATGGCCGCCATTCGCACGCGAATACTGTTAAAAAATGGTATATCAAGGTTGTGGACCCTGTAGAGGTCACAATTTTAATTTGATTTTGTTGAAACTTGAAATGCATGGTTATAACCCAAAGATCTTGGTTCGTTTCGATATTTGCGCATATCGGTTCGTAACTTTCTGAATTATGGCCCCTGATTATACGCAAAATCGCCTTCGTTTAGCTTGTGGTCCCTCTGGAGGTCACAATTATTATCTGATTTAAAAATATCGTTTCATTATATCACCGTTACGCCCTAAGGAAGGTTGAGTTCGAATTTCAGAAAAATTGGACCAAAATTGCCATACAAAATGGCCGCCATTCGCACGCGAATACTGTTAAAAAATGGTATATCAAAGTTGTGGACCCCTGTAGAGGTCACAATTTTAATTAGATTTTGATGAAACTTGAAGTGCATGGTTATAACCCAAAGATCTTGGTTCCTTTCGATATTTGCGCATATCAGATCGTAACTTCCTGAATTATGGCCCCTGATTATACGCAAAATCGTCGTTGTTTAGCTTGTGGTCCCTCTGGAGGTCACAATTATTATCCATTTTAGAAAATCGTTTGATTATATCACCGTTACACCCTAAGGAAGGCTGAGTTAGAATTTCGGAAATACTCGGAACAAAATTGCCATACAAAATGGCCGCCGCGTGTACGCGAATACTGTTATGAAATGGTATATCAAGGTTGTGGACCCAGTATAGGTCACAATTTTGATGAAACTTGAAATGCATGGTTATAACCCAAATATCTTGGTTCCTTTCGTTATTTGCACATATCAGATCATAACTTCCTGAATTATGGCCCCTGATTGTCCGAAAAATCGCCTATGGTACCTCTGGAGGTTAAGATTATTATCCGATTTAAAAAAAATGATTGACTATCACCGTTACACCATACGAAAGGTTGAGTTTGAATTTCAGGGAAATCGGACCATAATTGCCAGACAAAATGGCCGCCGTTTATACGCTTATAGTGTTAAAATATGGTATATCAAGGTGGTGGACCCAGTATAGATCAAAATTTTAATTCGATTTTGATGAAACTTGAAATGCATGTTTATAACCTAAAGATCTGGACTCTTTTCGATATTTGCGCATATCAAATTGTAATTTAATGAATTATAGCCTTTGATGGTAGGAAAAATCACTTTCGGTTTTGCTTGTTCTCTAACCATCTCTCGAAAATGTGGGCGTATCCTGCCTGGCAGTGCCAGCTTACTATCTTTAATTAAAACAACACAATCGCCCCCTTTACATTTTACTCTCTTTATAACATGTGAACTGAAACCTGATAATTCTATAACACAATTTTCTCTTAACCAGCATTCTGATATAAACACAATATCCACATCTTTAAATATTTTCACAAAACACTTATTTTTCAGCTTTGTGTACAAACCTCTCTGACAGTTCCATGCACATAATCTAATATTCTGGTTATCATCACCCTTTCTGGCCTATGCTTTATATTCTGAACCATTTATGTATAATTTATTATATACTAATTTCATTTTAATACCTGGCTCTTCTAGTCTTTTCTGTTTCATCACTTTAACTAATTTTCTTCTCTGGTCTTCTATTTCTCTGGGAAATTGTTCATACACAAAGTGATTAGTGTCTTTCAGTACCTTGCCGTTATATCTAACCTCATCTTTGTCTCTTCTATTCAAAAACTGCACGCAGATATTTCTTGGGCCTTTCGTTCTATCTCCAAATCTATTTACTCTCTCCAGCTGAAATTCACAAACCAATTTTGCTGGGAGCTTCATAATCTCTGCCATAAACCACCATACCTTTTTCTCTGTATCTAATGAGTTCTCATTCTGATCTTCTGGAATATTAGTAAATATCAAATTATTACTCATAGATCTAGCTTTAATATTTACCATTTCCTCTTTCAACTGTATATAAGCATCTTCCATCTGTAAAATGGTTGATTCTAATTTCTCTGTTTTCTCTGATATGTATTTGGTTTCTTGGCTTATCTGTGACATTTCACACCTCAAAACTGTTATGTTCTCCTGTATATTGTGTATTTTTGGTCGAACATCTTGCTGTAATTCTTCTATTTTATTATTTATTTCAACAGTTCTATATGTAAGTTGTTGAACATTATTTAACAGTTCCTGGGCCCAAAACGGTACACCTGACTGGTTGGTTGGACTTATAGACTGTTGTACATACTGTGCTGGTGTGGATGTTATTAAATTAGGTGTATGTTGCATCATAAACTGGTGTTGTGGGGGTGGGTATGTAAACGTGGAATCGAGTTCTGTCCCTTGAGCAGCCATTGTTGTTTATTTTATGACTGAGATTCAATTAAAAAGTTGTAGAACGTTCCTTTTACCAGATAAATACACACCCGTTAGTTATACGAAGTGGCCATACTCTACTGCTAATTTCTGTCTTGATTCCAACTTTCACATCTTCTTAGTTTACGATCTACAGTTCAATCGCTAAATGCCACTCAATGATTATATTCGTCATCAGCATGTTGATGAGGCAGTTAAGTGTGTTCAATCGCTAAATGCCACTCAAGGATTATATTCGTCATCAGCATGTTGATGAGGCAGTTAAGTGTGTTAATGAACTTAGTAAACTAGAAGGTAAATATGTTCAAACGTGCAATAACTTAACCTTTCTCATGCGGTGCAGGGACAGGGACATTGTGCCCAGTGGTTTTCATCTCAAATCACCTGTGAACTTGAATGGTGCAAACAAGATTCTACAGAAAGCAAGCAAGCTCCTTGTTCGTGAACGCATTCAACACCACAGAAACACCAAGCAACGACTATTTCCTCAAATTTACCATTTACACCAAAAACTACAGAAAACTCACAGGAAAAGACTATGACTCCCGGCCTTCATTCCATTATCAGCTCTACCAACCTTGCCAAGCTCTGCAAGTGATCGTAGCATATTGAGGATCCCTAAATAAAATAAGTGTTCTTATGAATATGCTTTCTCCATCGGAGCAGCTAAAATGTGGAATGATCTTCCAAAAACTCTTCGAGAGCCCTCTTCCATCCAGAGCTTTAAGCCTAACTTAAAAACATACTTATTTCAAACATGTTTTTGAACTGTTTTGTTGTGAATGCGCTTAGAAACACTCTTGTGTAATGAAGCGCTATATAAATCGAATATAAATCTAAAAGACTATTGCTGTTACTAAAATTATTATTAAGCTTTCATATGTATTTACATATGAAAGCCTATTGTTTCTGTTAAGATTATTATTAAGCTTTCATATTTTAATGGATGAGCTGTGAACTGAGGAAAAAATTAGGGAAGAAATGATTCTTCTTTTTTCTGAAAGTATATGACTAGGACATGATCCAAAAAAAAGTCCCGTGTTTTCCCGCTTGGGGAATTTTTTTTACAGCAATTTGAAAATCCGCCCCCCCCCCCCCCGTTATCATGAAAAACTAGGGTAAGGTTACAAGTATTTTCAATATATCAGTAAGTACTAGTGATACGGTCATCAAATTTGGTAGGAATCGTCTCCAGTTGATGCTTGATGACTTTCTACAGATTTCACTCGCTATCCGTGACGTCATCAGCCGTAAAAACAAGATGGCAAACCCTTTTTTTCGCGAAATGAAAATTTGTCATAATTCGTCTTGAAATAGGGATATCAACAAAAGGCATTTCAGGTTGATCCCGCTAGATGCATCTAGTTTTTAGACGCCAAATTTACTGGAAAAAAAGCCAAATCTGGGAAAAACAATCCTCTACAATGGGTTTTAGTTTGGAGCCTGGCGATTTTCCAAAATGGTGGCTAATATGGCCGCCAATAATCGGTTTTCTCGTTTTTTACTCAGTAGAATGGTTTTTGATACCTTGTTTGGTGTCTTTTGGCGGTTTTTATGGTTGCCGAGTCCAATGGTAGCATCATCAATGGTGTCACGTTCTCGATCATACCAAAAATAATCCAAAATGGCGGCCAAAATGACGTCATAATGACCGATTTTGCAAGTAAAGAGTGGATTAAAGGAGGTTCAGGTTGTGTATGGGAGATTGGTGGCGATATTGGCGGGAATTTTTTTCGTTTGGAAGGATTTTATATATCGAGTGACGGGTTTGAATGCATGTTTCCATAGCGAGAACGACTTGATCAGTGCCGGACTGGGCCCACTTGCCCACTTTCCAATGACAAGTGGGCCTAAGCCGAAAAAAGAATATGGGCCTAAGCCTCAAAGAAAAAAAGAAAAAAGAAAAAGAAAAGGTAGTAAAAGAGGGGAGGAGAGGAAACAGGGAAAGGAAAGGAAAGAAAAGCAGAAAGATAGATTGAACAGTGAATATCTATCATACTATCTGTACTGTTGAATATGACAAATTCTGTGAATTCTTGACTATGACAAATTTGATTTCTCTATTCGTATTCGAGGATGTGTGATTAAAGTGCTCGCAGGTCACCATATATCTCCATCCGCTGCTCTGGCCTGAGGTGCTTGGAAAATGGGTTTGCGGCTCTCTATTTTTCAAAATTTTCCGCATTGACCGAATTTATACGATGCCTAGCCATGCTACACTGGCCAACTACATCAAAGATGTCGTGAATCTGAATTTAGAACTGGTAGCGAAGACTTTGTTGGCTAAAACCCCGGATACGGCGGATACCATTGTTACCGTGGACGTTGATGATACTGTGAAGGCAGCTGGACATCAGGTCATTGATGTCAAGGCAGATCATCTTACTGTTTGTAGTGCAGCTGGTAAACAGACGATGACGACGGGTTACACTACGAATATCTCCCACATTGGAAAAGACGCTGCATGGGCCTATATGTACTGGATAAAATTGTCGGCCAATCTGGCAAATTGTACAGTTGACGAACTATTAGAGAACATTGATTTTTGGATGAGTGATCTGCCGGGGATTGCTCTATAATTCTCAAGCAATTGGGTGTAAGTGATGAACAGATCTTAAAGTGCTCTGCTCACGTGATATTGGGTATAGACAATGACATAGAAAGGGTGTTCAAAGATGCAGAGCAAAGTATTGGACAGGAGCGCCTGTTTGACTGCACTACAATTATTCGGTCCGTTGGATCTATTAACACCCTGGGTCTCATCAGCATCACAAAAGCCCCTGTCTACATCGCATGCCCAACATCCAGTATCACTGTAGCCTATAAGGCCTTTCTTGAGTGGATGGATATAAAGGGTATAGAACACGATGGCTTCAAGGCTTTCACTACAAATTGATTCGGTTGGTATGCAGAATGAAGGACAAACTGCTTCTAGCCTTGGCAACTTTCATCCGAAACGACTGGTGCACTGAGATCTACAGCCTATTAGGAGATATCGTAAATTTTCCACTGATAGACTTTTTGGGCGATAGTGGACTAAACACAAGAACAGAAATTGGAGTGACTTCCGTGCCTTATGCAGGGAGAGACTAAATCAGCTCAGCAAATGGAGGGATGACTTTTCCAAGACTACAACTGGTAAAGATCAGTTGATCAGCCATGTCTTGGATGAGGCCATAAGCACTGTGAAGCGTCAGTTATAGAGATGGACTATTTTAAGCCGAGCGTTAATGAAGCAGACGACATCGATAAGCGAAAGTTACAATTTGCGCGGCTAACTAACTTGGGATGTGAATCTGAGTTTGCTGGCCTCGACAATCGTATCTGAACAACCGGAGGTTCCCCAGAACTTGAGACCCACTCCCACAAGGTGATAGTAAAGCAAAATGGTTTGCTGACAAACTCGAACTTCTGTGAGATGAGTGAAGATGACCGGTAGAAGAAATGGAAATGGGCGAGGAGTTTCGAGCAAGCTAAGATGGCTAGACGAAATTCTCTGTTGTCGAGTTGCGAGCAGCAATACAAGTAGCAGTGAGCCCAGAGAACAAGGTTGAGAACGACCTTGGCACTATTTAAGAGCTGCTTTGACTGAACGTATGTGTACCTGTGATCTGAAAAGAAGTACATGGACTGGGGGGGGGGGGGTGCTGCTAAGAATCCTAAGGATTAACAATGACAGAAATCAGAACTGTGATCTTTATTGTTTCTGTTTGATATGATTCCCGCTTATTTTTAATATTATGATACAATTAGCTGATTACTTATATTCTATTCATGTGTTATGTTTTATTATTGGTCATTTTTAAAATTAAACGGTGATGAATAAATCAAGAAATTATCTGGACACGCTTTTGGTATAATCGTGAACGTGACACCATTGATGATGCTACCATTGGACTCGGCAACTATGAAAACCACCAAAAAGACACCAAACAAGGTATCTAAAACAAGTCAACTGAGTAAAAAACGTGAAAACCGATTATTGGCGGCCATATTACCCGCCATTTTGGAAAATCGCCAGGCTCCAACCCTAAACCCATTGTAGAGAAAAAAAAATTCTCCAGATTTGGCTTTTTTTTCTCAGTAAATATGGCCTCTAAAAACTAGATGCATCTAGCAGGATCAACCGAAAATGCCTTTTGTTGATACCCCTATTTCAAGACAAATTATGACGAACTTTCATTTCGCGAAAAAAATTGTTCGCCATCTTGTTTTTTCAGATGATGACGTCACGGATAGCGAGTGAAACTTATAGAAAGTCATCAAGCATCAACTGGAGACGATTCCTACCAAATTTGATGACCGTATCACTAGTACTTACTGATATATTGACAATACTTGTAACCTTACTCCATTATTTCATGATTGCTGAGGGGTCAGATTTTCAAAATGCTGTAAAAAAAAATCCCCAAGCGGGATAACGTGGGACTTTTTTTTTGGATAATGTCCTAGTCATATTCTTTCAGAAAAAACAAGAATCATTTCTTCCCTAATTTTTTCCCCTGGTTTGGGGAAAATGCAATTCTCCCACCAGGGTATATTATTCCTGTTATAAAGCTTTAATATTTTAATATGAAAGCTTATTGTTTTTAGTTAAGATTATTATAAAGCTTTCATATTTTAATATGAAAGCTTATTGTTTTTGTTAAGATTATTATTCCTATTATTATTGTTTTTGTTAAGATTATTATTCCTATTATAAAGCTTTCATATTTTAATATGAAAGCTTATTGTTTTTGTTAAGATAATTATTCCTATTATTATTTTTTTTTTTGTGTTTTGTCCACTTTTCGGTTTTCTCAGAATCTACCCATAGGATCTTTCTGAATTTTTTACCTACCCCCCCCCCAAAAAAAATGGGTGGTGGCTGTTGGGTGAATATATTTTCAAAACGTTTTTCGCATCCGAAATCACCGAATTTGACGAAAAAATGCATTTGACCTACATTGCTGTAACCTCATGACTTTTTGACCTCTTTTACTAATTCTTTTTTCTCTGGGTACCTTGTAGTCTTGACTTCAAATCTACACTTTCGGATTTTCGATTTTCGAAAATTCGTCGCTGTGATTTCGAACCGGAAGTTAAATCAAAAAGACAACTTCTTTAATAGTTGTACGATTTTTTTGAAATTTAGTATGTAAGTAGATCTCACTCATGCGACTTTAACAATGACATTAAACAAATTAAAATTATGTCCCCTTGGTGATATTAAGGATCAAAATTTTCCCAAAATCGGTCAGATTGCCCCGAAAAAAAAATTTTCTACTAGCTACGACACTACTGATTCGTACACAAAAAAACTGATTTTGTAGCACAAACCGAAAGTGCAGATATCTTGAAAGGTGAAAAACCCCGAAGGCTTTTTTGATATTTTATTTACAGACAAGTGAATTATATTTTCCGAATCCTTAAATTTAGGCCGAAAAACACTCGCGGAAAGAATTTTGATTTAGGTCAACTGATGGACGCCATTTTGAATTGAAAATGAACAATAGTGAAAAATCCACATTCATGGGCTTAAAAACATACACAATTGGTCGTGGCTTAGAAAATCTATCGTCTATTAACGAAAAAATTACATTACAGGATAGCCTGGCTTATGGTCGAATGTTTGGCATTTGAATATTTTAAAAATTCGAATTACCCCTTTCGTGTTTTCCGTGCCGACAAGGTTGTTTTCGAGTTAGCTGGTTTTGAATACGCGCATGCGCGACGCTGGAACCAAAGGTACCATGAGTACCAAATTCCGGCGATGAACTTTTCACGTTAGTACCTAGGTACCCTGATATTTTCAAGGTGATACCTGTATTTATTCAAGTCGTTTGTTCGTAGTACCTGCAGTGCGTCGTGACTTCGCGCATGCGCTTCACTAGAACCAAAGGTACCATGAACACCAAATTCCGGCGAGAAACTTTTCACATGGGTACCTAGATACCCTAAAATTTTCATGGTGATATCTGCATTTGTTCAAGTCGTTTGTACGTGACACGGCGCAAGGTCGGTTTACTTCGCGCATGCGCTAAGCTAGAACCAAAGGTACCATGATTACATAATTCACTTTTAACTGAAATTTTTAAGGCGATACTTGCATTTGTTGAAGTCGTTTGTTCGTGGCACCTGCCGTTCGTGGTTTTTTTCGAGGTCAATTTATAAGGCTTCCATAAATATTGTTTTGCCCTGGTGCAATGTTTCTAACTATATTTAGACCTGTAACCAATTGTAAAAAAAAAATATTAGTTCCGATGGAACGTAAAAACCGAGGTCCCGTGAACACATTGGCGTGCACGTACAATATCCCTTGGCAGTTTGAATTGAGTCAACTTGCGTGGTTTCGAATCCCCGGTTGTACGTGGCAAGGAGAAAGTTCGCCTATCCAACCTTGTGGGGTTTCTCCGGGTCCTCCAATTTCATCCCACTGCTAAAGACCCCTAACCGCAAGCGAATTATTGAAATAAAAGTAAACCATATGTTAGTCCTGAAATTACATAGTTTGTGTCGAGTGGACGTTGAACCCCATTTCTCTCTCTCTCTTTTCTCTCTCGCTCTCTCAATTTGGACCAAATAACCGTAGGAGATCACATGGTTAGCCAGGATTTCTGGCGTGGCGTGGTTTCCTCTTGTCAGTGATGCAGGAGGGATCGCCTGACAAAGGACACCTGACTAGTCGTTCTGATGGCTCGAAAAATCGAGGTCCCGTGTAAACATCGACGTGCACTGAGTAGAGCCCTGGGCAGTTGGAATTCGATATAAGAGTACGTAGCGCCGCTGTCCGCGCAAAATTTTCCTCAAAGCACACTGCATGCCCGTCTTTACTATCCCGGTTTAGGAGCAGAACAATTTCGTTTCATTTAATTCTATGCTATAAGGGGGGTCAGGTGGCTAAGTTAGTAAGGTGCTGGCTCGCTAGTCTGGAGGCCGGGTGTGCGATCCATGCATTGGCCAAGAAATTTCATCTCGATTTTCCGGCGTGGTTTTCCATTGTCAGTGATGCAGACGGAGGGCCTGACACGGACAGCTGCCTAGTCGCTCCGATGGGACGAAAAACCGAGATCCCATGTACACATTGGCGTACACGTTAAAGACCCCTTGACATTTGGAATTCAGTTTCTGCCCGGGCAAAAATTTCCCTCATAGCACACTGTATGGCGCATGCCAGTCGTTTGTTCTTGGTACCTGTCGTTCGCCGTTTTTATTCTAAGTCAATTTACGGCTTACATAAGGGAAAAAAGTGGAATTTCGCCCCGAAACCGATACCGATTGACCGGAAACCATTCAATTTTGACACAATACGCCCATTACAACCCCGGACTCTGCACCGTACTGCCATTTTGATCCGATTAAATAAAAAAGAGTTTTAGCAAAAAATATTGATTTTTGGAATTTAATATTGGTTTTAATTAATTTTGAAATTGTAAATGCAAAGAGATTTTATCGCCTCTTCCATGTGTGATAGGTATTAGTACTATACACATTATCCTTAAAAGACAATTTTTTAAAATAACCACAACGATGATTGGGAAACTAGAAACCGAAATCGCCTTTTTAGACATTTTGATTATTTTTTTGCCCGGGTGCATTGTTTCTAACTATAACTATGTAAACCTGTAACTTTGCGAGTTTTTGACCAATTTTAATACTTTTTTTTACTGCCGAGGCACCGTTCCAGTGGTCCGAATCTCTTGATTTTCTAGCGGTTGGCTGCGCCGCGAAGATATTTATCTCATATTAAATTGCTCAGATATAAAGAATTAAAAAAACGATAAAATACGACTATTTTTAAGCAAAACAACTTTGATGGGTGGGGTGGGTTTTGAATTTATTTTCAACGTTCTTTGAATCTCACACTCTTCTATTTTTAATATGTGATAGCTAGAGTCCCTAGGTACAATCTGTGCAAATTTGTAGGTAATCGGACCTTCGGTACGTTGCCCGGGTGGTGCAAATGTACATTTACCCTGTCACGAAATTTGTCCATTCTTCAACGCGTTTTATATTGTATTATGGCCGCCATCTTAGATCCACCCTCATTTACCAAACAACTCCAAAATATACCCCAAATTCCCAATTTTTTTTTACTTTGCGTATTCCCCCTTTATTTTTTTGGGCCCGGTTGCAATGTTTCTAACTATATTTAAACCTGTAACTTTGCGAGTTTTTGACCAATTCTAATACATTTCTCTTGTTACTTTCTTTAAGATACTTGACATATTATATGGCACGTGACAATGAATATGAAAGCTTTCATATCTACATGGGACAGTAGCAGATCTAGTTCTTATTATTATTATTTTTTTTTGTGTTTTATCCACTTTTCGGTTTTCTCAGAATCTACCCATAGGATCTTTCTGAAATTTTTACCTTCCCCCCCCCCCCCAAAAAAAAAAAAAATAGGTGGTGGCTGTTGGGTGAATATATTTTCAAAACGTTTTTCGCATCCGAAATCACCGAATTTGACGAACAAATGCATTTGACCTACATTGCTGTAACCTCATGACTTTTTTGACCTATTTTACTAATTCTGTAATCTTGACTTCAAATCTGCACTTTTGGATTTTCGAAAATTCGTCACTGAGATTTTGAACCGGAAGCTAAATCAAAAAGACAACTTCTTTAATAGTCGTACGATTTTCATGAAATTTAGTATGTAAGTAAATCTCACTCATGCGACTTTAAAAATGACGTTAAATTTTTTTAAATTATCTCCCCTTTAAAAATCGACGAAATATAGGTCAGATTGTCTCGAAAAAAAATTTGTGTACTAGCTACGACACTACTGATTTGTACACAAAAAATTGAGTTTGTAGCACAAACCGGAAGAGCCGACATCTTGAAAGGTGAAAAAACCCTAAGGCTTTTTTGATATTTTATTTACAGACAAGGTTATTAAATTTTCCGAATCCTTAAATTATGATTTAGGTCACGTGATGGACGCCATTTTGAATTGAAAATGAGAACAAGTCGAATGCATTTGACCAACATTGCTGTAACTTTGTGACTTTTTGATCTATTTTATTAATTCTGTTTACTTTGAATACCTTGAAACATTTACTTCACATCTGCAATTTCGGATTTTCGAATTTCGAAAATTCGTCGATGTTATTTCGAAACCAAAAGTTGAGACCAACTTGACAACTTCTCTTTAATAGTTGCACCATTTTCCCGAAATTAAGTATGTGAGTAGATTTTATAGATACGACTTGAAAATTATCATTAGAAATTTTCTAAATTATCTTCCCTTGGAGACATTAAGGATCAAAATTTTCAAAATAATCGACGAAATATAGGTTAAATTGCCTTGAAAGTGTTTTTTGTAATACCTACGACACTACTGATTCGTACACAAAAAATTGAGTTTGAAGCCCAAACCGGAAGTGCAACCATCTTGAAATGTGCAAATCGATAAGGCTTTGTTGATATTTTACTTACAGACAAGGCAATTATATTTTCCGAAACCTTTTAGGAAAGCCGAAAAACTTTCAGGAATCGAATTTTGATTTAGGTCAACTGCTGGACACCATTTTGAATTGAAAATAAACAATGGTGAAAAATCGGTTCTATTTCAGTAACGGAAGTCACAGAGACTTGAAACTTTCAGGGGGATAGAAGACCTCACACCAAATTTCAGCTAAATCGACCAATAACTACTCATTTTACCGACCTTAAGCTTCCCACGAGAGATAAAATTTTGCCGTTCGGCGCCATTTGCAATTGTTGACTCTAGACTCGAATAACAAGACACTCAAACGAACTCCAACACTCGGCGTTTCGTGCCTAACGCTGCAGTTCATAATAATAATAATGACTTTCGCATATTTTAATTTTACGCCCACATGGAAATGTGGTCGTATATTACCGTCGCCCCCGACCGACCGGCCGTCCGCCAGTCCGTCCGTTCGTCGTCCACAATTTCTTGTGAACGCTCTAGAGGTTAAATTTAATACCCGATTGACTTTAAATTTATGCACAGTGTTTAAGGTCATGAGACGAAGAAGCATATGGGAATGTGGTCGTATAATGCCGTCGCCTCCGACCGGCCGGCCGTCGGTCCGCCCGTTCGTCGTCCACAATGTCTTGTGAACTCTCCAGAGGCTAAAGTAAATACCCGAATGACTTTAAATTTAGGCACAATGTTTAAGGTCATGAAACAAAGAAGCATATGGATTTTCAAGGATATCCGATAGTTACTGCCCTTGATCTCTTCAAAAAACCTTTTAAACGCTCTAGCGGCTAAAGTTAATATTTGATTGACATTAAATTTAAACACAGTGTTTAAGGTCACGAGACGAAGAAGCCCATTGATTTTCAGTAATTACTGCCAGAGTTATGGCCCTTGATCTGTGATATCCGATTGACTTTAAATTTATAAACAGTGTTTAAGGCCACGAGACGAAGAGGGCTAGGTTTTCTGAAATTTTCAAAGTGTTACTTGTTCAAGTCGTTTGTTCTTGGCACCTGCCGTTTGTTTTGTTTTTTTTAAAGCTAATTTACGGTTTCAAACTATATTTAGATCCGTAACTTCGCGAGTTTTCGACCAATTCTAATATTTTTTTTCTTGTTATTTTCCTTATAGATACTTGGTATAATCGATGGCATGTGATGATGAATATGAAAGCTTTCATATCTGCTTGGGGCAGTAGCAGATCTAGTTCCTATTATAATTATATTTTCCGAATCCTTTTAGAAAAGCCGAAAAACTGTCGGAAAACTATATTTAGATCCGTAACTTCGCGAGTTTTCGACCAATTTTAATATTTTTTTCTTGTTATTTTCTTTAAGATACTTTGTATAATCGATGGCACGTGATGATGAATATGAAAGCTTTCATATCTGCTTGGGACAGTAGCAGACCTAGTTAAGCTTTCATATGTATTTACATACGAAAGCTTATTGTTTCTGTAAAGATTATTATTCTTCCTATTATTTTTTTTATTTTTTTTTTTGTGTTTTATCCACAAATCGAATTTCTCAGAATCTACCCATAGGATCTTTCTAAAACTTTTACCTACCCCCCTAAAAATGGGTGGTGGCTGTTGGGTAAATATATTTTCAAAACGTTTTTCGCATCCGAAATCACCGAATATTACGAACAAGTGCAATTGACCTACTTTGCTGTAACTTCGTGACTATTTGACCTTTTTACTAATTCTTTTTTCTATGTATACCTTATATCACTCACTTAAAATCTGCAATTTCGGATTTTTGAAATTCGAAAATTCGTCGCTGTGATTTCGAACCGGAAGTTTAAGTCAAAATAACAACTTGTTTAATAGTTGCACGATTTTTATGAAATTTAGTATTTCAGTAGATCTCACCCATGCGACTTTAAAAATGACTTTTAAAAATTTCTTAATTATCTCCCCTTGCTGATATTAGGGATCAAAGTTTTGAAAAAAATCGATGAAATATAGGTCAGACTGCCTTCAATATTTTTTTTTACTAGCTACGACACTTCTGATTCGTACACAAAAAAATGAGTTTATAGCCCAAACCGGAAGTGCGACCATCTTGAAATGTGAAAATCGATACTCCTTTGTTGATATTTTACTTACAGGGAATTATATTTTCCGAATCCTTTTGGGAAAGCCGAAAAACTAATGGGAATAGAATTTTGATTTAGGTCAAGTGATGGACGCCAGTTTGAATTGAAAATGAGAACAAGTCGAATGCATTTGACCAACATTGCTGTAACTTTGTGAATTTTTGACCTATGTTATTAATTCTTTTTTCTTTTTATACCTTGAAACATTTACTTTAAATCTGCAATTTCGGATTTTCGAATTTCGAAAATTCGTCGATGTTATTTCGAAACCAAAAGTTGAGACCAACTTGAAAACTTCTTTAATAGTTGCACGATTTTCACGAAATTAAGTATGTGAGTAGATCTTATCGATACGACTTGAAAAATATCATTATAAATTTTCTAAATTATCTCCCCTTGGAGAAATAAAGGATCAAAATTTAAAAAAAAATTCGACGAAATATAGGTCAAATTGACTTGAAATTGTTTTTTGTAATAGCTACGACACTACTGATTCGTACACAAAAAAATGAGTTTGTAGCCCAAACCGGAAGTGCAACCATCTTGAAATGTGCAAATCGATAAGGCTTTGTTGATATTTTACTTACAGACAAGGCAATTATATTTTCCGAATCCTTTTAGGAAAGCCGAAAAACTTTCAGGAATCGAATTTTGATTTAGGTCAACTGCTGGACGCCATTTGGAATTGAAAATGAACAATGGTGAAAAATCGGTTCTATTTCAGTAACGGAAGTCACCGAGACTTTAACTTTTCAGGGGGATAGGAGATGGGCTAGCAATGACCTCACACCAAATTTCAGCTAATTCGACCAATAACTATTCATTTTACCGACCTTAAGCTTCCCACGAGAGATAAAATTTTGCCGTTCGGCGCCATTTGCAATTGTGGACTCTAGACTCGAATAACAAGACACTCAAACGAACTCCAACACTCGGCGCTTCGTGCCTAACGCTGCAGTTCATAATAATAATAATGATTTTCGTATATTTTAATTATACGCCCACGTGGAAATTTGGTCGTATATTGCCGTCGCCCCCGACCAGCCGTCCGTCAGTCCGTCCGTTCGTCGTCCACAATTTCTTGTGAATTCTCTAGAGGCTAAAGTAAATACCCGAATGACTTTAAATTAAGGCACAGTGTTTAAGGTCATGAAACAAAGACGCATATGGATTTTCAAGGATATCCGATAGTTACTGCCGGAGTTATTACCCTTGATCTTTTCAAAAAACCTTTTGAACGCTCTAGCGGCTAAAGTTAATATCCGATGGACTTTAAATTTAAACACAGTTTTTAAGGTCACGAGACGAAGAAGCCCTTTGATTTTCAGTAATCACTGCCAGTGTTATGGCCCTTGCTCTGTGAACGCTCTTGTGGCTAAAGTTTATATCCGATTGACTTTAAATTTATAAACAGTGTTTAAGGCCACGAGACGAAGAGGACTAGGTACTCTGAAATTTTCAAGGTGATACTTGTTCAAGTCGTTTGTTCTTGGCACCTGCCGCTGTTTATTTTCTTTTTTAAGCTAATTAACGGTTTCAAACTATATTTAGATCCGTAACTTCGCGAGTTTTCGACCAATTTTAATATTCTTTTCTTGTTATTATCTTTAAGATACTTTGTATAATCGATGGCACGTGATGATGAATATGAAAGCTTTCATATCTGCTTGGGACAGTAGCAGACCTAGTTAAGCTTTCATATGTATTTACATACGAAAGCTTATTGTTTCTGTAAAGATTATTATTCTTCCTATTATTTTTTTTTTTTTTTTTTTGTGTTTTATCCACAAATCGAATTTCTCAGAATCTACCCATAGGATCTTTCTAAAACTTTTACCTACCCCCCTAAAAATGGGTAGTGGCTGTTGGGTAAATATATTTTCAAAACGTTTTTCGCATCCGAAATCACCGAATATTACGAACAAGTGCAATTGACCTACTTTGCTGTAACTTCGTGACTATTTGACCTTTTTACTAATTCTTTTTTCTATGTATACCTTATATCACTCACTTAAAATCTGCAATTTCGGATTTTTGAAATTCGAAAATTCGTCGCTGTGATTTCGAACCGGAAGTTTAAGTCAAAATAACAACTTGTTTAATAGTTGCACGATTTTTATGAAATTTAGTATTTCAGTAGATCTCACCCATGCGACTTTAAAAATGACTTTAAAATTTTTCTAAATTATCTCCCCTTGCTGATATTAAGGATAAAACTTTTGAAAAAATCGATGAAATTTAGGTCAGAATGCCTTCAATATTTTTTGTTTACTAGCTACGACACTACTGATTCGTACACAAAAAATTGAGTTTATAGCCCAAACCGGAAGTGCGACCATCTTGAAATGTGAAAATCGATACTCCTTTGTTGATATTTCACTTACGAATCAGTGCTGCTTGCAGGTCTAGTTAGGCTTTCAGACTTTCGTCTGAAAGACTATTGTTTATACTAAAATTATTATTAAGCTTTCATATATTCATATATGAAAGCTTATTGTTTCTGTTAAGATTATTATTCTTCCTATTATTATTATTTTTTTGTGTTTTATTCACAAATCGGATTTCTCAGAATCTACTCATAGGATCTTTCTGAAACTTTTACCTCCCCCCCCCCCCCCCAAAAAAATGGGTAGTGGCTGTTGGGTAAATATATTTTCAAAACGTTTTTCGCATTCGAAATCACCGAATTTTACGAACAAATGCATTTGACCTACTTTGCTGTAACTTTGTGACTATTTCACCTATTTTACTAATTCTTTTTTCTTTGAATACCTTGACTCCTTTACTTCAAATCTGCAATTTCGGATTTTCGAATTTCGTAAATTCGTCGCTGTGATTTCGAACCGGAAGTTTACACCAACTCGACAACTTCTTTAGTAGTTGTACGATTTTCATGAAATTTAATATGTAAGTAGACCTTAATGATGCGACTTGAAAAATGACTTTAGAAATTTTCTAACTTATCTCCTCTTGGTGAAATTAAGGATCAAAGTTTTCAAAAAAATCCTTGTAGGAAGGCCTAAAAAATGTCGCGAATAGAATTGTGATTTAGGTCAACCGGGAGTCACCATTTTGAATTGAAAATGAAAAATAGAAGCAATTTAAAGGTCCGAGACTTTGGAGCACAATAACTCTCATTATAATTAAGCTAGAATGTTTAAACTTGTTGTAGACGTTTACTAGGTCAATGTTATGATTGAGTTCAAAGATGAGCATTTTCTGCTAAGGGTAAGCAGAGATAAGCATGCTGATTTGTTGATTCCTTAGGGCACGATAACTTCGGTTATAATGAAGGGAGGGCGGTGAAACTTTTGTTAATAGAGAATCTAATAGCTAGCCTGTTGTGTGAAATCATTGTATCCTTTTTTTAAATATCAGGGACAGCCGAAAAAAAGAGATTGAAAATCCAAAAAGTCGTATTTTTACAATTTGGAGCATGTTTAGAGGTCTTTCTCGTAAAGTCAACATACTATGTTTGGGAACTTCTTCTACAAAGAGTCTTATTGTTAGTCTTTTATATGAAACCATCGATCAACAGTCCAACATATCAGGAGTAGAAGAACAAATGGATCGAAAATTGAAAACGGAACCCTTTCTTTGTTAAGCGAAACATGCAGTGTGGGTGACTACAATCTACATTTAGTCATCGTATAGAGTTTATTCAACAGTATCGAATTCCAACTGCTTAGGGATATTTTACCTGCACTCCAATGTGTACACGGGACCTTGGTTTTTCGTCCCATCCGAAGGACTAGACAGCTGTGCTTGTCAGGCCCTGTGTTCTGCCTCACTGACAAGGGGAACCACGCCGGGAAATCGAGATGAACTTTTTCCGTGCAGAACTTTCAATTCAGGCCAAACGTTTATTGCATACGATTAAGCTGGTCAGTTGGAGCTTATTTTCAAAAGTTTTGTAATAATCGGTTGGTAATTATTAAAGTACCGTGCACATTAAACTGTTAAAACAGAAAATTTCGCCCGGTTGAAATGTTTCTTGCTATGAGTCAGCAATTTTCCGAATTCAGGGAGGCTGGATGGCTGAATGGTTAGCATGTGCTCGCTGTATCGTAACGTTTGTCATTGAGTCAACGGGCGTCGTTTCGATCTCCAGGTTGCACGTGACATGGTGTATGATGTCCAATCTTGTGGGTTTTCTCCGTGTTCTTCGGTTTCCTCCAAACGGCTAAAGACCAGTAAGCGCAAGGGGAGTTTTTAAATAAAATTAAAAAACATATGTTAGTCCCGAAATGACCTAGTTTGTGTCGAATGGACATTAGGCCGCATTTCTCTCTTTCTCTTTTATTTTTAAAGTTTTGTAATAATCGGTTGGTAATCAAAGGTACTGTAAAAGTGATAAAACAGGAAATGTCGTCCGGTTGTAATGTTTCTCAATTTAAAGTCAGCAATTTGCCGATTTTAAGGGGCAAACGTTTATTACGAACGATTAAGCTGGTCAGGGGGAGCTTATTTTTAAAAGTTTTGTAATATTCGGTTGATAACTAAAGGTACCGTGCAAATTAAACTGTTAAAATAGAAAATTTGGCCCGGTTGAAATATTTCTGGCTGTAGGTCAGCAATTTGCCGATTTTAGGGAGGTTGCGTGGCTGAATGGTTAGCACGTGCGCTCTGTATCATAACGTGTGTCACTGAGTCAACTGGCGTTGTTTCGATTTCTTGGTTGTACGTGACAAGGAGTATGGTCGCATGTCCAACCTCGTAGGTCGTAACGCCGCTGCCCGGGTAAAATTTCCCTCATTGCACACTTTATGGCGTATGCCCGTCTTCAGTAGCCCATTTTAGGAGCAACACAGTAGGACGTTAAACCCCATTCAATTTCATTTCATTTTCTCTATCGAAAAAAAGAGATTGAAAATCCAAAAAGTCGTATTTTTACAATTTGGAGCATGTTTAGAGGTCTTTCCCGTAAAGTCAACATACTATTTTTTGGGAACTTCTTCTACAAAGAGTCTTATTGGTAGTCTTTTATATGAAACCATCGATCAACAGTCCAACATATCGGGAGTAGAAGAACAAAAGGATCGAACATTGAAAACGGCACCCTTTCATTGTTAAGCGAAACATGCAGTGTGGGTGACTACAATCTACGCATTTAGTCATCGTATAGAGTTTATTCAACAGTATCGAGTTCCAACTGCTTAGGGATATTTTACGTGCACTCCAATGTGTACACGGGACCTTGGTTTTTAGTCCCATCCGAAGGACTAGACACCTGTGCTTGTCAGGCCCTGCGTTCTGCCTCACTGACAAGGGGAACCACGCCGGGAAATCGAGATGAACTTTTTCCGTGCAGAACTTTCAATTCAGGCCAAACGTTTATTGCATACGATTAAGCTGGTCAGTTGGAGCTTATTTTCAAAAGTTTTGTAATAATCGGTTGGTAATTATTAAACTACCGTGCACATTAAACTGTTAAAACAGAAAATTTCGCCCGGTTGAAATGTTTCTTGCTATAAGTCAGCAATTTTCCGAATTCAGGGAGGCTGGATGGCTGAATGGTTAGCTTGTGCTCGCTGTATCGTAACGTTTGTCATTGAGTCAACGGGCGTCGTTTCGATCTCCAGGTTGCACGTGACATGGTGTATGATGTCCAATCTCGTGGGTTTTCTCCGTGTTCTTCGGTTTCCTCCCAACGGCTAAAGACCAGTAAGCGCAAGGGGAGTTTTTAAATAAAATTTAAAAAAACATATGTTAGTCCCGAAATGACCTAGTTTGAGTCGAATGTACATTAGGCCGCATTTCTCTCTTTCTCTTTTATTTTTAAAGTTTTGTAATAATCGGTTGGTAATAAAAGGTACTGTAAAAGTGATAAAACAGAAAATTTCGTCCGGTTGTAATGTTTCTCAATTTAAAGTCAGCAATTTGCCGATTTTAAGGGGCAAACGTTTATTGCGAACGATTAAGCTGGTCAGGGGGAGCTTATTTTTAAAAGTTTTGTAATATTCGGTTGATAACTAAAGGTACCGTGCAAATTAAACTGTTAAAATAGAAAATTTGGCCCGGTTGAAATATTTCTCGCTGTAGGTCAGCAATTTGCCGATTTTAGGGAGGTTGCTTGGCTGAATGGTTAGCACGTGCGCTCTGTATCATAACGTCTGTCACTGAGTCAACTGGCGTTGGTTCGATTTCTTGATTGTACGTGACAAGGAATATGGTCGCATGTCCAACCTCGTAGGTCGTAACGCCGCTGCCCGGGTAAAATTTCCCTCATTGCACACTTTATGGCGTATGCCCGTCTTCAGTAGCCCATTTTAGGAGCAGCACAGTAGGACGTTAAACCCCATTCAAGTTCATTTCATTTTCTCTATCGAAAAAAAGAGATTGAAAATCCAAAAAGTCGTATTTTTACAATTTGGAGCATGTTTAGAGGTCTTTCTCGTAAAGTCAACATACTATTTTTTGGGAGCTTCTTCTACAAAGAGTCTTATTGGTAGTCTTTTATATGAAACCATCGATCAACAGTCCAACATATCAGGAGTAGAAGAACAAAAGGATCGAACATTGAAAACGGCACCCTTTCATTGTTAAGCGAAACATGCAGTGTGGGTGACTACAATCTACGCATTTAGTCATCGTATAGAGTTTATTCAACAGTATCGAATTCCAACTGCTTAGGGATATTTTACGCGCATTCCAATGTGTACACGGGACCTTGGTTTTTGTCCCATCCGAAGGACTAGACAGTTGTGCTTGTCAGGCCCTGCGTTCTGCCTCACTGACAAGGGGAACCACGCCGGGAAATTGAGATGAACTTTTTCCGTGCAGAACTTTCAATTCAGGCCAAACGTTTATTGCATACGATTAAGCTGGTCAGTTGGAGCTTATTTTCAAAAGTTTTGTAATAATCGGTTGGTAATTATCAAAGTACCGTACACATTAAACTGTTAAAACAGAAAATTTCGCCCGGTTGAAATGTTTCTTGCTATAAGTCAGCAATTTTCCGAATTCAGGGAGGCTGGATGGCTGAATGGTTAGCATGTGCTCGCTGTATCGTAACGTTTGTCATTGAGTCAACGGGCGTCGTTTCGATCTCCAGGTTGCACGTGACATGGTGTATGATGTCCAATCTCGTGGGTTTTCTCCGTGTTCTTCGGTTTCCTCCCAACGGCTAAAGACCAGTAAGCGCAATGGGAGTTTTTAAATAAAATTAAAAAACATATGTTAGTCCCGAAATGACCTAGTTTGTGTCGAATGGACATTAGGCCGCATTTCTCTCTTTCTCTTTTATTTTTAAAGTTTTGTAATAATCGGTTGGTAATCAAAGGTACTGTAAAAGTGATAAAACAGAAAATTTCGTCCGGTTGTAATGTTTCTCAATTTAAAGTCAGCAGTTTGCCGATTTTAAGGGGCAAACGTTTATTGCGAACGATTAAGCTGGTCAGGGGGAGCTTATTTTTAAAAGTTTTGTAATATCCGGTTGATAACTAAAGGTACCGTGCAAATTAAACTGTTAAAATAGAAAATTTGGCCCGGTTGAAATATTTCTCGCTGTAGGTCAGCAATTTGCCAATTTAGGGAGGTTGCGTGGCTGAATGGTTAGCACGTGCGCTCTGTATCATAACGTATGTCACTGAGTCAACTGGTGTTGTTTCGATTTCTTGGTTGTACGTGACAAGGAGTATGGTCGCATGTCCAACCTCGTAGGTCGTAACGCCGCTGCCCGGGTAAAATGTCCCTCATTGCACACTTTATGGCATATGCCCGTCTTCAGTAGCCCATTTTAGGAGCAGCACAGTAGGACGTTAAACCCCATTCAATTTCATTTCATTTTCTCTATGTTGCTTATTTATTATAGTGGATAAATATTTTTCTGGTTCTAGCAATTATTTAATTTCTGCATAGAAATCTTGCTTTGGCCAGTTTTTTTTTATTGCAGAGTGCCATTCTTGTATATTGCAGTCTATGACCCTTTGTTTAAAACATGCTTTAGAAGTCGTCACGATTTCCTACTTATAACCAAACATATTGGAAATATTAGTCTGGCATTATTAAATCCTAATTTTATTAGTCTTATTTAAAATTAAACTTTCATTTAACTATGAACAACTCTTAACGTGTCTCTTTAAAACTATTAAATACTCTAAAACAGTAGCTCAACCTTTTGACCTAAACTCATTAATTTACCATTTTGTTGTGAGCGACTTCTTATTCTTCCTATATGACATATTGCACGTGTCTGATTTCAAAGGGGGGTTGGGTGGCTGAATGGTTAGCACGCGCGCCTGTCATTGAGTTAACTAGCGTGTTTTCGAATGCTCGGTTGTACGTGACAAGGAGTAAGGTCGCCTGTCCAACCTGCCATTTTTAATTTTTTCCCCCGCCATTTTCATTTCATTTTCTCATCCGTCTCATTACAGTAATACAACTTTCAGTTATTTTCCTTTAGTTTTCAGATTATTGTTATGCCTGGGTGCAATGATTCATACTATATTTAGACTTGTAACTTCGCGAGTTTCTTCTTATCCTTTTATTTAGGATACTTGATACAATCAATGACACGTGACGATAAATATGAAAGCTTTCATATCTGCATGGGACAGTAGCAGATCTAGTTATTCTTATTTTTTTTTTTTGTGTTTTATTTACAAATCGGATTTCTCAGAATCTACTCATAGGATCTTTCTGAAACTTTTACCTACCCCCCCAAAAATGGGTGGTGGCTGTTGGATAAATATATTTTCAAAACGTTTTTCGCATTCGAAATCACCGAATTTTACGAACAAATGCATTTGACCTACTTTGCTGTAACTTTGTGACTATTTCACCTATTTTACTAAAAAAAAATTCTTTGAATACCTTGACTCCTTTACTTCAAATCTGCAATTTCGGATTTTCGAATTTCGAAAATTCGTCGCTGTGATTTCGAACCGGAAGTTTACACCAACTCGACAACCTCTTTAGTAGTTGTACGATTTTCATGAAATTTAATATGTAAGTAGACCTTAATGACGCGACTTGAAAAATGACTTTAGAAATTTTCTAACTTATCTCCCCTTGGTGAAATCAAGGATCAAAGTTTTCCAAAAAATCGTCGAAATATAGGTCAGAATGACCTAGTTTTTTTTTTCTATACTAGACAAGGAATTACTAATTCGTACACAAAATATGGAGTTTGTCGATCGAACCGGAAGTGCCACCATCTTTAAACGTGAAAAATCAATAAGGCTTTTTTGCTATTTTACTTACAGACTCGGGAGTTATATTTTCTGAATCCTTGTAGGCAGGCCTAAAAAATGTCGCAATAGAATTCTGATTTAGGTCAACCGGGAGTCACCATGTTGAATTGAAAATGAAAAATAGAAGCAATTTGAAGGGCCGAGAGTTTGGAGCACAATAACTCTCATTCTAATTAAGCTAGAATGTTCAAACTTGTTGTAGACGTTCACTAGGTCAATGTTATGATTGAGTTCAAAGATGAGCATTTTCTGCTTAGGGTAAGCAGAGATAAGCATGCTGATTTGTTGATTCTTTAGGGCACGATAACTTCGGTTATAATGAAGGGAGGGCGGTGAAACTTTTGTTAATAGAGAGTCTAACAGCTAGCCTGTTGTGTGAAATCATTGTATCATTTTTTTTAAATATCAGGGATAGCCGAAAAAAAGAGATTGAAAATCCAAAAAGTCGTATTTTTACAATTTGGAGCATGTTTAGAGGTCTTTCTCGTAAAGTCAACATACTATTTTTTGGGAACTTCTTCTACAAAGAGTCTTATTGGTAGTCTTTTATATGAAACCATCGATCAACAGTCCAACATATCAGGAGTAGAAGAACAAAAGGGTCGAACATTGAAAACGGCACCCTTTCATTGTTAAGCGAAACATGCAGTGTGGGTGACTACAATCTACGCATTTAGTCATCGTATAGAGTTTATTCAACAGTATCGAATTCCAACTGCTTAGGGATATTTTACGTGCACTCCAATGTGTACACGGGACCTTGGTTTTTCGTCCCATCCGAAGGACTAGACAGCTGTGCTTGTCAGGCCCTGCGTTCTGCCTCACTGGCAAGGGGAACCACGCCGGGAAATCGAGATGAACTTTTTCCGTGCAGAACTTTCAATTCAGGCCAAACGTTTATTGCATACGATTAAGCTGGTCAGTTGGAGCTTATTTTCAAAAGTATTGTAATAATCGGTTGGTAATTATTAAAGTACCGTGCACATTAAACTGTTAAAACAGAAATTTTCGCCCGGTTGAAATGTTTCTTGCTATAAGTCAGCAATTAGGGTAAGCAAAGATAAGCATGCTGATTTTTTGATTCTTTAGGGCACGATAACTTCGGTTATAATGAAGGGAGGGCGGTGAAACTTTTGTTAATAGAGAGTCTAATAGCTAGCCTGTTGTGTGAAATCATTGTATCATTTTTTTTAAATATCAGGGATAGCCGAAAAAAAGAGATTGAAAATCCAAAAAGTCGTATTTTTACAATTTGGAGCATGTTTAGAGGTCTTTCTCGTAAAGTCAACATACTATTTTTTGGGAGCTTCTTCTACAAAGAGTCTTATTGGTAGTCTTTTATATGAAACCATCGATCAACAGTCCAACATATCGGGAGTAGAAGAACAAAAGGATCGAACATTGAAAACGGCACCCTTTCATTGTTAAGCGCAACATGCACTGTGGGTGACTACAATCTACGCATTTAGTCATCGTATAGAGTTTATTCAACAGTATCGAGTTCCAACTGCTTAGGGATATTTTACGTGCACTCCAATGTGTACACGGGACCTTGGTTTTTCGTCCCATCCGAAGGACTAGACACCTGTGCTTGTCAGGCCCTGCGTTCTGCCTCACTGACAAGGGGAACCACGCCGGGAAATCGAGATGAACTTTTTCCGTGCAGAACTTTCAATTCAGGCCAAACGTTTATTGCATACGATTAAGCTGGTCAGTTGGAGCTTATTTTCAAAAGTTTTGTAATAATCGGTTGGTAATTATTAAACTACCGTGCACATTAAACTGTTAAAACAGAAAATTTCGCCCGGTTGAAATGTTTCTTGCTATAAGTCAGCAATTTTCCGAATTCAGGGAGGCTGGATGGCTGAATGGTTAGCATGTGCTCGCTGTATCGTAACGTTTGTCATTGAGTCAACGGGCGTCGTTTCGATCTCCAGGTTGCACGTGACATGGTGTATGATGTCCAATCTCGTGGGTTTCCTCCGTGTTCTTCGGTTTCCTCCCAACGGCTAAAGACCAGTAAGCGCAAGGGGAGTTTTTAAATAAAATTAAAAAAACATATGTTAGTCCCGAAATGACCTAGTTTGAGTCGAATGTACATTAGGCCGCATTTCCCTCTTTCTCTTTTATTTTTAAAGTTTTGTAATAATCGGTTGGTAATCAAAGGTACTGTAAAAGTGATAAAACAGAAAATTTCGTCCGGTTGTAATGTTTCTCAATTTAAAGTCAGCAATTTGCCGATTTTAAGGGCAAACGTTTATTGCGAACGATTAAGCTGGTCAGAGGGAGCTTATTTTTTAAAAGTTTTGTAATATTCGGTTGATAACTAAAGGTACCGTGCAAATTAAACTGTTAAAATAGAAAACTTGGCCCGGTTGAAATATTTCTCGCTGTAGGTCAGCAATTTGCCGATTTTAGGGAGGTTGCGTGGCTGAATGGTTAGCACGTGCGCTCTGTATCATAACGTCTGTCACTGAGTCAACTGGCGTTGTTTCGATTTCTTGGTTGTACGTGACAAGGAGTATGGTCGCATGTCCAACCTCGTAGGTCGTAACGCCGCTGCCCGGGTAAAATTTCCCTCATTGCACACTTTATGGCGTATGCCCGTCTTCAGTAGCCCATTTTAGGAGCAGCACAGTAGGACGTTAAACCCCATTCAATTTCATTTCATTTTCTCTATCGAAAAAAAGAGATTGAAAATCCAAAAAGTCGTATTTTTACAATTTGGAGCATGTTTAGAGGTCTTTCTCGTAAAGTCAACATACTATTTTTTGGGAACTTCTTCTACAAAGAGTCTTATTGGTAGTCTTTTATATGAAACCATCGATCAACAGTCCAACATATCAGGAGTAGAAGAACAAAAGGATCGAACATTGAAAACGGCACCCTTTCATTGTTAAGCGAAACATGCAGTGTGGGTGACTACAATCTACGCATTTAGTCATCGTATAGAGTTTATTCAACAGTATCGAATTCCAACTGCTTAGGGATATTTTACGTGCACTCCAATGTGTACACGGGACCTTGGTTTTTCGTCCCATCCGAAGGTCTAGACAGCTGTGCTTGTCAGGCCCTGCGTTCTGCCTCACTGACAAGGGGAACCACGCCGGGAAATCGAGATGAACTTTTTCCGTGCAGAACTTTCAATTCAGGCCAAACGTTTATTGCATACGATTAAGCTGGTCAGTTGGAGCTTATTTTCAAAAGTTTTGTAATAATCGGTTGGTAATTATTAAAGTACCGTGCACATTAAACTGTTAAAACAGAAATTTTCGCCCGGTTGAAATGTTTCTTGCTATAAGTCAGCAATTTTCCGAATTCAGGGAGGCTGGATGGCTGAATGGTTAGCATGTGCTCGCTGTATCGTAACGTTTGTCATTGAGTCAACGGGCGTCGTTTCGATCTCCAGGTTGCACGTGACATGGTGTATGATGTCCAATCTCGTGGGTTTTCTCCGTGTTCTTCGGTTTCCTCCCAACGGCTAAAGACCAGTAAGCGCAAGGGGAGTTTTTAAATAAATTTAAAAAACATATGTTAGTCCCGAAATGACCTAGTTTGTGTCGAATGGACATTAGGCCGCATTTCTCTCTTTCTCTTTTATTTTTAAAGTTTTGTAATAATCGGTTGGTAATCAAAGGTACTGTAAAGTGATAAAACCGAAAATTTCGTCCGGTTGTAATGTTTCTCAATTTAAAGACAGCAATTTGCCGATTTTAAGGGGCAAACGTTTATTGCGAACGATTAAGCTGGTCAGGGGGAGCTTATTTTTAAAAGTTTTGTAATATTCGGTTGATAACTAAAGGTACCGTGCAAATTAAACTGTTAAAATAGAAAATTTGGCCCGGTTGAAATATTTCTCGCTGTAGGTCAGCAATTTGCCGATTTTAGGGAGGTTGCTTGGCTGAATGGTTAGCACGTGCGCTCTGTATCATAACGTCTGTCACTGAGTCAACTGGCGTTGGTTCGATTTCTTGATTGTACGTGACAAGGAATATGGTCGCATGTCCAACCTCGTAGGTCGTAACGCCGCTGCCCGGGTAAAATTTCCCTCATTGCACACTTTATGGCGTATGCCCGTCTTCTGTAGCCCATTTTAGGAGCAGCACAGTAGGACGTTAAACCCCATTCAAGTTCATTTCATTTTCTCTATCGAAAAAAAGAGATTGAAAATCCAAAAAGTCGTATTTTTACAATTTGGAGCATGTTTAGAGGTCTTTCTCGTAAAGTCAACATACTATTTTTTGGGAGCTTCTTCTACAAAGAGTCTTATTGGTAGTCTTTTATATGAAACCATCGATCAACAGTCCAACATATCAGGAGTAGAAGAACAAAAGGATCGAACATTGAAAACGGCACCCTTTCATTGTTAAGCGAAACATGCAGTGTGGGTGACTACAATCTACGCATTTAGTCATCGTATAGAGTTTATTCAACAGTATCGAATTCCAACTGCTTAGGGATATTTTACGCGCATTCCAATGTGTACACGGGACCTTGGTTTTTGTCCCATCCGAAGGACTAGACAGCTGTGCTTGTCAGGCCCTGCGTTCTGCCTCACTGACAAGGGGAACCACGCCGGGAAATCGAGATGAACTTTTTCCGTGCAGAACTTTCAATTCAGGCCAAACGTTTATTGCATACGATTAAGCTGGTCAGTTGGAGCTTATTTTCAAAAGTTTTGTAATAATCGGTTGGTAATTATTAAAGTACCGTACACATTAAACTGTTAAAACAGAAAATTTCGCCCGGTTGAAATGTTTCTTGCTATAAGTCAGCAATTTTCAGAATTCAGGGAGGCTGGATGGCTGAATGGTTAGCATGTGCTCGCTGTATCGTAACGTTTGTCATTGAGTCAACGGGCGTCGTTTCGATCTCCAGGTTGCACGTGACATGGTGTATGATGTCCATTCTCGTGGGTTTTCTCCGTGTTCTTCGGTTTCCTCCCAACGGCTAAAGACCAGTCAGCGCAATGGGAGTTTTTAAATAAAATTAAAAAACATATGTTAGTCCCGAAATGACCTAGTTTGTGTCGAATGGACATTAGGCCGCATTTCTCTCTTTCTCTTTTATTTTTAAAGTTTTGTAATAATCGGTTGGTAATCAAAGGTACTGTAAAAGTGATAAAACAGAAAATTTCGTCCGGTTGTAACGTTTCTCAATTTAAAGTCAGCAGTTTGCCGATTTTAAGGGGCAAACGTTTATTGCGAACGATTAAGCTGGTCAGGGGGAGCTTATTTTTAAAAGTTTTGTAATATCCGGTTGATAACTAAAGGTACCGTGCAAATTAAACTGTTAAAATAGAAAATTTGGCCCGGTTGAAATATTTCTCGCTGTAGGTCAGCAATTTAGGGAGGTTGCGTGGCTGAATGGTTAGCACGTGCGCTCTGTATCATAACGTATGTCACTGAGTCAACTGGTGTTGTTTCGATTTCTTGGTTGTACGTGACAAGGAGTATGGTCGCATGTCCAACCTCGTAGGTCGTAACGCCGCTGCCCGGGTAAAATTTCCCTCATTGCACACTTTATGGCATATGCCCATCTTCAGTAGCCCATTTTAGGAGCAGCACAGTAGGACGTTAAACCCCATTCAATTTCATTTCATTTTCTCTATGTTGCTTATTTATTATAGTGGATAAATATTTTTCTGGTTCTAGCAATTATTTAATTTCTGCATAGAAATCTTGCTTTGGCCAGTTTTTTTTTATTGCAGAGTGCCATTCTTGTATATTGCAGTCTATGACCCTTTGTTTAAAACATGCTTAAGAAGTCGTCACGATTTCCTACTTATAACCAAACATATTGGAAATATTAGTCTGGCATTATTAAATCCTAATTTTATTAGTCTTATTTAAAATTAAACTTTCATTTAACTATGAACAACTCTTAACGTGTCTCTTTAAAACTATTAAATACTCTAAAACAGTAGCTCAACCTTTTGACCTAAACTCATTAATTTACCATTTTGTTGTGAGCGACTTCTTATTCTTCCTATATGACATATTGCACGTGTCTGATTTCAACGGGGGGTTGGGTGGCTGAATGGTTAGCACGCGCGCCTGTCATTGAGTTAACTAGTGTGTTTTCGAATGCTCGGTTGTACGTGACAAGGAGTAAGGTCGCCTGTCCAACCTGCCATTTTTAATTTTTTCCCCCGCCATTTTCATTTCATTTTCTCATCCGTCTCATTACAGTAATACAACTTTCAGTTATTTTCCTTTAGTTTTCAGATTATTGTTATGCCTGGGTGCAATGATTCATACTATATTTAGACTTGTAACTTCGCGAGTTTCTTCTTATCCTTTTATTTAGGATACTTGATACAATCAATGACACGTGACGATAAATATGAAAGCTTTCATATCTGCATGGGACAGTAGCAGATCTAGTTTTTTTTGTGTGTTTTATCCACAAATCGGATTTCTCAGAATCTACTCATAGGATCTTTCTGAAACTTTTACCTACCCCCCCCCCCCCCAAAATGGGTGGTGGCTGTTGGGTAAATATATTTTCAAAACGTTTTTCGCATCCGAAATCACCGAATTTTACGAAAAAATGCATTTGACCTACTTTGCTGTAACTTTGTGACTATTTCACCTATTTTACTAATTCTTTTTTCTTTGAATACCTTGACTCCTTTACTTCAAATCTGCGATTTCGGATTTTCGAATTTCGAAAATTCGTCGCTGTGATTTCGAACCGGAAGTTTACACCAACTCGACAACTTCTTTAGTAGTTGTACAATTTTCATGAAATTTAATATGTAAGTAGACCGTAATAATGCGACTTGAAAACTGACTTTAGAAATTTTCTAACTTATCTCCCCTTGGTGAAATTAAGGATCAAAGTTTTCAAAAAAATCGTCGAAATATAGGTCAGAATGACCTAGTTTTTTTTCCTTTACTAGACAAGGAATTACTGATTCGTACACAAAATGTGGAGTTTGTCGATCGAACCGGAAGTGCCACCATCTTTAAACGTGAAAAATCAATAAGGCTTTTTTGCTATTTTACTTACAGACTCGGGAGTTATATTTTCTGAATCCTTGTAGGAAGGCCTAAAAAATGTCGCAATAGAATTCTGATTTAGGTCAACCGGGAGTCACCATTTTGAATTGAAAATGAAAAATAGAAGCAATTTGAAGGGCCGAGACTTTGGAGCACAATAACTCTCATTCTAATTAAGCTAGAATGTTCAAACTTGTTGTAGACGTTCACTAGGGTAATGTTATGATTGAGTTTAAAGATGAGCATTTTCTGCTTAGGGTAAGCAGAGATAAGCATGCTGATTTGTTGATTCTTTGGGGCACGATAACTTCGGTTATAATGAAGGGAGGGCGGTGAAACTTTTGTTAATAGAGAGTCTAATAGCTAGCCTGTTGTGTGAAATCATTGTATCATTTTTTTTAAATATCAGGGATAGCCGAAAAAAAAGAGATTGAAAATCCAAAAAGTCGTATTTTTACAATTTGGAGCATGTTTAGAGGTCTTTCTCGTAAAGTCAACATACTATTTTTTAAGAACTTCTTCTACAAAGAGTCTTATTGGTAGTCTTTTATATGAAACCATCGATCAACAGTCCAACATATCAGGACTAGAAGAACAAAAGGGTCGAACATTGAAAACGGCACATGCGAAACATGCAGTGTGGGTGACTACAATCTACGCACTTAGTCATCGTATAGAGTTTATTCAACAGTATCGAATTCCAACTGCTTAGGGATATTTTACGTGCACTCCAATGTGTACACGGGACCTTGGTTTTTCGTCCCATCCGAAGGACTAGACAGCTGTGCTTGTCAGGCCCTGCGTTCTGCCTCACTGACAAGGGGAACCACGCCGGGAAATCGAGATGAACTTTTTCCGTGCATAACTTTCAATTCAGGCCAAACGTTTATTGCATACGATTAAGCTGGTCAGTTGGAGCTTATTTTCAAAAGTTTTGTAATAATCGGTTGGTAATTATTAAAGTACCGTGCACATTAAACTGTTAAAACAGAAAATTTCGCCCGGTTGAAATGTTTCTTGCTATAAGTCAGCAATTTTCCGAATTCAGGGAGGCTGGATGGCTGAATGGTTAGCATGTGCTCGCTGTATCGTAACGTTTGTCATTGAGTCAACGGGCGTCGTTTCGATCTCCAGGTTGCACGTGACATGGTGTATGATGTCCAATCTCGTGGGTTTTCTACGTGTTCTTCGGTTTCCTCCTAATGGCTAAAGACCAGTAAGCGCAAGGGGAGTTTTTAAATAAAATTTAAAAACATATGTTAGTCCCGAAATGACCTAGTTTGTGTCGAATGGACATTAGGCCGCATTTCCCTCTTTCTCTTTTATTTTTAAAGTTTTGTAATAATCGGTTGGTAATCAAAGGTACTGTAAAAGTGATAAAACAGAAAATTTCGTCCGGTTGTAATGTTTCTCAATTTAAAGTCAGCAATTTGCCGATTTTAAGGGGCAAACGTTTATTGTGAACGATTAAGCTGGTCAGGGGGAGCTTATTTTTAAAAGTTTTGTAATATTCGGTTGATAACTAAAGGTACCGTGCAAATTAAACTGTTAAAATAGAAAATTTGGCCCGGTTGAAATATTTCTCGCTGTAGGTAAGCAATTTGCCGATTTTAGGGAGGTTGCGTGGCTGAATGGTTAGCACGTGCGCTCTGTATCATAACGTCTGTCACTGAGTCAACTGGCGTTGTTTCGATTTCTTGGTTGTACGTGACATGGAGTATGGTCGCATGTCCAACCTCGTAGGTCGTAACGCCGCTGCCCTGGTAAAATTTCCCTCATTGCACACTTTATGGCGTATGCCCGTCTTCAGTAGCAAATTTTAGGAGCAGCACAGTAGAACGTTAAACCCCATTCAATTTCATTTTATTTTCTCTATCGAAAAAAAGAGATTGAAAATCCAAAAAGTCGTATTTTTACAATTTGGAGCATGTTTAGAGGTCTTTCTCGTAAAGTCAACATACTATTTTTTGGGAACTTCTTCTACAAAGAGTCTTATTGGTAGTCTTTTATATGAAACCATCGATCAACAGTCCAACATATCAGGAGTAGAAGAACAAAAGGATCGAACATTGAAAACGGCACCCTTTCATTGTTAAGCGAAACATGCAGTGTGGGTGACTACAATCTACGCATTTAGTCATCGTATAGAGTTTATTCATCAGTATCGAATTCCAACTGCTTAGGGATATTTTACGTGCACTCCAATGTGTACACGGGACCTTGGTTTTTCGTCCCATCCGAAGGACTAGACAGCTGTGCTTGTCAGGCCCTGCGTTCTGCCTCACTGACAAGGGGAACCACGCCGGGAAATCGAGATGAACTTTTTCCGTGCAGAACTTTCAATTCAGGCCAAACGTTTATTGCATACGTTTAAGCTGGTCAGTTGGAGCTTATTTTCAAAAGTTTTGTAATAATCGGTTGGTAATTATTAAAGTACCGTGCACATTAAACTGTTAAAACAGAAAATTTCGCCCGGTTGAAATGTTTCTTGCTATAAGTCAGCAATTTTCCGAATTCAGGGAGGCTGGATGGCTGAATGGTTAGCATGTGCTCGCTGTATCGTAACGTTTGTCATTGAGTCAACGGGCGTCGTTTCGATCTCCAGGTTGCACGTGACATGGTGTATGATGTTCAATCTCGTGGGTTTTCTCCGTGTTCTTCGGTTTCCTCGAAACGGCTAAAGACCAGTAAGCGCAAGGGGAGTTTTTAAATAAAATTAAAAAACACATGTTAGTCCCGAAATTACCTAGTTTGTGTCGAATGGACATTAGGCCGCATTTCTCTCTTTCTCTTTTATTTTTAAAGTTTTGTAATAATCGGTTGGTAATCAAAGGTACTGTAAAAGTGATAAAACAGAAAATTTCGTCCGGTTGTGATGTTTCTCAATTTAAAGTCAGCAATTTGCCGATTTTAAGGGGCAAACGTTTATTGCGAACGATTAAGCTGGTCAGGGGGAGCTTATTTTTAAAAGTTTTGTAATATTCGGTTGATAACTAAAGGTACCGTGCAAATTAAACTGTTAAAATAGAAAATTTGGCCCGGTTGAAATATTTCTCGCTGTAGGTCAGCAATTTGCCGATTTTAGGGAGGTTGCGTGGCTGAATGGTTAGCACGTGCGCTCTGTATCATAACGTCTGTCACTGAGTCAACTGGCGTTGTTTCGATTTCTTGGTTGTACGTGACAAGGAGTATGGTCGCATGTCCAACCTCGTAGGTCGTAACGCCGCTGCCCGGGTAAAATTTCCCTCATTGCACACTTTATGGCGTATGCCCGTCTTCAGTAGCCCATTTTAGGAGCAGCACAGTAGGACGTTAAACCCCATTCAATTTCATTTCATTTTCTCTATGTTGCTTATTTATTATAGTGGATAAGTATTTTTCTGGTTCTAGCAATTATTTAATTTCTGCATAGAAATCTTGCTTTGGCCAGTTTTTTTTTATTGCAGAGTGCCATTCTTGTATATTGCAGTCTATGACCCTTTGTTTAAAACATGCTTAAGAAGTCGTCACGATTTCCTACTTATAACCAAACATATAACTGGCATTATTAAATCCTAATTTTATTGGTCTTATTTAAAATTAAACTTTCATTTAACTATGAACAACTCTTAACGTGTCTCTTTAAAACTATTAAATACTCTAAAACAGTAGCTCAACCTTTTGACCTAAACTCATTAATTTACCATTTTGTTGTGAGCGACTTCTTATTCTTCCTATGTGACATATTGCACGTGTCTGATTTCAAAGGGGGGTTGGGTGGCTGAATGGTTAGCACGCGCGCCTGTCATTGAGGTAACTAGCGTGTTTTCGAATGCTCGGTTGTACGTGACAAGGAGTAAGGTCGCCTGTCCAACCTGCCATTTTTAATTTTTTTCCCCCGCCATTTTCATTTCATTTTCTCATTACAGTAATACAAGTTTCAGTTATTTCCCTTTAGTTTTCAGATTATTGTTATGCCTGGGTGCAATGATTCATACTATATTTAGACTTATAACTTCGCGAGTTTCTTCTTATCCTTTTATTTAGGATACTTGATACAATCAATGACACGTGACGATAAATATGAAAGCTTTCATATCTGCATGGGACAGTAGCAGATCTAGTTATTCTTATTAAGCTTTCATATGTATTAAGCTTTCATATGTATTTACATATGAAAGCTTATTGTTTTTGTTAAGATTATTATTAAGCTTTCATATGTATTTACATATGAAAGCTTATTGTTTCTGTTAAGATTATTATTAAGCTTTCATATGTATTTACATATGAAAGCTTATTGTTTTTGTTAAGATTATTATTCTACTTATTATTATTTTTTTTTTGTGTGTTTTATCCACAAATCGGATTTCTCAGAATCTACTCATAGGATCTTTCTGAAACTTTTACCTACCCACCCAAAAATGGGTGGTGGCTGTTGGGTAAATATATTTTCAAAACGTTTTTCGCATCCGAAATCACCGAATTTTACGAAAAAATGCATTTGACCTACTTTGCTCTAACTTTGTGACTATTTCACCTATTTTACTAATTCTTTTTCAAATCTGCAATTTCGGATTTTCGAATTTCGAAAATTCGTCGCTGTGATTTCGAACCGGAAGTTTACACCAACTCGACAACTTCTTTAGTAGTTGTACGATTTTCATGAAATTTAATATGTAAGTAGACCTTAATAATGCGACTTGAAAAATGACTTTAGAAATTTTCTAACTTATCTCCCCTTGGTGAAATTAAGGATCAAAGTTTTCAAAAAAATCGTCGAAATATAGGTCAGAATGACCTAGTTTTTTTTCCTTTACTAGACAAGGAATTACTGATTCGTACACAAAAAATGGAGTTTGTCGATCGAACCGGAAGTGCCACCATCTTTAAACGTGAAAAATCAATAAGGCTTTTTTGCTATTTTACTTACAGACTCGGGAGTTATATTTTCTGAATCCTTGTAGGAAGGCCTAAAAAATGTCGCAATAGAATTCTGATTTAGGTCAACCGGGAGTCACCATGTTGAATTGAAAATGAAAAATAGAAGCAATTTGAAGGGCCGAGACTTTGGAGCACAATAACTCTCATTCTAATTAAGCTAGAATGTTCAAACTTGTTTTAGACGTTCACTAGGTCAATGTTATGATTGAGTTCAAAGATGAGCATTTTCTGCTTAGGGTAAGCAGAGATAAGCATGCTGATTTGTTGATTCTTTAGGGCACGATAACTTCGGTTATAATGAAGGGAGGGCGGTGAAACTTTTGTTAATAGAGAGTCTAATAGCTAGCCTGTTGTGTGAAATCATTGTATCATTTTTTTTAAATATCAGGGATAGCCGAAAAAAGAGATTGAAAATCCAAAAAGTCGTATTTTTACAATTTGGAGCATGTTTAGAGGTCTTTCTCGTAAAGTCAACATACTATTTTTTGGGAACTTCTTCTACAAAGAGTCTTATTGGTAGTCTTTTATATGAAACCATCGATCAACAGTCCAACATATCAGGAGTAGAAGAACAAAAGGATCGAACATTGAAAACGGCACGCTTTCATTGTTAAGCGAAACATGCAGTGTGGGTGACTACAATCTACGCATTTAGTCATCGTATAGAGTTTATTCAACAGTATCGAATTCCAACTGCTTAGGGATATTTTACGTGCACTCCAATGTGTACACGGGACCTTGGTTTTTCGTCCCATCCGAAGGACTAGACAGCTGTGCTTGTCAGGCCCTGCGTTCTGCCTCAATGACAAGGGGAACCACGCCGGGAAATCGAGATGAACTTTTTCCGTGCAGAACTTTCAATTCAGGCCAAACGTTTATTGCATACGATTAAGCTGGTCAGTTGGAGCTTATTTTCAAAAGTTTTGTAATAATCGGTTGGTAATTATTAAACTACCGTGCACATTAAACTGTTAAAACAGAAAATTTCGCCCAGTTGAAATGTTTCTTGCTATAAGTCAGCAATTTTCCGAATTCAGGGAGGCTGGATGGCTGAATGGTTAGCATGTGCTCGCTGTATCGTAACGTTTGTCATTGAGTCAACGGGCGTCGTTTCGATCTCCAGGTTGCACGTGACATGGTGTATGATGTCCAATCTCGTGGGTTTTTTCCGTGTTCTTCGGTTTCCTCCCAACGGCTAAAGACCAGTAAGCGCAAGGGGAGTTTTTAAATAAAATTAAAAAACATATGTTAGTCCCGAAATGACCTAGTTTGTGTCGAATGGACATTAGGCCGCATTTCTCTCTTTCTCTTTTATTTTTAAAGTTTTGTAATAATCGGTTGGTAATCAAAGGTACTGTAAAAGTGATAAAACAGAAAATTTCGTCCGGTTGTAATGTTTCTCAATTTAAAGTCAGCAATTTGCCGATTTTAAAGCCCCAATACCACTCTTGTTGTAACTGAATAATATGTTCCAATCTTTATTCTTGTCAACAATTTGTACTATTTTACCATATTTCAATTAAAAAATGATACAAATTTCATCTTAACACACCTAATTTTAAAAATTGGAAAAATTCAACTACATGTTGTAACATGGTTTGAAAAGTCTTACGTAAGCACTTTCAAATGCAACTTGGATTTAAACATATTTTCGAACCCTCTGGACAAGTAAGAATGGTTGTAATAGATAATTTACACAACAGGTAATTTACACAAAATTCTTGTAGTTAGAATAAGGCTAATTTTTTTTTCTGGATCTGTCAAGCCAGTAAGAGTGTTATTGTCCCTTTAAGGGGCAAACGTTTATTGCGAACGATTAAGCTGGTCAGGGGGAGCTTATTTTTAAAAGTTTTGTAATTTTCGGTTGATAACTAAAGGAACCGAGCAAATTAAACTGTTAAAATAGAAAATTTGGCCCGGTTGAAATATTTCTCGCTGTAGGTCAGCAATTTGCCGATTTTAGGGAGGTTGCGTGGCTGAATGGTTAGCACGTGCGCTCTGTATCATAACGTCTGTCACTGAGTCAACTGGCGTTGTTTCGATTTCTTGGTTGTACGTGACAAGGAGTATGGTCGCATGTCCAACCTCGTAGGTCGTAACGCCGCTGCCCGGGTAAAATTTCCCTCATTGCACACTTTATGGCGTATGCCCGTCTTCAGTAGCCTATTTTAGGAGCAGCACAGTAGGACGTTAAACCCCATTCAATTTCATTTCATTTTCTCTATCGAAAAAAAGAGATTGAAAATCCAAAAAGTCGTATTTTTACAATTTGGAGCATGTTTAGAGGTCTTTCTCGTAAAGTCAACATACTATTTTTTTGGGAACTTCTTCTACAAAGAGTCTTATTGGTAGTCTTTTATATGAAACCATCGATCAACACTCAACAGTCCAACATATCAGGAGTAGAAGAACAAATGGATCGAACATTGAAAACGGCACCCTTTCATTGTTAAGCGAAACATGCAGTGTGGGTGACTACAATCTACGCATTTAGTCATCGTATAGAGTTTATTCAACAGTATCGAATTCCAACTGCTTAGGGATATTTTACGTGCACTCCAATGTGTACACGGGACCTTGGTTTTTCGTCCCATCCGAAGGACTAGACAGCTGTGCGTGTCAGGCCCTGCGTTCTGCCTCACTGACAAGGGGAACCACGCCGGGAAATCGAGATGAACTTTTACCGTGCAGAACTTTCAATTCAGGCCAAACGTTTATTGCATACGATTAAGCTGGTCAGTTGGAGCTTATTTTCAAAAGTTTTGTAATAATCGGTTGGTAATTATTAAAGTACTGTGCACATTAAACTGTTAAAACAGAAAATTTCGCCCGGTTGAAATTTTTCTTGCTATAAGTCAGCAATTTTCCGAATTCAGGGAGGCTGGATGGCTGAATGGTTAGCATGTGCTCGCTCTATCGTAACGTTTGTCATTGAGTCAACGGGCATCGTTTCGATCTCCAGGTTGCACGTTACATGGTGTATGATGTCCAATCTCGTGGGTTTTCTCCGTGTTCTTCTGTTTCCTCCCAACGGCTAAAGACCAGTAAGCGCAAGGGGAGTTTTTAAATAAAATTAAAAAACATATGTTAGTCCCGAAATGACCTAGTTTGTGTCGAATGGACATTAGGCCGCATTTCTCTCTTTCTCTTTTTTTTTTAAAGTTTTGTAATAATCGGTTGGTAATCAAAGGTACTGTAAAAGTGATAAAACAGAAAACTTCGTCCGGTTGTAATGTTTCTCAAATTAAAGTCAGCAATTTGCCGATTTTAAGGGGCAAACGTTTATTGCGAACGATTAAGCTGGTCAGGGGGAGCTTATTTTTAAAAGTTTTGTAATATTCGGTTGATAACTAAAGGTACCGTGCAAATTAAACTGTTAAAATAGAAAATTTGGCCCGGTTGAAATATTTCTCGCTGTAGGTCAGCAATTTGCCGATTTTAGGGAGGTTGCGTGGCTGAATGGTTAGCACATGCGCTCTGTATCATAACGTCTGTCACTGAGTCAACTGGCGTTGTTTCGATTTCTTGGTTGTACGTGACAAGGAGTATGGTCGCATGTCCAACCTCGTAGGTCGTAACGCCGCTGCCCGGGTAAAATTTCCCTCATTGCACACTTTATGGCGTATGCCCGTCTTCAGTAGCCCATTTTAGAAGCAGCACAGTAGGACGTTAAACCCCATTCAATTTCATTTCATTTTCTCTATGTTGCTTATTTATTATAGTGGATAAATATTTTTCTGGTTCTAGCAATTATTTAATTTCTGCATAGAAATCTTGCTTTGGCCAGTTTTTTTTTATTGCAGAGTGCCATTCTTGTATATTGCAGTCTATGACCCTTTGTTTAAAACATGCTTAAGAAGTCGTCACGATTTCCTACGTATAACCAAACATATTGGAAATATTAGTCTGGCATTATTAAATCCTAATTTTATTGGTCTTATTTAAAATTAAACTTTCATTTAACTATGAACAACTCTTAACGTGTCTCTTTAAAACTATTAAATACTCTAAAACAGTAGCTCAACCTTTTGACCTAAACTCATTAATTTACCATTTTGTTGTGAGCGACTTCTTATTCTTCCTATATGACATATTGCACGTGTCTGATTTCAAAGGGGGGTTGGGTGGCTGAATGGTTAGCACGCGCGCCCGTCATTGAGTTAACTAGCGTGTTTTCGAATGCTCGATTGTACGTGACAAGTGGTAAGGTCGCCTGTCCAACCTGCCATTTTTAATTTTTTTTCCCCGCCATTTTCATTTCATTTTCTCATCCGTCTCATTACAGTAATACAAGTTTCAGTTATTTCTCTTTAGTTTTCAGATTATTGTTATGCCTGGGTGCAATGATTCATACTATATTTAGACTTGTAACTTCGCGAGTTTCTTCTTATCCTTTTATTTAGGATACTTGATACAATCAATGACACGTGACGATAAATATGAAAGCTTTCATATCTGCATGGGACAGTAGCAGATCTAGTTCTTATTATTTTTTTTTTGTGTTTTATTCACAAATCGGATTTCTCAGAATCTACTCATAGGATCTTTCTGAAACTTTTACCTACCCCCCCCCCCCCAAAAATTGGTGGTGGCTGTTGGATAAATATATTTTCAAAACGTTTTTCGCATTCGAAATCACCGAATTTTACGAACAAATGCATTTGACCTACTTTGCTGTAACTTTGTGACTATTTCACCTATTTTACTAATTCTTTTTTCTTTGAATACCTTGACTCCTTTACTTCAAATCTGCAATTTCGGATTTTCGAATTTCGAAAATTCGTCGCTGTGATTTTGAACCGGAAGTTTACACCAACTCGACAACCTCTTTAGTAGTTGTACGATTTTCATGAAATTTTATATGTAAGTAGACCTTAATGATGCGACTTGAAAAATGACTTTAGAAATTTTCTAACTTATCTCCCCTTGGTGAAATCAAGGATCAAAGTTTTCCAAAAAATCGTCGAAATATAGGTCAGAATGACCAAGTTTTTTTTTTCTATACTAGACAAGGAATTACTGATTCGTACACAAAATATGGAGTTTGTCGATCGAACCGGAAGTGCCACCATCTTTAAACGTGAAAAATCAATAAGGCTTTTTTGCTATTTTACTTACAGACTCGGGAGTTATATTTTCTGAATCCTTGTAGGCAGGCCTAAAAATGTCGCAATAGAATTCTGATTTAGGTCAACCGGGAGTCACCATTTTGAATTGAAAATGAAAAATAGAAGCAATTTGAAGGGCCGAAACTTTGGAGCTCAATAACTCTCATTCTAATTAAGCTAGAATGTTCAAACTTGTTGTAGACGTTCACTAGGTCAATGTTATGATTGAGTTCAAAGATGAGTATTTTCTGCTTAGGGTAAGCAGAGATAAGCATGCTGATTTGTTGATTCTTTAGGGCACGATAACTTCGGTTATAATGAAGGGAGGGCGGTGAAACTTTTGTTAATAGAGAGTCTAATAGCTAGCCTGTTGTGTGAAATCATTGTATCATTTTTTTTAAATATCAGGGATAGCCGAAAAAAAGAGATTGAAAATCCAAAAAGTCGTATTTTTACAATTTGGAGCATGTTTAGAGGTCTTTCTCGTAAAGTCAACATACTATTTTTGGGGAACTTCTTCTACAAAGAGTCTTATTGGTAGTCTTTTATATGAAACCATCGATCAACAGTCCAACATATCGGGAGTAGAAGAACAAAAGGATCGAACATTGAAAACGGCACCCTTTCATTGTTAAGCGAAACATGCATTGTGGGTGACTACAATCTACGCATTTAGTCATCGTATAGAGTTTATTCAACAGTATCGAGTTCCAACTGCTTAGGGATATTTTACGTGCACTCCAATGTGTACACGGGACCTTGGTTTTTCGTCCCATCCGAAGGACTAGACACCTGTGCTTGTCAGGCCCTGCGTTCTGCCTCACTGACAAGGGGAACCACGCCGGGAAATCGAGATGAACTTTTTCCGTGCAGAACTTTCAATTCAGGCCAAACGTTTATTGCATACGTTTAAGCTGGTCAGTTGGAGCTTATTTTCAAAAGTTTTGTATTAATCGGTTGGTAATTATTAAAGTGCCGTGCACATTAAACTGTTAAAACAGAAAATTTCGCCCGGTTGAATGTTTCTTGCTATAAGTCAGCAATTTTCCGAATTCAGGGAGGCTGGATGGCTGAATGGTTAGCATGTGCTCGCTGTATCGTAACGTTTGTCATTGAGTCAACGGGCGTCGTTTCGATCTCCAGGTTGCACGTGACATGGTGTATGATGTTCAATCTCGTGGGTTTTCTCCGTGTTCTTCGGTTTCCTCCCAACGGCTAAAGACCAGTAAGCGCAAGGGGAGTTTTTAAATAAAATTAAAAAACACATGTTAGTCCCGAAGTGACCTAGTTTGTGTCGAATGGACATTAGGCCGCATTTCTCTCTTTCTCTTTTATTTTTAAAGTTTTGTAATAATCGGTTGGTAATCAAAGGTACTGTAAAAGTGATAAAACAGAAAATTTCGTCCGGTTGTGATGTTTCTCAATTTAAAGTCAGCAATTTGCCGATTTTAAGGGGCAAACGTTTATTGCGAACGATTAAGCTGGTCAGGGGGAGCTTATTTTTAAAAGTTTTGTAATATTCGGTTGATAACTAAAGGTACCGTGCAAATTAAACTGTTAAAATAGAAAATTTGGCCCGGTTGAAATATTTCTCGCTGTAGGTCAGCAATTTGCCGATTTTAGGGAGGTTGCGTGGCTGAATGGTTAGCACGTGCGCTCTGTATCATAACGTCTGTCACTGAGTCAACTGGCGTTGTTTCGATTTCTTGGTTGTACGTGACAATGAGTATGGTCGCATGTCTAACCTCGTAGGTCGTAACGCCGCTGCCCGGGTAAAATTTCCCTCGTTGCACACTTTATGGCGTATGCCCGTCTTCAGTAGCCCATTTTAGGAGCAGCACAGTAGGACGTTAAACCCCATTCAATTTCATTTCATTTTCTCTATGTTGCCTATTTATTATAGTGGATAAGTATTTTTCTGGTTCTAGCAATTATTTAATTTCTGCATAGAAATCTTGCTTTGGCCAGGTTTTTTTTTATTGCAGAGTGCCATTCTTGTATATTGCAGTCTATGACCCTTTGTTTAAAACATGCTTAAGAAGTCGTCACGATTTCCTACTTATAACCAAACATATTGGAAATATTAGTCTGGCATTATTAAATCCTAATTTTATTGGTCTTATTTAAAATTAAACTTTCATTTAACTATGAACAACTCTTAACGTGTCTCTTTAAAACTATTAAATACTCTAAAACAGTAGCTCAACCTTTTGACCTAAACTCATTAATTTACCATTTTGTTGTGAGCGACTTCTTATTCTTCCTATGTGACATATTGCACGTGTCTGATTTCAAAGGGGGGGTGGGTGGCTGAATCGTTAGCAAGCGCGCCTGTCATTGAGTTAACTAGCGTGTTCTCGAATGCTCGGTTGTACGTGACAAGGAGTAAGGTCGCCTGTCCAACCTGCCATTTTTAATTTTTTTCCCCCGCCATTTTCATTTCATTTTCTCATTACAGTAATACAAGTTTCAGTTTTTTCCCCTTTAGTTTTCAGATTATTGTTATGCCTGGGTGCAATGATTCATACTATATTTAGACTTATAACTTCGCGAGTTTCTTCTTATCCTTTTATTTAGGATACTTGATACAATCAATGACACGTGACGATAAATATGAAAGCTTTCATATCTGCATGGGACAGTAGCAGATCTAGTTATTCTTATTAAGCTTTCATATGTATTAAGCTTTCATATGTATTTACATATGAAAGCTTATTGTTTTTGTTAAGATTATTATTCTTCTTATTATTTTTTTTTTTTTGTGTGTTTTATCCACAAATCGGATTTCTCAGAATCTACTCATAGGATCTTTCTGAAACTTTTACCTACCCCCCAAAAAATGGGTGGTGGCTGTTGGGTAAATATATTTTCAAAACGTTTTTCGCATCCGAAATCACCGAATTTTACGAACAAATGCATTTGACCTACTTTGCTGTAACTTTGTGACTATTTCACCTATTTTACTAATTCTTTTTTCTTTGAATACCTTGACTCCTTTACTTCAAATCTGCAATTTCGGATTTTCGAATTTCGAAAATTCGTCGCTGTGATTTCGAACCGGAAGTTTACACCAACTCGACAACTTCTTTAGTAGTTGTACGATTTTCATGAAATTTAATATGTAAGTAGACCTTAATAATGCGACTTGAAAATTAAGGATCAAAGTTTTCAAAAAAATCGTCGAAATATAGGTCAGAATGACCTAGTTTTTTTTCCTTTACTAGACAAGGAATTACTGATTCGTACACAAAATATGGAGTTTGTCGATCGAACCGGAAGTGCCACCATCTTTAAACGTGAAAAATCAATAAGGCTTTTTTGCTATTTTACTTACAGACTCGGGAGTTATATTTTCTGAATCCTTGTAGGAAGGCCTAAAAAATGTCGCAATAGAATTCTGATTTAGGTCAACCGGGAGTCACAATTTTGAATTGAAAATGAAAAATAGAAGCAATTTGAAAGGCCGAGACTTTGGAGCACAATAACTCTCATTCTAATTAAGCTAGAATGTTCAAACTTCTTGTAGACGTTCACTAGGGCAATGTTATGATTGAGTTCAAAGATGAGCATTTTCTGCTTAGGGTAAGCAGAGATAAGCATGCTGATTTGTTGATTCTTTAGGGCACGATAACTTCGGTTATAATGAAGGGAGGGCGGTGAAACTTTTGTTAATAGAGAGTCTTATAGCTAGCCTGTTGTGTGAAATCATTGTATCATTTTTTTTAAATATCAGGGATAGCCGAAAAAAAGAGATTGAAAATCCAAAAAGTCGTATTTTTACAATTTGGAGCATGTTTAGAGGTCTTTCTCGTAAAGTCAACATACTATTTTTTGGGAACTTCTTCTACGGCGCCCTTTTATTGTTAAGCGAAACATGCAGTGTGGGTGACTACAATCTACGCATTTAGTCATCGTATAGAGTTTATTCAACAGTATCGAATTCCAACTGCTTAGGGATATTTTACGTTCACTCCAATGTGTACACGGGACCTTGGTTTTTCGTCCCATCCGAAGGACTAGACAGCTGTGCTTGTCAGGCCCTGCGTTCTGCCTCACTGACAAGGGGAACCACGCCGGGAAATCGAGATGAACTTTTTCCGTGCAGAACTTTCAATTCAGGCCAAACGTTTATTGCATACGTTTAAGCTGGTCAGTTGGAGCTTATTTTCAAAAGTTTTGTAATAATCGGTTGGTAATTATTAAAGTACCGTGCACATTAAACTGTTAAAACAGAAAATTTCGCCCGGTTGAAATGTTTCTTGCTATAAGTCAGCAATTTTCCGAATTCAGGGAGGCTGGATGGCTGAATGGTTAGCATGTGCTCGCTGTATCGTAACGTTTGTCATTGAGTCAACGGGCGTCGTTTCGATCTCCAGGTTGCACGTGACATGGTGTATGATGTTCAATCTCGTGGGTTTTCTCCGTGTTCTTCGGTTTCCTCCCAACGGCTAAAGACCAGTAAACGCAAGGGGAGTTTTTAAATATAATTAAAAAACACATGTTAGTCCCGAAGTGACCTAGTTTGTGTCGAATGGACATTAGGCCGCATTTCTCTCTTTCTCTTTTATTTTTAAAGTTTTGTAATAATCGGTTGGTAATCAAAGGTACTGTAAAAGTGATAAAACAGAAAATTTCGTCCGGTTGTGATGTTTCTCAATTTAAAGTCAGCAATTTGCCGATTTTAAGGGGCAAACGTTTATTGCGAACGATTAAGCTGGTCAGGGGGAGCTTATTTTTAAAAGTTTTGTAATATTCGGTTGATAACTAAAGGTACCGTGCAAATTAAACTGTTAAAATAGAAAATTTGGCCCGGTTGAAATATTTCTCGCTGTAGGTCAGCAATTTGCCGATTTTAGGGAGGTTGCGTGGCTGAATGGTTAGCACGTGCGCTCTGTATCATAACGTCTGTCACTGAGTCAAATGGCGTTGTTTCGATTTCTTGGTTGTACGTGACAATGAGTATGGTCGCATGTCTAACCTCGTAGGTCGTAACGCCGCTGCCCGGGTAAAATTTCCCTCATTGCACACTTTATGGCGTATGCCCGTCTTCAGTAGCCCATTTTAGGAGCAGCACAGTAGGACGTTAAACCCCATTCAATTTCATTTCATTTTCTCTATGTTGCCTATTTATTATAGTGGATAAGTATTTTTCTGGTTCTAGCAATTATTTAATTTCTGCATAGAAATCTTGCTTTGGCCAGGGTTTTTTTTATTGCAGAGTGCCATTCTTGTATATTGCAGTCTATGACCCTTTGTTTAAAACATGCTTAAGAAGTCGTCACGATTTCCTACTTATAACCAAACATATTGGAAATATTAGTCTGGCATTATTAAATCCTAATTTTATTGGTCTTATTTAAAATTAAACTTTCATTTAACTATGAACAACTCTTAACGTGTCTCTTTAAAACTATTAAATACTCTAAAACAGTAGCTCAACCTTTTGACCTAAACTCATTAATTTACCATTTTGTTGTGAGCGACTTCTTATTCTTCCTATGTGACATATTGCACGTGTCTGATTTCAAAGGGGGGTTGGGTGGCTGAATCGTTAGCAAGCGCGCCTGTCATTGAGTTAACTAGCGTGTTCTCGAATGCTCGGTTGTACGTGACAAGGAGTAAGGTCGCCTGTCCAACCTGCCATTTTTAAATTTTTTCCCCCGCCATTTTCATTTCATTTTCTCATTACAGTAATACAAGTTTCAGTTTTTTCCCCTTTAGTTTTCAGATTATTGTTATGCCTGGGTGCAATGATTCATACTATATTTAGACTTATAACTTCGCGAGTTTCTTCTTATCCTTTTATTTAGGATACTTGATACAATCAATGACACGTGACGATAAATATGAAAGCTTTCATATCTGCATGGGACAGTAGCAGATCTAGTTATTCTTATTAAGCTTTCATATGTATTAAGCTTTCATATGTATTTACATATGAAAGCTTATTGTTTTTGTTAAGATTATTATTCTTCTTATTATTATTTTTTTTTTGTGTGTTTTATCCACAAATCGGATTTCTCAGAATCTACTCATAGGATCTTTCTGAAACTTTTACCTACCCCCCCAAAAATGGGTGGTGGCTGTTGGGTAAATATATTTTCAAAACGTTTTTCGCATCCGAAATCACCGAATTTTACGAACAAATGCATTTGACCTACTTTGCTGTAACTTTGTGACTATTTCACCTATTTTACTAATTCTTTTTTCTTTGAATACCTTGACTCCTTTACTTCAAATCTGCAATTTCGGATTTTCGAATTTCGAAAATTCGTCGCTGTGATTTCGAACCGGAAGTTTACACCAACTCGACAACTTCTTTAGTAGTTGTACGATTTTCATGAAATTTAATATGTAAGTAGACCTTAATAATGCGACTTGAAAATTAAGGATCAAAGTTTTCAAAAAAATCGTCGAAATATAGGTCAGAATGACCTAGTTTTTTTTCCTTTACTAGACAAGGAATTACTGATTCGTACACAAAATATGGAGTTTGTCGATCGAACCGGAAGTGCCACCATCTTTAAACGTGAATAATCAATAAGGCTTTTTTGCTATTTTACTTACAGACTCGGGAGTTATATTTTCTGAATCCTTGTAGGAAGGCCTAAAAAATGTCGCAAAAGAATTCTGATTTAGGTCAACCGGGAGTCACAATTTTGAATTGAAAATGAAAAATAGAAGCAATTTGAAGGGCCGAGACTTTGGAGCACAATAACTCTCATTCTAATTAAGCTAGAATGTTCAAACTTCTTGTAGACGTTCACTAGGGCAATGTTATGATTGAGTTCAAAGATGAGCATTTTCTGCTTAGGGTAAGCAGAGATAAGCATGCTGATTTGTTGATTCTTTAGGGCACGATAACTTCGGTTATTATGAAGGGAGGGCGGTGAAACTTTTGTTAATAGAGAGTCTTATAGCTAGCCTGTTGTGTGAAATCATTGTATCATTTTTTTTAAATATCAGGGATAGCCGAAAAAAAGAGATTGAAAATCCAAAAAGTCGTATTTTTACAATTTGGAGCATGTTTAGAGGTCTTTCTCGTAAGTCAACATACTATTTTTTGGGAACTTCTTCTACGGCGCCCTTTCATTGTTAAGCGAAACATGCAGTGCGGGTGACTACAATCTACGCATTTAGTCATCGTATAGAGTTTATTCAACAGTATCGAATTCCAACTGCTTAGGGATATTTTACGTTCACTCCAATGTGTACACGGGACCTTGGTTTTTCGTCCCATTCGAAGGACTAGACAGCTGTGCTTGTCAGGCCCTGCGTTCTGCCTCACTGACAAGGGGAACCACGCCGGGAAATCGAGATGAACTTTTTCCGTGCAGAACTTTCAATTCAGGCCAAACGTTTATTGCATACGATTAAGCTGGTCAGTTGGAGCTTATTTTCAAAAGTTTTGTAATAATCGGTTGGTAATTATTAAAGTACCATGCACATTAAACTGTTAAAACCGAAGATTTCGCCCGGTTGAAATGTTTCTTGCTATAAGTCAGCAATTTTCCGAATTCAGGGAGGCTGGATGGCTGAATGGTTAGCATGTGCTCGCTGTATCGTAACGTTTGTCATTGAGTCAACGGGCGTCGTTTCGATCTCCAGGTTGCACGTGACATGGTGTATGATGTCCAATCTCGTGGGTTTTCTCCGTGTTCTTCGGTTTCCTCCCAACGGCTAAAGACCAGTAAGCGCAAGGGGAGTTTTTAAATAAAATTAAAAAACATATGTTAGTCCCGAAATGACCTAGTTTGTGTCGAATGGACATTAGGCCGCATTTCTCTCTTTCTCTTTTATTTTTAAAGTTTTGTAATAATCGGTTGGTAATCAAAGGTACTGTAAAAGTGATAAAACAGTTAATTTCGTCCGGTTGTAATGTTTCTCAAATTAAAGTCAGCAATTTGCCGATTTTAAGGGGCAAACGTTTATTGCGAACGATTAAGCTGGTCAGGGGGAGCTTATTTTTAAAAGTTTTGTAAAATTCGGTTGATAACTAGAGGTACCGTGCAAATTAAACTGTTAAAATAGAAAATTTGGCCCGGTTGAAATATTTCTCGCTGTAGGTCAGCAATTTGCCGATTTTAGGGAGGTTGCGTGGCTGAATGGTTAGCACGTGCGCTCTGTATCATAACGTCTGTCACTGAGTCAACTGGCGTTGTTTCGATTTCTTGGTTGTACGTGACAAGGAGTATGGTCGCATGTCCAACCTCGTAGGTCGTAACGCCGCTGCCCGGGTAAAATTTCCCTCATTGCACACTTTATGGCGTATGCCCGTCTTCAGTAGCCCATTTTAGGAGCAGCACAGTAGGACGTTAAACCCCATTCAATTTCATTTCATTTTCTCTATGTTGCTTATTTATTATAGTGGATAAATATTTTTTCTGGTTCTAGCAATTATTTAATTTCTGCATAGAAATCTTGCTTTGGCCAGTTTTTTTTTTATTGCAGAGTGCCATTCTTGTATATTGCAGTCTATGACCCTTTGTTTAAAACATGCTTAAGAAGTCGTCACGATTTCCTACTTATAACCAAACATATTGGAAATATTAGTCTGGCATTATTAAATCCTGATTTTATTGGTGTTATTTAAAATTAAACTTTCATTTAACTATGAACAACTCTTAACGTGTCTCTTTAAAACTATTAAATACTCTAAAACAGTAGCTCAACCTTTTGACCTAAACTCATTAATTTACCATTTTGTTGTGAGCGACTTCTTATTCTTCCTATATGACATATTGCACGTGTCTGATTTCAAAGGAGGGTAGGGTGGTTGAATGGTTAGCACGCGCGCCTGTCATTGAGTTAACTAGCGTGTTTTCGAATGCTCGGTTGTACGTGACAAGGGGTAAGGTCGCCTGTCCAACCTGCCATTTTTAATTTTTTTCCCCGCCATTTTCATTTCATTTTCTCATACGTCTCATTACAGTAATACAAGTTTCAGTTATTTCCCTTTAGTTTCCAGATTATTGTTATGCCTGGGTGCAATGATTCATACTATATTTAGACTTGAAACTTCGCGAGTTTCTTCTTACCCTTATATTTAGGATACTTGATACAATCAATGACACGTGACGATAAATATGAAAGCTTTTATATCTGCATGGGACAGTAGCAGATCTAGTTATTATTTTTTTTTTTTGGTGTTTTATCCACAAATCGGATTTCTCAGAATCTACCCATAGGATCTTTCTGAAACTTTTACCTACCCCCCCCCCCCCAAAAAAATGGGTGGTGGCTGTTGGGTTAATATATTTTCAAAACGTTTTTCGCATCCGAAATCACCGAATTTTACGAACAAATGCATTTGACCTACTTTGCTGTAACTTTGTGACTATTTCACCTATTTTACTAATTCTTTTTTCTTTGAATACCTTGACTACTTTACTTCAAATCTGCAATTTCGGATTTTCGAATTTCGAAAATTCGTCGCTGTGATTTCGAGCCGGAAGTAAAAATCAAAATAACAACTTCTTTAATAGTTGCACGATTCTCATGGAATTTGGTATGTAAGTAGATCTCGCTCATGCGACTTTAAAAATGTTGTTAGAAATTTTCTAAATTATCCCCCCTTGGTGATATTAAGGATCAAAGTTTTCAAAAAAATTGACGAAATATAGGTCAGATTGCCTTGAAATTTTTTTTTGTACTAGCTACGACACTACTGATTCGTACACAAAAAATGGAGTTTGTAACCCAAACCGGAAGTGCTTCCATCTTGAAATGTGAAAAATAAATAAGGCTTTTTTGGTTTTTTACTTACAGACATGGCAATTATATTTTTCGAATCCTTGTAGGAAGGCCAAAAAACTGTAGCGAAAACATTTTTGATTTCTGGCAAATCATGGACGCCATTTTGAATTGAAAATGACATATAGTACAAAATTCTCATTATTGGGCTTGACAACATACACAATTGGTCGTGGCTTAGAGAGTGTGTCTCCTATTAACGAAATTAATACATTTCAGGATAGCCTGGCTCATGGTCGAGTGTTTGGTATTCTAATATTTCAAAAATTCCAATTTCTCCTGTGACATTTCCTGTGCCGACAAGGTTGTTCACGAGGTTAGCGGTTTTGACTTCGCGCATGCGCTACGCTAGAACCAAAGGTATGATGACTACCAAACTCCGGCCCCACACTTGTCACGTTAGTACCTAAAATTCCTGAAAAGTTCAGATCGATACCTGCATTCCTTCAAGTCGTTTACATGTGAGGTGGCGGATTTTTCTTCTCGTTTTTTTTCTAAGTAAATTCCCGCACTCCGTAAGGGGAAAAAAGTGTTTTTTGCCGTAGCAGCGCTAAAAATTCTTCGATTAACCTGTTTTTTTGGCACGATGTGCCCATTCACTAGCCCGAATTTTGAGTACTTGTCCCATCTGATTCCGATAAAAAATAAAAAGGTATGGTAAAAAAAAAAACGATTTTAAGGCTTTTTTCGCCGATTTTGAGACCAAAAAAGTTTTTTAGAATTTTAAAATTGCAAACGACAAGATAAAGTCTTTTTGTTAGTCTCATGTGATGGGTATGAGTCTTCTGCACCGATGCGGATTGGGTTTGATTTTTTCAAAATGGCGGACTATATTTTTGAGACTGTCAAAGTTTTGATGTTCTGAGACTGTCGAGGCATCATTAGGGGTAATTTTTTTAAACAATTTATACTGGTCGGATGCGCCGCGATGAGGTTAGTAACATATTAAAAGGAGAACATGATCGAATTAAAAATTCGAAAAAATATGGCCATGTTTTACAATAAAAAAAAGTTGCTGGGTCGGCTTGGGTTCGAATTTTTTAGGCCATGTTCCCGTATTATAAATCACTTAAATTTTTATATGTGCTAGCTAACATCCTAAGGCACAATCTCTGAAAATTTCAAGAAATTCCGACAACCGTAACGCCTGCTAAAACACGCTCGCGCAATTAGGCCTATTTTTTGCCTATTTTTCGAATGTTTTTAGACTAACAAGTCACTTTTTCGTGCGCTACGTTTGAGGCCCCATATCTCGGCCGCTATGGGTTTGAATCCATATGTTTTGATCGGGATCGATAGCTTGGACACTTCCCTCCGTCGTATAAAAAGTTTGGACCCCTGACCCTAACCACGGTCACGTGACAGGGTGTCAAACATGGCTTTCCAAAACGAAGGGCCATGGCTGCTGCCTTTTAGCTCGGCCCCTATGGGTTCGAATCAAAATGTATTGGCTGGGAATAATAGCCTTGACAATTCTCTCCATTGTATAAAAAGTTGGTAGATCTCACCCGAATGCCATGCACGTGCTACGATATTTAAGAGTGCCCGGGTGGGTCTCGAGGCTTGGTATTCAAAGGTTAAATCTCTGGAATTTCTAGTGGTTGCCTGTGCCGCGATGATATTTATCACATATCAAAAGGAGAAAATATTCAGATATCAAGAACGAAAATAAATCGATAAAATACGGAAATTTTTCAAGCAAAAAAAGTTTGATGGGTGGGGGTGGGTTTATAATTTATTTTCATTGTTCCCGGAATCTCACTCATTTCCACTTTTTATATGCGATAGCTAGAATCTCAAAGTACAATCTTTGCAAATTTGAAGGCAAACGGACCACTGGAACGTTGCCTGGGCAGTGCAAATCTATCCCGGTCGCAAAAATCTGCATTCGGGAAACCTCGATGGATGATACTATGACCGGACGTATTATGACCTTGACACATACATGATATACATAGTATTAAAATCCTTATGAAATATTTAAATCATTTACTGCTATAATATGAAATATCACTTATTCCCCAGTTAAATATAAATAGGTCACCGGGTGCTGTAAAACTTCAAGAACCCTGCGACCATTTTACACTTTCTATTGCCAGAAAATATTTGTTTTACTAGTCTAATTCAAGTTTAAAAATAAACAATATTTTTTCTGAAAATCAATGTCGAGTTATAGTGTATTATATATGATACAATGGGCCATAGCCTAGAGATCGGGTGTTGGATCCCTGCATTGCCCGAGAAAGTTCATCTCGATTTTACCGTACTCCACAAGGGGGAAAAAAAGGGCTTTTTTGCCCTAGCAGCGCCACAAACTCTTCGATTAACCTGGTTTTTTGGCACGATGTGCCCATTTACTAGCCCGAATTTTGAGTACTGGTTACATCTGATTTCGATGAAAAAACATAAGTTATGGCTAAAAAAACGATTTACGGCTTTTTTCGCCGATTTTGAGACTAAAGTTTTTTGTAGAATTTTGAAATTGCAAACGACAAGATAAAGTCATTTTGTTAGTCTCATGTGATGGGTATGAGTCTTCTGCACCGATGCGTATTGGGTTTGATTTTTTTCAAAATGGCGGACTATATTTTTGAGAGTGTCAAAGTTTTGATGTTCTGAGACTGTCGAGGCATCATTGGGGGGTATTTTTTTAAAAATTTATACTGGTCGGATGCGACGCGATGAGGTTAGTAACATATCAAAAGGAGAACATGATCGAATAAAAATTCGAAAAAATATGGCCATGTTTTACAATAAAAAAAAGTTGCTGGGTCGGCTTGGGTTCGAATTTTTATGCCATGTTCTCGTATTAGAAGTCACTTTAATTTTTTATATGTGCTAGCTAACATCCCAAGGCACAATCTCTGAAAATTTCAAGAAATTCCGACAACCATAACGCCTGCTCAAACACGCTCGCACAGTTAGGCCTATTTTTTGCCTATTTTTCGAATGTTTTTAGACTAACAAGTCACTTTTTCGTGCGCTACGTTTGAGGCCCCATAGCTAACCACGGTCACGTGACAGGATGTCAAACATGGCTTCCCAAAACGAAGGGCCATGTTTGCTGCCTTATAGCTCGGCCCCTATGGGTTCGAATCAAAATGTGTTGGCTGGGAATAATAGCCTTGACAATTCTCTCCATTGTATAAAAAGTTCGCAGCTCTCACCCGAATGCCATGCACGCGGCACGATATTTAAAACTTAGTCGTTTTTCGAAACTCGCGCATGCGCACAGCTGGAACCAATAGCACTAGCGGTACCAAACTCTGGTCCCACCCTGCTCTCGCTGGTGCCTAGGTGTCCTTTAACTTTCAGCCTGATAACTGCATTCCTTCTAGTCGTTTACATCTGAGACTCACTGGACCAGCATTTTTCACCGATGTACCCCCACCCCCACCTGTAAACGTCCCGAAGGGTGCCCGGGCGGGTTTTGAGGCTTGGTATTCAAAAGGTATATCCATCCCGCCGACTCGCTGCGTCACGTCAAAATGCCCGCTCGGGGAACGGAAGTGGGCGAAACGGGCCCATGAAGTGAAGTTTGACCCTACCTTGACCTTCGAGGGTCTCGTAGCATTAAAAGGGTCATGAGCCTAGACGGAGTCATCAATGTCCTTTCATGAGAGAGTTTGACCTTTGACCTGACCTTTGACCTTGGGGTCGAAAAATTCCCAAAACTTAGGTACCGTCCCGAAAATCTGCATCAAAGTCAAGGTCAAGGCCACGACCCACAAAACCATCGACGGGGCCGTCCCTGAGGTCAGGGTCATGACCTTTGCTGACCTCTACTAGCCTGAGAGATCAATCCCGTGTTTTATGCATTTACCGTTTTTTGTGCATTTCACGGCATCGCGTCGCGGCGGCTCATTTTTTTACCCCAGCCATCTGAAAGTTTAATACAACCTGCGCAGCACCCTAGCGCAGGTTGTATCAATTTTCCAGACGATTTGAATACAAATTGAGCCCATGATAGAAGTGCATTACTCCTATTTTGATCCGACTAAATTTTGTTTTGTATTTTCCCCACCTTGTTTATAAGGTAAGTGTAATTTTATTAGATACCTGATGACATAATGACCCTTGACATGTGACCGGAAATGACTGTTCATATGAAAGCTTTCATATCTGCTTGGGACAGTAGCAGATCTAGTTTTTTTGTGTTTTATCCACAAATCGGATTTCTCAGAATCTACTCATAGGATCTTTCTGAAACTTTTACCTACTCCCCCAAAAATGGGTGGTGGCTGTTGGGTAAATATATTTTCAAAACGTTTTTCGCATCCGAAATCACCGAATTTTACGAACAAATGCATTTGACCTACTTTGCTGTAACTTTGTGACTATTTCACCTATTTTACTAATTCTTTTTTCTTTGAATACCTTGACTCCTTTACTTCAAATCTGCAATTTCGGATTTTCGAATTTCGAAAATTCGTTGCTGTGATTTCGAACCGGAAGTTTACACCAACTCGACAACTTCTTTAGTAGTTGTACGATTTTCATGAAATTTAATATGTAAGTAGACCTTAATGATGCGACTTGAAAAATGACATTAGAAATTTTCTAACTTATCTCCCCTTGGTCAAATTAAGGATCAAAGTTTTCAAAAAAAATGGTCGAAATATAGGTCAGAATGTTCTATACTAGACAAGGAATTACTGATTCCTACACAAAATATGGAGTTTGTCGATCTAACCGGCAGTGCCACCATCTTTAAACGTGAAAAATCAATAAGGCTTTTTTGCTATTTTACTTACAGACTCGGGAGTTATATTTTCTGAATCCTTGTAGGAAGGCCTAAAAAATGTCGCAATAGAATTCTGATTTAGGTCAACCGGGAGTCACCATTTTGAATTGAAAATGAAAAATAGAAGCAATTTGAAGGGCCGAGACTTTGGAGCACAATAACTCTCATTCTAATTAGGCTAGAATGTTCAAACTTGTTGTAGACGCTCACTAGGTCAATGTTATGATTGAGTTCAAAGATGAGCTTTTACTGCTTAGGGTAAGCAGAGATAAGCATGCTGATTTGTTGATTCTTTAGGGCACGATAACTTCGGTTATAATGAAGGGAGGGTGGTGAAACTTTTGTTAATAGAGAGTCTAATAGCTAGCCTGTTGTGTGAAATCATTGTATCATTTTTTTTAAATATCAGGGATAGCCGAAAAAAAGAGATTGAAAATCCAAAAAGTCGTATTTTTACAATTTGGAGCATGTTTAGAGGTCTTTCTCGTAAAGTCAACATACTATTTTTTGGGAACTTCTTCTACAAAGAGTCTTATTGGTAGTCTTTTATATGAAACCATCGATCAACAGTCCAACATATCAGGAGTAGAAGAACAAAAGGATCGAACATTGAAAACGGCACCCTTTCATTGTTAAGCGAAACATGCAGTGGGGGTGACTACAATCTACGCATTTAGTCATCGTATAGAGTTTATTCAACAGTATCGAATTCCAACTGCTTAGGGATATTTTACGTGCACTCCAATGTGTACACGGGACCTTGGTTTTTCGTCCCATCCGAAGGACTAGACAGCTGTGCTTGTCAGGCCCTGCGTTCTGCCTCACTGACAAGGGGAACCACGCCGGGAAATCGAGATGAACTTTTTCCGTGCAGAACTTTCAATTCAGGCCAAACGTTTATTGCATACGATTAAGCTGGTCAGTTGGAGCTTATTTTCAAAAGTTTTGTAATAATCGGTTGGTAATTATTAAAGTACCGTGCACATTAAACTGTTAAAACAGAAAATTTCGCCCGGTTGAAATGTTTCTTGCTATAAGTCAGCAATTTTCCGAATTCAGGGAGGCTGGATGGCTGAATGGTTAGCATGTGCTCGCTGTATCGTAACGTTTGTCATTGAGTCACCGGGCGTCGTTTCGATCTCCAGGTTGCACGTGACATGGTGTATTATGTCCAATCTCGTGGGTTTTCTCCGTGTTCTTCGGTTTCCTCCCAACGGCTAAAGACCAGTAAGCGCAAGGGGAGTTTTTAAATAAAATTAAAAAACATATGTTAGTCCCGAAATGACCTAGTTTGTGTCGAATGGACATTAGGCCGCATTTCTCTCTTTCTCTTTTATTTTTAAAGTTTTGTAATAATCGGTTGGTAATCAAAGGTACTGTAAAAGTGATAAAACAGAAAATTTCGTCCGGTTGTAATGTTTCTCAAATTAAAGTCAGCAATTTGCCGATTTTAAGGGGCAAACGTTTATTGCGAACGATTAAGCTGGTCAGGGGGAGCTTATTTTTAAAAGTTTTGTAATATTCGGTTGATAACTAAAAGTACCGTGCAAATTAAACTGTTAAAATAGAAAATTTGGCCCGGTTGAAATATTTCTCGCTGTAGGTCAGCAATTTGCCGATTTTAGGGAGGTTGCGTGGCTGAATGGTTAGCACGTGCGCTCTGTATCATAACGTCTGTCACTGAGTCAACTGGCGTTGTTTCGATTTCTTAGTTGTACGTTACAAGGAGTATGGTCGCATGTTCAACCTCGTAGGTCGTAACGCCGCTGCCCGGGTAAAATTTCCCTCATTGCACACTTATGCCCGTCTTCAGTAGCCCATTTTAGGAGCAGCACAGTAGGACGTTAAACCCCATTCAATTTCATTTCATTTTCTCTATGTTGCTTATTTATTATAGTGGATAAATATTTTTCTGGTTCTAGCAATTATTTAATTTCTGCATAGAAATCTAGCTTTGGCCAGTTTTTTTTATTGCAGAGTGCCATTCTTGTATATTGCAGTCTATGACCCTTTGTTTAAAACATGCTTAAGAAGTCGTCACGATTTCCTACTTAAAACCAAACATATTGGAAATATTAGTCTGGCATTATTAAATCCTAATTTTATTGGTCTTATTTAAAATTAAACTTTCATTTAACTATGAACAACTCTTAACGTGTCTCTTTAAAACTATTAAATACTCTAAAACAGTAGCTCAACCTTTTGACCTAAACTCATTAATTTACCATTTTGTTGTGAGCGACTTCTTATTCTTCCTATATGACATATTGCACGTGTCTGATTTCAAAGGGGGGTTGGGTGGCTGAATGGTTAGCACGCGCGCCTGTCATTGAGTTAACTAGCGTGTTTTCGAATGCTCGGTTGTACGTGACAAGGAGTAAGGTCGCCTGTCCAACCTGCCTTTTTTAATTTTTTTCCCCGTCATTTTCATTTTATTTTCTCATCCGTCTCATTACAGTAATACAAGTTTCAGTTATTTCCCTTTAGTTTTCAGATTATTGTTATGCCTGGGTGCAATGATTCATAATATATTTAGACTTGTAACTTCGCGAGTTTCTTCTTATCCTTTTATTTAGGATACTTGATTGATACAATCAATGACACGTGACGATCAATATGAAAGCTTTCATATCTGCATGGGACAGTAGCAGATCTAGTTATTTATTTATTTTTTTTTTTTCGGGGGAGCCTATTTCTCAGTGCCCATCCCAGATACCGATCTAGAACCTCATTTTCTATCATTAAACCATGTGTTCGCAACATATGGGCTATATTTAAAATTTCTGCGCGGACCGGAAGTGGCCGAATTTCGTACGGTGTCAAAAAATCAAAAAACGGCCGTAGATTCGTCAATTCTGTACTTATTTTCATACAAATGACATTTTCGGCAACACCAAATCTTTTCTCGGATGATAGCAGTTGAAAATTTCAAAATTTCGAAACTTCGTCGCTGACTTCTAGCGTTCGAAAATTGAAAAAAAATTTAAGAGACAATTTTTGTCATTTTTCAAAATTTTGAAATTTGACCTACATTTTTGGCTACCTGAAGGCCATCCGATTCCAGAAATATAAGTTTCATTCCGAGTTATCACCCTTTATTTTTCGATTTTTTTCGAATTTTCTGCCCATTTTGTGAGCTCGAGTTTCGTTTTTCGGCCGAATTGAAATTTCTGAAACTTATGGAACATGGAGTTATAGTTCAAAACTAACGTATAAAGCTATTTCGATAAACTTCTATAAACCGGAAGTAGTCGCAGAAATGGCAGATATTTTGAAAAAAACGCCAAAAATGAATGCTTTTGGGAAAAACATGAATTCTCAGTCCCATATCAACAGATTAGAACGATTAAGATATTGTTTGGTTGCCCGAGAATGGCAGTATCATATGATATCCAATTCGTACAGATACCATGAACTGCAAGTAAAATATGGCACGCTGAAAATCAAGTATTTTCTGATTTGGAGCGTTTTTGAACGCCTGTATCTCGATAACTGCTCCAGCGATTTTTTTTAAACTTTATCTATCAAGAGACCTTTCGGTAGTCTTGTGTATAAAAAAGTCCGTTTAGACTTTGAAAAATCCGTAATAGGTCAAAAAACGAACTGAAAATCGAAAAAAGTCGATATATCGTGAAATTTTGGAAAATACTCTATTATTTTTTTATTTTTACCGATTTTCAAAAACTTTGTGATATTTAGATGCCTGTTCTAATGTCGATTCAAAAAATGTATAATATGTATTCAGTTATTGAAATTTAATTTTTGATATTTTGACATTTTTGCATTTTTGGCACTTTTAAACATAGGATTACCAAGGGGCATTTTATCTGATCATATATTGTAATATATCATTACAGAACTCTGTCGCCATTTAATTGCCTAAACCGGTTATTAAAACTATCTCGATAATAATCACCATACCGGAAGTATTCAAAAAATGAAAAAAAAAGGGTAAAAAATTGGCGTTCTTGCAAAAAGCTGGATTACTCCATCAGATATTACCGGCCCAAAAGAAATGAAGTGTCTTTAGATGGCCCCATTAATGGACTATCATATGGCATCTCAATGGTACGATTTCGATGGTTGGTAAATAAATAATGTTACGCAGAAAATCTAGTATTTTTAGTTTTTGGAGCCTTTTGAGACACCATTTTCTCGAAAACGACTCCTGCAATTTATTTAAAACCTTTTTTACTCAGACTCATATCTGTGGTCGGTGGCGTGAATCCAAAAGGAAAAGGTTTGAAATAATTTAAGGTGTCAAAAAATGGCCTCAATCTTTGATAAAAGTAGAAAAACCGTTAAATTATCGAAAATGTTCTTTTATTTATCTTTTTTACAAACAACTACTGAATAGATGTTTCTGACATTTCTGGTACAGAAAGATATCTATCCAAACAACTTGCTAAAACTATCCCGACTATAATCCTAAATCCAGAAGTAGTCGAAAAAATATCAGATATTTGGGAAAAAAACACAATTTTTTTTTTTTTTAAAGTAAAAAATTGGTACTTTTGTAAAAAATCTGCATTTCTCAGCCAGGTGTCACTGAATCAAAACGATTAAAGTATCGTTTTGTAGCTCGATGAATGGTCTATTTTATGACATACTTCCTGTCTGATTCCTGAAAGCCGATTCAGTGCTGCTTGCAGGTCTAGTTATTATTATTATTTAACGCGAGGGCCTAGATCTCCAAGTTCAAAAACAGATATCGATCTGGAATTAGCTTTTCTATCGGGAAACCATGTGGTGGCTACTTGATAAAATATTTTTGAAATTTCTGCGCATACCGGAAGTGACCGAACTTTGTACTTTCTCTAAAAATTGAAAATCGGCCATAGTTTCGTCAATTCTTTATCCATTTTCAAACAAATTACATTTTTGGAATCCCTGAATCTTTTCTGAGACAATGGCTATCTCACATTTTTCAATTTCGAACATTCGTCTATGATTTTTATCGTTCGAAAATTGAAAACATGTTGTTTACGAGACAATTTTTGTTATTTTTCAAAATTTTCAAATTTGACCTACATTTTTAGATACCTAAAGTCCATCCGATTCCAGTAATATAAGTTTCATTCGGAGTTATCGCCCTTTATTTTTCGATTTTTTTCGAATTTTCTTCCCATTTTGTGAGCTCGGGTCTCGTTTTATGGCAGAATTGACGTTTCTGAAACTTCTGGAACATGAAGTTATAATCCAATACCACCTGATAAAGCAATTTCGACAGGAATCCTTAAACCGGAAGTGGTCGAAATAATGTGCAATATTTTGAAAAAAATGCAAAAAATGGATATTTTTGGGGAAAACGCTATTTCTCCGTCCGATATCAATGGATTAAAGGAATGAAGGTATCGTTTGATGGCACGATTGCTGAACTATCATATGATACCCCATTCATACGGATACCATGAACAGACAGCAAAATATGGCACGCTGAAAATCAAGTATTTTCTGATTTGGAGCGTTTTTGAACGCCTGTATCTCGAAAACTTAACAAGCAAATTTTTTTTATAATTTTTTCTATCGAGAGTCCTTTTGGAGGTATTTTGCATGAAGTCATCCAATAAGACTTTGAAATGTCTGGAATAGGATAAAAAAGGGACTGAAAATCGAAAAAAGTCGAAAAATCGTGAAAATTTGGAAAATGCTCTACTATTTTTTTATTTTTGGAGATTTTTAAAAAAAAGGTTGTATATTCAGATAGCTGACCTAATTACGATTCTGACAATGTATAATATGTGTGTAATTATTAAAATTTAATTTAAGACATTTTAATTTTTTTGCATTTTTGGCACTTTTGAACATAGGATTTCTCAGGGGCATTATATCTGATCAGATAATGTAATATATCATTACAGAGCCCTGTGGCTATTTTAGTGCCCAAACCGGCTATTAAAACTATTTCGACAATAATAACCATACCGGAAGTATTTAAAAAATGAAAAAAAAGAGTAAAAACATTGTCGCACTTGGGAAAAACTTGATTTCTCTCTTAGGTAATAGCGGACCAAAAGAATTAAAGTGTCGCTGGATAGCCCTATTAATGGACCATCATATGGTATCTAAATAATACGATTTCGATGGTAAGGAAATAAATTATTGTATGCCAAAAATCTAGTATTTTCCAATTTTTTAACATTATGAGACGCCCTTTTCTCGAAAACGACGCCTACGATTTTTCTTAAACTTTTTTTACTCAAAGTCCTATCGGTTGTCTATATAGGGAATCCAAAATGAAAAGCATTGAAATAATATAAGTGGTCGAAAAATGGCCTCAGACTTTGAAAAAAATTGAAAAATCGTTAAATTTTTGGAAACGCTCTATAATTTATCTTTTTTTTCCAAAACTACTCAATGGATGTTTCTGACACTTCTGGTACAGAAAGATATCTATTCAAACAACTTGTTAAAACTATCCCGAAAATGATCCAAAATCTAGAAGTATTCGTAAAAATATCACATATTATGGAAAAAAACACCAAAAAAAATTTAAAAAAAAAGAAAATACAGTAAAAAATTGCAGTATCATATGATATCCAATTCTTACAGATACCATGAACAGCAAGTAAAATATGGCACGCTGAAAATCAAGTATTTTCTGATTTGGAGCGTTTTTTAACGCCTGTATCTCGAAAACTGCTCCAGCGATTTTTCTTTAACTTTCTCTATCAAGAGACCTTTCGGTAGTCTTGTGTATGAAACATTCCGTTTAGACTTTGAAATATCCGTAATAGGTCAAATAATGAACTGAAAATCGAAAAAAGTCTTAATATCGTGAAATTTTGAAAAATATTCTATTTTACTGATTTTCAAAAAACTTTATGATATTTAGATAACTGATCTAATGTCGAATCCAAAAGTGTATAATATGTATGCAGTTATTGAAATTTAATTTTTGATATTTTAACATTTTTGCATTTTTGGCACTTTTAAACATAGGATTTCTCAGGGGCATTTTATCTGATCATATATTGTAATATATCATTACAGAACTCTGTTGCTATTTAATTTCCTAAAGCGGTTATTAAAACTATCTCGATAATAATCACCATACCGGAAGTATTTAAAAAAATGAAAAAAAAAGGATAAAAAAAATGGCGTTCTTGCAAAAAGCTTGATCTCTCCGTCAGATATTACCGGCACAAAAGAAATAAATTGTCTTTAGATGGCTTCATTAATGGACTATCATATGGCATCTCAATGGTATAATTTCGATGGTTAGTAAATAAATGATGTTACGCCGAAAATCTAGTATTTTCAGTTTTTGGGGCCTTTTGAGACGACTTTTTCTCGAAAACGACTCCTGCGATTTTTTAAAAACTTTTTTTTACTCAGAGTCCTATCTGTGGTCTGTGGCGTGAATCCAAAAGGAAAAGGTGTCATAAAATGGCCCCAATCTTTGATAAAAGTAGAAAAATCGTTAAATTATTGAAAATGTTCTTTTATTTATCTTTTTTACAAACAAAAGTAAAATATCAACAAAGGAATATCGATTTTATCGTTTCAAGAATGCTGCACTTCCGGTTTGGGCTACAAACTCAATTTTTTGTGTACGAATCAGTAGTGTCGTAGCTAGTAAAACAAAATAATTTCAAGGCAAGCTGGCCTATATTTCGTCGATTTTTATGAAAATTTTGATCCTTAATTTCACCAAGGGGAGATAATTTAGAAAATTTCTAATGACATTTTTAAAGTCTCATGGGTATGATCTACTTACATACTAAATTTCATAAAAATCGTGCAACTATTAAAGAAGTTGTCACTTTGATTTTAATTCCGGTTCCAAATCACAGCGACAAATTTTCGAAATTCGAAAATCCGAAAGTGCAGATTTGAATTAAATGTTACAAGGTATTCAAAGAAAAAGGAATTAGTCAAATAGGTCAAATAGTCACAAAGTTACAGCAAAGTAGGTCAAATGCATTTGTTCGTAAAATTCGGTGATTTCGGATTCGAAAAACGTTTTGAAAATATATTTACCCAACAGCCACCACCCATTTTTTCGGGGGGGAGGTTATAAATTTCAGAAAGATCCTCTGGGTAGATTCTGAGAAAACTAAATTGTGAAAAAAACACCAAAAAAAATAACTAGATCTGCTACTGTCCCATGCAGATATGAAAGCTTTCATATTCATCGTCACATGTCTTGAAATATGTCAAGTATCTTAAAGAAGGTAACAAGAAAACTCGCAAAGTTACAGGTTTAAATATACATGTAGTTAGAAACATTGCACCCGGGCAAAGACAAAATGATCTGAAAACATTGGTTACATCGTGGGCATGCGCGAAATTAAAAGAAATTATGGTCGATTTAAGAATTTGGGGTATATTTTGGAGTTGTTTGGTAAATTGCTTAAACACTTGGCTATTCCTAAACTTTTACACTGGTTGTGTTTACACGTAACTAATTAGCATTCAAAGCATTGTCCAATCAGAGGTCGTGGCACGTAACACACTCACAATGTAGCACGTGACTGTAGTAAACAAATATGGCAGCCCCCACAGAAAAAGAATTAGACAAGTTTACAGCCGTTGAATTTTTTTTTCCGCCAACTCACTGAAAACTAAAACGCCGGTGTAAATGTTAAACGTCGACGAATCGAACTTTGACCTTTGCATATCGATTGTCACATAGACATTTTAGCTAGAAGCGCGAGACTTGATAATCGTGACGATTTTTTGAACGAAGGATAAATAAAATGAATTGAAAGTAGTCTATTTTTAGTAACCAATTTAACGAAGGAATCTGATTGGATAACGGTTGGGGGCCTATACCCAATCAAATTTAGTGCCGAAAAATGCAGAGTGTTGAGTGAAGGGCTTGATAAGCTGTATGTAGTTAAGGCGAGATCAAGCCTTCTAATGAAGATGACATGGAAGAGGCGATAAAATCACTTTGCGTTTGCAATTTCACAATTAATTAAAACCAATTTTAAATTCCGAAAATCCATATTTTTCCGTAAATTGACTTATAACGGCAGGTGCCAGGAACAAACGACTTGAACAAATGCAGGTATCACCTTGAAAATTATAGGGTACCTAGGTACCAACATGAAAAGTTCCTCGCCAGAATTTGGTACTCATGGTACCCTAGGTTCTAGCGTAGCGCATGCGCAAAGTCATGACGCACGGTAGGTGCCACGAACAAACGACTCTAACAAATGCAGATATCGCCTTGAAAATTTCAGGGTACCTAGGTACTAACGTGAAAAGTTCCTCGCAGGAATTGGTACTCATGGTACTTTTGGCACAAACCGGAAGTGCCACCATCTTGAAATGTGAAAATCGATATTCCTTTGGTGATATTTTACTTACAGACAAGGCATAGTGGTAATTCGAATTTTTGAAATATTCAAAAACCATTCATTCGACCATAAACCAGGTTATCCTTAAATGTATTAATTATGTACATAAGAGACAAATTCTCTAAGCCACTACCAATTGTGTATGTTTTCAAGCCCATGAATGTGGATTTTACACTATTGCTCTTTTTCAATTCAAAATGGCGTCCATCATTTGCCAAAAATGAAAATTATATTCCCGACAGTTTTAAGGCTTTTCTAAAAGGATTTCAAGATGGTGGCACTTCCGGTTTGTGCTACAATTTCCATTTTTTGTGTACGAATTAGTAATGCCGTAGCTAGTAAAAAATAAAAAATTCAAGGCAATCTGACCTATATTTCTTAGATTTTTTGAAAATTTTGATCCTTAATTTCTCCAAGGGAGATAATTTTAAAAAATTCTAATAACATATTTAAAGTCACATGAGCATTATCTACTGACATACTAAATTTCATAAAAATCGTGCAACTATTAAAGAAGTTGTCATATTAATTTTAACTTCCGGTTCGAAATCGTCCATTATTTTCCAAAAATCAAAATTCTATTCCCGACAGTTTTTTGGGCTTTTTTAAACGGATTCGGAAAATATAATTGCCTTGTCTGTAAGTAAAATATCAACAAAGGAATATCGATTTTGACGTTTCAAGATGGTTACACTTCCGGTTTGGGCTACAAACTCAATTTTTTGTGTACGAATCAGTAGTGTCGCAGCTAGTAAAAAAAAATAATTTCAAGGCAATCTGACCTATATTTCGTCGATTTTTGTGAAAACTTGATCCTTAATATCACCAAGGGGAGATAATTTAGAAAATTTCTTATGACATTTTACGTGGTTAGCCAGGTTTTTCGGCTTGGCGCGGTTTCCCCTTGTCAGTGATGCAGGAGGGATCGCCTGAGTGACAAAGGAAACCTGCCTAGTCGTTCCGATGGGACGAAATACCGAGGCCCCGTGTACACATTTGCGTGAACGTAAAAGATCCCTTGGCAGTTGGAATTCAGTTGCTGCCCGGGCAAAAATTTCCCTTATAGCACACTGTATGGCGTATGCCATTGCCCGGCTGTAATGTTTCTAACTATATTTAGACCTGTAACTTCGCGAATTTTTGACCAATTTTAATATTGTTTTTACGTAAAAGATCCCTTGGCAGTTGGAATTGAGTTGCTGCCCGGGCAAAAATTTCCCTCATAGCACACTGTATGGCGTATGCCATTGCCCGGCTGCAATGTTTCTAACTATATTTAGACCTGTAACTGTATCATAAAGCCTGTCATTGAGTCAACTGGTGTGGTTTTGAATCCCAGGTTGTACGTGGCTAGGAGTGAGGCCGCCTGTCCAACCTCGTGGGGTTTCTTCGGGTCCTCCAATTTCTTCCCACTGCTAAAGACCCCTACGCGCAAGCGAATTATTGAAATAAAAGTGAACCATATGTTAGTCCTGAAATTACCTAGTTTGTGTCGAGTGGACGTTAAACCCCATTTCTCTCTCTCTCTCTTCTCTCTCTCGCTCTCTCAATTTGGACCCAATAACTGTAGGGGATCACGTGGCTAGTTAGGTTTTGCCGGCGTGGCGCGTTTTCACCTTGTCAGTGATGCAGGAGGGGTCGTCTGAGTGACAAAGGACACCTGACTAGTCGTTTTGATGGTTCGAAAAACCGAGGTCCCGTGTAAACATTGCCGTGCAGTTAACAGAGCCATTGGCAGTTGGAATTCGGTATAAGAGTAGGTAGCGCCGCTGTCCGCGCAAAATTTCCTTAAAAGCACAGTGCATGCCCGTCTCTATTATCCCGGTTTAGGATCAGAACAGTAGGACGTTGATCCCAATTTCATCTCATTTAGTTCTATGCTATCAGGGGGGGGGGTCACGTTGCTAAGTTGGTAAGGTGCTGGCCCGCTAGGCTGCAGGCCGGATGCGCGATCCATGCATTGGCCGAAAAATGTCCTCTTGATTTTCCGGCGTGGTTTCCCATTGTCAGTGATGCAGACGGTAGACCTGACAAGCACAGCTGCCTAGTCATCCGATGGGACGAAAAACCGTGGTCCCGTGTACACATTGGCGTGCACGGAAAAGATCCCTTGGCAGTTGGAATTCAGTTGTTGCCCAGGCAAAAATTTCCCTCATATTATTTTTGCCTGGGTGCAAGGTTACTTACTATATTTAGACCTGTAACTTCGCGAGTTTCTGACCAATTTTAATAATTTTTTTCTTGTTTTTTCTTTAAGATACACGTGACAATGAATATGAAAGCTTTCATATCTGCATGGGACAGTAGCAGATCTAGTTTTTTTTTGTGTTTTATCCACAATTCGGTTTTCTCAGAATCTACCCATAGGATCTTTCTGAAATTTTTACCTAACCCCAAAAAAATGGGTGGTGGCTGTTGGGTAAATATATTTTCAAAACGTTTTTTGAATCCGAAATCACCGAATTTTACGAACAAATGCATTTGACCTACTCTGCTGTAACTTTGTGACTATTTGACCTATTTTACTAATTTCTTTTTCTTTGAATACCTTGTAACATTTACTTCAAATCTGCACTTTCGGATTTTCGTATTTCGAAAATTTGTCGCTGTGATTTGGAACCGGAAGTTAAATCAAAATGATTACTTCTTTAATAGTTGCACGATTGTTATGAAATTTAGTATGTAAGTAGATCTTACTCACGCGCCTTAAAAAATGTTATTAGAAATTTTCTAAGTTATCTCCCCTTGGTGAAATTAAAGATCAAATTTTACAAAAAAATCGACGAAATATAGGTCAGATTGCCTTGAAAAAGGGTTTTTGTACTAGCTACGACACTACTGAATAGTACAAAAAAATTGAGTTTGTAGCACAAACCGGAAGTGCCACCATCTTGAAATGTGAAAAAACCCGAAGGCTTTTTGGATATTTTATTTACAGACAAGGCAATTATATTTTCCGAATCCTAAAAGGAAAGCCGAAAAAGGCTCGGGAAAAGAATTTTGATTTAGGTCAACTGATGGAAGCCATTTTGAATTGAAACTGAACAAAGGTGAGACCAACTTGATAACTTCTTTAATAGTTTCGCGATTTTCATAAAATTTAGTATATTAATAGATCTTTCTTATGCAACTTTAAAAATGACATTAAAATCTTTCTAAATTATCTCCCCTTGGAGAAATTAAGGATCAAAAATTTCAAAAAAATCGATCAAATATAGGTCAGATTGCCTTGAAAAATTATTGTTGTTCTAGCTACGACACTACTGATTCGTACACAAAAATGGAGTTTGTAGCACAAACCGGAAGTGCCACCATCTTAAAATGTGATAAATCCCTAAGGCTTTTTTGATATTTTATTTACAGACAAGGGAATTATATTTTCCGAATCCTTTAATTTAAGCCGAAAAACGCTCCGGAAAAGAATTTTGATTTGGGTCAACTGATGGACACCATTTTCAAATGAAAATGAACAATAGTGAAAAATCCACATTCATGGGCTTGAAAACATACTCAATTGGTGGTGGCTTAAAGAATCTATCGTCTATTTACAAAAATAATACATTACAGGATAGCCTAGCTCATGGTCGAATGTTTGACATTTGAATATTTTAAAAATTCGAATTACCCCTTTGTTTGTGTGGAGTGGACGTTAAACATCATTTCTCTCTCTCTCTCTCTCTCTCTCTATCTCTCCCTCTGGATGAACTTTCTTGGCCAATGCAGGGATCGAACATTCGACCTTACGCAATTAGCCAGAGTGATCCTCCTGCCCCATTTATACCCCGCGCACACACTGTATCACAAAGCTTGTCATTGAGTCAATTGGTGTGGTTTCAAATCCCCCGTTGTACGTGACAAGGAGTAAGGTCGCCTGTCCAGCCTAGTGGGGTTTCTCCGGGTCCTCCAATTTCGTCCCACTGCTAAAGACCCCAACAGGCAAGCGAATTATTGAAATAAAAGTAAACCATATGTTAGTCCTGAAATTATCTAGTTTGTGTCAAGTGGACGTTAAACCCCATTTCTCTCTCTCTTGTCTCTCTCGCTCTCTCAATTTGGAACCAATAACCTTAGGGGGCCACGTGGTTAGCCAGGTTTCCGGCGTGGCGCGGTTTCCCCTTGTCAGTGATGCAGGAGGGATCGCCTGAGTGACAAAGGACATCTGACTAGTCGTTCTGATGGTTCGAAAATCGAGGTCCCTTGTAAACATTAACGTGCACTTAACAGAGCCCTTGGCAGTTGAAATTCAATTGCTGTCACGAAAATTTGTCCATTCTTCAACGCGTTTTATGTTGTATTATGGCCGCCATCTTAGATCCACCCTCATTTACCAAACAACTCCAAAATATACCCCAAATTCCCAAATAGACCATATTTTTTTTTTACTTCGCGTATGCCCCACGATGTAACCAATGTTTTCATTTATTTTTTTTCCCGGTTGCAATGTTTCTAACTATATTTAAACCTGTAACTTTGCGAGTTTTTGACCAATTTTAATACTTTTTTCTTGTTACTTTCTTTAAGATACTTGACATATTTGATTACACGTGACAATGAATATGAAAGCTTTCATATCTGCATGGGACAGTAGCAGATCTTGTTATTATATTATTATTTTTTTTCGGGCTAGCCTATTTCTAAATGCCTGTAACAAATACCGATATGGGACCTAATTTTCTATCTGGAAACCATGTGTTGGCTACTTAATAACTAAATTGGAAAATGTTTCTAACTATATTTAAACCTGTAACTTTGCGAGTTTTTGACCAATTTTAATACTTTTTTCTTGTTACTTTCTTTAAGATACTTGACATATTTGATTACACGTGACAATGAATATGAAAGCTTTCATATCTGCATGGGACAGTAGCAGATCTAGTTTTTATATTATTATTTTTTTTCGGGCTAGCCTATTTCTAAATGCCTGTAACAAATACCGATATGGGACCTAATTTTCTATCTGGAAACCATGTGGTGGCTACTTAATAACTAAATTGGAAAATTCTGCGCAGACTCGAAGTGGCCGAATTTTGAAAGGTGACCGGAAATTAAAAAACGGCTGTGGTTTCGCCAATTCTTTACCTATTTTCAAACAAATGCACTTTTTTAGAAAGCCTGAATCTTTTCCGAGACAATGGCTATCTCACATTTTTCAATTGCGAGCATTCATTTATAGCTTTTGTCGTTTAAAAAATGAAAATATGTGTTTCCCCACCGCATCTTGAGTCGGATTGCGCATTAACTAATTTTGGACTACAGACAAAATAAGTGAAATATTGATTTTGATCGAAATTGAGATTTTAACAAAAATTTGTCTATTACTATAATATTTATCGATACAAAAGATCAAAGTACCTATACAAGATTTTAGAAAGCCTTTATTTGAACGTTTTGTACGAGTACCGCATTCATAAATCTCTCATATTTCTTTAAATTATCAGTGAAATTAGTTATGTTTCTTCGCTAGTAGCGGGCGACCGCTCATTGCTCTTGCATATTAATTGGCATTGTAAAGTGGAGAATCTGTAGTTTATAAATATGACCAAAGAATTACCGATGAATTCATTTTGAAGGAATACAAAAGGGTTTAAAAAACCCTAAAACTGTAAACAACCTCGGCTTGTTGCTATGCTGCCAACACGACTCGCTTGCTGATTGGCCCAGACAACGCGTGTAAAGCATTGTGGTTCCGTTGCCGGATCCAGGCTCAAGCGATTGATACAAATTAGATTTGGGCAATGTTATGGGCATTTGTGCGCATGTGTGAACAAGTATGGACGCAAAATATATGTCTATGAAACTTGATTAAAATAGTGTAATCCTATGGATAAAAATAATCTTATAGCAGAAAGTAGTTACCAAAACGCTAAAAGGAAGAGTACAGATCATATGAATACCAAAGAAAACAAAAAGACTGGCCGAAAACGGAAGAAATCAAAAGGACAAAACAAGAGTAACACCAGTCACGAAGCGCCACGTAAAAGTTAAATGAGAGTATTGAGAGTAAAACAAACGACAACAACACAGGATATGAATGAACATAACAATACTATGAACACATTCTGTGTGTCACCATCACAAGACCAACAATGCACCCCAGGGCCCGATTCCCTGAAAATTCTTAAGCACGTTCTTGTGCTTAGATTTTAGTCGACTTTGCATTTAAGTAAACTTACCTTATTTTGTGTTCCCAGAAAATTCTTAAGAACGGCCTTGTGCTTAGATTTTAAAGATGTAACTGAATGTCATCGATTTAGGGGTTTAGCGGGCGTACAAAGTCAAAAATCAACATATAAAAAAACAAAAACCCGATTTTATATAACGAGGGTATGTTTTTGTAACGTTTTCTTCTACCGATCAGGCCCATCCAACAATAACGAAATTCTTCGGCAATCTCCGGAAACATTCGGTTTTGACGTCATCTCAGGAAGGAATGGACATCAATATTATCAAAGACACTAGAGTAACTGCGATCGGTTGAATGGCTTTGAACGCTCGCAGAATCGTCGCCAATACCGGCTCTCTCTATGAATCACAGCATAATAATATGCCTGACATTGTTGACGTGTTCCTGAGATGACGTCACGCCAGGCTAGTAGACTGGTTAATTTTGTTTCCGTGAGTGTCGAGAAAATTGAAATTGAAATTCGTATTGTGTCTAAACCGCTGGGCAAATCACATTGAAATTTTATATTCAGCCTATTTGAGGATTAAACTACACATATTTGGTGAAAAAATGGTTTATTGGATTTACATTCAGTTATATCTTTAAGTAGACTTCATTGTAAGCACAAGAACGTTATTATGCGTTCCAAGAAAAACTTAAGCACAACTTCGTTCTTAAACATAGTCAATTTAAGCACAAGTCCCTAGCAAGGTATAGAGCTTGCTTATCAACCTTAAGTCTGTTTCTGCTTCAAAAAGATGGCTGACCGTAGACTTATTCGACGACATTTCCGACACCTTTTGATACCAAAGAGACAATTACAAGACAGAGAAAATCCTTCTCCAAAAGAAATTAAGAATGTTATAGAAAATTTCGCATCTAGGGCCTTATAGGCCTACCCTGAAACCAATTCATTTATTTGCCAATTAGTAATCAATAGGCAACTCGCAATTATTCAGTTAGTTTGTATGTGTCTGCGGGGTTTTTTTTTAATATCTTTTGGCACATTTTATAATTATGTGTAGGCCCTATAGGGGACATGTCAAACGCATCCAAATCAACCACAATGAAGCAGACGACAAATTTATGACGTAATTCGCATACCAAAGTTGTTTTATGACGTAAAAGAGTATCGTAGTCTCGGTGTATGGTAAGCTTTACCAGTCACAATGTGCTTAGACTTGTACTTGACCTGTGCTTGCGTAAGAATGGTCTTGAGAATTTTCTAGGAACAGTATTTTTATAAGATTCTTACGTAAGTAAAAGTGAAGTATGACTTTGTGCTTACTTTAAGAATTTTCTAGGAATCGGGCCCAGGGCTACAGCGACCAGAAATCCAACATAATATACAACAACAGAACCAAATAACTCCAAATATACCCATGGGTGAATATTATGTAAGTAGTCCCATATGAATCCCGTTATGCATTCAACAATAAATCAGGGACAAGATATAAATAGTAAAATAGATAGACTAGTTTAAAGTGTTGATCAGATGTTTCAGAAACTTTATGTTGTAGATCAAATCAGTGCAAAACTTGATACTTTTCAGACAAAAATTAACGGTTTAATAGATAATGCTGATCAACAACATAAAGTTGATCAACTGTCAAAAAATTAACGGTTTAATAGATAATGATGATCAACTGTCAAATCGCATGAATGAAGTTAGAATAGTACAAACTGAATGAAATCAGCCACTTCTAACCTCCAATATGAACTCAATCAGGGTATGACAACAATGAAACAAAACTATAGCCAGTTGTTTGAACGACACTTGGATCTACAAACTAGGTCAATAAGGGACAATTTAGTGTTCGCTGGTTTACCTGTGTCCGAATCTGACGATGAGGACGAAAAATCATTGCTCATTGAATTCATGAAAACAAAATTGAAACTTAATGAGCTCATCGATTTGGAGGTACGTACGGAGTAAATGTCGATGGAGGACCGGCATGTCGCTCAAAAAATATTGTGTGCAGATTCAAAATTTTTAAGGGTAGAGAAAGTGTTAGAAATTGTGGCAGATTACTAAAACGGAGCAGTTATGGTATAAGAGAGCAGTTTCCAAAAGAAATAAACGAAAGACGAAAATTGTTATGGCCATATTTCAAAGAAGCTAAATTCCAGAAAAAGAAAGTGTCGTTAAAGAGAGATAAACTATATGTTGATGGGCGAGAATTTAAACCAAACTAGATACGATTTACAAGGCGCGCGTCCCAAACAAAAAAAACCAGACACAATCAACGGGTAACCCAATTAGGGCCCCAGAATAGATATGACAAATGGGAATGTCTTGGAGGACAACGTGACTTATACAACATCGAAAATGAACTTATCAGCGAGACTGTCGATGATGGGGGTCCATACAGAGTGAGTGAAAACGGCCAAGGTGTAACTTATAAAATTCGTATGCTTGTGTTAAACGTAAGTGGGCTAAAAAGAAAACTGTTGATTCCTGATTTTCAAGAGTTTATCAAAGAACAAGATTTGCTTTGTTTTACCGAAACAAAATTAGACGACATCGATGAATTTAGTTTTATTTATACGAATAGAAAGAAATTATCTGGTAATAGATCAGTTGAATTGCTTTAGGTTATAGAAAAAGTTTGTCAAAATTCATACACCCTATTACTACAGACAGCCAATTTGTTCTTTTGTTTTATATTGACCGTGGTATAATAAGATTAGCTCAAAATATTATTTTCGGAATCGTGTACATACCCCCAGAAAACTCCCCATACACAAGTAAACATGCATTCAGTGAAATTGAAACTGAATTCCAATCCATCACGCGAAATAGCCCATATGTAACCCTGGTTGGTGACTCCAATAGTAGGACCGCAAATTTGTTAGATTTATACGAGCATGACTCAAATCCTCTAGACGAAATAGGTGAACAATTCGCCGAATAAAGAGAAGCAACCGACGAACTAATTAACTTAGGTATCCCCATTCATAGGAATAGCCCTGACAATTTTGTAAATACGTTCGGTAGAAAACTCATTAAATTTTGTAAAAACAATAAAGTTTTCATTTTAAATGGAAGATTTGATAAAGATCAAGTAGGTAAACCTACAAGTAGAAATCTTAGTGTAGTTGATTATGTGATATGTTCTGTTGATGTAATTAAGTTCATGGATTATTTTGAAATATTAGACCACTGTAAACTTTTCTCCGACGTCCATTCGCCAATACTTTTCGGTGTGGATTCATCTAATACCATACAACATTATCGAAACACAATCCTGAATAACTCAAATGAACAAACCGAACGTATTCAGAGATGGATACCCGAGAAGAGTACTGAATTTGTAACAAATATAGATACTGTAAAACTTGACAAAATTTCATTAAATCTTAGTCAGGAGCATGAAAACTGGGAAAACACTAGTCACTTTAGAATAAATGAAATTGTAAATGATATAACATCATTGTTTGTTCAAAGCGCCAAAGCAACTTTCGGTGTGGTATGCAATAATCCCAAAATAAAAAAAATGAAAAATGTGAAGATAAAGTGGTTTACACACGACTGTAGGAACAAACGAAGAAATTATAGGAGAGCTTTAAGGTTATATAAAGTGTATGGTACAGAGTTATTTAAATCAAAATTGAAACAAAATGAATTTGTCTTTAAAAAAGTGATTCAAAATAGTATAAATACTTACAATGTAAAAATGCAAGATGAAATGAGAACGCTTCGATCCAAAGATCCTAAGCAATTTTGGAAAATAATAAACAGACGAAATAGGGAAATCAACACTGATATAAGTCTTGATATAGTGTTCCAATATTTCGAAAGTATAAACACATGTAAACAAAAAGAATCAGATACCGAACTAAATGTAAATTCTTCTGTGAACGATAACGTTATTTTAAATAGACCGATTAGCCGAAGTGAAATATATAAAAGTATTAAAAAATTTAAAAAATAACAAATCACCAGGTGAAGATTTAATAATTAATGAATACATCTCATCTACTATGGACCGTATGATTGAAATATATGAATATTTATTTAATTTGATATTTGATACTGGTATGCTACCAGACGTCTGGCTTAGGGGAAATATCGTCCCAATCTTCAAAAACAAGGGAAGTAAAGTAAATCGGACCCAGGGAACTACAGGCCAATAACGTTACTATCAACCATTGGAAAATTATTCACCTCTATACTCAACTCCCGTTTAAATCAATATCTTGAAAAACTCTCGATCTTAAATGAAAATCAAGCTGGCTCTAGAGCTGGATACTCAGCATCTGATCATATATTTTCACTTTATTCATTAATTGAATTATTGAAATCAAATAAAGCGAAAACTTCATTGTTGTTTTATTGATTTTGAAAAATGTTTCGATTCGATACAAAGAAATTATTTGTATTCAAAATTCTTACTAAATAATATAAATGGCAAATTTTATAACATCATTCATAATATGTACTTAAATATAAAGTCTTGTATTATCCATAATGATGAGAAATCTTGCTTTTTTCCATGTGAAATAGGCTTAAGACAAGGAGAAACTTTATCCACCATTATATTTTCATTATTTCTAAATGATCTACAAGAATACCTAGAAAATAAAAATATCACTGGCATACGTATCATAACAGATGACCTTAAATCTGAACTTTAAACTTTTATTAAAATTTTCCTATTACTTTATGCTGACGATACTATCTTATTAGCGGATAACCCTGTTGATCTGCAAACTCTTTTAACAATTTTTGATCAGTACTGTGACAAATGGGATTTAAAAATAAATATACAAAAAACAAAGGTATTAATATTTTAGAATGGTAAAATACCAGCAAATCAAAAAATTTATTTAAAAAATGATGAAGTTGAAATCGTTAATGATTATAAATACTTGGGAGTCATATTTCAAAGAAGCAGGAGCTTCTCCAAAACAAAACAAGATGTGGTTAAAAAACAATCAAGGGAATGCACTCTTTAATAAGAAAATGTAGAAATATTAACCCTTCCATTTCTTGTCAAATTCAATTATTCGATAAATGTATTTTGCCCATATTAATGTACGGATCAGAAAACTGGGGCTATGAAAATGTAGATAAATTGGAAAAAATACAATTACATTTTTACAAGACAATTCTAAATTTACGACAATTCATTCCAAATTGCATGATTTATGCAGAAATCGGAAAATTTCCAATACAAGTCATTTTTAAAATGCAGATGATACATTTTTGGAATAGACTCTTAAACGGTAAACCGAGTAAACTATCGTTTTCCTTGTATAAACTTTTATATATCAACAGTTAAAAATATAATTCTGATTGCAAATGGGTTTATTTCTTGAAAAATATTCTAAATGAAACAGGATTTTCTTATACGTGGAACTGTCAAACAGTAGATAATTTGACAACTAAAAGAATTGAAATATCACTAAAAGATCAATTCTTACAAAAATGTTTAGCAGATATACAAATTTCACCAAAATGCCTTTGTTACAAAATATTTTAAACCGATTTCAAATTGGAACCATATTTTGATAATTTAACAAACATTAACATACAAATTTTGTCTACATTCAGACTTGGTAGTCACCGATTACCGATTGAGTCGTGGAGGTGGAATAAAACACCCCGAGACGAAAGACTCTGCCATGTCTGTGACTCGGCCGACATCGGTGACGAATTCCACTATATTCTAAATTGTAAATATTTTTCTTCTGAAAGAAAAAGATTATTGCCAGATTGGTGCCAAAATCACCCTAATATATTCAAATTTAAATGTAAAAACACCGTTGTACTACAGAAGTTATGTCGACTCATTAAAATCATTACATCAAAAGTTAGTCCTCCATGAAAACCTTTTGTTATATATATTAATATACACTATTTTTTATTAAATTTATTAATAATAGATATTATTCAATTGTTCGCACATGTGATTTAAGTTTGAACCTTTGTATATAAATTTGCATTATCTCATTAACTATGTATATGTAGTTTTGGAGAATAAAGAAGTTGAAGGCTATCTACATGCGATTCACTATGAAAAGTGGCAGCAGTAATTGTTGATGTTGTTTGTTTACCAAAGATTAAACGTCCCATACATTACATGAAGCAACATAATTCTGATCGTATAATATATATAGCCACGGAGTGTTAATCAAAACATCGTAAATTAATCAATACGCTGTTCGTGTCATTGAGTAATGCTAATCTGTAATCACTTCTCACGTACGGTATTCGGGATTAATTGATTGATAACTGACAATTTTAAGGCCGCCGACAATCCACTATTTACTCCGAATAACTAATCAAAGAAGTGATGATTTTATCATTATCTCGCTTGGTCTGTTAGAAAATAATTTATAGCCCTTAAATGGAAAAAAAACAAAAAAGCCATTAACCGTCTTTCTGAAGAGAATTTTATAGGTGAATTCCGTTTACTGTCGCTTCATACGGAATGCAAAGTAAAGAATGCATATTGGATATTATTCTATTACCATAATGGATCAGGATAATGAGAACGACCAATGAGTCGAAACCCGACGATTATCGAGTGGGAAATATATGCAATTGTTTAATTACACCGATTCTAAAATGCACGAAACTAAACCTAAGCATTTCATGCCAATGAAGTTTAAATTTCTATTCTATTAGGGAATCATAATTTTTGGGATACCGTTACGGTACCGAAGGCTGAAAATAACAATACAGGACACGGAACATTATTTGTTACATTGTCCAAAGTTTACCAATGTTAGAATTCAAACGGCAATAGTAATACTACCTTACAAATGAATATGTACATTTTTTAATACAGTCCACAATTTTATACATTTATCTAAAAGACTACAATAACCATCGTAGAATACTAACTGAATTCTCGGTTGTTATACATCTGACGGCCTCTACATGTATTATGAAATTGTAAGGCACTGTAAATGTCACTAACTATTAATTCCTTGCATGCACGATTAATAGTGAATACAAAATACAGCACTGTTAATGTATTTGAATGTGTAGTGTATATATCATACGTCTATTTTGGTATATTTATTAAATAAGGAGGGGAATTAATATAAGCCTTTGGTTAGTTTTTGAATCCTTACCTTTTGACAGTTTATAATGTATAACATGTCTCTTATTTGAATAAAATATTGTTTAAATTAAAATAATAATAGACTTTTTGTACATCAAGAATCTTAATTTCAATTGTAAAGCTGTGGCGGCTTCTTTGATGATTAGAAGATTAAAATAAACTACCAAACTTGATTACCCAATCAACAACCTTAACCTTCCGACCACTAACACCAGGTTACATCTCACTGTGCCCACTTTTGATTAATCCAATTAAGGTCTAATTAGGATTAGTGTATTAAGCGGATTAGGATTAGGTGTTATACTTATAGGTTATTAGATGGAAAAAAAACAAATATTGAAAGTGACTAAATATTCAGTCTTATAATTGGTGAGAAATGTCTTGCCGAGGTCAGAACTAAAAGGTTGTTTTTTTCACTTTGGTCAGTGTATTTGGCGTAATGCGCAGAAATATGGACTACCAAGCAGATTTTTCTTGGGTGCCAGAAATCAATAAAATCGTCAAGCAAGCAGCAGCATTACCATTAATTCCAATACAGCAGGTTGAAGATGTATGGTTGTGTGCCCTTGATGATGCACCACTGCAAATTGCAGATTACGTAACTGAGTTCTGGGTGGACAGGCAGCATGACCGAATGATGTGGAACCATTTCCACACTGAAGGTGCACGCACAATGAACCACGTTGAAGGATGGCATTCCAAGATCCCAAATATTTTTAAGTTGGTGGCTTTTTTTAAGAATGAACAAGCTTACTCCGAAGTTACCATTCTCCAGTTAGGTGCCAACGGAAATTTACGGCCTAAAAGAAGAAAGTACAGGCAACTAGAACCCCGACTCCAAACTCTGAAAACAGATCTTCAGAACGGTATAAAGACTGTATTCGAGTATGCCGATGGCGTAGCCCGTTTAACTACATTGTACATTTTCATTGTTTATCTTGTTTTTGTGTGATGTATAATATATCCATGTATGTTATACTTTTATTACATATTTTATATATAAAACATCGAAAATTGTTATATTTTCATTAAATTATAAAGTGCTAATGTGATGTATGATATATCCATGTATTATTATTAAATATATGTAATCATCGAAAAATAAAAAAAAAATACATAAAATATGTGGGGTTTTTTTTCCATCTAATTACCTATAACACCTAATCCTAATCCGCTTAATACACTAATCCTAATTAGACCTTAATTGGATTAATCAAAAGTGGGCACAGTGAGGACACACCTAACACCAAGGTGCTAGTTAATTAAGGAGATTAACTGAAGTTCAAATCAAATCAAGTCTTTATTAACCTTGAACCACTGGTTCATCGGTAAACATAGAAACACAAGAATACAAATATATACAATATATACAGTGAATAGAGAGCAAACAAACGAATTTAATAATAAGTATTACTACATATACAACTGGCGGTAGTTTTCTCTTTGATGTGCATAGCAGTTATATCTCATAACAACCTGTCGTGACGTCATCATAGGTTGATATTCTGTTCATATCAACCGCTGATGACGTCGTGACAGGTTGATATGAAATTCATATCAACCGCTAATGACGTCATCTCAGGTCGATGTATTCGACTCCTATCAACCGCTGATGATCGAAATAATACAAAAAAACACAGAAATATTTTTTTATTCTTGTAACAATTAAAAAGTATTATGGTACAGTTTGTAACATTCAAGACAGAAATAAACGGCGTACTTATCGGCATATTCAAATCGGTTATCCATACTTGACCATGTCTAAGATATCTTTCAGAATCATCTTCCCGTCCAAACACTTCGCCTTTTGATCCAAATTTTCTTTAGGTTTGAATAGATCCTCATCGATAGTTGCACCCACACCAATTCCATCGTCAATTTGTTTGCTAAAGGGGTTGATTATTCGTCTGACTTCGTATTCCTATCCATTTTTTTTTCTTTTGCTATTCAATTCTTCAAAATGGCGAATTGTAAACAAAAACAACCACGTAATTGCACGTGATTAATTCGGTAATATTCGTTATTTGACGGAAAGTACCGAGTAGTTAGCCCAATCGTCGTTGGCCTGTAATGGAAGAGTCCATTTAATTTAAGAGTGGGCGTTGTATATGTCAGATATTAACCAATCATACCTCAGTTGCTATATTTATATCACCCTTGGGCTGCGCCCGCGGGTTATATAATATAGCAACCTCAGGTAGGTTAATATCCTATACATATAGGCCTAGTATTTTTAACTACAATCTATTAAGTGTATTATCTCTTAACTTTTTGCGAAGTACAGATATTTACCCAGTTTTAAAAGTTCTGAAAAATTTTGGTTTTGTAGAAGTTTTATTAATTTTTCCATATTTGGTCTAGTGTAGTGGTATTTCTTTATAAATTTTGACCTAAGTTCAGTAAAGAATGGACATACAAGTACAAAGTGATATTCGTCTTCAATTTCTTCAGTTTCACAGATGGTACAAATTCTGTTTACTCTCGGCATTGCCTCATATCTTCCAGTTTCAATCCTTAATTTATGACTAGATAATCTGAACCGTGTTATCTCCCTTTTAAACCTCTGCTTCATTACATATAGTTAAATAAGACTGGACATCAAAGTGGTTAACAATATTTCTATAGATAATACATTTAGAAGATGCATTACAATTTTCCACACATTTCTGTCTAAAGATATCACATAGTCGTTGTTTGATAATGACAATATCTGAGTTAATAAACATTACCGTTCGTGTTAAACTCACCAAAGTTATAATATACAAACTTAGACTACTAATGTATACACGTTATAACAGGAAATATGATTTTACTAAAATATTCGTCTCCAGCACCCTTGAAACTTATGGAAGAAAACATTTATATTAAACGACAAAATAACGAATGATTTAATGACATGGTTGTCGTGTGATATTGTTTTTTTTATAAAACTGTAACTGTAAATATCTTTGATCTTTTGGGTATGTTCTATGCCCGGAATAGCCTGCTGTCTAAATATATTTATATCAAGTTTTTCTTTAAACCTGTATCGGATTATTCTTCCAGGGTAGGTTTTTTTGTCCATTAGAAAGCATGATATACTGGTATAAGGCTTTTTTCTTACGGGTATTCTTACTAGAATTCTCATGTTATGTACTTTTAAACATAGACGGTTTATAAGCAAGATAAAGTCCTCGACTTCGGTTATGCTGGGGAAGAAAGACTTCCGAAAAAACACTCGGCTTTCCGGCCTCGGTTTATCTCGTTCTCTGGCTATTAATATTTTCTGTTGCATTTTAAAATAATTTGTTATTATGTTCTATTAAATTTATGAGAGTTTTTAGTATACTGATGGGTTTTTTAAAAAGATGTTGCCCTTTCTTATACTTGATAGCATACCCTACCCTTCAAGGTGTGACCATAACTGATGAGTGACCATAAAATCATCGAATATTGAAAATGATAAATATTCGTTGCATGGAGCCAAAACCACGTTTGTCGTCTTTAGCGACCCCAAAACCCCCAAAATGATATATTACACGACTACCAAGAATAAGATCTCCAATAATTGGTTTGGTGGCCATTTTGAAAAACAAGATGGAGGATACAGTCCGGTCGACCCTTTGATACTACAACATTCGTGTGCCTAATAACACATATACATGTAAAATGACACGTCACCATGCGGTTACAAATATACGGTGACAAAAACAGAATTCTCATTTTGGTCGACATTTCGATAAACCAAAAGGGTCGATATTGTCGGATTAATTTTATTATTTAGGCCGCCATTATGAAAAACAAAATGGCGGATATTATCTGATCGACCCTTATAATGCATTTTTTTAATCGGTAGTGGGTTCGCTTTAGTGACTTTGTCTCCCATACATTCTGACACGCAGCGAAGTGTTCAGTATCCATCTGCTTCCCACATGCAGAGTTCTGTTACATGCAAATCATGACCAACGCTTGAAGGTAACAAGGGTCCAATCGGACCCCTAACTTACAACTCACAGTAGCGATTTTGCTAATGTGTTTTCTGCCTGACACCATATTGCGTATGTCAGAGTATTCTCTCTTTTAACAACTCCATGTTACAAATACGAAAAATTAAATGATGAATTCGAAATATTCAATGGTATGTGTATCAAGCGCGCATTGCCATTTGATCTCTTTATCCCATAGTACACAAAGCGAAATTTTGTTAGAATTATTAAATCTTTTTCATATGTCACTAAAATGTTTTTGTACAATAATTTAGTTGTTTTTCAGTTGTTAAATATGAATGCAAATAAAAACTAACCCACTGTCTGTTAATTCAAATATATCTGTGCGTAAAAACTTTTAATTATAACTGGGGTCCATATGGACCCCTTGTTACCTGTTGTGTGATTCTCACAACGTGAACCCACAAGGGTTAATAAACCCGTTACTTATGAAAACTCGAAAATTTGTCATTTTGGCGTCCATTTTGAAAAAAAAGATGGCGGAAATTGTCGGATGAAATTTTTCACTATAATTTTTGTCTTCAGCACCCCCAGAAAACAATATTCCACGACAAAAAAAAGCAAATTAAATGGCCTGGTTGCTATGATATTTTGTTTTGAAACATACCAAATCTTTAACTTAATTTTTCTCAAAACTTACTTTGGTGTGTTGGATGGCTTCAAGTCGCCACAAATTAGTCAATCTATGTCCGATTTAAACAACTTTACATCAAATTGAAGGCATTGAGTCGGAGAATATGAAAATAACAATAACTCAATTTTCAAAATTGCCTCATTGAGACTCAGTATGCCATGGGAGGTCACATATGTTGTTTAAGACACATTTTTGTTATTTTTCTAAATTCCAGTAATATAAGTTTCATTTGGATTTATCGCCCTTTATTTTTCGAATTTTCTGCACATTTTGTAAGCTTAAGTTTTGTTTTACGGCCGAATCGACGTTTACGAAATTGTTGAAATATAAAGCAATATGGTCAAACAATCCTTAAACCGGAAGTAGTAAAAATAATATGCGATATTTTGAGAAAAAAAAACGTGAAAAATAAGTGTTTTGGAGGAAAATAAAATTTTATCTGCCCAATATCAATGGATTACACATAATAAGGCATCATTGGGTCGAACGGTGATTCGACCACTGAATGATACCAAATTCATACAAATACCATGAACAGGAAGCAAAATATGGCACGCTGAAAGTTAAGTATTTTGTTTTGAAGCGTTTTTGGACGCCTGTATCTCGAAAACGGCGCTACATATTTTTCTTAATCTTTCCCTATCGAGAGTTCTCCAGTGGTCTTTGGCATAAAGCCATACAATATGACGTTGAAATATGGAAAATACTCTATTATTTGTTTATTTTAACGGATTTTCAAAAAAAAGTTGTAAATTGAAACAACTGACCTATCAACGATTATAACCATGTGTAATATGTGGTGAGTTATTAAAATTTATTTTTTGATATTTTGACATTTTTGAATTTTTGGCACTTCTATGACAAAGTGATGATAAGTGATGTCGACGTGTAACCGATGATAAGTGATGTCGACGTATAACCTCTCGATAACTTCTGTGCAGACACGATATTGATAAACTTCTAATTATTCAATTATTATTAATAAGCTACATATGGACAGTAGCTATAACTTCAAAGAGAATGTGTTGATCTATACCTTGACCCGGCAGTGACATTTAGAGAAATATGTAGTGTAATTACAAACACCATAAATTATGAATAAACAATACCATATATGATTATCATCTCAGCTAATTGTTGAAGCTTTATAAGCAGGTGTTCATTGAAACTAAATCAGACTTGAAATAGGGTTCCTAGCCGATGTATGTCTATTTCATGTACTAAATACAGGTTTTATATACACTATGCTGAAAGTGTGTTATATGTAAGATTGTGTTACACTTCTGAACATTTATCAGGGTTTTTTTTTATCTGATCGGATAATCCGGTATATCATTATAAACCCTGTTCCCATTCAAGCTCCAAAACCGGATCTCAAAACTACTCGACAATGATTCGTATACAGGAAGTAATTCAAAAGACAAAAAAGGGTAAAAAAGGTAAAAAAAAATGGCGCTCTTGCTAAAAACTTGAATTCTCCGTCAGATATTAGCGGACCAAAAAATTGAAATTCGATGATTAGGAAATAAATAATGGTACGCGGAAAATCTAGTATTTTCTGATTTGGTGCTTTCTGAGACCGCATTTTCTCGAAAACGAACCATACGATTTTTCTTAACCTTTTCTTACTCAGAGTCCTATCGGTGGTCTCTGGTGTGAATCAAAATATAAAAGCATTGAAATAATATAGGTGGTCAAAAAATGGCATCAATCTTTGAAAAAAATTGAAAAATCGTTGATTTATTGAAAAGATGTTTCTAACACTACCGGGCAGAAAGTTAAGTATCCCGAAAATAATCTAAAAACCAGATACACTCGAAAATATGTCCGATATTTGGAAAAAAAACACAAAAAAAGTTAGAAAAAAGAGAAAAAAATACAGTAAAAATTGGTACTCTTGCAAAAATCGGGACTTCTCAGCCGGGTGTCACTGGGCTACTGGTGCAACTAGGGTTGGGACAATATCCAATAAAAATTCTTCAGGGGTGTTTCTGAGGCCAAATTGTATGACAAACACGAAAATTGAAGAATTTTTGGTGTCAGACAATTTTTTCGGTCGGAATGGGGCACGTTTTCAAAATGGCCTCCGAAATGTGCAAAAATCGTATTTTTAAGCGAATATTTCTAATTAAACCAATTTGTTTTCATAAGTATAGATCATTAATGGGATTGTCAACGATTTTTATCTGGTAAGACGTCACACGAAGCATTTAACTAGCTCCGGAAATCCAAAATGGCGGCCAAAATCCAAAATGGCCACCAAAATCCAAGATGGCGGCCATATATTGCAGGGATTACCGGATATTTACAGAATAACAGTGGACATGTCGTGTAATACATCATTTTATAGGATTTTACCGATGCTCTTACGATATAAGTCACTATTTTTACTTTCCAGCAGACCTTTCCCTATAAAATCCAAGATGGCGGCCGTATATTGCAGGAATTACCGTATATTTACAGTGTAACAATAAACACGTCATGTAGTATATCATTTTATAGGTTTTTTACTGATGCTCTTTCTATAAATCCATTATTCTAACGACGCTTAGTAAATAATATGGTTTCAATGCCACATACTTTCTTGTATTCTTGGTTAACAACAGATTTTATTGAGTTTCTGGGTTCTTGCATAGTTAAATTTTGGACTCGGAATATCCAATTGTCAGACTTGACACACCGTTTTGACGGGTAAAAGGGGCTGTAGTGCTTCTCCATTAGCCAATTTCAGATAGTAGCAGCCGTCCATTTAGTTTGTTCGATATAGTTATTGAAGAGATAGTGACTAGACTTCCATGTAGTATATATATACAGGTATCCAAAAGTTTTTGCATTTTAGAAAATTGTAGCCGTTTCACCTTTTCTTTCTGCTTTAACGCTTACTATATGCTTATTTTGACAGTGGCCAAGAAATCAGCTTCCAATTTTTTCACACGGTTAACCTCGTCACTACTCCTCGCGCATTTCCATTTATTTCTGCGCTCTTTATCACCGAGTTCCGTAAATTTTTCATCCGATAATAGTCCCTCAGTAGAAATTATGTATTTTCCGAAAGCCTTTCAACTTTAGTCATCCCTCCGGCAATTTTCAAGTGTTTATCAAGTATTGCGAAACTAGATTCAAAAATCGCAATTTTCGCCAAAAAAAACCTCACTTATTGTTTTACAAAATATCGGATATATGTATGACTACCGTTTTACGTCCTACTGTACTGGGATTCCGTCCTACTGTACTGGGATTCACAACTACTCAGTGAATAAGACGTTGACTCACTAACGTTGAGGTCATGTGTTCACTCCCTAACCGAGAAAGTTCATCAGGAATTTTCCGGCGTGATTTCTCCTTGACAATGGGGCAGGACGGAGGTCCTGACAAGGCATAACGTACAGTGTTCGAATGAGACAAAAAACCGAGGTCCCATGTTCATATTGGTGTGCACGTAAAATATCCCCTGGGCACGTGGAATTAAATATAAATGCATTATTGCTACTAATGGACTGTTTTAGCTGATCGTAAATTTACTGAACTGAAGTAATAAAGAGCGCTGAGATAAACGCTGACTTCTTGGACACTGTCAAAATAAGCAAATAGTTGGCGTTAAAGCAAAGAGAAAAATTGAAACAGCTAAAATTTTCTAAATTGCAAAATCCTTTGGATACCTGGAAGTTCAGTCACTATACTATCACTTTAATAACTTCGTTGAAGAAACAAAAAGAACGGCAGCTAGTTTTTTAAGCTACAATCTGAAATTGGCTAATAGAGAATGACTACAGCACCTTACGTCCGTCAAAATGGCGCGTCAAGTCTGAACTAGGGCGGTTTCGATTCCAAAATTATTTCACTGTTAAAGAACTCAGAAACTCCATAAAATATGTTGTTAATCCAGAATACAGGTAAGTCTGTGACATTGAAACCATGTTACCTGCTAAACGTCGTTAGAATAATGAGTTTATAGAAAGAGCAACAGTAAAAGCCTATAAAATGATATACTACATGACGTGTTTATGGTTACACTGTAAATATACGGCCGCCATCTTTGATTTTTTTAGGGAAATGTCTGCTGGAAAGTAAAAAGTGACTTATATCGAAAGAGCATCAGCAAAATCCTATAAAATGATATATTACACGACATGTTTACCGTTATTCTGTAAATATCCGGTAATCCCTGCAATATATGGCCGCCATCTTGGATTTTGGACGCCATTTTGGATTCTGGGAGCTAGAGAAATGTTTCGTGTCACGTCTTACCAGATTAAAACCGTTGAAAATCACATTAATGGTCTATACTTATAAAAATAAATAGTGACTTTGTCTCCCATACATTCTTACACGCAGCGAAGTGTTCAGTATCCATCTGCTGCCCACATGCAGAGTTCTGTTACATGCAAATCATGCCTAACGCTTGAAGGCAACAAGGGGTCCAATCGAACCCCTAACTTACAACTCACAGTAGGGATTTTGCTAATGTGTTTTCTGCCTGATACCATATTGCGTATGTCAGAGTATTCTCTCTTTTAACAACTCCATGTTACAAATACGAAAAATTAAATGATGAATTCGAAATATTCAATGGTTAGTGTATCAAGCGTGAATTGCCATTTGATCTCTTTATCAAGTAGAAATTTTGTTAGAATTATTAAATCTTTTTCATATTTAATTATAACTGGGGTCCATATAGACCCCTTGTTACCTGTTGTGGGATTATCAAAACGTGAACCCACAAGGGTTAATAAACACGTTACTTATGAAAACTCGAAAATTTGTCATTTTGGCGTCCATTTTGAAAAAAAGATGGCGGAAATTGTCGAATGAAATTTTTCACTATAATTTTCGTCTTCAGCACCGTTGAAAACCCCCAGAAAACAATATTCCACGACAAAAAAAGCAAATAAAATGGCCTGGTTGCTATGATATTTTGTTTTGAAACATACCAAATCTTTAACTTGATTTTTCTCAAAACTTACTTTGGTGTGTTGGATGGCTTCAAGTCGCCACAACTTAGTCAATTTATGCCCGATTTAAACAACTATACATCAAATTGAAGGCATTGAGTCGGAGAATATGAAAATAACAATAACTCAATTTTCAAAATTCCCTCATTGAGACTCAGTATGCCACGGGGGGTCACATGTTGTTTAAGACACATTTTTTGTTATTTTTCTAAATGTTCAAATTCCAGTAATATAAGTTGGATTTATCGCCCTTTATTTTTCGAATTTTCTGCACATTTTGTAAGCTTAAGTTTTGTTTTACGGCCGAATCGACGTTTCCGAAATGGTTGGAATATAAAGCAATAATGGTCAAACCATCGGTTAAAGCAATTGCAACAACAATCCTTAAACCGAAAGTAGTAAAAATAATATGCGATATTTTGAAAAAAAAATGCGAAAAATGAGTGTTTTGGAGGAAATACAATTTATCTGCCTAATATCAACGGATTACACAAATTAAGGCATCATTGGGTCGAACGGTGATTCGACCACTGAATGATACCAAATTCATACAAATATAATGAACAGGAAGCAAAATATGGCACTCTGAAATTAAGTATTTTCTGTTTTGGAGCGTTTTTGGACGCCTGTATCTCGAAAACGGCGCTACATATTGTTCTTAATCTTTCCCTATCGTGAGTCCCTCCAGTGGTCTTTGGCAAAAAGCCATACAGTATGACGTTGAAATATGGAAAATACTCTATTATTTGTTTATTTTAACCGATTTTCAAAAAAAGTTGTAAATTGAAACAACTGACCTATCAACGATTATACCCATGTATAATATGTACTGAGTTATTTAAATTTATTTTTTGATATTTTGACATTTTTGAATTTTTGGCACTTCTGTGACAAAGTGATGATAAGTGATGTCGACGTGTAACCGATGATAAGTGATGTCGACGTATAACCTCTCGATAACTACTGTGCAGACACGATATTGATAAACTTCTAATTATTCAATTATTATTAATAAGTTACAGTAGCTATAACTTCAAAGAGAATGTGATTATCTATACCTTGACCCGGCAGTGACATTTAGAGAAATATGTAGTGTAATTACAAACACCATAAATTAAGAATAAACAATACCATATATGATTATCATCTCAGCTAATTGTTGAAGCTTTATAAGCAGGAGTTCACTGAAACTAAATCAGAATTGAAATAGGGTTCCTAGCCGATGTATGTCTATTTCATGTACTAAATAAAGGTCTTATATATACATGTATACACTATGCTGAAAGTCTGTTATATGTAAGATTGTGTTACAGATACCAGTAATGGATGCCGTGAATCAGTGAACCAGACACAGCGTGAAACCGCAGGATATCTTGTTAGACGCCAGCATAAGTTAGATTTCACGACGATCATGGGCCACTGATTGAAGACAGCAGTAATGGTTTCGGTACCATACGAATGGGACCCCGGAGGATATCCTTGGACGGAGATGAAGTTTCCAGACGTTTTTTTAAAGTAGGTACATATTTCCTAATAAACTGACTATGGAAAGCCAGATAGACCCAGGGATAATTATATTAAATTTTTAAGGTTAGGGTAAATATAAGGGTTTAAAAGAACGTCAAACTAGTAGAATAATTAAGTTAGGGAAATAAGTTAAGAATAAATGAATGAAATATCGGGTTTAACGTCCTACTGTTATGCACTTAACCGGAGCTAATTGAAGACGGGGAAACTAAGTTAAGGAAATAAGTGACGTTTAAAATGGACGATCACAAGGTTATAATAATATGTAGAAATGAAGAGGCGTGTGTCACACGTTAGATGTGGGGTTATGGGCGATTTCCACATCTAGCCAGTGTCACAAAGAACTGCATAATGCTACGTAACTAAGAGTTGGGTTTAAACATATACTAATGGTGTCTCCAATCTATACAGCTAGATTGTAATAATGTAATGTTGTGTCATGTCCAATTAGTGTATATGTGTTTAACTGGGTATTTTTCCGGTCGGATCTGTGTAAAATTTATGTTTATGGGTAAAGGAATATGTCCAAGGAAAATTTGAAACTGACTGGCCCTTTGTAAATTCGCGAGTAGCGTGTGGGTCGGTATTAGATTTTAAATAAATGGTTTAAAGTGAAATAGGGTGCATTGCAATATATAGCGAATAGCTTATGCAATATAACTCTTTCTGGATTATTCGTGTCGTTTTGTTTAAAAAGTATAAATGATAATAAGTTCACAATGGGTGTTAAAAGCGTGAAAATATACCATGGTAACATGGGTGATTTAAATTTGATTTTTGGATGTGCGATTATATAGCATGACGAATAAATTTTGAATTTCCTCATATATCATGCGTAGCGTATACGTAAAACCATACTAATGTATTGGAAACTTATTTGTAAATTGTTGCTTGTTATAATTAAGTGTTTATAGGAATATAATACATTCAGGTCTTGAAATAATTACTGATCACATTTTTTTAAAGAAATGAATTAACAATAAGATTTAAAATGTTATTAGGGAGATATATATGAAAATTTGAAAACGGGATGTGTCTATCTAATCTGATCTCAGTGTGCTAATTAGCACACCTGCTGCTACAAGCTTGTGTTATACACGCATGTTCGTTCGTATACGCCATGTTAATAAAATAGGTGTACCCTTCTATCGACTATACCCTCCATGTTAACTGTTGGTGTAAGCGCAGTGGAATGTTTTACACAGTAACCCGATACGGTTAAGATAATTAATTAAAGATGATTTGTTAATTATTAGATAAAACTGTTCACTGTCAGTAAGTAAGGAGAATACTAATGAGTTTGGATATTATTAATTACTGTAGGTGATAAGTTCTAATTAATGCTAATAATTGTTATTAAGGGGACAGATTGAGTTGTATTTGTTAATAGTTTATTCAGTTAAAAGTAACTCGAATTAAGGATTAATACCCGTGCATTCCCAATAAAGTAACTCCGATTTTAATTTTAAAATAAACTTAAGAGTAATTTTATGATTAAGATATAATCACATTCAATTAAAATAAATGTTATAAATTAAGGGTAATGTAATTGTAATAGCTGTACATTATAGAAATTGTATTGTATGTTATATATGTTAGAGAGCAACGAATTCTGCAAAATAGGATTGGTGTCGGCTGAGACCGAGGACCAGAATTCGCTCCATGGAACAGATGATACCACATCAACATTAAGACACAATCAAATGACATTAACTTTGTCATCATTTAGTGTAGACGAATGGCAGAATTTAATGGTATAGTGAGAGGTGTAGACCCAATAAATGGTATTGTTCTACATGAATTCTAGAACCAGTGTTGTTCTAGTAAAATATAAATATATGATCGCGTGTTTTTATACGCCCACATTTTCATGTGGACGTATTATGTCCTCGCCCTCGCCCGTCCGTCCGGACGTCCGTCCACAATTGTTTGTGGACTCTCTACAGGTCACAATTCTTGTCCGATTTTGACGAAACTTGAAATATAGGTTTATCCCCAAAAGATCTCGGCTTCTTTCGATATTAGCATGTATCGAATCAAAACTTCATGGATTATGGCCCCTGATTGTACGAAAAATCACGTTTTTAGCTTGTGGACCCTATAGAGGTCACAATTTTGAACCGATTTTTATGAAACTTGACATGCATGTTTATAACCAAAAGATCTTTGTTCCTTTGGATATTTGCACCTATCAGAACGTAATTTCCTGAATTATGGCCCCTGATTGTCCGAAAAATCACCTCTTTTAGCTCGTGGTACCTCTGGAGGTCACAATTATTATCCGATTTGAAAAACCGTTCGATTATATCACCGTTACACCCTAAGGCAGGTTGAGTTCAAATTTCGGAAAAATCGGACCAAAATTACTATACAAAATGGCCGCCATTCGTACGCGAATACTGTTAAAAAATGGTAAATAAAGGTTGTGGACCCTGTAGAGATCACAATTTTAATTCGATTTTGATGAAACTTGAAATGCATGGTTTAAACCCACAGATCTTGGTTCCTTTCTATATTTGCGCATCTCGGATCGTAACTTCCTGAATCATTGCCCCTAATTATACGCAAAATCGCCTTGGTTTAGCTTGTGGTCCCTCTGGAGGTTACAATATTTATCCGATTTAAAAAATCGTTTGATTATGTCACCGTTACACCCTAAGAAAGGTTGAGTTCGAATTTCGGTAAAATTGGACCAAAATTGCCATACAAAATGGCCGCCATTCGTACGCGAATACTGTTAAAAAATGGTATATCAAGGTTGTGGACCCTGTAGAGGTCATAATTTTAATTCGATTTTGATGAAACTTCAAATGCATGGTTAAAACCCAAAGATCTTGGTTCCTTGTGATATTTGCGCTTATCGGATCGTAACTTTCTGAATTATGGCCCCTGATTATATGCAAAATCGCCATCGTTTAGCTTGTGTTCCCTCTGGAGGTCACAATTATTATCCGATTTAAAAAAAAACGTTTGATTATATCACCCTTACACCCTAAAAAAGGTTGAGTTTGAATTTCGGAAAACTCGGACCAAAAGTGCCATACAAAATGGCCGCCGATCGTACATGAATACTGTTTTAAATGGTATATCAATGTTGTGGACCCTGTAGAGGTCACAATTTTAATTTGATTTTGATGAAACTTGAAATGCATGAATATAACCCAAAGATCTTGGTTCCTTTTGATATTTGCGCATATCGGATTGTAACTTCCTGAATAATGGCCCCTGATTATATGCAAAATCGCCTTTGTTTACCTTGTGGTTCCTCTAGAGGTCACAATTATTATCCGATTTCAAAAATCTTTTGATTATATCACCGTTACACCCTAAGGAAGGGTGAGTTCAAATTTCGAAAAAATTGGACCAAAATTACCATACAAAATGGCCGCCGTTCGTATGCGAATACTGTTGAAAAATGGTATATCAAGCTCGTCGACACTGTAGAGGTCCCAATTTTAATTCGATTTTGACGAAACTTGTAATGCATGGATATTACCCAAAGATCTTGGGTCCTTTTTATATATGCGATATCGTATCGTAACTTCCTGAATTAATGCCCCTGATTATACGCAAAATTGCCTTTGTTTAGCTTGTGGTCTCTCTGGAGGTCACAATTATTATCCGATTTAAAAAATCGTTTGATTATATCACCGTTACAAGCTAAGGAAGGTTGAGTTCAAATTTTGGGAAAATAGGACCAAAATTACAATACAAAATGGCTGCTGTTTGTACGCGAATACTGTTAAAAAATGGTATTTCAAGGTTGTGGACCCTGTAGAGGTCACAATTTTAATTTCGATTTTGATGAAACTTAAATTGTGTGTTTATAACCTTCATATCTTGATACTTTTCGATATTTGCGCAAATCAAATTGTAACTTAATGAATTATGGCCTTTGATTGTAGGAAAAATCACTTTCGGTTTTGCTTGTTCTCTATCCATCTCTCGAAAATGTGGGCGTATCCTGCCTGGCAGCCGCTGGTTTTAATTATATACTGAGTACTTTTTAAATCGTGTGTGCTGTTTTATTTCGTGTGTAATATACCTTTATTAATGTGGCATCCTGAGTACTCTTTTTACATCGTCTTAGATGTCTTATATCTTGTGTGCTGTTTTTATTTCGTGTGTGATATACCTTTAATCAATGTGCCGTCAAGTAGCTGTCATACAGATGAAGCCAGTGACCTGACTGTTTTGAATTGTGTTATGGATTTTTAATTTTCAAATAAATAACTTAATGATGAGGGAGGAATATGACAAAGTGATGATAAGTGATGTCGACGTGTAACCGATGATAAGTGATGTCGACGTATAACCTCTCGATAACTTCTGTGCAGACACGATATTGATAAACTTCTAATTATTCAATTATTATTAATAAGCTACATATGGACAGTAGCTATAACTTCAAAGAGAATGTGTTGATCTATACCTTGACCCGGCAGTGACATTTAGAGAAATATGTAGTGTAATTACAAACACCATAAATTGAGAATAAACAATACCATATATGATTATCATCTCAGCTAATTGTTGAAGCTTGATAAGCATGAGTTCACTGAGACTAAATCAGACTTGAAATGGGGTTCCTAGCCGATGTATGTCTATTTCATGTACTAAATAAAGGTCTTATATACACTATGCTGAAAGTCTGTTATATGTAAGATTGTGTTACACTTCTGAACATAGAATTTGTCAGGGGGATTTTTTATCTGATCGGATAATCCGGTATATCATTATAAAGCCCTGATCCCATTTAAGCTCCAAAACCGGATGTTAAAACTACTCGACAATGATTCGTATACAGGAAGTAATTCAAAAGACAAAAAAAGGGTAAAAAGGGTAAAAAAAAAATGGCGCTCTTGCTAAAAACTTGAATTCTCCGTCAGATATTAGCGGTCCAAAATAAGTGAAGTGTCGTCGGATAGTCCCTCGAATACACTATCTTATGACATCTAAATGATTCAAATTCGATGATTATGGTACTCGGAAACTCGTATTTTCTGATTTGGTGCTTTCTGAGACCGCATTTTCTCGAAAACGAACCATACGATTTTTTTTAAAACTTTTCTTACTCAGAGTCCTATCGATGGTCTCTGGTGTGAATAAAAAAAATAAAAGCATTAAAATAATATAGATGTTCAAAAAATTGAAAAATCGTTGAAATTATTGAAAGGATGTTTCTGACACTTCCGGGCAGAAAGTTAAGTATCCAAACAACTTGTTAAAGCTATCTCGAAAATAATCAAAAAACCAGAAACAGTCGAAAGAATGTCCGATATTTGGAAAAAAACACAAAAAAAGTTAGAAAAAAAAGAAAAAGAATACAGTAAAAAATTGGTACTCTTGCAAAAATTGGGATTTCTCAGCTGGGTGTCACTGGGCACTGCAACGGTTAGAGAGTAGGATTTGTGACCTAACGGTTGCAGGTTCGAGACCCGAATTTTTCGCCGAGTTCTTGTGTCCTTGAATAAGACACTTCATCCCTGCATTCCAGTCTACCCAGCTGTAAATGGGTAACGGTAGGGTGGTGTATGTATTACACACAAAACTGTTGCGCTCCTTGAAACTTCATGTTGTATTTTTAGCTGCATAATATGTCGGAGCTCTTTTTAAAGGAGGTAATCACGCTTACCTGTATCCAAGAGACCGGGATAGTAAATTGTGTCGCGCTATGAGCACGCTTTGTGGATTTGGCGCTATATAAATGGACATATTATTATTATATTATTATCCTGTCTGATTCCTGAAAGCCGGTTTAGTTCTGCCTGCAGGTTAGTTATTATTTATTATTATTATTTACCGCGGGAGCCTATCTCTCAGTGTCTGTTACAGATACCGATCTGTGACCTAATTTTCAATCGGGAAACTTCTGCGCAAAACGGAAGTGGCCAAATTTCGTGCGGTGCAAAAAAATAAAAAACGGCCGTAGATTCGTCAATCCTATAACCATTTTTATACAAATTACATTTTCGGGAAAACCCTGAATCTTTTCGTCGCCGACTTCTAGCGTTTGAAAAATAAAAAAAAATGTAAGAGACATTTTTTGTTATTTTTTTCAAAATTTACAAGTTTGACCTACATTTTTGAATACCTGAATGCAATCCGGTTCAAATAATATAAGTTTCATTCAGAGTTATCGCCCTTTTCCGTTTTATAACCCTTACACTTTTTTGAAAGGATTCATCCATGTTTCTGAAACTCCTGGAACATAAAGCCACATGGCCAGACCATCGGATAAAGCAATTTAAACAACAATCCGTAATCCGGAAGTAGTCGAAACAATATGCGTTATTTGGAAAACAAACGAAAAAATGGGTGTTTCCTAGTCCGATATGAACGGGTTAAACAAATTAAGATATTATCGGGTCGGGCTGCGATTGGACCACTTAATGATACCCAATTCATACAGTTACGATGAGCAGTATTTTCTGATTTGAAGCACCAAAAGATGGTTAGAAAATATATTATGGTACACCGAAAATCTAGTATTTTCCGTTTTGGAGCCTTTTGAGACGCCCTTTTCTCGAAAACGACGCTTGAATTCAAAAACAAAAGCATTGCAAGAATATCAGCGGTCTAAAATGGGTCGCAATCTGTGAAAAAAGTTGAAAAATCCTTAAATAACTGAAAATGATCTTTTATTTTTCTTTCTTTGGAAAACAGCTGAATGGATTTCTGTTAAAACTTCTTGTACGGAAGGTTCAGTAACTAAACAACTTGTTAAAACTATCCCGACAATGATCTGAAAACCAGAAGTAGTCAAAACAATATTTGGTATTTTAACAAAAGCAGTAAAAAATCGGTGCTCTTGCAAAAAATCGTGATTTCACCGTCGGGTGTGACCGGATCAAAACATCTAAAGTATCGTTTGGTAGCATAATGAACTGGCTATTGCATGAAATACTTCCTGTCTAAATCCCCAAAACCGGTTCAGTGCTGCTTGCAGGTCTAGTTCATATTTTAATGTTTTTTGTGTGTGTGTTTTATCCACAAATTGGATTTCTCATAATCTAACCATAGGATCATTCTGAAACTTTTACCTATCCCCCCAAAAATACATTTGACCTACATTGCTGTAACTTTTTTACTCTTTGACCTCTTTTCCTAATTTTACTTTCTTTGTGTACCTTGAAACATTTACTTAAAATCTGAAATTATGGATTTTCGAATTTCGAAAATTCGTCGCTGTGATTTCGAACCGGAAATTAAAATCAACATGACAACTTCTTTAATAGTTGCATGATTTTCATGAAATTAAATATGTAAGTAGATCTTACCGATACGAATTGAAAAGTGTTATTAGAAATTTTCTAAATTATATCCCCTTGGTGAAATTAGGGGTCAAAGTTGTCAAAAAAAAATCGACGAAATATCGGTCAGATTGCCTTTACTAGCGACGACACCGCTGATTCCTACACAAAAAATTGAATTTGTAGCCCAAACCGGAAGTGCCACCATCTTGAGATGTGAAAAATCCCTAAGGCTTTTTTGATATTCTCGTTTTCGAGAAAAGGTCGTCTCAAAGGGCCCAAAAACGGAAAATACTAGACAAGGAAATTATATTTTCCGAATCCTTGAAGGAATGCCTAAACAATGTTCCAGGCAGAATTTAGATTTAGGTCAACTGATTGTCGCCATTTTGAATTGGATATGGAAAATAGTGAAAAATCAACATTAATGGGCTTAATTGAAAACATACACAATTGGTAGTGGCTTACAGAATCTGTCTCCTATTAACAAAATTAATACATTTCAGGATAGCCTGGATCATGGTTTAATGTTTGGTATTTGAATATTTCAAAAAATCGAATTTCGTTTTTGATGTTTTACGTGCCGGCAAGGTTGTTTTCGAGTTTAGCTGGTTTTGAATTCGTGCATGCGCTACCCTGGAACCAAAAGTAAGTGAGTACCAAATTCTGGCGAGGAACTTTTCACGTTGGTCCCTAGGTACCCTGAAAATTTTAAGGTGCAATTGTTCAAGTCGTTTGTTCTTGGCACGGCTCCGGGTCACCTGCCGTTAGTCGTTTGCGGCTTCCATAAGGGGAAAAAGTGGAGGTTTATACATGTGATATGTATGGCAGCTAGCTACATGTTTTCAGTATGCTGCTTTAAAGTGCATGTATCTCAAAATTTAGTTGTCATATTGGGGCAAAGGGATGGCTAGTTATTGCTTTGCATATAGTGAAAAGTGATAAGCCCAACAAAAATTCAGAGATACCAGAATTAACATAAACCTAACCCTAATTTCACAGTCACGCTTAAAACTAAACGTGGTTTTGGTCAAATTTACTCGATTAACCAGACACTCGGCACGATGAACATGGTCAAACCATAAGGAGTAAAGGGCTTTGATCGAATGAAAGACTGACAAATTCCATGATTCGACGTATTCTAATTTTGGGCAGTGGCAGTCATAGTGTAAACTTTTGTCACCACGTCATCCCGAATCGCTTTAAAAACCAGCGATATCAGGCAATGTGTTTTGGAAAATTTGTTGCTTTTCAAATCGTAAAATACAAGCAACTACTGTTTGTGAACAGAGGTTCTTTTTATTAAATTATGACAGCAAACTGACAGGGAAGGGGTTTACATTATGTTTATATAACAATAAAACAATGACAACAATAGAATAGAATATAATCATACTTTAAATTGATCAATGTATAATTTTGGTCGATGGGACCACAACTGAAGAAAACCCTGCAGCCATTCAATGTGTGTAAGATTGTTACGGTAATTTATAACTTACCGGAATAGAGTGGCATAATTGGAATTCCCCGAATATTGGTCAAATACATACGTCAATAAACAATAACAGAGAAAGAAAGAGAGAGAGAAATGGGGTTTAACGTCCACTCAACACAACTAGGTCATTTCGGGACTAACATATGGTTTAATTTTATTTCAATAATTCGCTTGCGCATAGGGGTCTTTGGCAGTGGGAGGAAACCGGAGTGCCCGGAGGAAATCCACGAGGTTGAGAAGGTGCCCCTATCTCCATGCCACATCAGGGCTTGAAACCACAGCCGCAAGCCAGAGGTGACCGGTCAGCTAGAGGTCATAGCGCGGCACTCTAGATCACTAGGGCATCGCGACCCCCAACAGAGAAAGAACCAACATATTATTATTATACAGCAAAGAATAACCTTCTTTATAAAATAACTTAATCCCAGAGGTAGAGGATACCGCTTAGTTCTATGATACTATCGTGCAGATTGTAAATGTATTTAACAGTTTATTGCTTACTTAAGCCTAATATATAACATAACATTTAATTAAATTTGAATATCTTCTCTCGGTAGGCTGAATAAAGAAGTACAAAAATGTTTATTTTGATCATTATGTTCCATTTGAAGTGTATATTTTATATATAATATTATTGTAAACACGTCAACTTAAATCAAATAACAGTAAACGTTTGACTATACTTTTATATTTAATTGTTTGACCTTGGTTTAAATATAGTGAAGAATTAAAACCATAAAATTCTTCATTCACACTGATAAAGTGACTATGTTTACAGTTTTATTCGCACCATAATCCTCGTATATTTAATATAAGACAAAACAATGAATAACACGTAATAAACATTATATACCACACAATATATAATCACAGATGTCACAAAACAAAATATATTACTTATTACCAACAATGCTTGTTCATGCCGCAATATGTGGCCAATTATAATCATCTAGTAAATTATATTCCAAGCGCAATATGCCGCAATGTGTGGCTAATTCGAATCATCTACAACATTATATTTTAAGCGTTTATTTTCAGTTTGATTTTTAAGAATTTTTCAATCGTTAATGATGTCTTTAAATGCTTTAAAGTGGTTAGCTTTACATCTAAAGCATCAATCCGTAGCCAGGGGACAATAGATTTGGTTAAACAAATGGTCATAATTGTGTCGTACCCTAATCATAAAAAAAACATTCATTATAGGAATGTCGATTATGGCATATCATAAAATGAGTGTTTGGGTGTAAAATTTAACTTGAGATATCTCCGAATTTGAATAAATAAGTTCTGGCGTTGGCAACTTTATTTCCTGTTTCAAATGTAAATCATTTGTCAACATTCGATAATATGTCGAGTACTGTGTCGAAACAGTCAGTTGTTTTTATTTGAGAAAACGCCAACCACCCGCCCCCACGCGAATAAAAGTCTTTAAAATTCCGAACCTTGTAGAAAGGACCGTGGATGATTTTTAATTCATTTAATTTAAATCAAATCTGGTTGTAAATTTTTATACTATGCTCATAAATTGGATTATTATAATAATAAAAGTACTTTATATCAAAACAAACCACACCTCAAGTTCAATTTAAAGTAATAAGCACAAACCAATATTTGAAATTAAAAATCATATTTCGCAAATATCCACAAATGTATACTTATTAAATAGAGATCTGTATACGACCTCATCATTTATAGTTTAAATAAAGTATTTTCATCAGCCTGTCATGTGGTCAAATTGAATAATATTAATCATATATATGACATAATTTGGCTGACAATACGTCACGTGACTTATTCGTAAACGACCCCAGCTTCATGATGTTTCTTCACCATAAACAGTTTCTCGTGACGCATTTTATCTGCTGGTTGATCCTTGTAAGGAGCATTACGTGTTCCATGAAGTACCAGGGTCCATTCCTTGAAGATTCCAGTTTCCATGTTAGATTTTAAACCTAAAATTGGCTCCATAACAACCTCCATAGCCCAGCGACCTCTAGGAATCTCAGCCCAGGTATGAGTGGTCATGAATGGCCATCGCGTGAAACCGTTCTTGCTGTCATCATCCTTTGGTCTCTGGCTCAGAATCATTGAGCTGAATATAAAGTTAAAATATGGAATCCTGACATAATGACATGTGAATAAACTGTTATATTTTAATAACTACAGAATCCTAAATATCAATCGTAGAAATAAACACATGTTTTGATAGGAAAGAACATAAACCGGACATGAAAAATCGTGTGGATCATTTGGGACAATCGGGAGTTCATTGTATATCTACTAAACTACTACCCCCTCCAACCACACATCTACACAACTCGCATGTAATTCTTGAATCAGATCATGTGGTCAATCCATTTCTCTGTATTTGTTTTTTTTAGCGAATCACCGGAATTTTAACGCCAAAACATACAAGATCGGGTATACCTAAAATGCCCCACATAACACGGTTGTCACATAAAGTAGTTTAGATTACAGTGCATTATAAAAATCAGAATAATAAAAAAATAAAAAATTCAAATGTAATTTTAACTAGATTGTGTATTAATCTTTTAGTGGCATTTAACGACCGGGAAACAAATTAACATAACACAGTTTTAATAAGATACAATCAGTAGTTGTATTCTAAGCTTGATAACGATAAGAGGATACTAGTCGAAACGTCGTGCTTTTAGAATAAAACTAGTAAGTGTATTCAATAAAGAAACGGTGGTCTGTTAGATTGTGCATTAAAGGTGTAATGTTCAAGAACCAAATCTTAGACATTTATAAATTTTCCAAGATCATAATCGACTCTCGATTCCATCGGATGCTCCACATATCTAAATACGATTGGCTGTTACTGATTTAATTTATAGATAAATAATTTAGACTTGGTTTATCACCCTAACAACGTTGGTGATGACAATCGTGACTACACTGTTGTGGAATTGACGATAACTCCGCTCAGAAATAATTTGACTGAAATTTCCAGCATGCCCCCTTTCATTATCTATTTCTAACTATTATAGCGAGAATTGTCGGCTCTTTATCTTAATCTTACATAATACACCTTTAACTTACGTTGTGTTCATTGGTGATGTTAGATAGAGAGTTACACAACCACGGAAAGACGATCTTAATGTGATGAAAGATTGAACGTGTTCCAAAAAGTTGACTTCATTCTCACCGCCAGAACAAGCTGTTGTATCAATGGTCATACGCAGGGATTTATCAAAATTGAATGTCCTGTAAATATAGACAGCACATACACGTATTTATAAAAGTCGAAATAATATACAAACACATGATAAATGGAACTGGTACGTCCATAATAACATTCTATTTTAAACATGCGTTTACTCTAGACCATGCGTTTAAAGAGTCTCAACGGAATGACAATATCTAGCGTTTGGTTATTAGTCTACACTGATTGAATTTTTTGCGCATGATCTCCATATGAAGTCACCGTTTGATACGACTTGTGGAATATGTCTAGCCTCGATACGCATTATGGTAAACGTTTCGTGTAGCAGGGGTAAAATGTTTATTTTATCTGACACACTGGATTTCAGAAGCCCATCTTTTCCCGGTAAGATCACAACATCAATGTTGATTTAACTTGACAAATAATTCGCGTTTTCAATGTCGAAGAGTTTGGCTGATATTGAGTTTAAAACTTGGCTATTCTTCAAGTGTGAAAATCCCTTTAACGGGGTGACGCATTTAAGGACTATAATTATTATAAAAGTAATTTGATAATCGTGACAATCACTAAACACTATAAATTCGACAAGTATCCAAGCATGGTTATCGAGATAATTGTATAGAATTTTGGGATTTGGCATCAACATACTAAAAATGTACTGAAAGTTGGATAATGTAAAACACAATTTCATTTAGTTGAACACTACCAGACTATGGGTTTCTTTGAACCTTTCACACAAAATTAACAATTCTTTCACTAAAACATATCCAATTTAATAAGTAGTACAAATATACCTCTCTTCACCTACCGTACCAGCTGTACAGTGAAATCGTTCAGGTAAATCCCTCCAATTACTAGCCAGATCTACAATAGCAGCGGCATCTAGAACACCATAACCAAACAAATGGTTGAACTCCAGATGAGCACCATTCAACTTCCATTTATGTATATTGTTTGAATCATGGAGACTGTTCTTCTTGGAGGTCAGAACAGTTAAATGTTGCATATCCCTCCATGTCAAGTTTCGACTGTAAGTAAAATTATTCTCTCGCTTATACAATGATTAAAACAAGTGTTAAAATAAGATGTATTTTCGTCCCAATATCCCATTTTTTTTAAAGGTTCTTTATTGAAATGTGTTTGGATTGTTAAAACGGTAGATATTGAAATTATACAATGCTGGTATATTTAACAAAACGTTGCTTGTCAAAAAATATACACCAAACAGCAACATTTTGAAGGTGGCTTTCATCTTTTATGTGTCAGTGTCAATAACGGTCAATAAAACTGAAAAGAAAAGAACTGCAAAGAAAAAAAAAACACGTAACAACGGTTAACAAGGTGTGCTAAAACATAAGATACTTACTTGGCTTCGAGAGCAAGAGCGAAGACACCTGCAGCTTCTGGGGCAGCAGCTGAGGTGCCCGAATGACTGGCAGTGCAGTTATTGTACAGATCTGTAGTGGCCTGTAAATACAAACAAATTTAAAATGCAATTGGTTGACGTCCAAAATGGCTTGCCTTTAAATGTGTAGAAGCAAACGGTGTATATATATGATACAAATCTGTGTAATTCCCACTACATTTAGCGTATATGCTTACAAGATAATTGTCACTACAATAAGTGCATAGGCTTACTAGATAATGCCTGCCATAATTAGAGTATATATCTTCTTACCAGATAGTTCCCAGTACAATTATATTTTCTTAGTAGATAATTTCCACCATAATTATGGTTAATTTTATATGCTTGCTAAATAATTCTCACTACAGTTAGAGTGAAGATTTACTAAATAATTCCCACCACAATCAGAGTTGAACAACATAATTCCCACCGCAATCAAATAAGGGCTCGCCAGATAATTTCCACCACAATTAGAGTATTGGTTCGTAATCTAGATTAGCTCAAAAAAGCGTACCACATGAAAATAGTACAGCAGTGTACCTTATATCTTCAAGTATTACAAAAACACCCTAACAGACATTTCTAGTGATGGGGTACCCATAACAGAGTTATGTCATTGTCAGACCACAGCTAGGCTAGATTAGCTAAAATCTGTACCACTTAAAACTGCTTGGAAGTTGCCCAGCATATCCACTGTCAGACAATTTGTGAGGTGGGTTAACCCGACAGACACGCCGAAAATGCCACCCAATTAGGCTATAACTGTTCAGCATCACCACGGGAATCACGAATTACCACTGGCAGGCATATATTGCGGTTGGGTACCCCAGGAAGAAACGCCCAAAATGTCCCACCGGCCGCACCACAGCTATGCTAGATTAGCTGAAATCTGCACCACTAAAAACAGCCCCTAACAGACACGCCCAAAATGACACGCCTCGGAATTAGTGTGTACCAGATAAAACTGCTTGGATATTGTTCAGCACCCAGAGATCACGCTAGGGAGTTTCTATGGTATCTGGGTAATGCCACTCTGGCACCCTTCTGAAAATTTAATATCCAAGATGGGCGACGTAAGACATTTCCTGATTATTTACTTTAATTTAGTGGGGTAAAAGTCCGGACAGATTCTCTGGCACCTCGGTATGATGCTGGTTACTATTGTAATTTGATCCACAGAATACAATGAATTTTGCTATTCCTTCTAAAAGTGATGGCTAATTCCACTAGGGGGCCAAATTCAAAATGTGGGCTTATTTTGGATTGAAACTTATATAGTCCCCTAAAAAGTGTGTGCAGTATATTAAAATGGTGTCAGTTACTTGAGATATAAATATAAAAACATGTTCCTACTAAAGGGTAATTTTGGCAAGACATAACGATGTTAGTAATGTTTTAAACTATACGTTTTCTGATTCGCCGAAGTCATACTGATGGAAAGGAAAGAATTAGGTCGTTATACCGATTGCTAGTATTCCAGTGATTCAAGAGAGCGTGAAGAAATTAGCAACGGTAACCTATATTTCAATATATTACACGCCATTTTATGGAACATTATGAGTTTTATTCAAAAATGAGCCCCCATTGTGAATTTGGCTTCCTAGTGGAATTAGTAGTAACCTTTAGGAGGAACACCCAAGTTCATTGGATTCAATGTGTCAAATTCATTTGACTTCCTGGTGGAATTAGCAGTCACTTTTAGGGGGAACACCCACTTCAATTGGTCAAATTCAAATAGAACTACCCTCATACCAAGGTTTCAGAGAACTGAATAACCATATTGATGGAACGGAAAGAATAAGGCTGTTATACCGATTGCTAGTATTCCAGTGATTCAAGCGAGCGTAAGTTATTTTTTATTAACATTAGTTTTAGTTTTAGTTGATTATGTTTGACCGTGTATAATCTATGTCCTTATAAGACCAGAATATCATCGGATTGGAATACACTTTTGTCGAAACATGTTTTTTTATGTTTATATCTTAAGAAATTGACAACGGTAACCTATATTTCGATATATTACACGCCATTTTGGGGAGCATTATAAGTTTTATTCAAAAATGAGCCCCCATTGTGAATTTGGCTTCCTAGTGGAATTAGTAGTAACCTTTAGGAGGAACACCCAAGTTCATTGGATTCAATGTGTCAAATTCTATTGACTTCCTGGCGGTATTAGCAGTCACTTTTAGGGGGTCACCCACTTCAATGGGTCAAATTCATAAAGAACTACCTTCATACCTAGGTTCTAGAGAACTGAATAACCAGAAAATGTCTCATTACGGCCATCTTGAATATTAAAATTTCCCCAAGGGTCCAGAGTGGCATCATCCTTCAGCTTGTGTAGCCTTTTTGTGGGCGTGACATTTTGGGCTGTTTGTCATTGGTAGCCCACCGAATAAACTGTCTTGTAGTGGCCATTCTTGATTCCTGGGGTGGCGCTGAACAACCTCCAAACAGTTTTAGGTGGTACAGACTTCAGCTAATCAAGGCTAATTGCGAGGCGTGGCATTTTGGACTGTCGGTCAAGGGAACCCCACCATACAAACTGTCTGTTAGTGTTATTCCATGATTCCTGTGGTTTTACCGAACAATGTCCTAGCAATTGTAGTTCGTTCGGGCCTCAGTTAATTTAGCTTAGTTGAGGGAGGGAAAGGGGGATTTGGGGCGCGTCTATCAGTGGTAACCTATCACACCAACTGTCTTGCAGTGATCATTCACGATTCCTGTGGTGCTGGACAACTTCCAAGCCGTTTTAGGTAGTATGGGCTTCAGCTAGACTAGCCTAGTAGGGCGTGGTATTTTTGGCATGTCTTTTAGGGGTAATCCATCGCGCAAACTGCCTGGCAGTGACCATTTGTGAATCCTGAAGCGCTGCTGAACAACTCCCAAGTAGTTTTAGGTGATACGGGCTTCAACTCATCTAGTCTAGTCGTGTGTGTGGTGGCTGGCACTTTTGGGGGTGTTCGTTAGGGGTAACCCACCGCACAAACTGCCTGGAAATGATTATTCATGATTCATGTGGTGCTGCTGAACGACTTCCAAGCAGTTTAGTCGGTACGGAATTCAACTAATGTATGCTAGGTGGGGTTGGGGCATATTGGGTGTGCCCGTTAGGGGTAACCCCCTCACAAACTGTCTGGCAGTGATCATTCGTGATTCCTGTGGCTGTGCTGAACAACTCTAAAGCAGTTTTAAGTGGTACAGATATCAGCTAATCTAGCCTAGTTGCGGTATGGCATTTACATAACTCTGTCTGGGGTACACCACCACTAGAAATGTCTGTCGGGGTGTTTTTGTAATACTTGAAGATGTCAGGGACACTTTTCATGTGGTACCCCTTTGAGCTAATCTAGCCCAAGAATGCATGCCCAGAATCACAGTCCCCACAGCCCCACCCACCACCAGATACTCGACAGACTTACTTGCTGATCATACCAGATATGCATGCTTCTATACAATAGGTGAAAATTGGTACACCTTTAAGCTAGGCTTTCTGCTGGGCTCCTGGTCGACTCGTGTTATAACTTGGTTTAACATTTTTTACGGCCAATGTCATGATATGAGTCGACAATGGCTGAATTTAAAAGTCAAAATACGAAAAAAATTCGACAGGGTTTTTTCTCATGTCAAACATGATACTCATAAATTAAGAAAGATGTGAGGGTTGTAAGAGCACACGATGTCTCAATGAATCATATGTTTCAGCCATGATTATGATACAATCACAAATATGGACCAAGATTTCCGACATTAAGCAGAAAACGGATTGGAACGCATACATCGAAAGAAAATTAAGACAAATTGGTCATTATTACATGGGCATGTTCATCAGTGTGTGGTGATTGTGGAGGGTGGAGGTGGGTATGATAATGCATGTATTCAGAAATTTCAAATAACTTACAACACCCGCATCTCTAGAGGAACTTTTACCATTACTGAAGGTAGAAGCTAGTGTGGATGAACATGACTCATCATAGCCCGCGGTTTGACCATCATTTGTGGCTGAATTAATAGAAATAGTCCACATACTGGCTGCATAACCATCACAATTACAATCATCATTAGGTCCACCATCTCCAGACGCCCAAACATAAATATTACCTAGACCATTACGCCCCTTTTAAAATAGAATAGCATATAATATAGATTAAAGGTAAATTGTGTGTTATTGTAAAAGGTATGCAGGAATCGATATGAATTACAAACCGGTCTTGCTGATATATTCGGTCAATTTTGGTATTGTTTACTTCAAGATACATATGCATCAATATATTTAAATACAGATTACCCCTGTGACACCTGTGGTACATCTAACCAGAAGAACAGATTACTTTGGGCCACTAAAACTTGTCCACTGAAACCTGTAGTGTTTTTCATAATTAGCATAAATCCAAGATGGCCGCCAATTGGACTTTCTGTCCTCCATATCTTGGAAACGGCTTGTTTTAGAGCAATAAATGTATTATCATTAGATACAAAAGTGATACTAACGAATCGGGAAAAAAAAGGTTATCACGACGCAAGCAGTTCATGTTGTGACGCCATGACGGCAAAGCCATCCCTAGTGCAGCTACAAGCAAGTGTACTATTTGGGGCGTTACTCGTGCATCCGCATTTGATGAGCCACAAGAACAATTTGACCGGTTATAATGTTCTCAATTTAGTGAACGTAACCCAGAAATGTAGGGTCAAGTTCCGGTGGATTGCGATCTTCCAGTGAATGCATGGTGGTGACATATTTTTATTTTCCCTATGAATGCACCATTCGTTGGAGCAAGACAACATGGTTTAAGTGTGGATGATGACGATATATTTCCAGTTCCGGATATCTATACCCTCCAGCTTAAACCATGTGGCAAGAATTACGTCACAATGGAATCACCAATCAAAGAAAAAACAACCGTTGACATTGGTCAAACTACGGAGACACACATGCCAATTATCATTGAAATCCTGACAGCTAGACTACACTTATGCAAATCTTCCGGATCTCGAGCACTAAGAACACTCATTGTGCAAAATATTACTAACACCTAACGCAGTTGGGTACATTGATTTCAACAATTGACACTTCTAAAGCTACAGGTCATGAAGAAATTAGCAGGAAATTATTAAAATCTCTATCTTCTGAAATTAGTGAACATTATGTAAATTTTTTAACATCTCTTTAAACTGTAAGCATGAACCAACTATTTGGAAATCTGCATACATCACGGCAATTTTTTAAAAGGCAGACCCAACTCTTTGTGGTAATTATAGACCAGTATCTTTATTAAATATTTTTGTAAATATTTTTGAGAAATGCATTTATAAATGTCTTTAACTTCTTTAAGGATCACAACACTGTTACTAATCTAATGGGGCAGTTGGGATCAGAGGGGATCTACTAGAGCGGGGATGTTCAGGATGACTAGCAATGACCACACACCAAATTTTAGCCGAATCGATCAATAACTTTTTATTTTACCGACTTTTTAATTTCTGTCGAGAGAGAACTTCATCCGCCTGTAACCATTTGCATTGTTTACTATTTAAACTCACATAACAAGACACTAAGACGGACTTCGACATACTGAGCTAGCTTCCTAAGACTGCAGTTCATAAAATTTGATAATACTTTTTCGTATATTTTAAATTTTGCGCTTAGCCACCAATTTCTATAAAATATCATTAGGTGTTGACCAGGGGCCGGTTGCTAAAAGCTCCGTTATCTTTTAACGATCCGTTAATTGTAACGGAGAGGAGATTGTTGCTGAAAAAAAAGGCCCAAAACATTCTGTCGTGCAAATTTTTCCTTCAGATTTATGCTAATATTTCTAAAGGAAAAAACAAAGTATTCTATAGTGTTTTCTGTAGTAAATTTAACAAACAACACGTTATCAAGATATAGGTCCGTCAGAGTTAAACGGATCGTTAAAATAACTTAGTTTTGAGCAACTGACCCCAGGTGGATTGGTCGTTACGTGTGAATAGTGACGTGACCTTGAAACTGACCTGGAGTCCAAACTTCACATCGATCTCTGGTCATTTGCGTTTATGCTTATCGTGGCCTTATTTCAAAGTTAAGGTTCGAGGTGAAAGTAGAGACGACGTCCTTCAAAAAAGATAACTGGGTCAAGGTCGTAGGTCAAGGTCGTGATACAGAAAACTGATTTCCAATTTTACAAAGTCAGTTTTGGGACATTTGACCTTGACTTACGACCTTGAGCCCATAGCATTTTTAAAGCCTATCATTTTGGCTTGGGTCACCGACGTTTAACTTTGCCCTGTCGCTTACTGCTCGGTCAGAAAACGGTCAATAATAATAATAATAATAATAATTTATTTCTTATATAGCGCATTACACAGAAGTTTCAACGCGCTTTACATATAAACACATGCTTCATTAAAACTGATATAATAACAATACTGTGTAGAAGTATTTAAAAAAAATATGATCAGGTAATATACGGCATATGTTAAACTGTTGCATATACACACAGAAATATGATACATTTAATACATTCAAATTTATAATAAAAACAGGAGGATAGAGGTGGCAATTTATGTACATGCATGATATGATATTATACAACAGTTACAAGTTTTAAGTGTTAAAGGATTCTTTAAACAGATGTGTTTTCAACTGACGTTTGAAAGATTCAGAATTTGAAATTGTTCGAAGAGAGACAGGCAGAGCATTCCAGAGCTTCGGAGCACAGTGCTTTAATGCTCGATCGCCATAGAAATTGGTTTTGGGATTTTTCTTCGGGATATGGAGAGTATAACCTGCTGAAGAACGCGTTTTTTGGAGTGGACTTTTCACAGTCACTAATTGTGACTAATTCGTTTAAATATACAGGAGCTTCGTTTAAGTTCCGAACAACTTCAATAGATGAGTATGAGATGACACTAATGTTTATTGGTTTTGGTTGAACAGCTGTTAGATTTTGAAAGTTAAACACAGAAGGCCCTTGTCCAAAAGGAAGTCAATGGGAGTGGCCAATGCAAAAGGTCGTGATGACTTTCACTAGTCAAAGCCAACCAACTTTGACCTTGACTTTGACCTTGAGTCACAAACTTCCCATCGATCTCGGGTCAGTTGCGTGTATGCTTGCCGTGGCCTTATTTCTTGCCGTGTTATCAAAGTTAGGGTTCGACGTGAAAGCAGAGACGACGTCCTCCAGAAAAGATGATTGTGTCAAAGTCGTAGGTCAAGGTCATGTTACAGAAAACTGAGCTCATACATTTCAAAGTCGGTTTTGGAACATTCGACCTTGACCCCGTAATCATTTTCAAAGCCCATCATCTTGGCTTGAACCTGGCGGATGAAGTTCTCTCTCGATAGAAATTTAAAAGTCGGTAAAATAAAAAGTTATTGATCGATTCGGCTGAAATTTGGTGTGTGGCCATTGCTAGTCAAACGTAACATTCCCTAACAATTGCCAGTTCCTACGACCACGGAAACTGGTAGTGGTGTGATAGTGCAGTAGCGCCACTGTTTTTTTCATTATTACAGATCGACTTTCGGCACACCGGAAAAACTCCTGTTAATTTTTAAACAAAAGTTTTTTCCCTTTTCGACTCGGACACACAGCTGTTTATTTAGATCAGTTGATTGACATGTATACGTCAGAGTTATTATTTAGTATAACTAGCAGAACTTCTAACCTAAACGGGATTTTCATATCAACTTACTATTATTATCAATTTGAAACAAAATTAAGGATCTCAACTGAAATTCAAGGATATTTTCCTTTTTCCGCGAAATTCAGGGATATTCAAGACCTTGAAAATGAAATTTTAAATTTAAGGGTAAAAGAAAGATGTAAGGCAACACAGATATTTAATGCAGTTCATGATTTTCTCGACATCTTCAAGACGTTATAAAGTCATGAATTTTGAATTGAAAAACTGTTGTGGCTGTGTAATTTGTATAAAATGTAAATAGCCATCAAATTTCAATTATCTTGTATATTTATTACTATTATTTTGTATTTTAATATTTGTATTTGTATACTATGGAGAGGGGGTCCATAGGCTAAGACTGTTTCCCAATCCAAAAGTTTCTGAATAAAATATTGTTTACAAAAAAAAACCTTGCAGCCCATACTCTCACTCGATATGAACGTTTACATGCTGCTACGTTGTGGGAAAGGAATATCTTTGGACGTGGTGAGCGCTTGGTTGTATTTTCTCTCACTCATCGAGTAGTAGAATCGGTGCTTACACGGGTCACTGTATGTCAGCTTGTTTGGACAGCGTTCTAGCAAATCGATGCATGGAACACGCTTGTGGGTATGGACATCCTAAAATCATCATCCCCACTCAAACATGATAGTCTTGCTCAAGGAATGAAGTATTTACAGAGAACGTAAAAACAGCTCATCAACAAGCCATTGCGTGGTATTCACTAGAAGATACCCCATACCGGCGGAACTTCATCCAGAACTCTATTGCTGGTTGAAGGATACTCAATTGATAACATTACAGTCGGCCAACGTGCTACGGGGTCTGGCATCTGTCTCGTCAGATACGGATGCAGGATGATATCTAATGCAGTACGCTTGTTTGTAGCTGCACTAGGGATGGCTTAGAATATACAGTATGTTGTGCTTGTTATGTCTTAGGTTGCAGCCAGAAGTACGACCAACGTATTAAACTGAATATTTCCTAGTTTTGTGGGGGTTATTTTCGTGTTTTGTGGGTAGAATTTGTTTGTTTAAATGTTTTTTAAAAAGTGTGTGCCTCCCTTTCATGTGACCCTGGAGCACCTAATAGACATGTATGTGATGTTATCACATTACTCACATGCTCTTTTATCCAGTTTGTCTCTAGACAAAGTTTGGTTTGGTAAAATAATGGCCCGCTGCCGCCGCTAACGAGTTAAAGGGACATATTTTCTGGCATTTTAGATTTTACTATTATCTAATCACCCCACAACATAATGAATGATTTCAGTGTATTCCTTGACCGGAGTAACATACAGGAACGCCATCTTGAATTTCTCAAAACACTCAAGGCGATCGGACTGACTGCTTTGATACCAATTAAGCGGGTTTATTATTTTAGCGTTTTCCGAGATTATCGCCCTTATTGTTAAAAATTCTTTGACGTTCTAACACCTGACGTCAACTGGCAGACTATCGCCATTGAAGAGGCGACCTCTGCCAAGATTGGTCGCATTATTATTTTTGTTACGTCTTTATTGTAAATCATTTTAGTGAAGCCTGTACCAGAACGGGACTGTACAGCACAGTGGGCGCTCACGACTGGCCTCGAGGTTCATTTACTTGTTTTGATACTTGTTTATTTTTTGCAATGTCTATTTTCTGTCTTGTCCGCAGGGTTATCTTGTAAATTTTTGTTTTGCGTGTAGTGCGGTCCTCCTACACTTACTATTAGAGTAGAGTCTTAGCCCTTCCTACTGCGGAACTTTCTTGTTGTCGGGCTTTGCTCCTATTTGCTCACTACACTTTTTATTTTATTTCCGAGATTCTGTCCGGATTATCGCCCTTATTGTTAAACATTATTTGACGTTCTAACACCTGACGTCAACTGGCAGACTATCGCCATTGAAGAGACGACCTCTGTCAAGATTGGTCGCATTATTCTTTTTGTTACGTCTTTGTTGTAAATCATTTTAGTGAAGCCTGTACTACAACAGACCAAGGACTGTACAGCGCAGTAAACGCTTACGACTCTCCCCTCCGATCCATTCACTGGCCTCCAGGTTCATTTACTTGTTTTGATACTTGTTTATTTTTTGCAATGTCTATTTTCTGTCTTGTCCGCAGGGTTATCTTGTAAATTTTTGTTTTGCGTGTAGTGCGGTCCTCCTACACTTACTATTAGAGTAGAGTCTTAGCCCTTCCTACTGCGGAACTTTCTTGTTGTCGGGCTTTGCTCCTATTTGCTCACTACACTTTTTATTTTATTTCCGAGATTCTGTCCGGATTATCGCCCTTATTGTTAAACATTATTTGACGTTCTAACACCTGACGTCAACTGGCAGACTATCGCCATTGAAGAGACGACCTCTGTCAAGATTGGTCGCATTATTCTTTTTGTTACGTCTTTGTTGTAAATCATTTTAGTGAAGCCTGTACTACAACAGACCAAGGACTGTGCAGCGCAGTAGACGCTTACGACTCTCCCCTCCGATCCATTCACTTGATTTTATAACTATTTTCTGTCTTGTCCGCAGGTTTATGTTGTAAATTTTTGTTTTGCGTGTAGTGCGGTCCTCCTGCACTTACTATTAGAGAACTCAGAATAAGCGGGCTCAGAACTACTGTCTGAGCCATGGTAAATAATAAACGGATTGCTTCGATTATGAACAAACTAGTTAACTTTGGTTATTATAAACTAACCTGTGTGTTTGTAAGCAACTCCCGTTAAATAAAATCCATTGCACAACTAATTTTCAAAATCATGAAAACACGTACTCTCTTTAAAAATTGAAATATCAAAAACTTTTGGCAAAGAAAAACACCAATATGGAAGTTGGTTACGTTATTCCGTGGGACATATCATTTCGTATTAGGGGTCACAGCATAGGAAATTCAAGTACAATTACGACAAAAAATCCACGAACACTCGGACCAAAGAGCACGATTTGTTGGGACATCGCTGAAGGAGTTTATTAACCTCATCTTAACTGACAGCATTGAAAGCGACAAGTTGACAGAACTCCGTTACTTCACTGGGACCTTCTGTAATAGAAGCTTGTGGTGTCAGAGTTAGTCCAATCTGAAGACTTTTGTCCATGAAATAATCGGAAAACACAGTGCACAGGGCAGATACTGAAGGAGTTGATGGCAGAGCCTTGCACTTTTTCCTGAAAAGTAGCTTGTTTGCAACGTTGAAAACTTCTTTCTGGCCTTGTAGGTTATTGAGAATGTTTCCAGAGTGTTCACGCTTAGCAATCTCCACGATCTCGTTCACGTAGTTCCGTTGAGCACTATGAATCTATCTATCTATGGTAAGTCCTGTTCTCTTCATATGTTTCTCTAGACAACGTCGTTTTCGCTTGGCGTGGCGGATGTCGTCGCTGTACCAGTCCTCGTTGTCGTGAACAGTAATAGTGCATGTTCGTTCGGGCGCATGGTCGTTAACAACAGTCCCCACACACTAATAATAATAATAATAATCGCGTCATTTTACAAGGGTAGCAAATTAGGCCTGAGGCCTTTTTCCAATTTGGCCCTTGGCACAGATCGTGCGAATGATTTCGATCATTACTGCAGGAAGAAACCGAAGAACCCGGGGGAAACCTGCCTGATCGGACACTCGTTGTACACTTCCAAGGTTTCACACACAGTCAGACCTTTACATGTGGGGAGTTTAGACACCAAGTCAGATTCGAGCTGATCAACATTCACGTCCTTCAACTTCCTCTAGGTTATAGTCTTACGTTGCCGCCGCGGTGACTTGATATTAATGTTAAATAGAACAGCGAAATGATCAGGCTGCACTGAATGGTCAAAATTGATGTTACTAACTTTCAGCTCGTCTTCTCGAGTGATGACTAGGTCGAGTGTGCGACCACCGGTGTGTGTAGGTTTTGTGATGTGTTGAACAAGGTTGTGGGATGCCAGTAATCCACAAAACTTCACAGCATCTCTATTGACCGACTGATCCACATGGTAATTAAAGTCGTCTCCAACAATCAAGACTTTACCTGGAAGGGTTGTAATACGGTCTAATAGTAGCGTGAGTTCATCGAGGGTGATACTTGTCCTGAGTGGTGGTCTGTAAAATGTTAGTAAATTGACAACTTCTGATTCCGTCATAAATCTCAGCGAGAGGAGTTCAAATGTACTGGTCTTGTTAAAGGTCTTAACACTGCTGCATTTGAAATTATCTCTGTGGATAACAGCTATCCCGCCCCCTCGTTTCCACTTGCGCCCAACCTTTGTAAACTGATATCCATTCGGTGTCAGTTTGTTGATAGCTATGTGATCCGATCCGTTATCTTTAAAGCCAAAATATCTAGTGTATTATCAAGAATTAGATCATGAATAGCCTGGGCTTTGTCGTTGTTGTGAACATGGGTCCTCGCCGAACGTGTATTGAGCAAACCCACTTTAACACAAATGGTCTCTTGTAAGTGACGTCACATTGCACACGGGCGGTAACTCTTGTTTTTACTTTGCCACCACGACAACCCCTCCTTGTCTTCTTAACACTACATATATTTAATTTCCTTAGTTCATTCAGTGTAAACGATGGTAATCTGTGACTTCTCTCATTGTTCACATTTAGCAAAAACAAAGGTGAAAAGGTCATCATATAGAGTAACTTGTTTTAGCCTTGTGAGGTAATCAATACTTAATCCCTCGTTCAATCCAATCAGTAGAACAATAGTCTGGCCACAGAAGGGCCCGCATGAATGAACACAGCTTGGTGTGTGATAGTCATACGTGACTTATGTCAAGAAATTCATTCACAATTTGTCCCAAAATCTTCAAAAAACACTAAAATGGTGTCCCAAAACAAAAATATTCACAGATGTATTCTACATATCTTCATACATATATATGACAAAACTCACGTATCTACAACTTTTCATTCAACCAGTGTTCACCTTTCAATCAGAGCTGAGACGAGGTGCATCCAGCACGGGCGCTTCACTCAATAAGAATAAACGGACAACGGACACTTCTCACCAATTAAAATCAAAGAATTATGAAACATTAATACAGCCATGTGGCTTTTAATGCCATTTTTTCTAAACCACAAGGCTCCGGGGGAAATATCTGGATTAAATCTATTCTTATGATATTTATCATTTCTCATAATTATGTTTCTAAATTAAATCAATCCCAACGAGTATAATTAGAAAAGTATTCATATAATAGACACGACACATAAATCTATAATACGTATTGCTTTCGGATAAACAGTAATCCCCACATATTTATTCTTTCTCTAATTAGGTTTTATCTGCAGATAAATGAATGAATGAATGAATGAAATGGGGTTTAACGTCCTACGCTTAAGCACCGTACCTGGGCTAATTGAAGACGGGCATACGCCACAGTGTGCAATGAGGGAAATTTTGCCCGGGCAGCGGCGCTACGGCCTACTCTTATATCGAATTCCAACTGCCAAGGGATCTTTTACGTGCACTCCAATTTGTACACGGGACCTCGGTTTTTCGTCCCATCCGAACGACTAGGCAGCTGTCCTTGTCAGGCCCTCCTTCTGCATCACTGACAAGGGGAAATCACGCCGGAAAATCGAGATGAACTTTCTCGGCCAATGCAGGGATCGAACACTCAACCTCCAGGCTAGCGAACCAGCGCCTTATCCACTTAGCCACCGTGATCCCCCCTGCAGATAAATCCTTGCGGGTCACGTGTTGAAGTTAACTTACGTTGTTTACGCCATTTACGATGGCTCTCATGGTTAAATTACGGGGACCATCTACTGTCTTCCCATCATCTGTAGGTCCCCAACTAGCACTATAAATATCAATCATGCCCGGCTTATGACCCATAGCATTGGCTTCAATAAGATCCGTCATAAATGGTTGATCTAACATTCTCAAACCTGAAATTAGTGAAATGACAATTTTTTTATATCTGTAAAGAAGAAACCGTTCGTTCGTGTTTTGGCTATAGGAAACCAAGAGGGTCAGGATTAATTCTGACGACAACTATACTAGTGGAGATGCGCCATTAGTTCATTATATTTTTTGTAGCAACTTGTGATGATTCGTTTGAAAAATCGCAACACCCCCTTAAAATTTCTAGTAAATCGGCAAGCGCTACGACTTCCATTATCCACAGCAGGGCAGTATTGGTCATTCGTTCTCATTCGTGACTTTCAGTGTTTTAAAATTCTTGAGGAATTTTCATTAAGCATCAGTGTGAATGTCTATGGGTTTCCTTGTGGTTCGCTAAGATTTAACTATACGGTCCACTACATACGGATTACGAGTAACGAGGCATGTGCCCAAACATTGCAACCTCTTCAAGACTCATCGTAATAAATCAACCACACTAAAAAATATAAACTCGCTCTGTTCGGCAACCTGTATTAATTCAGAGTATGTGCACACATGCTATATATACACAATGGGGAATGAGCCTGTAAAACAAAGGACAGATTCAATAGAATAACTGGTGGGCTTTTTTTTCCCTAATCTATAAGTCGATAGTGTAAAGAAAACTCATGCTGAAAGTAAACGTCTGTATACGTATATATTTGATCATGAAATTTAAATCAGCTTATTGTTACCTGCTACTTTAGAACCATAAGCCACGCCTACTCCACAAACATTGTTATCTCTAGCAGCTGAGACTTCCCCAGCACACCTGGTACCATGACTAAAATCATTAACAATAATCTTTCAATCATAATCATTTGTAGTTTAAGAAAGTCAAACAGACCTACTGAACTCCGGAACATGAATCTTTATTAATCAAAAACAATTCTATGTAATAAAGAAAATCTTTTATAAAGAAGTATGGAGAGAGGTAGGGTACAACGCCCATACAGCACTATTTCAATATTAGATTGCACGCAGTGGACTTCAGGGGTGGAAGGATGCGGTAGTAACCGGAAAAAACTCAAGCGTCTATAATCCTTGTAAAGTAGCCTACATGCGTGGAATCCTAACCATAAATACTGACATAAATCACGATCTTTATTACAATGCACCCGTTACACAATTTGAAAACGCCAAATATTTAACATAAAGGAAATGGTTGCATGTAGTAACATTAACCGTATATCATACATTTTAGTAATGTGAATAACAATCGGTGTAAGAGAGAGTATGTATAAATTACGTCAGTAATGTATACACATGTATTACCTGTTGAACCAAGTATCAGTATATCTAGGGTAGGGATAAGGGTCATCACTACTAAAATCATAACTAGCATCAGCGTTCTGCAACATAGTATTATAATAATAATAATAATAATAATAGAACGTATAAACTTGATAACCTCTTTAACTAATATTGATAAATAGCATTCCTAAGTGTCTCTTATTAATTAAAACAATGATTTTTATGTTCTTCGGCATACAAAAGGGAAAAAACCCTGAACGGAAACTTCGGTATTTATAGATGAAATAAAATTGGATTTAAAGTTAAAATTTTCTTAACCATCCATATAATGAAAACAGACATCCGTCATGACGTTTGCTGTGGGGAGATTTTGTAACGACAGCGGAGCATCCGCCTATTCTTCAGCCCAACATTAAAGTTTATTTGACGTGAACACCAACGAATGGATGAGCCTCTCTTTTTAAGTCCCATCCGAACGCATAGAAACCGTTTCCCTGCACCACTGACAAGAGGAAATAAGGTTGAAAATCTCGCAGATCGTTCTTTGAAAGTGAGGGATCTAATCAAGTGCTACATCTCACGGAACGACCGTGTCTACACGACACTAAATTATTACTTAAAATAAGAGTTAGTGGGTGGGTACACAAGTATGCACAGAATTCAACATAGACAGTAAAGGACCGGGCCTTTCGAGTTATTACGCCAGTTATATTGTTATCATCCAAACTAAACTTACATAATTATGACGTAAATCCTCATGAAGATAATCAATACCTGTAATGTAACACATAATGAATATCAGTATTCTACAAAGGTAACCCTTTAATCGACCATAAGCATCATTAATCTAGTACGTAGATTTATGTGAAAATCTTACCGAATATCTAGACTTGATATTATTTTTACAAAGACATGGCAAAAATTAAAAAGCAAACCAGCAAGTCTCATTCATTTATGTACGGTACGGGTTCTTACCATCATCCATTATGGCTGTGGTAACTCCCTTCCCTGTATAGCCAGCTTCCCATGCTTCTAAAACATTTAAATCTAAACCAGGAGTTCCTCCACTTTGTCCGGTATTCAACTGTAACAAGGGGTCATATTCTAAATACATGTATATAGTAATATTATTTGTGCAATACAAACTGATGCCAAGATAAATCATTGTTATAACCCTAATTTTATGTGGGTGTAAATAGCTTTATTTTACGTCCGCTTCCAACGAAATGATATCGCAGACAATTGCATGTTATATATACATAATGATAATATTTACAATGTGATTAGTGGAAAAGATAAATTAGGTTTTTAGATATATATGTACAAGTAATATAAGTAAGGACGAGACATAATATAACAAGTGCGGGTCTGGGTCATTGACTTTTATACGTTGCACAGGCTACTTTACTTTTTAAACTGAGACTTATTAATGTCAGTAATGTAGACAATATGCCCCAAAAAACAGACGAATACAATACACAATAACTCTGTACAAATTCAGTTTTGATTGTGTCAACCCTGTTGGATATATTATTGTGTTCAGATACATTCCAAAATGTGTAATACAATATCATTCAGGATCATAAATATAATATTGTATTCTGAATCCAAATGTTATTTGATATTTGTCATTTGTAACTGATTTTGGATTGTGGCAGATTTATTGAAAATCTTAACCTATGGCAGGTGTGGGGGTTAATGACATAGTGTTATGTAGATGATGAGTTGCAAAACTTGTATATGAGATTTAAGCTTAACAGGTATATTATAATAATAATAATTTATTTTTGATAAAGCAATTTACATAAAAACAAAATCTCAAATCGCAGTACATACATAAAATTTGACTTTTAAGCTTTAAAAATTTACAATAGAATTGTTAAAAATACATGCAACAAATTGAGCTTTAAAAATATATACTATTAAAATTTATAATTGAAATGACTAAAACCACCGTATACAGATGCAAATTTAACTTTAAAAATTTACCTTTAAAATTATATAAAATTATAAATAGTAACATAAACTAACAAGTAAAACTTCACAATAAATATTTTCTAAAAAGATAGGTATTAAGAGCACATTTAAAAGAATTTAAATTTTTCTCAATGAAGATGGTAAGCTGTTCCATATTTTAGGTGCAAATGCTAAAGGATCGACCCCCATAAGCTCGCGATGGTTGGGGGCGGACAATTGGGTAATTAAGTTTGGTGCCATCACCACTGCGAAGTCTCCCAACAGGTTGATCAATATTGATAAGTTCCAGAAGATAGGCTGGGGCGGTTTCACAGTTATTGATTAGCTTGAAAATGATGCACAAAACTTTAAAATCGACACGAGCCTCAACTGGTAACCAGTGCAGTTCCTGTAGGATTGGCGTCATATCATTGTCACGAGGAAGTGATCGTGCAGCCGAATTCTGAATGTGTTTAAGCTTTTAAATTGGTACCCATAACTGCCGTAGAACAGGCTATTGCAGTAATATAATCTTGATGATACAAATGCGTGAATTATTTTCTCGGTGTTGGCTTGATCTAAAAACTTCCTGATCCTCCCAATGGGCCACACAGGGTGTGACGCTGCCTTTCATAAGCTGGTGATATGGGTGTCCATTGTTCCAGTCGAGTCAATCATTAACACCCATTGTCTAAAGTTAGGATGTGTGACTCTTAATAATTAGTTTTCATTGTTCTGATTACCAATGGTATAAACTATGGCGTGCCCTAGCGCTGACGCGACAGATATTGCTCCACATTATAAAATGCCTAAATAAGAATCAGGTCGGGAAGATGTCTTCCAGAGAAACATAGAAAATATACCGAAGAGAATTCGGCCCGGACCTCGAGAGAGGGTGTCTGCCCTCGGATCCCGGGAAATAAGGTGTTGTGAGAACTGGGGGAGCGCAGCCTAGATAACGTTACGATATCTAACAACAATGACTTTCATATGTTGTTCATGTAAATATGTTATCAAGTATAAAAATATATTTTAATAAAAAGAGTTATGTATTCTATTATAATTAACCATAAAAGAAATATATTTCATACCCGTAAAAATAAATTTCCATAAGCATATAACATTGATACAATTCGTTCATATATTAATGAAGACAACCTGTAAACTGCCTTTATTATAAAAAGATAGGTTGCCAGGCAATGAAACATAGGCCCACAGCAGCCAAGTCGTTCGAGCAGTCAACAAGAGTTGTCACATATTGTTTCTATTGTCGGTAATGAAACATTAAAATACACTAAAACTCATTAAGTAATTATCAGAAAATCATTAGAACTTGTCTGGCTTTTAGTTATGTGCCCAGGCTAACGTTTAATATACGAAACACATAATATCATGGATTTAGCTGTTCAATATACTTGTTCATCTTAAGACCTTGGTTTATTGTTGAATTTATAGAAGGCCAATTTAAAAAGAGCCTTTTAATGAAATATCCAATTTTCATTTTAAAATTCTATTCGTACTACTTTAAATGACCAATAGCGATTACATTTTGGAGAATAAAACTGCTTAATTTAGTGGGAAAAACCCTTAACTTCACATACCTCTAGAACCGAGCAAATAACTCAATATACGTGATACGTATTCAAACAACTTTTAAAAAATCCACCAGTCTTCATTTAGAAATACATACTGGTGTATTATACGTTGTCTGCATAAAACCCGACTTTTATTTTATAAAAAAGAACGTGTAGGTGGAATTTACCTTTCGTTTTCAAGTACAGCACATGGTTCACAAGACTTTTAAAAGTGATCCAAGGCCATAACCCTGGCAGTGATTATTTGATATCGCTGAAGATTATTAGGCTTCTTCGTCGCGTGAGCTTTACCACTGTGCATAAATTTCAAGTCAATCGGATATTAACTTTAGCGACTAGAGCGTTGACAAGATTTTTCAAAGTAATCAAGGGACATAACTCTAGCAGTAATTATCGGATATCGATGAAAATCAATGGATATTAACTTTAGCCGCAAGAGCGTTCACAATATTTTTTGAGGTGATCAAAGGCCATAACTCGGGCAGTAATTACTGAATATCAATGGGCTTCTTCGTTTCGTGACCTTAAACACTGTGTATAAATATACGACCACATTTTCACATGCTTCTTCGTCTCATGACCCTAAACACTGTGCATAAATTTGAAGTCAATCGGGTATTAGCTTTAGCCTCTAGAGCGTTCACAAGAAATGGTTGAATACGAAGGTACCGGACCGACGGACAGCCGGTCGGGGGCAACGGCAATATACGACAACATTTCCATGTAGGCGTATAATTAAAATATACGAAAATCATTATTATTATTATGAACTGTTCGTTTGAGTGTCTTGTTATTCGAGTCTAGAGTCAACAAATGCAAATGGCGCCGAACGGCTAAATTTTATCTCTCGTGGGAAGCTTAAGGTCGGTAAAATGGATAGATATTGGTCGATTTAGCTGAAATTTGGTGTGAGGTCATTGCTAGCCAACCTCCTAACCCCTAAAAATTTCAAGTCTCTACGACTTGCGTTAATGAAATAGAACCGATTTTTCACTATTGTTCATTTTCAATTCAAACTGGCGTCCATCAGTTGACCTAAATCAAAATTCGACCTGGAACATTGTTTAAGCATTCTCTCAAGGATTCGGAACATATAATTGCCTTGTCTGTAAATAAAATATCAAAAAGCCTTAGGTTTTTTTTACATTTTAAGATGGTGGCATTTCCGATTTGTGCTACAAACTCTATTTTTTGTGTATTAATCAGTAGTGTCACAGGTAGTAAAAAAATATTTCAAGGCAATCTGAACTTTATTTCGTCGATTTTTTTGAAAACTTTTGAAAACTTTGATCCTTAATATCACCAAGGGGAGATAATTAAGAAAATCTTTAAAGTCATTTTTAACGTCGCATGAATGATATCTACTTACATACTAAATTTTATAAAAATCGTGCAACTATTAAAGAAGTTGTCATTTATTAATTGATTTTAACTTCCGGTTCGAAATAACGGCGACAAATTTTCGAAATTCGAAAATCCGAAATTGCAGATTTCAAGTAAATGTTAAAAGGTATTGAAAGAAAAAAGAATTAGTAAAATAGGTCAAATAGTTACAGCAAAGTAGGTCAAACCCATTTGTTCACAAATTCGGTGAATTCGGATTCGTAAAACGTTTTAAAAAAATATTTAATCCAAAGCCACCACCCATTCTTGGGGGGGGGGGGGTAGGTCAAAGTTTCAGAAAGATCCCACGGTTAGATTCTGAGATATAAGATTTGCAGGAAAAACACAAAAAAATAAAAATAACTAGATCTGCTGGAGTCAAGGTACACATAGAAAAAAAAATTAGTAAAAAAAGGTCAAATAGTCATAAAGTTACAGCTAAGTGTGTCAAATGCATTTGTTCGTACATTTCGGTGATTTGGGATTCGTAAAACGTTTTGAAAATATATTTAACCCAAAGCCACCACCTTGGGGGGGGGGGGGGTAGGTAAAAATTTCAGAAGGATTCCACGGTTAGAATCTGAGATATAAGATTTGCAGGAAAACACAAAAAAAAAATAATAACTAGATCTGCTAAGCAGATATTAAAGCTTTCATATTCACAGTCAGTTTCTGTCACATGGCATAGGTGATATAAATAATCTGAACAAGAAAAATAATCACTATAGTCTCAAAATTTGGTGAAGTTGATTCGATTTTTCAGTCGTAAACAAGAAAATAGTCATCGACCTGCATCCGACCAGCTATCCTTAAAAATGCAGGAAATTGTCAAACAAGTAAATTGTGTTGCGGGATTATCTTTTGGCAAATTATATTATCCTATATTGCATGGTTGTAACGATGAAATTGGCTTTAATGCCTACCTTTCTGTTAGTACTGGGTTAATTAAGACAGGCATATGCCTACGCTTTACAGAAAGAGTGGAATTTTGCTTGGGTAGTGGCATTATGGTAACTTATATATTGGTTTTGTATTGACAAGGGATGTTTTTCTTTCACTTTAACTTATAGAGGGGAAATGAGTTTGGAAATGCAGATGAACTGTATCTACAATGCTGCGATTGAATATGTGATATACAGGGTAGCTGGCCTTTGAGAGTATAATAAAACATATTGTGTGATATAATATTATTTATAACAAGATTTATATACAAGAGAAAAAGAGTAAACTGTTTATCAATACCTATGATTCATAGAATATATATAAAGTACACGTAAACAATAAATATATAATATTTATAAAAATAAAGTTGGTTGCCTACCAGGCAATAAAGCATACATGTAAAGGGTATTTATTTATCACTTACTGTTATACATAAAATAAATATGATGTACACATAAAAAAAACTATAAATATTTAGTACATAACAATTATAAAGACAGGTTGCCTAGTAGACAATAAAACATTACACACATTGGGCATTCATACTTTTACGTGTATTCCAATGTGTACACGGGGCCTCGTTTTTCGTCCCATCCGAACGACTAGGCAGTGATCCTTGTCAGGCCCTCCTTCTGCATCACTGACAAGGGGACATCACACCGGAAAATGGAGATAAACTTCTCGGCCAATGCAGGTATCGAACACCCGACCTCCAGGCTATGGCCCATTGTATCACATATAATACACTAAATTTGGACATTGATTTTCAGAAAAAAATATTGTTTATTTTTAAACTTGAAATAGAATAGTAAAAAAATTATTTTCTGGCAATAGAAAGTGTAGAGTTGGTCGCAGGCACTTGAGACCAGGGTCCTTTATGTTGTACAGCACCCGGTGACCGATTTTTATTTAACGGGGGAATAAGTGATATTTCATATTATAGCAGTAAATGATTAAAATATTTCATAGGGATTATAATAATATGTTTATCATGTATGTGTCAGGGTCATAAAACGTCCGTTCATAGTATCATCCGTCGAGGTTTGCCGAATGCAAATTATCGCGACCGGGATACATTTGCACTGCCCAAGCAAGGTTTCAGTGGTCCAATTGCCTTCAAATTTGCACAGATTGTACCTTGAGATTCTCGCTATCACAAACAAACGACTTGAACTAATGCAGGCATTACCTTTCAGTGCACCTAGGTACCAACCTGAAACGTTTTTCACCAGAATTTGATGCTCATGGTAGCTTTGGTTCTAGCATAGCGCATGCGCAAAGTCACGACGCACGGTAGGTGCCACGAACAAACGACTTGAACAAATGCAGATATCACCTCGAAAATTTCAGGATACCTAGGCACTAACGTGAAAAGTTCCTCGCCAGAATATGGTACTCCTGGTGTCTTTGGTTCCAGCGTAGCGCATGCGCGAAGTCAAAACGAGCTAACTCGAAAACAACCTTGTCGGCACGGAAAACATCAAAGGTGTAATTCGAATTTTTAGAATATTCAAATGCCAAATATTCGACCATGAGACAGGCTATCCTGTAATGTATTTTTTTTTTCGTTAATAGAAGATAGATTCTCTAAGCCACGACCAATTGTGTATGTTTTCAAGCCCATTAATATGGATTTTTCACTATTGATCATTTTCAATTCAAAATGGCAGCCATCAGTTGACCTAAATCAAAATTCGGCCTGGAATATTGTTTAGGCATTAAATCAGGGATTCGGAAAATATAATTCCCTCGTCTGTAAATAAAATATCAAAAAGCCTTAGTTTTTTTTCACATTTCAAGATGTCGGCACTTCCGGCTTGTGCTACACACTTCATTTTTTGTGTACGAACCAGTAGTGTCGTAGCTAGTACCAAAAAAAATTTCGAGGCCATCTGACCTATATTTCGTCGATTTTTTGGAAAACTTTGAACCTTAATATCACCAAGGGGAGATAATTTTAAAAAAAATTCTAATGACCTTTTTAAAGTCACATGAGCGAAATCTACTTACACACTAACGTTCATAAAAATCGTGCAACTATTGACATTTTTGAAGTCACATGAGCGAGTTCTACTTACATACTAAATTTCATGAAAATCGTGCAACTATTAAAGAAGTTGTTATTTTGAATTTTACTTCCGGTTCAAAATCACAGCGACTAATTTTCAAATTCGAAAATCCGAATACTTGATTTTCAGCGTGTCATATTTTGCTTCCTGCTCATCGTATCCATACGAGTTGGGTATCATGCAACACTGCAATTCTCAGGCAGTCTAACGACACCTTAATCGTTTTCATCCATTGATATCAGACTGAGAAATCATGTTTTCGCCAAAAGCATTCATTTTTGCGCTTTTTTTCAAAATATCGGCCATTATTTCGACTACTTCCGGTTTACGGATTGTTGTTGAAATTGCTTTACCCGATGGTCTGACCATATGGCTTTATGTTCAAGTAGTACCAGAAACATTGATTGAGGCTTTCAAAAAAAATATAAGGGTTACAAAATTGGCAGAAAATTCGAATATCTGGTCGGTATCTGGTACAGGCACCGAGAAATAGGCTCCCCAAAAAAATAAAATAATAATAAATAACTAGACCTGCAAGCAGCACTGAATCGGCTTTCAGGAGTCAGACAGGAAGTATGTCATAAAATAGCCAATACATCGGGCTAGAAAACGATACTTTAATTGTTTTGAATCAGTGACACCCGGCTGAAAAATAGCGAGTACCAATTTTTTAACTGTATTTTCTTTTTTTTGTGTGTTTTTTCCCCAAATGTCTGATATGTTTTCGACTACTTCTGGATTTTGGATCTTTGCCGGGATAGTTTTAACAATTTGTTTGGATAGATATCTTTCTGTACCAGAAGTGTCAGAAACATCTATTCAGTAGTTGTTTGTAAAAATGATAAATAAAAGAATATTTTCAATAATTTAACGATTTTTCAACTTTTTTCAAAGATTGAAGCCATTTTTCGACCCCTTATATTATTTCAAACCTTTTACTTTTGGATTCACGCCTCTTCGAGAAAAGGCTTCTAAAATGGCTCCGAAAACGGAAAATATTAGATTTTCGGCGTACCATAATTTATTTCCTAACTATCGAAATCGTACCACTGAGAAACCATATAATATCTGACCGAGAAATTCAGCTTTTTGCAAGAGCGCATTGTTTGTAACCTTTTTTTTCATTTTTTGAATACTTCCGGTATGGTAATTATTTTCGAGATAGTTCTAATAACCGGTTTGGACAATCGAATAGCCACAGGGCTCTGTAAGGATATGTTACATTATCTAATCAGATAAAATACACCTGAGAAACCCTATGTTTAAAAGTGCGAAAAATGCAAAAATATCAAAATATCGGAAATTAAATTTCAGTATTTTAATACATGTTATACATCGTTAGAATCGGATTTAGGTCAGCTATCTGCATGAGTAATCATTTTCTGAAAATCTGTTAAAATAAATAAATAATCGAGCATTTCCAAAATTTGACGATTTTTCGACTTTTTTCAATTTTTAGTCCCTCTTTTATATCCCAGACATCCCAAAGTCTTATTGGATGACATAATCCACACAACTATTGAATGGACCCTCAATAGAAAAAGTTTTAAAAAAAATTGTAGGTTAAGTTTTCGAGATACAGGCGTCCAAAAACGCTAAAAATCAGAAAATACTTGATTTTCAGCGTGCTATATTTTGCTTCCTGCTCATCGCATCCGTACGAATTAGATATAATACGATACTGCAATGCTGAAGGAACCCAAAGATATCTCAATCATTTTAATCCGTTGATATGGGATTGAGAAATCATGTTTTCCCCAAAAGCATTCATTATTTGCGTTTTTTCGAAATATCGGCCATTATTTAGACTACTTCCGGTTTACAGATTGTTGTTGAAATTGCTTTATCCGTTGGTCTGACCATATGGCTTTATGTTCCAGTAGTTTCAGAAACATCGGTTGAGGCTTTCCCAAAAATATAAGGGTTACAAAATTGGCAGAAAATTCGAAAAATAAAGGGCGATAACTCGGAATGAAACTTATATTTCTGGAATCAGAGTGTTGTTAGGTATCCAAAAATGTAGGTCAAATTTGAAAATTTTGAAAAATGATAAAAATTGTCTATTATTTTTTTTTTCATTTTTCGAACGCTAGAAGTCAGCGACGAAGTTTCGAAATTTCGAAATTTTCAACTGCTATCATCTGGGAAAAGATTTGATGTTTCTGAAAATGTCATTTGTACGACAATAGGTACAGAATTGAAGAATCTACGGACGTTTTATACTTTTTTAGCACCACACGAAATTCGGCCACTTCCGGTCTGCGCAGAAGTTTTAAATATGGTATAAGGAGTGGCAATTACATGATAGAAACTACGTCCCAGGTCGGTATCTGGTACAGGCACTGAGAAATAGGCTCGCCCAAAAAATAAAATAATAATAAATAACTAGATCTGCTACTGTCCCATGCAGATATGAAAGCTTTCATATTCCTTGTCACGTGTATCTTAAACATCGATGAAAAACAATGGGCCTTTTCGTCTCGTGGCCTTAAACACTGTGCATAACTTTAAAGTCAATCGGATATTAACTTTAGCCGCTAGAGCGTTCACAATTTTTGTGATAAAGGGCCACAACTCTAGCAGAAATTACTGAAAATCAATGGGATTCTACGTCTCATGACTTATAACACTGTGTATAAGTTTAAAGTCAATCGGATATTAACTTTAGCCGCTAGAACGTACACAATATTTTTTGGAAGAGATCAAGGATAATAACTCTGGCAGTAATTATCGGATGTCCCTACAAATCAAAAGGCTTCTTCGTCGCGTGGCCGTCAACACTGTGTATAAATTTAAAGTCAATCGAATATTAACTTTAGTCGCTAAAATGTTCACAACGTTTTTTGAAGAGATCAAGGGTAATAACTCTGGCAGTAACTATCGCATATCCTTGAAAATCCACATGCTTCTTTGTCTCATGACCTTAAACACTGTGCATAAATTTAAAGTCATTCGGGTATTTACTTTAGCCTTTCGAGCTTTCACAAGAAATCGTGAACGACGAACGGACGGACCGACGGCCGGCCGGTCGGGGGCGACGGCAATATGCGACCACATTTTCATATGCTTTTTCGTCTCTTGACCTTAAACTTTTTGTATAAATTTAAAGCCAATCGAATATTAACTTTAGTCGCTTGAGCGTTCACAAGGTTTTTTGAAGAGATCAAGGGTAATAACTCTGGCAGTAACTATCGGATATCCACATGCTTCTTCGTCTCATTATCTTAAATACTGTGCATAAATTTAAAGTGATTCGGTTATTTACTTTAGCCTCTAGAGCGTTCACAAGACATTGTGGACGACGAAGGGACGGACGGCCAGTCGGTTGCGACGGCAATATACGTCCACACGCTTCTTCGTCTCATGACCTTAAACACTGTGCATAAATTTAAAGTCAATCGGGTATTTACTTTAGCCTCTAGAGCGTTCACAAGAAATTGTGGACGACGAACGGACGGACGGGCGGCCGGTCGGTTGCGACGGCAATATACGAGTGTTGGAGTCCGTTGAGTGTCTTGTTATTCGAGTCTAGAGTCAACAAAACAAATGGCGCCGAACAGCTTAAGGTCGGTAAAATAAAAAGTTATTGGTAGATTTAGCTGAAATTTAGTGTGAGGTCATTGCTAGCCTACCCCCTAAATTTCAAGTCTCTACGACTTGCGTTATTGAAAAAGAACGGATTTTTCACTATTGTACATTTTCAATTCAAAATGGCGTCCATCAGTTGACCTAAATCAAAATTCTATTCCCGGCATTTTTTCGGCTTTTCGAAAAGGATTCAGAAAATATAATTGCCTTGTCTGTGAGTAAAATATTAACAAAGGGGTATCGATTTTTACATTTCAAGATGGTGGCACTTCCGGTTTGTACAACAATTTTCTTTTTTTTTGTGTACGAACCAGTAGTGACGTAGCTAGCATCAAAAACAAAATTCAAGGTAATCTGACCTATATTGAGTCAATTTTTTTGAAAAATTTGATCCTTAATATCACCAAGGGGAGATAATTTAGAAAATTTATAATGACATTTTAAAGTCACACGAGAAAGGTCTACTTACATACTAAATTTCATAAAAATCGTGCAACTATTAAAGAAGTTGTCATTTTGATTTAACTTCCGGTTCAAAATCACAATCATCATTTGCCAAAAATGAAAATTCGATTCGCGACAATTTTTCGACCTTTTCAAAAGGATTCGGAAAATATAATTGCCTTGTCTGTAAGTAAAATATCAACAAAGGAGTATCGATTTTCACATTTCAAGATGGCTGCACTTCCGGTTTGTGCTACAATTTCCATTTTTTGTGTACGAATTAGTAGTGTCGTAGCTAGTAAAAAAAAATTTAAGGGCAATCTGACCTATATTTCGTCGATTTTTTTGAAAGATTTGGTCCATAATATCACCAAGGGGAGATAATTTAGAAAATGTCTAATGACATTTTTAAGGTCACATGAGCGAGATCTACTTACATACTAAATTTAATAAAACTCGTGCACTTTTTAAAGAAGTTGTCATTTTGATTTAACTTCCGGCTCGGGATCACAGCGACAAATTTTCGAAATTCGAAAATCCGAAACGGCAGATTTAAAGTAAATGTTACAAGGTTTTCAAAGAAAAAAGAATTATTAAAATACGTCAAATAGTCACAAAGTTACAGAAAATTCGAAAAACGTTTTGAAAATATACTTAATCCAAAGCCACCACCCATTCTTGGGGGGGGGGGGTAGGTCCAAGTTTCAGAAAGATCCCACGGCTAGATCCTGAGATATAAGATTTGCAGGAAAAACACACAAAAAAATAATAATCTTAACAGAAACAATAAGCTTAATAATAATAATTTTAGTAATCACAATAGCCTTACTAGATCTGCTACTGTCTCATGCAGATATGAAAGCTTTCATATTCATGTCACGTGTATTGGTCATAAACTCGCAAAATTACAGGTCTAAATATCGTTACAAAATACATTCCACCTGGGCAAAATAATCTGAAAACTTTGGTTCCAGCGTGGCGTTTACGCGAAGTTAAAAGTCATTTTTGTCAATTTGGGGATTTTTGGGTATATTTCGGAGTTGATTGGTAAATTACGGTATTCATAGTCACGTGTCAACGATTAAATCAAGTATATTAAAGAAAATAACAAGAAAAAAGATATTAAAATTGTTCAAAAACTCGCTAAGTTACTCGCTAAATATAGTTAGAAAGATTGCACCTGGGCAATTTTTTTTTATGGAAGCCGTAAATTGACAAAAAAAAAAACGAACGGCAGGTGCCAAGGACAAACGACTTGAAAATTTCAGGGTACCTAGGTACCAACGTGAAAAGTTCCTCGCTGGAATCTATTAAATTGGTTAGAACTCGCGAAGTTACACGTCTAAATATAGTTAGAAACATGGCATCCGGGCGAAACAATATTCATGGAAAACAAAATAATCAAAAAAACGAACCGAGGAGTCGTTTCGTCATAAAAGTGTAAGTCTGGTATTGTGTAATAAGTTCAAATGATTTGTAGGCATTTATTATAACATAGAATGAATAAATAAAATGGGGTTTAACGTCCTAGGCTTTTGCACCTAACCTGCATGGGTTAATTGAAGACTGGCATACGCCATACAGTGTGCTGTGGGCTAATTTAAGACGGGCATACGCCATGCAGTGTGCTATGAGGAAAATTTTTGCCCGGGCAGCAACTGAATTCCAACTGCCAGGGACCTTTTACGTGCACGCCAATGTGTACACGTGACCTCCGGTTTTCGTCCCGTCTGAACGCCTATCAGATGGTCGTGTCAGTGCCTCCGTCTGCACCACTGACAGGAAGAAACCACGACGGAAAATCGAGATGAACTTTCTAGGCCAATGCATGGATCGAACACCCGGCCTCCAGGCTAGCGAGCCAGCACCTTACTCACTTAGCCACGTGACACCCCCCCCCCCTTATAGCCTAGAACTAAATAAAATGAAATGGTGACCAACGTCCTACTGTCCTGCTCCTAAACCGGGATAAAAAAAAGCAGTATGCTTTGAGGTAAATTTTGCGCGGACAGCGGCGCTACCTACTCTTATATCGAATTCCAACTGCCAAGGGCTCTGTTAAGTGCACGTCAATGTTTACACGGGACCTCGGTTTTTTGAACCATCAGAACGACTAATCAGGTGTCCTTTGTCAGGCGATCCCTCCTGCATCACTGACAAGGGGAAACCGCGCCACGCCGGAAAACCTGGCTAACCACGTGATCCCCTACAGTTATTGCGTTCAAATTGAGTGCGCGAGGGAGGGAGAGAAGGGGGAGAGAGAAATGGGGTTTAACGTCTACGCAGGTGCGCGCACAGGGTCCAATTTAAGCAGGAGGATCACGCACGGTAGCTAAGTGGTTCGATCCCTTCATTGGCCGCGATAATATATCCAGAAGAAGAGAGAAATGGTGTTTACCGTCCACTCGACACAAATTAGATCATTTCGGGACTAATACGTGTATATGGATTTAATTTTATTTCAAAAATTCGATTGCGTGTAGGGTTCTTTAGCATTGGGAGGACACCGGAGAACCCGGAGAAAGCCCACGAGTTTTGACAGGCGACCCTACTCCTTGTCACATACAGTCGGGGATGCGAATCCACGCCAGTTGACTCAATGACACGCTTTATGTAAGGCACGCACGTGCTAACCATTCTGCCATTTAACACTCCTAAGTTCATCCAGATTTTCCGTTGTGGTTCCTCCATCAGTGATGCAGGATGGAGGGTCTGACAAGGACAGTTGTAAAAATAACAAGAAAAAAAGTATTAAAACTGGACAAAAACTCGCAAAGTTACAGGTCTAAATATAGTTACAAAAAACATTGCACCCGGACAAAATAATCTGAAACTTTGCATAGTAAAAAGACGTTTTGTCAAATTGGGAGTTGTTTGGCAAATGACGTGTCATCGATTATATCAAGTATCTTATAGAAAATAACATGAAAAAAATATTAAAATTGGTCAAAAACTCGCGAAGTGACAGGTCTAAATATAGTTAGAAACATTCACTCGGGCAAAAAAATATTTATAGAAGCCGTAAATTGACTTAAAAAAGACGACGAACGGCAGGTGTCAAGAACAAACAACTTGAACAAATGCAGGTATCACCTTGAAAATTTCAGGGTACAACGTGAAAAGTTCCTCGCCAGAATTTGGTACTCATGAAACCTTTGGTTATAGCGTAGCGCATGCGCAAATTCATGACGCACGGTAGGTGCCACGAACAAACGACTTGAACAAAGGCAGATATCGCCTTAAAAATTTCAGGGTACCTAGGTGCTAACGTGAAAATTTTCTCGCCGGAATTTGGTACTCATGGTTACTTTGGTTTCGGCGTAACGCAAGCGCGAAGTCAAAACAAGCTAACTCGAAAACAACCTTGTCGGCACGGAAAACATCAAAGGGGTAATTAGAATTTTTGAAATATTCAAAAACCAAACATTCGACCATGAGCCAGGCTATCCTTAAATGTATTAATTATGTACATAAGAGACAAATTCTCTAAGCCACGACCAATTGTGTATGTTTTCAAGCTCATGAATGTGGATTTTTCACTATTGCTCATTTTCAATTTAAAATATAATTGCCTTGTCTGTAAGTAATATATCACCAAAGGAATATCGATTTCCATATTTCAAGATGGTGGCACTTCCGGTTTGTGCTACAATTTCCATTTTTTGTGTACGAATCAGTAGTGCCGTGGCTAGTAAAAAATAAGAATTTCAAGGCAATTTGAACTATATTTCTTCGTTTTTTTGAAAATTTTAATCCTTAATTTCTCCAAGGGGAGAAAATTTAGAAAATTTCTAATGACCTTTTTAAAGTCACATGAGCGAAATCTACTTACACACTAACGTTCATAAAAATCGTGCAACTATTAAAGAAGTTTTCATTTTGAATTTAACTTCCGGTTCGAAATCGTCCATCATTTTCCAAAAATGAAAATTCTATTCGCAACAGTTTTTCAACTTTCTAGAAGGGTTCGGAAAATATAATTGCCTTGTCTGTAAGTAAAATATCAACAAAGGAATATCGATTTTCACATTTCAAGATGGTTGCACTTCCGGTTTGGGCTACAAACTCAATTTTTTGTGTACGAATCAGTAGTGTCGTAGCTAGTAAAAAAAAATTAAAGGTAATCTGACCTATATTTCGTCGATTTTTATGAATATTTTGATCCATAATATCACCAAGGGGAGATAATTTAGAAAATTTATAATGAAAATTTTTAAAGTCGCATAAGTGAGATCTACTTACATACCAAATGTCATGCAAATCGTGCAACTTTTAAAGAAGTTGTCTTTTTGATTTAAGTTCCGGTTTGAATTCACAGCGACAGATTTTCGAATTGCAGATTTAATTTGAAGTAAAGGTTACAAGGTACCCACAGAAAAAAGAATTAGTAAATTAGGTCAAATAGTCACAAAGTTACAGGATGTAGGTCAAATAAATTTGTTCGTCCAATTCGGTGATTTCGGATTCGAAAAACGTTTTGAAAATATATTTACCCAACAGCCACCACCCACTTTTTGGGGGGTAGGTGAAAGTTTCAGAAAGATCCTATGGGTTTCTGAGAAATCCGATTTGTGGATAAAACACCAAAAAAAATAATAAATAATCTTAACAGAAATCTGAAAGCCTAACTAGATCTGCTACTGTCCTATGCAGATATGAAAGATTTCATATTCATTGTCTCGTGTCATCAAATATGTCAAGTATCTTAAAGGAATTAACAAGAAAAAAGTATTAAAATTGGTCAAAATCTCGCAAAGTTACAGGTTTAAATATACAGTTAGAAGTTAGAAACATTGCACCCGGACAAAAAAATTAACTGAAAACATTGGTTACATCGTGGGGCATGCACGAAGTAAAAAGAAATTATGGTCGATTTGGGAATTTGGGGTATATTTTGGAGATGTTTGGTAAATGAGGGTGGATCTAAGACAGCGGCCATAATACAATATAAAACGCGTTGAAGAATGGACAAATTTTCTTGACAGGGTACATTTGCACCACTCGGGCAACGTACCGAAGGTCCGATTACCAACATACAAATTTGCACAGATTGTGCCTTGGGACTCTAGCTATCACACATTAAAAATAGAAGAGTGTGAGATTCAAAGAACGTTGAAAATAAATTCAAAACCCACCCCACCCACCAAAGTTGTTTTGCTTTAAAATAGTCGTATTTTACTGGGTTTTTAAAATATTTTTATCTGAGCTATTTATTCTTTTATATGGGATAAATATCATCGCGGCGCTAGAAATTCAAGAGATTTGGACCACTTGAACGGTGCCTCAGCAGTAAAAAAAAAGTATTAAAATTGGCCAAAAACTCGCAAAGTTACAGGTTTACATAATTATAGTTAGAAACAATGCACCCGGGTTAAAAAAATTAACTGAAAACATTGGTTACATCGTTGGGCACATTCCACAAGATTTTCGACTTATAATAATTTTGAAAAAATGTTTTGGGTCTGTGGTGTTTTTCACCACAAGAGTTCCACAAGATATTAGATTTAGGAAAAAAATCAATCTTTTACAAAAACACCACAGACCCAAAACACTTTTTTCAAAATTATTCTAAGTCGAAAATCTTGTGGAATGTGGTACCATAGAAGCATCCAGATAGCCTGAGAAGAAATTTTGTCTAATATCTTGTGGAACTGTTGTGATGAAAAGTTCCACACAAACGCCCCCAAACCTTGCCATAAATGAAAAAATAATCAAAACGTCAAAAAAGGCGATTTCTTTTAAGGATAATGTGTATAGTACTAATACCTATCACACATGGAAGAGGCGATAAAATCTCTTTGCATTTGCAATTTCAAAATTAATTAAAACCAATATTAAATTCCGAAAATCGATAATTTTTGCTAAAACTCTTTTTTATTTAATCGGATCAAAATGGGAGTACGGTGCAGAGTCCGTGGTGGTAATGGGCGTATTGTGTGCAAATTTATGGTTTCCGGACAATCGGTGTCGGTTTCGCGGCGAAATTCCACTTTTTTCCCCTTATGTAAGCCGTAACGACAGGTGCCAAGAGCAAACGTCTGGCATACGCCATACAGTGTGCTGTGAGGGAAATTTTTGCCCGGACAACAACTGAATTCCAACTGCCAAGGGATCTTTTACGTGCACGCCAATGTTTACACGGGACCTCGGTTTTTCGAACCATCAAAACGACTAGTCAGGTGTCCTTTGTCACTCAGGGGATCCCTCCTGCATCACTGACAAGGGGAAACCGCGCCACGCCGGAAAACCTGGCTAACCACATGATCCCCTACGGTTATTCGGTCCAAATTGAGAGAGCGAGTGAGAGAGATGGGGTTTAACGTCCACTCGACACAAACTAGGTAATTTCGGGACTAACGTGGTTTACTTTTATTTCAATAATTCGTTTGGAAAGAAATCGGAGAGGCGACCTTACTCCTTGCCACGTACAACCGGGGATTCGAAACCCCACCAGTTGACTCAATAACAGGCTTTATGATATAGTGCGCGCATTAGGTCGGGTGTTCGTAAAATTGGTCAAAAAATCAAAGCCTTATAAATTGACTTAGGAAACACGAATGGCAGGGGCCACGAACAAACGACTTGAACAAATGCAGGTATGGCCTTGAAAATTTTAGGGTTCCTAGGTACCAACGTTAAAAGTTCCTCGCCGGAATTTGGCACTCATGGTACCGTTGTTTCTAGCGAAGCGCATGCGCGAAGTAAACCGACATTTTTTTTAAAACATATTTTATTGATCATAAATCATCAATGGGATGACAGACAAGTGAACTCACTTACAAAGCTCTTCTCCCTTAAGCCGTGCCAAGTACAAACGACTTCAACAAATGCAGATATCACCATGAAAATTCTAGGGTATCTAGGTACCAATGTGAAATGTTCCTCGCCGGAATTTGTTGCTCATGGTAGCTTTGGTTCTATTGTAGCGCATGCGCGAAGTCACGACGCACGATAGGTACTACGAACAAACGACTTGAACAACAAATGCAGGTATCACCTTGAAAATTTCAGGGGAGATAATTTAGAAAATTTCTAATGACATTTTTAAAGTCGCATGAGTAAAATCTACTTTCATAAAAATCGTGCAACTATTAAAGAAGTTGTCATTTTGATTTAACTTCCGGTTCCAAATCACAGCGACAAATTTTGGAAATTCGAAAATCCGAAATTGCAGATTTGAAGTAAATGTTACAAGGTATTCAAAGAAAATGGAATTAGTAAAATAGGTCAAATAGTCACAAAGTTACAGCAAAGTAGGTCAAATGTATTTGTTCGTAAAATTCGGTAATTTCGGATTCAAAAAACGTTTTGAAAATACATTTACCCATTTTTTTTTGGGGGGGGGGGGGTAGGTAAAAATTTCAGAAAGATCCTATTGGTAGATTCTGAGGAAACCGAATTGTGGATAAAACACAAAATAAAAAATAATAATAATAGGAATAAAATCTTAACAAAAACAATAAGCTTTCATATGAAATATGAAAGCTTAACTAGATCTGCTACTGTCATATTCATCGTCACGTGTCATGAAATATGTCCAGTATCTTAAAGAAGGTAACAAGAAAAAAGTATTAAAATTGGTTCAAAAACTCGCAAAGTTACACGTTTAAATATAGTTAGAAACATTGCACCCGGGCAAAAACAAAATGATCTGAAAACATTGGTTACGTCGTGGGGCATGCGCGAAGTAAAAAGAATTATGGTCGATTTGAGAATTTGGGGTATATTTTGGAGTTGTTTGGTAAATGATGGCGGAATTAAGGTGGCGGCCATAATACAATATAAAACGCGTTGAAGAATAAACAAATTTTCGTGACGGGGTTCATTCGCACCGCCCGGACAACGTTCCGAAGGTCCGATTACCTTCAAATTTGCACAGATTGTACCTCACATATTAAAAATAGAAGGGTGTGAGATTCAAAGAACGTTGAAAATAAATTCAAAACCCACCCCACCCATCTCAATTGTTTTGATTAAATATAGTCGTATTTTATCAATTTTTATAACTTTTTATATCTGAGCAATGGATCAAAGTACTCATACCTATCAAACATGGAAGAGGCGATAAAATCACTTTGCATTTGCAATTTCAAAATTAATTAAAACCAATATCGAAAATCGATATTTTTCTGTAAATTGACTAAGAAAAAAACAACTAACGGCAGGTGCCAAGATCAAACGACTTGAACAAATGCAGGTATCACCTTGAAAATATTAGGGTACCTAGGTACCAACGTGAAAAGTTCCTCGCCGAAATTTGGTACCTATTGTCCCTTTGGTTCCAGCGTAACGCATGCACGAAGTCAAAACAAGCTAACTCGAAAACAACCTTGTCAGCACGGAAAACATAAAAAGGAGTTCGAATTTATGAAATATTAAAAAAACAAACATTCGACAATGAGTCAGGCTATCCTTAAATGTATTAATTATGTACATAAGAGACAAATTCTCTAAGCCATTGTGTATGTTTTCAAGTCCATGAATGTGGATTTTTCACTATTGCTCATTTTCAATTCAAAATGGCGTCCACCATTTGCCAAAAATGAAAATTCTATTCCCGACAGTTTTTAGGCTTTTCTAAAAGGATTCGGAAATTATAATTAGATAAAGTATATACAAGTCTTCTATACATCTGATATCTGGATAAAAAATGTGAAGTCTCATAAAATGAAAAAATGTTGCAAAAGTAAATCTTTCGACTTCTTCTTGTTTTCGTACTAATAGAGCTTGTATTGAAAGATGACTATTAACCACTTTTTATGCTGCAACTGACATAATTTACTACCCACTCCAAATTACTAGAAAGTATTCAAAATGCCTGGAAATCGCGTCTTCGGCCGTCTGGTTTTCAAAATTGTCTGGGGGAGGCCCCCTAAAACCCCGTTGGCCGCTTCGCGCTGGAGGGCGCTGGTAAGTGGACGGCTTCGCCGCCCGCGGACTCCAAAGAAATATATTCGTCGGGAAAATATCCCCCCCCCCCCCCAAACAGGTTCGTTCCCGTACGCCTATGCCCAGTTTCACTTGGTAACAGAATCCTACCGAATCCCTTTTAATTTTAACACAAGAATTCATTGATGAAATATATAATCCACCACAATCAGACATTTATAGTAATTATTAATTGAAATAATCTGGTATCCACGTTAATGAGCACCCACGTTAATAGGCACCACCATAATTCGTTTTAGTAATATTCTTACACTATCGTATGTTATTTGTGCCAGCCTATTATACCATAATTTGTAACAGAAGATAATTTCTAGTTCAAGTCAATTTATTCCATTGCCCCGCTATATGTATACTTTGTATACAATGAAACTATCATTTACAATATAGTTTGGCATTGATAAAATTTTGATGCTGGCGTGATAAAAGGTGCACTCGAACTAAGAAATAACTTACCAAATACCATTCTTTTCCAAAATCCGGATCTGTTGGTAATTTAGGTTTCTTGACTTTATTATGTGTTTCTTCTTTAATATTAGCTAATCTATAGTAACTTGGTTGTTTAATATCTAAATTAGCCAGTACACTATCTAATGATTTATAACCTCGTTTTGATCGAACAAATCCCGTTTGTTGCAGAGCTGACTTTACCTGTTCCAAAAACAAAAACACATCAAAACAAAGTGTTTTTTAAAATGCGATTTTCTGTTTAAATCGTTTTAGCTATATTACCGAAGATAGGCGCTATAAAGGGGTAGTACGATTTACCCAAATACACCCAAATCTACCATTATTTTAACTTACAAGACAATTATTTATATCGATATTTGTCAAATTGTCATATTCAATTTACATTGCGATTTCCAAACAAGTTTGGAAGTGGTAACCAAAAGACTTAATTCGTGTATTGCACGAAATCGCTTGTTCCGAAATTGCATTTTGAGGGGTATGCTGATTACACTTTTTTGCCTGATTACACTATTTTGCCATACCGTTTTTTAGGACTTCGAATTTTGTTTAATGGTTTGGATTGTTCGTACTTGGTTTTATTTTATTTGAAACGAAAACCTTGAGATTTTAAATTAAAAAGGAAAATTTGGCATAAAGAACAGTATATTATCAAATATATATATAAATTATTATTATTATATGAGTTGAAATAATGGTGGATTTGGGTGGTTTGGGTAAATCGTGCTACCGCTATAAAAGTAACCATGCGAGTTCTTTGCTCTGTTCAATCTACCCCAACAAAGGTTTATAGGACACACCAATCTTAATCCAAAAATATGACGAAGCTGTCACTCTGACGGTAGATCTGACGTTTTAACAGTAAAACGATGCCATACAAAACATATATTTTGATACAAATTGGCAGTAGAAAGTGAAAAAAAAGCAACTTTACGAACATAAGGATGTGCTTTTAAAATTCTGGAATGCGGTATACTTCTTCTCGTTCTTACAGGGGAAACTCCTTTGTGTTTAAAATGAAATAAACTACCCGAACCAAGAACCTGGAATTAAAGAAGGAATATTTATTTACAATTGTCAATCTTATACTATAAATATAGGAATAGCTGTCCATAATTATTATTGTTCATAGAGATCTTATATTGTTAACCACAACATCTTGATTGGAATAGCGAATTTGTAAGCCCATTTAAAACTGTCTCTTTTCATTTCATTTCATGCATGTGTTGTACTGCTTGTTGTATGTTTTGTGACCCTGACAGTTTACGTTTCCTTAAAATCACAAAGTTTAATGTTTAAATTCAATTACACTGTTTTTTCATATCCAAATTATAATCTGATTATTATTACTATTCACCTACTCCTTGCAGTGTTTCGTTTGATTAGAGCTAATCTCAATAAACACTGCTTTAATGGATCACATTTCTGTTCACCCATCTAACTTGACCCCCAGGGTCGAAGGTTGATAACTCAAAATCAAAGAAATAACACCTAATTTAGATTGACTATTTAGTTTATTTCACGATATTTCGGAGACATGTAGTCCCCTTCTTCAGGTGGTCAAGATGTTACTGACAAAATTTAGAAAACATGCATCGAAATAACAAGCGAGAATATCAAAGGGGAGACAACTAGCAAATTAGTTTAATTACGATAATGTGAAAAAAATCCGTAGTCCCTATTAAGTCTTTGATAACTCACTTACACACTGGATTCTTTGTTTGTGTAGTTAAATGAGGAAATGAAAATTGATGGACACGAGAGAGAGACGCAAGTTTATCACAAGCCCTTTATCACACAAAATAATTTTACCGATAAGTCTATAATAGTATTAATACACTATCGTGCACGTCATATATTGTTGTTTATTCAGCAGATTGGGGAATAGGTCAATAACCTGAATATACAAGTGTATACCTGTTTATTTACAATGCATACCAATCAGATCATTCCAATGTTAGGTTTTTAAAATACAATTTTAAGGAATTTGGATTGGTATATAGATAAATGTATTTAGCCTATTCGCTGATTTCAGGAATTTGACACTTTTTTATACGCCAACATGTCGTATATTGTCGTCGCTTCCGTACGGTGTCCACGCTCTGGAGGCTAAACAATTATGGCCATGATACGAAGAATCCTATTGATTTTCAATGATTTCCGACAATGACTTCCAGATTTATGCCCCTTGATATTTAATGTATTGAGTGCTCAAAGCCGGTACAGGGCAAACCAGTATGACAATTACTTAACGGGTTTGTTATTTGTAATTATTTGTTAGTGTGTTGTAAATGTTTCCCTTGAGGAGGGGGGGGGGGGGTCGAAGGCCGAATGGTTAGCGCGTGTGAGTTGTATCATAAGGTCTGCTATTGAGTCAACAGGCGTGGTTTAGATTCCCTGGTTGTACGTGACAGGGTGTAAGGTAGTCTGTTCAACCTCGTTGGTTTCCTCCGGGTCTCCCGGTTCCCTCCCATTGACCCCTACGCGCAAGAAATAAAATTGAATCATGTTAGTCCCGAAATTACCTAGTTTGTGTCGAGTGGACGTGAAACGCCATTTCTCTCCCCTTGTCGACAAAATAAAATATGCTACATCCTTATTGACTGCCCGGACAACTTAGCTGCTGTTGACGTATGTTTCGTTGCCTGGCAATATATCTTTAAAATCCACAACATGCCAATGAACTAATGTAATATTTATTTGGTGTAAATGGGGTATGCTGCATTGACTGGAATACATTTTACATTCACGATTTGTTAGTCACAGAAAAAACTAACCATGTGCATAACAAATAGCATGTACGATGATGTAAGAGAGGTATTTTACAAGATTACAATTATCTAAAACATGGCTAAACAAAAATTTATCCCAATTCGCTAAATTTTGTGTATTTGTTCCTTGTGTTATTGTATGCGTTTTCTAGCTAATGATACTATTTCACAATCTACATTGTTTTAAATATACATGTATTTATCTTTTTTAATTAACAAGGTTTTTCCTGTTATTTTTAATACAGCGCACGCACGAAAAAGCATGGTTTGTTTTGACAATCACCAGGTTAGTATGTTCGTGTGTTCAGTTATTTAAACACCTACTTTTCCACAAATGATCACCTGTGCACGTAGTGAAACAACACATTACAGGTAGATCAGTAACTCCAAATAATTAGTGTCAGCTTAATATGGAAGACCAAATGGGACAATATTCATGATTCGTGTTTCTACATTCTAGTTTGAACATTTTAGACACGAACGCAACATTCTAAACTAATGATTCTCGTTTCTATATTCCAGTTTGAACATTTTAGACACGAACGCAACATTCTAAACTAATGATTCTCGTTTCTACATTCTTATGTCAACACTTCATGCACAAAATCAACATTTTAAACAAAATATTGACTTTATGTTTCATTTTCGCCGTTTTATCGGTAACTTTTATACACCATTAAATATTAAAATTATAAAATAATTTCTTAATTTTACACGACAAAGAAATCAATTCAATGGTTTCTAAAAGTGTCTAATAAAAAAAATCTGAAATTTGAACTCTTGTGAAAATATCTTCTACGTTTCAAAAAGTCTTGAAGTTAAAATCTTGAAATGAAAATGTCCAGAAAAATAATGAATTGTCAACATTATTACACCAGAGGGCGCTAACCGAAAACAATTTGGCGACCTATTCGGCTAGCGGCCTATTCGACAGATCCAGCTGGTAGGTAACCTGTTCGTTGGCAACCTACTCAGAATAAATTCAACAGTCGACCAAACTCACCTTTTTTATCAATCAATCAAATTCAACGTTACGTCTATCAAATGAAAGTAGAATATATTATTATTTATCCATTCCGTTAGCGATGTAATTTCGCATCATCTTACAAAATTCTGGACATCCAACTAAATATATTCCGAACGGTATTTAAATAAGCTTTCCCAAATATTATTAGTAAAAGTTGGCACAGTCATATTAAAGGGGTGCACTCTCATCCTATACATGGCCAATTTTGAAAATAAAAAGATTTAAAGGCAAAGACTGTTAATGTTAATGTTAATATGCCGTGTCAAAATTTGAACCATCGTACACAATTCTGACGATCCAACTAAATATATTCGAAAAGGTAATTGAATAAGCTTTCCAAATATTATTAGTAAACGTTGGCACAATCATATTAAAGGGGTGCGCCCTCAACCTGGGCATAGCCAATTTTTCAATATTCTAAATGTTCAAATTAGGATTATCCTGATTCCTACAAAATTCTGAGCATCTGGCTATGTATATTCTAAAAGGTACATGTAATTGAATAAGCTTTCTACATAATATTAGTATAAGTTCGCACAATCATGTTAAAGGGATGCGCTCTCATACTAAACGTCGCAAATTTTTCACAGCACTTTAATAAATCTTGTTTAATCACCTTTCGGGATATATATATAGCTGGATGCTCAGAATTTTGTACCGGCCTATATTTACGTTTAGAATATTGAAAAATTGGCTATGTTTGATTATGTCCACTCTTACTAATAATATTTGGAAAGCTCTTTTAATTACCTTTCAGAATATATACAGCTGGTTGCTCAGAATTTTGTACGATAATCCGAATTTCGACTTCGAATAAATACCGACCTGTCTTTACATTTAGAATATTGAAAAAATGGCTATATTCAGGTTGAGAGCGCGCCCCTTTAATATTATTTTGTCAACTTTTACTAATAATATTAAGAAAGCTTATCTAATTACCTTTCAGAATGTATATATAGCAGGATGCTCAGAATTTTGTACGATGATCCGAATTTTGACTTTCAAATTGAAAGCGCGCCCCTTTAATAAGATTGTGCCAACTTTTACTAATAATATTTGGAAAGCTTGTTCTACTAATAATATTTGGAAAGCTTGTTCAATTACCCTTTAGAATATATTTAGTTGGATCATTAGAATTTTGTACGATGGTCCGAATTTTGACACGGCATATTAACATTAACAGTCTTTCCCTTTAAATCTTTTTATTTTCAAAATTGGCCATGTTTAGGATGAGAGTGCACCCCTTTAATATGACTGTGCCAACTTTTACTAATACTATTTGGAAAAAGCTTATTTAAATACCGTTCGGAATATATTTAGTTGGATGTCCAGAATTTTGTAAGATGATGCGAAATTACATCGCTATTCTGAGCTAAAGGAATGGATAAATAATAATATATTCAACTTTCATTTGATAGACGTAACGAATTTGATTGATTGATAAAAAAAGATGAGTTTGGTCGACTGTTGAATGTATTCTGAATAGGTTGCCAACGAACAGGTTACCTACCAGCTGGGTCTGTCGAATAGGTCGCTAGCCGAATAGGTCGCCAATTTGTTTTCGGTTAGCGCCCTCTGGTGTAATAATGTTGATAATTCATTATTTTGCTGGACATTTTCATTTCAAGATTTTAACTTCAAGACTTTTTGAAACGCAGAAGATATTTTCACAAGAGTTCAAATTTCAGATTTTTTTTATTAGACACTTTCAGAAACCATTGAATTGATTTCTTTGTCGTGTAAAATTAAGAAATTATTTTATAATTTTAATATTTAATGATGTATAAAAGTTACCGATAAAACGGCGAAAATGAAACATAAAGTCAATTTTGTGTTTAAAATGTTGATTTTGTGCATGAAGTGTTGACATAAGAATGTAGAAACGAGAATCATTAGTTTAGAATGTTGCGTTCGTGTCTAAAATGTTCAAACTGGAATGTAGAAAAGAGAATCATTAGTTTAGAATGTTGCGTTCGTGTCTAAAATGTTCAAACTAGAATGTAGAAACACGAATCATGAATATTGTCCCATTTGGTCTTCTATAGCTTAAAGCCCCAATACCACTCTTGTTGTAACTGAATAATATGCCCCAATCATTATTCTGGTCAACAAATTGTACTATTTCACAATATTCATATTAATTAATGATACAAATTTCATCTGAACACACCTTATTTAAAAAAATTGGAAAAATTCAACTACATGGTAACAACATGGTTTAAAAAGCTTTACGTAAACACTTTCAAATGCAACTTGGATTTAAACATATTTTATAACCCTCCGGACATGTAAAATAGGATGTAATGGATAATTTACACAACAGGTAGGGCACTTAAACATCTATTAGTTCGAATAAGGCTATTTTATTTTTCTGGACCTGTCAAGCCAGCAAGAATGGTATTGGTCCTTTAAAGATAGGTTCCCAGAAAATTATTTATCGGGTGGTTATTTCCAATAAAGTATGGCAGTTTTGGTATATATGAAAAGTAGAAATATCCAATCTTATAGACCGGCAGCCCAGGGCCCTCGGGTTAGTTGAACTAGGTACCAATATCTGAGTGTGGGAGTGGGTAAAGGGTCATCTGAGATGAATAGATGTGGCAGTCTGCCGGGTACCCCCCGTTGCATGTGGGTCTGGTGACCCCCCAAAAGGACCTAAAAATGGTCCCAAGATAGTTGACTGAGATACCACTTGTAACAAATAACACTCTGTGCTTACTACTAAACATACATCAAAAGTGCTAAAGACAGACATATTTCGCGTCGCTAAGGGTCCGCCAGACCCCCCAAAAAGGGCCCAAAAAATGGGCTAGCATAGACGAGCGAGATACCAAGTAAAATTAATGCCAAATGATTAAGCACTGTCTGTCCACTGTGTGTAAAACAGGTTACTCCAGATAAATTGTCCGTTGCACAAGCAGTACCAGACACCCTAAAAAAATTGACCCCTCGCCCCCAGAGTCCAACTAGGCTAGCTTAAATATTGTAGGTACTAGCTGAAACCAGGTTTTAATGATTAATCACATCATTGGGAATACCGAATTATGAATGGCAGACAAAATGTCCATTGCTGTGACCCTGCCAGACCCCCCAGATAGGCCCTGGGGTACAGCTAGACTAGCCCGGATATTGCAGGTACCAGCTGAAACCAAGTTTAAATGATCAAGCACACCATAGGGAATACAAAATTATCCATGCTAATACTGTTAGGGAACTTTCACCTCGAGCTGTTGATGGAGCTGTTGGAACCTACATCAACGAATCTGGGCCTGAACACCTGCTGACAGAATGCGAGATATTGGCAGAGGGTTCACTTAACGGGTTTATCCGAGGCAAGTACTACAATCGCTGCTCCAGAGTCCACGAAATCTTGGCCTTGGTGATGGAAAGGAAACTTTACAGTAGCTTCATGTCAACTCTCTCACATGATAGGCGAGACGCACTGAGTACCTGGTGGAAAGATACCCCTAGCGAATATGGTGATATGGAACCATTCCTTGAAACAAGTCCGATATTCCGAGACCATATGATGCAATATGAGAAGTACTTCACCGATGCCATGGAGGGTACACTTGGTCCAACGGCTCAGTACTGGGGAGGATATGTGTACTTGATTAATCGCATACACAGAGAACTGATGCGAGCATTACGAACCAATGACATTGAGGGGTACATCACTATTCTGCCAACAATCATCGACGTCTTTTTCGGACTCAACCGCCCAAACTACGCTCGTTGGGGAGTGCTTTTCCTGAGCAAGCTTGAAGGAGCAGACCCCAGAATTCGCTCTGCCCTTGAAAAGGGGGCATTTTTCATTCGTCGAACATCAAAAGCCTTTTCAAGGTCAGCGATCGACTTAACACTGGAGCAAACCGTTAACAGGGATGCTGCTTCCCCGATGAAGGGAATTGTTGGATTCCAGAATTCGACCAGTGCAATTCGTCGTTGGTGCATTACCTCCACCCAACGAGGAATGTCTGTAACCGAGCTGAGGCGACTGACAGGACTCCTACCAGAAGAGCAACCGAGAACACAGCTTCGTCCAAGTCGAATCAAGAAAGATAACCGTCAGTCTCAAGCTCTTCTAGATGCAGTGACTGAATCCTGTGACCAATTCTCTGGACCTGCCTCCACGTCTGCAATCCTGCTGAACATTGCCACAGGAAAGGGAGCCTCTGCTACAACCCAAAAGTACCTCACAAAATCTTTGCCAACCGGTCATGAACTGCAGAAGAAGTTTAGGGAGGAGTGTGTTGACGATAGCTCCAGATTATTGAAGCCAATAAAGCGGAGAAAAGTGAATAACTTTGCGAGTGAGAACACGAAGACCAAATGATCAGCTAGTTCTAAAGCCATTCCAGTAGTCAACAGTCAACGGGACAAGTTTATCCGGATGCTGGTCGTTATTTCTCAATAGACCAACTTCGACCTGGAACATGTTGTTAGCTACCCCATCACCGATTTTCCACTAGCCATTGCTCAACCTGATGGTTCACTGCTCAAGACCACGAAAAGCAAGCTCTTGGACAAGCTGGAGTCGATGCAAGACGGAATGACAACACTGCCTCACATTGATGCCACATTGATTGATGGTGGTCTGCTGCTTCACTAATATCTTTCAGCTGTTGGAAACATATCCTCATACGGGAATCTTGCAAGAGGTCTGTTGGGCCATGTTTGCTCAAGCATTGCGCATGGACAAGAAATTCATGACTTGTTTGACAAGTATCTGCCTTCTTCCCTTAAAGAAAGTGAAAGAAAATTACGTGGGTCTGAAGATCAATCTTTCATCATAAGTGGTAGTGAGCAAGCTCCCAAACAGAGTTACCAGAAGTTGCTGCAGAATGGCATTTTCAAGGATCAGCTGGCCAAATTCTTGATGATTGAGTGGCAGAAGGACCAGTACGGGGCCATCCTTGGAACGAAGACACTTCTCGTCTCGTATAGGGGTAACTGTCTCCGCATAGTATTCAGTCAAACCAGCTGCAAGATGACTGTCAACTCTCCAGACTCACTGCAAGGAAACCATGAGGAAGCAGATACCCTTATAGCATTCCATGCTGCCTCGGTCATTGGTAGTCTCCTTATCCGAGCCTCGGACACTGATGTCATCGTGATAATCTTGGGGATGCTTGGGCGGAATATAATGAGCGGGATACCCCTGAAGCCGATCATCATAGACTGCGGTTCAGGCAACAGCCGCAGGTACATTGACATTACAAGCATTGCCAATGCCTTAGAGTTGAAACAAACCGGACTTTCAGCTGCACTGCCTGGCCTACACGCCTTCACAGGCTGTGATTTCACGTCGTCGTTTTACAGGAAGGGGAAGATCAAGCCCTACGAGCTGCTGGAGAACAACAACGATGGGACTTTGATCAAGTTGTTTAGCAGTATGTCATCAAGAGAAGAACCAAGTCAAAAGAAAGCGGAGGAGTATGTGTGCTCCCTGTATGGAATGAAGGACGTGAAGTAAATGAATCGAGCAAGGCACAACAAACTGGTTCAAATGACAGGAAAAATTAACCAGGTGAGATGTTCTTCCGAATAATTGGAGAATACAATAGTAAGTTTACCGATCTATAAACCTTAAAGCCCCACCGACGAATGGCGGATGTCGGACGCCGCGTTATGTGGCTGGAACCATTTCGAATCTCCTTTTATAAGAGGCCTTTCCCCTTCAAGACTATGTCAGTACCGGTATAACCGGGTACCAGGGATATCCGTATCCTTCTCAATCGTAAAAATGTAATGTTCACCTACCAAATCTATCACTGTCTATTCTGATATTTCAGGAAAACCCAATGGCCAATGTCAAAAAGGTTGACTGTGCACTACTACCACCGTGTGGAAAAGCTCTGTCAAATAAGACTCGCCGTGCACATTACGTGTCTATTGTCTGGGGTAATGCGGACTCTCCACAACCAGATCATGATTTGGATCCACTGCAGTACGGATGGAAGGATGAACATGGATATTACATACCTGATTGGTATCCTGGGCCTGCAGAACCTGACAACCTTTTTGGAGGTGATCGTAGGAGTGAGGGATCTGAGAATACTGATGAAGACGCCGGCGGGCAAACTGAAGACTTGTATGATGATGATACTGACATTGACACGGATTCTGGACCAGAATGGAGTGATGACTCAGACAGCGAAAGTGAGATAAGAACAGCTCTGCTGTCTGTCTTTTGGGTAGCCCCTTCGAATTATACATTTTCAATGACATGACAATCAGTTAAAGGGTCTATCATAGTATATAATGTTATGTTGATTGAACTACTGCTGCTACATGTAGCAACAAAGTTCCCCATTATTCGTTCAAATTGTCTGTATTTTTGTGTGTTTGCAATTATTTTTATATTCAGTCAAAATGACTAGTCTTTTGTTGATGCTGTGGAACGACTGCTGCCAGCCACATTTTCGCATTATTTCTTCAAAGTTTTTCACGTTGTTCATTGTGCAATTACCATTTCATTTCTCAAAGGTGTTGTTGGGAATTTCATATTTGTGGACAGTTCTAAAGTGCTCAGTACAATGCATAATAGTTATTTTCCTGTCGTGCCTGTTTTGCTCTGTCTTTTACAGGTATCTTACCCATTCAGGGCCCGGTGCTCAAAGCCTCTGTTAAATTAAATGGTCGTTAGGGCGAAACAGTGGTTTTAGCCCTAACCTGTTGTAACAAAATCGTGGTTAATTTTTGATGAAGAAAACAGGTTTTGAGGGTATGTTCAATAATGACAATTTTACCCCTCTCTTATCTTAATTGGAATGCCATAATTCCTTCAACTGAAAAAAAGCACCGCTAAATGGAGGATAAACGGTTGTGGTTAGGGCTAACAGGTTTTGAGCAACCGGCCCCAGCAGTTTTATTCATTAATGAGATCATACTTCTCAATATGTCTTTTTTTATCACCTTGCCTGCATCATTGCCATCATGAAGCTAGATGTTTGAAATAAATATATGTTTTAGTTTGTCTCAGATACTTGTAGTTTTGTATACATCTAACGACCACATCCGACCTACAATATCTGGGCTAGCCAAGTTGTACCCCAGGGTCGATGGGGGGGGGGGTCTGGCAGGGTCATAGCAATGGACATTTTGTCTGCCGTTGATAATTTTGCATTTTTTATAGTGTGCTTGATCATTTAAACGTGGTTTCAGCTGGTATCTGCAATATCCGGGCTAGCCTAGCTGTACCCCAGGGCCTATTTGGGGGGTCTGGCAGGGTCACAGCAATGGACATTTTGTCTGCCATTGATAATTCGGTATTCCCAATGGTGTGATTGATCATTAAAACCTGGTTTCAGCTGGTACCTACAATATCTAAGCTAGCCTAGTTGGACTCTGGGGGCGAGGGGTCAATTTTTGGGGGTGTCTGGTACTGCTTGTGCAACGGACAATTTATCTGGAGTAACCTGTTTTACACACAGTGGACAGTGCTTAATCATTTGGCATTAATTTTACATGGTATCTCGCTCGTCTATGCTAGCTCATTTTTGGGCCCTTTTTGAGGGGTCTGGCGGACCCTTAGCGACGCGAAAAATGTCTGTCTTTAGCACTTTTGATGTATGTTTAGTAGTAAGCACAGAGTGTTATTGATTACAAGTGGTATCTCAGTCAACTATCTTGGGACCATTTTTAGGTCCTTTTGGGGGTCACTAGACCCACATGCAACGGCGGGCACCCGGCAGACTGCCACATCTATTCATCTCAGATGACCCTTTACCCACTCCCACACTCAGATATTGGTACCTAGTTCAACTAACCCGAGGGCCCTGGGCTGCCGGTCTATTACTAGAAAAATACTGGATTCCCTGAAAAATACTCATAGAGCGTATACAGGAAATTTTTTTAGGGTGCCCCTAATCGACAGCCCGACGATTAGGAATATCTGCATGTGTGATGTCAAAGGTAACACGCGAACATTGAGCGCTTCATGTACAAGAAGATAAACTTTGAGAAGAGTTAGACGTATAACACTTTCTCAGATACAAATCACAGAAAAAGACGCGGGCTATGGATAATCAAAGAATTTAATTATGATTCGATATTGTAGTAAATAGTAAGCGATTAAAGACAACATCGTCTTATGTTTGCAATGAATTCCCTTCTAACTGGCCTATTTTGATCGAATTTTTATCGCAGGGCATTCCTTGGCAATTATCAATGTTTGAGAAGGATTTGAAGCACAATTATGACAAATTAATTAGTTTGAATATGTTTTTAGTCCATATATACCATTAAATCACCCAGTTTGTACGCGGGAATGTATCTTTAAACTTCCCCCATAGTTACAACGAATGGCTAATGTGGAAAGATTAAACATGGCTATTGGAGTACTGTTTAGTAATAGTGAATTTACGCGACGGCTTAAGCCTATTGAGATTACTAAAATTATTAAGCTTATTGTTTTTGTTAAGATTATTATTAAGCTTTCATAATATGCATTTACATATGAAAGCTTATTGTCTCTGTTAAGATTATTATTCTTCCTATTATTAAGCTTTCATATGTATTTACATATGAAAGCTTATTGTTTCTGTTAAGATTATTATTCTTCTTATTATTTTTTTTTTGGTGTTTTATCCACAAATCGGATTTCTCAGAATCTACTCGTAGGATCTTTCTGAAACTTTTACCTACCCCCCCCCCCCCCGAAAAAAATGGGTGGTGGCTGTTGGGTAAATATATTTTCAAAACGTTTTTCGCATCCGAAATCACCGAATTTTACGAACAAATGCATTCGACCTACTTAGCTGTAACTTTGTGACTATTTCACCTATGTTACTAATTCTTTTTTCTTTGAATACCTTGACTCCTTTACTTCAAATCTGCAATTTCGGATTTTCGAATTTCAAAAATTCGTCGCTGTGATTTCGACCCGGAAGTAAAAATCAAAATAACAACTTCTTTAATAGTTGCACGATTTTCATGGAATTTGGTATGTGAGTAGATCTCGCTCATGCGACTTTAAAAATGTTGTTAGAAATTTTCTAAATTATCTCCCCTTGGTGATATTAAGGATCAAAGTTTTCAAAAAAATTGACGAAATATAGGTCAGATTGCCTTGAAAAATTTTTTTTGGTACTAGCTACGACACTACTGATTCGTACACAAAAAATGGAGTTTGTAACCCAAACCGGAAGTGCTTCCATCTTGAAATGTGAAAAATAAATAAGGCTTTTTTGGTATTTTACTTACAGACATGGCAATTATATTTTCCGAATCCTTGTAGGAAGGCCAAAAAACGGTAGCGAAAACATTTTTTGATTTCTGGCAAATCATAGACGCCATTTTGAATTGAAAATGACATATAGTAAAAAATCCTCATTATTGGGCTTGAAAACATACACAATTGGTCGTGGCTTAGAGAGTGTCTCTCCTATTAACGAAATTAATACATTTCAGGATAGCCTGGCTCATGGTCGAGTGTTTGGTATTCTAATATTTCAAAAATTCGAATTTCTCCTCTGACGTTTTCTGTGCCGACAAGGTTGTTTTCGAGGTTAGCGGTTTTGACTTCGCGCATGCGCTACGCTAGAACCAAAGTTATGATGACTACCAAACTTCGGCCCCCCCACTTGTCACGTTGGCACCTAAAAGTCCCAAAAAGTTCAGATCGATACCTGCATTCCTTCAAGTCGTTTACATTTGAGGTGGCGGATTTTTTTCTCGTTTTTTTTCTAAGTAAAACCCGAACTCTGTAAGGGGAAAGAAATGTTTTTTGCCCTAGCAGCGCCAAAAATTCTTCGATTAACCTGTTTTTTTGGCACGATGTGCCCATTTACTAGCCCGAGGTTTGAGTACTTGTCCCATCTGATTCCGATGAAAAAAAACAAAAGTTACGGTCAAAAAAACGATTTTACGGCTTTTTTCGCCGATTTTGAGACTAAAAAAGTTTTTTAGAATTTTGAAATTGCAAACGACAAGATAAAGTCATTTTGTTAGTCTCATGTGATGGGTATGAGTCTTCTGCACCGATGCGGATTGGGTTTGATTTTTTCAAAATGGCGGACTATATATTTGAGACTGTCAAAGTTTTGATGTTCTGAGACTGCCCAGGCATCATTAGGGGGTATTTTTTTTAAACATTTATACTGGTCGGATGCGCCACGATGAGGTTAGTAACATATTAAGAGGAGAACATGATCGAATTAAAAATTCGAAAAATTATGGCCATGTTTTACAATAAAAAAAAGTTGCTGGGTCGGCTTGGGTTCGAATTTTTTAGGCCATGTTCCCGTATTAGAAATCACTTAAATTTTTATATGTGCTAGCTAACATCCTAAGGCACAATCTCTGAAAATTTCAAGAAATTCCAACAACCGTAACGCCTGCTAAAACACGCTCGCGCAATTAGGCCTTTTTTTTGCCTATTTTTCGAATGTTTTTAGACTAACAAGTCACTTTTTCGTGCGCTACGTTTGAGGCCCCATATCTCGGCCGCTATGGGTTTGAATCCATATGTTTTGATCGGGATCGATAGCTTGGACACTTCCCTCCGTCGTATAAAAAGTTTGGACCCCTGACCCTAACCACGGTCACGTGACAGGGTGTCAAACATGGCTTCCCAAAACGAAGGGCCATGTTTGCTGCCTTATAGCTCGGCCCCTATGGGTTCGAATCAAAATGTGTTGGCTGGGAATAATAGCCTTGACAATTCTCTCCATTGTATTAAAAGTTGGTAGATCTCGCCCGAATGCCATGCACGCGCTACGATATTTACGAGTGCCCGGGCGGGTCTCGAGGCTTGGTATTCAAAGGTTAAATCTCTGGAATTTCTAGCGGTTGCCTGTGTCGCGATGATATTTATCACATATTAAAAGGAGATAATATTCAGATATCAAGAACGAAAATAAATCGATAAAATACGGCAATTTTTCAAGCAAAAAAAGTTTGATGGGTGGGGGTGGGTTTATAATTTATTTTCATTGTTCCCGGAATCTCACTCATTTCCATTTTTTATATGCGATAGCTAGAATCTCAAAGTACAATCTTTGCAAATTTGAAGGCAAACGGACCACTGGAACGTTGCCTGGGCAGTGCAAATCTATCCCGGTCGCGAAAATCTGCATTCGGGAAACCTCGATGGATGATACTATGACCGGACGTTTTATGACCTTGACACATACATGATATACATAGTATTAAAATCCTTATGAAATATTTAAATCATTTACTGCTATAATATGAAATATCACTTATTCCCCAGTCAAATAAAAATAGGTCACCGGGTGCTGTACAACTTCAAGAACCCTGCGACCATTTTACACTTTCTATTGCCAGAAAATATTTGTTTTACAAGTCTAATTTAAGTTTAAAATAAACAATATTTTTTCTGAAAATCAATGTCGAGATTTAGTGTATTATATATGATACAATGGGCCATAGCCTAGAGGTCGGGTGTTCGATCCCTGCATTGGCCGAGAAAGTTCATCTCGATTTTACCGTACTCCACAGGGGGAAAAAGGGGCTTTTTTGCCCTAGCAGCGCCACAAATTCTTCGATTAACCTGGTTTTTTTGCACGATGTGCCCATTTACGAGCCCGAATTTTGAGTACTGGTCCCATCTGATTCCGATGAAAAAACAAAAGTTATGGCCAAAAAAACGATTTTCCGGTTTTTATAGCCGATTTTGAGACTAAAAACGTTTTTTAGAATTTTGAAATTGCAAACGACAAGATAAAGTCATTTTGTTAGTCTCATGTGATGGGTATGAGTCTTCTGCACCGATGCGTATTGGGTTTGATTTTTTCAAAATGGCGGACTATATTTTTGAGACTGTCAAAGTTTTGATGTTCTGAGACTGTCGAGGCATCATTGGGGGGTATTTTTTTTTTAATTTATACTGGTCGGATGCGCCGGATGAGGTTAGTAACATATCAAAAGGAGAACATGATCGAATAAAAATTCGAAAAAATATGGCCATTTTTCATGCTGGGTCGGCATGGGTTCGAATTTTTTAGGCCATGTGCCCGTATTAGAAATCACTTGAATTTGTTATTTGTGCTAGCTAACATCCCAAGGCACAATCTCTGAAAAATTTCAAGAAATTCCGACAACACTAACTCTGCTAAAACACGCTCGCGCAAATAGGCCTATTTTTTGCCGATTTTCCGATTTTTTTAAGACTAACAAGTCACTTTTTTGTGCGCTACGTTTGATGCCCTATATCTCGGCCGCTATGGGTTCGAATCGAGATGTTTTGGTCGGGATCGATAGCTTGGACACTTCCCTCCATAGTATTAAAAGTTGGGACCCCTGACCCTAACTACGGTCACGTGCAGGGTGTCAAACATGGTTTCTCAAAACGAAGGACCATGTTTGCTGCCTTATACCTCGGCCCCTATGGGTTCGAATCAAAATGTGTTGGATGGGAATAATAGCCTTGACAATTCTCTCCATTGTATAAAAAGTTGGCAGCTCTCACCCGAATGCCATGCACGCGGCACGATATTTAAAACTTAGGCGTTTTTCGACATTCGCGCATGCGCACAGCTGGAACCAATAGCACCAGCGGTACCAAACTCTGGTCCCAACCAGCTCTCGCTGGTGCCTAGGTGTCCTTTAACTTTCAGCTTGATAACTGCATTTCTTCTAGTCGTTTACATCTGAGACTCACTGGACAAGCATGTTTCACCGATGTACCCGCACCCCCACCTGTAAACGTCCCGAAGGGTGCCCGGGCGGGTCTCGAGGCTTGGTATTCAAAAGGTATATCCACCCCGCCGAGTCGCTGCGTCACGTCAAAATGCGAAACGGGCCCATGAAGTGAAGTTTGACCCTACCTTGACCTTCGAGGGCCTCGTAGCATGGAAAGGGTCATGAGCCTAGATGGAGTCATCAATGTCCTTTCATGAGAGAGCTTGACCTTTGACCTGACCTTTGACCTTGGGGTCGAAAAATTCCCAACTTGGTAACTTCGCGAGTTTTCGACCGATTTTAATATTTTTTGTCTTGTTACTTTCTTTAAGATATTTGGTATAATCGATGGCACGTGATGATGAATATGAAAGCTTTTATATCTGCTTGGGACAGTAGCAGATCTAGTTCCTATTATTTATTTTTTTGTGTGTTTTATCCACTTTTCGGTTTTCTCAAAATCTACCCATAGGATCTTTCTGAAATTTTTACCTACCCCCTCCAAAAATGGGTGGTGGCTGTTGGGTGAATATATTTTCAAAATGTTTTTCGCATCCGAAATCACAGAATTTGACAAACAAGTGCATTTGACCTACATTGATGTAACCTCATGACTTTTAGACCTATTTTACTAATTCTTTTTTCTCTAGGCACCTTGTAATCTTGACTTCAAATCTGCAATTTCGGATTTTCGAATTTCGAAAATTCGTCGCTGTGATTTCGAACCGGAAGTTAAATCAACAAGACAACTTCTTTAATAGTTGTACGATTTTTATTAAATTAAGTATGTAAGTAGATATCACTCATGCGACTTTAAAAATGACATTAACATTTTTAAAAATTATCTTCCCTTGGTGATATTAAGGATCAAAATTTTCTCGAAAATCGACGAAATATAGGTCAAATTGCCTCGAAAAAATTGTTTGTACTAGCTACGACACTACTGTTTCGTACACAAAAAATGGAGTTTGTAGCACAAACCGGAAGTGCCGACATCTTGAAACGTCAAAATCGATATTCCTTTGTTGATATTTTACTTACAGACAAGGCAATTATATTTTCCGAATAGAATTTAGACTTTTGGAAAATGATTGACGATTTCGAACCGGAAGTTAAAATAAAAATGACAACTTCTTTAATAGTTGCACGATTTTTATGAAATTTTTAGTATGTCAGTAGATTTTGCTCATGTGACTTAAAAATGTCATGAGAAATTTTCAATTATCTCCCCTTGGAGAAATTAAGGATCAAAATTTTCAAAAAATTGAAGAAATTTAGGTCAGTTTGCCTTGAATTTTTCTATTTTTTACTAGCTACGGCACTACTGATTCGTACCAAAAAAATGGAAATTGTAGCACAAACCGGAAGTGCCACCATCTTGAAATGTTAAATTCGATATTCCTTTGGAGATATTTTACTTACAGACAAGGCAATTATATTTTCCGAATTCTTTTGGAAAAGCCTAAAAACTGTCGGGAATAGAATTTTCATTGTTGGCAAATGATGGACGCCATTTTGAATTGAAAATGAGCAATAGTGAAAAATCCACATGCATGGGCTTGAAAACATACACAATTGGTCGTGGCTTAGAGAATTTGTATCTTATGTACATAATTAATACATTTAAGGATAACCTGGCTCATGGTCGACTGATTGGTTTTTGAATATTTCAAAAATTCGAATTACCCCCTTGATGTTTCCGTGCCGACAAGGTTGTTTTCGAGTTAGCTTGTTTTGACTTCGCGCATGCGTTACGCTGTAACCAAAGGTACAATGAGTACCAAATTCCGGCGAGGAACTTTTCACGTTAGTACCTAGGTACCCTGAAGTTTTCAAGGCGATATCTGCATTTGTTCAAATCGTTTGTTCGTGGCACCTACCGTGCGTCATGACTTTGCGCATGCGCTACGCTATAACCTAAGGTACCATGAGTACCAAATTCTGACGAGGAACTTTTCACGTAGGTACCTAGGTACCCTGAAATTTTCAAGGTGATACCTGCATTTGTTCAAGTCGTTTGTTCTTGGCACCTGCCGTTAGTCGTTTTTTTCTATTATAAGTCAATTTACGTAAAAATATCGATTTTCGGAATTTAAAATTGGTTTTAATTAATTGTGAAATTGCAAATGCAAAGTGATTTTATCGCCTCTTCTATGTCATCTTCATTAGAAGGCTTGATCTCGCCTTAACTACATACAGCTTATCAAGCCCTTCACTCAACACTCTGCATTTTTCGGCACTAAATTTGATTGGGTATAGGCCCCCAACCGTGATCCAATCAGATTCCTTCGTTAAATGGGTTACTAAAAATAGACTACTTTCTATTCATTTTATTTATCCTTCGTTAAAAATATCGTCACGATTATCAAGTCTCGCGCTTCTAGCTAAAATGTCTATGTGACAATCGAGATGCAAAGGTCAAGGTTCGATTCGTCGATGTTTAACATTTTCACCGGGGTTTTTAGTTGTCAGTGAGTTAGCGGAAAAAAACATTCAACGGCTGTAAACTTGTCTAGTTCTTTTTCTGTGGCGGCTGCCATATGTGTTTACTACAGTCACGTGCTACACCGTGAGTGTGTTATGTGCCACGACCTCTGATTGGACAATGCTTTGAATGCTAATTAGTCACGTGTAAACACAACCAGTGTAAAAGTTTAGGAATGTAAAAGTTTAGGAATAGCCAAGTGTTGAAGCAACGGTTAAATGTTGTAAAACTTGCGTCCGTTGCTTCAGGAACATGCTTCCATGTTCGATAGGTACGAGTACTTAGATCCATTGCTCAGATATAAAAAGGTATAAAAATTGATAAAATACGACTATTTTTAATCAAAACAACTTTGATGGGTGGGGTGGGTTTTGAATTTATTTTCAACGTTCTTTGAGCCTCACACTCTTCTATTTTTAAAATGTGAGGTACAATCGGTGCAAATTTGAAGGTAATCAGACCTTCGGAACGATGCCCGGGTGGTGCGAATGAAACCCGTAACGAAAATTTGTTCATTCGTCCACGCGTTTTATATTGTGTTATGGCCGCCACCTTAGATCCGCCGTCATTTACCTAACAACTCCAAAATATACCCCAAATTCTTAAATCGACCATAATTTCTTTTAATTTCGCGCATGCCCCACGATGTAACCAATGTTTTCAGATCATTTTGTTTTTGCCCGGGTGCAATGTTTCTAACTATATTTAAACCTGTAACTTTTTGACCAATTTTAATACTTTTTTCTTGTTACCTTCTTTAAGATACTTGACATATTTCATTACACGTGACGATGAATATGAAAGCTTTCATATCTGCATGGGACAGTAGCAGATCTAGTTATTATTATTATTTACCGCGGGAGATGATATCTCAGTGCCTGTAACAGATACCGATCTGAAACTAAATTTTCGACCTGGAAACCAGGTGGTGGCTACTTGAAAAACTATTTTTGAAACTTCTGCGCAGACCGGAAGTTGCCGAAATGGCTAAAATCAAATCAAAAATCGGCCATAGTTTCGTCCATTCTTCACCTATTTTAAAACCAATGAAATTTTCGGAAGCCCTTAGTCTTTTCCAATTTTGGTTATCTTTCAAAATTTTCAAATTTGACCTACATTTTTGAATACCTGAAGACCACCCGATTCCAGAAATATGAGTTTCATTCCGAGTTATCGCCCTTTTTTCCGACTTTTTTCGCATTTTATGCCAATTTTGTGAGCTTGAGTTTCGTTTTACGGCCGAATCGACGTTTCTGAAACTTCTGGAACATGAAGTTATAGTTCAAAACCAACGTATAAAGCTATTTCGACAAACATCTATAAACCGGAAGTAGTCGAAATAATGGCCGATATTTTAAAAAAAAACGCAAAAAATGAATGCTTTTGGGGAAAACATGAATTCTCAGTCCGATATCAACGGATTAAAACGATTAAGATATCATTGGGTTGCCCGAGAATTGCAGTATCATATGATATCCTATTCTTACATGAACAGCAAGTAAAATATGGCACGCTGAAAATCAAGTATTTTCTGATTTGAAGCGTTTTTGAACGCCTGTATCTCGAAAACTGCCCCTGCAATTTTTCTTCAACTTTCTCTATCAAGAGATCTTTTGGTAGTCTTGTGTATGGAACAGTCTGTTTAGACTTTGAAATATCCGTAATAGGTCAAATAACTGAAAATCGAAAAATCGTGAAATTTTGGAAAATACTCTATTATTTTTTCATTTTTACTGATTTTCAAAGAACTTTGTGATATTTAGATATCTGATCTAATGTCGATTCCAATAATGTATAATATGTATTTTGACATTTTTGAATTTTTGACGCTTTTAAACATAAGATTTCTCAGGGGCGTTTTATCTGATCATTTATTGTAATATATCATTACAGAACTCTTTCGCTATTTAATTGCGCAAACTGGTTTTTAAAACTATCCTTACCATAATCTCCGTACCGGAAGTATTCAAAAAATGAAAAAAGGGTAAAAAATTGGCGTTCTTGAAAAAAGCTGGATTTCTCCGTCAGATATTACCGGCCCAAAAGAAATAAAATGTCTTTGGATGGCCCCGTTAATGGACTATCATATGGCATCTCAATGGTACGATTTTGATGTTTAGTAAATAAATTATGTTACGCCGAAAATCTAGTATTATCCGTTTTTGGAGCCTTTTGAAACGCCTTTTTCTCGAAAACGACTCCTGTGATTTTATTTAACTTTTTTTACTCAGAGTCCTACCGGTGGTCTGTGGCGTGAATCCAAAAGGAAAGGGTTTGAAATAATTTAAGGTGTCATAAAATGGCCCAAATCTTTGAAAAAAGTTGAAAAATCGTATAATTATTGAATATGTTCTTTTATTTATCTTTTTTACAATTAGCTACTGAATATATGTTTCTGACACTTCTGGTACAGAAAGATACCTTTTCAAACAACTTGTTAAAACTATCCCGACAATGATCCAAATTCTAGAAGTATTCGTAAAAATATCAGATATTATGGAAAAAAACACCAAAAAAAATTTTAAAAAAAGAAAATAAAGTAAAAAAATCGACATTTCTCAGCCAGGTGTCACTGAATCAAAACAATTAAAGTTAGCTCGATGAATGGGCTGTTGTATGACTTACTTCCTGTCTGATTCCTGAACGCCGATTCAGTGCTGCTTGCAGGTCTAGTTATTATTTTTATTATTATTATTATTCTTTTGTTTTGAGTAGATCAATTGCTTGTCGAATTGTTACGATTTCTTCGGTTTTACTGGGAAAGTGGGTGTGACTTAGAGGGTAAAGCTATTTTGAACGATCTGCGACAATGCGAAATGTCCGAAATCACCGAAGTTATCATTTTTAATAATATTGCAGTAATTTTAACAAAAATCATTGGATTTTAACTTTCGATACATTTTGGCATAGCTGGTGACAGGGCACATAGCTACGCTACTTTCGATTTGTGATTTTCTGCAAGTCTTCGAAGATATTAGGCGCCACATTTCGAGAATGTAAAATTTTGCAAAAAACTTTTTTATTTATAAATATTTTTTAGTCGTGTTGTCATTAAAGAGTCATCTGACTTGCGCAAAAATGTTAATTTCAGTAATTTTGCTTGACCGCCATTGGCTAATTCAGTTTTTCAGCCCTACATTAATTATTTGTTGTTCGATTGGTATAAAACAAAGTTCATATGCTCCGTTGTCTAAATTGTCATTTTTTTTATTACCAAAGGTGTATCTGTCGGCATCGGAAGGGGCATAATTTTACCAAAAACTACAATTTTTTTGAAAAATGAAATGACTTAAAAAATGTGTCCTTATAAAGCGCAAAAAATGTCGGAAGCAGTTTTTTTAATTTCGATTTTATTTTCTAGCAAATTGGATTAAGAGGTGAAAAAGGCCGTAAAATTGACCTATTTACAATCCATTCAGGCTTTTCAGATTTTCGAATATTTCTACGTAACTTTTATAAACGTGTAGCTATAATCCATACGAAGAGAATGTATGTATAAATTAGTTTGTTATATAAGCAGTTGCCGAGAAATGGGCAGTTTTGCATAAGTCACTGTTTTCTTAATTTTGCCTGTAAAATAGTCAATTATTAATGGATATTCATAACAGTGACATCATTTGATTCCAAAAAAAAATATACGTCACATCAAATTGATAATAATTTAAAATTGACACCGGAAGTGACACTATTTGGTCAAAAACTGCATTTTTAACTTTTAAAATCGATATTTTTTTCAACCAAGAATTATTTAATATGTAATATTAAAATTATTAACTTTTGGTTTAAATTCACATATTAACAAAAATCATACGGTCATTTAGATATCATAAAATTGTTTCTAACCTGTTCGGTTGCCGAGATATAGGCGGTTTTCTAAATGTCACTTTTGAAGGTTTTTGGCCCATAAAAGGGCCAAATATTATTCGATTTTCATAAATTTTTCAGTCTTTGAGGCCTAATGTCATGCACGATGTTATAAAACTAATTTAAAGTTTCCAGTATCACCGGAAGTAATGTCATTTCGGCAAAAACTTTATTTTTAGCCTTCAAAACAGATATTTTACTCAAATGAGTCTGATTTGTAATGTTTTTAAAATTATGATATTTGATACCAACCATTAAATAGAATGGCCCCTCCGATAATACAGAAGCCACAAAATTGTTTCTAACTTGTACCGTTGCCGAGAAATAGCCGATTTGCTACAAGTCACTTTTCAGGGTTGTGGGTCTATAAAAGTGGCATATATTATTCGATTTGCATAAAATTTTCACCATGTGATGCCTTATGCCAGTTCTGATTTCATAAAAGAAATTGGACATTTTCATTCACCGGAAGTACTGTACATTTACATGCAACAAATGTATAAAATGAATCGACATTACTGTATTTGGTTGATTCTGCTTCCATTTTATTTGATGTGTGCAATGTTTAAATGGAAATCTGTTTATCGGTTCCATTGGTACTGCAAGTGATATGAGTTTAAGGGTAATGTGGCACTGAAAGTGACATAAGTGCAAAGGTAATGTGATACCAGTGAAACCCGTCATTGCTGCTTCGCAGGTCTAGTTGTTTTAGTAATTTACACGGAGAGGAATTTATATAAGCTTCAGCTTGGTTCAGATCCATTACATCAGTGTTGGAAATAATCTTCTTGTCTGTGCTTGAAATACAAATATTGTTTAAACCAACTTCTTACAAACTATTTTGGCATTGTTGGTTTACTTCATTAATCTATTTATCCTGAGACGGACTGCAGTGAGCACTACATTCCTCTTAGACCAACAGAATGAGAGTAAAACATTTATTCAAACATGACAAATATATAAATTGAGTATTTGAGTTGTCTCTTCTATTCTGACATTGTTTCTGTACCCCATTAATCCATTTAGTCTCCGATACATAATTTTGAGACCGACTGCACACTCGGCAAATTACGACAGATCCCGGTACCCTATATCTAATCTCGACTGTATGCCAGTACATTTGCGGTGCGGCTACCGGTTTACTTTAAACAGGAAGACACTAAATAATAATAATAATAATAATCGCGTCATTTTACAAGGGTAGCAAATTAGGCCTGAGGCCTTAAATGCGCAGAGATATTGTCTTAAGGCTGCTGGTTTCATTAAATTCCCTGGTAATTCCCCAAACCCAATGCTAAACGTGACGTTTGTTGATATAATGTACTCACCACAGAAATCTCCATGGGGGCAGCCATTTTTCATTCCGAAACTTTAAAATAGTTCAAATATGGCTGAAATGGTCATAAAGTCGAGATTAGATGCGTAGAATCCGTCGAGGTTTGCTGAATCACCGACTGCATCGACTGCGCTTATTTTGAGATCGACCATTGTTCTCCCTTTGTGGAAACTTTTTTTTCTTAGACCAACATACTCACAGCAGAATGAGGGTAAAAACATGTTCTCAAACATGATAAGTTGACATGTTTATTTTATACTAACGGTTTGTGTTAGTAACCTGGCGAATTCAATTTAGGTACACGGATTCACGTTAATACATGTTTGGGATTTTCCCGTCTATTTTGGCATTGTTTGTTTACCTCATTAATTCAGTGATCACTTTTTTTGGATTGATTGCACTTATTTTGCTACCTACTGCATTTAATTTGCCATTTACGCCCTGAGTGTACGTGTATAGCACACAATATCTGGCATCCAATACAAACCACCACCACCGTACTAGAATTACACTATCAGTATCAAAGCATCTAGACCGAAAAGTCATATTCTAATTTCTAGGAAATTCATGCCAATGAGTTTACTAAAGATCAGTATCGCATCGGGAGGTTAATTTGCAAAGGTGATCTTAAGTAACATATGTAACCTTCTCTAATTCCATGGCTATTTTATGTGTGCAGTTACAGCATGATAATAAGACAATATTTCATTGAGTTATTGATTTCTTAGCCTACTGAATTAGGAAATGAACAATATTAAGCTCAATAATATTGGAACAACATAGCCGACACACCATTCAAATCATATATCAGTCCGTAAATGGTGTACAAAGCTGCAAAGGGATCACAAGCAATTTAAAATGCGGCTGCCAGAGTGAATATCAAAGTTCTCACCCAATAAACTGTTATCGTTTATCTACTCGTGGATCTGCCTATCCAACTTATTTCAAGGAAACCCCACAGCTAAATTAGAAATTGTCCCTTTTATATTATGTTTTATATTCGACCCACATGATATCTGGGGATAAAGATTTCCGAAATTATCTCAAAAGAACTAAGAATGTCCATTGTTATTAATTATTAAAAACAAACAGCAGAAAGCAGTAATCAACCGTGAATGTTGATGACGTAATAAACTATGGTCATGCGAATGAAAATGCTATCAAACAATAGATGGTAATTAAAGCAGCATAATAGAATATTTACTCCAGAAAACAACTTAAAGAGTTGATAGAATAGAGAATAGTGTCTATAAAAAGAAAAGATATTTTTTTATATCCATACAATATGTTTATTAAGGCTTTGTCAAGAACATTTACCTGTTTCAATCAATATTTATTTATTTTTGATATAATCAGAACATTTATATACAATTGGTATACCCATTGAACATCATAGTACTTTTAATTAAAATTACAATAGTCCAAAATATTGAATAAAGAAATGTGGACAAATATCGAGTTTTAAGTATTGTTTTTAAATTATTAAATATGCATTCTGCAAGCGCTAAATCTGCCTATTGCATATCTTTCTTCGGGCCTTAACTTGTATCTAAATTATTAATTAGACATTATTTAACTTAACTAATTTTACCGAATGCCCCTTTAATACTGGCGAAAATTTCACCATAACAGTGCAGTTGCATTAGTATTTTGACAGTTGTTTAATTAACTGAAGAGCATATATATTACGAGCATAAAAGCAAAAATGAAATGAAATGAAAAGTGTTTTTTTAAAACATCCTACTGTTCTACTCCTAAACTGGGCTAATGATGATTGGGATATTATGCCAACCACATACAATGTGCTATGAGGGAAATTTTGCCCGGGCAGCGGCGCTACGGCCTACTCTTATATCGAATTCCGACTACTAAGTGATCTTTTACGTGCAAACCAATGTGTAAACCGAACGACTAGACAGCTGTCCTTGTCAGGCCCTTTGTCCTGCATCACTGACAAGGGGAAACCATGCCGGAACATCGGGATGATCTTCCTCGGCCAATGCAGGGATCGAACACCTGACCTCCAGACTAGCAAGCCAGCGCCTTACCAACTTAGCCACAGCATAAAAACATACATTATTGTACTTATCTGTGTGTGCACCTAAAACAAATATCAAATCCATGCATAATTAAGAGAAATACATTCACACAAAGTAACCAATATAGCTTTACTGAAGAAAGCGATTTAATCAATTACATGTACCTGAGACACCCTATACTGTCAACGAATTGCGATTGTTGACAGGGTAATACATTTTAGTTTGTAGATCACCAAGAAAAAAACAAACGCAACACCAGTGATTTAAAAATAAAGTTTATCTGACTTATAATTGAAAACCGCACAAAGTAACGTAGCGAAAGGACACCAGTTCTTTTGGAAATAAACTCTGTGGGTGGATTTAATTTCTATGATATTCATTCTTGATTAGCTTTCCATTTATATATTTTGAGGAATGCTCACTAGTCTGTGGGTTCACTAATCCGCGGTTGCATTAGCCCATCGATATTTAGTTAGTGTTAGGGTTAGTCCACCGATATCTTTTATCATTGATACCCTTACACTGTAAAAAATAATTTAAGAGAGTACACCAATTTAGGGTGAACTCCTGCTGCATCCACAAAAGGTGTATCTGAAGTGTAACTCAGAGCTTGCTGTAAGGTTACACAAACATGTGTTACAAGGCTGATAAAACACTGGACCAAATCCCTTCGTAGAATGTATGGAAGTCGAAAAGTAGAAAGTCGAAAGTCGTCAAGACAGTATACAAACCAAAATCAACGCGAAAATAGGAAATTAAGAAATATATTTTTTTACCTAACTTCTTATTTTCGACTTGCATTGGCTTGTATACCGTCTTGGCGACTTTCGAATTTGTCATATTTTTGTATTTATCTCTCGTGGGAAGCTAAAGGTCGGTAAAAAAAATAGTTATTGGTCGTTTGAGCTGAAATTTGGTGTGAGGTCATTGCTAGCCCATCTCCTATCCCCCTGAAAATTTCAAGTCTCTGTGATTTCCGTTACTGAAATAGAATCGATTTTTCACCATTGTTCATTTTCAATTCAAAATGGCGTCCAGCAGTTGACCTAAATCAAAATTCGATTCCTGAAAGTTTTTTGGCTTTCCTAAAAGGATTCGGAAAATATAATTGCCTTGTCTGTAAGTAAAATATCAGCAAAGCCTTATCGGTTTGCACATTTCAAGATGGTTGCACTTCCGGTTTGGGCTAAAAACTAAATTTTTTGTGTACAAATCAGTAGTGTCGTAGCTATTACAAAAAACAATTTCAAGGCAATTTGACCTATATTTCGTCGATTTTTTGGAAAATTTTGATCCTTAATTTTTCCAAGGGGAGATAATTTAGAAAATTTATAATGACATTTTTCAAGTCGTATCGATTAGATCTACTCACATACTTAATTTCGTGAAAATCATGCAACTATTAAAGAAGTTGTCAAGTTGGTCTCAACTTTTGGTTTCGAAATAACATCGACGAATTTTCGAAATTCGAAAATCCGAAATTGCAGATGTAAAATAAATGTTTCAAGGTATTCAAAAAAAAAGAAATAATAAAATAGGTCAAAAAGTCACAAAGTTACAGCAATGTTGGTCAAATGCATTCGACTTGTTTTCATTTTCAATTCAAAATGGCGTCCATCATTTGCCAAAAATCAAAATTCTATTCCCGACAGTTTTTCGGCTTTTTTAAAAGGATTTGGAAAACATAATTGCCTTGTCTGTAAGTAAAATATCAACAAAGAAGTATCGATTTTCATATTTCAAGATGGCTGCACTTCCGGTTTAGGCTACAAACTCAATTTTTTGGGTACGAATCAAGGCAATCTGACCTATATTTCGTCGAGTTTTTTGAAAAATTTGATCCTTAATATCACCAAGGGGAGATAATTTAGAAAATTTCTAATGACTTTTTTAAAGTCGCATGAGCAAGATCTACTTACATACCAAATTTCATGAATATCGTGCAACTATTAAAGAAGTTGTTATTTTTATTTTTACTTCCGGCTCGAAATCACAGCAACGAATTTGCGAAATTCGAAAATCCGAAATTGCAGATATGAAGTAAAGGAGTCAAGATGTTCAAAGAAAAAATAATTAGTAAAATTGGTGAAATAGTCACAAAGTTACAGCAAAGTAGGTCAAATGCATTTGTTCGTAAAATTCGGTGATTTCGGATGCGAAAAACGTTTTGAAAATATATTTACTCAACAGCCACCACCCATTTTTTTTTGGGGGGGGGGGGGGGGTAGGTAAAAGTTTCCGAAAGATCCTATGAGTAGATTCTGAGAAATCCGATTTGTGAATAAAACACACAAAAAAATAATAATAGGAAGAATAATAATCTTAACAGAAACAATACGCTTTCATATATGAATATATGAAAGCTTAATAATAATAACTAGACCTGCAAGCAGCACTGAGTCAGCTTTCAGGAATCAGACAGGAAGTATGTCATAAAATAGCCCATTCATCGAGCTACAAAACGATACTTTAATTGTTTTGATTCAGTGACACCTGGCTGAGAAATGTCGATTTTTGCAAGAGTACCAAATTTTTACTGTATTTTCTTTTTTTAAATTTTTTTTTTTTTTTCCCAAATATCTGATATTTTTTCGACTACTTCTGGATTTTGGATTATTGTCGGGATAGTTTTGTTGGATAGATATCTTTCTGTACCCGAAATTTTAAAAACATCTATTCAGTAGTTGTTTGTAAAAAAGATAAATAAAAAAACATTTTCAATAATTCAACGATTTTTCAACTTTTTTCAAAGATTTGGGCCATTTTATGACACCTTAAATTATTTCAAACCCTTTCCTTTTGGATTTACGCCACAGACCACCGGTAGGACTCTGAGTAAAAAAAGTTAAATAAAATCACAGGAGTCGTTTTCGAGAAAAAGGCGTCTCAAAGGCTCCAAAAACGGAAAATACTAGATTTTCGGCGTAACATAATTTATTTCCTAACCATTAATGGGGCCATCTAAAGACATTTTACTTCTTTTGGTCCGGTAATATCTGACCGAGAAATTCAGCTTTTTGCAAGCGCGCATTTTTTTAAACCTTTTTTTTTCATTTTTTGAATACTTCCGGTATGGAGATTAATTTCGAGATAGTTATAATAACCGGTCTGGACTATTAAATAGCCACAGGGCTCTGTAAGGATATGTTAAATTATCTTATCAGATAAAATACATCTGAGAAATCCTATGTTTAAAAGTGCGAAAAATGCAAAAATATCAAAATATCGGAAATTAAATTTCAGTATTTTAATACATGTTATACATCGTTAGAATCGGATTTAGGTCAGCTATCTGAATAAGAAACCAATTTTTTTGAAAATCTGTTAAAATAAACAAATAATTGAGCATTTTCCAAAATTTGACGATTTTTCGACTTTTTTCGATTTTCAGTCCCTCTTTTATCGTATTCCGGACATTCCAAAGTCTTATTGGATGGCATAATTCACAACACTATTGAAAAGACTCTCAATAGAAAAAGGAAAAAAAAATTGTAGGTTAAGTTTTCGAGATGCAGGCGTCCAAAAACGCTAAAAATCAGAAAATACTTGATTTTCTGCGTGCCATATTTTGCTTTCTGCTCATCGCAGCCGTACGAATTGGATATCATACGATACTAAAATTCTAAAGGAAACCAAATATACCTTAATCGTTTTAATTCGTTGATATGGGACTGAGAAATCATGTTTTCCCCAAAAGCATTCGTTTTTTTCAAAATATCGGCCATTATTTCGACTTCTTCTGGTTTACAGATTGTTGTTGAAATTGCTTTATCCGTTGGTCTGACCATATGGCTTTATGTTCCAGTAGTTTCAGAAACATCGATTGAGGCTTTCAAAAAAATATAAGGGTTACAATTGGCAGAAAATTCGAAAAAATTCGAAGAATAAAGGGCAATAACTCGGAATGACACTTATATTTATGGAATCGGATTGTCGTCAGGTATCCAAAAATGTAGGTCAAATTTGAAAATTTTGAAAAATGACAAAAATTGTCTCTTGATTTTTTTTTTCATTTTTCGAACGCTAGAAGTCAGCAACGAAGTTTCGAAATTTCAAAATTTGCAACTGCTATCATCCGGGAAAAGATTTGGTGTTTCCGAAAATGTCAGAATTGACGAATCTACGGCCGTTTTATAATTTTTTAGCACCGCACGAAATTCGGCCACTTCCGGTCTGCGCAGAAGTTTCAAATATGGTCTAAGGAGTGGCAACCGCATGGTTACATAATAGAAAATGCGTCCCAAGTCGGTATCTGGTACAGGCACTGAGAAATAGGCTCCCCCAAAAAATAAAATAATTATAAATAATAACTAGACCTGCGTAGCAGGAATGACGGGTTTCACTGGTACCACATTACCTTTGCACTTATGTTACTTTAAGTACCACGTTACCCTTACAGACATATAACTTGCAGTACCAATGGAACCGATAAACAGATTTCCACGTAAACATTGCACCCATCAAATAAAATGGAAGCAGGATCAACCAAATCCAGAAATATTAATTCATTTTATACATTTCAGACAAAATTACATTACGTCCGGTGATCGTGAAAATATTTAATAAGTTTATCGTAATCAGAAATGGCATAAGGCATCACATGGTGAAACGTTTACGTAAATCGAATAATAATTGCTACTTTTATAGACCAAAAGTGATTTGTAGAAAATCGTATATTTCTCTGCAACCGTACAAGTTAGAAACCATTTTGTGATATCTGTATGATCGTATGGGATTATACTATTTGTTGATTTGAATCAAATATCATAATTTTAAAAACGTTACAAGTCAGACTCATTTGAATAAAATATCTATTTTGAAGGCCAAAAATACAGTTTTTGCCAAAATGACATTACTTCCGGTGATACTAAAAAACGTTAATTAGTTTTATAACATCGTCTATGACATTAACCATCACATGATGAAAATTTTACGAAAATCGAATAATAATTGACAATTTTATGAACCAAAAACCTTGAAAAGTGACTTGAAGAAAACTTTCTATTTCTTGGCAACCGAACAAGTTAGAAACAATTTTATGATATCTATATAACCGTATGTATTTAATTAATATGTGAATTTAAAACAAAAGTTAAAATTAGTAATACATATAAAATTATTCTTGGTTGAAAAAAATATTGATTTTAAAAGTCAAAAATGCAGTTTTTGACCAAACGTTGTCACTTCCAGTGTCAATTTTAAATTAGAATCAACTTGATATGACGCATACTTGCTTTTTGAATCAAATGATGTCACTTTTGCGAATATCCATTAATAAATGACTATTTTACTTGCAAAATTACGAAAACAGTGACTTATGCAAAACTGTCCTTTCTCTCGGCAACTGCTTAAATTACAAACAAATTTTCACATGCATTCTCTTCGTATGGATTATAGCTACAAGTTTATAAAAGTTTTTAAATCTGAAGAGCCTGAATAGGTTGTAAAAAGGTCAATTGTACGTCCTTTTTCACCTCTTAATCCAATTTGCTAGAAAATGAAATAAAAATTTAAAAAACTGCTTTAGACATTTTTTGCGCCTTTAAAGGACACACTATTTTTGGTAAAATAACGCCACTTCCGGTGCCGACAGATAATTCTTCCGGTAACAAAAAAATGGCAATTGAAACAACAGAGCATACGAACTTTGGTATATACAAATCGAACAATAAATAAAAAGTCTAGGAATAAAAAACTGAATTAGCCAATGGCAGCCAGGGAAAATCGCTAAGACCAAAAAAAAATCACATTTTTGCTCAAGCCAGTTGACTCTTTGATTCGGTGTAAAAGACAATTAAAAAATATTCATAACTAAAAAAGTTTTTTGTAAAAATTTAAATTTTCGAAATTTGACGCCTAATATCGGCAAAGATTTACCAAAAATCAAAAATCAAAAGTAGCGTAGCTATGTACCCTGTCTCCGGCTATACCAAAATGTATCGAAAGTTAAAATCAAATGATTATTGTTAAAATTACTGCAATATTTCTATAAAAAAAAAATCGGTGATTTCGGACATTTCGCATTTTCGAAAAACCTTCAAAATAGCTTTATTCTCTAAGTCACACCCAATTTACCAGTAAAACCGAAGAAATTCTAACGATTCAATAAGCAGTTGCTGAGATCTACTCAAGACAAAAGAAGAATAATAATAAGAATAATAATTTTAACAAATTGTGTGAAACCCTAATAGTAATTTTAGTAAAAACAATAGTCTTTCAGAGTCTGAAAGCCTAATAAGAGTAAGAATAAGAATTTTAACAAAAACAATAGTGTTTCACACAAGCTTCGCAGTGTGAAACCCTAATAATAATAATTTTAGTAAAAACAATAGTCTTTCAGTAATAATTTTAACAAAAACAATAGTCTTTCACACAAGCTTCGCAGTGTGAAACCCTAATAATTTTAGTAATCACAAAAGTCTGAAAGTCTAACTAAAGATTTACACTCCATTGGAGAACATTTGCACTTTAAATCGTCTAAAGCCACTCTTTCTTAATGTAAAGCATCAGTTGCGATGAGGGCCATCCGTGACTTCAATGTTTTTAAAACAACACTCAAAACTCACCTCTTTAAATGTCACTATTTTTATGCTATCAAACAATATTTTTCAGCCTTTATGTTTTTTAAGTAATCTTTTTGTATATAATTTGTATCATGTGATTTATGTATTATGCGTTTTGTGATAATGTGTGTAAAACGCTATATTAAGAATAAATCATTATCATTATCATTATCATTATTAAGGACCTAAGTCCGTAACTCAAAATCCTCCAAAATCGTCGACATTGAAAACAAGAATTATTGGTCAATTTAAATCAACATTGATGATGTAAACTTACCGGGAAAAGATGAGCTTCTGATATCCGATATTTAAGATAAAATAGTTTTTAAAACATTGGTACACGAATCGTGTACCATAATGCGCTTCAGCCCCAGCTGTAATAAGAGACTCGAGGTACGAGGCTAGACATATTACACCAAACCAGATGGACGGAAACCATTGAATGTAAATCAGTTTATATACATTCACATTACAGTATTATATGCGTTGCGACCCACTTTTGTTAATTTCTAGGTACCAATGTTAGCGATTTAGCTCCTTTAATAAAGAGTAACGTTACACACTATTTTTTACAGTGTAAAGCGGCCGACTCGTGAACCCGCGGACTAGTCCACCGATATCTATTATTATTGATACCCATATTTATAGGTGTGGTTTAATGGTCGACAGCGAGACATTAAGTAATATATTGATAGCCGAGTGTTGTTTCATTATATTACGCAATGTCTTAAGCTGGAGAGCATTAAACTACTTAAAATACAGACACTATCTCGCACGTGCATTTCAATGAAATACGTCACAACAGTTCATTATTTCAGATAATGTACTATTGGCAAGATGCCCGTACATTATTTTAAATAATGGTACGCCAACATCAAAGGATGACGTCACATCTGTATTTTAATACTTCTTATAGCGGCCGACTCGTGAACCCGCGGACTATAGTGAACCCTCTCTATATTCTATACTATGAGTTGGGAATAAGCAATGATAAGTGTATAGTGTTATTTACATTACTTGAGCTGTGGTGTGCATAAACATGGGCCTGATGTTTATGTATCAGATACCGCCATCTCCTTTGATATTACATTACAAATTGATAAGCACTATTAAGCAGTGAGTATTTGCTACGTCGCTAAAATCACCGAAAGAGATGACATTGGTGCGGACTAATTAGCTCGCAATATTATCTTTTTCCTTTCTACAAATTAAATACTAAAACACCTTTTTGAAGTATTAGAAAAATAAATAAAGTTGTTTGAGGTTTATCTAGATAACAAAATATTTCCTGTTTAGTTTAAATTGGTATATAAAATTAGTAAAGGGTATCATTCTGCCCTGACCAGTTTACATAACTACGTCTTATGTGAACAATGCACGCGCCATACAGCCAATGGTCGAAGCCATGGGATGTGACGTCACATGTTGGAGGCATTTGAACTGATAAATGAAGGTTATTTAAATTATGCAGAGTTAGAAATGGGCTTACCCAATACCTCTGTGAAACAGATGGGCGCGTAGAGTCAACAAATAGTGCATGTATAATCAAACTGGTTTCATGCACATACCACTTTTGTGTGATCATTTTATGTACCCATTAATTTACAAATTAAACGAGACTTACCTGTAAGTTGAAGTTTGATTATAATTTTACCTTTCCTATGACAATCTTGGAGGTCATTTGAGATGCGCGCGCCACATTTTACCATTCTTCAAAGAGGGCATGGTTATAAGAAATAAATAGAATAGGGAAGGGGAAGTCAGATCACCCTTTGACTAAAGTCTCAGCCCCATAAAAAAGGGAGGGCAAATGACCTCCAAGATTGTCATAGGAAAGGTAAAATTATAATCAAACTTCAACTTACAGGTAAGTCTCGTTTAATTTGTAAATTTTACCTTTCTCTATGACGTAATCTTGGCGGTCCTTTGAGATTTTAAAGTTATAACCATGACCAACATAAACTGTTCAGAAAAAAGCAAAGCTTAATTTCGTTACAAAACTTTTATTAAAACATGTGAATTAATGCAAAATGTTCAAAAAATGAACTTAAACTGTTGTGTTTTCATTCAATAAAACTAAACTCAATTGTCCTTCATTAGATAATGGCTTCTCATAAAAACGTCTGAACACAGAGTCACTGCTCCAGCCACCTGTTTTCAGGATGGTAGTGATGGGAACATGAGCTCTCACTGCTGCACTAGAAGCGGACGATCTTATACTATGAGGTACAAATAAACTTGTATCAACACCTGACGCTTTCAGAACTAATTTCAGCCACCGCGAAATAGTGTCTCTTGACACTGCCTTAAAAGGCTTAACAAAACTTAGAAATAGATTATTATGGTTTCTGAAAGATTTGGTTCTTGATAAATACTCAGATAGGGTTATTAAAACACATAATCTTCTATCCATAGGAAACCCTTTGATTACTAATTGTTTCTGTTGAAAACCAGGCCGGGTTTGTTTTAATAGGTCCCCAAAAGTTATTCGCACTTCACTATCACCAAGAGTAATATTTCTCACATCTATTAGATGTAATGATTGTATTCTTTGAATTGCAAGTATAGAAATCAACGCAGTAAGTTTTAATGTTAACTCTTTTAAACTAAGTTCCTCAACTGGAGGTAAATTCTTCAAATGGTTTAAAACTAAATTAATATCCCAGGATACAACATTCCTTGGTAACGCTGGTCTTAAATTATAAACTCCTTTGAGCAAACGAACAATGATAGGTAAAGAGCCCACTGGCCTATTGTCATAAAATAAAAAAGTTGATAAAGCACTTCTTGCTGAATTAAGGGCACTGTAACTCAGTCCACTTTCGAATAAAAAAGTTAAAAATTCAATAACACAGTCTAGATTCGGCGAAAAGGGATCAATCGTCCTTTGATTACAGTATGAAACCCATTTCTTAAGGTACGTCGTGTACTGCTCTCTAGTGGATTTTCTCCATGAAGATAAGATGATTTCTTTTGCTGATGAAGAAAGCTGGAATTCCTCGAACGCTCTCCTGATACCAGTACAGCCAACATTTTCATTTTTGGTAACTCTGACACTCTTCGTGTTGGATGGGTTAGGATCACATCTACACTTGGTAAAAGAAAAGGAAAATCAAAGATTAAGTTCATAAGCTTCGTAAACCAACATTGAGTACTCCACCAGGGAACAATTAAAATGCCACAAGCTTTGTCCTGCTCAATCTTTTGCAACGTTCTGCCTATCATGCAAAAAGGTGGGAACGCATAAAAGAAATCATTCCATGGAACAGAGAAGGCATCAATGGCAGAGGCACTTGGGTCAGGTTTAAAGGAATAAAACCTCTCCACTTTACAATTGATGCGACTTGCAAAGAGGTCAGTCTTGGGTGAACCCCATATATCACTTATCTTAAGAAATAAATCCATGTCTAGAGACCATTCAGAATTATCATGTGAAATTCTGCTCTGATGATCCGCTCGAACATTTAAAACTCCTTTAATAAAAGATGCAGATAGGGAAATATTTCTTTCTATAGACCACATATAGATTTGTCTTGTGATAGAATTACATTGTTTCATTCGCCCACCTTGAGAATTTATATACGAAACAGAAGTAGTGTTATCAATTTGTAAAAGGATATTTTTATCCCTAACATCTTTACAGAATGTCATCAAAGTGTATTTGGCTGCCAATAACTCCCGTTCGTTAATGTGAAGACTCTCCTCAAATGAAGACCAATGTCCTCCAGTCTCAAGATCATTGCAAATACCTCCCCACCCAATGTTGGAGGCGTCAGATTGCAAAACAATATCAGGATTGCTAATGAAAAGTGATTTGGACTCGTGTTCTATATGAGAAATCCACCATTTAATATCATCTCTACAATCTAATGGAATTTCAGTGAAATTGTCAAAATTGCCAAAATTTTCTGATAAAGCTTTAGTCTTGAGATTATCACATCTTCTATAATACAGTTGAGCATATTTAACTCCTGGGAATGCAGAAACCATGAGGCCAATTACCTCAGCTAAAAATCGTATTGATACTCTTTCGGATCCTGCTAATAAATTACTACAGGCAGATTTAATTTTTAGAGCTTTCTCAGGAGTCAGACGTATACTCATGGTAATAGAATTAATGATAAACCCTAAATAAATGATTTCTTGTTGAGGCTTGAAAACTGATTTCTCATAATTTATTGTGAAACCAGCCGAAATAGAAAATTTTACTGTGCTCATAACATTGTTCTGACAATCTTCCAATGTGTCTCCAATAAGGAGTGAATCATCAATGAACGATGTGTTGGTATGACCTAAACACCTAAGTTCTGAGAATAAAACTTTAGTCAGTTTAGTAAAAATTCTCGGAGCACTTCCTAAACCCATTGCCAGACAAGTGAACTGATAAAATTTTTTATCCCATTGGAATTTTAAGAATTTTCTGTCTTCTTTCCGTACAGGAATAGAAAAGTAAGCCTCGCTCCAATCAACAGAGGCCATGAAACAGCTAGGAGTTATCAAATTAATTGCATTTAATAAAGATTCCATCTTAAAATGTCTATAAGTGACAAATTCATTTAAATCTGAAAGATCTAATATAATTCTAAGAGAATCATTCTTTTTAGGCCTAGTGAAAATATTAGAGAAGAATTCACCTATCTCTGGATAAGATGGTTCAATAATTTTCTTATGCAACATTGTATCAATAATTTGAGAAATCTTAGCTGCTTTATGGTTTCCAAATCTATAAGGCACAGGACGAACAGTCTGAACAGGGAATTCATCAAACTCAATGGATGTTCCACAGACTGACCTTAAGACAAAATTGTCAGATGTCAGATTTTTCCAAAATTTAAAATTATCCCTAAGACTGCCTGCCTGGAAAGATTCTTTCAACAAAGGCAAAAATGAATTAGATAATGATAGGAAAGATTTCCAATCATTACAATTGACTAAAGTACTCACCATATCAGAGTCGGACAAATCATTTAGTTTTTCTTCTTGTCTTGTCGACTTTTGGAATGGTAAGTGCTGAAGGGCCCCCCTCCTCTCTTGGGACCCCTCCTGTTGTATCCTAAAAAAGACTTTCCTTTGTTGGCGTAACGTGAACTTCCTTTGAATCCAGAGTTATAGTTACTACTATAATTGCTGTAATTATATCCAGCTGTAGTTCCAGGTTTTGAACTGGTTCCAGACATAGTCGAGAGATTTTGAGTTGAATCTTTAATGTCTTTAATCTTTTTGACCACATCAGCTCCAAAGAGATATTCTGAAGATCCTACATCTGAATTACTACTAGGACAGCAAATCAAGTTGGCATATCGAAGATTAGTGTCGTGTCTGAAGGAATCTCTTCTTTTTTGATGTAGATCCAAGGCCGTTGAACCCAACAGTGTCAAACCATCAAGAGATGTCTTAACAATTGAAGAGAATTCTTTCTGTTTATCAGGGACACTCTTCTTTAACACAAGCAATTCATTAATTGCACTAGTGATTGCATAAGTAGCCTTAATCAGTTTTTCAGAAGTCTTAGCCACTTTACAATCTTGAACTCTGGTGTTTGGCTTTAACACTCGCCAAACTTCATAATTTACTGATGGAGCAAACACTTTAACATTATCAGGTCTTGGATATTTTTCAATGAACCCAGTTAGTTTTTCATTTGGTAAAGGATTGCTGAAGAGACTCTCAATAATAGGAGCGATTTTCTCATTAACAGATTTCCCAACAGTAGTAGAAATCACGTAATCCTTAACGAGGCTCTCCTCAAAATCAAGATTATCTTCACCCACATTTTCCTGGGCCATGGCCGGTGAATCATCTAGTATTTCGTCAATTTGAGCAGTGACATCATTGTCTGCCTTATCCGATAACTTCGGAATCTTAAAACGTGTTTGAGTGAGTTCCATAATCGGTTCGTTATCATCCGACTCATCTCCTGAATCATAAACACCGGTAATATTATTAGATGAAGTTTGTTTACTTCCGTCTGAATGACGTCGCTTCCTGTTAGTGTTATTTGGAGACGAAGAACTATTCAGCATCCCCGACAGCATATATCTAATTTCGTCCTTGAAATTATCCATTTCGGACCTGAAGTTACCCAATTCATCGGCTTTCTTTGAAAAAGAATTTTCTCCCGTAACCGGTGTATTTTGACAAGTCGATGTCAGCTCAGATGTATGGCTATTTTTAGTAACATCAACTGGTTCATCACTCTTTCGAGTTTGACTAGCAGACGCCTTTTTGTCGTAGGGAGAGGAAGCAATTTTATCTTTGCTATTACCTCGTTTCTTTCTCGAATTTCCCTTTTCTGGCTTTGTTTTGTCAAAAATCATTCCAGCGAAGTTAAAATCTTCAACCTCACTGCTAGTACTTGTACTTGGTCTGCTGGGCTTCGTTTTATTAGTATTGGTGACCATGGACTCGGCCATTTTATTTTAGACTCTTAGAGTGATTTCAACGACGAGAAAAGCACAAAACCTTGACTCGAGAGCCTAACTCTATTTCTTTACGTTATCACAAACCAACGTAAGAAAGTTGCCTTAGGAATAAATTCCTATCTGTTTAAGAAACAGTCAAAAGAGGCGACAAATTTTTAAATTTGTAGATAGAATGGTGAACGATGTTACTCGTTCAAAAGCTAGCACGCTAATGGTAAAATGTGGCGCGCGCATCTCAAAGGACCGCCAAGATTACGTCATAGAGAAAGGTAAAATTATAATCGATATTATAAACGAGTCTTATTATCCGATGTCCGAAACTAATTGTATTATATTGCGGTCAATGAACGCTATTATTGTTAAATTAAAATAAGAAATATCCAATTCCCCCATAAGAAAGTACAGACTTTATGGAAATAGCCATGTTCACAATATAGCATAACGTGTGCACAATAGCCCTTTCAACAAACCTAAAGTATTCTATAAGATGTAAATGGGTTCAATATTTTAACGGTTTGTTTTAACGTGATAATAGCAATGTAATAAACCTTTTAAGTTTATAACTGCCGACTAGAAATCATTAATTAGCGCGTTTTTTCTTTCATCCGCATGACGTGTTCATTGAATTATAACTTTAAAAGAACATAACGAGCTGCAAAGGGCGTGAAGTTCCATTCCAATCAATAGTGATTCTGTTATCTTACATGTGAAAATACGTGCTCTTGATATCCAATATTTACACAAGGAACAATGTTAAAACTTTATACGCTGGCATCTGTACACTGCATGTGCTTGAGACAAATTTGTAATGGGGCGAGTTGATGAATGTAGTCTTCGACACCCATACCTCCTCTATTACACTTTCTGACTGACAAAAGGAGATTTCGTATATGAACGTTAAAAACCGGATAACCTAGCCACTGGCCTAATTATTCCCAAATGTTAACATCCCGACCAGACTAATATGCATAGAATAATAGAGACAATGATGAATGAAGCTGAACGTCGTCAGTGCGTAAGTGAATGACAAACTGTACTTCCCATGTATACTGGACTAACCATGCGCTAGCGACTGCCTTTTGGACTCCTCACCTATTTCAACAAACAAAACTGATTAGAAATGGGGATGGAAGTTTTAAAAATTGAACGTAAATCAATTTATATTCACTCATAGCACATAAAACTCCAAATGCGCCATTTTAAGCAATAAAAATTACTTGCACACTACAGTATTGTGAACGGTCTATAATGGTTCACTTCTGTGCAGTATTTACAAATGTATTGGGAATTGAAATTTAGGCGATATATGCTGCTAGCTATGCAATAAGCGTGACGCCATTTTGTTATCAACGATAATTTAATGATAGGCCGTTTTAAATCCGATTTAATCCAAGCAGGGGCATTATGTAGCGTTGGTATTTTAATTTCTTTGTCAAATGTTAAAAATCATTTGGAGTGGATCAAGCCGTGAGAAATTTGATATTTTAGCGACAAATGTCAATGACACATCGTTATTTTAATATGTTACTGTTCACCTAGTTCCTTCCATTTTAGGCTCAAAAGAATACCGATTTAGCTCCTTTAAAAGCACAAGACACATCGTTGACTTGTATCTCAAAAATAAAAAACATATATATTATGTGCATTTCCCTTTTAAAATAAACATATAAAACGTTATAATTAAATGAGATAGATTAACTCAAAGTAGCCAATACAGCTTTGCCAAAAAGATGTGAAATAGATATCTTAAGCTTCCACTTACACCGAAAGAAAATGATTTCGTCTATTACAGAAACAGTCACACAGAAATATGACGCCACAGAGAACAAATGTTTATTACAAGTGGGTAATGTTTACATTCCCTTATACAAAACAAGACGTGGATAATGTGTACTCGTCAAGAACTGGTCCATAATTCACATGCATCGTAATAAAATAGACAAAAAGCCGACTGTGGTAATTTGTGGTACATAAAGTAGGGGAGAGACGTAATACAGCTGATTAACATGGCCGTTTTATATTAGATTTTATTTAGAATTTCCTATAACAGTTCCACGACATTTGGTACTTTGCCATCAATAAACCCGATCGAGTATTTCTTTAGCAAGATAATGTGCTATTCGACTACTTTGTGACTTTGTATTTATGGACTTCGAATTCGAGTCAATGATACTGTAGGTTATTCCCGTGTCCAATTGTTTAGAACAAATTCACGTGGGCACAAAAAAGGCTAGTATTATTGGAAATATGAAGATTGTGAAATTCTTATGAATAAAAAACGCCGGAATTGAACATTGGAACATGCTGTCGTGTCTCAGTGTGAAATCCCAAGATTGAAAAGCTGGTGGGGTTTTGAGAATGTTCACACAAATGCCCACCCTTTTGTAAGCACACAGGGTCCTATAAGCTTTCAAATAAGTCCCACAAACACAACTATTTGGCGAATGGAAAGGCGCATTTATGTTCACCCTCGCTTGACAAAAGTAAAAATTGTAATTGCGTTTAGTAAATTCTATATTGCAAGGAGCAGCTTTGTTAAGGGCAATAATATAAAGATGTCGCCCGTGCTCTTCTTGATATCACCATATTTCTCACAGACAAGCATTTTAATAGTTAGTGTAGGGGGACCGCGCCACATATGATTTACATAAAGGACAAGTATAACGACAAGACATCATACTCCGAAACAACAAACAAACAAATAAACAATTCAAAAAATAGTGAATGGATCCGGGGGCTAGCCGTAAGCGTCCACTGCGCTGTACAGTCCCGGGTCTGAAGTAACAAAACAGACTTCACTCAAAATTGAAAATGACCAGGAAAAACATTATGTGATGTCAGCATGAGTCATGGTCTGCCATATGCTACAAGAAATAAAAATGCAAGCATACTGTAGTAAAAATTTCGACTATACAAGTAACCACATCTATGACATGTATAAAAAAAGGTAGTCAAAAACATTAAAGAAGTGTTTAAATATTCAATAAAATAGATTTATAGTGAATGTATTGAGGGAACATATTCCACCCGTCACAAGAAAAACGCACAAACAAAACCGAATACAAAGAAGCAAAGTAAACGTAGACTGCCTCAGAAGGCAACTGTCTACTAACTGAATGGTGTGACGTAAATACGTCGTTCTGTTATCAATGACGTCTTAACAAAAAGGGCGATAATCAAGATGGAATAATGCTAAAAGCTATATAAGTTTAAACAACCAATCAGAATTTTTAAGTTGAATAATTGCACAAAACATAATACTAAATACCCCATACAAGCAATGCAAACCAGGAATGCAGAAGAAAGCGTACAATGTAAGTATATTTATGAAGTCATAAAATAATTACAATAAGGGCGATAATCCAGACAGGATTACGTAACTATACAAATTTTATACTAAATTCAATTGGATCATTATCTAATATGTACTCGGTTATATACTTATAAGAAATGTTAAACTTGGTATATTAAAGAAACGGAAGTTTCGAAATTTCTTTAAATATGCGTAATTGTGTACCGCCTTTGGCAGTGCATTTCAAACACAGAGATTTTGTTCGGGAAAGAAATAGTTCTTTATTGTTACATATGGTCAAAAATCGTAATGTCTGTGAATAGAAAACATTATATAGCGTGGTATATGGTATGTTACTATGAATTGACGGATATTTTACTACTTCAAAACCGAATTTGTCTATTTTGTCGAAAATACCAACATTAAATTTATTATTAATCGCTTTTATGGTCGAAATGTGCGTAATATTCTTTTTATATTTCAATTTCAAAAGCTCTCTTACTTTGGAAAACTACCGTCGTTAAATAATTTTAAATGTATAATTTATCAGTTTATTATTTGGTGCAAATAAATGTCATTATGATGTATAGTATATTATAATACAATGACAGATATTGGTCAATTATATTTAAAATATACCGCTAGAAAATAACGTATATTAAAGTAACTTCTTCTAACCTGTATGAAGAAAATTTTAAAGACGTAAAACAAAAATATTTCATTTTAATCTTACCGGTGATACATAAGAAAACCCTGTCCTTTTGGCCACTTGCTTTGCTACCTCCTGGCCACCGGAATGGTCAAGTTCGACAAGCCATGAATTGGTGAGGACCTCCATTGATTCAGCAACAGCATGTTGGGATTGTAACAACGTTAACAAAAATACTACTGCTAAAATAGTTCTATATTTCCAATCTGTTAGATTTATCATCTCAAACCAAACCGTCTCTCTGTATTAATTTTACTTTTTTGTGTCAATGTTCTCCTATCTTGTTTTAAATTGAACCTTCCTACAAACAGCCTTCTTGTTCCCGAAAAATACAATCTACTATCCCAGAATACAGTTCCTCATCAAATATTCCACTTCTAACCAACGATGCTATGGTGTTGTTCTGATGTCCAGGTCTTTGTCACGTGCTTATTGACGTCAGTGCTAGGAAACGGTACATAAATCGATTGGATAAATGGCGGTTTGGTAAAGCTGGCGGTATACGCGAGTTCTACGACTGAATATAAAGCTTTCAGTGAACAAAAGTGGGCGATCGATACTGTTATTGAAAGAAATTACTTCTAATATTGTCATGGTTGGACACCATTGCCCGTCTCTGATGGACTACTCAAGCAAAGAATACGAGTAAATGTGACATAATGATTCTCCAATACCAGGTGGTGATTGGGTGGGTGGCCACAATATTGACTGATTAGTTTACTACAGATCCCCATCACCTGTCATTTTCTTAGTTTAATTAAAACAAGCCTCCAATTTGCAGCAAGCGACGGGTTTGACACCATTTGCTATCACGAAAAGAAACATTGAGTGGTTGTCTTGTAGCTATAGATGGACTATTTCGTGAACATTCTATATTTTAATATTTTCAATTTTGAGATTAATTCGAGGAAATATAAAGGTATTTCTGTGTAGGATAACGCACGAGACTGAGGTTATACTGGGGAATGAAAAGACTGAAGAAAATAACCCGAGAAAAAGAAAACCGAGGCCGGTAGACCGAGGTTTTTCTTCGAGAGTTTTTTTCTGAAGTCTTTCTTCCCCAGCATAACCGAAGTCGAGGACTTTATCTTGCTTATAAACCGTACGTAAAATGAGAATATCCGAGAATTCCCGTAAGAAAAACCTTATATCATGTTTTCTTGTGGAAAAAAAACCTACTCTGGAAGAATGACCCGATACAGGTTTAAAGAAAAACTTTTAGAAGTATAACCCCAAATTCCTCTCTATATATTCAGACAGCTATACTTAAAGCGTTAAAGTTACATTAATCTGTCTATTGCATGGTTTTATTTTGTCTTCAAATGTCATGAATTATTATTAGGACAAGCCTATGACCAATCCTCTAGACCTAGACTATCGTCATTATTAATGATTTAATTCAAAAATCGAGGAGCGAGGCTGAGTCACGGTTAACAAGTGACGTTGCTACGATAATAAACAATCTATGTCAAATCTTCAAACAGTGATAACGTCATTTAAAATAAGGTAATTTGAATGTGTCACGATTTGAGACCTGAATATTGCCACTCGTGCAAATTAATCCCCAGTTGCGTCTTCAAAAAGCATAAAGAAAACAAAGGGCATTAATAGTATAATTTTATAACAATATATACAAAATCAATCAATAATGTCCAAGTTCCACATGACGATGGGTCATTTCGTGACCATTTGAATTCGCAGACAAATATATACTGCTAAACATAGGTCTGTACTGTAACACAGAGCTTGTATAAACTGTTTCTCCATATTCATTGTCAATTAAAGTTTTTAAAGCAATAATTAATGTTTAATTTTTGAACTACATGTGTGCGCGTGTGTGTGTGTGTTTGCATATGGTGTATAGTCAGCACGTGAAGTTGAGAGAACACCAACGTTGTTAGGACATTTTGAATTGTTGGGACTCTGGTCCCCACAATTATTTTTGTACCAGGTGCCAGTAAACCACCTAAAAGCCCTTTATTTTCAATCTTACACAAGTCCTTAAAAATGTAGAAAATCATGCCTGTCTGACACACTGAACACACATTTTCCTTGCTATATCACACACTTTGAAGTGTTTTTAGCATGAGTACTATGAAAATCCAATCAGATGGCCAGTTACAAAGTCAGAATATATTGGCCAATCAGAAGCCTTACCTTAAAGGTCCTGACAGAAGTGGCTACACGTGGGTTTTTTTCACACAGACTGGTGATTTGATAGAACAATGTACCCCCGGTACTGGTAAGTGTCAGCTGTTTTTTTTTTAAATTCGTGTTTATTTTATTTATATGTGTGTGGGGGGAGGGGGTATGTTTATTCAATTTGACTAATAATAGGGATTGTATAAAATCATCACACTACAATAATTTGGCAGGTATGTAGTGACAATTTAAAGCGTCGGGACGATTTACCCAATAACCTACATGTAGTAAGTCGGCACTACTACATGATAATGAGTAAAGACAGACAGAATAAAAAATATATTTCAATGGCTATTATATTCTTTATTTCCTCCAATTATGAAGAGTACAAACAATACAGCATATAAGATACATACAATGCAGATAATAGAATACAGAAATATACATATACAATAGAAAACGAAATTAAAGTAAGGACTTAAACGTCACAGTGACGTAAAGAAAAATATACAAACATTATAGCAGCTTTCTGATAGTCATGTCTAGTCGTACTTCTGATAGTGGTAGCACGTGATTGATCCACTGTTAAACTTAACAGATCCCTAAGGAGGTTACCAGGATCAGCACCAAACCTTATTACTAGACTATTTCTCATGCCATTGAATGAATCGCATTCTAAGATTAAGTGTTCCGGTCTAGAGCGAAGAATCGACCACACTTTTCACATAATTCTATAGTTAAAATGTCATCATTATTTTGCCGAATTGAGGTACACACTTTCACAAATATTTTGCAGGCAACTTTTAATGAGGGATCACACATCCACACGGAAAATACAGGGTGTGGGGACAACTCTTTGTGTAACGTCATCCGTAACTTCCAATCCTTAAACTCTTTTTCTCTAACGGCCTGTTTCACAACCCGTTTCCATGCACAGTATCCAAGAAAAACATGATTTTGGAGGAACATAGACATATATTCATCCAGACTGTATTTATTGATAATCCTACAAAGGTCTGGGATAAATCCTTTCTGGTTTTTTGTACATTCTAAATTATATTCCAAAAGTCTTGTGATAAGTATGGATTTTGGAAGGAAATTAGGGTTCATGTTCAAGATGTGACCAAAGAAAAACAGTTTTCTTTCGTCAATGTAAGATTCAAGCGATCCCCATCCGAGGAGACTTGTACACATATCTGAACGAGTTCGTGGATGTAACCCGAGAACATATTTACATGCAAAGTGTTGTGCTCGTTCAAGCATGACAATTTCTTCACGGGTCAGATTGTTCCATAATTGACATCCATATAAAGCTTTGGCATATACGCACTGTTTTATCAACTTAGCACTGATTAACGGATTTAATCCATCCTGATGAACACCGGACTTAGCCAGGACAGTGACACCCGAACGAATAGCGCGACAAGCACCAATAGTCCTATCTTTAGATTTAAAGGTATCAGAAAGAGTGACCCCAACATGTTTAATGGTGCTAAGTATAGGAAGTTCTTGGTTACAGAGGTAGATTCGCTCCTTCCCAATATTTTTCTTGGATATGGAAAAATTCAGGATCACGCTTTTGGTAGGTGAAAAACAAAATCTCCATCTCCTACTGTAGGTCTCGCATATTTGTAATAATCTCTGTAAGCCACTGAGTGACGGGCTAACAACGGCGACATCATCCGCTTGTGTGGGGCAACATACCTTGATACCTAGGAGTGATGCACCAAAACTACTGGTTGATAGTTCATCCAGAAGATCATTGATGAACAGAAGATACAGCCTTGCCGAGAGAACGCCGCCTTGCCTAATTCCTCTATCCAATGTGAAATCGCTTGACAGTTGATTGTTAGCTCGAACACAGCTCTTCATATCTGTGTACATGTCATCTATCACACTCCACATTGCAGGATGGGTCCCACATATATGCAACTTGTACAGAAGACCATCGTGCCATACACAGTCAAATGCCTTAGCGCTGTCCAAGAACGCCACGTAGACAGAGTTCGAGCGAGTTTGATAATAATGGATTGTCTCTTGAAGGTTAAAGGAAGCATGTATCGAAGACAGGCCCTTCTGATAAGCCATCTGCTGCTTATTAGGGAAATTACTTGATGGATTCAGTGCCGAGAGACGAGTTTCGAGTAGCTTTTCGAATACTTTACTAATAGTCGGCGTTAGAGAAATTCCTCTGTAGGAATTCGGGTTACTTCTAGGTTTATTGCCACCTTTGAAGAGTGGAACGATGACACTATGCTTCCATTTGGTCGGAACTCGTTTCAACCTCAGAACAGCATTGAATAAGTTAGATAGATGATGGTATAGACACTCGCCTCCGTAGATGAGATGTTCATACATAATCCCATCAATGTCAGCAGCTTTATTACGCTTCAATTGTGAGCAGATTAGTCTGATTTCACTCGGAGAAGTTAGCAAATGTAGGGGTAGATCAATATTTGAGGAAACTACTTTAAATTCTTTCACGGAGTTTGAAATACTAGCTGCGAATTTATCGTCAAAGCTTCCGTTATCTTGATCCGAGAAAATCGTTTTGAAATGACCTGCCCATCCATCCAGGATGGCTCTGTCGCCCCTTAGAATATTACCACCAATTGAAAGGAAGTTGGTTCCTGAAGATGATGATTTGGGATTTCCTCTCTTTACAAGTGACCAGAATAATTTCTGATCCATGTCGTAGGCTGAATCTAATTCGTTGTAATGACTGCTGATGTGATTATTAGAGGCACGCCTTAGTTCACGCCTAAACGCTGTCTTACACAGTTTGTATGTGAGACGATGTGGATCATCAGCATCACTGTTCTTTCCATGCTGTATCCACTCCTGTCTAGATACACACAGCCGCCGATGGAGAGTTTTCAAGGTTTCGCACCAGAAGGGTTTAATAAACTTCATAAATTTCTTTCGCGTAAGCATCTCATTAGATGCTGCAAGTAAAGCCGCGACGATCTCGTTATAGCATGTTTCAAGATCTGTAATGGAATCTATCGAGTCTGATGCCAAAGTCCAAAGTCTATTTGACACATGGTACGTGTAATCGACGACGGTACCTTCTTTACGAGCTTTATTCCACGCAAACGAAGTAAAAACAAGGTCATTTGTTTTCTCTGGCTTGACGAGATTAAAGGAGCACATGACTGGTAGATGATCCGACACATTGAAATTGTGGTGCTCAAGAACAGCTGCACTAGTTATTAAGCTTAAAGAGTCTTGCGAACAAAGTATATGGTCGATCATTGTTGTTGGACCTCCGTCATATGCGTGAAAAGTCCATGTTGGTCCAGTACAGAAGGAGGAACTGTTTATAGACACGTAATTCAGTCACGTAAGTAAACTTTGAATAATATTGGATCTTTGATTTGAAATAAATTCACAGCGAGGACCACTGATTTTAGCGTTAAAATCCCCAAGGAAGAACACTTCACCCTTGGGCGAGTAAGCATCATATAACATTTCAAGTTCATGAACGGCATCTACAAATTTGGCAATACCGTGAGAAGATGATGGTAGATAGACTCCGAATATATATAATGTTGGGTTGCTTCCAATGTTAATTTCGACCCCGATGACGTCATTGTTATCTAGAATAATCTCGGAAACATTGTCAGCGAACTTTTTATGGACGAGAAAGGCAAGTCCACCCCTATGGACTGCGCGATATTGTGTATTTGTCGATGCATGATGGGGATAGCATTTACAAAATGTAATATAATCTTTACGAATATCAGAGAGAATAAACTGTGAATGTTCACTTAACCAATGTTCAGTAAGACAACAAACATGAATTTCATTAGAATCAAGGCACTCTACTAAGTATGGTATCGCTGAATAAAAACCCCTACAGTTCCAAGTCATCAGATTCAAGAATGCTCTGACTTCGATTCAATAAATTTCTTCCATGAAATCCATGGTTTAACAATAATACCTTTTGGCCAAGTGTCGGGATTCTGCACAATATCATTGACATCTTCAGTGACATTAATATGAGCTGCAGCGAATCGTCTATTAGGGTTATTGAAAAATCTGAGAAATGTATATTTCAGATTTATATCATTTAAGTATGTCTTGAGTCCTTCTTCTGTGGAATCTTTAGTAATTCTTCCTATGTAAAATCTAGAATTCCTAGTCCGTTGCTTTCCCATAAATACGGGTTTGTGCTTTTGAACACTAGCACATTGATTAGAGGATATCACAGTTTGAATTGGGAATGGGCCTATTGTTTCATCGGAATCCCGAACTCGATTATCTGTACAGTCGACAGCTTTTGGTTTAGTAATTTCAGAATATAATGGAGTCTTTCTTGGTGTAATAGTCGTTGTATCCGTTCTAGGCCAAATAATTGGTTCTTTGTGTCTGTTATAGTTCGTTTCCAAGATCATAAGTTTGTCACTTAAAATAGATACAGCATTTTGTAGATGAGCAATAGATTGGGATGATATATTCGAGGTTTGCATGAATTTGTCCATCTTAGCAGATAATTCTTGGAGTTTTTCCTCGGAGGTTGCGAGAGGGATCTTCTCGATTTTAGATAGTCGTAAATTGGAGTATGTGACGTCGGCTTTAGTTGATTTCATCGCTGATGAACAAGCACCAAGTTCATGTTGAACTTGAGCAAGGCCGTTACTCAGCTCAAGACTAGAGTCACACACATTGATAACAATGTTCTTGAGATCATCGACGTCAGTTTTAATATTGTCGAGCTGGGACCTGAATTCCGCTAACTCTAAACTAAGGTGATTATTGTCACTTTTAAGATCGCTTACTTTATTTCGAAGGCAGTCAATCTCTTGTGTGTGTTCACCGCGTAGAGAGATTAAATCTCTGTCAACTCTAACGATGTATTCCTTTAGATCAAGTAGTAAAGTATTGTTCACTGGGTCACACTGAGCTGAGTACCGTTCACTTTCAACAACATGGGTTGAAGAAATCGACCTAGATTTAGTGTTTAGTGTAAATATTTCAGATAATTCTATACCGAATTCTCCCAAACAGGCCCTTTGTAGATTAAAGCAGTCTCTAGCTAGCTTAATTTGTACTGAATCAGTTACTTTACCGACAGTCTTTCTTCTCTCTTTCAGCACAAAATCACAATAAGGGAAATTATCAATTTTCTTTGCTCTGTTAAACAATTCATTACGTATGGATTTCAATTCTGTTGATTTGCGCTTAGTTTCACACAGTAAACTAGAAACAAAAGAATCTCTGGGTTTTGAAATAAAACTGCCACTTAAAATTAATTGTAGTATATTTAGTGATGTTTTATCACTAGTCTGTTCAATTTCACTCTCTGTATGGACGGACTGTACAGCTCTAGACAAAGGATATTGACTTGAAGGTAATTCATCTTGGCTACTAACTGCAAACTCCTCGCAGTGATTTGTTCCAATATCATGGAGTATATCCACGGGCACATTTTGTAATTCCGTAAAGTCTTTATCTGAATTATCACTCGGACACAGATCATAAAATTCATCAATTGCAGAGAGATCGATAGCGTGACCAACCCGGTCCGCCATCTTGAAAAGTGACAATTTAACATGATAAAATAGGCTAATAGTACTAATTCTAACCAAATACTACAAAATACAACTAGAGGTACAGCTTAAATTACTATCGAAAACTGACGGAATTCTTCAATTATTTTTATATCAAATTTGCAAAAATCATACGATAATCTGAATTATATCTATTTGTGTATAGTAAGTGGGGGGATGGGGCATGGAACGGCATAATGTACACATTGGAAAAAATTACTGATTTTCCACACACTTTTATCTCATTTTATAGAAATGGATTGGGTTGGTTTTGGTAATATCAGTTAGCCTTGGGTGACAAGACGATTAGCACTCTCCCAACTTTGACGTCAAGGGGGGGGGGGGGATTACTAGTCTGAATCCAGACGATAACCATCACGTGATAAAGTGTTAGTTTTAAAATACCGACCGCTAAGGAGTTGTTTCACGTGACGTCTCTTTTTTTTTCCTACTAGGAATCCTAGGGGTAAGCTTAGATTTTAGAATAATTATTTAACAATACTACTTTATTATCAGCCTAGTAGTAGTAACTCGTTTCTTTCAGAAACTAGTGGCATATTTCTTGGCAACAAGTTATTATTAAGATTTTGTGGGGTCGTGGGGACAAAATGGATTGCTGTGTTTTATACTTGGCTATTACCTTTTGATTGTCATTATTAATGGTGTATTTGACTTGTCGTGGATTTGTGCTTTTTCATCTATATATGTGTAAAGGGATTTACTAACATAAACAATTCATTTTATTTAGGCCTCTAACTTTTAACACCAGTAAATGAGTAGCCTATACCAGTTTTAAGTACCGGTACCGTAAATTAGTTTAGTGAATACAACTATACAAGTTTACAAAAATTCGAGTGACAGCAACAGCAAATGGAAGACAGCAACATCCTGAAGAAGAGGTAGGCTTTAGATGTTATTCCCCTATATTTAAAGTCTCGAACTCAATTGAATTATACATCGTCAACATTGAAAACACGATTTATTTGTCAAATTAAGTCAACAATGATGTTGTGATCTTACCGGATAAAGATGGGCTTCAAAATAAACATTTTACCATTGGTACACGAATCGTGTACCATAATGTGCTTCAGCCCCAGTTGTAACAAGAGGGACGAGGCTAGACACATTGCACCAAACGAAACAGCGTAAGTAGACTGGAATAAGCAGATGCTATAAATCTCTCAATTGCGACTGCTGGCTTATTTCGCCGAACATAACTGATTTGAAATTAGACTTTATAGTAGAAATGGAAACCATTGTGTAAATCAGTTTATATGCATTCATATTACAGTATTATATGTGATGCGTTGCGATCCACTTTTGTTAAATTCTAGGTCCCAAATATATGCAATTTAGCTCCTTTAAGGCGGGTTTGGTAGTCCAGTCTGAATTCAATAAATTAGGGTCCAGTTAGATACAGTTTCTGTCATTGTATAGACTGGCCCAGTCTCTTCTATTTATTTTACATTTCGATTTATATAAAAGTATTGATTTTTAGTAAAGCAACACTTTCGTTTCCATTTGTATAAACAAAACTTTGAGCAAACCTGTAACCAGCACCAGAGACTGGACAATTTGCGAACTTCACTTGGACGTTCTTGCCATGTTTTTCGTCCTACCTTATTCGGAATGATTGACAGTTATCAAGCACGCCCGAGTCACGTGACATGAATCATGCGTCTCGACTGGAGTGCAAAGCAGTCATGCTGAGGGTTGATGTCACGTTGTTGTTAGATATGTCGTGATCACGTGCACGACGTCACACGACGTCACACGACCTACATAATGCAGATGGACCTACTAGATGAGATCGAAGCTCTATTTGCCTAGTCTCTAGAGATTACGTTTTTTGTAGAGGACTGGCCAATTTTTGGTGTTTGGAGAAGACTGGCCACCAGTCTAGTCATTGTACAGTACATAGTGTCTTTCCACTATTTCTGTCTTTGACATGCTTACAATTTTGAGTCTGTACTTTCATTTTATTTTTTAGATGGGAAAGAAAAAACATAAACGTATAAATGATAGCGAATCTAGAGATGTGAACCAAGGTAAAGTGTAAAGCTTATGTAGCCTGTTTAATTAATTTGCTAATGACCGTAAAACAAATTTGAACCGTACCGGTAATTTTATTTTTTTGTAATTAATATCATATTACATGAACAAAAAGTACTGGTGTATAGACCTGAAAATAGTTCTAATTAATTTTCAAAATGTGGTGGTTGATACCTTAGTTTGACATTTGTCTTGCAATGTTTTCTATCTATAAAAGGGGAACAGGACACTTCCCCCCTGGACATTTCCCCCCCCCCGGACATCTGCCCCTGGACATTTCCCCAAGAGGACATCTGCCCCTCGGACCTATACCCCCTGGTCATTTCCCCCCTAGGACATTTCCCCCCTGTACTTTTTCCCCCGGGACATTTCCCCCCCCCCCCCTTGGACATCTGCCCCCCTAGGACAATTACCCATCGGACTTTCTCCCCCCGGACATTTCCCCCAGTAGGACATATGCCCTCCTAGGACATCTGCCCCCCGGACATCTACCCCTATAGGATATTTACCCACTGGACTTCCCCCCCCCCGGACATCTCCCCCCTAGGACATTTACCCCTCGGACAATTCCCCCCATGGACATTTGCCCCCCCCCCTCGACTTTTCCCTCTGTAGGAATATGAATATACACCTATTAACGTGTGAAGCATTTAATTATGTAATAATATTCGTCTGTTGATTATGTGCAGGGCCTACTGTAATTACTTTTTACTGAACATAATATGTTATACTACATGTGGTATACTACGTGTGGTAAACCCTTCTTAAACCATTTAAAGTAAATCACTCGCCACATAAACCCGTTTCCAAATATGTCTTGATAAATGGGCCTCCCAGAAAGCGACATAAAGTAAGGGAGAAAAACAGGAAAAGAAGCCTCACAAGTTGAGTCGAGATGCTGTCAAGGAGATGTCCTCCGCCTTAGAACAATGACATACTTATGTTAATTGTACCTGCTCCCTGGTATGTATTCCTGTAATTGTGTTTCCTGGTATATATACCTATGTGTAAACTCATGTGGGTCGTGTTGGGTTTATATAGTGAAAATATATCCTGGTTTCTCGTACCCTGTTGTCCGCTTCCGTATATTTTTATCTGATGTTCCGCCTTTGGAGTCTGTTCCTGCCCATTATGTACAGTGTGTCACATATGCCCACGAGGACATATATCCCAAGAATATCTACCCATCGGACCCCCACCCCCATCCCCCCTCGCGCCGCATTCCTTAGGAAATAAAAGTACAATCTAAATACTCGACTTGATTTATTATGACAAAATGCACATTTTATTATTTATTTCTACTTAAATATGTCCTTAAATGGGTCTTCAAATGCTTGATATTAATATACAATGTTAGCAGATTATACATAATTATGCCTTGATTATACTATTTACTGTAATATATATAAAATAAATCGAAATGTCTTATAATACTACAATTTATTCATCAGAATGGACATTTTTATAAGATGCAACCAGTATGGGATTGTCCCTTTAAGTTAATAACTAACATTTTCAAGTTTGAATACAGGATTTCGTGTTACAGCTCAATATGATACCTCAGGAGATGACAGCAAAGGGCAGTAGTCCTAGGGGGCAGATGTCCTACAGTGATAGATGTCCTAAGGTTGAAATTCCGGGAAATAGATGTCCTATAGGGGAGAATGTCCGGGGGGTAAAAGTCCGGGGGGTAAAAATCCAGGGGGTAAAAGTCCGGGGGGGGGGCAGTTGTCCTAGGGGGCAGATGTCCTACAGTGGTAGATGCCCCACGATGGGAAATGTCCGGGGGTGAAAGTCCGGTGGGTAAATGTCCTAGGGGGGAAATGTCTGAGGGGTGATAGTCCGGGGGGTAAATGGCCTAGGGGGGCAGATGTCCTAGGGGGCAAATGTCTAGGGGGAAAAAGTCCGGGGGTAGATGTCCTAGGGGGGCAGATGTCTAAGGGGGGAAATGTCTGGGGGGAAAATGTCCGGGGCAGATGTCCTGGGGGAAATGTCGGGGGGGGGGGATGTCCTAGAACCCTATAAAAGAAACACTCTAAAATTTGAATATTTGAATCAGTTGTAGGCAGGCCTACTAAAAATACTGAAATTATGCCTACTTACACCAAAGGTATGTTATGTTTCCATTATATAAACCTATTGAAATTGTACTGATTATTCATTCTTTCCGAAATAATAATTTATCAATACAAATGTAGGCCTACATTGGGTTCTATGCCCGTTAGACAGAGAGTAAGCTGCGTTTGAGGTAACTGTTAGTGGATATTAATGTGTTTACTTATATATTCAATGTCTTTGGCCTGCTGATGAGGTTTGGGGGAGGGGGTGAGCGAATGGTAAGCACATGCGTGCCTTATCATAAACCCTGTCATTGAATAAACTGGTGTGATTTCGAATCCCCAGTTGTACGTGCCAAGGAGTTGGGTCGCCTTTCCAACCTCGTGGGTTTCCTCCCACTGCTTAAGATCCCACGCGCAAACGTATTATTGAAATAAAATTGAACCATATGTTAGTCCCGAAATGACCTATTTTGTGTAGAGTGGATTTCATTTCATTTCCCCCCCCCCCCCCCCAACAAACCGCACACACTGCTACAGTGTCTGATTTTAATCTAAATGATACAAAATCTATTTTGAAGGACAATTTGTATGGTGCAAGTTCGATAAAGTTATGTGGCCTGTTGAAGTATTGGAGTGTAAGGGTGATGTCGTTTCTGTATACTGCAAAGCTGATGATGGGATGTAAGTGATCTTAATAAATTCTGAACTAATCATTGTCACATTGTAAGAGCATTGTCAATTGTCATGTCATTTGAAATATTTTGATCATGAACATTTTCTACTTAGATTTTTGGATAAGTAGTTTGATTTTCTCGCTAGTTTTTAAAAACATTGATACCTATCATATATGAGTATTGGTACATGAGCCTCAAGGTTGGTTGATTTCTAAAAACACTGATGGGTTAAGCTGTTTGTACCTTTCTGTATTGTTATCAACAAATATATTTATACCCCACATTTTCATGTTTACATATGATTTTTCCCCTGCCCCTCCGTGTGGACACTATACAGGTCACAAATTTTATCCAATTGTGTTGCAAGACTAAGTTTATGTTTATATTCTACAGATTTTGGTTCCTTTTGATATTGACTTATGTAGGACCATAATGATACCGATCCTTATTATACGAAAATTGATTTTTAAGCTTGTTATTTGTCCATCGCTTCCCAAATTTGGGCTTATCTGCATGGCAACCGCTTCTTTACAAACATGGCTTGGCTTGTCTGTTCACAGATTTGATGTAAAATCTACTAAAATTATTCCAATAGTAGAAGATAATGTTTCAGAAATTAAAAAAAGGAGTTTAGGTAGCCTTGGAATTTCAATAGCATCGTTGGCTCCAAATGAAGCCTTTTAATTGCATGGATATTTCCTTACACATTAGAAATGTTTTGTTAGTAACTGATTTGAATTTACACTTCAGTATTTTATTTGTAACATTATTTTAAAGCCGCATATTTTGTGATGAAATATATAGATCCAGATATTTAATTTGGCAATCATCTGTCAACGAGAATTTTATTTGAATTGTGGCTCAAATGTGCGAAAAAAAAGATTAAGCAAAACAAAAACTAAAGCCTAATCAAGCATTATTCCTCTTTCAGTAATATACAGTTACGGTTTTTACTAATCTACTATTTTGTATTGTTGTCCCCCCGCCTTTCGGAGAAAGTGAGCGGACTATTAAAATAGGTATGTCTGTCTGTCCGTCAACTTTTTTGAACACATTTACTCTTTCTAATTGAGCTAGAATGTTAAACCTTTGGTGTATGTGTTTATTGGGTCAACACCTTGATGGAGTTCGAAGATTAGCATTTTCTGCTTAAGGTAAGCAAAGATAAGCAATTTGATTGGTTGATGCTTTAGGACACGATAACTTTAGTAGGCGAAAGACCGAAGAAATTTATCGTTCAAGTTCGTTGCAACAACCTCTCTGGGAGATTTTATTTTTTTTAAATTACACGTCTCTTTGTACTTATTTAAAAAAAAACATGATCTCCACACATCCAGCATGTGCCAGTATTTAAAAATTATTTTTTTAAAATTGTCGATTTTATTTATCAATGTTGAAGCGGCCACGAGATCATGTTAGCCCTCACTATCTCAACCTTCACTAATAATACCTACGAGTAGGCCGTAGCCCATACCGTATGGAGGGGGATCCTCGCCAAAACTCTCAATTTGTGAAAATACATTTGTCGATTTGTGAAAGTACATTTGTTAATTTGTCAAAATACAAAGTACATTTGTCGATTTGTGAAAGTACATTTGTCGATTTGTGAAAGTACATTTGTTTATTTGTCAAAACGCAAAATACATTTGTCGAACCTACAAAGTACAAATTTTGAAATAAAACAGCTTAACTTTATAGTTTCAAGATATGTAATTTCAACATTTGCATTTTCAAGAGATGTAATTTCAACATTTGCAGTTTCAACAAGTGTATTAACGACACTTGCATTAACGAGCCTTGCATTAGCAAGCCATGCATTAGCGAACTATGACCATAATTGGGTTATTGTATGGTATGGAAGCCTATTGCGGCCATTTCAGAATCTCGACAATTAAATAGTCCAAAATAATTGTAACCTCTTCTGGCAAAGATAGTATTGTATTCTGTAATCGATTTTAAGTCTTCAATCGAAACTTTCTTTGCTCTCCAACTTCAACAACGTTCATCGGATATTTTGATGCGTGGTCTTGTCAGTACTTTCGTTTGGGGAGTCTGGCAAGGGACAACGTATAGTCGAACAAATGGGATTAAAAATAACGATGTCAACTGCTTGTCAGTGGTATAGGGCGGAAGGCCTGGCAAGGGACAACGCATAGCCGTTCGAATGTTATAGATAAAAAAAACTAGGTTCCTTGTCCGGAATCGAAATGAAGTGGAGGCTACGGTGACTCAGTGAGTAGGACGTTTGCTCTCTAGCTTCATCGAACTGCATCGGAATTTATCTTGAGTTATCTTCCCTTTTCCGTTGTGTAGATGTAGGATGGAGGGTCTGGAAACGGATAACGTGTAGTCGTGCGGATGGGACAAAATAACGGGGCCCCGTGTAAACATTGGTTTTGATTCGCCGCTTGAACATGACAATGATTAGGGTCGTCTGTCCAACCGAGGGGGTGAACAACTCTCTCTCTCTCTTTCTTTCTTTTTTTCGCATACATTGACGTCCACGTAAAAGAACCCTTTACCGTGGGAATTCGAAATAAGAGTAGGCCCTCGTAGCACACTGCATGACGTACATTATTACGTTAGCTCAGTTGGAGAAGAATGGTTAGCGCGTTCGCAATTGATCATAAGGACTGTCATTGAATCAACTGGCGCGGTATCGATTCGCCGCTTGTACGTGACAAGGGATAGATCGACTGTCCATTCCGTGGGTTTTCTCTTGGTCCTTCAGTTTCCTCCTACTGTTAAAGACCCTTTACCTTTAGGTGTGTTTTTGTATGTAGCCTATGTATGTATGTATGTTCGCCCATCACGCTGATATCTATAACGGAAGTTGCTGAAATTCAATAGGAGTCTTTGTTTTACTAATTTAAATGATGCATATACATTTCATACGAGAGAGAGAGAGAGAAATGGGGTTTAACGTCCACTCAACACAACTAGGTCATTTCGGGACTAACATATGGTTTAATTTTTTTTCAATAATTCGCTTGCGCGTAGGGGTCTTTAGCAGTGGGAGGAAACCCACGAGGATTAGAAGGCGCCCCTATTTCCATGTCACATACGCTTACACTAGGGCTCGAAACCACAGCCGCAAGCCAGGTGTGACCGGTCAGCTAGAGGTCGAAGCGCGGCACTCTAGACCACTAGGTCATCCCGACCCCCACATTTTATACGGAGCGTCCACAAGATGCAACAATGTGAAACAATGGTCATAACTCCAAAAGAAATTAACGGAAGTTATTGAAATTGAAAAAAAGACTTCTTCATCTCACTAATATAAGCATCATATTTCAATTTAAAAACAATCAAATGATAAATGTAGTCTGTAGAGTGTTCACAAGAAATTGCGGACGACGGATGGACTGATTGACAGACGGGCGGACGGACGGGGTCGAGGGCAATATACGACCACATTCCCGTGTTGGCGTATACAAAACACGTCCACGTGAATGTTTTAGACTGTCAAATCTGGGCCACAGGCGAATTTATGCCCGCGGCGAGAAGTCGAGATTCTGAAATGGCCGCAATAGGCTTCCATACCATATATCAACCCAAATATGGTCATAGTTCGCTAATGCATGGCTTGCTAATGCAAGGCTCGTTAATGCAAGTGTCGTTAATACAACTGTTGAAACTACAAATGTTGAAACTGAAAATGTTGAAATTACATCTCTTGAAACTATAAAGTTAAGCTGTGTTATTTCAAAATTTGTACTTTGTAGGTTCGACAAATGTAATTTTGACAAATTAACAAATGTACTTTCACAAATCGACAAATGTACTTTCACAAATCGACAAATGTACTTTGTATTTTGACAAATTAACAAATGTACTTTCACAAATCGACAAATGTATTTTCACAAATTGAGAGTTTTGGCGAGGATCCCCCTCCATATTATTTTACTCAAGTTATGGTCACCCAGAGAATTTGGTAGTGAGGGCCGGTTTGATTCGCAGTTAATTTAGTGAAGGGTAGGTATTCTTAGTGAAGGTTACATATCGTGAAAGATCGTTTTCATTTCTAGCCCCAAACTTGTGGAATGATTTAAAACCATCTGGTTTTGATACCGATATTCGTTCTAGCCCTTCAGTACAATCTTTTAAATGTGCTCTTAAAACTTACTTATATAAAAAGGCTTTTAATTAGATATATATTATTTTATTATATTGCATCTTTTTGTAGTCTTTTAGTTGTTTTATATATTTTCTGTTTTACTGGTATATGATTGTAAAGCGCTTCTGAACACCGTTGGTGGAATTAGCGCTATATAAATGTTTTAATAATAATAATAATAAAAGGTTGAGATAGTGAGGGCTAACTTGATCTCGTGGCCGCTTCAACATTGATAAATAAAGTCGACAACCCGACATCACGACATTTTAACGAGACATTACATTTCAAATGTATTGTGAAAATGTCATAGTGTCAGGTTAAAAATGTCGTGGTGTCGTGATGTTTTCAAAAAAAAACTTATAGTGTAGCTTTAAATTGTGCTATTCTCGATTTTGTGATAAGCAGCGTGTGGAAAACCCAGAAGAGAGTTGCAAAGAAACCTGCCCCACCTGTCAAACCGCAGTCAACTCAGTCACCTAAGAAGCGATTACGGTCGCATAGATCTATGGGGGGGGGATCCTCGCCAAAACTCTCAATTTGTGAAAATACATTTGTCGATTTGTGAAAATACATTTGTTAATTTGTCAAAATACAAAGTACATATTTTGAAATAACACAGCTTAACTTTATAGTTTCAAGATATGTAATTTCAACATAATTTGTATTTTCAAGAGATGTAATTTCAACATTTGCAGTTTCAACTTGTGTTGTTTCAACAATTGTATTAACGACACTTGCATTAACGAGCCTTGCATTAGCAAGCCATGCATTAGCGAACTATGACCATATTTGGGTTATTGTATGGTATGGAAGCCTATTGCGGCCATTTCAGAATCTCGACAATTAAATAGTACAAAATAATTTTAATCTCTTCTGGCAAAGATAGTATTGTATTCTGTAATCAACTTTAAGTCTTCAATCAAATCTTCCTTTGCTCTCCAACTTCAACAACGTTCATCGGATATTTTGATGCGTGGTCTTGTCAGTACTTTCGTTTGGGGACAACGTATAGTCGATCAAATGGGATATAACGATGTCAACTGCTTGTCAGTGGTATAGGGCGGAAGGCCTGGCAAGGGACAACGCATAGCCGTTCGAATGTTATAGATAAAAAAAACTAAGTTCCTTGTCCGGAATCGAAATGAAGTTGAGGCTACGGTGGCTCAGTGAGTAGGACGTTTGCTCTCTAGCTTCATCGAACTGCATCGGAATTTATCTTGAGATATCTTCACTTTTCCGTTGTGTAGATGGAGGACGGAGGGTCTGGCAACGGATAACATGTAATCGTGCGGATGGGACAAAATAACGGGACACCTTGAAACATTGGTTTCGATTCGCCGCTTGAACGTGACAATGATTAGGGTCGTCTGTCCAACCGAGGGGGTGAACCACTCTCTCTCTCTCTCTCTCTCTCTCTCTTTCTTTCTCTTTTTCGCATACATTGACGTCCACGTACAAGAACCCTTTACCGTGGGAATTCGAAATAAGAGTAGGCCCTCGTAGCACACTGCATGACGTACATTATTAGCTTTCGTTAGCTCAGTTGGAGAAGAATGGTTAACGCACTGTCCTTCAGTTTCCTCCTACTTTTAAAGACCCTTTACCTTTAGGTGTGTTTTTGTATGTAGCCTATGTATGTATGTATGTTCGCCCATCACGCTATTATCTATAACGGAAGTTGCTGAAATTCAATAGGAGTCTTTGTTTTACTTATTTAAATGATGCATATACATTTCATGCGAGAGAGAGAGAGAAATCGGGTTCAACGTCCACTCAACACAACTAGGTCATTTCGGGACTAACATATGGTTTAATTTTATTTCAATAATTCGCTTGCGCGTAGGGGTCTTTAGCAGTGGGAGGAAACCGGAGTGTCCGTAGGAAACCCACGAGGATGAGAAAGCTCCCCTATTTCCATGTCACATACGCTCACACTGGGGCTCGAAACCACAGCCGCAAGCCAGGGGTGACCGGTCAGCTAGAGGTCGAAACGCGGCACTCTAGACCACTAGGTCATCCCAACCCCCCACATTTCACACGGAGCGTCCACAAGATGCAACAATGTGAAATAATGGCCATTACTCCAGAAGAAATTAACGATAGTTATTGAAATTAAAAAGACTTCTTCATCTCACTAATATAAGCATCATATTTCAATTTAAAAACAATCAAATGATAAATGTAGTCTGTAGAGTGTTCACAAGAAATTGCGGACGACGGATGGACTGATTGACAGACGGGCGGACGGACGGGGTCGAGGGCAATATACGACCACATTCCCGTGTTGGCGTATACAAAACACGTCCACGTGAATGTTTTAGACTGTCAAATCTGGGCCACAGGCGAATTTATGCCCGCGGCGAGAAGTCGAGATTCTGAAATGGCCGCAATAGGCTTCCATACCATATATCAACCCAAATATGGTCATAGTTCGCTAATGCATGGCTTGCTAATGCAAGGCTCGTTAATGCAAGTGTCGTTAATACAACTGTTGAAACTACAAATGTTGAAACTGCAAATGTTGAAATTACATCTCTTGAAACTATAAAGTTAAGCTGTGTTATTTCAAAATTTGTACTTTGTAGGTTCGACAAATGTAATTTTGACAAATTAACAAATGTACTTTCACAAATCGACAAATGTACTTTCACAAATCGACAAATGTACTTTGTATTTTGACAAATTAACAAATGTACTTTCACAAATCGACAAATGTATTTTCACAAATTGAGAGTTTTGGCGAGGATCCCCCTCCATATTATTTTACTCAAGTTATGGTCACCCAGAGAATTTGGTAGTGAGGGCCGGTTTGATTCGCAGTTAATTTAGTGAAGGGTAGGTATTCTTAGTGAAGGTTACATATCGTGAAAGATCGTTTTCATTTCTAGCCCCAAACTTGTGGAATGATTTAAAACCATCTGGTTTTGATACCGATATTCGTTCTAGCCCTTCAGTACAATCTTTTAAATGTGCTCTTAAAACTTACTTATATAAAAAGGCTTTTAATTAGATATATATTATTTTATTATATTGCATCTTTTTGTAGTCTTTTAGTTGTTTTATATATTTTCTGTTTTACTGGTATATGATTGTAAAGCGCTTCTGAACACCGTTGGTGGAATTAGCGCTATATAAATGTTTTAATAATAATAATAATAAAAGGTTGAGATAGTGAGGGCTAACTTGATCTCGTGGCCGCTTCAACATTGATAAATAAAGTCGACAACCCGACATCACGACATTTTAACGAGACATTACATTTCAAATGTATTGTGAAAATGTCATAGTGTCAGGTTAAAAATGTCGTGGTGTCGTGATGTTTTCAAAAAAAAACTTATAGTGTAGCTTTAAATTGTGCTATTCTCGATTTTGTGATAAGCAGCGTGTGGAAAACCCAGAAGAGAGTTGCAAAGAAACCTGCCCCACCTGTCAAACCGCAGTCAACTCAGTCACCTAAGAAGCGATTACGGTCGCATAGATCTATGGGGGGGGGATCCTCGCCAAAACTCTCAATTTGTGAAAATACATTTGTCGATTTGTGAAAATACATTTGTTAATTTGTCAAAATACAAAGTACATTTGTCAAAATGCAAAATACATTTGTCGAACCTACAAAGTACAGATTTTGAAATAACACAGCTTAACTTTATAGTTTCAAGATATGTAATTTCAACATAATTTGTATTTTCAAGAGATGTAATTTCAACATTTGCAGTTTCAACTTGTGTTGTTTCAACAATTGTATTAACGACACTTGCATTAACGAGCCTTGCATTAGCAAGCCATGCATTAGCGAACTATGACCATATTTGGGTTATTGTATGGTATGGAAGCCTATTGCGGCCATTTCAGAATCTCGACAATTAAATAGTACAAAATAATTTTAATCTCTTCTGGCAAAGATAGTATTGTATTCTGTAATCAACTTTAAGTCTTCAATCAAATCTTCCTTTGCTCTCCAACTTCAACAACGTTCATCGGATATTTTGATGCGTGGTCTTGTCAGTACTTTCGTTTGGGGACAACGTATAGTCGATCAAATGGGATATAACGATGTCAACTGCTTGTCAGTGGTATAGGGCGGAAGGCCTGGCAAGGGACAACGCATAGCCGTTCGAATGTTATAGATAAAAAAAACTAAGTTCCTTGTCCGGAATCGAAATGAAGTTGAGGCTACGGTGGCTCAGTGAGTAGGACGTTTGCTCTCTAGCTTCATCGAACTGCATCGGAATTTATCTTGAGATATCTTCACTTTTCCGTTGTGTAGATGGAGGACGGAGGGTCTGGCAACGGATAACATGTAATCGTGCGGATGGGACAAAATAACGGGACACCTTGAAACATTGGTTTCGATTCGCCGCTTGAACGTGACAATGATTAGGGTCGTCTGTCCAACCGAGGGGGTGAACCACTCTCTCTCTCTCTCTCTCTCTCTCTTTCTTTCTCTTTTTCGCATACATTGACGTCCACGTACAAGAACCCTTTACCGTGGGAATTCGAAATAAGAGTAGGCCCTCGTAGCACACTGCATGACGTACATTATTAGCTTTCGTTAGCTCAGTTGGAGAAGAATGGTTAACGCACTGTCCTTCAGTTTCCTCCTACTTTTAAAGACCCTTTACCTTTAGGTGTGTTTTTGTATGTAGCCTATGTATGTATGTATGTTCGCCCATCACGCTATTATCTATAACGGAAGTTGCTGAAATTCAATAGGAGTCTTTGTTTTACTTATTTAAATGATGCATATACATTTCATGCGAGAGAGAGAGAGAAATCGGGTTCAACGTCCACTCAACACAACTAGGTCATTTCGGGACTAACATATGGTTTAATTTTATTTCAATAATTCGCTTGCGCGTAGGGGTCTTTAGCAGTGGGAGGAAACCGGAGTGTCCGTAGGAAACCCACGAGGATGAGAAAGCTCCCCTATTTCCATGTCACATACGCTCACACTGGGGCTCGAAACCACAGCCGCAAGCCAGGGGTGACCGGTCAGCTAGAGGTCGAAACGCGGCACTCTAGACCACTAGGTCATCCCAACCCCCCACATTTCACACGGAGCGTCCACAAGATGCAACAATGTGAAATAATGGCCATTACTCCAGAAGAAATTAACGATAGTTATTGAAATTAAAAAGGCTTCTTCATCTCACTAATATAAGCCTCATATTTCAATTTAAAAACAATCAAATGATAAATGTAGTCTGTAGAGTGTTCACAAGAAATTGCGGACGACGGATGGACTGATTGACAGACGGGCGGACGGACGGGGTCGGGGCAATATACGACCACATTCCCATGTTGGCGTATACAAAACACGACCACGTGAATATTTTACACTGTCAAATCTGGGCCACAGGTGAATTTATGCCCGCGGCGAGAAGTCGAGATTCTGGAATGGCCGCAATAGGCTTCCATACCATACATCAACCCAAATATGGTCATAGTTTGCTAATGCATGGCTTGCTAATGCAAGGCTCGTTAATGCAAGTGTCGTTAATACAAATGTTGAAACTACAAATGTTGAAATTGCAAATATTGAAATTACATCTCTTGAAACTATAAAGTTAAGCTGTTTTATTTCAAAATTTGTACTTTGTAGGTTCGACAAATGTATTTTGCATTTTGACAAATTAACAAATGTACTCTCACAAATCGACAAATGTACTTTGTATTTTGACAAATTAACAAATGTACTTTCACAAATCGACAAATGTATTTTCACATATTGAGAGTTTTGACGAGGATCCCCCTCCATATAGATCACTTTCAGCAGCTCAATCTTCTACCACTAGTGCTCTTTCGGGTGTTACTAAAACAAAGACCCCCTAAAACGAAGACCCAAGACCCTAGAAAATACTAAAACAAAGACCCCCTAAAATGAAGACCAAAGACCCAAGACCCCTCATAATCGTGAATATACAAGGTAGGGTCTTTGGTCTTTGTTTTAGGGGGTAAACAGGAAATACTAAAACAAAGACCCGAAAAACAAAGACCCCAAAAATATCTCTCTAACAAGCTTACATGGAGCGAACAAGTGTATTACCATCCATTGTTTAGGAAATATGGAGTCGTTTATGGCTTTTTGAATCAACCCCCCCCCCCCTAAAATCGCTCACATTTCACACTTCATAAGGGCTTATTCTAGTGTAGTAGTATGAACGACGAAGTTTGAAGTTAAGTTGGGGTTTGGTTCTACGTCCATTTTGAAGTTAGGCGAGGGTCTTTGTTTTTCAAAGCCACTGGGACAGAAAAAGAGGTTTTGGGGACAAAAGATAGGCCCGGGGAATATAAAGAACCTCCAGATATGAAGCACCTACTGTCTTTATCTATTCCATTCGTAAAATCGCCTTATCACCGCGTTCTTTTCGTGAAATTTCAGGGTCTTTGTTTTTCGGGTCTTCGTTTTAGGGGGTCTTTGTTTTAGTAACACCCACACAGGAAATACTAAAACAAAGACCCGAAAAACAAAGACCCCAAAATATTTCGTTAACAAACTTATATGGAGCCAACACAAGTGTTTTTACCATTGCATGTCGCACATAGCTTTCAGATTTTTGAATCAACCCCCCCCCCCCCCTAAAATCGCTCATCACACTTCATAAGGTTTTTTTTCCAGTTAGTCGTCTGAACGAGACAACACGATTGATACGCAGATACATTTTAATAACGAAGTTTGAGGTTAAGTCTTGGGGTTTGACTTCACCAGGCCAAAGCCTTCCCTCGTTTTTCGGGGGCTGACGGTTCTCTGGTCCCCGTTGGCATTTCCCCTTGCCTTGTCATCTCAACAAAAGTTAATGATTTCAGGAAAGCCTGAACCCGATTTAATGTTGGCTTGATATTTTAGCCACTCATCTGCGTCCATTTTAAGTTAGCCGAGGGTCTTTGTTTTTCAAAGCCACTGGGGCAGAAAAAGAGGTTTTGGGGACAAAAGATAGGCCCGGGGAATATAAAGAACCTCCAGATATGAAGCACCTATGTGTCTTTATCTATTCCATTCGTAAAATCGCCTTATCTCCGCGTTCTTTTCGTGAAATTTCAGGGTCTTCGTTTTTCGGGTCTTCGTTTTAGGGGGTCTTTGTTTTAGTAACACCCACACAGGAAATACTAAAACAAAGACCCGAAAAACAAAGACCCCAAAATATTTCGTTAACAAACTTATATGGAGCCAACACAAGTGTTTTTACTCTTGCATGTCGCATATAGCTTTCAGATTTTTGAATCACCCCCCCCCCCCCCTAAAATCGCTAAATTCGTAAAATCGCCTTATCTCCGCGTTCTTTTCATTTTTTATCTACTGACATTTTTATATATTGGTTTACTTTCACGATCCTGGTAACATCCAGGTCGTCGCCATATGCTTTACACTAACCTTTAACTCTGGGAAGTTCAGATTAAGTTGAGCTCTCGAGATATTATCCTGGACGATATCATGGGAAATATTTTCATATTAGCTCAGTCCAATAAGCTAGTCCGTCGCCCGTCATGTCCTGATCATGTCCCCCTGGCGTGCCTTGGATTGTGGATTATGATAAAAAAAATGTTGTGTTTTATAATTGGGTTGAGGTTTTTAGTAAACGAAGACTATTACCACAACACGTTACAGAATATGCCTATATCTGCAGTATTCCATATAAGGCCCGGTTAAGTCGCCGAATTTTTGTCGCGTCGAATATTATCCCCGGGCAAACTGTAATTCAAATTTTCTTGGGCGATCATCGTCGAAGTGTTGTTCAGGTATAATTTTTTCAGTCTTTATATTCCTAGTCGAGACCTCTTAGCGTGACATGGTGGACTTTGGGTGTGTTTTAGAATTGGTTTGCGGGTAGTAAAAGCAATCTAATTGTGCCAAAATGTTTCTAAGAATAATTTCATTATAGGCCTAATAGCCGATTGCTGATTTGCACTACAAAGTCTATGTTCCGTTCCGTTCCGTGAATTGCAGTTTATCCCCGGGTGTAGAAACGGAACATAGACTTTTAATTTTCTTGGGAGATCATCTAAATGTTGTCCATGCAGGTATCAATTTTTTTCAGTCTTTATATTCATAGTCCTCCTTAGCGTGACATCCCAGGTAATATGGTCCCTGATTGAACGAAAAATCACATTTTTAGCTAGCTTGTGGACACTCTAGAGGACACAATGTTTATCTGATTTTGATTTGTTTAAAGATAAATTCTTGAGTTTAAAAATTCCGGGCAAAAATTTGCACTGGCAAAAATGGAAGTTAAATTTGTTGTAATCATTGAATGTAATTCCTGCGCAAAGTTGTCGGGGTTCGAAATTTAACTCGCAAAGTAAAGTAGTTTGTCAGTTATATAAAATTGCAAATTAAAGGGCGTTTTTCCACCCAAAAAAAACGCGATTATTATTTAAAATAGATAGTGTTTATGTTCTAGGGGCCGGTTTTATAGATATGTTCTAAGTTAATCCGTTGTAATTCAAATAAAATGAATGGCAACATGTGTAAATCATTTACATTAGAAGTATTCATTTTATAGTTGTAGAACACATATTTCATAAATTATATTATTAACTTAACCCACGTCTCTAAAACTGGCCCCTAGGGGTTAAGATCAATTGCCATTGATTAATCAACATTAAGTAAACAAAAACCGTATTTTCAAACTAATGATGATTTAAGTGACAAGTCGTCCTTAATTGAGATTTCTGCTGGGCTCCAGACAAACTGACTGATTGATATCCAAAGTCGTTATATCCGGTTTAGACTGTAATATAGTTCATAGACTTGCGTTTTGATACGACAGTTCGTTATATCTATATAAAATGATGAATTGAGACGTACCCATACATGTACACCTGTTCGTTATAGCAGAGTTTTCGTTGTAACCGAGTTCGTAATAAGCGATAGACAATGTATAAGAAGCATAGGAATTTTGCGGGGACCTGAGCATTCGTTATAAGCGGTTTCGTTATAACAAGGTTCCACTGTAGTATTGGTAGAATTTCTATAATAAATAACAATTTATTGAAATAGTATAAGATTATAGATAATTTTTATCTATTTACTATAAATAACTATTATAATAAAAAGATAACCGTATAACTTAATAATATATATGTCATCATAATGTTGTATTATTTTAACTAAACAAATCTAAGCTTGTTTGCGAGAAATTTCAGGGTCTTTGTTTTTCGGGTCTTTGTTTTAGTATTTCCTGTGTGGGTGTTACTAAAACAAAGACCCCCTAAAACGAAGACCCGAAAAACGAAGACCCTGAAATTTCAAGAAAAGAACGCGGAGATAAGACGATTTTACGAATGGAATAGATAAAGACACATAGGTGCTTCATATCTGGAGGTTAATTATTTTCCCTGGGCCTATCTTTTGTTCCCAAAACCTCTTTTCTGCCCCAGTGGCTTTGAAAAACAAAGACCCTCGGCTAACTTCAAAATGGGCGTAGATGAAGTGAAACCAAACCCCAACTTAACTTCAAATTTCGTCGTTCATACTACTACACTAGAAAAAAAAGCCCTTATGAAGTGTGAAATGTGAGCGATTTTAGGGTGGGGGGGGGGAATTGATTCAAAAAGCCATATACAACTTCATATTTCCTAAGCAATGGATACTAATACACTTGTTCGCTCCATGTATGCTTGTTAAAGATATATTTTCGGGTCTTTGTTTTTCGGGTCTTTGTTTTAGTATTTCCTGTGTGGGTGTTACTAAAACAAAGACCCCCTAAAACGAAGACCCGAAAAACGAAGACCCTGAAATTTCACGAAAAGAACGCGGAGATAAGGCGATTTTACGAATGGAATAGATAAAGACACATAGGTGCTTCATATCTGGAGGTTAATTATTTTCCCTGGGCCTATCTTTTGTCCCCAAAACCTCTTTTCTGCCCCAGTGGCTTTGAAAAACAAAGACCCTCGGCTAACTTCAAAATGGGCGTAGATGAAGTGAAACCAAACCCCAACTTAACTTCAAACTTCGTCGTTCCTACTACTACACTAGAATAAGCCCTTATGAAGTGTGAAATGTGAGCGATTTTAGGGGGGGGGGGGATTGATTCAAAAATCCATATACAACTTCATATTTCCTAAGCAATGGATACTAATACACTTGTTCGCTCCATGTATGCTTGTTAAAGATATATTTTGGGGTCTTTGTTTTTCGGGTCTTTGTTTTAGTATTTCCTGTGTGGGTGTTACTAAAACATAGACCCCCTAAAACGAAGACCCGAAAAACGAAGACCCTGAAATTTCACGAAAAGAACGCGGAGATAAGGCGATTTTACGAATGGAATAGATAAAGACACATAGGTGCTTCATATCTGGAGGTTAATTATTTTCCCTAACCCTAACCCTAACCCAACTTAACTTCAAACTTCGTCGTTCATACTACTACACTAGAATAAGACCTTATGAAGTGTGAAATGTGAGCGATTTTAGGGGGGGGGGATTGATTCAAAAAGCCATATACGACTCCATAGTTCCTAAACAATGGATGGTAATACACTTGTTCGCTCCATGTAAGCTTGTTAGAGAGATATTTTTGGGGTCTTTGTTTTAGTATTTCCTGTTTACCCCTAAAACAAAGACCAAAGACCCTACCTTATATATTCACGATTATGAGGGGTCTTGGTCTTCATTTTAGGGGGTCTTTGTTTTAGTATTTTCTAGGGTCTTGGGTCTTTGGTCTTCGTTTTAGGGGGTCTTTGTTTTAGTAACACCCGTGCTCTTTCTGCCATTTGCTTGATTTGTAAAAAGTGGACACATATGAAAGTAGTTGGTAACTTTTGTCAATTTTAATTCATAACAGTAATATTTAATGTTAATTTTTGAACTACATTTATTTAGGGTATAATGGTGCATTTTTTTCTCAGTTGTTTGATGTTAATTATCAATGAATTAGTGTATGTGTAGTGTGTATGGGTGTGTGTGAGTGTTTGAATACACTATTTTGCCTATAACGCATTTAAGGACTTTGAATTCTGTCTTATGGTTGGGATTGTTCGTACTTGGTTTTATTTTATTTATATTATATATGTGTATATTTATGTATTTGATTTATTATTGTAATTTCATTATGTTTTGATTGTAATATTTATATCTGTTTGTATTTTTTTTTTCGTAGAGTGGGGTTGCCTGGTCTATAATCCAATTATCTTTAATAAAAAAAAGTTAGAAAAAAAAATGTATTTTTAAAACTCACATAGACCGCTCCTTTGAGCAAGACCAAGTAGTCAATATATATTTTTTTTAAATAAAGGAATGGACAAACAAGGGACATTTTAGCCTGTGCATTATTTCAAAATGTCATAATTTAGCAAACACAAATAACTGTCCACAAAACATCAGTTAATTGTTATTACATTATCAAACCTTATTAGGGGTGCCTTTGGTGTGATGTGGTCGGGCTTAAAGGGCCAATCCCGATAAGAACAGAGTTTCAAAAATTAAAGTCTGAGTATTTGTGAAATTAATGGACGAAAAAATAAAGCCATGGTGTATTTACATTGTCTGAAGATTTCAGCTAAAATATTAAGTCGTTTGGACGTGAACGTCAACACTGCTTATCCGGACACGTAACCCTTTTAAGATTTCGGGTCATTTTTTTCATTGGGTGACCTGATAATAGAATTACGTTTATTGAGAGGTCTATACAGTAAATGACCCATGTACTGTACTTGATAACAAAAGGTAAATTACACCTACATATTATTTTTATAGAAAAAAATCTGGTTTTATCCAGATACTGTATAATACAAAGGTCTCCATTTCCAGATGCAGACTGTCAGGTTTAATTTATTTACACGCGTATCACAAATATCGGGTTAGTTGATCGGCCGTAGATAATGGGTTTTAAATGATTTTAACACAAATTAAGCAGTTTTATTTCCCAAAAAGTTATCGGGATTGGCCCTTTAATGAATTTCCGTTTTGTGGGTATATTGATATTAAAAGGTATTTCCAACCTCATATGGGAGGGTGGGGGGTTAAGCAGTGTGGGAGGGAGGGGGGTGCTGGGCCTTGCATTTGATTCATGCATAGTTATATTATATGGATGCTACAGTGTCGACTTTATTAGAGATGAGGAAAGGTAGGCTTCCCGCTTAGGGGGTCTATTCTAACCAGAATATTAGGGTGAACTCGGCAATGCGAAGTAGTAGGCCTATATGTCTACACATACAAAGACAAATACAGTAGGAAGAGAGCCTCTGATACAGTATAGCTTCGCACACCTTAATTGATATTTGGCAATTATCTATATAAATATTCGATTATATATAGGCCTATAATATCACTGCTATAAACAACATTTCAACCCTTTGCAAATTATCTCAACACTCTGAGCTGTGGCAGCGGCTTCGCGGGGGTAAGAGAGATAAAAGCTTGTCTGGCATCGGGGAAAACTGTTCGTCTGAAAACACGGCATAGCTGACCTAAATCTTTCATATTTATGCACTTATTACACGTTAGCCGACATCGGCAAATACCAGTATTAATAGCGCGCACTTTCTTTTCATTAGAAATATGATTTATAACGAGTTTGGCTTAAAAAAATCGACCTGATTATATTATAGCAAATCAACGACGGGATCTATTAAATTCTCCTTACGGTCACGTGTATTTACTGTTATTCGCTATTTACTAGATTTTCATTGGCTGAAAGATCGCCGCCTGACTACTATATTATTGCGAGGACAAAAAATGCTGTCGTTTAGATTATTTGTTTAAAACGTTTCTGGCACATAAATGGGAGTGAGGTAGTTCTGTTTTCAACATATTAGTGTTATTTCTCGAGAAATAAATATTAAAACTTCCCCCAGCGGTGAGTTGCAACGACTTATGAAAACTAAGCTAGTTAGAACTTCCCAGTCCTCCGCCTATAGTTCTAATTAATAAGTGACTGTAATGAAACTTGGTGTATAGAAGACCTCTACTTCTTATTGACCTTGATGCTTTTGAAAAAAATAAATGTGCAATAATTTAACATGGGATTTCGGCGGGAGACGTCAGCCTCACTGTTGGCTTGTTTTATTTGAGATCATTTTTAAACTTTTTTGTTTTATTTTGAATTACATTTTGAATTGAATTACTTTATAAGATTATAATCTTTATAATGAGATAAATCCATGTGTAATATTTGTCATCTATGTGTTTCTGACGAAACTATACTAAAGATATAAGATTTGACGGAGTCTCTCGATATTACACTTTTGGTGCTATGTACATCAGCTGAAAATGATTTATTGATATAAAAATTGTAAAAACTGTATTCAACAGCTTAGAAATAATTCTTTCTTTTGATAACAAGAAGATAAAGTCATTCTATATTAAGAATCACTTTTATCATTTCTAATACTTGAACTTATTAACATTTAGCCCAGCGGAAGACCAATGATTTACAAGGCTTCAAAAAAATTTAACCTTGGTCTTCACACTTAAAGCCTTATTCGAATTGCCATCAATATTTTTTTCAATCTTTTCAGACCAGTTGAAGAAAAAAAAAAGACTACTTTAAAGGCATTTTTAACCGACTTTGTTTATGCAACAACAATAAGAGTGGTTTAATGGTCGAGGGCGAGACATTAAGTAATATATTGTAACAACAAGAGGACCGTAGGTCCGAGTGTTTTTACTATATACTACGCAATGTCTAAGCCAGAGACGATTAAACTACTTAAAATACAGACACTCGATCACACTCCGCACGTGCGTTTACAGTGAAAAACGGCATGCCAGTCTAATATTGAAATAATGTACTATTGGCAAGTTGCCCGTACATTATTTGAGATAATGGTACGCCAACATCAAAGGATGACGTCACATCTGTATTTTAATGTCTGTTACTGTGGTAGATGTTGTAAACCCTCTTGTGGAAAATGACGCTGTAATAAAAAAAACACTGCAACAAAAACACCTCCTCTACCGGTGGAACTCGATAATGTCATAAAAAAACACTGCAACAAAAACATCTTCTCTACCCGTGGAACTCTATGATATCATAAATCACACTGTAACAAAAACACCTCTACGTGTGGAATTTAATTCTGTCATAGAAAACACTATAACTGAAACAACTCCTCTAGCTGTGGAAAACGAAGCTCTCAGAGAAAGCACTTTTACAGAAACACCTCTTCTTCCTGTGGTACTCGATGATGTCATAGAAAACACTTTAACAGAAACACCCCCTCTACGTGTGGAACTCAATGCGGTCATAGAAAACACTATAACTGAAACACCCCCTCCATATGTGGAAAATGACGCTGTCAGAGAAACCAATACAACAAAAACACCTCTACGTGTTGAACTCGATGCTGTCAAAGAAACATCTCCTCTACTAGTGGCAAACGACACTGCCAGAGAAAACAATACAACGGAAACACATCCTCTACCTTTGGAATTCGATGCTGTCAAAGAAAACACTATAACAGAAACATCTACTCTACCTGTGGAACTCGATGCTGTCAGAGAAAGCACTATAACAGAAACACCTCCTCTACCTTTGGAAAACGACTCCGTCAGAGAAAGCACTATAACACAAAACCTCCTATACTTGTAAAACTCGATGGTGTCAAAGAAAACACTATAACAGAAACACCTCCTCTGTCTGCACAACTCGATGCTGTCATAGAAGTAACTAATAACGATACACAGAACCTCACAGGACACAATTTAAGAAGGGATAATCTTACATATTACGAATCAAAAGAACCTTTATTTCCTGACTTAGATTTAAATGTAGTTTCCTCATCAGATTCCTGGGATCCTGAAAATTCGGGCTATTCGTCCTCAGATGACGGTGATAAAGCTGTTCCAAAACTGCCCTTTTCAACTAAAATTGTGGAAAATTCGCATTCATCTGATGATTCTGAAATTATACCAATTGTTCCAGACATATCATTATCTGCTTTACCAGATAGCACTACAGGTACACCAAATGATCCACCAAGTGAAGTATTAAATGTTTTAACATTAACTTCGGGACAACGCATTGATAGACGTCTAGAATCTATACATTATAATGAGATAGGAGTAAAAAAGGCTTTATCTCTCAAGAAGTCTTCGAAACAACGAAAAATGCATTTTGCCAAAATTATAAATCGTGGAAATTATCTGCACGACAGAAATACACTAAAGGGGGGTATGGGTGATATCATGCCAGTCCGAAGACCAGCTTCATACAGAGGAGATCATGCAAACTACACCCTATGCCAAACATGTCTTGATTTTTTTTAAGAAACAAGAATTTGCCCAAGTGGTACTGTTTAATAGAAGACGGGGAGGGGAGACACAATTCCTTCTGTTGCAGCAGTTCTGTGATGGTATTAGTATAACATACTATGACTTCAGAAGTAAACAATTCGTTATCTAAATTATAACTCAGGTTTTGTAAATTATGCACAGAGTTGAGATGAGGGGGAAAAGAGGAAGGGGGGTTGCTGTTATTTTAACAAATGATTTTAAGGCCCTGTATCAATAGGCTGTTCCCTTGTGGTGTGTCCCCTTGTTCCCTTGTGACGCGCCACAAGGACAATGAACCTTTGTTTTTAACGTGCCCGTTCCCATAGGATGTTCACAGGGAACATGTGGCCTCGTGCACGGAACATGTGACTTGTGACCGGGAACACAGACAATGAACATGTCAATTCTTTTGCAGCTGCACTAGAGGGAACACGTCGTTACGAGTGCGATATTGTATGGAAACTTGTGTGAAATTCACCCAGTCCATTGCGAGTTCCAAAAAATGGCCGGACCCAGCACCATGGGCCTTGTCTGAAGACATGTTATCTGATCAGGGAGGGGGGGGGCATAGTGGGGAAAATGTCCCGGCCTCCCCACATATAAGCCTGGGTCATACTAATATTTATCCCGGATTTCAATAACATAAAGTAAATAAAAACATCATAAGAGAAAGAGTCTGTTTAAAATACTCAATTTGTCAACGAATTCAAAACGCCAATGAAATCGCTACCCAAAATTATTGTCTCAGATACACTGAAATTAATCCTTATTTGAAAAATAGAAATCCTGAAGGAAAACACCCCATACACTCAAGGGGGCGGAGTACAAAAGTACATACTAGTACGACCCGCGGTCAGTACAAATAATTTGAACAAACGACAATGGGCCCCCGCACAGTTGGTATGCCCCCCACCCCCACAAGGTTATGTGGCCTCGTGCACGGAACATGTGGCTTGTGACCGGGAACACAGACAATGAACATGTCAATTCTTTTGCAGCTGAACTAGAGGGAACACGTCGTTACGAGTACAATATTGTATGGAAACTTGTGTAAAATTTATCCAGTTCATCGCAAGTTCCAAAAAATGGCCGAACCCAGCACCGTAGTCGTTGTCTGGAGACATGTTATCTTCTAAGATGAGCACCAGCGAGGAAAATAAATGAAATCAGTACCTGATCAGGGAGAGAAGGGGGCATAGTGGGGAAAATGTCCCGGGCTCCCCACATATAAGCAATAGCGGCATCCTCCTTCCTCATCCTTCCAATTTTCAGTAGTTGAGTTCATCGTCGAGCTATCAATAAAAAAACGGTTCGCATAATGATAGTTGTGTCTTGTGTTAATTTGCTTTCTCATCAACGTTTGTATATAGACTTTTCTTTTACCTATATTTCCACCGTACATTGCACACGCCACAAGGGAACAGCCTATGGATACGGTCGGGTACAGGGTCGGGTCACAACGCCACAACGCCACAAGGGAACAGCCTATGGATACAGGGCCTTAAAGAGAAAAAGGAGGTATAGCCAGTGAAAATCCTTATTTTTTCGCCAGGATGGGTTCCTCTGAATCTCCAATAAGACGTTGTGATGTGCTACGAAAAATTGCTGAAGCCGCAGGCACGAAGAACTCAAATATTCTAGAAGCTGGTATTTTATTTGCAGGCTCTTTCCGTTAAATATTATTTTCTGGTGTGGTTTCCCCTTGTAAGTGGTACACAACGAAGGATCTGACAAAGACGGTTGTCTAATTGTTCAGATCAAACGAAAAGTTGATGCCTTGTGTACACATTGGAGTGCATCTAAAAGTTCCCTCGGTAGTTGGAAATCGATATAAGAGTAGGCTGTAGCTCAACTGTCGAGGCAAAGTTTCCCCCATAGCACACTGTATGCCTGTCTTCATTAGCCCAATCGAAGCAGAACAGTTGGACGTTAAACCTCATTTCATTTGAAAAGAAGTAAAAATGCTAGAAGTCCCATATATATTTTGTGCTTTAAGTGACATATCGGTATGTGAAAAGTACAGTTGTCTTTTACAATCCTACTTTTGTTCAAATTATTTAAAGTCTCTTAAGACTTGTGCATCAGAATAAATCCGGTTTTAACCTCACGACCCTGGACCCAACTTAAGTTTTTTGTAAAAAATCACAAGAAATAGAAGTATAGGTTTATCCCCAAAAAATCTCGGCTGCTTTAGTTATTGGCATGTATCGGATCGAAACTTCATGAAGTATGGCCCCTGATTGAACCAAAAATCACGTTTTTAGCTTGTGGACCCTGTAGAGGTCATAATTTTGAACCGATTTAGATGAAACTTGACATGGATGTTAATAACCCAAAGATCTTGGTTCCTTTACATATTTGCGCCTATCGGATTGTAATTTTCTGAATTGAAAAATCACCTTATTTAGCTTGTGGTCCCTCTGGAGGTCACAATTATTATCCAATTTACAAAACCATTTGATTATATCACCGTCACACCCTAAGAAAGGTTTAGTTCGAATTTTGGAAAAATCGGACCAAAATTGCCATACAAAATGGCCGCCGTTTGTACGCAAATACTGTTAAAAAATGGCGTATCAAGGTTGTGGACCCTGAGAGGTCACAATTTTAATTCGATTTTGATGAAACTTAAAATGCATGGTTATAACCCAAAGATCTTGGTTCCTTTCGATATTTGCGCATATCGGTTCGTAACTTCCTGAATTATGGCCCCCTGATTATACGCAAAATCGCCTTTGGTTGGCTTGTGGTCCCTCTAGAGGTCACAATTATTATCCGATTCAACAAATCGTTTGAATATATCACCATCATAAGCTAAGGAAAGTTGAGTTCGAATTTCGGACCAAAATTGCCATACTCGAATACTTTTAAAAAAAAAAAAATGGTGTATCAAGGTTGTGGACCCTGTAGAGGTCACAAATTTGATTCGATTTTGAATGTATGGTTATAACCCAACGATCTTGATTCCTTTCGCTATTTGCACATATCGGATTATAACTTCCTGAATTTTAACTTACTATCTTTAATAATAAATGCAGCAGGACTGCACTACATGCAAAACAAAAACTAAATTTTTTACCAGACAAACCCGCGGACAAGACAGAAGACAGACATTGCAAAAACTAAACAATTATCAAATCTACTGAAAGATAGTTTGACATCGGGACCATTCTGATCTTATATGTTTCGAATCCCCGGTTGTACGTGGCAAGGAGTAGGGTCGCCTGTCTTATCTCGTGGATTTTCTCTCTCTCGTTCTCTCACCCCTCTCTCTCTCATGTTGTTTCGGGCGACGAAAAATATCAATTGAAGGCAATTACATAGGAGATTTATAGGAAAACCGCATTGATCGCCAGTCTATCAAATTTTATTCACAATGAAAATATCACTGATTGCACGGATACTCGTAAAAATAAAGTCATAATATTATATAAACTATAAATATCCTATCTTCTTTAATAAATAATTTAACAAGGATAATGAAGCTAAATTACCTCCGAATTCTCTGAGTGTATTTTTAATTTGATACGCATTCGTTCGATCGAATATTAACCGCTTCAGTAACATCTTTAAGCGTGTTGCGGCAGCCCTCGGCGTGGCTATTGGGTGCCCGGGTGGGAAAATAATGCTCCTAAGCCGGAACGACCCCGTAAGAAACGGAACATTAATTCCGGATTCGACAGTTTTGACCGAAGTGTGACAAGGCCCATAAAACGAATGTATAGTTGTGTTTATGCGGCATGCGTGTTCAAAAGTAAATTATCCCATCCGAGTCGCTCATCAAATAATTAAACCAAAATATTTCAAAAGGTAAAGCTATAAAATTTGCAGAGATTTTACTAGAATGTTAAAAAAAGACGGTTACTAAATACAGGAATGTGGGTAGTTATGTGTGCGAACGCTCAAACTCAATGCCAACTCGGACCAAAGACTACTCGGACTAAGACCAGTCGGACCAAAACAAGACCAGTCGGACCAATTAAAGGGACAACAACACTCTTGTTGGCTTGACAGGTCCAGAAAAAAAAATAGCCTTATTATAACTACAAGATGTTTAAGTGTCCTACCTGTTGTGTAAATTATCCATTACAACCTATCTTACTTGTCCAGGGGATTCGAAAATATGTTTAAATCCAAGTTGCATTTGAAAGTGCTTACGTAAGGCTTTTCAAGCCATGTTACGGCATGTAGTTGAATTTTTCCAATTTTTAAAATTAGGTGTGTTAAGATGAAATTTGTATCATTTTTTAATTGAAATGTTGTAAAATAGTACAAATTGTTGACCAGAATAAAGATTCGAACATATTATTCAGTTACAACAAGAGTGTTATTTGGGGCTTTAAATTGTATTATAACTATAAGGCTAGATATACTATTAATTTATTATTAAATCACAATACAAAGAAGCAACTAATTCTTATACGGAATTCTTATATTTAGAGTTGTTTAGTTCAGTTTTGTGTACGGAAAATAAATCAACGATTATTTTAAAATTAATTAATAATGGTGCCGCAGAAAATATCAATCTAATTTGTCTTATTTACTCTTGCAATAAGACTCGGTATGTCCAGATTTTTGACAGTTTCTACATAATATACGGGTATACTGTTCTTGTCTGATAGCCTAATTTAACTTTTTCCACATTCGCGGTATCTCCAGTGGTTTCACCCCGTTCTACCCCACCGACCCCTGCGTTAATATATGGAGGGAAACACGTTTTCAAGTCATCCACCTAAGACCGGGCGTGTATATGCCCCTTTTTAAACGTGACTTGTGTGGTTCTCGCTATTTTGCGATTTGGGATACAATTATCAATTTATTCAAACAACACGTTATTATTATTTCGAGTAGTACGTCTATTTGTTTGGGCCGTGTGCTCTATCAGTTGGTCCGACCGGTCTTGGACCGAGTGGTCTTTGGGCCGAGTGTTCATGGATTATTGTTCTAATTGTACCTGAATTTACTATGCTCTCACCCCTAATCTACGAAATGATATCTCCCAGAGAGGGATGTAATTTTTCAAGAGAGTACCTGTTTTCATCGTTGTAATAATAGTTGTGCAATGGATTTTATTTAACGGGAGTGGATTAGAAACACACAGGTAAGATTTTAATAACAATTATTCAGTAGTTTGTTCATAATCGAAGAAATCCGTGTAAAATTTACGATGAATCACACAGTAGTGAATGAATCCGGGGACCAGCCGCAATGTGTATCTGCAAAAATATGGTTCTAAGTTATTTTTGTTTACGTTTAAAGAATAAAAAAGTGCATTACAAAACATTTTCTTTTTATCTACTACCAGTTTTACAGCTGTTTGAAAATAGGAACTACAACTGTGGAAGAACCAATAGACAAGGGTGCTAAGAATTTAAAAGACAGATCAAACCCATAAATACAACCTTGATCGATACACCCTTCACGGGGAGGGGGGGGGGGGTTAACGTGTTTGTGTTGAATCAGAAGGTCTGTCAAGGGCTCAAATTTCGTGGCTTTGATTCCCCGCTTGTACGTGACAAGGACTTGTGTCGTCTGTCTAACCTCATGGATGGTCTCCAGGTTCTCCGCTTCCATCTGTCCAACCTTGTGGGGCTTCTCTGGGGTCTCCAGTTTCCTTCCGCTGCTAAAGACCCTTACGCGCAAGCGAATTATTGAAACAAAATTAAACCATATGCTAGTCCCAAAATGACCTAGTTTGTGTCGAGTGATTTCGAACCGGAAGTTAAATCAAAATGACAACTTCTTAAATAGTTGCGCGATTTTCATGAAATTTGGTATGTAAGTAGATCTCGCTCATGGGACTTTAAAAATGTCATTAGAAACTTTCTAAATTATCTCCCCTTGGCGATATTAAGGATCAAAGTTATCATAAAAATCGACGAAATATAGGTCAGATTGCCTTGAAATTATTTTTTTTACTAGCTACGACACTACTGATTCGTACACAAAAAAATGAGTTTGTAGCCCAAACCGGAAGTGCAACCATCTTGAAACGTTAAAATCGATATTCCTTTGTTGATATTTTACTTACAGACAAGGCAATTATATTTTCCGAATCCTTCTAGAAAAGCCTAAAAACTGTCGGGAATAGATTTTCATTTTTGGCAAATGATGGACGCCATTTTGAATTGAAGTACCAAATTCCGGCGAGGAACTTTTAACGTTAGTACCTAGGTACCCTGGCGATATCTGCATTTGTTCAAGTCGTTTGTTCGTGGCACCTACCCTGCGTCATGACTTTGCGAGTTAGCTTGTTTTGACTTCGCGTATGCGTTACGCTTGAACCAAAGGTACCATGAGTACCAAATTCCGGCGAGGAACTTTTAACGTTAGTACCTAGGTACCCTGGCGATATCTGCATTTGTTCAAGTCGTTTGTTCGTGGCACCTACCCTGCGTCATGACTTTGCGCATGCACTACGCTAGAACCTAAGGTACCATGAGTACCAAATTCTGGCGAGGAACTTTTCACGTTGGTACCTAGGTACCCTGAAATTTTCAAGGTTATACCTGCATTTGTTCAAGTCGTTTGTTCTTGGCACCTACCGTAAGTAGGTTTTTTTTATACATTTATAAGTCAATTTACGGAAAAAATATCGATTTTCGGAATTTAAAATTGGTTTTAATTAATTGTGAAATTGCAAATGCAAAGTGATTTTATCGCCTCTTCTATATCATCTTCATTAGAAGGCTTGATCTCGCCTTAACTACATACAGCTTATCAAGCCCTTCACTCAACACTCTGCATTTTTCGGCACTAAATTTGATTGGGTATAGGCCCCCCAACCGTGATCCAATCAGATTCCTTCGTTAAATTGGTTACTAAAAATAGACTTCTTTCAATTCATTTTATTTATCCTTCGTTAAAAAATCGTCACGATTATCAAGACTCGCGCTTCTAGCTAAAATGTCTATGTGACAATCGAGATGCAAAGGTCAAGGTTCGATTCATCGCCGTTTAACATTTACACCGGCGTTTTTAGTTGTCAGTGAGTTAGCGGAAAAAAAACATTCTACGGCTGTAGTTCTTTTTCTGTGGGGGCTGCCATATTTGTTTACTACAGTCACGTGCTACATTGTGAGTGTGTTACGTGCCACGACCTTTGATTGGACAATGCTTTGAATACTAATTAGTCACATGTAAACACAACCAGTGTAAAAGTTTAGGAATAGCCAAATGTTGAAGTAACGGTTAAATATTGTAAAACTTGCGTCCGTTGCTTCAGGAACATGCTTCCATGTTTGATAGCTATGAGTACTTAGATCCATTGCTCAGATATAAAAATTTATAAAAATTGATAAAATACGACTATTTTTAATCAAAACAACTTTGATGGATGGGTTGGGTTTTGAATTTATTATCAACGTTCTTTGAATCTCACACTCTTCTATTTTTAATATGTGAGGTACAATCGGTGTAACTTTGAAGGTAATCGGACCTTCGGAACGTTGCCCGGGCGGTGCGAATGAAACAAGTAATATACCCCAAAATATACCCCAAATTCTCAAATCGACCATAATTTCTTTTAATTTCGCGCCCCACGATGTAACCAATGTTTTCAGATCATTTTGTTTTTTCCCCGGTGCAATGTTTCTAACTATATTTAAACCTGTAACTTTGCGAGTTTTTGACCAATTTTAATACTTTTTTCTTGTTACCTTCTTTAAGATGCTTGACGATGAATATGAAAGCTTTCATATCTGCATGGGACAGTAGCAGATCTAGTTCTTATTATATTTTTTTTTTGTGTTTTATCCACTATTCGGTTTTCTCAGAATCTACCCATGGGATCTTTCTGAAATTTTTACCTACCCCCCCCCCCCCCAAAAAAAAATGGGTGGTGGCTGTTGGGCAAATATATTTTCAAAACGTTTTTCGAATCCGAAATCACCGAATTTTACGAAAAATTGCATTTGACCTACTTTGCTGTAACTGTGTGACTATTTGACCTTTTTTAATAATTCTTTTTTCTTTGAATACCTTGTAACATTTACTTCAAATCTGCAATTTTGGATTTTCGATTTTCGAAAATTTGTCGCTGTGATTTTGAACCGGAAGTTAAATCAAAATTACAACTTCTTTAATAAGTTCACGATTTTCATGAAATTTAGTATGTTAGTAGATTTCTCTCATGCGACTCCAAAAATGACTTTGAAAATTTTCTAAATTATCTACCCTTGGAGAAATTAAGGGTCGAAATTTTCAAAAAAATCGACGAAATATAGGTCAGATTGACTTGAATTTTTTTTTCAGGCACTAGCTACAACACTACCGATTTGTACACAAAAAATGGAGTTTGTAGCCTAAACCGAAAATGCCACCATCTTTAAATGTGAAAAATCCCTAAGGCTTTTTTGATATTTTTTTTACAGACAAGGAAATTATATTTTCCGAATCCCTTAATTAACGCCGAGAAATTCTCGCGAAAAGAATTTTGATTTAGGTCAACTGATGGACGCCATTTTGAATTGAAAATGAACAATAGTGAGACCAACTTGACAACTTCTTTAATAAATTCACGATTTTCATGAAATTTAGTATGTGAGTAGATCTCACCTATGCGACTTTAAAAAATTCTTCTAAGTCAATTTATAAGGCTTCCTTGAATACATTTTTGCCCTGGCGAAATGTTTCTAACTATATTTAGACCTGTAACTTTGCGAGTTTTTGAACAATTTCAATATTTTTTTTATTAGTTTTTATTATAATCTTTGAAAGGCATTTAGCGACTGAACATAATATAACACAACACAGTTCTATGGATAACAATCACTATATTATAAACACACGACGTTTCGACAAGAATTCACTGGTCGTTATCAAGCATACAATTACAAATGTAGAAAGAAAATTGTGACAGTGTTATATATATAAGAATAGCTGAACACAAGTCTAAAGCTGTCTCGAATAAATCAGCCGTAGCCGCACACCTAAAAGCTAACAGACAACACAGCATTAACTGGTCTGATGTAAAAATTCTAGAGAGAAACCAACCAAACAAGAAGACAAGACGGATACTTGAAGCTATCCACATAAAGAAAAACCGGCCTGAGCTCAACCTAGATGTTGGTATCTACCTACCCAAAGCCTATGACCCCTTAATTTTGAACAATAACTAATTCCAAGAACTGTGTCACATCATAAGAAAGACTATCTTTTTATCATTATATAATTCACAATAAGTTTTCAAATAAGCTGTTATGAGTATACGATGTCTCTTGATCCATCGCTTTTAAATTTTATATATTTTTTAACTTTTATGTATATTATCCAACACTATTTTTCATGTCAAATAAGTCCCATATGAATATCAGAATAATTAATTTGTTTTTTCACCATTTCCATTATCATCTTTGATGTCCAAATATATATCTTATGGCTTCACCTAGTAGGTTTCAGTCTATCAACCATGTTTTCATTATTCCTCTTTAATCTTTGACCCGCTGTTGTTACTACACCATGTAATATCACAATTAATTAATCTAAGTATACTTACTTTGATAACCAATTAAGCTAGGGTTTCATAATTGTTAACTAATGGTTTCCCTTATTATTGTTCCATGTACCTATATATAACACTGTCACAATTTTCTTTCTACATTTGTAATTGTATGCTTGATAACGACCAGTGAATTCTTGTCGAAACGTCGTGTGTTTATAATATAGTGATTGTTATCCATAGAACTGTGTTGTGTTATAGTTTTTATTAGTTTCTCTGTCTCTCCCTCTCTCTCTCTGGACGAACTTTCTCGGCCAATGCAGGGATCGAACACCCGACCTTACGCACTTAGCCCTGCACCATTTGGATCCCTAAAGCCTGTCATTGAGTCAACTGGTGTGGTTTCGAATCCCCGGTTGTACGTGGCATTGAGTAAGGTAACCTGTTCAACCTTGTGGGGTTTCTCCGGGTCCTCCAATTTCTTCCCACTGCTAAAGACCCCTACGCGCAAGCGAATTATTGAAATAAAAGTAAACCATATGTTATTCTTTAAATTACCCTAGTTTGTGTCGAGTGGACGTTAAACCCCATTTCTCTCTCTCTCTCTCTTTCTCTCTCTCTCTCTCTCTCTCTCTCTCCCTCTCTCTCTCTTCTCTCTCAATTTCACCCAATAACCGTAGGGGCTCACGTGGTTAGCCAGGTTTTCCGGCGTGGCGCGGTTTCCCCTTGTCAGTGATGCAGGAGGGATCGCCTGACAAAGGACACCTGACTAGTCGTTCTGATGGTTCGAAAATCGAGGTCCCGTGTAAACATTGACGTGCACTTAACAGAGCCCTGGGCAGCTGGAATTCGATATAAGAGTAGATAACGCAAAATTTTCCTCAAAGCACACTACATGCCCGTCTTTATTATCCCGGGTTCGGAGCAGAACAGTAGGACGTTGATCCCAATTTCATTTCATTTAGTTCTATGCTATTAGGTGGGTCAGGTGGCTAAGTGGGTTAGGTGCTGGCTCGCTAGCCTGGAGGCCGGGTGTGCGATCCATGCATTGGCCAAGAAATTTCATCTAGATTTTCCGGCTCGGTTTTCTATTCTCAGTGATTCAGACGGAGGGCCTGACACGGACAGCTGCCTAGTCGTTCCGATGGGACGAAAAACCGAGGTCCCGTGTACACATTGGCGTGCACGTAAAAGACCCCTTGACAGATGGAATTCAGTTTCTGCCGGGGCAAAAATTTCCCTCATAGCACACTGTATGGCGTATGCCAGTCTTCAATTAGCCCAGGTTAGGTGCAGAAGCGCAGGACGCTAAACCCCATTTTATTTATTCATTTTTAATCAATTTTAATAAATTCTGGCGAGGAACTTTTCACGTCGGTACCTAGGTACCCTGAAATTTTCAAGGTGATACCTGCATTTGTTCAAGTCGTTTGTTCTTGGCACCTGCCGTTCGTCGTTTTTTTCTTAGTCAATTTACGGCTTCCATAACAAAAAACTTTGCCCTGGTGCAATGTTTCTAACTATATTTAGACCTGTTAAAATCCTTTTTCTTGTTATTTTCTTTAAGATACTTTATATAATCGATGACACGTGTCGATGAATATCGTCATTTACCAAACAACTCCGAAATATACCCAAAATCCCCATATTGAGAAAAATGACTTTTAACTTCGCGCAAGTGCCACGTTGGAACCAAAGTTTTCAGATTATTTTTGCCCGGGTGCAATGTTTTTTATAACTATATTTAGACCTATAACTTTGCGAATTTTTGACCAATTTTACGAACAAATGTATTTGACCTACTTTGCTGTAACTTTGTAAATATTTGACCTATTTTACTAATTCCTTTTTTTTTGAATACCTTGTGACATTTACTTTAAATCTGAAATTTCAGATTTTTGAATTTCGAAAATTCGTTGCTGTGATTTTGAACCGGAAGTTAAAATCAAAATGACAACTTCTTTAATAGTTGAACGATTGTTATAAAATTTAGTATGTAAGTAGATCTTACCCATGCGACTTTAAAAATGTCATTAGAAATTTTCTAAAGTATCTCCCCTTGGTAAAATTAAGGATCAAAGTTTACAAAAATATCGACAAAATATAGGTCAGATTGCCTTGAATTTTTGTTTTTGTACTAGCTACGACACTTTTGATTAGTACACAAAAAGTGGAGTTTGTTGCACAAACCGGAATTGCCACCATCTTGAAATGTGAAAATAACCTAAGGCTTTTTTAATATTTTATTTACAGACAAGGCAATTATATTTTCCGAATCCTTAAAGGAAAGCCGAAAAAACGCTCGGGAAAAGAATTTTGATTTAGGTCAACTGATGTATGCCATTTTGAATTGAAAATGAACAATAGTGAGACCAACTTGACAACTTCTTTAAAAGTTTCACGATTTTCATGAAATAGATGTTAATAGATCTTCCTTATGCAACTTCCAAAAATGATATTAAAATTTTTTAAAATTGTCTCTCCTTGGAGAAATTAAGGATCAAGATTTTCGAAAAAATCGACGAAATATAAGTCAGATTGCCTTGAAAAATTATTTTTGTACTAGCTACGACACTACTGATTCGTAAACAAAAAATGGTGTTTGTAGCCCAAACCGGAAGTGCCACCATCTTAAAATGTGATAAATCCCTAAGGCTTTTTTGATATTTCATTTACAGACAAGGGAATTATATTTTCCGAATCCTTTAATTTAAGCCGAAAAACGCTTCGGAAAAGAATTTTGATTTAGGTCAACCATTTTGAATTTAAAAAAGAACAATAGTGAAAAATCCAAATTCATGGGCTTTAAAGCATACTCAATTGATCGTGGCTTAGAGAATCTATCGTCTATTAACGAAAATAATACATTACATGATAGCCTGGCTCATGGTCAAATGTTTGGCATTTGAATATTTTAAAAATTAGAATTACCCCTTTGATGTTTTCCGTGCCGGTACCATGATCACCAAATTCAGGCGAGAAACTTTTCCCATTGGAACCTAGATACCCTAGTGATATCTGCATTTGTTCAAGTCGTTTGTACGTGGCACGGCTCAAGGTCGGTTGACTTCGCGCATGCGCTACGCTAGAACCAAAGGTACCATGATTACCAAGGAACGTTTTACGCTGGTACCTAGGTACCCTGAAATTTTCAAGGCGATACCTGCATTTGTTCAAGTCGTTTGTTCGTGGCACCTGCTGTTCGTGTTTTTTTTCTAAATCAATATACAAGGCTTCCATAAATATTTTTTTGCCCGGCTTCAAGGTTTCTAACTATAATTAGACCTGTAACTTCGCGAGTTTTTGACCAATTTTAATATTTGTTTTTTATTAGTTTATGTGGAGTGGACGTTAAACATCATTTCTCTCATAGCACACTGTATGGCGTATGCCAGTCCTTTGTTATTGGCACCTGTCGTTCGTCGTTTTTATTCTAAGTCAATTTACGGCTTACATAAGGGAATCATTAAATAGAAAGGACCAATACGATCGTACAGATGCCACAAAATGGTTTCTAACTTGTACCGTTGTGGAGAAATAGCCGATTTGCTACAAGTCACTTTTCAAGGTTGTCGGTCTATAAAAGTGGCATATATTATTCGATTTGCATAAAATTTTCCCCATGTGATATCAGCCTTATGCCAGTTCTGATTTCATAAAAGTAATTAAACATTTTCATTCACTGGAATTACTGTACACTTACATGCAACAAATGTATAAAATGAATCGATATTACTGTATTTGGTTGATTCTGCTTCCATTGTATTTGATGTGTGCAATGTTTAAGTGGAAATCTGTTTATCGGTTCCATTGGTACTGCAAATGATACGAGTTTAAGGGTAACGTGGCACTGAAAGTGCAAAGGTAATGTGGTATCAGTGAAGACCGTCATTGCTGCTTCGCAGGTCTAGTTATTAGGCTTTCAGACTTTCGTCTGAAAGACTATTGAGATGCGAAGCTTTCGTGAAACACTTTTGTTTTTGTTAAAATTATTATTCTTATTATTATTAAGCTTTCATATATTCATATATGAAAGCTTATTGTTTTTGTTAAGATTATTATTAAGCTTTCATATATTCATATATGAAAGCTTATTGTTTTTGTTAAGATTATTATTATTATTTTTTTTTTTTTGTGTTTTTCCTGCAAATCTTATATCTCAGAATCTAACCGTGGGATCTATTGAGATGCGAAGCTTTTGTGAAACACTATTGTTTTTGTTAAAATTATTATTCTTATTATTATTAAGCTTTCATATATTCATTTTATTATTCTTATTATTATTAAGCTTTCATATATTCATATATGAAAGCTTATTGTTTTTGTTAAGATTATTATTAAGCTTTCATATATTCATATATAAAAGCTTATTGTTTTTGTTAAGATTATTATTATTATTATTATTATTTTGAGTTTTTTCTGCAAATCTTATATCTCAGAATCTAATCGAGGGATCTTTCTGAAACTTTGACCTACCCCCCCCCCCCAAGAATGGGTGGTGGCTTTGGAATAGGCATATTTTCAAAACCTTTAACTTCTCCGAAATCACCGAAATTTTCGAACAAATACATTTGACCTACTTAGCTGTAACTTTGTGACTATTTGACCTATTTTACTAAAACAAAATTCTTTGAGTTTCTTAAATCATTTACCTTAAATCTGCTATTTCGGAAATTTCGAAATTCGCCCCCGTGATTTCGTACCGGAAGTAAAAATCAAAATGACAACTTCTTTAATAGTTGGTCGATTTTTATGAAATTAGGTATGTAAGTAGATCTTATCGATACGAATTGAAAAATATTATTAGAAATTTTGTAAATTATCTCCCCTTGGCGATATTAAGGATCAAAGTTTTCCAAAAAATCTACTAAATATAGGTCAGATTGCCTTGAAAATTTTTTTTACTAGCTACGACACTACTGATTCGTACACAAAAAATGGAGTTCGTAACCCAAACCGGAAGTGCTTCCATCTTGAAATGTGAAAAATTAATAAGGCTTTTTTGGTATTTTACTTACAGACATGGCAATTATATTTTCCGAATACTTGTAGGAAGGCCAAAAAACGGTAGCGAAAACATTTTTGATTTCTGGCAATTCATGAACGCCATTTTGAATTGAAAATGACATATATTGAAAAAACATACACAATTGGTCGTGGCTTAGAGAGTGTGTCTCCTATTAACGAAATTAATACATTTCAGGATAGCCTGGCTCATGGTCGAGTGTTTGGTATTCTAATATTTCAAAAATTCGAATTTCGCCTTTGACGTTTTCTGTGCCGACAGATCGATACCTGCATTCCTTACATGTGAGGCGGCGGATTTTTTCTCGTTTTTTTTCTAAGTAAATTCGTTTTTTTTCGTTTTTTTTCTAAGTAAATTCCCGCACCCCGTAAGGGGAAAAGGTGTTTTCTTGCCCTAGCAGCGCCAAAAATTCTTCGATTAACCTTGTTTTTTGGCACGATGTGCCCATTTACTAGCCCGAATTTTGAGTATTGGTCCGATCTGATTCAGATGAAAAAGACAAAAGTTATGGCAAAAAACCCCGATTCTACGGCTTTTATCGCCGATTTTGAGACTAAAAAAAGTTTTTAGAATTTTGAAATTGCAAACGACAAGATAAAGTCATTTTATTAGTCTCATGTGATGGGTATGAGTCTTCTGCACCGATGCGGATTGGGTTTGATTTTTTTCAAAATGGCGGACTAAATTTTTGAGGGGGGTATTTTTTTTAAAAATTTATACTGGTTAGATGCGACGCGATAAGATTAGTAACATATTAAAAGGAGAACATGATTGAATAAAAATTCGAAAAAATATGGCCATTTTTCAAGAAAAACAAAAGTTGCTTGGGTTCGAATTTTTTGGCCATGTTCCGGTATTAGAAATCACTTGAATTTTTTATATGTGCTAGCTAACATCCCAAGGCACAATCTCTGAAAATTATAAGAAATTCCGACAACCCTAACGCCTGCTAAAACACGCTCGCGCTTATAGGCCTATTTTTTGGCCTATTTTTCGAATGTTTTTAGACTAACTAGTCACTTTTTTGTGCGCTACGTTTGAGGCTCTATATCTCGGCCGCTATGGGTTTGAATCCAGATGTTTTGGTCGGGATCGATAGCTTGGACATTTCCCTACATCGTATTTAAAGTTTGGACCCCTGACCCTAACCACAGTCACGTGACAGGGTGTCAAACATGGCTTCCCAAAACGAAGGGCCATGTTTGCTGCCTTATAGCTCGGCCCCTATAGATTTGAATCAAAATGTGTTGGTAGGGAATAATAGCATTGACAATTCTCTCCATTGTGTAAAAAGTTGGCAGCTCTCACCCGAATGCCATGCACGCGGCACGATATTTAAAATTTAGGGGTGTTTCGACATTCGCGCATGCGCACAGCTAGAACCAATAGCACCAGCGGTACCAAACTCTGGCCCCACCCTGCTCGTTGGTGCCTAGGTGTCCTAACATTTTCAGCTTGATAACTGCATTCCTTCTAGTCGTTTACATGTGAGACTCACCGATGTACCCGCACCAACACCCGTAAACGCCCCGAAGAGTTCCCGGGCAGGTCTCGAGGCTTGGTATTCAAAGGGTATATCCACCCAGCCGAGTCGCTGCGTCACGTAAAAATGGCCGCCCGGGGACCGGAAGTGGGCGAAACGGGCCCATGAAGTGAAGTTTGACCCCACCTTGACCTTCGAGGGCCACGTGGCATGGAAAGGGTCATGACCCTAGATGCACTAATCAATGACCTTTCATGTGAGAGCTTGACCTTTTACCTTACCTTTGACCTTGGGGTCGAAAAATTTCCAAAACTAAGGTACCGTCCCGAAAATCTAGTGGTCAAGGTCAAGGTCACGACCAACCAGCCCGTCGACGGGGCCGTCCCTGAGGTCAAGGTCATGACCTTGGTTGACCTTTACTGGCCTGAGAGATCAATCCCGTGTTTTGTGCATTTCCCGGGGTTTTTTTTGCATTTCACGGCATCGCGTCGCGGCGGCTCAATTTTTACCCCAGTCGTCTGAAAGTTTAATACAACCTGCGCAGCACCCTAGCACAGGTTGTATCAATTTTTCAGACGATTTGAATCAAAATTGAGCCCGGGATAGAAGTTCCGCTTTTTTGCTGTGCATTACTCCTATTTTGATCCGCCTAAATTTTGTTTTGTATTTTTCCCATCATGTTTATAAGGTAAGTGTAATTATTTTCAAATACCTGATGACATATGACCCTTGACATGTGACCGGAAATGACCGATATTTTGGAAAAAAAACGCAAAAAATGAATGCTTTTGGGGAAAACATGATTTCTCCGTCTGATATCCACCGATTAAATCGATTAAGGTATCGTTCAGTTGCATGGGAATTTCAGTATCTTATGATACCAAATTCGTATGAATACGATGAGCAGGAAGCAAAATATCGCACGCTGAAAATCAATTATTTTCTAAATTGGCGCGTATTTGGACGCCTGTATCTCGAAACTTAACCTACAATTTTTTTAAAACTTTTTCTGTCAAGAGTCCCTTCGGAGGTTTTGTGCATGAAGCCATCCAATAAGACTTTGAAATGTCTGGAATGATATAAAAGGGACTGAAAATCGAAAAAAGTCGAAAAATCGTAAACATTTTGAAAATGCTCTATATTTTTTTTTATTTTAAAAGATTTTCAAAAAATGTTTCCACATTCAGATAGCTGACCTAATTCCGATTCTAACGATGTATAATATGTATTGAAATACTGAAATTTGATTTTCGATATTTTGATATTTTTCCATTTTGGGCACTTTTGAACATAGGATTTCTCAGGTGTATTTTATCTGATTAGATAATGTAATATATCCTTACAGCACCCTGTGGCTATTTAATTGCCATAACCGGTTATTAAAACTATCTCGACAATAATAACCATATCGGAAGTATTCAAAAAATGAAAACAAAATTTAAAAAAATTGCGCTCTTGCGAAAAGCTGAATTTCTCGGTCAGATATTACCGGACCAGAAGAAGTAAATTGTCTTTGGATAGCCCTATTATTAGACTATTATATGGCATCTCAATCGTACGATTTCGATGGTTAGAGAACAATTTATGGCCCGCCTAAAATCTAGTATTATCCGTTTTTGGAGCCTTTTGAGACGCCTTTTTTCTCGAAAACGACTCCTGCGATTTTTCCTAAACTTTTTTTTACTCAGAGTCCTATCGGTGGTCTTCGGCGTGAATCCAAAAGGAAAAGGTTTGAAATAATATAAAGGGTCGAAAAATGGCCTCAATCTTTGAAAAAAGTTGAAAAATCGTTAAATTATTGAAAATGTTCTTTTATTTATCATTTTTATAAACAACTACCATATAGATGTTTCTGACACTTCTGGTACCGAAAGATATCTATCCAAACAACTTGTCAAAACCATCCCGACAATGAACCAAAATCCAGAAGTAGTCGAAAAAATATCAGGTATTTGGGAAAAAAACACAAACAAATTAAAAAAAAAAAATTACAGTAAAAAATTGGTACTCTTGCAAAAACCGCTATTTCTCATCTGAATCAAAACAATTAAAGTATCGTTTTCTAGCTCGATGAATGGGCTATTTTATGACATACTTCCTGACTGATTCCTGAAAGCCGATTCAGTGCTGCTTGCAGGTCTAGTTATTATTATTCTTCTTTTGTGTTGAGTAGATCTCAGCAACTGCTTGTCGAATTGTTACGATTTCTTCGGTTTTTACTGGGAAGGTGGGTGTGACTTAGAGGATAAAGCTATTTTGAACGTTCTGCGACAATGCGAAATGTCCGAAATCACCGAAGTTATCATTTTTAATAATATTGCAGTAATTAAAACAATAATCATTGGATTTTAACTTTCGATACATTCTGGCATAGCCGGTGACAGGGCACATAGCTACGCTACTTTCGAAATGTGATTTTCTGCAAATCTTCGAAGATATTAGGCGCCAAATTTCGAAAATTTAAAATTTTACAAAAGACTTTTTTATTTATAAATATTTTTTAGTCGTGTTGTACACAGAATTAAAGATTCATCTGACTTGCGCAAAAAAATGTTAATTTTTTTGGTCTCAGTAATTTTGCTTGACCGCCATCGGTTAATTCAGTTTTTCAGCCCTACATTAATTATTTATTGTTCGATTTGTATAAAACAAAGTTCATATGCTCCGTTGTCTCAATTGTCCTTTTTTTTCTCCAAAAGTGGTATCTGTCGACACCGGAAGAACTACAATTTTGACAGTTAGGTACCATTTTTCAAAAACAAATATTATTTTTTTGAAAAATTATATGACTCAAAAATTTTAATTTCAATTTCATTTTCTAGCAAATTGGATTAAGAGGTGAAAAGGGACGTAAAATTGACCTATTTACAACCCATTCAGGCTTTTCAGATTTTAAAATATTTTTACATTACTTTTATAAACTTATAGCTATAATCCATATGAAGAGAATGTGTGTGAAAATTAGTTTGTTATATAAGCAGTTGCCGAGAAATGGGTTTTGCATAAGTCACTGTTTTCTTAATTTTGCCTGTAAAATAGTCAATTATTAATGGATATTCATAATTGTGACATCATTTGATTCAAAAAGCCAGTATGCGTCATATCAAATTGATTACAATTTAAAATTGACACCGGAAGGGACACCATTTGGTCAAAAACTGCTCTTTTAACTTTTAAAATTGATATTTTTTTCAACCAAGAATTATTTAATATGTAATATTGAAATTAACTTTTGATTTAAATTCACATATTAACAAAAATCATACGGTCATTTAGATATCATAAAACTGTTTCTAACTTGTTCGATTGCCGAGATATAGACGGTTTTCTAAATGCCACTTTTGAAGGTTTTTCGCCCAATTTTCACCCTTTTAGGCCCAATGTCATGCATGATGTTATAAAACTATTTTAAAGTTTTCAGTGTCCCCGGAAGTAGTGTCATTTCGGCAAAAACTGTATTTTTAGCCTTTAAAACAGATATTTTATTCAAATGAGTCTGATTTGTTATGTTTTTAAAATTATGATATTTGATGCGAATCATTATATAGAATGGACCCATCCGATCATACAGATGTCACAAAATTGTTTCTAACTTGTACCGTTGCCGAGAAATAGCCGATTTGCTACAAGTCACTTTTCAAGGTTGTGGGTCTATAAAAGTGGCATATATTATTCGATTTTCATAAAATTTTCACCATGTGATGCCTTATGCCAGTTCTGATTACATAAAATTAATTGAACATTTTCATTCACCGGAAGTACTGTACACTTACATGCAACAACTGTATAAAATGGATCGATATTACTGTATTTGGTTGATTCTGCTTCCATTGTATTTCATGTGTGAAATGTTTAAGTGGAAATCTGTTTATCGGTTCCATTGGTATTGCAAGTGATATGAGTTTGAGGGTAACGTGGCACTGAAAGTGACATAAGTGCAAAGGTAATGTGGTACCAGTGAAACCCGTCATTGCTGCTTCGCAGGTCTAGTTATTATTCTGTTTCCATTTTGATTAGATCTCAGTAACTGCTTGTCGCATCGTTACAATTTCTTCAGTTTTACTGGCAAAGTGGGTGTGACTTACCGAAGCTTTTGTTATTAGATATATTGCAGTAATTTTAACAATAATTATTCGATTTTAACTATCGGGACATTTGGGCAGGGCACATTGCTACGCTACTTTTGATTTTTGATTTTCTGCAAATCTTCGCAGATGTTAAGGGCCCATATTTAGAAAATTTTAATTTTAACAAAAAACTTTTTTATTTATGAATATTTTTTAGTCGTGTTTTACACAGGCTTAAGGAGCCATGTGAGTGATTGGCCGCCATTGGCTAATTTAGACTTTCAGTCCTAGATTATTTATTTATTGTTCGATTTGTATAAACCAAAGTTCATATGCTCTGTTGTCTCAATTCTCATTTTTTTGTTACCGGAAGAATTATCTGTCGGCATCGGAAGTGGCGTAATTTTACCAAAAACTACCATTTTTTACGGTTAGGTACCATTTTTCGAAAGCAAATATTATTTTTTTAAAAACTGATATAACTAAAAGAGTGTGCCCTCTAAGAGCGCAAAAAAAAGTATGAGCTCAGTGTTTTTAATTTCGATTTCATTTTCGAGCAAATTCGATTAAGAGGTGAAAAAAGGTGAAAAATTGACCTATTTACAGCCAATTCATGCTTTTCAGATTTTAAAATACTTCTACGTTACTTTAAACTCTTGCTTTAGATAATGAAGTTTTGAACAATTCCATACATAGATATGAATGAGAGAGAAAAATGTAAATATTTGGAAACAGGTGCAAGTTCTCATAGCAATATTTTTCATTGTTAGTTACTTTTGCAAAAATATATTATTTTTATATTTTCATGTATAAGTATCATGTTTATATACATTGTCAGATATTTAATGCCAAATCATTCATTGTGATTCAGAATAATCAAACTAACACAAAGTAAGAAAATACAAAAATATTTATAAATTCGACATTAAGAATGTAAACATTGAAAAAAGACCAACTTTTCAACTAATTAAATTTTTCACCCCATTGTATACTTTGGCGTGGAATTGCCCTGAAGATTTACGTGTAATGTACATAGTTACTCCACAGGTAGACGATTTAGTCTACTGTCTTACATAATTTTTTTTATATTTTAACTAAAATAATAGTCAAAAAACTAAAAATCATTTAGTGATGCACTCATATGGATTTTGCAGAGATCATATTACAGTTAAATTCTCCTAACTGGCTGGTATACCAAATGACAAGACTATAATAATATGTTGACTGTGAATAAAAAAAGAGCTTATTTATGAATGAAATTGTGAATCATATTTTCACTTTAAGAAATACCCCACCCCGCCTTTCGTATCAAATGCCCGTCTTTGTGGAGCTTTTAAAGCAACAAGAGTCGCTAATACTTATTCCTTAAAAAAAAGAAGCCAAATAGGACCCGTTATTACTAAAATTTATTATGAATACAGCATGGCTGGTAGTATCTTGCTAGTACGATTTTAATGACTAGCAGATTCTGTACACAAATTATATAATATCTAACTTTACTGTAGCGGTCACCAAGCCACCCATGAAAACCTCTCAGCGAGTCATCACTAACAACCAATTTAGTCTCTTGAAGTCTTTCTGGTCACTGGCTGTAATTTAGATTATGCAATATAGAAATTGGTATATAATTAGTACAAACAAGAAGAAACTGCTGAAAGTGGTACACATCTCTGCAATAAGTTCACAAAACTTAATCAAAGGTAAATTTTTCCTATCCTTTCCTACTATAATATGCTTAATGGCTGTTTGGTAAAACAAATTAAATGAAAGGTTTTAAAGTTTCTATATTTCAAAAAAATGTCTTTTGAAAAATAACTGATATAAATGAGTTGATCATTTTCGGTGGAAATATACAAGTGCATCGAAGTACTTATACAAAAGTTTTGTATTAATATAAGAATGGGTTTGAAAAGATGTTTCTTTTTTTCTTAGTTATTTTGATTTGACAGAATATTGGTAAACTCTAAAACAAGAAGGATGTCATTTCCAGAAAGGTGACTATTTCAATTTTCATCTTATAACATGTGTTGTATTACTGTGTGTCATGGCAAAATATGTTTCTTTCGTTCGCTGGACTAAATGTTTGAACGTTTTATCGGCTATACAACGTACAAATGACATTATATAACTGAATTTGGTAAAGATTAAATAAACACACTTTAAAACAAAAGATATAATAAATGCTAAATCTGGTCTTTTTAGAGCTTAATCTATTTGAAACGAGGGTAATTCCTAACTCTCGAAATTGGAACAACAGTTTAAAGAATTAAAATGACAACACAAGCACTGGTCAACTATTTCATGTTCCTGACCAAAAGAGTTTCTGTTTGTGTTACTGTTTGTGGAGACTACAGATCAGAATTTATATCCGATTTTGATGGAAATTTAAATATTTGTTTGTATCCCAAAGATGTTGATTGAATTCGATATCGGCGCGAAATATGAGTAGAGTTGTTTTATTTTGTCAGGCTGTATACATCAACAGACCTAATGTGCTTTTCTTTTGAATTGCAGAGTCGGTCAGAAGAAATCCAATGTTTGTGAACACTACAAACGAAGAAATCAAAGCAGCTGCTAGTCGCTTCCCGGCTAATTCAAGGGAAAGGGATGGTGGGAGATCCCAACAAATAGATGTTTCTGACACTTCTGGTACCGAAAGATATCTATCCAAACAACTTGTCAAAACCATCCCGACAATGAACCAAAATCCAGAAGTAGTCGAAAAAATATCAGGTATTTGGGAAAAAAACACAAACAAATTAAAAAAAATTAAAAAAAATTACCGTAAAAAATTGGTACTCTTGCAAAAACCGCTATTTTTCATCCGGTTGTCACTGAATCAAAACAATTAAAGTATCGTTTTCTAGCTCGATGAATGGGCTATTTTATGACATACTTCGTGACTGATTCCTGAAAGCCGATTCAGTGCTGCTTGCAGGTCTAGTTATTATTATTCTTCTTTTGTGTTGAGATATAGACGGTTTTCTAAATGCCAATTTTGAAGGTTTTTGGCCCAATTTCCACCCTTTTAGGCCCAATATCATGCATGATGTTATAAAACTATTTTAAAGTTTTTAGTATCCCCGGAAGTAGTGTCATTTCGGCAAAAACTGTATTTTTAGCCTTGAAAACAGATATTTTTTTCAAATGAGTCTGATTTGTTATGATTTTAAAATTATGATATTTGATGCGAATCATTATATATTATATTATATAGACCCATCCGATCATACAGATGTCACAAAATTGTTTCTAATTTGTACCGTTGCCGAGAAATAGCCGATTTGCTACAAGTCACTTTTCAAGGTTGTGGGTCTATAAAAGTGGCATATACTATTCGATTTTCATAAAATTTTCACCATGTGATGCCTTATGCCAGTTCTGATTACATAAAAGTAATTGAACATTTTCATTCACCGGACGTACTGTACACTTACATGCAACAACTGTATAAAATGGATCGATATTACAGTTTTACTGGCAAAGTGGGTGTGACTTACCGAACCTTTTGTTATTAGATATATTGCAGTAATTTTAACAATAATTATTCGATTTTAACTATCGGGACATTTGGTCAGGGCACATTGCTACGCTACTTTTGATTTTTGATTTTCTGCAAATCTTCGCAGATGTTAAGGGCCCATATTTAGAAAATTTTAATTTTAACAAAAAACTTTTTTATTTATGAATATTTTTTAGTCGTGTTTTACACAGGATTAAAGAGCCATGTGAGTGATTGGCCGCCATTGGCTTATTTAGATTTTCAGTCCTAGATTATTTATTTATTGTTCGATTTGTATAAACCAAAGTTCATATGCTCTGTTGTCTCAATTCTCATTTTTTTGTTACCGGAAGAATTATCTGTCGGCATCGGAAGTGGCGTAATTTTACCAAAAACTACAATTTTCACGGTTAGGTACCATTTTTCGAAAGCAAATATTATTTTTTTTAAAACTGATATATTTAAAAGAGTGTGCCCTCTAAAAGCGCAAAAAAAGTGTGAGCTCAGTTTTTTAATTTCGATTTCATTTTCGAGCAAATTTGATTAAGAGGTGAAAAAAGGTGAAAAATTGACCTATTTACAGCCAATTCATGCTTTTCAGATTTTAAAATACTTCTACGTTACTTTAAACTCTTGCTTTAGAGAATGAAGTTTTGAACAATTCCATACATAGATATGAATGAGAGAGAAAAAATGTAAATATTTGGAAACAGGTGCAAGTTCTCATAGCAATATTTTTCATTGTTAGTTACGTTTGCAAAAATATATTATTTTTATATTTTCATGTATAAGTATCATGTTTATATACATTGACAGATATTTAATGCCTAATCATTCATTGTGATTCAGAATAATCAAACTAACACAAAGTAAGAAAATACAAAAATATTTATAAATTCGACATTAAGAATGTAAACATTGAAAAAAGACCAACTTTTCAACTAATTAAATTTTTCACCTCATTGTATACTTTGGCGTGGAATTGCCCTGAAGATTTACGTGTATTGTACATAGTTACTCCACAGGTAGACGATTTAGTCTACTCTCTTACATAATTTTTTTTATATTTTAACTAAAATAATAGTCAAAAAACTAAAAAATTAGTGATGCACTCATATGGATTTTGCAGAGGTCATATTACAGTTAAATTCTCCTAACTGGCTGGTATACCAAATGACAAGACTATAATAATATGTTGACTGTGAATAAAAAAAGAGTTTATTTATGAATGAAATTGTGAATCATATTTTCACTTTAAGAAATACCCCACCCCGCCTTTCGTATCAAATGCCCGTCTTTGTGGAGCTTTTAAAGCAACAAGAGTCGCTAATACTTATTCCTTAAAAAAAAAAGAGGCCAATAGGACCCGTTATTACTAAAATTTATTATGAATACTGCATGGCTGGTAGTATCTTGCTAGTACGATTTTAATGACTAGCAGATTCTGTACACAAATTATATAATATCTAACTTTACTGTAGCGGTCACCAAGCCACCCATGAAAACCTCTCAGCGAGTCATCACTAACAACCAATTTAGTCTCTTGAAGTATGTCTGGTGACTGGCTGTAATTTAGATTATGCAATATAGAAATTGGTATATAATTAGTACAAACAAGAAGAAACTGCTGAAAGTGGTACACATATCTGCAATAAGTTCACAAAACTTAATCAAAGGTAAATTTTTCCTATCCTTTTCTACTATAATATACTTAATGGCTTTTTGGTAAAACAAATTAAATGAAAGGTTTTAAAGTTTCTATATTTCAAAAAAATGTCTTTTGAAAAATAACTGATATAAATGAGTTGATCATTTTCGGTGGAAATATACAAGGGCATCAAAGTACTTATACAAAAGTTTTGTATTAATATAAGAATGGGTTTGAATAAATGTTTCTTTTTTTCTTAGTTATTTTGATTTGACAGAATATTGGTAAACTCTAAAACAAGAAGGATGTCATTTCCAGAAAGGTGACTATTTCAATTTTCATCTTATGACATGTGTTGTATTACTGTGTGTCATGGCAAAATATGTTTCTTTCGTTCGCTGGACTAAATGTTTGAACGTTTTATCGGCTATACAACATACAAATGACATTATATAACTGAATTTGGTAAAGATTAAATAAACACACTTTAAAACAAAAGATATAATAAATGCTAAATCTGGTCTTTTTAGAGCTTAATCTATTTGAAACGAGGGTAATTCCTAATTCTCGAAATTGGAACAACAGTTTAAAGAATTAAAATGACAACACAAGCACTGGTCAACTATTTCATGTTCCTGACCAAAAGAGTTTCTGTTTGTGTTACTGTTTGTGGAGACTACAGGTCAGAATTTATATCCGATTTTGATGGAAATTTAAATATTTGTTTGTATCCCAAAGATGTTGATTGAATTCGATATCGGCGTGAAATATGAGTAGAGTTGTTTTATTTTGTCAGGCTGTATACATCAACAGACCTAATGTGCTTTTCTTTTGAATTGCAGAGTCGGTCAGAAGTAATCCAATGTTTGTGAACACTACAAACGAAGAAATCAAAGCAGCTTCTAGTCGTTTCCCGGCTAATTCAAGTCTCATATAGTACCTATATTATATTTCTTAACATGGCCATATAGGTCCCACACAGGCCCCATATTATTCTAAATGACTTACCCATACAGGCCCCACACAAACCCCATTTAGTACCCATATGGTTGAGCCCATGGTGGATCCTATATGGATGTTGGGAGCAAAAATGTCGGGGTCCGATATGGGCTCCCCATCATGGCCCCATATAACATGACACGTGGTACCCATATGGTAGGCTATCCATCAATGCATGTTATCAGGGGGGGGGGGCACCGGTCTCAATTCCAGATGAAGACTGACGGATTTAAGTCGTTTGAAAACGTATCATAAATACTGAAGTAGTTGCTCGGCCCTTGACTCGAATGGGATTTTAACACAAAATTGTGCAGTTTTATTCCCAAAACAAATATCGGAATAAGCCCTAATTAATTAGACGCAAATTGCTATTTTGGAGTTCGGCCTATATTTGGTAATACGACGCACCCTACGTTATCATAATCATGATGCATAAATTATTTGAATTCCGGTAGTCTTTCAAATAAATACACCCACAGGGCCTTTATTTGGCCTGTGTAGGGATCATAATGTATTATAGGCCTACATTTAAAATAAAGAGTTTTCTGGGCGAAATCGGAGATTTTTGAAGTAAATTTCGGTGATTATATGTGAATTCCGGTGATTGTAAATGAATTCCGGTGATTAGTCTACCCGTTCGTTGATAGATGGAGCTGTTAAGAACGCTTCCTGTTAAGAAATACACTGAACGTTTGAAATTTTATTTAAACACTGCAAAATCGTATTATTCTGCAGCGAGAAAGAGACATAAATAAACATGGAGATAGGCACTGAAATTAGTCATAAAATTAGGGTAATTGCTAATGAAATTGCATCTTTGACTTTCATGTAGTTCCTTCATGAACTGTCTCTGAGCGAACGATGTCTCGCTAACAGTTCCTCACCACGGGCCTTATTTAGTTATTATCAACTAGTATGAAAATAAAGCTTTACCCCATCTCGGTTCTAAGGCTATTTTAGAACCTTACCGTCTATTTTGCACCGTGAAACTTTTTTGATCACCAAAAGAAATCATTTCCTGACACAACCGAGACAAATTTATAATAAACCAACACTATTTTCGTGTGGAATTCGATGTTAGAAAAAGACCGGTCTGCGCTGACGTCAGTTAACAAACATGAAGGCCAGATTTGAACGATTTTGTTTATCTTTTTCTAACTTGGAATTCTACATGAAAAAAGTGTTGAATTATTATAAATTTGTGTCAGGAAATGTTTTCTTTTGGCGATTAAAGAAGAATCACGGTGCAAAGTAGACGGTACGGTAAGGATCTAATAAAAATAGCCTTAGAACCGAGATAGGAGAAAAGCCTTATTTTCATACTAGTTGAAAATAAGGCCCGTGAGGAACTGTTAACTAACTTTCATGATACGATACGATGTCTGTTACAGTGTTTCAGCTCTGAAACCCCAATCGCTCACAAGCACAAGCTGAAGCACATCGATCCAAAACTTAGAGTTTTGAGTGCCTCAGCTCTACGGCTGAGAATATATAGGCCCTAACATACTTAACCAACATTTTAATTCCTACATCGACGATTTTAGTCGATAACACTGAGTATGCTTTTAGAAATTTTTAGAAGTACCGGTATTTTTTTTATTTCTCTTCTATTGTCATATTGAATGAAATTAAATATGTTTACGTAGTGGATATATAGCCGTATACGGTACCCTGTCTATTTCTGCTATTGTACCGTACATCGCAATGACGTATACATCGTGTGTGATTGGTTAAATATCAACTTCCGTTCGACATGCGCAGTTGTGCGATTCTTGATATATTCCACAAGAACGGTAACTTCGTCTTTCAAGTTTGGCGCAGAAGCACAGTTTTACGGAAAAAAACGTAAACCACTGACAGTCTTAGTAGGCCTACTTAAATTAAAAACCAAAATCTGCAGAAATGAGCCCTTGACCGAAATAGAATAATATTCTAAATGCTTTTCTACAATTTACATTTATTATTTTCTTTTCTTTTAAAACTAATTCTCTGGGTTCAACCGTAGAAATCCAAGTATGGCTATTTGTTCCTATATAAGAAACGGAGAAAGTAGTAATGTTAGACAAAGAACGAATGGTGGTTAGGTTTTGGGGTAGGGTCATGGGTTAGGGTTAGGCAATATTGCCAAAGTCCACGGATCAGAGAACTGCGCATGTCAAACGGAAGCGAAGGCGAAATAGTAAATAGAGTATGACATCATCATACAAATTAGCCAATCAGAAACGATTACGGTACAATAGCAGAAATAGATAGGGTACCGTATACGGTTGAATATCCACTGCGATATGTTTATTTAGCCATTGTGACTTGTGTCAGTTGTGACCTATGAAAGGTGTCAAACTAATCAGAGCCGAATCAAAAAGTTCCCTAATTATTCAATATGACGTGGTCTATGACAGCTATATCACAGAATGTATCAATTGCAATATTACCCATGGCCATAGCACATTTATCGTTTTTAGCCGAGTGGCAGAACTTGAAATTTGACTTTGTGTTTACACATAACATGTGCTACATTTTATTTTTACTCTGTTGTGTAAATACATCTGGCGTCTCATCGATAAGTCCCACCCACACCTCCATGGTACCGCCCCAAAATGATCACAGGAGCGTTCTAAAAAAAGCTGTGTGCAGTATGCCACAAGCAAAGTCGTTCACACGAAAAATATGGTTAAAGGAGCTAAATCGCTAACATTTGGGACCTAGAAATTCACAAAAGTGGGTCGCAACACATACAATACTGTAATATGAATGTATATACAGTAGAATCTGCATTAAGCAGCCACCCAAGGGAATTTTTAGGACTGACTGCTTAACGGGAATGGCCTCTTAATAAAATCTCGTTAAAATTTACCATCGCTGAATCTTGCTGCTGAACGAAAATTCTTTAAGGGAGTGGCCTCTTAATAAAATCTCGTTAAATTTGACCGTCGCTGAATCTTGTTGCCGAACAAAAATTATTTACGGAGGGGCCTTTTAATAAAATCTTTTTGTGCTGATATAAATTAAATATTACGCATTGGAAGTGAACATCAATACTGCATCGGTAAATTTGACCGTCGCTAAATTTTGCTGTTGAGCGAAAATACTTCAAATCTCGGACCTAACTTCTGTAAACTTGTCATTTTGTACCAACCTTTGATACTACTGTCTACCATTGTGATGCATTCGATAATATTTATCCATTATTGTGTAGAAAATCGATGAATTAATTTTATTTTATCAAAAAAAGCGCACGAACAATAACCCATCACTCATTTTATCACCGATTTGCAGAGGGTGCAACTCAATGTAATATTATAGAAGCGCTAAAACGTCTGTTTAACAACAAAGCGGCAATGGAAAAGAGATACTAGATGAACATGACAAAACACAGTACTTTTATTTTATTCAATTAGTATTAAATAATGTGTCGTTACGCGTGAAAACAATGATCAGGTTAGTGGTATAAATAAAACAAAAGATTGTTTAACAGATAATCCAGGGTTGATTGTTATTTTTACATTTTATTTAACCTGATAATTTGGGATCCAGTTAGTTAACTGCTACTCACGGGATTAGCGGGGGTGTTACAATGAATGACACGATGGTACCTCACTCAACAATGACCGTTGAATGAGCGATGTTTTGTCGAATTTATTAGTAAAATAGTGACCGCTGGCTGCGTTAGAGGAGTGACCGTTGAAAAGAGATGAAACAATATAATTTTTACGGGGGGAATTTATCGTGACCGCTTACAAGGAGATGTCGCTGAATAGGAGTGGCTGCTCATACAGATTCTGCTGTAAACTGATAAATACTTACATTCAATGGTTTCCGTTTCCAATTTCTCGGCGAAATATGCCAGTAATTTCAATCAAGTTCAGATTTTTAGCGTCTAGTTATTCCAGTCTACATAACTCCATTTGATTTAGTGCAATGTGTCTAGCCATGTCCCTTGAGTCTCTCAATACAACTGGGACTGAAGCGCATTATGTTACACGATTCGTGTACCAATGTTATAAATTATTTTATCTTAAATATCAGATATCATAAGCTCATCTTTTCCCAGTAAGTTTACATCATCAATGTTGATTTAAATTGACCAATAATTTATGTTTTTCTATGTCGAAGATTTTGGAGGATTTGGGTGGAGGCGTCCACACGACTAGAGACAATTTCGGGATATAGTAATATGTTTGGAAAAGTCATAGGGGGCGCCGATTGCGACTTTATTGTCAACTCTAAATATGCTAAACTCTAAATATATATGCTAAACTCTAAGTACATATTATGATAAACTATAAATATATATGCTAAACTCTAAATATATGCTAAACCTCTAAATATATATGCTAAATCTCTAAATGCTGAACTCTATAAATATGACGTTCTTCTTTTATAGATGACAAACTACATATATGCGAAACATGTCCTATGTTGGCAAAAGTCTGAGTGGTAAACATCCGGGTGGCAAATGTCCTGGGGTGGCACATGTCCTTTGTTGGCAACAGTCAGGGTGGTATACGTCCAGGTGGCAAATGTCCTAGAATCCGAATTCCAACTACAAAGGGATCTTTAAGTACACGTCAATGTGTACACGGGACCTCGTCCTTTTGTCCCATCCAAATGACTATACAACTGTCCTTGTCAGGCCCTTCGTCATGCATCACTGACAATAGCTAGTATGTGCCTCAGACAGGGGTGTAAAAATAGTTTTGAATTTGAATCCACCAGCCCAGGGCTAGTACTCTACTGTCATTCACTAGCCCGACATTAAGTTCCACTAGTCTCTCAACGTAGTTCGTTTTTATCACAATATGATCTTCAAAACCAGGAATGGTAGGTGCATGCTGTATCATAAAGCCTGGCATGGTTTCGAATCCCCGGCTGTATGTGACAAGGAGTAGGTTCGCTTGTCCAACCTTGTGGGTTTTCTCCGGGTCCTCCCACTGCTAAAGACTCCTACGCCGCGCAAGGGAATTATTGAAATAAAATTAAAACCATATATTAGTCCCGAAATGGCCTAGTTAGTATATTGTGTCGAGTTTTTCTCTCTCTATGGATGAACTTTCTCGGCCAATGCAAGGTCCGAACACCCGACCTCCAGGCTAGGGAGCTAGTGTCTTGGCCACTGTGATCCTCCAGCTCAATTTTGACAGCTTTCGATCAGAGCCGATGTAAATTTAGTGGAATGAAGAAGCAATCCTTTGTGTGTGAATTACTACTATTGGGCTGGCTGTGTAATATCAATATGGGAATTTCTTCTTTTTTCCCAATGCATACAGTTTGCTTTTTGTTATTAAATCTCGTTCGGCAGCCATTTTATTACAAAAAATGTTCTTTTCAATATTTTAACAGGCTGTGGTATATGATTTAAAGGTTTCATATTCATGTCATGATCAATGCATAAAATTTGCTTTATGTTATTTATTCATCGTAGCAAAAGCTCGTTTCGCAGCCATGGATACGTCCACATTTAAATGTGGTTGTATATTGCCGTCGTCCACAATTTCTTGCAAACACTCTAGAGACTAAAGTTAATATCTGATTGACTTTAAATTGCTACACAGTGTTAATGGTCATGAGACAAAGAAGCCTATTGATTTTCAGCAATTTCTGATAATTACTGCCAGAGTTATGGCCCTTGATCACTTCAAAAACAAATTTTGAAAACCAGAACAGCTAAATCCATGATATTAAATGTTTCATAAAGCCAAACAATTTCTAAGGATTTTCTGATAATTACTTAATGATGAGTTGTTAATCTTAATCAGATTTTTGTGTTTTATAAATGTTTCATTACCGAAAAAAGTAAAAATATTCGATAACTCTCGTTGACTGCACAGACGATTTAGCTGCTGTGAGCTTATGTTTCGTTGCCTGGCAACCTATCTTTATTTTGGTCATGCATTCAGTCAGGGCCGGATTAACCAGGGGGCTCCATGTGGCACAGGCCCCAGGGCCCCCCACAAAAAAATCTCGGTTTCGTCCAGCCCCTACTCTAGAAATTCCATCATTTCATAAGCACTTGCATGGATTGGTCCACTGAAATTACGCCAGAATGCGCTTATTTTGTGGCAGAATTTTTTTTCTGGGGGAAGTACTGCTACATGGCCCCACACAAGTGCCTAAAATGCTCGGAAATAATGTTTCCGGCCTCCAAAAAAATTGACAACCTTTCAATTATAAAAAATACTCTTGATTATGAAGGCACTGATGAGTCAGTCGGTTTAAATGGCGCCTACACCTGATCCAAACTTTCTTATCTCTTTTGTGGAGGCTATCGGGCGCCACCACAGGCGCGGACCCAAGGTGCGGAGACCAGGAGCAAATGCCTCTCCCATAAAAAAACTGCCTCCATATAAAATACAAAATTGCCACTTAGATATCACCCCGATGGCAGAAAAACGTGTTTCCTACATCGTTATTTTTCAAAAATTTCTGAGGGAGGACCCCATACAAGGTTGCCGTCCTAATAGGCATAGGCATGGGAGCTGGGGGCAATAAAAATTTCGACAATCTTTTTTTCTGTTAACGTTTAGAGAAAAAATATAACTAACTTTTTTCTATTAGAAACACTGGCCGAAAAGTATTTTCTTGTCTTTGTGTCCACTGCATGCCCGAAAAAATGTCCGAAGCTCTCTTGTGATAGGTATGCCCAAAAACGGTATTGCCCGAAAAACAGGCATCAGAAATTATTAATGATAGTATTACATTAGTTATTAATGATTGAATGTTTTAAATTAAATGCTTTCTGTGTTTCGGCGTTAGTTTTGTAAGAGTTTTTGATTGTGAAATTAGAATAAATATAAAATTATGAATGTCTGTCGTTGCCATATAGAAAGCATCTGGACAATCACGATATATATAAATTCCTTTCCCGCCTTTGGGATTAAGCCAGAGATTTATTCGAATGTCTAAGCATAAAACTGGTATAAGGCTCTTTCAAGCAAATTTGCGGGTGCGTTTTTATGTGCTCCCGGAAATTTAAATGCAAGAGCTTTTTGTGACTCTTGCATATTTTACAGAAGTAATGCCCTGTTGCGTGCACATAAAAGAACCCTTGGCAGTTAGAATTCAGTTGCTGCCCGGACAAAATTTTCCACATAGCTATATAGCACACTGTATGGCGTATGCCCGTCTTCAATTATCCCAGGTTAGGTGCTTAAGCGTAGGACGTTAAACCCTATTTCATTCATTCATTACCCTGTAAAAGGTCACAATTTTAATTCGATTTTGATGAAACTTGAAATGCATGTTTATAACCTAACGATCTTGATTCCTTTCAATATTTGAGCAATATGGCCTTTGAATTATGGTATTGCTTGTTCTCTATCCATCTCTAGAAATTTTGGCATATCCTGCCTATCTTTTTGTGTTTTGTCCACAAATTTGATTTCTCAGAATCTAACCATAGGATCTTTCTGAAACTTTGACCTATTCCCCCCCCCCCCCCAAATAAATATATTTTGATTAAATATATTTTGTTTTTTTTTAATCCGAAAACACCTAATTTTCAGCAATTTCCGATAATTACTGCCAGAGTTATGGCCCTTAATCACTTTAAAAATTCTTGTGGATGCTCTAGAGGCCAAAGTTTTTATCTGATTGACTTTATATTTATACACTGTAATTAAGGTCATATGTCGAAGCAATTCCCAATAATTACTGCCAGAGTTATGGCCCTTGATCATCAAAAAAATCTTGTTGACGCTCTAGAGGCCAAAGTTAATATCCGATTGACTTTAAATTTATACAGTGTTTAAGGTCATGAAGCGAAGAATCCTATTGATTTTCAGCGATTTCCAATTATTATTCCCAGAGTTATGAGCCTTGATCACTTCAAAAAAATCGTGTGGACGGTCTTTAAATTTATACACTGTATTTAAGGTCATAAGTCGAAGAAGCCTATTGATTTTCAGAAATTTAGGATCAAAGATTTTAAAAAAAATAGACAAAATATAGGTCGGATTGCGTTAAATTTCCTTTTAAAACTCTTGTGGGCACTCTAGAGGCCAAAGTTAATATCCGATTGACTTTAAATTCACACACAGTGTTTAAGGTCATGAAAAAATTAAGCCTATTGCTTTTCAGCGCTTCGGAATAATTACTGCCAGAGTTATGGCCCATTATAACTTCAAAAAATCTTGTGGACGCTTTAGAAATTAAGGATCAAGTTTTAAAAAAAATAGACAAAAGAGTTATGGCCCTTGATAACTTCAAAAAAATTTGTGGACTCTTTAGAGGCCAAAGTTAATATCCGATTGACTTTGAATTTGTACACAGTGTTCAAGGTCATGAAACGAGGAACCCATTGATTTTCAGCGATTCCCGATAATTACTGCGAGAATAATTGCCCTTGATCACTTCAAAAAATCTTGTGGATGCTCATTAAATCTATTCACTGTATTTAAGGTCATAAGTTGAAGAAGCCTATTGTTTTTCAGCGATTCCCAATAGTAACTGTCAGAGTTATGACCCTTGATCACTTCAAAAAATCTAGTGGACACTCTAGAGGCTAAAGTTATCATCCGATTGAATTTAGATTCATATGTTGTCTCAAATAGCGTTCACAATTCTTGATCTAAAGTTCAAAATCACCTGTCATACCAGGCCAATAAAATCTTTCCCTCATCAATATCATAGTTCTATCTCTACCCATGGCCATGTGACCAAAGTCATTGTGAAGAGTCTGCAATGCTACTTTTCTATAATGAGTTGAAAGTACCAGTTGTTCAATTATCTCTCCTTCATGTTCGACAGATCGGTATAAAACTGCCTGTTTCAGCTTACAGTGATCTAAATGACGGCATAATACTTGAACATCTTTAGTTAACTCCTTGTCATACGGCTTTATTCCCGACCTTAAATATTTAACAATAGATAATATAGAGGCATCTTTCTCTTGATCCTTTCTCCAATTTACGCAGCGTCATGCTATTTAAACCTATATTTACCTCTGGCACTAATTCTGGTGATATACTTAAAGGGCTAATCCCGATAACTTTTTGGGGAATAAAACTGCTTAATTTTGTGTTAAAATCATTTAAAACCCATTATCTAAGGCCGATCAACTAACCCGATTTTTGTGATACGCCTGTAAATAACTTAAACCTGACAATCTGCATCTGGAAATGGAGACCTTTGTATCACACAGTATCTGGATAAAACCAGACTTTTTTCTATAAAAATAATATGTAGGTAAAATATACCTTTTGTTATCAAGTCAGTACATGGGTCATTCACTGTATAGACCTCTCAAGAAACGTAAATCGATTATCAGGTCACCAAATGAAAAAAATGACCAGAAATCTTAAAAGGGTTACGTGTCCAGATAAGCAATTTTGGTGTTCACGTCCAAATGACTCAATATTTTGAGTTGAAATTTTGAGACAAGGTATATACACCATTCCCCTATATTTTGGCGTTTTATTTTCATACATTCTCAGACTTTTATTTTTGAGCCTCTGTATAATACGGGATTGTCCCTTTAAACATTCAGCATAATTACTTGGCTGCATAGAACTACAAATTACATGTATTTGTTCGTTTGAAATATATTTCGATTTTGTGGGTAATCTTGACAACAAATCGGCGTTCAAATTATATTTACCTTGTCTATATCATATATGCGGACAGAGGGTGAATCTAATTTTGCGAAAGTCAAAATATAGGTCAACGGAGTATTGTCTGTATACACAACAAACTTGTTCCCATACAAATAATCGTGAAACTTATCTGTAACTGCTCATTTTAACCCTAAAAATTCCAATTTATGAGCTGAATAAATTTGTACTGATTTGTTTAAACTTCTGCTTACGTAAGTGATAACTTTTTATAAATTATCTCGTTTCTGATAAAGAACTGCGCCCAGACCAGTTTGACAAGCGTCAATATGTAAAACGAACAGTAACATATTCACAGTACGTAAGAATAGAAAAGTACACAAACGATCCTTTAATTCACAGAATGCATTTTCCTGCTCAATATCCCACTTCCACTTGAAGGAAACATTACTTTTATTTTTCTTACTAGTTGTGGGCATTAAAATTAAATTTTCAAAAAGTCTTTCACGAAACGACGATAATAACCTGCAAATCCAAGAAATTTTCTTACCTCTACAGAATTCAATGGGCGTGGCCATTTTTTGATCACCTCAATTTTCTCTGGATACGGTTCAATACCTGTTTCGGAGATAACATGTCTGACATAGTTTACACGACGTTTAAAGAAACTACACTTATCAGGTGCTAATTTTAAATTACACTGACGTAACCGCTCTATAACCATGGTTAAGCGTTTGAGATGCTCCTCGAATGAATCTGCAAAAATAATCAAATCATCAATGTACACTAAACATATCGTCAAATGCAGATCGCCTAAGCAAGTCTTTGAAACGTTGATAGGAGAATTACAACGTTCGAAAGGGAGTCTGTTATACTCCTAAAATCCAAGCGGACCAATTGTGAAAGTGGTACGCTCCTTATAATTATTATTTGGCAACTTCTACTTATCCAGACTTCATATCTAACTTTGAATAAAACTTGTTACCTGCTAGATGATCCAGTAATTCATCAATTCTTGGAAGAGTGTACAAGTCTTTAATCGTTCTATTATTCAATTGTTTTAAATCAGTGCACATGCATAATTTACCGTTTTTTCTAAGACGGGGTACCACATTGAGGCCTATGGACTATGTGAATTTATTATAACACCACATGCTAGCAACTGCTTTAAATGCTCTTTTACTTCAGCAAACATCAATGGAGGTATTCTGCTTTGCTTAAACAATTGTTCATGTATAATTTCAATTTTGTCCCAAATCTAGATCATTATGCGCGAAAATATTATCAAAACCCAACAACAATTATTTTTTCCTCGGATAAATCGCTTTCGTTGATTTCCACTTTATTCAAAATTGAAGTATTAGATCTATCTGAAGTAGATTCCCCATCTTCAATGTTCACAGGCTGCAGTTCACCCACTAGCTTTGGGTAAAATAACAATGGTATTTGAAGACACATTTGAAACATTAACTGAAACAAGATCTGAATTATTTAAGAGGGCTATTCATCAAAATCAGATGAAATACTGGAACGTTGACATGGATGTACCATCGCAGAAGCCTTCGAGTATCGTAGCTTCTTATCAACATAACATGGTAATGTTATATGAGAATTTGGACGAATTAGTATCCTATTAACCGAGTCACTTTTCAATATTCCTAAACGGAAATTTCGTTTGATCAATTCTTTTTCTGATAAATCCATAAGAAAAGAAAAATACCAGCAATTTGTACATTTCGCTTTTTAAAGAAAAGGTATCCCATGTTCAACTTCACATTGTTTCATCAGAAGAGTTAATACATTTGTAAAACCGGAACCATCGAATTATATCTACTCACAGGAACTACTAATAAAATACAAGTCATTATTTCATCTGTCAATCCTGGAATCGGTATATCTGCTTCAATATATCCTTTATACGGCAGTGGTTTACCATCAGCACATTCTATATCCAACATAGTTTTAAGTGGTTGTAAAGGTTTTTTGCTTTAATTTAGAATTGTATAACTCTTCACTTACAGTAGACACAGTCGATTCAGTATCTAAAAGTGCAGTACAACAATTTCCCTCAATTGTAACCTTTGCTTCATTAGGGTCACCAACTACAAAATTCGATTTCAATGCGCTCGGGGAAGTCTCTGCGCAGAGAACCACAGGGCGCTTCCCTTGGCCTGAGGTCGTGAATGTTTAAAGGACGGTTCTGGTTAAATGGTGCTCTTCAACCCAACCTCTACGCCGATCATCCCAGTTATAACTACAAAAATTTCAGATCCACCTCTCGAATTATTTCCTTGAGACGGCCATCCTGGAACAATAGGTACGTCGACTAACATGTGAAGAAATACTGTGCACTATCCCTTTTAGTTCCTGAAAGTCAGAATTAGATGCGTTTGTATTTATCATGTTAAAAGAGTGTGGCTTCAAAATAGCGGTACTCGCAGGTAAATTTAGAAGGTTAAAATCATGCTCTATACGGCGAAGTTCAAGCGAAATGCATCAACATTACGTGAGCAAACAGATCACCTAAGTGTTGTAACAATCCACGCCAAAATATGTTCCTTAATGTCTCATAGCATTCTTTAGGATTTGGACAACCATCTCGGGTTACTCTTGCGAATATATCTTCCAACCGGCATGCCCAATCTGTAACCTTTTCCGATGGAGATTATTTAGCACTGTAAAAGAGTCAGATTAAAGATTTTGTTTCCTCGCATGTACTGTACACACTATGCAATTTGGCCAAAACGGTTTTATTATCAACATGCGGACCTAACCGCATTATAATATAACCTTACCTGCATCTCCTTTAAGTAATCAACGAAAAGCCAGTGGTATTACATGGTTATCATACACCTTCTGAAATTAAACAATCTACTTTATATCTCCAAAGATCGTAGCTAACTTCACCTTTTCTTGGTTCTCCATAAAACATTGACAATTTTGGCATCGGATTAACTGGTGGTCTTGGTGAAATAGATGCCTCTGGATAATCATCATTTTTAACAGGCCACTTACCTTTGGATTTCAAAACATCTGTCATCCAATCGGAAACATCATCTCCAGTGTTACCTATACTTTTTGGAAAAAGACCACAACTTCATCCTCCGGACATATTCAAACCAATGAACTGACCAAACTACTCAAACCTCCAAATGGGAAAAATAAATCCACTATTGATAAACTAAAGACAATTATAAGTTATAGTGTGTTACTGGGATAAATGTTATATATTTTAGTATAATGCAATGTGTATTGAATAGCTTTCTAAGATTCAGTAGTTACGCCATTTTATGTCCTAGCTTATTTAAACTTGACCTATTTATTTTTTTTATTTTCTCAGTACTGTCAACATCCATACTTACAATCATACATACCAGGTTAACATACACTATAAAAAGAAAAATGAAAACAAATGAACACTAAAATAATCAATATGGTTCATAATATTAAAGTTCAATCTTTACTGCTCCACAGTTCCAATCTTCATACATGATGATCTGTTGTAATTTCAGTTCCAGTGGTTTAACACGATCACAAAGTAACAACGAGAAATAAAGCTTGGTGATAGATGTGCACACAAATTTGTAATGTTCAATGTCAGTAATTAAACGCCAACGGATCCACTCTAAAGTCTAACGATAATGAACAGTTCAACTGGTCTCTGTTACAACAAAGAAAATATATTCCAACAAAGAAAATCTATTCCTCCCTGGGGGCTCCATTGTTGCAGACTTACTCTTCCCATCACCGACAATGGTGTAGTAAAGTTGGTAGATTAAACCTGCTTAGTTCAATAAATAGATTTCTTGATTAATAACAACAGATAGGTTTTAAATAAGTTGATAAATTCCACAAATAACACATGGTACAGTTAAACAATTAAATAAACGCGTAGTCGATTCTGGTTACTCTACATGTATATCAAAACCATGACCATAACCATTAAACACCATTTCTGTTGGTATTACACATAACTGCAACACAAAATATTTATATTTAGCAAAAATGAAGGCTCTGAAAATATAATAATTGTCATTATACATATATCCGTAACCAATAATTCGAATGGCTATACAATACAATTTCACCTTAGAGTATTTGAATTACATAATTATATAATCATATATCAAACATACATGAAACTGACAATTTGCTTTCACAGTCATCTTATAAAAGTTAAACTAATTAACTCACCTATTTGTGGAAAAGAGCCAGTGTTGACCTTCGCTATTCTGAAACATGTGGTAATGATGCATGCATGTAATTTAGTTTTATCCCGGCTACACTTCCGAATAACCAACCAGAAACAAGAACAACAAATCACCTAATATACAATCTTTTCAGAAAGAAACCACCTTCAGAACTGAATGATTCCAGCGAGTTATCATTTCAACTATACCCAAAATATATTAAAACTAAACCTATATAACTAAAACATTCAACCGCTAAAATAGGACAAACCATAATCCGGACAATATAATTCCAGACCCATACCATAGAAAATCCACCATCAGAAACATTAATTACACTAATTTATATTAGCTCAAAACCAAAACTATAAACACATTAATTCAAAACTAACAAATGAAAAAAGACAGTGGCCAGACATTCATAACCAACATAAATTGATCGAGTCTGAAAATACGACCCTGTTACAAATACACAGTTTAAGGTCTTGAGATGACGATTTAGCTGCTGTGGGTGTATGTTTTATTGCCTGGCAACCTATCTTTAAATGTCTTAATGTTTACTTACAAGATTTACGTGAATTATATACACCTCCCCGTAAGCTTCGTTCCTCCTCTGATACATTAATTTTATGTTCCGAACGATGAAGACTCAAAACAGTTGGTGACAGAGCTTTTAGCCAATTGCATGGAAAAAGCTACCATTTTCTATCAGAAATATTATTATTATATTGTTTACCTGTGATACTCTTTTGTGATAGTTAATAATATTTGATAATTTATTATGTTTTTCAAAGCGCATTTGAGCACCTAGTGAATGGTGCGCTATAAAAATGTTTATAATAATAATAATAATAAAAAAATATGCATTTTTTAAAAATCTTCCTGTATAATTGTGCTCATTTCATTGAGACATTGAAAATAATAAGATGTAAGTGTTCATATTGATTTAAGATTTTGTGTAGGCTCTGCATATCTGATTTCTCTCTTGAATTACTAATGTTTTCTCAGATCTTTTCACTTTTCATTATTCTTTTTTCAGTCAGCAATAAAGGCGAAGTTAGTAGAACTTGGAGCCTATGTGGGTGAGTTTTAATGTAGATCTGTTTTCATTTCTAGGCATATACTATCACAGACATGCTCTAAAGGGGCGTCTCTAAGGGTCTAGATCCAATATTGGAGATACCAATTAAAAAATGTTCAGATTAAGAGCAATTTGATAGTAAATCATCTTCTATGAACGGCAGACATTTTAAACAGTGCTTGCTCCGTGACACTAGGGGGGGGGGGGTTGATAATTTTACTTTCAATCGAGGACCCCTTAGAAACATGAGGCCTACCATACTGATTATTTAGCAAAAACATTTTTGGGATCTGACCCCTCTAACCCCCCTGTACATGCCCCTTGAAAGTTCCTACCCCTATTTTCGCTCCCAGAATGCTGTTTTTAGGGTAAAACTCCTCAGAAATGTGTCAAAAGTGTCGTGTATGGTGTATTTTTACAGGTTGGTAATGATGCCAAGTCTGATTATTGACTTCATAATTATTTTCGATATTCCAAAATGGCGGCAAAAATATCCTCAAATTTGCTCGAGCACTTTGTTTATTTTGAATATGGCTTGTTATATTTCGTTTTATAGGTTTTCTTTGTTGTTAAGTCTGAATCAGATATTGAAAAATAGTTTTGACCATCCAATATGGCCGAAATTCAAGATGGCCGCCATGTTGTATCACTAGGGATCTGGTATCCTTTAACTTGGTTGTTTTGCAGTTTAATTAATATAATAGCCTTTAAATTCAAAACATCCTTTTATAATTGATAATAACCTTTAAATTTCAAAAATGGTTTAATTAGTACTATGGCTTAATTTAATGGTACACCATTTAATTTCTGCTCAGCTTGTAATTAAAGGCTTTAGATAATTAAATGGGTCATCCATTTCTAAACCCCTCTCTATAAAATTAAATGGTGTGCCATTAAATTAAGCCATAATACTAATTAAACCATTTTTGAAATTTAAAGGGTTATTATCAATTATCAAAGGATGCTTTGAAATTAAAAGGCTAATATATTAATTAAACTGCAAAACAACCAAGTTAAAGGATACCAGATCCCTAGTGTATAATCTCATACAAAATCAGGTGAAAACTTGAAAAGAAACCTAAAATTAGAACTTAAAATGCTAATATGATGACCATGTAATGGTAATATCGGTATGTTTGTGTCTCTAATTGTGTCTATCATGTAATTAGATTAACTGGATGCATGCACTGCCGTTGTCTCATCCCATGCACGATTCGTACATTACCATTGGCGTAACATGTGTGTCCTTGTTATCGTAGTGCTCTATTGATGTCGTCCTATGTGTAACCTCCAACATGTACAGCTTATGCAAAACACTAACTCGATCTTCAGATGATTGTGGATTTGTTTAATTTTCAACGACAAAATGCGGCTTAAATCGTGACTCCCTGAATGAAACCTCTAAAATACCTTTGAAAAGATGTAAGAAAGATATCAAAGGACATCTCGAAAGCAGTCATATTATTATACGACGCGGGGACGTTAAAACTGAGTGGGAACTAATTGCTTTTCGATGTGGACTTTTTGACACGAACACTCCTCTGCTGGACACTGATTTGTCCTGCTCATCGGTATCGCTTGGGTGTGAGATGGAATTGTCCTAGAAGCTGTCCAGCATCTATTACAATATGGTACAAAACAGTCCAAACTGTATAGAAATACCAATCTTATTACAAGCCTCGAAATCCTTCTGACGTGGAATGTTCTTGTACCCATATATAGGATCAGATTAACTATAGTGTAGTCAACTTTTTCAAAATCAAACCCCGGTGAAGCAAAGTTTCAGCTCTGTGAGGGAATGCCCAGCTCAGTGAGCCGGGAAACTCTCCCGCTCAGTGATATTCTGGGAGAAACAGCCGATCTTGTGGTAAACAGTCGTCAATTTTGAATTGTTTTTGAGGCAACCATGTTGCATTTATAGCTAAATGCAGTAGCCAACCATGTGTAGTATGCGTACATAGAGTGGTATTCTCACTTTCAGTTATTTACTGAGGAGTATCGAGATTAGTGAACTAACTTGATATAATCTCATGTCATATGCTCACAGTATCTCATCCTCTCAGATTTCGACCTAGCCTATCCGCCACGTACTATAAGCGTATGATGTAAGTTTATAGCGACTTAGTTCATTATCCATGATACTCCATGTAAATATCAGGAAGTCGGCGATACCACTCTGTGTGTGCATACTACATATGGTTGGTTACTGCATAAGCTATAAAAGAAACATGAGTATGGTACCCTCCAAATGATTTAAAATCAATAGATGTTAAACCACAAGAGTTCGGCAGTTTCCCTAGAAATGTCACTGAGCTGGTGTGTTCCCTCGTGGAGCTGGACATTTCCCTCACCGAGTGGGAACTTTGTTTCACCAGGGTGAATCAAGTGTAGTCGGGTCTGTATAGAACCAATAGTAGACTGCTAATAACTGTAGACATTACGCAAAGTTACAGATAGTTGTGCCATTGAAAAATGAATGAATGAATGAAATGGGGTGTAACTTCCTACGCTTCTGCACCTAACCTGGGATAATTTAAGACGGGCATACGCCATACAGTGTACTTGGGCAGCAATTGAATTCCAGCTGCCAAGGGATCTTTTACGTGCACGCCAATTTGTACACAGGACCTCGTTTTTTGTCCCATCCAAACGTCTAGGTAGTTGTCCTTGTCGGACCCTGCGTCTGCGTCACTGACTAGTGGAAACAACGGCGGAAAATCGAGATGAACTTTCACGACCAATGCAGCGGTCGAACACCAGACCCGCAACTGGTAAGAGTATCCAACAGATTTGTATAGCGCATAAACACTGCTTCCACAGTTTCTAATGCGCTTTGAGTTCACTAGATTTGTTCACGATTTATATATCACAAAGGACTTTCGAAAAGGAAAGTTTTGAGTTTGATCTTAAAAACAGATAGAGATGACTCTTGGCGTATTTGTAATGGGAGCTGATTCCATAGATATGGCGCTGCGTAGGGTTAGTGAGTGAGTTAGCCTTTTCTTTTTTGATAGTAGTTCCTATACATTGTCTTACTTTGCAAACACATAAACTGTGCATGACAAGACTTTTGTTAAGTTGACTTAAATTCAGGGGCATCAAAATCGCAAAATCACAGAGTCCAAGCCAGCAGTAAGCGAGCAAACTGGACAGCTATTATCGGTTTCAGCATTATCTAACTGGCTCAGTTCAGTTCGGTAAATCAGTTCCTATAATATCTATCAGTTGTATTATACATAACTCTTCCAAACCAAGACAAATTTTCATCATGTAGCTCATCATATCTTCTCCCCTGTATTTTCTTTCATCGTTTTAAAGCGATAACTTAGTACCGACTGTCACTGGTTAGAGGGATCGATGAGGAAGGTTCGCCTGTTTGCCAGTGTTTGGTCACTGTATCCAGTTGACAATCGGTCTAGTACAGTTTATATTTTATTTCGTCTTCGTCCAATTGAATTTGCTGGAAACTTTGATTTATTTAGGAAATTTGAAAGTGTTGTGTTTATCTATTTTTGATCGAACTAGGAATATATTTTGAACGTAGTCTGGCCCCTTAATAAACTGTGGAAGTATTTTTGTGGAGATTTCTTTTAAAAAGTGAAATCTGGGCAGTATTGTAATAGTTCACTTGTATACTAGCTTTACTTCAAGGATCTTAAGCTTAGTCGAGCTTGTTTTTAGGAAAGTACTGTAGTTTACTATATCCCTCTGTAGTACGCATTAATATAGACGTGTGGAATTTCATTGTCTTTCAGTCCTAATAGTATTGCTTCAATTGTCTTAAGCTTAGTCGAGCTTTTTTTTCTTCGGGTAATTAGTTAGCTCTCCCCAGTGGTACACATATAACTATGCAATGTACTTGTGTATTAGTGATATTCGTCAGTTTGTTTGAAAGAAATTAACCTATTTTTGAACGAAAAATATCCTAAAATTGATTTTTTCATGAATTTATTTCTCATTTTCCTTGAGAGATCACAGAACTTTTATTCTTGAAATCTGTAGAGGTGGTGTCCCTCTACCAGAATATACCAAAATCGGTACCCCTAACCCCGGAACAGTGGAGATTTTGACCCTCAAAGTTAGGGTGTTTTCAAAGTCCTGATAGACACCCTTCAGATTTTACCAAATGGCTACCCTATCAATAATGTTTTGGAGTGAAACGCTGCAATTGATCATACGAAGAAGACCTTATCTGTCATTATATATCAGGGTTTGCCTAATCGCCGCAATATTAGGCACTGTTATACACCGTTGAAAATGACCTAAATTTAGCAAAAAAGGTAAAAATAGCGTAAAAAACCTTTGGATACTGTATCTCCACAACCAGTGAATTTTGAAACAAATCGTTTTGGCTGTGAAGTAGTCTCGGGTAAACCACCAAACCCTGACAATATGAACCAAATCGGTCGACCCCCACCTTATCACCTTCTGCATGGTTTTCTCATGGAATGACACTTAAGAAAATAAAAATAAGTAAAAAATAAAGAAAGAAAAAAAACATAAAAATAGGTTTGTAGGATGGCTGGGCTTCGTTCGAGAGGACGTTTTTACTCAGCCATCCTACGTTGTATTGAAAATTTGTCTAGCCATGACCCTCTCTTATTTTACTATTCTACTTAGTCCATCTGTGTCAATTAGGGTGGGGATTTCTTCGAAGGTTTGCAGTTTCATATCTGGTCTAGGGAAGAGTAGGTTCTTAGTAGTGAATGGTATGTTGTTGGTCTGCATTATTCTCACTAGTTCCCTTCTCTCCTCCTTGTAAACCTCTCGGTCTACCAGGACATGGTTGGTGGTACACTCTTCTCCGCACTCGCAGACGATCACTTGGTGTTTGTTTGTAGTCTCGCAGCCGCTCTTTCACCCTTAGTTTCAAAATAAGTCTACAAATATCTCTTCTAGGGTGATTGAGTGCTGTCTTTGTGTAGATCTCGTCATCCAGCCAAAATCTGTATGTGTCAAGTTCAACAAGATTTAATTCCCAGATTGAATTGACTTGTCTTTTAACCATACCGTAGATTTCCGTGGTGCTGTAGTCTATGGTGCAGAGTGGTGCTGTGTCCTTGAGACCTTCATTGGCGAGTCGATCTGCTTCTTCGTTACCTCTAATGTTGACATGTGATGGAATCCACACGAGCTCTACTTTGCTTCCCTTCTCTAAGACTCTCTGGTACAGCTGCCTGATTTCCAAAATGACTTCTGGTCTTGATTCCGAGTTGTTATTCTGGATTGAAATTAGGCTGCTCAGAGAGTCGCTTGGAATGACGAACTTACTAGTCTTCTGATGGGAAATCCACGATATAGCGTCATGAATGGCCACAAGCTCTGCAGTGTACACCGAACAGTTGTTGGGCAGTTTCCTGCTTATTCCCTATTTCCCGTTTGGCAGATAAATTCCAAACGTAATGGTGCCCCTTTCAGGATTGCGTGAGCCATCCGTGTAAACATGGTCCCAGTCATCAGATGGCCAGTTGTCTATTAGGTGTTCTAGAGAGAAAGCACGTGCAGCAGTCAGATTGTTTATCTTGTCGGTTTTCTGTAGTAGATCTAGGTTCACCGGTGGTATAGGTAGTGTCCAAGGGGCGATCGCTGGGGGGTCGTGTTCATTTATCACCAGCACCCCCAGTCACAGTTCCTTAATCGTTTCCCTGATACCCTGGCCAAGGCTTTTCTTTCTGGGATCTCTAACATATCTTTTTTTTGTAGACTGACGAGGGTTGGGGATCTTTCGTCCAGCTGCGAGATCTTAGCCCAATACTTTGCCGCTAGTTCTTTACTCCCTGGCTTCCTGCAGTAGTGCTTCTCTCTTAGCTCCTTGCCCTACGCCAGTCGCAATACACAGAGCTTTGTATTGGATGGTGTCAAGCTTGCTTAAGAGGAATGGCGCGCAGTTCATGAAGGCCAAGCAGCCATAGTCCAATACAGATCACGGTACACCATCATTAGTGTAACTCTGTTTGTAATCCCCATGTGCTGCCTGTTATTTTCCTCATTAAGTTTAGGATTTTGGTGCATCTATCTACAGTCTCGCCGATGTGCGGTTTCCAGGTCAGCCTTCGGTCAAAGATTACGCCAAGGAACTTGGTTTGGTCTTTAAACTCGATGGTTTTTCCGTTCATACACAAAGTCATTCTGTTTATCCCACTATCCCTGCTTACAAGCATGACGACTGTTTTCTTCTCCGAGACTTGGAATCCCCAGTCGTTTGCCCATGACATGAATTTGTCTAAGGCTTTTTGCATATTCTTTTGTAGTACACAGAAGCTCTTCCCTTTCCGCCATATGGTACTGTCGTCAGCAAATTTAGCTAACTCAGTTTTGTTGTCGAGGTAGGAAGATTTTTGTATGTCGTTGATCATGATGTTGAAGAGAGTGGGACTGATAACCGATCCCTGAGGCGTGCCATTTTCTAATGTTTGCTCGGCACTCAGGAGTCTGCCAACATTCATCTGTATCCTTCTCTCCCTCAGAAAGCTTTTGATCCACTGAAACATTATGCCCGTTATATCAATACGTCCTAACTTGAAGAGCAGCCCGTCAAGCCAGACTAAATCGAAAGCCTTGGTCAGATCTACGAACACGACACATAACAGGTTCCCAGAGAGGAATGCCTGCGACATGACATGCTGTAGTCTCACCAAGTGGTCCATTGTTGAACGCCCTTTCCTGAACCCGCTTTGATTTTCGTCAATCAGTTGATTGCTCTCCAGATAGAACTGTAGTCGTATGTTAACCATTGTTTCCAAGGTTTTACACAGTGTGGATGTCAAGCTTACTGGTCGATAGGACTCTGCCTTTGTTCTCTCCTTACCTGGTTATGGAAGAGGGATGACGTTGGCTCTCGCCATTCTTTGGGTACATCTCCTGCCAACCAGGATGTGTTGAAGATGTTTAGCAATATTCTTTTGGCATTTCTAGGCAGATGTTTGAGCATTGAGTACTTTACTTTGTCCTCACCAGCCGCACTATCCTTCTTGAGGGAAAGAGCCTTATTTAACTCCTCCTCAGAGAAGGGTAGATTGATTAGTTTAGCTTTTCTTTGCTGTTGGTAACGTACTCATCTCCATTCTTTAGGTTTGGTATGTTGTGTGATCTACGCTTCCCGTTCATGGCGTTTAGCTTCTTCCAGACGACACCTGTTTGCGTGTTTTGGTTCAATGCATTACAGAATGTCATCCAGTGTCCGGATGGTGTCTCTTGCGGCGTATTTCAACTTCAGGTAGTTTTGGTGGTTGACTGCATTGTAGTGGCGTTTCTGTTGGCCAATCACGCTATTTTACCGAGATTTCGCTTAATAGATTGGATGCAGCTATGGCGGGTGTGGCATGCCAGCAGGGTAAGCTTACTCTTCCTGACACCTGTTACCACTGTTGGTCGTGTATTTTGTACACGGTGAACAGTCCATATGCTGATTACACTATTTTGCCATATTACACTATTTTGCCTTTACCGTTTTTTAGGACTTCGAATTTTGTCTGATGGTTTGGATTGTTCGTACTTGGTTTTATTTTATTTACTTCTTTCTTTCATTAACTGCCTTCTGACATTCTGGTGACCACCAAGGTTTTCTAATCATTGGTCGCCCTCCTGAAATCTTGGGAATGGAGTCGTCTGCTGCACCTATAATAACGCTTGTGATATTGGCAGCGTACACGTCGATGTTGGCATCGATGATGTCTTCTTCCTTCCATCCAAGGCAGCCTTGGCCCAATCGGCCTCTTTAATTTTCCAATTGGGTTTTCCGTTATAGACTTCCCTGGCTGTTTCACATTGGATGTAGAATTCTATCAGTAGATGGTCGCTGCCAAGTGTTTCATCTTCATGTACTTGCCAATCAAAGCAGTTTGCCATACCCAGCGTACAGAGCGTGAGATCCAGGTGTGAAGGTGGGGCATTCCCTCCAACAAAAGTAGCGCTCTCATCGTTCAGTACGCATAGGTCGCTTCCTTCTATTATTGGGCATAGGCTAGTCCCCCCCGACAGTCATCCCTTGGCGACCCCCACAGAGTGTGTTTTGCGTTTAAATCCCCGCATAACACAGATTTGCCCTGCGGAAGCTGGTCGAGAAGTGACTGGAAGTCTACTGGTTTTCTCGTGACATGTGGGGGTACATAGACATTCACTATTGTCAATTTTGTATTATTGCTCAATGTGATGGCTATGCCCATTGCTTCTAGAGGAAGCGCTACGTCCAGTGTAACAGTAGTATATCACTGAGGTAGAAGGCAAGGCCGCCGCCACGTGTCGTGCTGCCTGGTCTGTCCCTTCTCTGACAGGTGTATCCGGGTAGGTAGATGTCTTTCGAAGTTGGTAGTAGCTTGGTTTCTTGGGAGGCATATTACATTTTTGGGGTTGCATGCGATGTATTTTCTCAGCTCAGCACATCTGGGGGCCAGTCCATTAACATTCAGTTGTAGAACTTAACCTGGCCCGCCATGATGACTGTCCGGATTGATGCCTCTCAATGTTGGGATTCTATTGATCTACTGGTGTCTCGATTTCCATAAAAGGTACCTCATTGGTGGTCGCCTTTGGTTTTGCGACCAACAAGCTACTGGACACATCGCCAGTGTTCCCCTTTGGTTTTACCAACGATGAGCAACTGGAAATATCTCCAGTACTGTAGTGGCGACCATGCGATATCCTTCTTCGTATTACGAGATTTACCTCTTGATCGTTCTCCTCGTTTTCCTCGTCGTCATCTCTATATCTCTTTTTGACTGTGTTGATCGAGTTGACTAGGGTGATTAGGGTGTCTGCGTCTACCATATATGCACAGAGTTTCCCTAGGAGGCTTGCCATTTTTGTCGTTTTTGTCTTCATCTGACACTGCCACCTTCAGGAATTCAATCATGAAGCTCATGAAACCACTCTCTGTTTTAAATTTTGGAATAAAGTGAGTCTCATCAGCTTTCTATTTTGGTTCTTCCTTTTTTTTGGGTTTGTCTTTTTGGGGGTCTTAGTAGTTGGTAGTGGTTTAGATCTGGGTGCCTTTGGTGGTTCTTCCGGCGTCAATGTCGATGGAATTGGCTTCGTTCTTGGTTTATTAACCGGAGCCGTATTCCTGACATCTTTGGACAAACGCTCTTTGTTTTTTAGAATGAGTGCAGCCTCACTTAAACTCACTTTCTCCTTTCCCTGTATTTTTAGGGCAGCCTTGGTGCTCTGTATCTTTGGGCATTCGGGGGAGTTCGCTGCGTGGTCTCCCTTGCAGTTCAAGCACTTTTTTTGAATGCCCGCCCTACAGTCGACCACCGCGTGACTCCCACGGCACTGGGCACACACAATCTTTTCCTTGCAGTAATTGACTGTGTGACCTAGCTTTTGACAATTGGAACATTGTCTTATCCGGTCAATAGACAGAGCAGCCGTGAGATCGTTAACTCAACAAAGGTGTTAAGCCCTTGTTTTAATGCCTTTGATCTGAGCGTAGTTCAATCGCTTGAGCTAATCTCTGATCGCTTGGACACTGATTGCCTAACAAAGAATTAGAACTGAAGCCCTTTTGACGATAATTCAACTGATACAGTAAGAAGTAAAAAAGGCTAAAAAAAAAAAAGAAAATAATAAGAAAAATGATCTAAAATAGACAATAACGTATTTATATATATATATAAAAAAGAAGAGAAATCCTAAAAAGAAAGTAGTAAAACAGTGAAGTAAAAAAGATAAAAAGTAGGAAAAAGTGATAAATAAAACAGAATAACCGGAATAACTGTCGAAAAATAAAAGGAAAAAATTAACTAAAAAAGTAGAACTAGATGCCTAAGCTATATAAGAATTTTTTTTTAAAAAACCCAAACAAATTTAGAAAATAATAAGTAAAATAATCTAGAATAGCAAAAAGTAGAAAAAATAAGTAGAAAAGGTAAAAAAAAAAACAGAATAGCCATGAAGAGCTGCAAAAAAAAAAGATAATAGGAAAAGAAATAAACCAAAAAGGGAAAAAAAAGGAATAACTTATACCTTATTCAGGTATAAGAAGTAAAATAATAGAAAGACAACCTTGGGACTGAAGAATCTTTGTAGAGTCTTGAAGTCGATTGGAGAGTCTTTCTTGAGTCTTTGCTAGGCTACTTTATGTATAGGATATTAACCTACCCGAAGGTGCTATATTATATAACCCGCGGGCGCAGCCCAAGGGTGATATAAATATAGCAACTGAGGTATGATTGGTTAATATCTGACATACAACGCCCACCCTTAAATTTAAATGGACTTTTCCATTAATATTCAACAATGATTGGATAACGGCTCGGTAGTTTCCGTCAAATAAAGAAGATTACCGATTTAAATCACGTGAAATTACGAGATGGTATTTTTGTAAACACAGCGCCATTTTGAAGAATTGAATTTCATACAAAAACAAAATGGAAAGTTATACGAAGTCAGACGGATAATCAATCCCTTTTAGCCAACATACTGACGATGGAATTGGCGTGAATGCAACTATCGATGAGGATCTATCCAAAGCCTAAAGAAAATTTGGATCAAAAGACATTCTTTCCCGATAATTCTGACAGTGAACTACGATTGAAGGCTTTTGCTTTGTTTTATAGACAGAAGGATTTGGCCGACTGTTTTATTTAAGTGCATGGACTGTACCCAAAAATAGTTGGTTCTACGATACTGAAATAGAACCAAATAGTTTATAATGGAAATCTTGGGTGATAAATACTTTCAAGTCTAGGAGTGTGTGGACGGAAAGAAGATTCTGAAAGATATGGAAAACCGATTTAAATATGCTGATAAGTACGTCGTCTATTTCTGTCTTGAATGTTTCAAACTGTTCCATAATAATTTTTAATTGTCAAAATAATAAAAATTTATTTCTGTGTTTTTTGTATTATTTTGATCATCAGCGGTTGATATGAGTCGAATACATCGACCTGACATGACGTCATTAGCGGGTGATATGAAATATCAACCTGTCGTGACGTCATCAGCGGTTGATATGAAGAATATATCAACCTATTATCACGTCATGACAGGTTGTTATGAGATATAACTGCTATTCACATCAAAGACTATTCACATCAAAGAAAAAAACTACCACCAGTTGTATATCTTTAGATAACTTTAGACAATAGCTCGAACTGGAGCTCTGGTGCATTAGGTGTTGTCAGTACGAGTACTAATTAACCTCTGATGACCAACGTAGTGCCGTATTTTGGATATTATATGAATGACAGAAAGAATAAACTGATGACGAAGTTGTACAAGAAGCTTACAGTACGAGTATGACGGTGTTTTCACAAAAAAACAAACACACACAATGGGCTATGGGTTTCAGTCTACGCATAAGCCACTGTCACTTGGGACTGTCATTATAATTTAGGTTATAATTTGAACGACTGCCTGCTATTGTTATATAAACCACATGTCTGGTATGGTAATAAGAAGCTACGGTCAGAACCACAACCATTCATTCAACGAGAATGGTATTAGAGTACAAGAGTTTATTACCTCAATGAACGCCAAACTTGAACATACTTGTCAGCCAAATCCTTCCATTTATAACAAATGTTTATCTGGTAAGTTTCCCTTTTTAACTCTACAATAAGTATGTAACATTATTAATCTACCCCGACTTCCAAGTCAGCGCTCAGATATTGAACTGTAACATGACTACAGTCATACATCCAGAGGTGACAGGTTTTTTCTGCATCAAGATGACAACATCTAAAAATAGTATCCCCGGTAACAAACTTCAAAACACTGTGTAGATTTTCTAATACCGTATTTTCCGGTGTATCAGGCGCATGCGTAGATAAGGCGCAGGGCGACTTTGGCAGGGGTGTTTCAGAGAAAAAAATATGCGTGGTTTAGGCGCACCCCTTTCCCAGCGCCCCATGAAACTCGTGCCATACCATACATGACTCAAATCCACTGCGATCTCCCGAAACTGGGTCAAACTCTTTTGTTTACAGTTATAATAATTTTGTTACATTTGTTTCTATTAATTATAACATACAATTGATTATTTCATAACTTTTAACGGTACGTCTGTTAACTATAGAAATAATTTCTCTTGATCAGCTACTCACGACTTAAATCTTGACTACCGGTAAAAGAGAAACAACAAATCCATGTTTACTCGTAAGTTATGAAAACAACTGACAAACAATCGATAGCGTCCGTTGCCCCGCCCACTACACGCGTCATGACAATACCCAGATTGTAGCCATTTAGATCTATCAGTAAAATAATACATTATAATTTTTAATACCAATCAAGGAAACAATGATTTTGTTAACTACAAACAACTTCGTAAAGAAAACTGTAACAACTCACTGGTTGATCACTAACTATACCGGTAATTTATAACAATGGGTCAATCACTGAATCCATGTTGAATGAAAAACTGTTGGTAACTTAAAATGGTTATATGTTTAAATTATAAGACAGTATTGTGCAAAGAAAACACCCGGTGTATACATGTATAAAATATGAGTGAACATTCATCATGTCGATAACAGGGGTAATTAGTACTCGTACTGATAACACCTAATGCTCCAGAGCTCCTAAGCTATTGTCTAAATTTATCCTGAGATAAAGTAGCCTAGCAAAGACTCAAGAAAGACTCTCCAATTGACTTATAAGACTCTACAAGAATCTTCAGTCCCAAGGTTGTCTTTCTATTATTTAATTCTTATACCTAAATAAGGTATAAGTTTACTTTGGTTTTTTTTAATTTTTTTTTGTTGCTTAAACCTTTTTCTTTTATTTTTTGACAGCTCTTTTTGGTTATTCTGTTTTATTTTCTACTTATTTTAATTTACATACTGTTTGCTCAGTTGAGATTATTTTACTTTGTTTTCTATCTCTTTTTTTTTCTAGTTCTAGTTTATTTGAGCTTATTTTTTCCTTTTTTCATTTTTTACTTTCTTTTCTAGTTCTAGTTTATTTGAGTTTATTTTTTACTTTTTTTATAGATTATTTTACTCAGTATTTTATCTTTTTTTCTAGTTCTACTTTTCTAGTTTATTTGAGTTTATTTTTTTATTTTTTTTTTTTTTCATTTTTTACTTTCTTTATAGGAATTCCTTTATATATATATATACTTTTTGTTTATTCTATATCGTTTTTCTTATTTTTTGCTCTTATTTAAACTTATTTTTATTCTTGCTTGGTTAAATTATCGTTGTAAAGGCTTCAGTTCTAATTCTTTGTTAGGCAATCAGTGTCCAAGCGATCAGAGATTAGCTCAAGCGATTGAACTACGCTCAGATCAAAGGCGATATAAACAAAGGCTTAACCACCTTTGTTGAGTTAACGATCTCACGGCTGCTCTGTCTATTGACTTATACAAACATTAGGAACCTATAGTTAATTAGTATAATCAAATTTAATTAACTAGTGGATCTGTGTGGAAAGGGTCAGTAGCGTGATCAGGTGATCAATCCAAAACAATTACAATTGCATCTAGTATTGACTTATACAAACATTAATATCCTATAGTCAATTAGTATAACCAAAACTGATTAACTAGTGGATCTGTGTGGAAGAGGTCATAATCATCACTCTACTCTAGTACAAACTAGAATCATCTCTTGTTGATCCTTCTTTTTAATTTAGACTTTTTCGAAGCAGGAAAAGGGAAATGGGGTCCACGGCTGAACTCAACATGTCGATGGTTGAGGCTTTTAATAGCAGTCCGGCACCATCGACCTTTCCGGTGACTAAAAAGAGGGAGGAGCAAGCCTTTGTCGTTCAGGTGAAGCCCGCCGAAGGCAAGTCCTTCGCAGGGATCAAGCTAACGGCGATAGGGAAGGAGATAAAGAAGAACTGGGGTATTATAGATATCCCAGACATCAGAGTAACTGTCCCCGGTCATGTCCGACTGGCTTTTAAATCACAGGAGGACATGGACAGGGCAGTGAACCAGGTATCCCTTCTCGGCATAGAAGTGAGGGTATCCCAGCCGTCAACCTTGTTAACTGAAAAGGTGGTGGTACACAGGATTCCCTCCGAATATGACGGAGAAGAGATCCTGGAAGATTTAAGAGACAGAGGATATGCGGTCAAGGAGGTATACCGGTTTAAGGTTGCTGAAGGTAAAAGCCAGGGAAGTGTCGCCCTGACTTTTAACAATAAAGCACCGGAAATACTAAAAGTAGTATATTTATCCAGAAGGACCCACGCCTACATCAACCGGGTAAGGCAATGTTCCAATTGTCAAAAACTGGGCCACACAGTCAAGTACTGCAAGGGAAAGACTGTGTGTGCCCAGTGCGGTGGGAGTCACGCGGTGGCCGAGTGCAGGGCGGGCATGCAAATAAAATGCTCGAACTGCTAGGGTGGTCACGCAGCGAACTCCCCCGAATGCCCCAAGATACAGAGCACCAAAGCTGCCCTAAAGATACAGGGGAAGGAGAAAGTGAGTTTCAGCGAGGCTGCACTCATTCTCAAAAAAAAGGAGCGTTCGATAAAAGATGTCAGGAATACGGCTCCGGTTAATAAACCAAGGACGGAGCCAATTCCATCGACATCGACGCCAGAAGAACCACCAAAGGCCCCCTGATCAGAACAACTACCAACTACAAAGACCCCAAAGAAAAAGAACAACCCAAAGAAAAAGGAACAAGCAAAAATGAAAGCTGATGAGACTCACTTTATTCCTAAATTCAAAACGGAAAGTGGTTTCATGAGCTTCATGATTGAACTCCTAAAGGTGGCAGTGTCCGACGAAGACAAAACTACAAAAACGGCAAGCCTCCTAGGCAAACTCCGTGCATATATGGTAAACGCAGAAACCCTAATCACCCTCGTCAACTCGATCAACACAGTTAAAAAGAGATATAGAGATGACGACGAGGTAGACGAGAAGAATGATCAAGAGGTAAATCTTGCATTACGTAGGAGGATATCTCATGTCCGCCACTACAGTACTGGAGATATTTCCAGTTGCTCGTCGATGGTAAAACCAAAGGCGAACACTGGCGGTGTTTCTAGTTGCTTGTCGGTTGCAACACCAAAGGCGAACACCAATGAGGTACCTTCTATGGAAATCGAGACACCAGTAGATCAATAGAACTCCAACATTGAGGGGCATCCATCCGGACAGTCATCATGGCGGGCCAGGTTAAAGTTTTACAACTTAATGTTAATGGACTGGCCACCAGATGTGCTGAGCTGAGAAAATACATCACACGCAACCCCAAAGATGTAATATGCCTCCAAGAAACCAAGCTACTACCAACTTTGAAAGACGTCTACATACCCGGGTACACTTGTGAGAGAAGGGACAGACCAGGAAGTACGACACGTGGCGGCGGCATTGCCATCTTTATCCGTGATAACCTAAATTATATTTCTGGTTCACTGGACGTAAACGGACCTCTAGAAGCAATGGGCATAGCCATCACATTGAGCAATAATACGAATTTGACAATAGTGAATGTCTATGTACCCCCAGATGTCACGAAAAAACCAGTTGACTTCCAGTCACTTCTCGATCAACTTCCACAGGGCGAATCAGTGTTTTGCGGAGATTTCAACGCAAAACAAGTTCTATGGGGGTCGCCGAGGAATGACTGTCAGGGGACTAGCCTATGCTCAATAATAGAAGCAAACAACCTATGCATGCTGAACGATGAGAGCCCTACTTTTGTCGGAGGAAATGCCCCACCTTCGCACCTAGATCTCACGTTCTGTACGCTTGGTCTGGCAAACCGCTGCGACTGGCAAGTACACGAAGATGAAACACTTGGCAGTGACCATCTCCTGATAGAATTCTGCATTCAGGCCGAAGCAACCAGGGAAGTCTATAACGGGAGACCCAATTGGATTATGAAAGAAGCTGATTGGGTTAAATTCCGTGTAGGCTGCCTTGAGTGGAAGGAAGAAGATATCATCGATACCAACATCGACGTGTACGCTACCAACATTACGAGCTCTATTATAGGTGCTGCTAACGACTCCATTCCAAAGACTTCTGGTCGAAAACCAAGGACTAGAAAACCATGGTGGTCACCGGAATGTCACAAGGCGGTCAACGACAGAAGGAAGGCCCTCCGCCTACGGAAACGCCACTACAATGAAGCCAACCACCAAAATTACCTTAAGTTGAAATACGCTGCAAGAGACACCATAAAAAAGGCACAAAGTGGGCACTGGATGACATTCTGTAATGCGTTGAATAAAAACACGCAAACGGGTGCCGTCTGGAAGAAGCTGAACGCCATGAACGGGAAACGCAGATCATTCAACATACCAAACCTTGAAGATGGAGATAAGTACGTTACGAACGGCAAGGAAAAGGTAGACCTACTAGCAAAAACTTTTGCTGACGCAAGCAGAGACGAAAACCAATCACCAGAGTTTCTGAAGAGGAAGGAAATCTTTTACTCGCAGCACCCTTCATTAGTAATTGAATCTAATGAAGTGGCTGAACCAATCAACCTACCCTTCTCTGAGGGAGAGTTAAATAAGGCTCTTTCCCTCAAGAAGGATAGTGCGGCTGGTGAGGACAAAGTAAAGTACTCCATGCTCAAACATCTACCAAGAAACGCCAAAACGATACTACTAAACTTCTTCAACACATCCTGGCTGTCAGGAGAGGTACCTAAAGAATGGCGAAAAGCAAACGTCATACCTCTACTGAAAGCTGGGAAAGAGAAGAACAAGGCAGAGTCATATCGACCAGTAAGTTTGACATCCACACTATGCAAAACCTTGGAAACAATGGTTAATATCCGATTACAGTTCTATCTGGAGAGCAACCGATTGATCGACGAAAATCAAAGTGGGTTCAGGAAAGGACGATCAACAATGGACCACTTGGTTAGACTACAGCAAGTCATGTCGTAGGCACTTCTCTCGGGAAACCTGTTATGTGCCGTGTTCGTAGATCTGACCAAGGCTTTCGATCTAGTTTGGTTAGACGGGCTGCTCTTCAAGTTAGGACGTATCGGTATACCGGGCATAATGTTTCGGTGGATTAAAAGCTTTCTGAGCGATAGAAGGATACAGGTGAATGTTGGCAGATTCCTGAGTGCCGAGCAAACATTAGAAAATGGCACGCCTCAGGGGTCTGTTATCAGTCCCACTCTCTTCAACATCATGATCAATGACATTCACAAATCGTCCTACCTCGATTCCAAAACTGACTTGGCTAAATTTGCCGATGACAGTACACTATGGAGAAATGGGACGAGCTTCTGTGAACTACAAAAGAATATGCAAAAAGCCTTAGACAAATTCATGACATGGGCAAACGACTGGGGATTTAAAGTCTCGGAGAAGAAAACAGTCGGCATGCTTGTGAGCAGGGATAGAGGGATAAACAGAATGACTCTGTGTATGAACGGGAAAACCATCGAGTTCAAAGACCAAACCAAGTTCCTTGGCGTAATCTTTGACCGACGGTTGACCTGGAAACCGCACATCGACTGGACTGTAGATAGATGCTCCAAAATCCTAAACTTAATGAGAAAATTAACGGGCAGTACGTGGGGCGCCAATAGAGTTACACTAATGATGGTATATCGTGCTCTAATACGTTCTGTATTAGACTACGGCTCTTTGGTCTTCATGAACTGTGCGCCAACACTCTTAAGCAAGCTTGACACCATCCAATACAAAGCTCTGTGTATTGCGACTGGCGTAGGGCTCGGGACTAGGCGAGAGGCACTACTACAAGAAGTCGGGGAGTTGCCCCTATCCCTAAGAAGAAAAGAACTGGCGACAAGGTATTGGGTCAAGATATCACAACTAGGTGAAAGATCCCCAACATTTGTCAGTCTACAAAAGACAAAATATGTAAGAGATCCCAAAAAGAAAACCTTCAGCCAGGGTATCAGAGAAACGATCAAGGAACTACGACTGGGGGAGCTCGTGATAAATAAACACGACCCTCCAGTTGTCGCCCCCTGGACGCTCCCTATACCACTGGTCAATCTAGATCTACTACAGAAAACCGACAAGAAAAATAACCCCATTGCTGCACGTGCTTTCTCTCTAGAACATTTGGAAGACAACTGGCCGTCTGATGACTGGGACCATGTGTACACAGATGGCTCACGCAATCCTGAAAGGGGCACCAGCTCGTTTGGAATATACCTGCCAAACGGGGAACAGGGAATAAGCAGGAAACTGCCCAATAACTGTTCGGTGTACACTGCAGAGCTTGTTGCCATTCGTGACGCTATTTCATGGATCTCCCATCAAAAGACCGGCAAGTTCGTCATTCCAAGCGATTCTCTGAGCAGTCTGATTTCAATCCAAAATGACAACTCGGAATCAAGACCAGAAGTCATTTTGGAAATCAGGCAGCTATATCAGAGGGTCCTAGAGAAGGGAAGCAAATTAGAGCTCGTGTGGATTCCATCACATGTCAACATTAAAGGAAACGAGGAGGCAGATCGACTCGCCAACGAGGGTCTCAAGGACACGGCTACACCCCGCCTCATAGACTACAGCACCACGGAAATCTACAGTATGGTCAAAAGACAGGTCAATTCAATCTGGGAATTAAATCTCGTTGAACTTGACACATACAGATTCCGACTGGATGACGAGATCTACACCAAGACAGCGACCAATCACCCTAGACGAGATATATGCAGACTCATATCGAAACTAAGGGTGAAAGAGCGGCTGCGAGACTACAAACACCAAGTCATCGTCTGTTAGTGCGGAGAAGAGTGTACCACCAACCATGTCCTGGTAGACTGCGAGGTTTACAAGGAAGAGAGACGGGACTTAGTGAGAATGATGGAGACCAATAACATACCATTCAACACTAAGAACCTACTCTTCCCTAGACCAGATCTGAAGCTACAAATCTTCGAAGAAATCCACACTCTAATGGACACAGTTGGACTATGTAAATAAGTAAAATAAGAAAGGGTCACGGCTGGATAAATTCTCCATACAACGTAGGATGGTTGAGTAAAAACGTCCTCACGAAGGAAGCCCAACCATCCTATACATTTATTTTAATTTATTCATTTTACTTTATCTTTACTTTACTTTTACTTAAATTTATTTTATTTTTATTTATTACCTCAATTTATTTTTTATTTTTTCTACTTATTTTTTATCTTAACTTATTCTATTTTTTTTATACGACGTAGGGTGGGGAAGTAAAAACGTCCTCTCGAAGGAAGCCCAACCACTCTTGAACTTTATTTTAATGGATTCATTTTACTTTATCTTTACTTTACTTTTTCTTTACTTTATTTTATTTTATTTTATTTTATTTTTATTTATTACCTTTAATTTAATTAACTAATAAATTTTAATTAATTCATTTTACTTTATCTTTACTTTACTTTTACTTTAATTTACTTTATTTTATTACCTTTCATTTATTTGACTACAACTTTATTATACTCTCTTTATTTATTTAATTCTATATTAGTTTAATTTACTACTAACATCTACTAAACTGGCGGGATAGTGGATTAAGAAGGAGTCATGATCAGACGGGCTCGGCATCTAAACACTATTCTGCCAAAACAAATACCAGTGGGATAGTGGAGGAAGGGGAGGCCACGAGAAGACAGGCCTACCAATCCAGAAGAAGAGATCATCTTCCAACGATGTGTTTTTATTAAATAAAGGGAAGAACTTCCCACTAAAACCTAATCCATGGCCTAAGGCCAAAATGGAAAGATTGCAAAATCATATTCTAAAAATCAGGAAGCAGCCTCGGCTCTCCTATGTCTTGTCTGTGATATCACTTAAGTGGAAGCAGACGTTAAACACCAAAAAGAAGAAGAAGACATCATGTCTGAAATAGCCCCATCACGATCATCCCTTTAAATATATTTCTTTTTTTATACTTGAACATATCAATGCAACGAACAAACTGCCTACCGTATTTATACATTAGACGATAAATATCCTAAATAATAATCCTGTTCGTTTTCCAATAATTATCACAGAAACAAATATTAATTTGCATATTTTCCATGGACAGTTTCACTGAACAACAAGTTCTTGTGAATGAAATCTAGTCCCGACAGAATTTAGATTATAGTAACTGAGGTGAGAATTATTTACATCAAAGAGCTAACATCAAAGGGTACTTGTGTGAAGGAAATCATGCATTATCAATTCCTTTTGATGACACGTGTGAATCTAGTAATTAATTAGTAATCTTGACTGACAGTTTGTAGCATTAAGCCAGACTGTTTGGTGCCGAAATGAAAGGCCATCAAAGTATTACCCCACTGGTAGTGTTAATGTACATGTGAAAAGCAAGGTTGAAGGTGACTTCAGGCTATGTGTACTTGAAATCCCAACATGAAGGCATTTAATTCATTTGTGATTTACACCCGATACATGTACTTGTTACTTATTTATCAGAATGGAAATGGCAATTTCGGTGGACAAAATTTTCGCCCACGGTAACACTATGTGTGTAACTTTGAAATTTTCATAATTTGAATGAGTTTGAAATAGTCGATTGTAGTGGACGTCATGAAAAACGTTGAAATAGCATATCAACAATAATTTTGCAGATATTTTAATATGGCTAACATTAAACAGCTATAGGCCAATACTATTAGCACTGTCGCTTATGACTAACAGTATACTGAATTGTGGTCTGTAAAATGGCCGCCATCTTTATTGCACGCGGAATGCCGACATCATCAACTTCAGACAGACGCCAATGTTGACACGGGGGGAAAAGCCCAGATTTGCTTATTACTATCTATAAGGCGCATCCCTTCTGTAAATAAAAATATCTGGTAAAAAAAGTGTGCCTTATACACCGAAAAATACGGTACATATAATCTAAGGTAGGTGCATGTTTCGGGCTATTCGCCCTTCATCAGCCATAAAATAAGATACAATGACATAAAAAATAATCTGGGCTTATTTATTTATACTGTTGGTGTCGCCTTAATCAAATTACTTAAAAAAATTAATCCCTAGACTGGGATTAAAAAATGATTAAAAATTCTAAAAATAGCTGGGAAAATCCCTATATTGGGATTTTTTACACTGTTGTGAAAAATATATAGTTCTTTCAAAAAATCCTTGTACTAGGATTTTTAAAAAAATTGGTATTGGTTTCATCGATCACATTCTTCGGAAATGGTGGTAGTTTTCATAGATCAAATTCCTTCATGAGTAGATTCCATGATTCATCGATAATATGTTGGTTTATTTCCATGTTCTTTTCATCAATGGCGGCTATAATACATGTAGTCTAGTAGATCAAGATGAAGTTCTTCTTTTTCTGGTACCGGTATACTGTTCGTTTTCTCCGACTTGTTTGAATTAGTATTCTTCTTAAATCTTGGTCTTTGGCGGGCTTCAAATGGAGGGATCCATATAGAGGGCGGAGTGGGTGTGCACGTAGAAAGCACTTCAAAATCTATAGATTTTTCCTGTTTCTTGGAGATCTTCGGAATTTTCTTTTTCAGTTCCGTAATTTCTGTTTTCTTCTTTAGGCGTTTGGCTCTTAAGTATTCTTCTTTTTCGTTACTGTCTAAGTTGTGTGATTTTAATCTGTGTCTATATAGATTATGTCTTCTAGTGAACGGCATTAGGCAGATAAAGCAAGTATTAGTGGCATCCATCTTTCTAGAATAGTAGGCAGAGTTTTGAAAAGTTAATTTTTAAGCTTGTTCGTTGAGTCCACCGGGACTCGTTGTTGCTAGCAACGTTATGAAACTTTCTTCATGACGTAATGGTTTGTTGAGATTTTCGCAATATTTTCGCTAGAATTTTAATACTTAAGATATGCTTGTCTTTATTAAAATGGATGCTTACAGGTGTATCTTTGAAATTCCGTATATCACTTAGGTGGTTATAAAATCTGCGTTTGCAGGTATCGGACGTTTGCCCGATGTACTGAGTTCCGCAAAAAATACAGGAGATAGCATAAATTATATAGGGGGTGTCGCACGTAAGGTGGATTAATGAGATTGAATAAATGGAGAGGTATCGAGGTGTCGGCAAACGTAGCAATTATTGCCGCATTTGTAACAGCCCCTGGGCTGGGGTATCACGATGGAGATATCAGATCTAATTAATATATCTTTGAGATTTCTGTTATGTCGGTAACAGATTTTAAGTGGAGTAGTTGAAATTTTTTGAGTTTCGATACTTTTTTCTAGTATACATGTACTAAGATTTTTACTAATCATTTTTTTGAAATAGATGAGGGGAATAAAGTTGGTTACAAAAGTGATCGATTTACCAATCGTTTTATCCTTATAAGTTAGTAAGTTGTCCCTATTAATAGCGCGGGCTTTATCGAAGGAGTGGTTAATTAGAATAAGAGGGTATCCTCTTTTAAGAAACTGTGTCCGACAGTTTTTAAGGGATGATTCACGGTCAGAAGTATTGCTAGAAATTCGGCAAATGCGTAATGCTTGGCTAAAGGGTAGGTTCCTTTTTTGATGAATAGGGTGGCAGCTTAGGTAATGTAGATACATGAAGCTGTCTGTAGGTTTAGAATATACTGGTTTGAATATGATTGATGGTATCTTTGTAAAGAGTAACATCTAAAAAGTTGATTTCTTTTAGACTGTATTCTAAGGTAAGTTTGATAGATGGTAGGATTTTGTTGAACTCCTCTATGAAATCCAAAAGGCTCTGTTCGGTAGAGGGCCACAGGAAAAAGATATCATCGATGTATCTGTACCATACTAGAGGGGTTTTTCTGTGCCCTCTAGAAAAGTTTCTTCTAAGTTGATCATGAAGATGCAGGCTATACTAGGGGCAGCTTTAGTTCCCATGCTGATTCCTTGGTTTTGAAGATAGAATTGGTTATTAAAAATAAAGCAATTTTTCTTAAAGGGACACTCCCGATAAGAACAGAGTCTCAAAAATTAAAGTCTGAATATTTGTGAAATTTATGGACCAAAATATAAAAGCATGGTGTATTTACATTGTCTGAAAATTTCAGCTGAAAATATTGAGTCGTTTGGACGTGAACGTCAACACTGCTTATCCGGACACGTAACCCTTTTAAGATTTCGGGTCATTTTTTCATATTGGGTGACCTGATAAGCGATTTATTTTTCTTGAGAGGTCTATACAGTGAATGACCCATGTACTGTACTTGATAACAAAAGGTAAATTTCACCTACATATTATTTTTATAGAAAAAAGTCTGGTTTTATCCAGATACTGTATAATACATTTCCAGATGCAGACTGTCAGGTTTAAGTTATTCACAAGCGTATCACAAATACCGGGTTAGTTGATCGACCTTAGATAATGGGTTTTAAATGATTTTAACACAAAATTAAGCAGTTTTATTCCCCAAAAAGTTGTCTGGATTGGCCCTTTAAGAATAAAGTTTAGCATTCTTAGTAAAATCCAAGAGTGGACTGTTTTATCTTTATGGTTTTGTAGGGCTTTTTTGCAGGTTGTCATGGCTAAGTTGTGTGGTATCGATGTGTAGAGACTGGTGACATTGGCCGTGCACAATAAAGTCTTCTCGGATAAATTTGGTAGCTCTTGTACTTTGCGTATAAATCTGTGGTGTCTTGGAAAAGTGAATTGGCTTTTTTAACTTCCATTTTTAAATCATAATCCAAAAATTGTGAGATTTTTTCCGTCGGTGAATTGACCGCTGAAACTATCGGTCGTCTTGGATTATTAGGTTTATGAATTTTTGGTAGCATGTAGAATACTGGAGTTCTTGGGTTAGTTTTGAGAAACTTTACGGTGTCCGGATCTAATAGTTTATTTTTTGCTGTGTAATTCAGGAATTTGGTAATTTCATGGTTGAATTTGGTGGTTAAATCAGTTTTTTTAAGTGTTTATAAGTTGTTGAGTTGGCGCATTCCTTCTTTTATGTAGTCTTTTCTGTTAAGGATGACAATCTTGCCACCCTTATTGGCTTTTCTAATGATTAAATTGGTGTTATTTCTTAGTTCATTTATCGCTTTGGTAAGATTCGATCTAAAATTGCTTTTGACTGTTACTTTCCTTGGAGTAATTTCTCTAATGTTGTGTTGGGGGATGTGGATGAATTCTTCTAATGGTTGCCATCAGGTAGGCGGCGGGGTCCATCCACTGGGTTTGGCGAATAGATGGGAAAAATAATTCGTGTTATTATGGTTATTTCTATGGAAATGATTGAGTCGCATAGTTCTTTCAAAAATTTGGCAATCAGTTAAAAATTTCAATTTCTTCTGTAGTAGAGGGAGTTGGTATAAAATTTAGGCCGAAAGATAAAGCTTCCAGGTGTATTTTGGTAAGAGGAAAATTAGATAAATTAATGATTAGTTGATTCAATTCAGTGTCATTCAGACTTCTTTTCTGGAGTCTTCTTGGCATTATTATTTTTAGGTCTTCTTTTGAAGTCTTCGAAGGCGTTGTTGATAATAGTAAATAGGAGTTCTTTATTCTCCTATCTGGAATCGATTTTGCAGATTTCTTCTGTTACTTCTTCCAATTCTTTAAGTATGTTGATTTTGTGATTTTTCCAATAATCTAACAGGATACAAGTGAGTTCTTTTCCAAAATTTTGGTGGGCCGCTTCCCAACGAATTTGGAAGCGGCTAGGAAAATCAGGGGTTTGAGGGAGAGTTTTGTTTTGATTTAACCATTTCGGTACGAAGTGTTTTTCTATGGATAGGCTCAAAAAAGAAATGTGGTTCTCACATTTAATGAGGTTAAATTTCAGCTTTCTAAACACTCTTAGGTACGGGACCAAGTTGTCAGGAAGTTTCTTGCTGTTAGTAAAAGTAGTTGAAAAAAACATATCTGGTTCGATCTCTTTTATTGGGGTTGTCTTCTTCCATTCCGGTGAGTTTGAGAGAGAGGGAGTGCGCAGTAAAGCGCTAAGGTGTCTCTAGAGTGTGAAGGGATCCGCAGGGGATGCTAGATCGCCAAAGTAGTAACAAATGAGTACATGTTGATTTTTTCAACAGCAGACAATTTGAGATATTTATCTCTTGCCGAAACATATTTTTTGTGACAGAACTTTTGAAATGAGCCCGATACTATTTTTCAATTGTACACGATTCACGCTTTTAACGACAATAAAATGTTTCCTTTGGTTTATGCGTTACTACCAGACAAGAAGCAGGCCACATACAGATCTTTGTTTCAAGTTCTTAAACAAAAAGCAGCAGAGATAAATATTTATTTATCACCAGTGACCATCTTTATGGATTTTGAAACAGCAGCACAAAATGCAGCCATCGAAATTTTCCAGTGCGAGCTGAAAGGTTGCCTGTTTCATTTTCGCCAAGCAATTTGGCGAAATACCCAGAAATTTGGACTGCAGAGCTCTTTCGCCGACAATCCAGCTGTGAATTTACTTGTGCGTCGGGCTTTCGCCCTCCCATTTGTGAGATAATGTGATCTAGACAACGTTTGGTTGAATGCCTTAGAAGAAGCCGATTTGGAAGATCACAATATTTTAAAGTTTACCGATGACGTTACTGAACAATGGGTAGAAAGTGACGGTAGGGCAATGTGGAATCACTTCAACACAGATGGTCCCCGAGTTCCCGGACATCTAACCACGTCGAGGGATGGCACAGTAAAATGAAAAAGAAAGGAACAAGCCACCCAAATATTTTTAAGTTTATAAACATTGTGTCGAATGAGCAGACTTTTACTGAGAAAACAATACTTCAATTGGACAACGGGGGGCCCCTAAAAGGCGGAAATATATAAGTGTAGTAAAAAGTGCAATTGAATACACCGACCCCATTTAGTATAGGGTTATGAAATATGTTTGATACCTGTATTTGTTGTTACATTATTTTTTGTTACTTTTATTGTGAATAAAGTTGTTAATTAGTTTACTGCTAGTAGTTTTTAAACATAGACTATACCTTTAACACCATTGTATTCGATAATCCCCTTGCTTGATTAATCCCCCCATGAGAACAATATAGCAGGGGGCACAGTGAGATGTTTCCAAACAGCCCGATAGAAAATCAGGTATGGGATGAAACAGCCCGGGGTGAACAGGTCTTGGGATGAAACGACCCGCATCCCATTTCTCAACCACGTCCGAGAAAATAGGGTCTTGTATAAAAACTAAACCCCATCCAAAAGTAGACGATTGATGTCAAAACTAGAACGTGTTTCTAAATTTACACGGTAGCACAAACTGGTCGATTTTTGATTAATCTTGACGGTATTTGGCACATTCTTGACATGTATTAGATTCTAGATGATAAGGGTAGTTTATTACCTTTTTTCGTAAAACCTTGTAGATTCCCGGTCCCTAGTGTGGACGGGCGGACATCTGGACGGGCAGGGGCAACAGCATAATATGTCCACATGAAATGTGGGAGTATAAAAATAGCTTCCCTGTACAGAGTTTTGCTTGTTTAGTTTTGCTTTTAAGTTTTCCAAGTAATCTTACATGATCAATTCTTATTTAACTTACAGATGAAGAATTACCAGATTATATCATGGTGATGGTGGCCAATAAAAAATCCCCCAAACAAATGACAGATGATTTGGAACTATTTCTTGGTTCAAAAACAGAAGTATTTACAACATGGTAAGATTTTATTTGCCACCACGTTTTCATTTGATTATAGTCTAATTTTATAATAATCTCTATGAAATAAAAAGCAAACGTTTAGAAATGTACGTACGTACACAACACTCCAGGTTTATGGAACTTCTATTAATCACTGTGATTTGCCAATTCCCCCAACTAATATTCATGATGGCATTGTCGCAGATTGGTAGTGTATGGATATCGCTAGTGAATTGCTAGCAAGCACAAAGGATGAATTAATTCTATAAAAATATGATTGTATAAGTCGCCCTCACTTCGCCGTACATTTGTGCAAGGCGAAGTAGTAACCGGCATCGATATCATCGGTAAACAAAGCATTTTCCAAACAACACAACACGTGTTCGCATTGTGAGTATCGAAAGGAAAACTGAAAATCAAACAAGTTGTGAAAAGCAAAACATGTATTAATATTTTGTTTTTCAACTTTATCTGTGTTGGCTGTGACAATGTTTAATAGTTTCATTGATAAGCATTGTATTTGATGTCAACAGGACTCTCAATTCTTTAAAATTAAGCGAAGGAATCGAATCATAAATCTCCAGTACAACCTCTGTCTTCATCCAGAAATAACAGCCAATCAAAAGCTGTGATGGCCAATGGCGGCGTATACGATATTCCATGTACTTCTGTTTAAGAATAGACAAAATACTGAATTAGTCCTCTTTCCTTTCAAAAAATTTAATACTAAAAATAATAATAATGTTTCAACTGTATTTTGTTAAGTTACATTCAAAACTCTGAAGAAGTATGTCTTAACTTACAAAACGTTAGAAAGTTTTAAGATGGTTTAGTGATACTTATGGCTTTATTTTTTATACACATTTTTATGTGGACGTATATTGTCGTTGCCCCTGTCCGTCCGATCACAATTGTTTGTGGACTCTCTACAGGTCACAATTCTTAATAAACACAAACACATAATATATGGAACACAATTACTATTTATTGCTAAATGCCGCTCAAAGAAGATCACATTTCTTAATAAATTCAATTTTGACGAAACTTTAAATATAGGTTTATCCCCAAAAGATCTTGGCTGCTTTCGATATTGGCATGTATCGGATCGAAACTTCATGGATTATGTCCCCTGATTGTATGAAAAAATCAAGTTTTTAGCTTGTGGACCCTATAGAGGTCACAATTTTGAACCGATTTTAATGAAACTTGACATGCATGTTTATAACCCAAAGATCTTTATTCCTTCCGATATTTGCGCCCATCAGAACATAACTTCCTGAATTATGGCCCTAGATTGTCTGAAAAATCACATTTTTAGTACATTTTCATGAGGACGTATTATGTCGTCAGCCCTGTCTGTCGAGAATTATTTGTGGACTCCATACAGGTCACAATTCTTATCCGATTTTGACGAAACTTTAAATATAGGTTTATCCCCAAAAGATATTGGCTGCTTTTGATATTGGCATTTATTGGATCGAAACTTCATTGATTGTACGAAAAATCATGTTTTTAGTTTGTAGACCCTAACACTAAGAAGTAGCTATCGTGTGTTCTGTACGGATTGGGGAGGGAAACGAAGAGTCTCGTGTGTTTTAAACGTAACTGGGTAAAATTCTAATTAATGCGAGATATCTAAGAGAAAGATGTTAAATCTGCAGATGCGGTGTGTTAATTAACAGGGGTGAGAGATTGACTAAGGGTGAGTTAATTATCGCTAGGAGTGAAAATCTGTGCGACAGTGTGTTCTCTTTACTGGGTGTGTTAATTAACGGACGGGTTAAAAACGACTGACAAGGTGTGTATTCTATTCTTGGTGAGTTTTCTCGAAGCCGTGTTATAACTGCAACAAAGGTGATTTATCTTGGGCCAACAGGCTTTATCTGACACGTAGGTGTTAAATATCAACTTTGATAGGAAATCTTTTTGTACCGTGCGATTTCTCGTTCGACCGTGTGTTTCGCGAAAGTCGGTCTTTGTATAAGGTAAGTCTTTCAAACATAGTGAGGCGTAGACTTCTTATAGATGATCAACGTTCCTTCTGTGCGTCTTTTATATTTATTAAAGAATTGTCCAGGTCTATACTGCGTTCCATAGTCGTGCGTGAGTTGCATTTAAAAAGGGGCCGTAATTTGCCGTACGCAAGAAGGCGAACACATAAAATAAAATAAAAATATCGGAGACGCCTGGACCAATGTCCGGACCAAATTCCCTTCTTCCTAATATTTTATTATTTATGCGTCCTGGATTAATACATCGTACGCAACCTGCAACTCATTTGCAATTTATAGGATGCATAGTTTGATCGTCTTTTCTGTGCGCTTTTCTGTATTTATTTATCATTTGCGCAGCCGATATTTTCAAAATCTTCGTCCCCGCTATACCGCACACATCGGCGTGCGTGTAAATGATTAAAAGTCTTCTCCGAATAATCACGAAGAGTGTGCGAAGGATGCGAGTCGCGCTAAATGACAGGCCTTACCGTATGCGTCTATCTATTCTTGTTATTACGTCCCGCCTTCATTAACAAAGTAGACGCAGACATGCTCTTATCTATCTGTTTTGAAAGTACAATTATAAACAAACAATCTCGCAATTAATGATAACCTGCAAGTTTCGTCGTAGTTATATTTTATAAATGTATTTCTTACCTGGGTCGTAAAAAGCGCTATCCAAGGAAATAGAATTACATCACTATATAACAATAGATAAAGCACATATCAAATAACACTAATCATGTTTAATAATAGGGACTAATATCCGCCTCCAACATGACAATGTGGTGCTTTGATTCCGTCACACTTTGTGCAACAAGTTTGTCTTTGCATCTTATAGAAAGCATGCCTTTCACACGAAGTGCTCTTTTGATGTCAGACTGAAAGGCGACATTGTTTTCAGATCTCAGACAGAAAGGCGACACTGATGATACTCTGCATCTAGTGCTGGTCTTATTGTAATGACATAAATGAATCTTTCACTTTTCTATCATATCATTTGAATAAAGCTGGATATGTTATTTAACATGACAATTAATGTGTATACAATTTATTTTGTTTCTCTCTGGAAATTTCGGTTGGTAGGCTACTGGTAGGCCTACCTCAAATGAACAAACAACAAAGCCCAAGCCATTATATTATAATCAGAGAAATGTTCAATTCAAACACACAAGCAAAATAGACAAGACAAACATACAAGCGATACCATTATTTATTGTAATATCCAAAATCTATATATTATGACAATAGTATTGTAATGTGTCGGTGCATAGCCTACATGCAGAATATTAGGTTAAATGGGCGTTTAATCAAGTCTATTTAGCATCGTGTAGAATAGTAAACCTTGTGTCAAGTAAATCGAGTTGTTGAGAACGAACATGTGCGAAAGTGACTGACAGCGTGCTGTTTTCTTCCGCAAACACGCTAAGATTATCTATGTATATGCGGTCATAATTAAATTGTAACGTCTAAATTATCTGCTTTATTCATTTTTTCTTTAATTGGCAGTTGGTTCATGGCATGGGTCGAAGTATTCGCTTCTATACGTATTTACTCTGCTCCAATAATGACTGTCAATTCTTTTCGAAGAGAAATCATTATTTTGATAGTTAACCCGTGTATACGGCATGTTATATATTATACAAACATGCCTATAGTGTCGGATATTATTATTTCAAATTGCCCTATCACCATTGATGGGAAATGCAAGAATGGGTTAAATAGCGACGATTCTCGGGTGAGAATGCTGTCCACCATTTGCTACATATATTCTGATTTAAACAAATATGTGATTGAAGTAGGGCCTACATAAAGAATATTTACAATTACAACACTCAACTTGTAATGGATTAGAAAACAAGCCGAAGCTTATATAAATTCCTCTACATATGTTAATATCAGCGCCAAAAAGCTCTAAAAAAGTGATCGATGAGTTTTATTGTATATCAAAATAGAGTATATAACTGTGAGCATATCTTACAAATAATATCAAAATTTATATCCTGTCTGGGTTTTAGATTCCAATACCTTCACGGCACCTGAAAGCAACAAATTAAGAGGGATTATAAAGGTTAAAAATATACGATGAAATACTAACTATCATATTATATCATGTGGTACTGAAGTTTTTTTTCTACAGTAATTTCAAAACAAAGTGTCGTCACAGAGTAAGTGGTGTCGTAAAACTATTATCTAGATGTTGAATGTTATGTCATTATCAGACTTATTAATTTGAGGTAAATGTTTAACTTAGATTAAAATTATTATTTGCCATGTTTGTAAATTATTATTTGACATATTGCTATATATTTTTCATGTTCATATTGTATGCTGTCCTCAATGGATGTTTTGATGCAATAAAATCATATCTTATCTTATCTATTGGAAATATGCGAAAATGTGATGCCATTGGTTGTTTCCTTTTCGATTTGTTCAATTATAAAACGTATTTCCACGTCATATTACTACACCTACTGTCATCAAAGTAGGAATGTGCGCTTCACTGAACACCAACTTGGATCAGCGTTGACCTAGATGTTATATAACAACTGTAAAATTTACTGCCAATTGCCAGACTTTATTGGGGGTAATTAAATTAATTTGATCACTGCAGCTCAACAATTGTAGTGAATGTGTATTATAAGCCTGCTGCCAATTTTATCTTTGTTAAGATTTTGAAAAAGATGGCACAGAAACACTTTATTTATCATAATTTTTCTTGAATGAACCATGGTTTATTAAGATTCGAAATGTGACTGCAAATTAATGTTAGGCCTATATAGAATAGATGTGATATGTATCCTATTTCAAACCGTTATTTGTCAAACGAGCAATTAATTACAGCAAAGGTGTATTAGAATTTATTGTTCTGAAATAGTTTTCTTTGTCAAATATATTAATTAAGCTGTTGAAGATTGTTATAATGACGTGGGACTCAATTTAGCATAATACGTAACGGGAAATATTGCAGATAAATAGAGAATCTCCTATGAGTGTTTTTTGATACCAAAAAATATCAACACAAGTTGATAAAGTAAAAAAAAAACGAGGCTCTGCCGAGTTTTTTTACTTTATCAACGAGTGTTGATATTTTTTGGTATCAAAAAACACGAGTTGGAGATTTTATTTATCACCCAATCCTTTCTTACATGCACAAATAAATAAATATAATTCTTTGGTATAGATTTCACTTTTATAGAACCTAATTACATTACATCGTAGTGATACATCATTTTTTGAAAGCAGTTTAGCTATTGTATAGTCCTATATACTGACCCAGTTTTGTCCTTCAAGGTCAATTAAATAAAAGCAGTTTCCTTTTTTTTATAAAAAAGTCACTCTTTACTTAAACAAAGTGGTTTCTTTAAAATAAAAGAAAGTAGTTTCTTTTTGATTGACCAATCAAATGTATGTAAAGCGATATCACCACTGTGTATATATCACAGTAGATTATGTAATTTATCACACAAGCGATATCTACTGTTAAATGTATTATTGGGTGATAAAGCTATTTAAGTTTAAAACCAAGACTTTTTAATAATTTACACGCCCATGTGTACGGCATAGCGGGGACCAAGATCTAGATAATATCGGCGGCGTAAATGATCAATAAATACAGAAAACCACACAAAAAAGACGATCAACATATACTATGCATCCAATAAATTGAAAATGAGTTGCAGGTTGCGTACGATGTATTAATTCAGGACGCATTAATAATAAAATATTAGGAAGAAAGGAATATGGTCCGGACATAAATTGGTCCAGGCGTCTCGATATTTTTTTATATTCTATGTGGTCGCCTTCTTGCGTACGGCAAATTATGGTCCCTTTTTAAATGCAACTCACGCACGACTATGAAACGCAGTATAGACCTGGACAATTCTTTAATAAATATACAAGACGCACAGCACAGAAGGAACGTTGATCATCTATAAGAAGTCTACGCCTCACTCTGTGTTTAAAGACCTATCCTATACAAAGACCGACTTTCGCGAAACACACGAGCTTCGTCTACACTAGGCTAGTAAAAACCGGCTTTTTCAAAACCCGGGTTTTCAAAACCCGGCTTTTTCAAGTGTAGCGTCTACACTGACTGAAGTTTTGTAACGGTAAAAGACGATGAACACCGACCTTCGTTATTTGTGCCAATGTTATGAATGTACGGAAGTTCGGGAAGGATGACATCCGGGTACCCGATAAAACCCGGTTTTTACCGTCTACACACATAAAATTGCCGTTTTTTTGAATAAGCCGGCTTTTTGATTTGAAAAATCCCTCAATTATTGCCGGATTTTAAAAAGCCGGCTTTTCCAATTGAGAAATTGAAAAAGCCGGCTTTTAGGAAAAAAACGGCATTTAAAAGGCTTGTGTAGACGGTGAATGCTGCTAGTACATAGCTATAGTCGAACGAGAAATCGCACGGTACAAAAAGATATCCTATCAAAGTTGATATTTAACACCTACGTGTCAGATGAAGCCTGTTGGCCCAAGATAAATCGCCTTTGTTGCAGTTATAACACGGCTTCGAGAAAACTCACCAAGCATAGAATACACACCTTGTCAGTCGTTTTTAACCCGTCCGTTAATTAACACACTCAGTACAGAAAACACACTGTCGCACAGATAATTAACTCAACCTTAGTCAATCCCCCACCCCTGTTAATTAACACACTGTATCTGCAGATTTAACATCTTTCTATTAGATATCTCGCATTAATTAGAATTTTACCCAGCTACGTTTAAAACACACGAGACTCTTCGTTTCCCTCCCCAATCCGTACAGAACACACGATAGCTACTTCTTAGTGTAAAGAGGTCACAATTTTGAACCGATTTTGATAAAACTTGACATGCATGTTGATAACCCAAAGATCTTGGTTCCTTTCGGTAATTGCGCCTATCGGAACGTAATTTCTTGAATTATGGCCCCTGATTCTCCAAAAAATCACCTATTTAGCTTGTGGCCCTCTGAAGGTGACAATTATTATCCGATTTGAAAAAAACGTTTGATTATATCACTGTTACACCCTAAGGAATGGCCGCCGTTTGTACGCAAATACTACTGTTAAAAAATGGTATATCAAGGTTGTGGACCCTGTAGAGGTCACAATTTTAATTCGATTGTGGTGAAACTTGAAATGCATGTTTATAACCAAAAGATCATGATTCTTTTTTATATTTGGGCTTATCAAATTGTAACTATGAATTAAGGCCTTTGATTGTAGGAAAAATCATTTTTGGTATTGCTTGTTCTCTATTCATCTCACTAAACGTGGGCGTATCCTGCCTGGCAGTGCCAGCCTATCTTTGAATACCTGGGCCGAAAATCATCGGCATGATGTCAAATTAATGTTGCTAACATCAGTAGCTGTGATGGGATTTCGTCCGTATACTGTGGACATGTCCGACGCTCTTGTCCAAACATCCGGTCAGGAATATTCCCAATCGGACATCAAGGTATGGTGAATGATATTCAAAATTCCAAAGTTAATATAATGTACTGAGTTGATAATAGGTTTGATTGATTAGGTAATTACCGCCATTATACACCTACCTCGATTAACTAGTTAACCCTTTTTGACGAGTGAGAATCAGTTCACACCTATCATTTAGCGGCAGCGAATCAACTCGCAGACCCATCATAAATAATAAAATCCCCAATAAAAAGAAGTGTTATTTTCGCTTATTATCAACAAAAAAAATTCCGGTATTTACGTAATAGGTTAAAATTGACACTGTGTCAGTGACTTTGGCAATTTTCGCATTTGGCAATGAGTTCTTCCGTCCGTCTTTCTGTCTTGTGTGGGTGTTCATTAGGTCAATGCCTTGATGGAGTTCGAAGATGAGGATTTTCTGCTTAGGGTAAGCAGAGATACATAATTTGATTGGTTGATGCTTTTGGACACTAAACTTAATTCTTATTAAGTGAGAGTGAAAAAAAATTGGTGTATAGTTTTACTACACCAATACCTTTTCAGCTTTTTGTTATATGCAGCTTCATGGAATGGTTTAGGATCACGTTTCGCTTTCCGTCCCACATTCCATTTACACAACTCACTTGTTGCACTTGTCAGTTGATATCCAAAGCGAATTGTATAATCTTCCAGTGCAAACAAGATACCAGCCACATGGTTACACCTGCTCATGGTGGACGCACGGCATTCGCATGAGGCATCTAAAACTTTAGCCGAATTTGAGTCTAAGGTTAAAGTAACATTATAGTTTTTATCTGTCTCGTAGGAAGCTAATGATTTTGTTGGTCTTCAATGTCCTTGACATGTCCACTAGCAAAATATTGTCGACCTTTATGCATAGGTTTTGATGTGCCAAAGTCAGTTACAGTTTGATCACCATCTGGTTCATGCACTACAGCATTGGCTATGATGTGGTCATATATGGTACCATAGGAAAAAGCACTTGGCACCATTTTTGTCGGAAATTAACTCCACCCTGTAGTTGGCAAAAGTGGAACTTCTGACAACTGATCAGCACAATAGAACATCCAAAAGTTAAATAAATTAATAATTAGTGTTTTCAGCTCTAGATTGAGCACAAGTTGAAATAATATTCAATATTTACTATTTAAAACTAAAAGCAACAAAATGTAAATCAAGTAAAATATGTATAATTCCATAGTTTGCCGGTAAGGGCTAGGGTTTATTTTAATCCTACATAGACTACAAACTAAAACTTGCCGGATATTAATTGAGTGATTACTCCGACCATGTTACTTCGATTTGTTTACGGATTTCGTGTTTCGGTATGACGTCACAAAACCAAGATGACATCATGTTGAGTTTCTGACCCATAATACGCTACTAGATGTTATATTATATGATTATATGGTTGCACAAACACAGCGGGGCCATAGGCCATGTGTTGTATATATTTCTTCTGATTAAAGCTAGTACATTTTAATTTTTAGCTTTTCTCCTGGTTTGTAATCAACAATTATCATTTAGATTTTGCGAACACGTTAAGAGGGCAGCGGACGTCACCTGACAACAATCAGTCTACCATAGATTACAACTTCCAAAAATGAATGGCATTCAATAATTTTTCGGACTGATAACCCTTTTAAATTCATTATATGTGTATGTTGACAATCTTCGGAAAAACGTTTAATCAGTAACTGGTGATCCTTAAAAATCGTTTTACACATTCCAACTATAATTTTAACACAGAGATCTTTGATAATATGGTTGATCCATAGCAAAGATTTGAAGAATTGGTGAGTAACGCAAAACTTGAGTCATCCTTACTGGACTTACACACACCTGATTATCAACTGAAGTCGAAGTATTGTTATACGACACTGTGTGCCCAATATAATTGGCGGGGCACCTACAATGCCAAATGAGATTGATTACGTGCCCACAGATGAATTGGTCGCCCGAAACGACGTGATAATCTTCAAACTTAAAACAATTCGCATCCAGAAGCCCCATCGACAAGCTACGGGCCTAGTTAACCAACATAATATCCAACAAGGTGTTAATCGTACTATAATTAAGGATACCAGCTAATAATATAATATGTTCCAGTTGCATAATACTATAATTAAGGATACCAGCTAATAATATAATATGTTCCAGTTGCATAATATCTCCAATGCGGAAGTCAAACATTTCCTATCGCCTGATGGCTGTCTTTCTTTATCAACAGAATATACCTAGAGGTTCAAACGAAATTTAGAGAGATATTAATGCCGCTTGAACCCCAAGAAACGCCTATTGTTTTAGAAAACACGAAGAGGTGGACACAAAGAGTTTACTGCATACAGTTCACACTGTGAATAACCAGTCTTGTGTAATAATTAGAAGCGAAGATACAGATGTTAATGTTCTCTCGGCCTATTACTATTACTGTATCACCAACTATATCAACATTGATACCTGGTAATGAAGGAAACCCAACTGTTCATGAAATTTCAACAAGCCTTTGAGAAATAGCCAGTCTATGGTTTCCTACAGTACATGTGTTATCTTGAAAAAGGAGGGAAAAATTACAAAAATACGTCAATAGCTTAATAAATTTAACAAGAAACATTACACACGCCTATCGTACCTGCGACGAATTGCGTTACGTTTTTGCTATACCTCAATGGAGCTACTTTCGCCCTAGCAGGTAGTACAGAGAGAGGCTTTGGTTCTATCTGATAGATAGGGATGAAACTAAGTGTATAGTTGATAATCAGTTTTATTGCTTGATACTTTTGAAAAAAAAAAATTTGAGATTAATAAATATGTGTCATCTATTTATTTGGGATTTCGGCGGGGGGCATCAGCCTCACTGTACTGGAAAATTAGTATAGTTTAACTATAGCCCTAATTTCTCTTCTGTGTTGAATTATTCATAACTATAGTTTAATTTCGGCTAATAGTGTTCAACTTGTACTTGTACTACTACTCATAGTGTTTAATTTTTAGTACCAAGCGTCTAAATAGCTAGTGTTTAATTTGTTAATTAGACACTTGGTAATGAAAATTACACAAACAAGTTGAACACTATTAGCCGAAGTTAAACTATATTTCTGAATAATTCAACACAGAAGAGAAATTATGGCTGTATATGCCAAGATAAACCATAACAATTTTCCAGTCTGGCTTGTTCAAATATTTTCATGTCACTTACGGCTAATAATTTTATGATATGGAGAGTGAAATAGAATAAGATATTTATGATTTACTGCCATAATATAATAATGTTGAAGAAATCAACTATTTCTATATTTTTGGGGGACGTTATGATACGAAGAATATGTATACTCCAGCCGAGATCAATCTTATCGGTCGCCTTCTTGGACACGCTCTTAGACCTGACGATACCACAAAACTTACGGCTAACAATTCATGACTTTGGAAAGCTAAATTGAATCAAAACATTTAGGATTATTAAAATACAAGCTACATATAGGAATATTTACCTTGTCAAAGATTTTAACAATATATTATTTCTTTTCGACGCAATGAAGCAAAGAAGTTGACAATTCCGAGCATATATCAAAAGGCAGAAATGTCAAATGCCGATAGCGATAAAGTGGTGATCATTTGGGACGATATTTCTTTTTAAAAGTTATATTTATATTTCCTTTGAACCAGGGCTTTCTCTTCAAAATTTTCACTGTCGGTCATTTTTGATAACACACGAAAATTTAGCAAAACAAATTCCTATTTCATGTTTTTTATTCATGATAGGGTATTATGAATTTAATGAATTTTTATTAATGAAATATTCACATTTGGCTACTTAAATAATCGGAATAGCTCACACAGTTCATTCCGTATCAGATCACCTCCTTGGATTTTCATGAAATTTTATGTACATGTTTATGTATATAGGAGTACATATCATGACCTTTTGATCTGGTCTTCAACCTTTCATCTGACCTTGTTGTCCTCCGATGTGAGAGGTCAAGGTCATCTAGAATCGAAGCCGGCATCATGCCCTTCATATGTGACCCCCCATGGCATACGGAGTCTCAATGAGGGAATTTTGAAAAATGAGTTATTGTTATTTTCATCTTCTCCGACTCAATACCTTCAATTTGATGTATAGTTTGTTTAAATCGGGCATAAATTGACTAAGTTGTGGCGGCTTGAAGCCATCCAACACACCAAAGTAATTTTTGAGAAAACTAGTTAAAGATTTGGTATGTTTCAAAACAAAATACCATAGCAACCAGGCCATTTATTTGCTTTTTTGTTGTGGAATATTGTTAACTAGGGGTTTTCAAGGGTGCTGAAGACGAAAATTATAGTAAAAATTTCATCCGACAATTTCTGATATTTTTTTTTTCAAAATGGACGCCAAAAAATCAAATTTTCGAGTTTTCATAAGTAACGTGTTTATTAATGTCATTGGTCGGGTTTTGGGGCTTACTGCATTAAAAATTGCATTATAAGAGTTGATCAGGTAATATCCGCCATTTTGTTTTTCATAATGTCGGCCTAAATAATAAAATTAATCCGACAATATCGACCATTTTGTTTTATCAAAATGTCGACCAAAATGAGAATTCTGTTTGTCACCGTATATTTGTAACTGCATGGTGCCGTGATTTTATATGTGTTATTAGGCACACGAGTGTTGTAGTATCAAAGGGTCAACCGGATTGTATCCTCCATCTTGTTTTTCAAAATGGCTACCAAACCAATTATTGGAGATCTTATACTTGGTACTCGTGTAATATAGAATTTTGGGGTTTTTCGGGGTCGCTAAAGACAACAAACATGGTTTTGGGTCGATGCAACGAATATTTATCATTTTACATATTGGATGATTTTATTGTAACTCATCATTTATGGTCACACCTTGCAGGGTAGGCTATGCTAAATGAATTCATAGGGCATCAGTAACGTTCGAGAATGGAAAAGGCAGTCATGAGAGCTCTCAGTTAGTTGAAAATGAATTGAATTCACTGAAATCTGAAGTTTTTAGAAAAGGTAAAGGTGTCGGTATGTTCTGTGTAGGATAAAGCACGAGATTGAGGTTATGCAGGGGAAGAAAGACTGAAGAAAATAGCCCAAGAACGAGATAAACCGAGGCTGTTTAGCCGAGGGTTTCTTCTGAAGTCTTTCTTCCCCAGCATAACCGAAGTCAAGGACTTTATATTGCTAATAGTGTAAAAGTACATAACCTGAGAATTCTAGTAAGAATTCCCGTAAGAAAAACCTTATACCAGTATATCATGTTTTGTAATGGACAAAAAACCTGCCCTGGAAAAATAACCCGATACAGGTTTAAAGAAAAACTTTATATAAATATATTTAGACAGCAGGTTATTCCAGGCATAGAACATACCCAAAAGATCAAAGAGATTTACCGTTACAGGTTTATAAAACAAAAACAATATCACATAGCAACCATGCCATTAAATCATTCGTTATTTTGTCGTTTAATATCAATATTTTCTTCTACAAGTTTTTAAGGGTGCTGAAGACGAATATTGTAGTAAAATCATATTTCCTGTTATAGCGTGTAATTTAGAACAATGTATACATTAGTAGTCTAAGTTTGTATATTATAACTTTGGTGAGTTTAACAATCTGATTAAAACACAGATCCAATTTCGTTGTGTGTTACTTGTCTTTACTACACTCTAGGATCTGGAAGGTTTGTTATTTAACTCGTGTTCAGCTTGAAATGAGGGGTTAGCCAATCAAATTGTCTGTCGAATAGGGGGTTTGACCTCTCTTGCCCCGAACTGTGGGAAGATATGAACTCCGACATATACAAAAACAAAGCAAAAGTAGATAAAAAAAACATAGTTACTTGCAACAACGATTCTGATTTGTTAATCGAGTGACTGAACGTGACCGTCCCACTTTAGGTTGTTAGATCTACATGTAGCGAGGCCATCGAAAGTATAAAAAACGAAACGAAATATAGATCTGTATTTTAATTAGATTGGTGAGTTTAACTTCAGTTAATCTCCTTAATTAATTAGCACCTTGGTGCTAGTAGTCATAGATTAAGGTTGTTGATTGGGTAATCAAGTTTAGTAGTTTATTTTAATCTTCTAATCATCAAAGAAGCAAGCCACAGCTTTACAATTGAAATTAAGATTCTTGGTGTACAAAAAGTCTATTGTTATTTTAATTTAAACAATATTTTATTCAAATAAGTTACATTTTTATACGCCGTCATTGTTATGTGGTCGTATATTGCCGTCGCCCTGTCCGTCCGTCCGTCGTCCACAATTTCTTGTGAACACTCTAAAGACTACATTTATCACCTGATTGTTTTGAAATTGATATATATTGTTTAAGGTCATGGGACGAAGAAGCCTATTGATTTTCAGCGATTTCCTATAATTACTGTCAGAGTTATGGCCCTTGATCACTTCAAAAAATCTTGTGGACGCTGTAGAGGCTAAAGTTAATAACCGATTGACTTTTAAGCTCATACACAGTGTTAAAGGTCATGAGACGAAGATGCCTATCGATTTTCAGCGATTTCCGATATTTTCTGTCAGAGTTATGGCCCTTGATCACTTCAAATAATCTTGTGGTCGCTCTGGAGGCTATAAGTTAATATCTGATTGACTTTAAATTTATACACAGTGTTAAAGGTCATGAGACGAAAAGACTATTGATTTTCAGCGATATCCGATAATTACCCCCAGAGTTATGGCCCTTGATCACTTCAACAAATCTTGTGGATGATCTTGAGGCCAAAGTTAATATCCGATTGACTTAAAATTTATACACAGTGTTTAAGGGCATGAGACAAAGACGCCTATTGATTTTCACCAATTTCTGATAATTACCGCCAGAGTTATGGCCCTTGATCACTTTGAAATATCTTGTGAACGCTCTAGAGGCTAAAGTTAATATCGGATTGACTTGAAATTTATACACAGTGTTGAAGTTCATGAGACGAAGAATCCTATTGATTTTCAGCGATTGCCTAAAATTACTTATATGGCCCTTGATCACTTCAAAAATTCTTGTGGACACTATTAGAAGCTAAAGTTTACATCCGATTCACTTTAGATTGAAACACAGAGTTTAAGGTCTTGCTTGCGACGGACAATTATATAGATTTTATTAAATTTTGATAACTTGAACAGCTAAATCCATGATATTAAATGTTTCGTATACTAAACGTTAGCATGGAGGAGAACTTTATCAAAGCCAAACAAATTGTAATGATTTTCTGATAATGAGTTATTACTCTTAATTAAATTTTAGTGTATTATAAATGTTTCATTACCGAAAAAAGTTAAAATATGGGACAACTCTTGTTGACTGCCCGGACGATTTAGCTGCTGTGGGCGTATGTTTCGTTGCCTGGCAACCTATCTTATACATTATAAACTGTCAAAAGTTAAGGATTCAAAAACTAACCAAAGGCTTATATTAATTCATCTCCTGATTTATTAAATATACTAAAATAGACGTATGATATACACTGCACATACAAATACATTAACCGTGCTGTATTTTGTATTCACTATTAATCGTGCATGCAAGTAATTTAATAGTAAGTGACATTTACAGTGCCTTACCACCATTTCATAATACTTTTAGAGGCCGTCAGAGGTATAATTACCGAGATTTCAGTTAGTATTCTACGATGGTTATTGTAGTCTTTTATATAAATGTATAAATTTGTGGACTGTATTTAAAATATACATATTCATTTGAAAGGTAGTATTACTATTGCCGTTTGAATTCTAACATTGGTAAAATTTGGACAATGTAACAAAAAATGTTCCTTGTCCTCTATTGTTATTTTCAGCCTTCGGTACCGTAACGGTATCCCAAAAATTATGATTCCCAATAGAATAGAAATTTAAACTTCATTGACATGAAATGCTTAGGTTTGGTTTCGTGCATTATAGAAGCGGTGTAATTAAACAATGGCATATATCGGGTTTCGACACATTGGTCGTTCTCATTATCCTGATCCAATAATATCCAATATGCATTCTTTACTGAAGCGACAGTAAACGGAATTCACCTATAAAATTCTCTTCAGAAAGACGTTATTGATATTTTGTTTATTTCCATTTAAGGGCTATAAATTATTTTTCAACAGACCATACAAGATAATTATAAAATCATCACCGCTTTGATTAGTTATTCGGAGTAAATAGTGGATTATCGGCGGCCTTATCATTGTCAGTTATCAATCAATTAATCCTAATACCCACGTGAGAAGTGATTACAGATTAGCATTACTCAATGACACGAACAGCATGTTGATTATTTTACGATGTTTTTGATTAACACTCCATGGCTATCTATATTATACGATCAGAATTATGTTGCTTCATGTAATGTATTGGAAGTTTAATCTTTAATAAACAAATAACAACAATTGCTTTTGTCACTTTTCACTGTGAATCGCATGTAGATAGCCCATAACATTGCCCAAATCTAATTTCTGTCATTCGCTTGAGCCTCGATCTGGCCACGGAACCACAATGCTTTGCATGCGTTGTCTGAGCCAATCAGCAAGCGAGTCGTGTTGGCAGCATAGCAACAAGCCGAGGTTGTTTACAGTTTTAGGGGTTTTAAAACTCTTTTGTATTCCTTCAAAATGAATTCATCGGCAATTCTTTGGTCATATTTATAAACTAGAGATTCTCCGCTTTACAACAATGCCAATTAATATGCAAGAGCAATGAGCAGTCGCCCGCTGCTAGCGAAGAAACATAACTAATTTCACCGATAATTTTAAGAAATATGAAAGATTTATGAATGCGGTACTCGTACAAAACATTCAAATAAAGGCGTTCTAATAGCTTGTATTGGTACTTTGATCTTTTGTATCGATAGATTGTATATTAATAGACCCATTTTTGTTAAAATCTTAATTTCGATCAAATCAATTATTTCACTTATTTTGTCTGTAGTCCAAAATTAGACAATGCGCATTACGACTCAAGATGCCATGTGGAAACACATATATGGAGATGTAAATTTTTTTGTTTTTCCACAATTGTTAGATAAGCATACGTGTACTGTATGCTATTTTGAAGTGTTTTGCATTAGATTAATTCAAATGATGATATTGAAGATAAAAATTTCAAATTTGGATTTGTTTTCCAGTCAGTTATGATTAAATAACTGTTGATTAAACATGCAGTATACAAGTGCTAAATCGGCCTATTGCAGATCTTTCTTTGGGCCTGAAATGTTATATAAACTATTAGACATTTATGAACAAAACATTTGGTGGGACAATATAAAATTAATTATTACAGGCTTCTGAGATGTCTATTCAAAATACCCATCCGGCCACTAGTTTTGCCAAGATGGCCACCATTTTTGGCCTGCAAAATAGTTTTGTCAGCTATAGGCTACCCAAGTTGTATGTTTTTCGGGGTCGAGGTAATTAATTTTGATGAAGTTGTGTCAATATAAGGCAACCAGCAATAAGAGTGAAAGAAATGAAGGTACTAGCCTGCCGTTATTGACAAGTCGTATCACTACAACTAGAATTGTATAATAATGCCTTAGGCCCCACTTTTTTTTTTACTTGGTTTACGGATTTTCAAGAGGAAATTTGTTGTCGGTAGGTGGTAAAAAAAAAAAAAAAAAAAAAGTCTCTTTAGTGCTTCACAATTTCCGAAAATTAACAGAAAATATTGTGCATTTAAATAAAATGTCCTACTAAAAAAAATTTTAACAGAAAATATTGTGCATTTAAATAAAATGTCCTACATAAATTAATATATGTCTTACATTTCAATAAACCTGTTAAATTTACTGTCCGGTAGCAACAATCATTCGATTTGTTTTACTCATCATCATGACGTGTGGAACTGTGAAATGAAATACCGTGACCCATTTCAAAATGAAAGTAAACTATTGGTGCTGTTTGGTAGAAGACACATCATTTTTTATCATTTTTAAACTGACCTGATGTCACTAGTTGGGAAAGCCCATATTTATGAAACAATAAACTCTTTGTTATTATTCTTCCTATACTATGACATATTGTACGTGCCTGTTTTCGAAGACTTAGGTCTCCATTACGGTAGTGAAATCTGCATTAATGAATAGACTTGATAATCAAGTCTGCTATTAACTCACGAGATTTAGAAAGAATGGCGGGAAAAGCCATTCGTTTCTCGCTGGAATTATATTGTTACCAGTAGTAAGGCTTTCAGGGAATTTTCAGCTCTGCTTTTTCAATTTCATTTTTACAAGACAAAGGATTTATATCACGTGAATTTTTATTCTTGGATCATGACAGCACAGGTACAGTAGATGGACTGACCTAGTTTCGTAGCACATGTAAGATTTCATAATTAAAGGAATATATGCCGGATTATTAATGCACGTGTATTCAATATCGGATAAAAACAAATAAGACCGTAAATAAGGCATACTATCGGAGCACAAAATTATCTATTCCACATTTGATCAAAAGGGTTAAATAGTATTCAGCCAAGCTCTGGAAGCTTGCTGATATTTGCAAGCACGACCTCACTCCTACAACGATAATTTCTTGCCGGCCTAGCATCTTTTAGTGGACAAGATTATTTTCATTTCTGATAATAAAATACTTTGAAATATCTGGATGAAATATATTCCGGATATAAATAGGGACAATATAAATATTTTCAAAAGAGAATTTGATAGAACCATGAACAAAATATCCATGACACATATTTTTTCAGACAAAAACAGTCGGCTCGCAGGGCCGACCCACCATCTTCAAAATAAAAAGATGTCGGCCCACCAAGTTATTTATAGGTGCCGGGCCAACGGACCGACGTAAATTTTAAACACTGTTATGTACGGTCAGTTGAACGATTTTTTTTGTTGTAACATCCAAATATTCTTCTAAATTTTTTTTAATGACTGTCAATTTATTTCGTCGGCGGTATTTTAAAAATGGACAAATTTGAATTTTATTTTTTTTCCAATTTAACAAAAATTACGGTCGGCGGATCCGTAAACCAAGTAAAAAAAAAAGTGTGGCCTTAGTGGCTGACAGTGCCTTGTTGTGCCCTGTGTTTTTGTGACTACGTTTTTTATTGTGGATTAATGTGGATTCAACATGCGATTATATAATGTGCAGGCGTGGTAAAGCCGTTACTTTCATATGATTTGTACTATGTAGGCCTATAAGCTCTAGGCCTATGAATAGTTTTTCGATGAGTTATCTGTTGGTAAATTATGCGATAGATATCCGTTCTATTGTTGTGGATGTGAAACATTTTTATGCGAAGTAGTGTTTGTGTTTGCTGTTTATGTAACTGTTATTGCGAAGAAGCATTTATTACTTCATTCATGACCATGTAGCCTATGCACCTTAGAGTGGTAGCTGTGTTAACTGTTATAGTTTAGACTATTTTTGAACATGTAAGAGCACCCCTGGTGGCAGCCACAATACTTTGCTCTGTGATTGTACTTTTTCCTGTGTCAAACTTGGAGTATAGACCTAACTAGGCCTATTAGGCTACTGTGTGATGTCAGTCTAGTTCTAGGCCTAACACCACTTAGTGGATATGCATGAAAAAAACTCTGAGGATTAGGCAGCTACAGTTTTTTTATATATTCCATTGTGTTTGTGAACCAGTGATTACTATTAATCTTGTTATGGTTAAACATCTTAGTTTTGTGCTCTTACTCATAATATACTTTCTTAAACAAACACTGGCTATCGGATTTATACATGACAATACCGGTGTTCACCAGATGAGGGGCTATAGAGCTGGAAAACATAAACAAAGGACAATAAGAGTTATCACCACCAATAGAGCACAGGTGCATGGGGACAGGAAGGCAATTTGAATTATTAATATGTTACACCTGATCTATTAATATTAAATAAATATGTGATTTTTCAAAAATTTTGACTTTCTTTTTTTTTTCTTCATATTTTCAAAAAATGTTATCTTATGTTTCTCTATATTTAATGCTTAATGATATAATATTTATTATCAAACATGTAATTCACATTTAAAAAAAAAAAATACCCTCTGATGTATGAATAAAAGAGAAAGGTAAGACACTTTGCTGTTGACGTTTTTTTCCCCGAGAGGTACCTCTATCGCTATTAACTTCAAAATCGTGAATAAAATTGGCTTACCATACAAATTAGCCATCCAGTTCCTTTCTATATATATTTCTTTGGATAAAAACACACATTTCAGATTTTTAAAATAATGTTAAGTCAGTTTATTTGACATTTATCGCTTGAGTATTTTTACATTTCCTTGATATTTTTTACATGTTGAGTAGAAATGACGGAAGTAGTAATAAGGGAGACAACTCTGTCAACTGACCAGAATTAACCGGCATTCGACGAAGGTAGCCCGAATGAAAATATGGGAAAATCACAGGTGCATGCGAAAAGGGATATTGTAAAACATTGTGGCAATAACTATCTGTGGGGGAAATAAATGAATGTCAAACAAATGCGTTTAATTTCGTGTCAAATGGACACAACTTGAGCATTTATCATTCGGAACACATATTCGTAATGCCGATCCATTCAGGCCAGTTGCCACAGTTGTCTCCCTTATTACTACTTCCGTCATTTCTACTCAACATGTTCAAAATGTGGATGAATTTAAAAAAACTTGAGTGATTTATGGCAAATAAACTGGCTTAGAATTTTTTTTTAAATTTGAAATATGTGTTTTTGTCGAAAGGAATATATATCGAAAGGAACCAAGTGGTTGATTTGTAAGGCAAGACAATTTTATTCACGATTTTTAAATTAAATAGCGACAGAGGTATCTCACGGAGAAAAAAAATCTCGACAGCAAAGTGTCTTACCTTTCTCTTTTAGTAATACATCAGAGGGTATTTTTTTTTTATAAAATGTGAATTACATGTTTGATAGTAAATATTATATCATTAAGCATTAATTATAGAACAAATAAAAGTAAAAAATTTGAAAATGTAAAGAAAAAAAAAGAAACTCAAAATTTTTGTAAAAACCACATATTTATTTAATATTAATAGATCAGGTGTAACATATTAATAATTCAAATTGCCTTCCTGTGCAGTAGAGTGGACAATGTTTATAAACCTAATCAATTCAATGAGATCAACGCTGTCTCTGTGCTATGGAACTTCCTATATGCCGATTGAAATTTAGAAAATAACGAGTTTTTCGAGAGATGACCTTGAATCTGTTCCAATACCACTTTCTTGAGAATGGGAGACGAGCCTTCTCGGTTGCTGCACCACCACTCTGGAACTCTATCCCTAACGCTCTCCGCGAAGCACCATCTCTCGCATCATTCCAAGCACAACTAAAAACCTATCTTTTTCGCAAAGCCTACCAAATTTCATGATTTTATAATATTATGATATGACATGATCGGATTGTTTGTACCGGTATTTATATTATATTGAAAATGCATGTAATGTAATGTATGTAATATGGGTCATTCTCAGAAAAAGTAACGGTAAAGACGGAGATAATTTTTTTCGAAGGGTTATAAATAACTCAATAATGCCGATCATGCATTGCAAACATGATTTTGAACGAAAGAACACCCTCTACTTCTGATTTATGACAAAAAATTACATAAATGGCCTCACAAAAAAAATGAATGTGTCTTTACCGTTACTTGCCACTTTTTCTGAGAATGACCCCTATATGTAACTGTACAGCCTGTTGAGATCACGTGTAGATGGAATGGGCTTAAAACAATAAATATTATTATTATTATTATTATGATATACTTTGTAGTTAATTGATTTTAAGTTAATCGATGCTTGATAATGGATCCATGTATTATTTAATCATCAGCAACGTATCCACTTAAAGTCAAAGTGTTAGTCATCAGAATCACAGTCTTTCGATTCAAAAGATAGATCCAGCTGTGATTGTTCAGATTCAGATTGTTCCTCCGAAGTTGAAGTTTCGTTGACTTGAACTATCGATTGTTGTGAACAAATAAATCACTTAAACGTCCTGGCAATGCTGGATTCTCACATTTAATTGACATTCACTGTCCAGATTTGAGCAATTTCCAATGGAAAAGTGTATGACCAAAGACTTTGAGTAATTGAGCATTAAATATGTCCGAAAATTAGCTCTGGCTTGTATAAGTTTGTAAGATTCCTCATCAGGTGTTTTTTATGATTAAATATTACATGGCTCAATTATCAAGCGTCGATTAAATTAAAATCAATTATCAAGCTTGATTAAATTAAATTAATTAACTACCGGTACAGAGTATATAAGATGATGAATATCGGTGAATACCTTATTTTTTTTCACTCTTATTGCTGGTTGCCTTATATTGACACAACTTCAACAAAACTACCGGTAATTACCTCGACCCCGAATACATTCAACTTGGGTAGCCTATAGTTGACAAATAAGTCACTTAAACGTCCTGGCAATGCTGGATTCTCACATTTAATTGACATTCACTGTCCCGATTTGAGCAATTTCCAATGGAAAAGTGTATGACCAAAGACTTTGAGTAATTGAGCATTAAATATGTCCGAAAATTAGCTCTGGCTTGTATAAGTTTGTAAGATTCCTCATCAGGTGTTTTTTATGATTAAATATTACATGGCTCAATTATCAAGCGTCGATTAAATTAAAATCAATTATCAAGCTTGATTAAATTAAATTAATTAACTATATAAGATGATGAATATCGGTGAATACCTTATTTTTTTTCACTCTTATTGCTGGTTGCCTTATATTGACACAACTTCAACAAAACTACCGGTAATTACCTCGACCCCGAATACATTCAACTTGGGTAGCCTATAGTTGACAACTTTTTTGCAGGCCAAAAATGGTGGCCATCTTGGATTGTTTGGCCATATTGACAAAACTAGTGGCTAGATGGATTTTTGAATACATTTCGATTTAGAGACCCTTAAAACATATGAATAGACATTCGATCAGAAGCCTGTAATAATTAATTTTTATATTTTCCCACTGAATTTGGCCCTCTATCAGCTTACGCCAGCATTTTAGAGAGAGGCACCCAAGCTTAATCGCTTTAGCTGGTTTTTGTCCTATTAAAACCACCTTCGAAACAACTTCCCCTCAAATTGGTCACGGATTTTAGGTTTTGTACCCAACTATGTGGGTGTATCCTGCCTGGCAGCCGCTGGTTTTATTGCATACGAATTTGAATATTTTGTGGACACCTGTTTTTTGTGTGTGGTCTAACACTGCCTTCTTAAATAACGATAAATGTTATGTTCCTTTATTTTTGAGTATAAAAGTCTGACAGTAATTTTGAAATTCCTTCACTGGTCGGTAGATGTCATGATGGAGATTTACCCTAGACCATCTGGTACAATAATGCTATTTTTACTGATGAATTTTAATCTATCAATAGAATGTCAATAATATAGGAAATGATGGGACACCATAATTATCATATTGGATAGTTGGGGTTATCGCGATATACCGTTTTTTTCTGATATGATAAACTCGCCAATCAACGATTTTATCACGATATACCGAAAATCCGGTATATAACCCAACCCTAACTCCTGTCCATTTGTTATGGGGAGAAACACAAACAGATAATGAGGATGGTTTTTCATGAGAATTATGTGTGGATTTTGTTTTTAAACTGCAATCTTTAGGTGGAGGTGAGATATAATTTTGTTTAGGATGTTTATTCTTGAGACTTATGTGAGGATTTTGTTTTTATATAGGTTACATGAATTACTAAAGAAACTGCAATCTATAAGTGGAGGTGAGATATAATTTTTTTTACTCCCACATTTTCATGGGAATGTATTTTGCCGTCATCCCTGTCTGTCCCTGCTTCCATCTGGATATCCGTCCCCAATTTGTTTGTGGACACTCTACAGGTCACAATTGTTATCCGATTTTGACAAAACTTGAGATATCTTGGTTCTCTTTCGATATTGGCATGCATCGGACCATAAAAAAAAGTTGTTTTTGCTTGTGGCCACTCTGAGATGAGAGATTCTTGCAAGAATTACACATCAAGACAAAAAATGTTTTTTTTTGATAGCTGCTGCTTTTTATACGCCCACATTTTCATGTGGACGTATTATGTCGTCGCCACTTTTCCTCCGGATGTCCGTTCGTTCGTCCACAATTGTTTATCCCAAAAAAAGATCTCGGCTGCTTTCGATATTGGCATGTATCAGATCAAAACTTCATGGATTATGGCCCCTGATTGTACGAAAAATCACGTTTTTAGCTTGTGGACCCTATAGAGGTCACAATTTTGAACCGATTTTAATGAAACTTGACATGCATGTTTATAACCCAAAGATCTTTATTCCTTTCGATATTTGCGCCTATCGGAACGTAATTTCCTGAAATATAGGCCCCTGATTCTCCAAAAAATCAACTTTGTTTAGTTTGTGGTCTCTCTGGAGGTCAGAATTATTATCCGATTTTAAAAATCGTTTAATTATATACCGTTACACCGTAAGGAAGATTGAGTTCAAAGGTCATGAGACAAACAATCGAAACAATTCTGATAATTTCTGATTTAAATGGGCTACATATATACTCATAGTAATTTTTTCATGTGTTGTAAATATGCGACAACCCTTGTTGACTGCCCGGCCAACTTAGCTGTCAATGGCGTATTTTTCGTTGCCTGGCAAGCCATCTTATAAAATAAATGTCCATACACAAATTATGTAAAAAAAATGTCTCTGTTAGCTGAGGGAAATATAAATTTGAGTATGTCCACATGATTATACTTCAATAAATTGATCAGATATTCATACAACTTTACAAAACTTGGAAAGAGGGTTCTTTCTTGTTCAAGGTATGTGTCCATACACATACAGTAGAACTTGCTACGGCATGCACTCCTTATCAGCGAACACTTGCTTCAACGAACACCAAAAAATTCCCCTGAGCGATTTTTAAGTAATTTAACCTCTACTAAACACGCACCTGTTCAACGCGTGCAGAGGGCACCTATATAAGCTTCCGATCATGCTATTTCATCCATTAACCCTCTCCTTACGGGATCGCCCGATGTCGCCCGTAACGTCATGTACGGGATCGGCCGATGTCGCCTGAAATGACCGTCGGTAAAACTCGGTAATTTTCGCCTCGTAACGAAAGTCTCACGTGACCAGAGACAACTGGAGTGTACTGTAAACATATCAGTGGTCAAAATGGCGGCCTCCGTGAATTTTTTTTTATCAAAGTGTTTTGTGTAAAAATTAAGTTATTTCGTTGAATTTTTGAATGGCGTCATCGGATTTAGGTGTCGATTTTAATGGATTCGATTCTTATGACGTTGAAACTGCCGAATTGAAACAAACAGATGTGATAAATGGCTGTGAATTAGATGATAATTTTGACGATGAAAGTACCATTGAAATTGAACAAGAACTCGATTACGATTCTTCTAAAGCCTCTAGCAGCGAAAATAATGAATTTGAGGAGGTTTTTATAGGGACGATTTCGAATGGAGTTCGATAACTCGCAAGATAATTTTTAAACGTTTTTCAGCAAAACAAGGACCGACAATATTTGCCATTTTTATACGCCCACATTTTCATGTGGACGTATTATGTCGTCGCCCCTGTCCGTCTGTCCACAATTGTTTGTGGACCCTCTACAGGTCACAATTCTTGTCCGATTTTGACGAAACTTGAAATATAGCTTTATCACCAAAAGATCTCGGCTGCTTTCGATATTGGCATGTATCGGATCGAAACTTCATGGATTATGGCCCCTGATTGTACGAAAAATCACGTTTTTAGCTTGTGGACCCTATAGAGGTCACAATTTTAATTCGATTTTCATGAAACTTGACGTGCATGTTTATAACCCAATGATCTTGGTTCCTTTCCATATTTGCGCCTATCGGATCGTAATTTCCTGAATTATGGCCCCCGATTGTCCGAAAAATCACCTATTTTAGCTTGTGGTCCCTCTGGGGGTGACAATTATTATCCGATTTGAAAAAACCGTTTGATGATACACCCTAAGGAAGGTTGAGTTCGAATTTCGGGAAAATCGGACAAAAATTGCCATACAAAATGGCCGCCGTTTGTATGCGAATACTGTTAAAAAATGGTATATCAAGGTTGTGGACCCTGTAAAGGTCACAATTTTAATTCGATTTTGATGAAACTTGAAATGCATGGTTATAACCCAAAGATCTTGGTTCCTTTCGATATTTGCGCATATCGGATCATAACTAAATTATGGCCCCTGATTGTCCGATAAATCCCCTATGGTCCCTCTGGAGGTCACGATTAATATCCAATTAAAAAAAACGTTTGACTCTATCACCATTACACCCTACAGAAGGTTGAGTTCGAATTTCTAGAATATCGACCATAATTGCCAGGCAAAATGGCCGCCGTTTGTACGCGAACAGTGTAAAAATATGGCATATTAAAGTTGTGGGCCCTGTAGAGGTTACAATTGTAATTCGATTTTAATGAAATGCATGTTTATAACCTAAAGATCTTGATTCTTTTCGATATTTGCGCATATCAAATTGTAACTTAATGAATTATGGCCTTTGATTGTAGGAAAAATCACTTTCGGTATTGCTTGTCCTCTATCCATCTCTCGAAAATGTGGGCGTATCCTGCCTGGCAGTGCCAGCTTACTATCTTTTTATTTACCATCAGAATTATGGCCTTTGATTGTAGGAAAAATCACTTTCGGTATTGCTTGTCCTCTATCCATCTCTCGAAAATGTGGGCGTATCCTGCCTGGCAGTGCCAGCTTACTATCTTTTTATTTACCATCAGATTTTCAAAAATGTTATACCATTTTGAAGGAAATTAAATTCTCCTTAAAATGGAATTAACTTATCAGATTAATTTTGAACTTTGTAGCATAGTTTTCCTCCAAAGGTTATGTTGAAAACATTTTCACAATTTTTTTCAGATACATCTTATGATACCTAAGTAGTGATTAGAGATACATATTTCTAGTTGAGTCCATTAGAAAGAGAATTTAATTCCCTTTCAGAAAATCATAACTTGTCTTCTATCAAAGTTGATAGGTTTTGAGCTATAATCATATGAACATTTGTAATATTTTTACGACATTTTTTCTGAATATTGTCAGGATTTGGCGTCATACATTTTAGAACTCACTAGTAATGAAAGGGTTAAGCGAGCCCATCTTGATAACACGTGCAATGGGCATCATGATTAATTCCCCCCGTCAAAATTCTATTGTTTCAACGGTCATTATTCTACTATTAAAATCAACAAAACATTGGCTGTTCAACGGCCATCGTCGTTCGTTCTTTGTAACACTCCCGAAATCCCGTGAGTAGTAGTTAATTAACTGGAACCCCACTGATCAGGAAAAAAGAAGTGTAAAAATAACAATCAACCCGGGATTATCTGTTTATTAATCTTTTGTTTATTCAACAACTAACCTGATCATAGTTTTCACGCGTAATGACACTGATTGATACTGATTGAATAAAATGAAAGGATACCGAGTTATTAAACAGACATTTTTAGCGCCCCCTATAATATTACATGCAGAGTTACATCCCCTGTAAAATCAGAGATAAAATCAGCGAAGGTGCTTTTTTGATAAAATAAAATTAATTCATCGATTTTCTTCACAAAAATGGATAAATGTTATCGAATTCATCACAATGGTAGACAATAGTATCTAAGACTAAGGTTGGTACAGAATGACAAGTTTACCGAAGTTATGTTCTAGATTTTAGTAAAGAATCTTCGTTTGGCGCAAGATTCAGCGACGGTCAAATTTATCGATGCAAGTATTGGTGTTCGTTCTCAATGGACCCAAGCGTAATGAATTAATTTATGTCAGCATAAAAAACACCGTGTATTTATTAAGTGGTCGCGTAATAGCTAAGATAGTTGGGATGTGAAATACTCAAATTCACGGCCTTTTGAAACGCTTTTAGACGCTATGATGAAAGTAAAAGAAATATTGGGGGACATGAGATCCAGTATTACTAACACGATACGAGACCCCTTAATTCACAACTAGATAAAAAGTACATGTATTGTTATTGTAATACTACATGAATAAAAAATATATGCAGTCTATATCTTTATTTTTTGTGGTAGGGGTTTGGGCAATATTGTACACCTTTATTCAAAGAGCACCTCCATTAAGCAGGCATTTTGAAATTTCCCTTGGGTGCCTGCTTAAAACAAGTTCTACTGTAATGTAAAATATTTGTATAAATTCTGTGTTTTGTAGCCTGTAGGTAATGTGAGCCTTAATAATTTTATCAATTACTCATGAATATATTAAACTTGGGCAAGATCTTTTTATACGCCCACATTTTCATGTGGACGTATTATGTCGTCGCCCCTGTCCGTCCGTCAACAGGCCTCAAACAGGCCTTTCGGGGATGCATCGAAACCTATGTGTAGGTTCCATGTAAACCAAGGCTCATAACCTACAGGTTACGATATTAATTATATGGACATGTTTTGACCTTTTTTTATAAATTCAGTTGTGAGGTGCAAAATAATATGATGTATTGTCCTTAAAATTTAATATCATAATAAGTTATAAGTTGTCCCCGAGTGATGAAGTTATTTATAGATTAGCAATAGCAGACCACGTGTATTTACGAGTGTCTTCATTGCCGTTATATATCGTTGTTATAAAACCTTTTAACATCTATGTTCTTCGCTAACTTGCTTCATGTATCAACGATTATGTTACCGGTAGACGATTTATGATAATTAACTTGAAATATGACTGAAAAGTTATTTAATTATATCGACTTTCGCTTCATAATTCTTCGAGCCTCGTTATCATACAATTTCAACCAATCAGCAAGCGAGCTTGCTAGATTTCATATCGGTATGGCTATATGGCGACGATTTTCGGAAATTAGTTTCACGACAGCATAGCTCGTGTACAGTTCTATGATGACAGTGTTCATTAAGTACAAATTATCAATTATTAGATCTACCAAAATATCAGGTCGCCACACGGGCTAATTGATTTTGAGTTTCATTCTCCCGTACCGACTTTCACTCGCCATGGCATGGGCGAGCGTTAGTTTCTATCCCTGTGTGAACTCTGTTCCAATTTGTTTTATTGAACTTCCGTTTGAATCTATAAATCCAGAACGTGCAGAACTCTTCAATAGAGCGAGCCAGAGATTTCCTTCCACAAAAATAAGATGGATGCCTCCTAGTTTTAAAGTGCACATAAGACGACAAATTGAAACTCGGCGTAGTGATGGACAGTGGTTATTATATATGCACATTACGGAAAGTTAACATCAATCTGATTAAAAATAAATCAGCTGGGCAATTCCACACTAAAGTATACATTTAGGTGAAAAATTAAATTACTTGATAAGTAGACAAAAATAGTGTTATATGTTGAGAAATAATCTATATTTTGAAGACAAACTTCAATTTGGGCGGAAACCCTTCGGATTTTTTTTTTTTTGTCTTGTGTTGAAGGTTTACGTTGTAAATGTCGAATTTATAATTTTAATGTATTTTCTTTCTTGGTGTTTGTTGGATAATTCTGAATTATAATGAATGATTTGGCATTAGTTATCTGACAATGTATGTAAAACATGATATTTATACATTAAAATATGAAAATAAAATATTTTTGTGAAAGTAACCAACATTGAAAAAAATCGCTATGAGAATGTACGTCCATTACCAAATATTTACATTTTTTCCTCTCTTATTCATATTTATGAATGGAATTATTTAAAACTTCATATCCAAAGCTAGAATAGCCCATCATTTCTCTAATGACCATAAAAAGAAAAGATTTGCAAAAATTCTCAGAATAACTTGGGTTTTCTTAGATGTACGTCCGTTACTTTTCACAATATTTTATGTTGCCAAATATTTGCATTTTATCTCTCTCATTCATATTTATTTATGAAACTTTTCAAAAACTCATATTTAAAGTTAATATCACCCATTCTTGTTATTATAACCATAAAAAGAAAACATTTGCCCAAATTCTCTGAATCATTTGGGGTTTCATAGATGTATGCACGTCCGTTAATGCAAGGAGTAATGTTTTCAGGAAAGTAACTGCTTCATTAATTCAAAGTCGCAAATATAGACCTCCCGTAAAAACGACTTGGCCAATTATCGAAAACACTCTTAATCCCCTCAGTCCCTAGTGACGTCACAGTGTACAAATGCATATTCGGAATGTTTATTCCCTAATTACCTATATACAGTCGGTGTGTGTATTCATTAACGCTTGACCGATTCCTTAATCCTTGACTACGGAATAATTGTTTTACTAAATGCCATTCAAAGAATAAAGAATAAATTTGTTTCGTAATTTAGAATTTGTTTTATAAAGCCGGTTGCTGTAGCCATATTCCCCACGTCTTTTTAATCAGAATAAGCACACCGTAAACCAAATATGTAGCTTACATGGGACCGGTTATCGTCCAGATTTTACGAAAAAAGGAAATAAACTTACCTTACCACCGAGAATCTAATACACGTATCCAGTTAATAGATTGCCGTCTAGAATATGTTAAATGCCGCCAAGATTTATCAAAAACCGCCCAGTTTGTGCGCTACCATGTAGATTAAAAAACATCGTTTTGTTATCGGTCGTCTACTTCACGACCGTTCAGTTTCTCGGGGTGATTTTAAAAATGAACACTACCATTTAGATTTGAAGGAGTTTATTTTTAGACAAGACATTTATTTTCCCGGACGTTGTAGAGAAATGAACAGTGTTTAAAAGATTTTACGTCAAATTACCACTTGGTCATCGTTTTATTCTTTCTGTTATTCATATCCCATTACCTCGTGCACCAACAATTGATTTAAACTTTCCGTAATATGGATTTAGTAATCATTGTTTATTATATTATGTAATAGGAAATTATGATCTTATATGTTCTTTAAGTAATTTGCTATTTTTTGAATTTCCATTTCTCGGGAACGAGCGTCCGTTCCCGCCAAACTGAATCGTCGTGACCGCCCCCTAACCTACACGACCGTTTGCGATTTATGTCGAGCCCTGCGTCAACAATTGCTTGTGGACCCTCTACAGGTCACAATTCTTACCCCAAAAGATCTCGGCTGTTTTGATATTGGCATGTATCGGATCAAAACTTCATGATTATAACCCAAAGATCTTGGTTCCTTTCGATATTTGCGCCTATCAGAACGTAATTTCCTGAAATATAGGCCCCTGATTGTCCGAAAAATCGCCTATTTTAGCTTGTGGTCCCTCTGGTGGTCAGAATTATTTTCTGATGTTTAAAACCGTTTGATTATATAACCGTTACACCCTAAGGAAGGTTGAGTTCGAATTTCGGAAAAATCGGACCAAAATTGACATTAAAAATGACCGTCGTTTGTATGAGAATACTGTTAAAAAATGGTATATCAAGGTTGTGGACTCTGTAGAGGTCACAATTTTAATTCGATTTTGATGAAAATTAAAATGCATGGTTATAACCTAAAGATCTTGGTTCCTTTCGATATTTGCGCATATCGGATTGTAACTTCCTGAATTATGGCCCCTGATTATACGCAAAATTGCCTTTGTTTAGCTTTTGGTCCCTCTGGAGATCACAATTATTATCCGATTTAGAAAATCCTTTGATTATATCCCCGTTCACTCTAAGGAAGGTTGAGTTCAAATTTCGGGAAAATCAGACCAAAATTGCCATACAAAATTGCCGCCGTTTGTACGCGAATACTGTTAAAAAATGGTATTCCAAGGTTGTGGACCCTGTATTTTAATTTGATTTTGATGAAACTTGAAATGCAGGGTTGTAACCCAAAGATCCCGGTTTCTTTCGATATTTGCGCATATCGGATCGTAACTTCCTGAATTATGGCCCCTGATTGTCCGAAAAATCGCCTTTGTTTAGCTTGTGGTCCCTCTGCAGGTCACATTTATTATCAGATTTAGAAAATCGTTTCATTGTATCACTGTTTCACCCTAAGGAAGGGTTAGTTCAAATTTCGAGAATCGGACCAAAATTGTCATACAAAATGGCCGCCATTTGTATGCGAATACTGTTAAAAAATATTATTCCAAGGTTGTTGACCCTATAGACGTTCTCCGAGGTAAAATAGTACCACGCGTTTAACGACTAATAAAGACAAATATCTACATAGATCATCATTCAATTCGAGACATTTTAATGTGTAATATTTTTATATCCACCATCATCCGGCTCTCTGATTGGTCAATCTCTTTACGGTGATTGACAGGTCGGAACAATGATATTAACAGATCAAAGAATAAATTTGCACGTAGCCACAAATACTAGGTCAGTATTAAAGCAAAGCATGCAGTGTCCACCTTACAACATATTTCATTGATTTATGATTTATTTTATAATATATTACACAGTGTAGACCACAATGTGTTACGATTCGCATTTTGGTATTCTAAATTGATTCTTATACGGAATTCTTAAATTTGGAACCTTTTAGTTCCATTTCGTGTACGGAAATTACATCAACGATTAGTTTTTAAATTATTTATGATGCCGAAATAATATCATTCTAATTTGTCTTATCTAAAAGGGCTCCGGCGCAATTTAACTAATTACTGGGTAAATAAAGTATGTATTCACTTGTCGCTATATTATTTTAATTATAGTGCCGAAATAATATCAATCTAATTTGTCTTATCTAAAAGTGACCTCGGCGCTATTTATAGTTGATTATTTAATTATTAGGCGTTCAGTCCGAGATGTATTTTGGCGAGTGATTTAGATGGCAATATGTAGCCTACTTGTAAAATAAACCATGTCTGTCATCATAAACTAATCTTATCACAAACATTTATCCATCGAATAATTTATATTCGGATTTCATATCAAGTCAATTAAATATTGTCTAAATATATTTTATTACAAAAAACATCGGTGAACTGATCTAATATCTAAAATCATATCGGCAATTAAATAACAATACGATTATACAGCGAGGAACTAATCTCGTTTGTTACCGGTAATCACCAAAAATCAACGAGTAAAACTTATTTATTCCATTTAAATTTTAAATTGTGTACGATTCAAGTATTAGTTGTGGACGACTTAACCAATCAGTTGTTGTGTACGACTCTATTCAAGTATTAATTGTTTTGGACGACACCACCAATGCCTTGTGGACGACTTCACTGTGGACAACTTCGCTTGTAGACGACTTGACTGGCACCCGGCCGATATATGTTGCTGTCAATATCTGATATCGGTAAAACTTAATCTACACGGTAACACAAGCTTGGTGGTTTTTAATGAATGCTGGCGGCATTTAACACACTCTAGACGGCAATCTATTGACTGGACAAATGTATTAGATTCTGGATGGTAAAGGTAGTATCTGTGCTTTTTTCGTAATATCTGGACGATACCCGGTCCCTCATAGTGATAATTACGAGCTAATGATTACCGACAATACACACTTTTAACTGGTGGTGTTGTGTATACAGTGATATATTATACAGGCAGTGATATATTGGATAGATAATGTGTATACTATGTGTAGCGCCTGTGACGTCATCTGCCAATCAACCGGATTAAGGTCGTTTATGAAAATTTGAAAACCGTTTTTGGCTGTCCCATACTAAAACGTAAATAGCTCAGTTAATTTTAATCAGATTGATTTGAACTTTCCGTAATATGGATTTAGTAATCATTGTTTATTATATTATGTAATAGGAAATTATGATCTTATGTGTTCTTTAAGTAATTTGCTATTTTTTGAATTTCCATTTCTCGGGAACGAGCGTCCGTTCCCGCCAAACTGAATCGTCGTGACCGCCCCCTAACCTACACGACCGTTTGCGATTTATGTCGAGCCCTGCGTCAACAATTGTTTGTGGACCCTCTACAGGTCACAATTCTTACCCCAAAAGATCTCGGCTGTTTCGATATTGGCATGTATCGGATCAAAACTTCATGATTATAACCCAAAGATCTTGGTTCCTTTCGATATTTGCGCCTATCAGAACGTAATTTCCTGAAATATAGGCCCCTGATTGTCCGAAAAATCGCCTATTTTAGCTTGTGGTCCCTCTGGTGGTCAGAATTATTTTCTGATGTTTAAAACCGTTTGATTATATAACCGTTACACCCTAAGGAAGGTTGAGTTCGAATTTCGGAAAAATCGGACCAAAATTGACATTAAAAATGACCGTCGTTTGTATGAGAATACTGTCAAGGTTGTGGACTCTGTAGAGGTCACAATTTTAATTCGATTTTGATGAAAATTAAAATGCATGGTTATAACCTAAAGATCTTGGTTCCTTTCGATATTTGCGCATATCGGATTGTAACTTCCTGAATTATGGCCCCTGATTATACGCAAAATTGCCTTTGTTTAGCTTTTGGTCCCTCTGGAGATCACAATTATTATCCGATTTAGAAAATCCTTTGATTATATCCCCGTTCACTCTAAGGAAGGTTGAGTTCAAATTTCGGGAAAATCAGACCAAAATTGCCATACAAAATTGCCGCCGTTTGTACGCGAAAACTGTTAAAAAATGGTATTCCAAGGTTGTGGACCCTGTATTTTAATTTGATTTTGATGAAACTTGAAATGCAGGGTTGTAACCCAAAGATCCCGGTTTCTTTCGATATTTGCGCATATCGGATCGTAACTTCCTGAATTATGGCCCCTGATTGTCCGAAAAATCGCCTTTGTTTAGCTTGTGGTCCCTCTGCAGGTCACATTTATTATCAGATTTAGAAAATCGTTTCATTGTATCACTGTTTCACCCTAAGGAAGGGTTAGTTCAAATTTCGAGAATCGGACCAAAATTGTCATACAAAATGGCCGCCATTTGTATGCGAATACTGTTAAAAAATATTATTCCAAGGTTGTTGACCCTATAGACGTTCTCCGAGGTAAAATAGTACCACGCGTTTAACGACTAATAAAGACAAATATCTACATAGATCATCATTCAATTCGAGACATTTTAATGTGTAATATTTTTATATCCACCATCATCCGGCTCTCTGATTGGTCAATCTCTTTACGGTGATTGACAGGTCGGAACAATGATATTAACAGATCAAAGAATAAATTTGCACGTAGCCACAAATACTAGGTCAGTATTAAAGCAAAGCATGCAGTGTCCACCTTACAACATATTTCATTGATTTATGATTTATTTTATAATATATTACACAGTGTAGACCACAATGTGTTACGATTCGCATTTTGGTATTCTAAATTGATTCTTATACGGAATTCTTAAATTTGGAACCTTTTAGTTCCATTTCGTGTACGGAAATTACATCAACGATTAGTTTTTAAATTATTTATGATGCCGAAATAATATCATTCTAATTTGTCTTATCTAAAAGGGCTCCGGCGCAATTTAACTAATTACTGGGTAAATAAAGTATGTATTCACTTGTCGCTATATTATTTTAATTATAGTGCCGAAATAATATCAATCTAATTTGTCTTATCTAAAAGTGACCTCGGCGCTATTTATAGTTGATTATTTAATTATTAGGCGTTCAGTCCGAGATGTATTTTGGCGAGTGATTTAGATGGCAATATGTAGCCTACTTGTAAAATAAACCATGTCTGTCATCATAAACTAATCTTATCACAAACATTTATCCATCGAATAATTTATATTCGGATTTCATATCAAGTCAATTAAATATTGTCTAAATATATTTTATTACAAAAAACATCGGTGAACTGATCTAATATCTAAAATCATATCGGCAATTAAATAACAATACGATTATACAGCGAGGAACTAATCTCGTTTGTTACCGGTAATCACCAAAAATCAACGAGTAAAACTTATTTATTCCATTTAAATTTTAAATTGTGTACGATTCAAGTATTAGTTGTGGACGACTTAACCAATCAGTTGTTGTGTACGACTCTATTCAAGTATTAATTGTTTTGGACGACACCACCAATGCCTTGTGGACGACTTCACTGTGGACGACTTCGCTTGTAGACGACTTGACTGGCACCCGGCCGATATATGTTGCTGTCAATATCTGATATCGGTAAAACTTAATCTACACGGTAACACAAACTTGGTGGTTTTTAATGAATGCTGGCGGCATTTAACACACTCTAGACGGCAATCTATTGACTGGACAAATGTATTAGATTCTGGATGGTAAAGGTAGTATCTGTGCTTTTTTCGTAATATCTGGACGATACCCGGTCCCTCATAGTGATAATTACGAGCTAATGATTACCGACAATACACACTTTTAACTGGTGGTGTTGTGTATACAGTGATATATTATACAGGCAGTGATATATTGGATAGATAATGTGTATACTATGTGTAGCGCCTGTGACGTCATCTGCCAATCAACCGGATTAAGGTCGTTTATGAAAATTTGAAAACCGTTTTTGGCTGTCCCATACTAAAACGTAAATAGCTCAGTTAATTTTAATCAGATGGATTTGAACTTTCCGTAATATGGATTTAGTAATCATTGTTTATTATATTATGTAATAGGAAATTATGATCTTATGTGTTCTTTAAGTAATTTGCTATTTTTTGAATTTCCATTTCTCGGGAACGAGCGTCCGTTCCCGCCAAACTGAATCGTCGTGACCGCCCCCTAACCTACACGACCGTTTGCGATTTATGTCGAGCCCTGCGTCAACAATTGTTTGTGGACCCTCTACAGGTCACAATTCTTACCCCAAAAGATCTCGGCTGTTTCGATATTGGCATGTATTGGATCAAAACTTCATGATTATAACCCAAAGATCTTGGTTCCTTTCGATATTTGCGCCTATCAGAACGTAATTTCCTGAAATATAGGCCCCTGATTGTCCGAAAAATCGCCTATTTTAGCTTGTGGTCCCTCTGGTGGTCAGAATTATTTTCTGATGTTTAAAACCGTTTGATTATATAACCGTTACACCCTAAGGAAGGTTGAGTTCGAATTTCGGAAAAATCGGACCAAAATTGACATTAAAAATGACCGTCGTTTGTATGAGAATACTGTTAAAAAATGGTATATCAAGGTTGTGGACTCTGTAGAGGTCACAATTTTAATTCGATTTTGATGAAAATTAAAATGCATGGTTATAACCTAAAGATCTTGGTTCCTTTCGATATTTGCGCATATCGGATTGTAACTTCCTGAATTATGGCCCCTGATTATACGCAAAATTGCCTTTGTTTAGCTTTTGGTCCCTCTGGAGATCACAATTATTATCCGATTTAGAATATCCTTTGATTATATCCCCGTTCACTCTAAGGAAGGTTGAGTTCAAATTTCGGGAAAATCAGACCAAAATTGCCATACAAAATTGCCGCCGTTTGTACGCGAATACTGTTAAAAAATGGTATTCCAAGGTTGTGGACCCTGTATTTTAATTTGATTTTGATGAAACTTGAAATGCAGGGTTGTAACCCAAAGATCCCGGTTTCTTTCGATATTTGCGCATATCGGATCGTAACTTCCTGAATTATGGCCCCTGATTGTCCGAAAAATCGCCTTTGTTTAGCTTGTGGTCCCTCTGCAGGTCACATTTATTATCAGATTTAGAAAATCGTTTCATTGTATCACTCTTTCACCCTAAGGAAGGGTTAGTTCAAATTTCGAGAATCGGACCAAAATTGTCATACAAAATGGCCGCCATTTGTATGCGAATACTGTTAAAAAATATTATTCCAAGGTTGTTGACCCTATAGAGGTCACAATTTTAATTCGATTTTGATGAAACTTGAAATGCATGGTTATAACCCAAAGATCTTGGTTCCTTTCGATATTTGTGCATATCAAATTGTAACTTAATGAATTATGGCCTGCACATTCCTGAATTATTGCCCCTGATTGTCCGAAAAAATCCCCTATGGTCCCTCTGGAGTTCACGATTATTATCCGATTTAAAAAAACTTTTGACTATTTCACCGCTGCACCCTACAAAATGGCTGTCGTTTGTAAGCGAAAAGTGTAAAAATATGGTATATCAAAGTTGTAGAGGTCCCAATTTTTATTCAATTTTGATGAAGCTTGAAATGCATGTTAGTCAATTGAAATAAAAAAGAACAAAGCACATTTTTTATAAAATCATATATTTTGTTTTAAATTAACCCATTTCCCTAAGCCAATTAGTGTATTATTCTTAATCCAAATACCCTCTATAAAATTGGGTAGGCCGACACCTAATGTAGCACTTTTAGACCAGCCAAATAAATTCTCATGTTAAATTCAAAAGTATAGAATGGTTTGACTATACATGGGTACATAAAAAACAGTGGTGTTTTGCTTAAAATAAGTAAATTGTCAAATAAACCATCAGATGCTGGCTGTTTTGCTAACCTATGGTGGTTATTCCATATTAGGTAATATTTATCGTTTGTTTTCCTGTGAATTCAGCAATTTGTGACGTATTTTGGGTTGGAAATGGGACCAGTACATATAGGAGGGAAAAAGTCTGTTTGAACATACTCACAGCTATCGAGAGAGATAGAGAGAACCCATTACAAGAACCCATTAGAGATATCGAAAATTCTTAATTAAGCTTATAAAAAGAAAACCACTGTAGAATTATTTAAGACGATCAACAACACAACAAGAAGTCCGTAACAACACTGCCATAGTACTACACTTGGGGTATAACTAAATTTAATGTGGATTATTTTAAATGAAACATTGTTTATCCATTTCAAAAATATTAATTTTTAATTTTTATACGCCCACATTTTCATGTGGACGTATTATGTCGTTGCCCCTGTCCGTCCACAATTGTTTGTGGACTCTCTACAGGTCACAATTATTGTCCGATTTAGACGGAACTTAGAATATAGGCTAATCCCCAAAAGATCTCGGCTGCTTTCGATATTGGCATGTATCAGATCAAAACTTCATGGATTATGTGGCCCCTGATTGTACGAAAAATCATTTTTTTAGCTTGTGGACACTATAGAGGTCACAATTTTGAACCGGTTTTGATGAAACTTTACATGCATGTTTATAACCAAAAGATCTTGGTTCCTTACGATATTTGCGCCTATCGGAACGTAATTTCCTGAATTATGGCCCCTGATTGTCCGAAAAATCACCTGTTTTAGCTTGTGGTACCTCTGGAGGTCACAATTATTATCCGATTTTAAAAACCGTTCGATTATGTCACCGTTACACCCTAGGGAAGGTTGAGTTCAAATTTCGGAAAAATCGGACTAAAATTACCATACAAAATGGCCGCCTTTCGTACGCGAATACTGTTAAAAAATGGTATATCATATCAAGGTTGTGGACCCTGTAGAGATCACAATTTTAATTCGATTTTGATGAAACTTGAAATGCATGGTTATAACCCAAAGATATTGGTTCCTTTCGATATTTGCGCATATCGGATTGTAACTTCCTGAATTATGGCCCCTGATTATATGCAAAATCGTCTTGGTTTTGCCCGTGGTCCCTCTGGAGGTTACAATAATTATCCAATTAAAAAAATCGTTTGATTGTATCACCGTTACACCCTAAGGAAGGTCCAGTTCGAATTTCGGAAAATTGGACAAAAATTGCCATACAAAATGACGGCCATTCCTACACAAATACTGTTAAAAAATTGTATATCAAGGTTGTGGACCCTGTAGAGATCACAATTTTAATTCGATTTTGATGAAACTTAAAATGCATGGTTATAACCCAGAGATCTAGGTTCCTTTCCATATTTGCCCATATCGGATCGTAACTTTCTGAATTATGGCCCTTGATTATACGCAAAGTCGCCTTCGTTTAGCTTGTGGTCCCTCTGGAGGTCACAATTATTATCTGATTAAAAAAATCTTTTGATTATATCACCGTTACGCCCTCAGGAAGGCAGAGTTCCATTTTCGGAAAAATTGGAACAAAATTGCCATACAAAATGGCCGCTGTGTGTACGCAAATACTGTTATAAAATGGTATATCAAGGTTGTGGACCCAGTATAGGTCACAATTTTGATTCAATTTTGATGAAACTTGAAATGCATGGTTATAACCTAAAGATCTTGGTCCCTTTCGTTATTTTTATACGCCCACATTTTCATGTGGACGTATTATGTCGTCGCCCCTGTCCGTCCGTCCGTCCGTCCGTCCGTCTGTCCGTCCACAATTGTTTGTGGACTCTCTACAGGTCACAATTCTTGTCGGATTTTAACGAAACTTGAAATATAGGTTTATCCCCAAAAGATCTCAGCTGCTTTCGATATTGACATGTATCGGATCAAAACTTCATGGATTATGGCCCCTGATTGTACGAAAAATCACGTTTTTAGCTTGTGGACCCTATAGAGGTCACAATTTTGAACCGATTTTGATGAAACTTGACATGCATGTTTATAACCCAAAGATCTTGGTTCCTTTCGATATTTGCGCCTATCGGAACGTAATTTCCTGAATTATGGCCCCTGATTGTCCGAAAAATCACCTATTTTAGCTCGTGGTACCTCTGGAGGTGACAATTATTATCCGATTTGAAAAACCGTTCCATTATATCACCGTTACACCCTAAGGAGGGTTAAGTTCAAATCTCTGAACAATCGGACCAAAATTACCATACAAAATGGCCGCCGTTCGTACGCGAATACTGTTAAAAAATGGTATATCAAGGTTGTGGACCCACGAGAGATCACAATTTTAATTTGATTTTGATGAAACTTGAAATGCATGGTTATAACCCAAAGATCTTGGTTCCTTTCGATATTTGCGCATATCGGATCGTAACTTCCTGAATTATGGCCCCTGATTATACGCAAAATCACCTTGGTTTAGCTTGTGGTCCCCCTGGAGGTTACAATAATTATCCGATTTAAAAAATCGTTTGTTTATATCACCGTTACACCCTAAGGGAGGTTGAGTTCGAATTTCAGAAAAATTGGACCAAAATTACCATACAAAATGGCCGCCGTTCGTACGCGAATACTGTTAAAAAATGGTATATCAAGGTTGTGGACCCTGTAGAGATCACAATTTTAATTCAATTTTGATGAAACTTGAAATGCACGGTTATAACCCAAAGATCTTGGTTCCTTTTGATATTTGCACATATCTGATTGTAATTCCTGAATTACGGCCCCTGATTATACGCAGAATCGTCTTTGTTTAGCTTGTGGTCCCTCTGGAGGTCACAATTATTATCTGATTTAAAAAATCGTTTGATTATATCACCGTTACACCCTAAGGAAGGTTGAGTTCGAATTTCGGGAAAATTCGGAACAAAATTGCCATACAAAATGGCTGCCGTTCGTACTCAAATACTGTTAAAAAATGGTATATCAAGGTTGTGGATCCTGTAGAGGTCACAATTTTAATTCGATTTTGATGAAACTTAAAATGCATGGTTATAACTCAAAGATCTTGGTTCCTGTCAATATTTGTGCATATCGGATCGTAACTTCCTGAGTTATGGCCCCTGATTATACGCAAAATCGTCTTGGTTTAGCTTGTGGTCCCTCTGGAGGTTACAATAATTAACCGATTTAAAAAATCGTTTGATTATATCACCGTTACACCCTAAGGAAGGTTGAGTTCAAATTTCGGAAAAATCGGACCAAAATTACTATACAAAATGGCCGCCGTTCGTACGCGAATACGTTAAAAAATGGTATATCAAGGTTGTTGACCCAGTATAGGTCACAATTTTAATTCGATTTTGATGAAACTTGAAATGCATGTTAATAACCTAAAGATCTTGATTCTTTTCGATATTTGCGCATATCAAATTGTAATTTAATGAATTATAGCCTTTGATTGTAGGAAAAATCACTTTCGATTTTGCTTGTTCTCTAACCATCTCTCGAAAATGTGGGCGTATCCTGCCTGGCAGTGCCAGCTTACTATCTTTACTTTATTATGTGTGTGTGATCGCCAGGAACATTTTTATATGATATAGATGCATACCTAATTAGCATGTTTCCGTTTTTAGTTTTTAGTAGTTTGATGTTTTATAGTGCTTGGGGTGAATAGCGGAGAAAATATTTCTCAAGTGGGGAATTGTATCATAAAAGTTGAGAAGCACTGCTCTAGAGGAACCACAAGCTAAACAAAGGCGATTTTGCGTATAATCAGGGGCCATAATTCAGGACGTTACGATCTGATATGCGCAAATATCGAAAGGAACCAAGATCTTTGGGTTATATCCATGCATTTCAAGTTTCATCAAAATCAAATTAAAATTGTGACCTCTACAGGGTCCACAACATTGATATACCATTTTAAACAGTATTCGCGTACGATCGGCGGCCTTTTTGTATGGCAATTTTGGTCCGATTTTTCCGAAATTCAAACTCAACCTTCCATATGGTGTAACGGTGATAGAGTCAAACGTTTTTTTAAATCAGATAATAATCGTGACCTCCAGAGGGACCATAGGCGATTTTTCGGACAATCAGGGGCCATAATTCAGGAAGTTATGATCTGATATGTGCAAATAACGAAAGGAACCAATTTCTTTAGGTTATAACCATGCATTTCAAGTTTCATCAAAATTGAATCAAAATTGTGACCTATACTGGGTCCACAACCTTGATATACCATTTTATAACAGTAATCGTGTACACGCGGCGGCCATTTTGTATGGCAATTTTGTTTCGAATTTGGAACCTTCCTTAGGGTGTAATGGTTATATAATCAAACGATTTTTTAAATCGGATAATAATTGTGATCTCCAGAGGGACCACAAGCTAAACAAAGACGATTTTGCGTATAATCAGGGGCCATAATTCAGGAAGTTACAATCCGATATGCCCAAAAATCGAAAGGAACCAAGATCTTTGGGTTATAACCATGCATTTCAAGTTTCATCAAAATCGAATTAAAATTGTGACCTCTACAGGGTCCACAACCTTGATATACCATATTTTAACAGTATTCGCGTACGAATGGCGGCCATTTTGTATGGCAATTTTGGTCAAATTTTACCGAAATTCGAACTGAACCTTTCTTAGGGTGTAACGGTGATATAATCAAACGATTTTTTAAATCGGATAATTATTGTAACCTCCAGAGGGACCACAAGCTAATCAAAGACGATTTTGCGTATAATTAGGGGCCATTATTCAGGAAGTTATGATCTGATATGCGCAAATATTGAAAGGAACCAAGATCTTTGGGTTATAACCATGCATTTCAAGTTTCATCAAAATCATATTAAAATTGTGATCTCTACAGGGTCCACAACCTGGATATACCATTTTTATACGCCCACATTGAAATGTGGTCGTATATTGCCGTCGCCCCCGTCCGTCCGTCCGTCCGTCCGTCCGTCCGTCCGTCCGTCCGTCCGTCCGTCCGTCCGTCGGTCCGTCCGTCCGTCCGTCCGTCCGGCGTCCACAATTGCTTGTGGACGCTCTAGAGGCCAAAGTTAATATTCGATTGACTTTAAATTTATACACAGTGTTTAAGGTCATGAGACGAAGAAGCCTATTGATTTTCAGCGATTTCCGATAATAACTGTCTGAGTTATGGCCCTTGATCACTTAAAAAAATCTTGTGGACGCTCTAGAGGCCAAAGTTAATATCCGATTGACTTTAGATTTATACATAGTGTTTAAGGTCATGAGACGAAGAAGCCTATTGATTTTCAGCGATTTCCGATAATAACTGTCAGAGTTATGGCCCTTGATCACTTCAAAAAATCTTGTGGACGCTCTAGAGGCTAAAGTTAATAACAGATTGACTTTAAATTTATACACAGTGTTTAAGGTCATTAAATGAAGAAGCCTATTGATTTTCAGCAATTTCTGATAATTACTGTCAGAGTTATGGCCCTTTATCGCTTATAAAAATCTTGTGGACGCTCTAGAGGCTAAAGTTAATAACCGATTGACTTTAGTTTTAGACACAGTGTTTAAGGTCATGAGACGAAGAAGCCTATTGATTTTTAGCGATTTCCGATAATTACTGTCAGAGTTATGGCCCTTTATCACTTAAAAAAGTCTTGTGGACGCTCTACAGGCCAAAGTTAATAACCGATTGACTTTAAATTTAAACACAGTGTTTAAGGTCATGAGACGAAAAAGACTATTGATTTTCCGCAATTTCCGATAATTACAATCAGAGTTATAGCCCCTGATCTCTTTAAAAAATCTTGTTGACGCTCCAGAGGCTAAAGTTAATAACCGATTGACTTTAAATTTATACACAGTGTTTAAGGTCATTAAATGAAGAAGCCTATTGATTTTCAGCAATTTCTGATAATTACTGTCAGAGTTATGGCCCTTTATCGCTTATAAAAATCGTGTGGACGCTCTAGAGGCTAAAGTTAATAACCGATTGACTTTAAATTTATACACAGTGTTTAAGGTCATGAGACGAAGAATCCTATTGATTTTCAGCAATTTCAGATAATTACTGACTGAGTTATGGCCCTTGATCAATTTCAAAATTTTGTGGACGCTCTAGAGGCTAAAGTTAATATCCGATTGACTTTAAATTTATATAAATTGTTGAAGGTCATGAGACGAACAAGTATATTGAGTTTCAATGAATTTAGATAACTTGAACAGCATGGAGGAGAACTTTATCAAAGCCAAACAAATTCCAATGATTTCTGATAATTACATAATGAGTTGTTACTTGTTATATGATTTTAGTGTATTATAAATGTTTCATTACTGAAAAAAGTAAAATATGCGACAACTCTTGTTGACTGCCCGGACGATTTAGCTGCTGTGGGCGTATGTTTCGTTGCCTGGCAACCTATGTTTTAACAGTATTTGCGTACGAACGGCAGCCATTTTGTATGGTAATTTTGGTCCGATTTTTTCGAAATTTGAACTCAACCTTCCTTAGGGTGTAACGGTGATATAATCGAACGGTTTTTCAAATCGGATAATAATTGTGACCTCCAGAGGTACCACGAGCTAAAATAGGTGATTTTTCGGACAATCAGGGGCCATAATTCAGGAAATTACGTTCCGATAGGCGCAAATATCGAAAGGAACCAAGATCTTTGGGATATAAATATGCATGTCAAGTTTCATCTAAATCGGTTCAAAATTGTGACCTCTATAGGGTCCACAAGCTAAAAACGTGATTTTTCGTACAATCAGGGGCCATAATCCATGAAGTTTTGATCCGATACGTGCCAATATCGAAAGCAGTAGAGATCTTTGGGGGATAAACCTATATTTGAAGTTTCGTCGAAATCGGGTAAGAATTGTGACCTGTAGAGAGTCCACAAACAATTGTGGACGGACAGGGGCGACGACATAATATGTCCACATGAAAATGTGGGCGTATAAAAACGTCAATTTCCCGTATTTTGACGTTACGCTGAAATTTTTTGTCACGTTTTTAAATGGGAGTACCCCACTTCAAGTGCTTTTATTTTGAGCTTATAATTAATATTATTATTTCATTCTAATATCATTAGAAAGACAAATGAACGACATTTCGATGGGTGTTGGATGCGAAGTTAGCATTTCGAAATATCAGACATTTTTTTTAAAGTTGAAAATTCAATTCCCAAAATCTTTTTTTGAGGCGATTTGTCAATATCGCATCCACATACGATCGAAACTTCGTTTTATTGTCGTTTCAATGCTATTAAAATCAACAAAATCGGAGCATATTAAGCTAAAAAATTTAGCACTTGAAAATGGTAAACAACGTGATTTTTTCAGAATAGAAAAATAACGCAATCAGAAGCCATGACGTCGTCTGCAATGTCAAAGAAAAAGCATGGTTACCTTGAGAAAAATCTCTAGACCGAGTTGTTACGTTGTGAACAAGGGAATGTGATGGGTTTTTAAAGTATTTAATGTGCACACGAATGAAAATGAAATCGAAAAATATTATCAACACGGTACGCCACGATGAGAACCATTTCCCGTACGGTTGAATTGAACACACTTTTACTTAGCGTAGGTAGGGATAATAATATTATAATAATATGATTTCTGGCCATTGTAATACCCAAATAATATTAGAATTTCAAAAGAATTAACGCTAACAAAAAATAATTTAAATAATGGCTCAAATTCTGGATTTCCGTTGACGATTTACAACACTTCCTTTTGAGATTAGTGCCGTGGTTAGTCAATAAAAATAGCCGTCCGTCAGTCAGATAACTGATTGTCAGTGTCACAAAGAAGATAGTTCCACTCACAGTTTATTCAATATTTTATCATTATATATCGGTTCTTAAACTAATTATTTATTATGTTTAATTCATTGTGATTTTGGTGAAATATTTAATACCTATCTTTATGACTTATGAGAAAAAAAAACCAAATTGGCCAAATCCGTTGAAAATGATATAGGCCCAAATATTGCATTTTTGGAGTTTTTTTTTTTCAGTTTGGTTACTATAACATAATAACAACATTATATGAAATTATATACAAGGGTAAAGATATGTAATTTAAAAATATCTAAAACTGTTGGAGCTGTACACAAAATTTCACTTGAAAATCTCAATTCCTTCATATATTTTTTAGGCCTAAAATTGGGCAATTTCCTATTGCGGAATGGTTTTTTCAAAGTGAACCCCTTTCCAGTATATAAAGAGATGGCATATAAATATGTTGTTATTGTTTATTTGTTCAATCTTGCCAAGTAGCTACTGACTTAAAATATTATAAAAATTAATATTAATGAGAAAATTATCAGAAAATGATGCATTTTTAAAAAATATAAAGTGGTTGCTATGATGGTAACCACCCAATTTCCTTAATATTTTGCTTGAACTTATACAATCTGTATCATTTGACATTACACAGGTTTCAAATATTCTAAAATGCTTATTTTTAAATCTGGTGATCACCTTTTGGGTTACGGTAAAGAGCGTTGAAAATGGTCAAAAATGGCATTTTTTCCATTTTGGTTGCTATGGCAACTAAAATTGATAATAAATGGCAGATTGGAAATATGTAATTTTAAAAATTCACAAACTTTTTGACATATTCCCATAATTTCACTTGTGTATCCCCATTCCTTCTTATTTTATTATTCGCCCCAAAACGCCCCGAAACTAGGCAAATGTGTACCGCGGACGATTGTTCAAAAATAAGGCATATGGATATTTTTGCTAATTTTTTTTCTGTTTATCTTACTTGATAGCTACTGATTTTAAAATGCATAACAACCAGGTTAATTATTTCAGATATAACATGGACAAGACCATTTTTGATGAAAAAATTGACCAAAATCACGTTGGCAAAATGGAATTTTTGAGAAAACCTAGGTATTTCGGAGTTGCTGGGGAAACGAGAAAAATTGTTACACGAATTTGAAAATTTATACATAGTTAGCCTTAATGTTTTATTTCATGAATTTACATCTACATTTTTGATAGTTTTGATATGAAATTAAATATGGTATTGCAAAAAACTACAAAAAATGACCTATTCAATGTGTTGAAAAACCTTTCTTCCGCGAAAAGTCAAAAATCGCAACTTTGAGCCTCAATAAAAAAATAAATTTTCATCAGATCTACTTGAAAAACTAATAAAATCATATGTTTAATCATAATCTCAAAATCACCTTTTCCACCTAATATAAGAAGTTTACTCCTCTGCGTAATTATGACAAAGAGTAGGCCTATATTTACATTTGTCTGGTCGGCTGTAGGCCTGGACTAGTAGGCCTACTGTTAGTAGTGTAGTAGCATAGCCGCCCTTGGTGGATCTGATGCTATCATTTCATTATATCTGTGATATTTTAACCAAAGATTTTTTCTTCCGTAAAGCTAGTGCCTAGTTAGCTTTAAATGCACTGTATAATTATTATTATTACCGTATAGTGTAGGCTCATTTGTCATGAAATAAATATTCGTGTCAATTTTTTGGTAAAAGCAAAAACTCATAAATTTTAAGAAAAATTAGGGTGCCATTTTTTTTTCACTTTCTAGAGGTCCGAAATCCAAGATGGCGTCCAAAATGGCCGCCGTTCAGCAATAATTCAATATCTTCGTGAGTACATATGATATGATGCCAAACAAAGTGTCTAAATATAGGTTTTTTCGACACAAGGAAATCAATGGAACCATCAAATTTAGTCTAAAATTGTGATTTGCATGCCTTATCTGAAGGTGGCGACCAAAATGACCACCGTTTATACTAAATTCGGCTTATTTTGATACAGTAGTCCATACAATAATATTGAAAATAGTTGTACAAACAAGATATCTGATTGAAGTATTGTTTTGGTCACGTGGTATGAACAAGTCCTAAACAAATCTATATAACTATAGTGGAACCACGTTAGTTTTTGTACGGTGTCATTGTATGAACTAAAAAATGTAAAAGTCAGATGGTGTATAGGTGTAGTTTTAGCAACGTACATCAATCGTCCTCACACTCCCAAATTTATCCTTGGTTGGCATGTTTTGTGGCGCAAATCCAGAATGCACAGAATTCTGTACATGGGATATTGTTTTTTACAATAACTACACCTTCCATCAAATCCAGACTTACATCCGCACTTGGTCAGGTGCAGTATTGCCTCAGGAGCTGGTGGATTCAAACATCGAACCGAAGAAGTGACTTGAGCCTGCGCCAAATGTCCAACCAAATTCAGCTGGTGCTGGGAGGCATGGGTGATATTTATCAGATTTCTTCCAAATCAGGGCTATATAGTATGCACGCCGAATATGTAAGTCCAGTGAACCATAAGTTGGTGGAAGGTTTTCTCCTTCGGCTGCACGATTTGAGAAGAGGAATCAAAGCTCTTTCACGGCTGTGTGGATTTTTGATCGATACAGCACACAAACATAATGTTCCAGCTGATAGCATACATCAGACCGCAGATTGGTGTCATTTCCAAGCATTGCTAGTGCATCCAGGATCGCATTGTCACAAGAGATGAATGCCTTGAAGTATCAGTTTGGATCTGCCAGCAAATCTACCAGACACGTCGGAGCCTGTCAGTACAGAAGCGCGCTTTTGTCCTAAGCTGTTGTATATATTATAGACAGATATGTTCCTTTTCAGCCTGCCCTCTCCAACGAGGAAATTGTAGAAACTAGCAAGTGTGGACAAGTAGTAAGAAGACATCTGTTTCTGCACTGTTGGGTCTTCATGCTCTGACTTGCTGTCAGAACCAAAGACTGGTGCTTCAAGGCATTCATGTCTTGGGACAATAAGATGGATGCACTAGCAATGCTTGGAAATAAAAACAATCTGCTCTAAGCTGGAACGTTTTGTTTGTGTGCTGTGTCAATCACAAATCCATACAACAGTGTCAGAGCTTTGCTGGTTCCTTTTCTCAAATCGTGCAGCTGAAGGAGAAAATCTTCCAACAACTTCTGGTTCACTGGACTTGCATATTCGGTGGCGTGCACACTACATAGCCATAATTTGGAAGAAAGTTGATAAAACCACCTATGTCTTCCAACACCAGCTGAATTTGGTTGGACATTTGACGCAGATTCAAGTCACTTCTTCCCCGTTCAATATTAGAATTGACCAGCTCCCGGGGAATTTGCCCGTGAGTGGATTAAGTCATATCTCACAGGCAGGAGCCAACGTGTCATCATCTGTGATCATTTCTCTGATTTCCGAGATCTCCACTTGGTGACATTGTTAGATCACACAACCTGTCCTTTCATCTCTACGCAGATGATACTTAACTTTATCTTGCCTTTAAACCAACTGATCAGCAGTCTGATCTTGCAAATCTATCCCTAGACTTGAAGCCTGTGTGACTGACATCAAGGACTGGATGTCAACCCACTACCTGAAATTGAACAGTACCAAAACTGAGGTACTCATAATATCCTACAGACGTGCATCCTCTCGCATGCCTCTCCCTGTATTCTGCAAGTTATTACCAAGTTATTACCCCAACAGCAGAAGCTAGAACATTTGAATCGCATATCAGGGTTGGAAGTAATTTTTTTATCTGTGGAATATCAGTCCCATCAGAATGTACTTGAACGAAGCCACGGCCCCAACGCTAGTCCATGCCTACATTACCCCCTGCCTAGACTACTGTAATTCTCTGCTTCATGGACTACCCGACTACATCATCTAACAGTTACAGCATGTACAGAATGCAGTCGCCAGACTGGTCACAGACACAAAGCAGTTTGACCACATCACACATGTCCGTGCCAAAATTCACTGGTTCCCCGTGTTATACAGGATGCGATACAAGATTATTCTATTTGTCTTCAAGGGTGTCAATAACCAGACTCCTCAGTATCTCACGACCTTGTCACCAGTAAGAAGTCGGCCCGAGTTTTCTGGTCATCTGAGCGCTCTCTCCTGTATGTGCAACCATCAGGATCCCGTACCTTTGGAGATAACACATTCAAGGTTGCTGGTCCTCACTTGTGGAACCGGCTCCCTCGGAGCTTATCGTTTTAGACAAAATTCTTATCTTCAAATCGAGACTGAAGACACACCCTTTCTGTGAAGCCTACCGTGAAAGACTCCTGTTTTGACTACTGTTTTCACCTTTGTGTCATTGCTGAATTTTCCTGTCCGCTGTTGACCAGTTTTCTGGAAATGGCGCAATATAAGTATTTTCATTAATTTATTCATGCACCTGATCAAGTGCGGATGTAGATCTGGATGTGAAGGAAGGTGAAGTTGTCGCAAAAATTATATCCAATGTAGAGAATTCTGTGCATGTTGGGTTTTCACTTACAACAACAAAACATGCCAGCTAGGGACAAATGAGGAGTGTGAGGACGATTGATGTACGTTGATAAAACTACACCTATACGCCATGTGACTTTTGCATTTTTTTAGTTCATGCAATGACACCGAACAATAACTAACGTGGTTCCACTATGGTTATATAGATTAGTTTAGGACTTGTTCATACCACGTGACCAAAACAATACTTCAATCAGATATCTTGTTTGTACAACTATTTTCAATATCATTGTATGGACTACTGTATCGAAATAAGCCGAATTTAGTGTAAACGGTGGCCATTTTGGACGCCATCTTGAAATTAGGCATTCAAATCACAATTTTAGACTAAATTTGATGGTTCCATTGATTTTCTTGTGTCGTAAAACCTATATTTAGACACTTTGTTTGGCATCATATCATATGTACTCACGAAGATATTGAATTATTGCTGAATGGCGGCCATTTTGGACGCCATCTTGGATTTCGGACCCCTAGAATGTGAAAAAAAAATGGCACCCTAATTTTTTTTAAAACTTGTGATAATTTCTTTCAGAATTTACAGAGTTTTTACTTTTACCAAAAAAATGACACGAAATTACAAATGAGCCTACACTAGTAACGCGAAATAGATCTATAGATTTCGTATTTTGACTGAATGAATGTGTTGAATGATCAGCTGTCAACTGACCTGTCAAAATGGCCCCCCTCGATAGGCCTAACCGTTACTGACAAATTGTTGTATCACTACAACTAGATTGTATAATGCCTTAGTGGCTGACCGTGCCTTGTTGTGCTCTGTGTTTTTGTGCCTGCGTTTTTATGCCTGCGTTTTTATTGTGGATTAATGTGGATTTCGACATGCGATTATGCGCAGGCGTGGTAAAGCCGTTACTTTCATCAAATAATTGTACAATAACAATAATATTTGACAAATTATATGAGATTGGTATCATTTCTATTGTTGTGATAAAATAAAATAAAACCAAGTACGAACAATCCAAACCATCAAACAAAATTCGAAGTCCTAAAAAACGGTATAGGCAAAATAGTGTAATATGGCGAAATAGTGTAATCAGCATATGGACTATTCACCGTGTACAAAATACATGACAAACAGTGGTAACAGGTGTCCGGAAGAGTAAGCTTACCCTGCTGGCATGCCACACCCGCCATAGCTGCATCCAATCTATTAAGCGAAATCTCGGTAAAATAGCGTGATTGGCCAATGAACTATCGGTATGCAAAATACACGGATGAACAGTGTTAACAACGTAGTAGACCTATATTATCAGGGATATAGTATACCCGTCAATGAAATATGTCAAAAATTATAGTCGAAAGAGACATGTCATATTTACCAATCAAATCAATATGACGGCTATAAAACTTTTTAAAGTTTAGTTCGTAAGTATCCCTGTAGTTGAAGCTTAGATGACAAATGCCTCGATCTACTTAAAAAATCAGAATAGAACAAACAAGCTCTCGCGTAACGAATTAGCTGAGACACAAACACTCCATAAGCTGGTGATATTGGAATGTTACTACTAATAAATGGAAAGTTAACAATAGGAAAGTCAAAGTCATCACGTTTATCGTACAGTTTAACACTAAGTTTATGGCAATTGTCAAAATCGAGACACAGATCCAAGTAGGAAGCGTAGTTGTCACTGTCAGTAGTGTTTTTAATTTCGAGCTCATCAGGATATATGAATTCTATATTATCACTGAATTTTGAATTATTCAGTGATAGAACATCATCAATATATCGATAAGTGAAATTAAAATGTGTAACCAATCGTTTGTTGGATTTTACGAGTGCCTGCATGTACTCGGCCTCGTATGAATAGAGAAACAAATCAGCAAGCAAAGGTGCACAGTTGGTACCCATGGGGATACCTACCACTTGCTGATAAATTTCCCCTCCAAGTCAACAAAGATATTATCTATTAAAAAATCCAACATCTGAATTATCTTGATGGCCGTGAACTTATTTTTGGAATCACTATGGTTCTTAACAAAATATGTGGAATTGTAATTAACAACTAAATATTGATATCTAACATGTCCCGATTTAGTTGAAAAGACACTGTGAATAATGTCTTTTAACCGGTGTTTTAATTTGCTATGGGAATGTTAGTGTACAAGGTAGAAAAGTCAAAAGTTTGTATAGATGAGACTGAAGCAAGTGATCTAGATTGCAAACCATCAAGTAATTCTTTGGAATTTTTCAATATCCACATTTTATTGATACCACTACGAGAGTATATTTTGTCGCAGTATTTTTGAATACCCTCTTTCACTGCCGTTAGTATAGATGTCAATACTTTTGAAAGTGGTTTTGTGGAACAACGGGATGAACCTGCTATAAAACGTTGCTTGTAGAGATTTTATGTAGTTTAGTTATCCAATATAGCAGCGGCAGATCTGTATAGGTATCACCACATGGCGTACCAAATGAAGTGAGTACAGATCTGTGATTGGACATAATTTCATCCTTACTTAGAGTAGAGCGTTTATATTTAGCACTGTCAATTGGTTTCCCGAAATTTAGTTCTTTGAACAGGCAGTCATAATAATACCGTTTACATATAAACACTAGGTTATTGGAAGCTTTGTCAGCTGGCACAATGATATACTTGTTATGTAAGGCGTTGAGATTTTCAATAATGCTAACATCATTGAAAATAGATTTAGGCCTAGTGTCAACTAACAAACGTTGCATTTTATGTGAAGAAGTGTTGGTTGTTTTTGTAATTATTATTGCAAAGAAACATTTATTACTTCATTCATGTAAGCACCTTAGAGTGGCAGCTGTGTGTGTTTTGTACTCTTATTGTTTAGGCTATTTTTGATTGTAGTCATAACTTATCAAGTGCCTATGGACGTTTTGTGATTTTTCAATTTTTTAAGGATTACTTTCTATTTTATTGATGAATTTCATATTTTCCTTTGTTTTATCCTCCTATGTGATTATGAACTGTGGTAATCAGTTCGAGTTGGTGTATCCGGATATTATTGAACATTAGGCAGAGTTATCCATTTGAAGTCGGTGACCCGTATAGCCACCCTTATTATTTTAAAGGGAGAGGTGTGAGAGCCGGTAAGCAATGGGTGAGAAAGATTAAAATAATAACAACAGATATTGTCAATTCTGATAATCAAAGATCTCACAGAGGTGTTAACTTCAACAACCTAAAATCAGTGGTACCGATAATTAAGTACAACATGGTCGTTTATTTAGTGACTATATTGGGTGGAACTGATTTAAGGCTTGGCATATATGTATATAACTATTGTGCAGTTATTGTCGAGATATTTGGAGATATTTATTTTTGGTGGGGCACCCTATCCATAGGTCTACTCACTCTATTTGTAACAAAGGTGAGGAAATCTACGACTTCATTCCTGTTAGTGTTTCCCAAAATCCCAACCATTTACATAGTGTGGGAGCTGTAAATCATTCAAATCTAACAAAACCAAAAATCGTAAAAGGCCTTACGACTCAGAAGTTCAAGGTTCTACTGTTAAATGCCAGATCCTTGAACAACAAAGCTTCAGAGTTAAATGACACTCTTACTGATTCCGAATGTGACTTGTTTGCCATAACGGAGACCTGGCTAGGTAATGTCCATGACAATGTTACATTGGCATCTCTAGTTCCAAAGGGCTACAACTTTAAGAATGCTACTCGACTTAAGAGGGGAGGGAGTGTCTCACTTATATTTAAATCAACCATTTCCGTAAATGTTCAGAAACGTTTAAATTTTTCTTCCTTTGAATATCTTGATTCTATTGTATTGACTAAAAATTGTAAGCTTAGGGTAGTGTTGGTGTACTGACCCCCATCTAAATGGCGATTTTATATGTCATGTAGACAACCTATCAAATCCATTTGCATGCAGTTTCAAAGACCAGTATTCCTTTCAACAACATGTGACTTTACCAACACACCAACACGGCCACACACTTGATCTGGTTATAACGCGATCACATGATTTTCGTTAACACTAAGCTTCGGCGCTTTGTAAGCCTGTCATCTTTGATTTTCTCGATCCTTCAACGCATATTTCTTTCTTTGGTGGTAAGTAAACCATGCTATTTTCACAACTTTTTGATGACAATTTTGATTGTAATGCAGAGTCTTGTTTTATGATAAATGAGACCCATTTTGGATTTCAGTTACACAATTGACTTCGTATACGTTTAGTTCTCCCATTACAATTGGATCCACCCTACATCATGACATACAGACCTAACCATATTTGGAATTTGTTTTACAAACTCTGGTAACAATGGTTACTTAGTAGTCTTTCTGTTTTATGTTCGTAAAACGTCCTTGGTGTCATACAGTGATTATATTATTTTGTATTTGTCGTCGCCTATTTTGAACAGCTGTCTTGGCGTGCACGTAAAAGATCCCTTGGCAAATGGAATTCAATATAAGAGTAGGACGCTATGGCGTATGCCCGTCTTCAATTAGCCCAGGTTATGTGCATACCAGTAGGACGGTAAACCCCCATTTCATTTCAATTCCACCAAGAATATGTGTATCAGGTGAACAAATTTATAAACATGTGCTGATATAATTCCCATACAGTAACACCATAATATTTAATTTTTCAGGTATGGCTGAAATGCCTTTTCACAGAACTAGAAAGTTATTCAACTTAGAAGACGTCAACAATGTTGTTATAGTTCCACCTAATAATTTAGGAAACTTATCTGATGAAGATGAAAATGCTGATGTTATGCCAGCTGACGTACCCGGTGAATTGGAAGTGGAGTATGATGACAGTGCCAGCGATGCAAGTAGTGGCTCCAATAATTCCGACGATGAAACTGAGATAACACCACCTGTTGCGAAGAAATCAAAATCAGCTCCTGTTAAATGGAAGAATTCTGGAGAAATATTAATAGCTGATGCTCGAGATAAAATTGACCCGCTTGAAGAAACACATGCTGAGCTTTGCGACAAGACCCCGTATGAACTATTTTTGTTGTTTCTAAATGAAGGGGTGATAATTTGATATTAGATGAAACAAATAGATTTGCAAAACAAAAAAACAATCATTTGTTTGAGTTAAAATCGGTCGAGTTTTTGCGCTTTATTGGCATCTTGCTGCTAAGTGGGTATCACTCTCTCCCCCAACAACACCTGTACTGGGAAACAGCAGATGACACCAGAATACCAATAGTTGCTAACGCCATGTCGAGAAACGGATTTTGTGAAATAAAGAAATATATTCATTTAGCTAATAACGAAGGTATAAATGTTAATGACAAAGCTGCAAATTACTTTTGACCGGGAATCTACAAGGTTTTACGAAAAAAGGTAATAAACTACCCTTATCATCTAGAATCTAATACACGTCAAGAATGTGCCAAATACCGTCAAGATTCATCAAAAACCGACCAGTTTGTGCTACCGTGTAGATTTAGAAACACGTTCTAGTTTTGACATCGATCGTCTACTTTTGAAAGGGGTTTAGTTTTATACCAGACCTTATTTTCTCGGACGTTGTCGAGAAATGAACAGAGTGTTTAATAATACTGACCAGTTTGTGCTACAGTGTAGATTTAGAAACACGTTCTAGTTTTGACATCGATCGTCTACTTTTGAAAGGGGTTTAGTTTTTATACAAGACCTTATTTTCTCGGACGTTGTCGAGAAATGAACCGTGTGTTTAATAATAACACAAGACATTTAGATTTTAGTCCAAATTACTACTTTACCGAGAGCCATATATGTGGTTACGATTTATGTGGTTACAATTAATAGACAAAAAGATTTTAAAATATTCACTGATACAACTGCGTCATTGTTTTATTCTTTCTGTCATTCATATAATATCCATGATGGCTGTACGCGCATCAAACAACGATAAATGTTCATTGGTTAAAGACGGTCTACAAGCGGGAAAATTTACAGCAGCTATTGGCTAACGGCACACATTATAAATAACCGTATTTGCATATTCACTGATACAACTTCGTCATCGTTTTATCCTTTCTGTCATTCATATAATATCCATGATGGCTGTACGCGCATCAAACAACGATAAATGTTCATTGGTTGAAGACCGTCTACACGCGGGAAAATTTACAACAGCTATTGGCTAACGACACACATTATAAATAACCGTATTTGGATATTGCATAAGCATACTATTTATAGTATTGTTACCTCAAGTTACCTGGAATTATTTTTAAATCAACAGTCCCGCCAAGGACCAACATATAATACCGTGTTTTGCGTTATGCAGCATAAAATTATAATAATACATATATAGTATGCAAGTCTAAAATAATTATATTTGTGAAAAATTGTCTTACATTAGGCGACAATCCACACTGATTTGAAGCCGAAAGTGTAGTTCAAGTATTACACCAAGGTTAATCCATGTCAAGTGCACAATGATAAATATAATAGTGTACGTATTCATATTAACGTGGAAGGTGTTGTTTTGGATGAAACCCGGCCATGTGTCTAGATTAGGGGATTATTTAAACAATAGGTTGCGGCTTTTCAAAGAATCTTACGACCTACATTTATGACTGCTGACGTGCTGTATATTTCATGCGACCGTGGTGTAATTACACGTTTGTGAGCGATACGGTTTCAGACAGAACCGAGACGTGGCTGGAATTTGATTTATATAACAATAGCAGGCAGTCGTTCAAATAATATAACCTAAATTATAATGACAGTCCCAGCGACGGTGGCCTTATTCGTAGACTGTGTGTGGGTTTTTTTTGTGAAAACACCTCGTACTCGTACAGTAAGCATCTTTTACAACTTCGTCATCGTTTTGTTCTTTCTGTCATTCATATAATATCCAAAAAACGGCACTACGTTGGTCCTTGAGGCGATCGACTTAAAAATAATTCCAGCTAATTTAATAATACTATAAATAGTATATTTATGCAATATGCAAATACGGTTGCTTATACGTGCTGTTATCCAAAATCTACTGAAAATTTTCCCGCATTGAGACCGTCTTTAACCAATGAACAATTATCGTTGTTTGATGCGTGTACAGCCATCATGGATATTATATGAATGACAGAAAGAATAAAACGATGACTAAGTTGTATCAGTGAATACTTTTAAAATCTTTTTTTCTATTAATTGTAACCACATAAATCGTAACCACAAATACGGCTCTCTGTAAAGTAGTAATTTGGAGTAAAATCTAAATGTCTTGTGTTATTAAACACTGTTCATTTCTCGGCAACGTCCGAGAAAATAAGGTCTTGTATAAAAACTAAACCCCTTTCAAAAGTAGACGATCGATGTCAAAACTAGAACGGTTTCTAAATGTACACGGTAGCACAAACTAGGCGTTTTTCGATGGATCATGACGGTATTTAACACATTCTTGACGTGTATTAGATTCTAGATGATAAGGGTAGTTTATTACCTTTTTTCGTAAAAACTTGTAGATCCCCGGTCCCTAGTGAAAGGTTAGGCCATACATTGATACAATCAACCAGGGATTGGTGCAATTTGGCATATTCAGTAAAGATTTGAGTGGAGATGAACAAATGGTGTCATATTTTGGTAAACATAGCGAAAAAATGTTCATGCGTAACAAACCTGTCAAATTTGGGTATAATTTTGGGTCCTAGCATCCGCTCAAGGTTTCCCTTACAAGATTGTTCTTTTTAGTGGTAAGGACCCAAATAAATCAAAAACTGGTACTGTTGGTGCTTCAGTTATTTTCAATTTGTTGACCGTTGTTGAAAATCCCAAGGCACACACCATTACTTTTGACAATTTCTTCACTGATTAAGATTTGCTCAATAGTCTGGCAGACAAAGGATTTGCAGCAACAAGTACGGTTCGGGAAAACCGAATGATGGGGGAATTCTACCTAAATCTACTAGCATGAAGAAGAAAAGTGTGGCACGTGGGACAACAGAGTTTTGTAGTATTTGATAAATTGTGGCATGCTGCTGGAAAGATAATAAACCGGTATACTGTATGAGTAACTACTGTTGTAGGGTGCAATTTCCGGATTAAGAAGAGACACAAGGGTTCAGGTTCTCGCATAAATCGGTTTATTAATAATAACCACAATAAAAAAAACTATAAGAGATGGTGGCAAGCACTTCCAATAAACCTGCTGTTGAATCTGTAATTCCTATTTAATTCATCTGTAACCTTATTAAACACTAAATACTATATCAAACTAAAGCTAATTATAGAAATTGGAATATTGATGAAATACCAAAATCCTGCCGAAACTAACTAACTAGTAGATACCTGGAGAAAATCAGAAGGTGATCTTTCTCCAACAAAAACTAAAGTAAGAATGTCAAAATAGTCAGGTGACCAATGAATGTTCAGAGAAGAGGGAACAAGCACATGGTGAGTTGCACACTACTCACCAGTCCACAAGAAAACTATAGAGACAGACGAGGGTGATAAAGATGTTATAGCAATACTTGGTGTGTAAGGTTAAATGTGCTCACTGTGTTAAAACATGCATATAAGGACACTGTGCAATAAGAACACTATACAATAAAATAGCATATAATATACTATAACATAGTGTTTATTTGTAAACGACATTATTTTGACTGTCTGTTCAAAGAACTTAATTTCGGGAAACCAATCTACAGTGCTACATATAAACGATCTACTTTTAGTAAGGATGAAATTATATCCAATCACAAATCTGTACTTACTTCATTTGGTACTCCATGTGGAAATACCTATACAGATTTGCCCTTGTTGTATTGGATACCTAAATTACATAAAAATCCTTACAAGCAGCGTTTTATAGCAGGTTCATCCCGTTGTTCCACAAAACCACTTTCAAAGGTATTGACATCTATACTAACAGCTGTTAAAGAGGGTATTCAAAAATACTGTGACAAAGTATACTCTCGAAGTGGTATAAATCAAATGTGGATATTAAAAAATTCCAAAGAATTACTTGATGGTCTGCAATCTAGATCCCTTGCTTCAGTCTCATCTATTCAAACGTTTGACTTTTCTACTTTGTACACTAAAATTCCCCATAGTAAATTAAAAGCCCGATTGAAAGACATTATTCACAGTGTCTTTTCGTCTAAATCGGGTACTGCTCGTTATCAATATTTAGTTGTAAATTATAATTCTACATATTTCGTTAAGTATCACAGTGATTCAAAAAACAAATACACAGCCATCAAGATAATTCAGATGTTGGATTTTTTAATTGATAACATCTTTGTTGAATTTGGAGGGGAAATATATCAGCAAGTGGTTGGCATCCCGATGGGCACCAACTGTGCACCTTTGCTTGCTGATCTGTTTCTCTATTCAGACGAAGCCGAGTACATACAGATGCTCGTAAAAACAAACAAACGATCAGTCAGACTTTTTAATTTCACTTATCGATATATTGATGATGTTTTAGCCCTTAATAATCCTAAATTTAGTGATTATGTAGACTTCATATATCCTGATGAGCTCAAAATTAAAAATACCACTGACAGTGACAATTACGCTTCCTACTTGGATCTGCGTCTCGAATATGACAATTGCCATAAACTGAGTGTTAATTTGTACGATAAACGTGATGACTTTGACTTTCCGATTGTTAACTTTCCATTTATCAGTAGTAACATTCCAATATCACCAGCTTATGGAGTGTTTGTGTCTCAGCTAATTCGTTACACGAGAGCTTGTTCCTTTTATTCTGATTTTTTAAGTAGATCGAGGCATTTGTCATCTAAGCTTCTACTACAAGGATACTTGCGCACTAAACTTATTAAGGCCTTTAAAAAGTTTTATGGCCGTCATATTGATTTGATTGGTAAATATAACGTGTCCCTCTCGGCTATTATTCTAGATATTTTTAATTGACACGTATACTGTTACTATCACCCTGTTAATGTCTACAACATCGTTAAGACAGTTCATCACGTGCATTTTGCATACTATAGTTCATTGGCCAATCACGCTATTTGACTGACATTTCGCCTAATAGATTGGATGCAGCTATGGCGGGTGTGGCGCCAGGCAGGGTAAGCTTACTCTTCCGGACACAACTGTTACCATTGCTTGTCGTGTATTTTTGTACACGAGGAGCAGTCCATTTGCTGATTACACTATTTTGCTTGAATACACTATTTTGCCTATAACGTTTTTAGGACTTCGAATTCTGTCTTTTGATTTGGATTGTTCGTACTTGGTTTTTATTTTATATATTTATACAAATAGATTAAAATAAATCTTCACTCTGTAACATACTCCCCTGCCAAGGAGAAAGGTTGTCCTCAACTTGAATTCTTAAAAACTTCTGGAAATAAGGTTTGGCACAGCATGGGTAAAGTTTCCAGCGCCACTCGTAAACTTTCGGGTGATAATGACATAAAATCTGCAGGCAGTAATGATCTGACCAAGAACCCCAAGAAACTGCGTTTAACCATCTAAAGGAACTACTAGTTAACCCTCCTGTGTTATAAAGTTGTTAATAGTTTGTTAGATCCTGACTACAGCAAAACTACACTCCCTACAGGAAATTGTTCCGATCTTCCAAACAGATTTGCTTATTTCTTTTCTGAATAAAAAATATCTACAATACGTAAGGATCTAGCAATTTCAACTCCAGTGGTTATTAAAAAGTGATTTAAACAAATGACATTGCGCTTTTGATAAATTTAACGTTCTTAGTGAAAAAGAACTATGTAACATAATCAACTCCATGAAATCCGCATCTTGTTCTTTGGATCCAGCACCTACCTGGCTCATCAAACAGAACCTACCCCTTTTCCTCCCTACCATATTAGATATTGTGAACACTTCCCTTCAACTCGGTATATTTCCACAGCCTATGAAAATGTTGCTCCCCTTATAAAGAAGGCGTCACTTGACCCAAATATTGACAAAAATTACAGACCTGTATCAAATTTAAGTTTTCTTTCGAAAATCCTTGAAAAATGTATTGCCCACCAGTTTAAATCTCATTTGTGTCAAAGTAATTTGTTAGATAAATACCAAAGTGCATATAGAAGATTCCACTCAACCGAGACTGCTCTACTAAAAGTTCAAAAATTTTACATCAAATTTAATGATATCTTGATGTCCATGGACAACAACAAATGCGTGATGCTGGTACTGCTAGATTTGTCCGCCGCATTTGATGCAGTAGACCATGAAATGTTACTGTCTAGGCTATATTTTCAATTTGGGGTGTCTGGCTCTTCTCTAGCAATTTTTCGGTCTTATCTTCATTTAAGATGTCAGGCAGTGTTGATAAACAACAAACTCTCTGAGAAGAAAGACCTCCATTATGGTGTACCCCAAGGCTCAATTTTAGGGCCGATTCTTTTTACAGTTTATACAACCCCCCTTGGAGACATTGCTCAAAAATATGGTGTAGACTTTCACTTGTACGCGGACGATACTCAACTCTATATTGCTATTAATCCTGCCTCTTCTAATTATTACAAATTGAAATGTGTATATCAGAAATTAAATCATGGATGTCTGTTAACTTTTTAAAATTAAACGATCCTTTTTGGATCCAAATCGTCTGTGTTGAAATTGAAAAGTGATGTTAACATTGTTATAGGGTCACACAATATCAAACCTGTTGAGTCCACCAGAAACATTGGTGTATTTCTTGACAGTTATATGACTATGACCGTGTGGTCCGTCAGATATTACAAGAGACTGGAATGGTTCTTCAATTCTTTAATACTGGAAACTTATAATAATAATTATCTACATACACTTTACAGGACTGCGGATAATCGACAAGTACCTAATGCTACTAAGTCGGATAGACCTACAAGACTGACTTATCAAGTACAGTCACATATATTTATATGGAATTATTTCTCTATTCACTTGGCTAGATCAAGTGTTGACGTAAATAAGCATTGATGTAATAATGTACAATATAAGAAATAAACAATGGTAAATAAAACAATTAATAGATTAATCATACGATTGGCATGTTCACTAGAAAGGCCATCTTGACAGTTACTTTCTATCTATAACAGTTTCATAACAAAAAGGGATTATAATAAATTAACCTGTCATTAGCATTACATAACATTTCATCATTGGCTAGTAACCTTTTAATAACACACATACAATTAATGTTTTAAAGAAATATAATAGTTATTGTCCTGAGAGTTTAAAATAAATTCAGTTTGAAGGCTTTCAATTTTAAAATTAATAAAGCATTATCTTAAATTTTCAAGTTTTATATTACAACATATAACTGCTATAACCTGCACGATTATATGACCATGAGCAATCAAATTAATAATAATTGTAAAGTATGTTACTTTCATCTCAGAAACACAAATTTAGCCCCTGATGTTATTAAAACCATGGTCCCTCTGAAGGTCACGATTATTATTCGATTTAAAAAAACATTTGACTCTATCACCGTTGCACCCTACGGTAGGTTGAGTTCAAATTTTCAAGAAAATCGGACCATAATTACCAGACAAAATGGTCGCCATTTGTACGCAAATAGTGTAAAAATATGGTATATCAAGGTTGTAGACCCTGAAGAGGTCACAATTTTAATTTGATTTTGATGAAACGTGAAATGCATGTTTATAACCTAAAGATCATAATTTCTTTTCGATATTTGCGCGTATCAAATTGTAACTTTGTTTAGTTTGTGGTCCCTCTGGAGGTCAGAATTATTATCCGATTTTTAAAATCGTTTAATTATATACCGTTACACCGTAAGGAAGATTGAGTTCGAATTTTAGGAAAATCGGACCAAAATTGCCATACAAAATGGCCGCCGCTTGTATGCGAATACTGTTAAAAAATGGTATATCAAGGTTGTGGACATTGTAGAGGTCACAATTTTAATTTGATTTTGATAAAACTTGAAATGCATGGTTATATCCCAAGGATCTTGGTTCCTTTTTGTTATTTGCACATATCGGATCATAACTTCCTGAATTATTGCCCCTGATTGTCCGAAAAATCACCTCTGGTCCCTCTGGAGGTCACGATTATTATCCGATTTAAAAAAATGTTTGACTCTATCATCGTTCCACCCTACGGAAGGCTGAGTTCGAATTTTTCAAAAATCAGACCATAATTGCCAGACAAAATGGCCGCCGTCTGTACACGAATAGTGTGAAAGTATGGTATATCAAAGTTGTGGACCCTATAGTGGTCACAATTTTAATTCGATTTTGATGAAACTTGAAATGCAGGTTTCGATATTTGCGCGTATCAAATTGTAACTTAATGAATTATGGCCTTTGATTGTAGGAAAAATCACTTTCGGTATTGCTTCTTCTATCCATCTCTCGAAAATGTGAGCGTATCCTGCCTGGCAGTGCCAGCTTACTATCTTTAGAATACCATTTCTGCGCATGTGCTGACAGACATTCATTGTGCAACAATTCCCACCAATAAAACTTTTGATTGGAATCGGGAATAAGCCAATTGCATGATGATCAAAATCATGGAATTGGGGAATACAGTCAGTTAGAGAATTATATCGTAATCAACACTTAAATATGATTATCTTGACTTTATTATACAGCAAATAGTTGAGGTTGTAATAGATAGTGAGTATTTGTGATTGCGTAGGAAGTGTGACCCAATTATTACTTTAAAAAAAAAGCATGTTCGTGTACGATTCCTGAGGTAATAGTACCGAGTAACTATGACATGTATCTACATAGATTATCATGCCATTTTATGTATTTCTATGCGTAATACTTTAATATCCACCACTATCGGTAAATATCTGTATCGGGCGATCTGTTTGGCTGTCATTATCTGATATCGGTGAAACGTTTAGTTGCCATATAGGACCATCACAAAAAAAAACCCTTTTTCACTGTTACCCTCTATGGGGGGTTGAGTTCGAATTTCGAGAAAATCTGACCATAATTGCCAGACAAAATGGCAGCTGTTTATACGCGAATAGTGTAAAAATATGGTATATCAAGGTTGTGGACCCTGTAGCGGTCACAATTTTAATTTGATTTCGATGAAACTTGAAATGCATTTATAGCCCAAAGATATTGATTCCCATCGATATTTGCGCATATCAAATTCTAACTTAATAAATTATGGCCTTTGATGGTAGGAAAAATCACTATCGATATTGCTTGTTCTCTATCCATCTCTTGAAAATGTGGGCGTATTCTGCCTGGCAGTGTTAGCCTATCTTTTGTTGTCCAAAGACTTTGCATATTCTGAAAAGATGTGAAAATATAGGTAATTCAGTAGATTTTTTGAGTATTCATATCTTCAAAAACCCAAATTTAAAATTTAATTTGTTTATTATAAACAGATATTAAACCTGAAGGCCAGCAAATAGACTCATCTTCTAGGCATAAAAGGAGTAAACATGAAGGAAAATACAAGACCAATGAGAAGAAAGGAAAGTGTGAGAAATCTACAGATCCTGGATTTGTTATTAATGTTAAAAAGGAACCTGAAGAAATATCTGATAGTGAAGACATCCTGACCAGAGAAGAAAGAGATGATGTTACTGTAGAAGTAGATGGTATTTTTATTCGGCAAACAGCTGATGAATCAGTACTACAGATGTCTCAAACAGCAGATGAAACATTGAAGGGGACACTGGAACCAATAGAAATAACACCTGAACATGTGGTAGATGATGTAGAACCCGAATTATTAGTAAGGGCTGACACAGGTAAAATATTGAACTGTTATCAAACATGAAATATTGAAATTATTACTAAGCTACATGTAGTGATATTGAAACAATTACTAAACAACTGTATACAAAACACGTTATGTCTTCACCAGTGTTGGGATTTCAAAAAATTTCTTGTCGGTGTACTAGTCTCGGTCACTCAAACCTCCTAGTCTGCAACACGTGCGTAGAATATTTTTCTGGATAATAGAGACTAATGCCTACGACCTACGTGACTCACAACACGCCGCTTTGGAGGAGAATATCTATATGGGTTCTTAAAAGGCGTAAAAGATATCAAAGACAAAATGACTGTCCGTTGATTTAGGGTGTTAATGTACACTTACGATATGTGACATCTATGATTAGTTTATAAATGCTGTCGGCTGTCGGTTTATAGTCTTTATAACATAATAAATACGTTGATCACTTAAAATTACCTAATAAATCCAGCGTATTATCGACGATAATCTGGTTGAGTGGTAGTTATACATCCATTAAACTATATTAATTTTGGGATTTTGATTATTCACAATTGAGGGCGTTTGGAAAATACAGTCAAAATCCCAACACTGGTCTTCACCCATGTCAGGCATGTAAATGTGAAGCAAAAGAATGCAGGCATTAGAAATCCGGAATTCTAGGTTTTTATTTTCATTTTGGTGAATTTTGAGATCAATACAAAAATGCAGTGGTTCATTTATAAGGCGCGCTATCGCTCTTGCGGCCTATGGTGCGCCTTATTCTCAATCGAGGCGCGCTTTTTTTAGTAAGGCATGACAGAATACATTGATATGAACACGCTGACATATATTTTGTCTTGTGTCAAGTATCCGGTTCTGACCAGTTGGCTCTGTTGTCGTTGTGATTGGCCAGTCAGTTTCAATTTTGGCCAGTCGCGTGCATTGTTGTTTTAAAACGTTGGCTTTAGACCAAAAATGGCGTTAGATCAGCAGAGCGTGTTTGTGAGAACTTTTCAAAAATGAAATACTATTAACGAAGTTGTCAAGTTGGTCTCAACTTCCGGTTTCGAAATAACGTTGACGATAGGTCAATTAGTCACAAAGCTACAGCAATGAAGATCAAATGCAATCGACTTTTTCTCATTTTTACTTCAAAGTGGCGTCCATCATTTGCCAGAAATCAAAGTTCTACTTCCTACATTTTATTGGCTTTCCTTCAAGGATTTGGAAAATAAAATTCCCTTGTAAGTGAAATAAAAAAAAATATTTTCCGATATTTCACATTTCAAGATGGTGGCACTTCCGGAAACTCAATTTTTTTATACGAATCAGTAGTGTCGTAGCTAGGGCCAGACATTTTTAATTTCATGGTTTACATATTTTTTGGCAGCACTTTAGGTTGGGTAGGTCAAAATAAAAATAAAAATAAATTTAAACATTAGATTTTTTTTCCGCACAGGGTTATCATATTGGTTGGGTAGGTTTATTGTTAACAAAACAAAATAAAAGTGTGACAATATTATGTATCACTGTATAAGGTGTCACAAACTAGCGATTTTAATTGACTTAACAACAAGTAATTTAAATCTTTTATAATAGAGGCATTAAGGGTTGACAGATTATAAAATTAGTTTCTACTGTAGCCACAACAATTAATGAACGGTTTTAATGTCCTGATTATATCGTGTCCGATGAATTTATTTTCACAAATCATCTTTGATTAATTCTGTACTTTTTTTTGCTGCATATGAAAATTCCCTTTGGGTTTTGGGTCAATTATTTAAAGACCATGAAGACGAAAAATATTAATTGAAGGTGCTGATAGACAAGGGTTATTATATCAATTTTACGGCAAGTTCAAACCAATATGATGAAAATTAATTCAGTTATTGAGGTTTAAGTATCCGAAAGCCAAAAATGTTTTTCAAATTTTCAATTACAACCTTAATCTGGTTGATGCTGGTGACGTCACAGGCACTACACATTATCTATACCAAACACAACGCCAGTTGGCAAGTGTGTATTTGTTTCAGTCCAATAAACATGTGACTGACAATGACATAAACATAACCACCGAATTATTGTCTTGCGTTGTTATAGATTAGTCATTTGTGATTGGAATAATTTAGAGTGAAATTAAAATGCAGTATCATGCCGTAGATCCATTTAAAGTGCCATTGTTTAAATAGGCCCTGTGACAAATGAAGACGACCCAAGCACTTTTACAGGTTATTTTGATAACCCTGTAATGCTTGATATCCCAAACTATTCTCTTTAAGTACAGAAATACAAATGGTGCCAGTCATTTGTCGATATATTCATTATAAGCTACATATAATAATGATAACCATTTCTATACACATAGAACAACTTTTATCGTAACTCTATTTGAAATTGACAGCGAATATGGAATAAATGTCAATGCAATTGTAAAATACTTTTATTATAAAGAAGATAAACGATGTTAGACATTATAACCTAATCGTATCACAAAAGTTTATCCCAGGAATAATTTATATTCAGAAATTCATATCAAGTCTATTAAATGTTTTTAATACTGTCAATGCAATTGTAAAATAATTTTATTATAAAGAAGATAAACGATGTAACCTAATCGTATCACACAAGTTTATCCACCATATATTTTATATTCAGATTTCATATCAAGTCAATTAAATGTGGCTTAAACGGCAATCAACAATAATAATAGGAGACTACTTATTGGGTAAATAATAATCTGATTAGTAAAAATTAATTATTTTATGCAATAAATGTGTGTGTACGACTCTACCTAGATGTCTTTGATCTAGCCGGCGGCGTAAAAAAGAAAATTACCTAATCAACATTCTTAATCCCACTAACAATCACTGCTAACACCGAGATGTAAATTAATTTATTGACCCTAAGTTGGTATAACTTTAGACGGACTGATTAAGTAATAACCCTTCTCAATCTGTTTAGATGATTACCAACAAAATTAATTTGAAACTATCAATTCTAATGTATATTGAGGTATTTTTCCTTTTTTCATTTTACATTAAATCCGCATGCAGAAAGAAAGGCGTCGTAGGATGATAACGGATCGTCATTTACAAATCACTTTTCAGTCATGTTTAACTTTTATGACACATTTTGCATGACCAAGTCTTTTTACTCTTCTTCTCAGGGAAATTAGAACCACAATACACTTTTGAAGAAAATGTAACTTGAATCGTTTAGACTGCACACAATGGTAAAGGGTATTAAAATCGCTATCGTAAGAAACGAGAGCGACCAAACATTATGAAAAAACTTCAAAATTGGATCTTAAATTAAAATAAATTACAATAGAAATTATTCCGTAGTCAATTGTGTCATTTAATTAGGGGGATTAAGGAATCAGTCAGGCGTTAATGAATACACCACTGGCTGTACATGTATATAGGTAATTTAGGAATAAACATTCCGAATATGCATTCGGTCACTAAGACGTCACAGGCGTCTGAGAGGATTAAGAGTGTTTTCGATAATTGGCCAAGTCGTTTTTTTAGGGAAGGTCTATATTTGTGACTTTGAGTGAAGACAGCTGGTTTAATTTTTGTTAGATTGATGTTAACTTTCCATAATGTGCATATAATAACCACTTTCTATCACCACGCCAAGTTTCGATTTGTCATCTTATGTGCTCTTTAAATGACAGAAAAATAATTTTTGAAATATTTTGTGAAAATATACATAAATACAACCCAAAAGACTTTTATACAGTACTTCAAAAGGTGTTTTTAGTCACATCATAATAAATAAGAATCGGTTGTACAAGTTTTACAACTCAAATACGCGAATATTAGTAAGGTAAAACTTATAAAAATCGTAATAATTTGAATGGTAATATATAAATTATTTATAATCTTGATATTATATATATACTTGTAAATAATGTTTTAGTGTAATTGACCTTTAATTCCGCACATTACTTCATTGTTTCTTGCTGCCGCCAAGCCTAGCTTTGAACTCAACGCTACCGTCATTACTCATATAATATAGCTTGCAGCTCGCCATGTGCTATATAGGCCTGCTTAGAACTTTTCTTCCCCTCCCTCCCTTCCAGTAGCATTACTGGGGGTTGGTTCCCGTATTCTAAATAACTATTTATGACATGTTTTGCTATTTTTAGACACTTTAAAATACACTTTTGTTTTTGTGTTACATTTCATAAATGTAACGGGGACCTACTAAGGTTTATCACAACTATGTCCATTCTAAGTTCATACTTTATTTTGTAAGGGGTTTTTGTTAGTATGTTTCATATGGGTTCATTTATTGCTTGGGAGTCTGAGCTATTAAAAATTTGTGCCAAATCATAATAATATTCGCCTTTGTTGTATTTCGTTGTGTTGCGAACTAGCATTGGAAAAGGTTGGTAAAATATCAGATAAAAAGCCGGCTACATTTTAGTCGAAAGTAGAAAATTTCAATCTGCAAAACCGATAAATCCTGTTTTCTTTGACTGTTAGCGTGAATGGAAATTCCCGAAACGTGACGTCATATTAGTTGTTTCACGTACATAAACGGTAATTGCACTTATATTTCGATAATTTTTAAGATTTAAGTCAGATTATTTGCAATTATTGAGATCGATATCAAAGTGCAGGAGATCGGGAGAAAGTTCGTGAATTCGTGAGTCTCACAGAAAAAAACAGGTTAGTTGACACGTCTGGTATGGGTCAGAAATAAAATAAAATTCTCAAGTTACATATATTTATTTTTTTATCGGGAGGTTCACGCTTCAGTCAGCAGTCCGTGAAACAAAAAAGAAAAAAGAAAATCAAGGCAATCTGACCTATATTTCGTCGATTTTTTTTGGAAACTTTGATCCCTAATTTCATCAAGGGGAGATAATTTTAAAAATTTTAATGACATTTTTAATGTCATATCGGTTAGATCTACTTACATACCTTATTAATTTTTCTCACTTAATACAAACTGTAAAAGTAATGAAGAGGGGTTTAGGCACAAAGAAACTTTATTGATGCAAGGGAGATACATAACAGTAAATGCAGGTACATGTATACATAATAAGCTACTAACTGGATTTTTAAAAAAAAGAACCGTAATAAAAATAGAAAATTAATGAACGTAGAAAACAAAAAGGTGTGGGAGGGTGGGCAAAGAAATTATGCTGATTGCGTGAGAGCTGGCACTCGCTTGAGCTTGCAGCGCGGTATTCCAAGGTGCGAACACATTCTTCCTGTGGGGATTGCAGGAATCAAAATACACACTAGAGTGGTAATACAATTGTAGAGCACAACCTAGAGGGCATGGCTAACGAGCAGACAGCTCGATGAATTAAACATAATTAAAACCTTAATAAACAATTAATTTTTCTCACTTAATACAATTACAAACTGTAAAAATAACGAAGAGGGATTTGGGCACAAAGTGTCTAAACCTTAAATATACATAAGAAGTAGCTATAGTGTGATTTGTACCTGTAGGGTGTATATAACAACCAGCCTGATTTATACTTCCTATTTATACTCCCTATAGGTACAAATCACACAATAGCTACTTCTTAGTGATATACAGTGTGGGTTTTAACTTGTTAATTAGGATAGTGACTGGGCCATGATTTTGACCACGTCTGCGCAAAGTTGCGGAGAGGGGTCTTAGTATCTCTGGTAACAATTACTGGCCCAGTCACCTTGAATGCGGATCAGATCAGCAGGGATATTGCACTGCAAGGCGAAAGAGGCCCCACCCCGACGGAAGCTGTGACCTGCATTGTCGGAAGGGTTGATGCCTACTAAGGTGAGGGTGTGGCGGGGTTTAAGCAAACCACCGTCGAGAATAGTGAATGCTAGGGTATGAGAATCGGCTGGACTGGTGCGGAAAGCTAAGCGACAGGCGGTCACGGGACAAAGCAGCGAGTTAAGGATAACTGGGATAGGTACTCTCAGTTCTCGCTGTTGAAACTGGAAGAAAGTATGCTGATTGTGTGCGAGCTGGTACTCATTTGAGCTTGCAGCGCGGTATGCCAAGGTGCGAACTCATTTTTCCTGTGGGGGTTGCAGGAATCAAATTACACGCTAGAGGGGTAATATAATAGTTGAGAGCCACCTAGGGGGAAAGGATACTGAGCAGACAGCTCGATAAATTAAATAATTAAAACCTTAATAAACAATTTTATGAAAATCATGCAACTATTTAAGAAGTTGTCATGTTGCTTTTAACTTCCAGTTCGAAATGACAGCGAGGATTTTTCGATTAAATTGCAGATTTGAAGTAAATGAGTCAGACTACACAAAGAAAAAAAAAATAGTAAAAGAGTTCAAATAGTCACAAAGTTACAGCAATGTAGGTCAAATGCATTTGTTCGTAAAATTTGGTGATTTCGGATTCATAAGATGTTTGATTTTAACTTCCAGTTTGAAATCACAGCGACGGATTTTCGAATTTAAATTGCAGATTTGAAGTAAATGAGTCAAGCTACGCAAAGAAAAAAAAAATAGTGAAAGAGGTCAAATAGTCACAAAGTTACAGCAATGTAAATCAAATGCATTTGTTCGTAAAGTTCAGTGATTTCGGATCTGTAAAACGTTTTGAAAATATATTTAATCCAAAGCCACCACCTATTCTTTGGGGGGTAGGTAAAAGTTTCAGAAAGATCCCACGATTAGATTCTGAGATATAAGATTTGCAGGAAAAACACCCGAAAAAAATAAAATAAATGGGAATAATAATCTTAACAGACACAATAAGCTTTCATATGTAATAATACATATGAAAGCTTAATAATAATCTCAACAGAAACAATAAGCTTTCATATGAAATATGAAACCTTAAGAAGAATAATAATCTTAACAAAAACAATAGTGTTTCACACAAGCTACACAGTATGAAACACTAATAATGATAAGAAAGAAATCTTAACAAAAATAATAGTTTTTCACACATGCTGTGTGTTGACTGCTGTGGGTGCATGTTTCGTTGCCTGGCAACCTATCTTATTCATGGTAGGGTATTGGAAATGGCCAAACTGTGCCGCCTGCTGAGCCCAAAAGTTGTAGACTGGGCAGCAACATACACGGTAACATGCATAGTGGTTACTTTTGATCTCTGGGTGCTTAATACCTGGCCTATGTATGACTATATTCATAAAGTCAGTACAAATGCTTAATTGTGATTACTATTCATGGAAACTGGTGAGAAATATACGTGTTGTCAGTAGTCGCTTAATCCCCTGAGTACTTACATCGTACGTCAATATTCCTGTAAATGGTCACTAATTAACATAAAGTGAGTATTTAAGGTAACTGGTTAGTATTCCTTACTTGTGTCAGAATGTAAAGTTAATGTGACTAATTAAACAAACGTGAGTTAAGCCGACCATATCACTAGTCGGGCGCATGTGGGAGAAATTGAAAAAAGCGTGACTATTTAGAAAACGTCACTATTGAAGATCTCGTCACTATCTGAGTGAAGCCGCCAGTTATCTTTGATGTGCGTCAGTAACTGGACCCGACGCCAGTAGAGTGTGAACTCGTTAACTATATACATTTCTAGTGAGTATTGCTACTATACGTGATTAATTGGTATCAGTTAAACTGTAACTTGGAGGACAGCAACTGGAGTATTTGTCGTCGATTTCGACTACCGCCGTAGATGGCAGAACGTATATGTCCGTGATATAACACACCAAAGAAGAATTGCTGTGTTCTATTTTTGGGCTCAAATAATCCGACCAGATCAGAAAGCATGCAGTCGCACCTTACAGTAGTGATATAACCGTATATACGACTCATGTGATGCCATGATAACTGTCATCAAAGAGAAGAGTGAATGCACCAATCGGAGACTTGCTGTGTTCTATTTTTAGGCTCAAATAACCAGACCATATCAGAAAATATGCACAGTTAGATAAATTGATTTAAGGTTTATTATGTAACGAATAATAATAATTGATTTAAGATTTTTATACGCCCACATTTTCATGTGGACGTATTATGTCGTCGCCCCTGTCCGTCCGTCCGGACGTCCGTCCGTCCGTCCGTCCACAATTGTTTGTGGACTCTCTACAGGTCACAATTCTTACCCGATTTCGACGAAACTTGAAATATAGGTTTATCCCCCAAAGATCTCGGCTGCTTTCGATATTGGCACGAATCGGATCAAAACTTCATGGATTATGGCCCCTGATTGTACGAAAAATCACGTTTTTAGCTTGTGGACCCTATAGAGGTCACAATTTTGAACCGATTTTGATGAAACTTGACATGCATGTTTATATCCCAAAGATCTTGGTTCCTTTCGATATTTGCGCCTATCGGAACGTAATGTCCTGAATTATGGCCCCTGATTGTCCGAAAAAACACCTATTTTAGCTCATGGTACCTCTGGAGGTCACAATTATTATCCGATTTGAAAAACCGTTCGATTATATCACCGTTACACCTTAAGGACGGTTGAGTTCAAATTTCGGAAAAATCGGACCAAAATTACCATCCAAAATGGCCGCCGTTCGTACGGGAATACTGTTAAAAAATGGTATATCAAGGTTCTGGACCCTGTAGAGGTCACAATTTTTATTCAATTTTGATGAAACTTGAAATGTATGGTTATAACCCATAGATCTTGGTTCCTTTCGATAATTGCGCATATTGGATTGTAACTTCCTGAATTATGGCCCCTGATTATACGCAAAATCGCCTTTGTTTAGCTTGTGGTCCCTCTGGAGGTTACAATAATTATCCGATTAAAAAAATCGTTTGATTATATCACCGTTTCACTCTAACAAAGGTTGAGTTCGAATTTCGGTAAAATTGGACCAAAATTGCCATACAAAATGGCCGCCATTCGTACGCGAATACTGTTAAAATATGGTATATCAAGGTTGTGGACCCTGTAGAGGTCACAATTTTAATTCGATTTTGATGAAACTTGAAATGCATGGTTATAACCCAAAGATCTTGGTTCCTTTCGATATTTGGGCATATCGGATTGTAACTTCCTGAATTATGGCCCCTGATTATACGCAAAATCGTCTTTGTTTTGCTTGTGGTCCCTCTGGAGGTCACAATTATTATCCGATTTAAAAAATCGTTTGATTATATCACCGTTACACCCTAAGGATGGTTGAGTTTGAATTTCAGAAAAATTCGGAACAAAATTGCCATACAAAATGGCCGCCGCATGTACGCGAATACTGTTATAAAAAGGTATATCAAGGTTGTGGACTCAGTATAGGTCACAATTTTGATTCAATTTTGATAAAACTTAAAATGCATGGTTATAACCCAAAGATCTTGGTCCCTTTCGTTATTTGCGCATATCATATCGTAGCTTTCTGAATAATTATGGCCCGAAAAATCGCCTATGGTCCCTCTGGAGGTTATGATTATTATCCGATTGAAAAAAAGCTTGACTCTATCACCGTTACACCATACCGAAGGTTGAGTTTGAATTTTAGGGAAATCGGACCATAATTGCCAGACAAAATGGCCGCCGTTTGTACTCTAATAGTGTTAAAATATGGTATATCAAGGTTGTGGACCCAGTATAGGTCACAATTTTGATTCGATTTTGTTGAAAGTTGAAATGCATGTTTATAACCTAAAGATCTTGATTCTTTTTTGATATTTGCGCATATCAAATTGTAATTTAATGAATTATAGCCTTTGATTGTAGGAAAAATCACTTTCGGTTTTGCTTGTTCTCTAACCATCTCTCGAAAATGTGGGCGTATCCTGCCTGGCAGTGCCAGCTTACTATCTTTTATATATGTAACAAATAATAAATTACGTGTTGCATTATGCAATTCTAAATTAATTAAATCGTTTTTAAGCGCTTGAAGGGGAAATCCCGATTTAGAACAGAGTCTCAAAAATTAAAGTCTGAGTATTTGTGAAATTTATGGACCAAAATATAAAAGCATGGCGTATTTACATTGTCTGAAAATTTCAGCTGCAAATATTGAGTAGTTTGGACGTTAACGGCAACACTGCTTATCTTGACACGTAACCCTTTTAAGGTTTCGGGTCATTTTTTTCATTGGGTGACCTGATAATCAAAATTTCACCTACATATTATTTTTATAGAAAAAAGTCTGGTTTTATCCAGATACTGTATAATACAAAGGTCACCATTTCCAGATACAGACTGTCAGGTTTAAGTTATTTAAAAGCGTACCGTATTTTCCGGTGTATAAGGCGCATGCGTAGATAAGGTGCAGGGCGACTTTGGCAGGGGTGTTTCAGGGAAAAAAAAATATGCGTGGTTTAGGCGCACCCCTTTCCCGGCGCCCCATGAAACTCGTGCCATACCATACATGACTCAAATCCACTGCGATCTCCCGAAACTGGGTCAAACTGTTTAGCCGTATCAAGCTATATATTTATGAAATAAATTGCTTTTGTTACATGTTTCTATTAATTATAACATACAATTGATTATTTCATAACTATTAACGGTACGTCTGTTAACTATAGAAATAATTTCTCATGATCAGCTACTCACGACTTAAATCTTGACTACCGGTAAAAGAGAAACAACAAATCCATGTTTACTCGTAAGTTATGAAAACAACTGACAAACAATCGATAGCGTCCGTTGCCCCGCCCACTACACGCGTCATGACAATACCCAGATTGTAGCCATTTAGATCTATCAGTAAAATAATACATTATAATTTTTAATACCAATCAAGGAAACAATGATTTTGTTAACTACAAACAACTTCGTAAAGAAAACTGTAACAACTCACTGGTTGATCACTAACCATACCGGTAATTTATAACAATGGGTCAATCACTGAATCCATGTTGAATGAAAAACTGTTGGTAACTTAAAACGGTTATATGTTTAAATTATAAGACAGTATTGCGCAAAGAAAGCACCCTGTGTATACATGTATAAAATGTGAGTGAACATTCATCATGTCTGAAATAGCCCCATCACGATCACCCCTTTAAATATATTTCTTTTTTTATACTTGAACATATAAATGCAACGAACAAACTGCCTACGGTATGTATACATTAGACGATAAATATCCTAAATAATAATCCTGTTCGTTTTCCAATAATTATCACAGAAACAAATATTAGTTGCATATTTTCCGTGGACACTTTCACTGAACAACAAGTTCTTGTGAATGAAATCTAGTCCCGACAAAATTTAGATTATAGTAACTGAGGTGAGAATTATTCACATCAAAGAGCTAACATCAAAGGGTACTTGTGTGAAGGAAATCGTGCATTATCAATTCCTTTTGATGACACTGTGAATCCAGTAATTAATTAGTAATCTTGACTGACAGTTTGTAGCATTAAGCCAGACTGTTTGGTGCCGAAATGAAAGGCCATCAAAGTATTGCCCAATGGTAGTGTTAATGTACATGTGAAAAGCAAGGTTGAAGGTGACTTCAGCCTATGTGTACTTGAAATCCCAACATGAAGGGATTTAATTCATTTGTGATTTACACCCGATACATGTACTTGTTACTTATTTATCAGAATGGAAATGGCTATTTCGGTGGACAAAATTTTCGCCCACGGTAAGACTATGTGTGTAACTTTGAAATTTTCGTAATTTTAATGAGTTTGAAATAGTCGATTGTAGTGGACGTCATGAAAAACGTTGAAATAGCATATCAACAATAATTTTGCAGATATTTTAATATGGCTAACATTAAACAGCTTTAGGCCCATACTGTTAGCACTGTCGTTTATGACTAACAGTATACTGAATTGTGGTCTGTAAAATGGCCGCCATCTTTATTGCACGGGGAATGCCGACATCATCAACTTCAGACAGATGGCAATGTTGACACGGGGGGGAAAAGCCCAGATTTGCTTATTACTATCTATAAGGCGCACCCCTTCTGTAAATAAAAATATCTGGTAAAAAAAGTGCGCCGTATACACCGAAAAATACGGTATCACAAATATCGGGTAAGTTTGTCGGCCTTTTAAATGATTTAAACACAAAATTAAGCAGTTTTTCTCCCCAAAAAGTTATCGGGATTGGCCCTTTAACAATCACCAATCAATTGTAGTCAATAGTCACAACTCACTGCGCAGAATGGGTTCGATAATCACCACCAGATTAAAAAAAGGCAGGTTATGATAATTCAATTGGCATTTATTTAATTAGTTGATCGGCGATTGTGACATGGAGATAGTGGCGCCTACTCAACTTCGTGTGTTTCCTCCGGGCACTCTGGTTTCCTCCTACTGCTAAAGACCCCTACGCGCAAGCGAATTATTGAAATAAAAATTGAAAACCATACGTTAGTCCCAAAATGACCTAGCGTCGATTGCGGGTTGTTCATTGTTAAACACACAATTATTTGGTATGGATCAGTAATAAAAACATGAGGCGAGAGTTGAGTTAGAGAGTATTAGACAAAGCGTTTAATTTCATTTTGATAACGATTATTAACATATGAAGTACGAATAAAATCGGGAATATAAATCGGTAAAGCACCTTACCGTGGTCGTAATATTATTATCCATTCAAAATAGCAATGCCACCATTGACAAATATATCATCAATCGCCCAAATCGGTAAATCAGGTTCCATGCCGCTGATCATTTATTTTCGTTGAAGTACAGGTAGAGCTATACATTGTTATAGATCAGTTACTGCGTTGGGCCTTTTCTTGAATAAAATTAAAAAAGAAATACTATCAATAAAGGTTCAACAATGAGAATATGCACGTGACATCAAAAGAAATAGCACTACATGACATCAAAAGAATTAGCCCCACGCTAAGCATGATTTTTCTGTTTGACACTTTATTCTATCTTGATGTGCTTTCTAGACTAATTAATTTTGTAACTATTGAAGAGGCCCAATTCTTAGGATGTGGTTAGATGTTTACTCTGTGTGTTGATGCATAAAACAATCGAAATTAATATTTGTGTCTGAAATAATTATTGAAAACGGAACGGTTTCATTAATTATGATATTTATTGTCGATGGGATATATACTGTAAGCAGTTTGTATTTGAAAGTCTTACAAATATTCACCATTTTTTTCGTAGCCTACTTCATACGTAAATAATCGTAATCAAAATGAACCGATCGGATAAACGACTCGCGGGAAAAGTTATTATTTGTGTCTTTATATTTGTACAATGTCCCCTCCTACTCTATAAAACTAGCAACTACACATTTATAATATTTACAAGGTGCATATATATAATATTATCACCCAATAATACATTCTACAGTAGATATCGCTTGTGTGATAAATGTTATAATCTACTAACATAAACAAAATTAACAAACTCTCTAATACACATTTTGGTTGAACTAAAAATAATCCATGTGGCTTGTTAATTAGTTTATTACTTTATGACCCCAATCAAGTATCAACACACTGCATTTGTTACGCTTCAAAACATTCTGATCAACCAACCATCACAAAAAGATGTCAATATTTGCCCCCAGTTTGACTGTGTATAATATTGTATTTAAAAACGATAAGAAATATAGACGTTGTTATTGATGAACTATTTAAATGTTCACATCATATCCCAAGCATGTATATCATCTAGTTCTATCGAAAAATAATTGACTTTATCCCATGATATAAAAAAAAATTGGCGATGGTTAATAATGCGTCAAAAATAATTGCGTCGGGGCCCCTTTTAGATAAATTGAATTCGCATAAAAACAACAAAGAGTGGCTACGTGCGATTATATTCTTTGATCTTTGATACACGGGACAATTCTGTTATTCAAACATACATGTATCTGCACGACTCTCTTCATCTAAATTCAGTTATTCTTCAAATAAAATGAGTGCCTTGGATTTTTGTGTGGATTTGATAGCGGTTATAATTTACTAATATTCTCTGACATCGGAGACAATGTGTCGCGTTCATTTCTTACCACTGAGCATTTAAATTCATATTTATATGGAGGTATTTATAGACCGATCTATCCCACCATCTTTGGTGTCTACGTCGGTAATCGGAATATTGACATCCATACCTTTTAATATTGTAAAGAAAACGGGTCCATATTCGAAAAAGTATCGACTCTGACAAATTCACTGACCATAGCTGAGGAGCATCTCGTTGATAGTCTCGCTTTTATGAACTTTTGGCAGGCCGTAAAAATTGCTTTCTCCACATACGAAGTGTGTCATATAATCGTGGCTGTTATGTGATTTAGTGTTACACATTACGATAGCTTTAACTCGGTTTTTCTCAAATCTACGTACTTTTTCTGACATTGGCTGTCCCAAAACGGATATCGCTTAGTCATTTTAACAGTTTAATACCAGTCATCTTTTAAAATAAAGCAACCGAACTACGGTTGCCTTGACACCAAACGTTTTCCAATATGAACCCCAAATAAGCTTGTGCGCGCTTGTACATGTATAAATAGAATTCCTTCTTTCATTGCTTTGCACGGGCTATTTGTAATACGGTTAGAGGCGAAGTCTGAAATGGTCGCGTTGACGTTTGAATTGTATGTTATTTATTTTTGTTTATCAGGAATCGGGTTATATGGCACAAATTTACAATAATAATGTAATTATAGATGTTCACACGATTCTTCAGTGCTCAGAATTTCAGCTTGTATATATTATGTATGTGTATGAAGTTCAATACTATCTGCTATCATATTATCCGTTTCAATAAATTTAGCGCAAACCGATTGGCGTTGATCCTTTTTTAATCATTAGTTGTGATTCCAAAATAATCCATACAGATACCAAAGTGCCGCCTGCGCCAAAATATGTGTCAATCTGCATGTAAAATTTAACGAGAATAAATATAAATTGTAAATTAAATAACAATGCACATTGCGCCGTATTCTGCATGGGAAACTCGTTATAAGAACGGGCACAAATAGTGTCACGAATCAAACCTTGCCAATGTGCATTTAAATTCATATTTAAATATGAAGGTATTTTTAGATTGATATATCTAACCATCTTCGGTGTCTTTTGCGGCGGTAATCGAAATTACTGAAAAATAGTCCCTTTAATCACTACCATCCATAATTGTTTAAAAGATTTCCTCCGATTCGAGAATATTAATAAATAATAACCAAGTCTCCAATTGGTGCATTCACGCTTCACTTTGATGACAGTTATATCATGGCATCCCATGAGTCGTATATACGGTTATATCACTACTGTAAGGTGCGACTGCATGCTTTCTGATCTGGTCGGATTATTTGAGCCCAAAAATAGAACACAGCAAGTCTTCTTTGGTGTGTTATATCACGGACATATACGTTCTGCCATCTACGGCGGTAGTCGAAATCGACGACAAATACTCCAGTTGCTGTCCTCCAAGTTACAATTTAACTGATACTAATTAATCACATATAGTAGCAATACTCACTAGAAATTATATAGTTAACGAGTTCACGCTCTACTGGCGTCGGGTCCAGTTACTGACGCACATCAAAGATAACTGGCAGCTTCACTCAGATAGTGACGAGATCTTCAATAGTGACGTTTCTAAATAGTCACGCTTTTCTAAATTTCTCCCACACGCGCCCGACTAGTGATATGGTCGGCTTAACTCACGTTTGTTTAATTAGTCACGTTATCTTTACATTCTGACACAAGTAAGGAATACTAACCAGTTACCTTAAATAATTGTCATCTCCGAATTAAGAAAATCTAAATCCTTGCATTATTCAAAGATAGACACTAAAATAAATAATAATGACTTCGGTGAATCGCGATGGTGGTCTTTGGTTAAACACATCTCTTTAAAGAAAGGCTGCTCTAGCCAGGAAATTCCACCTCTCAAATATAATAATAAGATTTATTTTGAAAATTATGATAAAGCTAACGTCCTTAACGATTATTTTGTCTCCCAGACAATTTTAGATTCAGACCAAGACGGCCTTCCAGACTTACCGATCTCTACCATAGAAATTTCTTCCCTGACAATTACTCCCAAATTTGTCGAAGATACTCTTTCTACTTTAACCCCTAAAAAATCATGCGGACATGATAATGTGAACAACTTTGTTCTAAAATTACTACACAAATCCCTGGCAATCCCACTCAGTCGCCTTTTCACGATACTAGCTGATTGCTGTATCTTTCCAAATTGTTGGAAATCTGCCAATGTTGTTCCCATCTTTAAGAAAGGATGTGCCCACGACTGTTCAAACTACAGACCAATTTCTCTTCTTAGTTCTTTAGGTAAAGTCTTTGAAAGAATTATTTATAATCATGTTTTCAACTTCACCATTAGGCTCAAAATAATTACCCCACATCAATCCGGATTTCTTCCCAACAACTCAGCTACTTATCAACTTCTAGAAATGTACAATTATATTTGCAAGGCACTTGATAAGGGACATGAAGTAAAATCTATCTTCTTCGATATTAGTAAAGCTTTTGATAGAGTTTGGCATCGCGGGTTACTACATAAACTTTACAGCTATGGTATCCGTCATGAGACCCATAAATTAATCACAAATTATCTCCAGGATCGCGAGCAATGTGTCGTCCTAAATGGCCAAAAATCTTTTACAAGAAATGTTTCTGCAGGTGTACCGCAAGGGTCGATAATTGGTCCGCTTTTATTTCTCCTTTATATCAATGACCTAACAAATAACATTTCATCTAATATACGCCTATTTGCTGACGATACCTCATTATTTGTAATAATAGATAATCAAGTCTCTGCTCAAAATAAATTAAATGCCGATCTAGAAACAATTTACAAATGGTCATTAAAATGGAAAGTAACATTCAATCCTTCCAAAACCACTAGCCTTACTTCTCTTAAACTTAATTTCAATAATGTTATTCTAACTGATGCAAACACTCATAAACATCTCGGTGTTTATTTTAATAATAGTTGTACTTGGGATACCCAAATTAACCACATGATAACTAAAATAAGCAAAACCATTAACTGTTTTCGTTCACTAAAATATTGACTAAAACACAAAACTCTCGAAATTATCTTCAAATCTTTTATCTTACCACTATTCGACTACGCTGATTGTGTCTGGAATAACTGTACAAAAGAAAAAATTGATCAGCTAGAATCGTTACATTTAGACGCCATTCGAACCATTACAGGCCTCCCTCGTGGTACTTCTCACAATTTACTCTATACTGAATCTGGGTTTTCCAGTCTTTTAAAAAGATGTTATGAACATAAAATGGTTTTATTTTTCAAAATTATCAATCTACAAACACCCTCGTTTCTATTAGACTTAGTCCCCCTGTCAATAGCGTCCAGTCAACCATATCAACTCAGAAATTCCAATAACCTGACGAGTATTAACTGTAAATCTAATCTTTTTCCCTTCTTCAGTACAAGAATGGAATCGTCTTGGTGAAAACGTCAAAACTTCAAATTCAATCTCTTCTTTCAAATTTCAAATCAGAAAAGCATACGGTAATCCTAAATACAACCATCTTTTTAATTTTGGAAACATGGCGGTCAAGACTGTTCATTCTAAATTACGAAACTCTAAATCTGACCTAAATCATCATAAATCCCTCATGCATATATCTGACGATCCGTCCTGTTTATGCGGAAACATATGTGAATCTAGCGAACATTATTTCTTTCATTGCCGCCTTTTTATTGACCAACGCAGACTCACTATCGATACATTGGACGACCAATACAAGAATATTCACTCTCTTTTGTTTGGGATTGACCACCTTCCTGAAAATAAAAATATGTCTGTACTCGTAGTTGTTGATAAATATATAGCTCTAACAAAACGCTTCAAATCTCCAAAATAAATGTGCGAATCACTATTACAACTTGTATATGCGAAAAATGTTTACTACTATGTTGATCACCTTCTAAACCTCTTTGCACAATCCATAGGTAACCCAGCCCTACGTGAGAAATACGTACTTAATAACATTTAAAACTACTATAATAAAATATTCCTGGCTAGCTTTTGGTGTGTGTTAGGCTCTTGTGGTTTTCTGGCGCTGCGTCTCAAACTTTTTTTTAAATTCAAATCTCAATCCAACCCCTCCCCTACCCCCCCCCCCCTCTATGTATGTCACCATCTTAATCTTCTTTTTTTTCTTTTTCTTCTTTTATTTAATTTTCCTATTTAACACCCTTTCCTTTATACCACCTTTAACCTAAACTAAAACCCTAATATAGATAATAACTTTTATTTTATTACATTGCCAGCTCATCTTTTAAAATTTATATTCATATCACCCTATTCTGGAAGCAGTTTTATATAAGCATTAAGTTGCTTGTTACTGTATCCAATTTATTATATTATTCCATTCATCGTTGAATAAATGAACTCTGAATAAATACATTTTAAATCACCTTAAATACTCACTTTATGTTAATTAGTGACCATTTACAGGAATACTGACGTACGATGTAAGTACTCATGGGATTAAGCGAATACTGACAACACGTATATTTCTCACTAGTTTTCATGAATAGTAATCACAATTTTAAAAGCATTTGTGCTGACTCTATGAACATAGTTATACATAGGCCAGGTATTAAGCACCCAGAGATCAAATGTAACCACTATGCATCCAGCAGTGATACACACGTTTTGAAAATCACAGTTTTTCCCATGTCCCCAGCAACGAGGTTACCATGGTCTCACTTTCGAACGAGTGACCTGTCAGTCTGGTCCGATCAAAAGTGAAAGTAGAAGTTTGTAGATAATGTAAATTTGAGCGTTTAATATTCCAAGTGTGTAGCTTTAAAATTAAATGTCAATACTCGAGCGAGGGGGGTTTAACTCTTTCGCTGCTGAGTGACACTAAAAGACAGCAGGTCTGAGTGCTAAGCCATTTAGCCATAAATAGCTTTAAATTGGAATGGTTTGTTTAAAATCAAATATCTTAATATACAATGAAAATATTATGACGAAATTTTCATGACATCCTACTTATATACAATTGGGTCTAAAGTCAAATTTTAATGAAGGTACGATGATTTTGTCAGCCATATTGTTTATTCTATTTATAGAATATGTATTATGATTATTAAGAAAACAACAAAATCCGTTTACACTTATGCCAGTAGAATTACTTCAAACAATACACATTTCTTTGTTGAAATTTGTCAAGAATGGTTACTTCGTTATCGGAGTCAAAATCTGATCTAAAATCTAAGAGAATAATCTTTAATAGCTTTGTTTGACCGTTGATATACATTTATTTGATGACATTCTGTCTTGACCCATTGCTCAAAATCACTCAAATATATTGATAAAAACTGTTTTTCTCAAGCTAACAAAGAACTTCCACCATTTGACACCCATGTCTATTATTAGTAACATCTTCCACACGCTGTAAAAAAAATACGTCACCTGTACTAAACTATTTACATCAAATTTGTCGACTATAGTCGCCTGCGGCAGCGACCAGTCTAGTCAACTGCCGCAGCGAAAGAGTTAATTATATGACATACCAACTTGATGTGATAATGTGTTTGTTTAAAGTTTGTCTGTTTGATGGTTGGAACCGTACGTAATAGTAGGCTCATACTATATCATGGTTTGTAGGTTTACAAAATCGTCTTTCTGATAGTTTTATTGGTATATAATAATAATAATAATATTAATAATGAGGTTTTATAAAGCGTCTTCTCCATGTTGACACATGCTCAAAACGCTTTTAGTAATGGCTCTAGTGGTAAAACTGTCGAAACAGGAAAGTCTTTAGTGCGGATTTAAATTTATTTGTTGATTCTTGATCTGTTTTGGAAGTTCGTTCCTTAATCTAGGACCAGCTGAACTGAAAGACCTATATTCATATGACTTTTAATTATATCTTGGAACAACATGTGACTGTTTATTTTGAGATTGAAGTGATCTAATAGGGTTATAGTCATATAAGAGTTTAGATAAGTATTGAGGAGCTGCATTATTGCGACATTTATACACTAATGTTAATATTTTGTATTTGACTCGCCCCTCAGCAGGTAACCATTGCAATGAAGCTAGCGCATTCTGGAAGTGATCAAACTTATGTGTCCTTGTTACTATTCGAGCTGCTGTATTAAGAACTTTCTGGATCTTGGCTAGAAGTGCTTGTGGGATTACAGTAATCAATCCTCGATATTTCTGTCTGCAGGTCAGCCGCAGTAGTGTTTTGGTCTTGATTTTACAGGGTATTAATCAATCCATGGTTTAACAAGATGCCAAAACTAATAGTGTATCGAAAACTCCGAAACTATTTTTTAAGTGCTCAGAAATTGAGTATAGGGAAGTCAATTTTCAAAATTTTCGACCCCCCCCCCCCAGACATCCCGCACAAGATAACACCTGCGCAGGACCAAATCCTTAGACGAGGCTCTGGTATATACATTTATATTACATTATTGTATTTGTCGCAACTACTCGCAACCCATTTGTCTCAATTTCTAGGTCCCAAATATTGAGGCCTAATGTTTTAACGTTTGATTTCTATTGATAGAGTGGTACATTCTCTCTCTATTTGTAGATGAATTTACAGAAGAATTGCAAATAGAAGAAGCAAACAATGCAGTCAAAGCTGAAATTCAGTCTACTTCATCTTTTTCTAAATATTGTTTATCTCAAACTAAATGGGAAGCAAGTAGAACAGCTATGATAAAGAAGATAACAGTTATACCTACACGAGAAATTATAGATTCTAAATGTGAGAAGGGATCATGTATAACATCAAGACTAGGTGTTAAATATGACACTAGACCACGAGCTGCAGCTTCTCCTATTAAACAACCTACTTCTGGAGTACGTAAACAAACATTATACTTACAGTGTCATTTTTATTTTATATAATTCTGTGTATTAATATATTTCGTTAATAAAATTGAATTGTGGAAATAAAATAGATAACTATTAATACTATAATATTTGTTATTACAGCAAATAGGTATCAGTAGTAAAAGACAAGGACCAACATCAGTAGTTGGTAATGTTATAGATAATAATGATGATGAGGATGAATATAATCCATTAAATCCAGCAGTTGGTAGTGTAGCTAGTGTAGTTAAAGTAACATCCAGAAAGTAAGTTGATTTTTTATGCCCCACCAAACCAAGTTAGGGAGAATTTTTAACGAAAACTTGTTTGGGAAACATTCAAAGAATATATAATGACTCTCCCCCGTATTTTACAGTGGGAAAATTGTTAGTGTGTGCGTGCGCATTGGAAGTTATTAGAGGACCTTCATCTTAAAACACAGCTTTTACCTGAGGACCAAAAATCCTGGTCCTCGGTGATATTATGGTCACTTCCAGGGTTGATAATCGTGTTTACGTCACCTGACAAAATTTCTACGTAGACCCCTAAGTGCATCGCCTACACACAATTTACTCCTGTCCAAGTAGTCACACAGATGGTTGATTCTCGCGTCTTTTAGCGTGTCACGTGACTCAAGACAGCAAAGAAGAAGTTAAGTCCTCTGAAAAGTGTCAAAGAAGGATGTAAGAGTATAGACTGTATGTTTTACTGTTCAATACTTCAAACAGTCACGAAAATGATAATTTGATGCTAGTCGTCGAGGTATTTGCATAAAAAATTAGCTTGGACTGCTTTAGAGGCAGCCAACCATGGGTTCTACGTTGGCCATATATGCCGCGCCTGTCAAGACCTACAGCTATGAAAATGAGCGTACCTAAATAGGGCCTAACGGTCATTTTGCACGCCGAAAAAAAGAGTCAATTTTTAAACCTGGCTACGATCGGCCTCCACTATGTAACTTTCCAATAAGGCGCACTATAGAAGCCAATCTCGTGATTGGTGTTATAGAGTTGTATACTATAGTCGTCAACAGTTTAAACTGAGTGTCGTTTTGATAATTAATGATGAGTGCCTGGTAGTAGAACAAGAAAAGTTAATTGATATGTGGGAATCTAATCAATGGCATGAAGCGGTCCATTGTTAATCATTCGTGTGTTGTCCACCTGTCATAAGAATTTTCAACAACAAAGCTGTTTACCGCTATTACGGTCAGGCACGATGTAAACAAGGTTATTATGATCTTAGAAAATGGGCAATTGATATGAAGTACTGCTCTTCGAATCCAACCAACTGTCATATAAAATAAAAACAGCATAGAAATTACCTATAGAAAAATGCATTTATAAATTTGTATAGCGGTATTACAGCCTTGTAGTGGGGCAGTTAAGCAAAAAATTGTGCACTTTGGCGTAAAAGCATGAGACTTGGCACATAGATGGCATCAACCCTACTGATTATTTTGGGATGTGTATCCACCTCAGCAACTCCCCCTGGTGGTCTTTATGGCCATCGTTTCCAAAATGGTCGCCTATCCATTGAAATACATGTAATTAGGGGTGTCAAAATAAGCCATTTTTTTACAAACCTATTCAGGCCAGCAATTTCCAGAGGCGAATTTGCCAGCTGAACACAATTTTTGAAAATTTTTTTATCTATGATGTCGTTTTTGGTTGGGGTTTCAAAAATGGCGTTTAAGTTTTCTAATGATTTGTGCCAGTTTTGAAGAAAGCAAGGGACTATTAAAATGGGTTCGTCTGTGTCTGTCTGTCCGTCCGTGTCCGTCTGTCACACTCTTTGGGACACAATAACTCCCTTCCTTTTTGAGCTAGATTGTTCAAACTTGGTGTAGGTGTTTATTAGGTCAATGCCTTGATGGAGTTCGAAGATGAGCATTTAAATTTTACAGAGTTTAGTTTTTATTATTGCATACCATATTTTATTCTAATTGTGCAATGTTCTTATTATTGAGATGTTTTACATATTATACTTTTACAATAATGTAATAGCGCCATAGAGCAATCTAAGTATTGGATTATACTTTATAGGCGCTCTATAAATAAATTATTATATTATTTTTATATTATTATATTATACCTCGCCCAAGCACAACATCTAGAAACCAGGGCCCTGTTTCACAAAAACTTAAATCTCCTTAAAATCATTGTAAACTAATATTTCATCCTAACTTACAATAGAACCGTTTCACAAAACGATTTTAAGCATTGTAGCTAAAATCCACTAAAATAATATTGTAAGTTACAATTGTATCCTAACTTAAAATAGTGGCGTTTCACAATTTTAACTAAAATCGATTGTAACTTAGGATAGCTGTCACCCTCTCCTAACTTACAATCACGACATTAACAAACATTGATTAGAGCTACATTGTTTGATTTATTGCGACATACAGATATAATTGGCACATAATTTTAACATACAATCATTCACAAAAACAATTTGCATTCAATTTCTTTTCATAGTATGGGATATACAGCTACGATCCACCCGTTTATTTTATTGTAAGGCAATTTAAGCATTGGATGGCGCCCCATATTAGAACTCCAAGAAAAAAAAACACCCAAAACGCCAGTAAACTACACACTAAAAGAAAATTTATATCCAATGTCATGGAAAGAAGAGCCCTCTTATTTATAAAGAAAATATCTTCGTGTTTAATATGTCAAATGTCTTGGTATTAGAAGGCCTAAAGGCCTATAATACTAGACATGCCATAATATGTAGTATTTACTCATGTTTTTGGGGTTATGATGATTAGTATAAAGATAAATCAATAAACACAAATGTGTTTATTCAAAAATGTTATAGGCCTATTTGAAATTAAATTTTAATATCATAAATTTATTATAATTTCTTAATGAAGTTACGTTAATAAAACAACATCAATAAAAAAATAGGCTCCAAAACTATTTTATCTTGGGAAAAACTCATTTAATTGAGTAAGATAGATAGACTCTTTTGCATTTTCAAAGTATCATTGAAAGGGTCTATTAGAATGACATTTATAATCTAGGTATCGGAACATTGCCTATTTGGCGTATTAATTTCAAAGTTGATAAATACTTTTAAACTACGACAAAAAAATTGAAGCCTAGATTAGTTGTTTGAGTGACACATATCAAAATATGTTTGTGAAAATTCTCAAAAGTTTCTCTTGTCCAAATTACTATAAAAATTCGAAATTCAAGCGCTTTTGTTTATCGATACACATTACTTCTATTGAAGCCTGCGAGGAAATCAAATGCCAAGTTCAAGGTCAACCCACCAATACATTTCGAAACTAATAATACGCAATTAACTCATTTATTTCATCTTTCTACGACTTTCTGACCATGTGCAGACATTTCTACAACGTATGAAACTCTCCCTATTGATAATGTAACAGTTAATTCAGTTTGTCAACAGTTTTCAGTTTCGAAGCGTATTTGCTTTCACCGTAAGTACCCGCAACGGAAATCTGCACTGCGCGGGCGCAAGCGATTTTAACTAAAATCTATTAAAATTGCATTTTAAGTTACAATCGATCTTCGTGAAACGCATAAAATTTAAAATCTCATTTTGATTTTAGTTAAAATCGATTTTAAGGATTTTAGTTTAAGTTTTCGTGAAACAGGGCCCAGTACTTATATAAATTTAACACCATGGAGGCCTCCACCTTCCGGAAAATTTGAAAATTTAATAACCGCAAATGCTATTTCTGCTATCCTAGCCAGTGTAAGCAACTCTAAAAGTACCCAATGGTTTTGTAACCAAAATCCCACTCTGAATTCAAACCATCCAATCAGATTGTTGCATCTGCATTCACAAATAATAATCGATGCTACCAGCAATTGACACACTTGTATCTATATATAATGTATAGTAACTATAGTATCTTGCTTTCAAACTAACTCAGTAAACTATTTTGTGCATCTCATAGAGTGTCTGATGTGATACTATTACTAATGTACAGGGCTAGAAATTCGTCATTTTTTGCAAGAATCTAAGAGGATTCTCATATATGCAATCTGCGCGAATCCTCCGAATCTTAATTTATAATTATGTCTAAAAAACAAAATTGTGTTTTTTGTATTAATCTAAAACACCAAAATACAACAACAATGATAAAAATAAAACAATCAGATGGAATTTTCGGTAAACACTTAAATATTGAAAAAAGTAATATCCAGATAATGCCGTAGCCAAAAATAAACTAATACGGCACCATGCTATTTCTGTATAACACAATGGGTAGTCTTTTTTTCTATCACATAACTTGCACAATTTTTTATTCATTCGTCGATGATACTATTGATAGACAAACGGTACAATGATCCTGTGAAAACTATAACTGCAATTGCTATAAAGTAAAATTCAGTAGGCCTACGACTCGGATATCCTTCATTACAAAAATTAGGCATCTGTGTATAAAATAAAATAATCAAAACGGTACACGCAAATTTAGAACTGGTTAATTGACCTAATTCCTACCAAGATGTCACATGTTATTGGAATTCGAACACTGCAAGATTCCGTCGGGAAAATATCCACTAGTGTTACGTCACGATTATAAATTCTTGAATCGGTGAATCGGCCAGCCAAAAATCGTATCGGTGCCGATTAATCGGATACCGTATATAAATTCTATAATGTCATGTCTAATAATGTCATTGTCTTTACTGCGTTGATATGCGTGAGCACTGAATAGCTGACGGCTACCGTTTTAACTGCTAATTAAAAATTCAACACTGGCAATAAATTACAATTCACAAGTACAACAATTCCCGTACATAATATTTTAACATATATAGCGATAATCGTATTTACGAAAATCAACAAGAGAGCCCAGCCCGCACAAGACGGTATGTACAAATAAAAATAAAAACCACGTGTCTTTAAAAATCGGCAACGTATGTTTAGGGAGGCGAGTAGAAGAGCCTCCAAGCTGGTAATGTCCGATTGGGAAAGGGTTTATTCGTCATCTCGGACACAGTAACGTCACATTCTGATTGTAAATTAAATAACAATATTACAACTGGATTTAAGTCAATTTAAACATGAGGAATTCTATCGCTCGTAAAAAGGCATCGCCAACTTCCCCCGTCTCGTGCAGCTTGCATTAGTCCATGTATTATAAGGTCCGTGATATGTCTGTTATTGGTGTACGTGGCTGTTGACAGCTATTTCGCGCCAAAAGCAACCTTTTTTTACACATTTCGTAGTAAGCCATGCCTAATATGGAAGGCGGATAATTCCATGCGACATCGAGTCCGTGGCCGACCTTGACAATGACAAAATAGAATTGGAATGGCCCAATTTAACAACTAACGGAATCAAATCGCCGTTCGAAAGGATAAAATCATGGAACCCAAAACTGTTTCGTTTTAAGGTTGGCATACTAAAGTAGTTTCTTTTATTTTTTTTAAGAAGGATTTAAATAAATAATAAGGAAACCGATAACTTTGTATCGTAACTGAAATAAGCATAATTGCTCTACTTCTAAAAGTCGACGCCGTGTCGTGATGTGATACTAATGTATCGAGTGTAACAATCTGATGACCACCTTCCCATACTCTTAATTAGATGATCTTCAATTCTAGTCTTGGCATTCGAAGTTGCTGCACCTATTCTAAATGAATGGCCATTATATGACTGTTCATTAACACCTATTTTACTAAAGACATGTTTCAGGCATTTAATAAAAAAGTTTTGAGATACCGATTTTGTGTCTTCAGTCATGAAGAAAGTCTGTTTTAGAGAACTTACAATTCCTTAAGTGTCTATACTGGGAAAGCACTGCAACAGGACATAGTCTATGACCACTTTTAAAAAAGGTAATTGAAACCCCTTTAGCGTAAGGATCAGTTTTTGTCTTTCTCAATTTCAAGATAGCTTTTTTGCTAAAAATTTGCCTGTCCTCCTATGTAATGTCTACTTGAGGAATAAACTTGCCTAAGTGGTGATTTCTCCACATCTCAAGATGAAGAAACCAAAAAATGTGGTGATATACAAGGCCTCTTACAGACAATCTGTGTATTTGTTTCAAGATATTGCTAGTTCTTGGAAGTCTTGATTTGTGATGAGTCGGTTGTAGTCGCCTTACTGCGTCGAGGATAGTGTACACCCAAATGTTCCTATCAGGGATTTCGAAATACTCTGAGCGACCATACTTAATATAAACCAAACTGCACTCAAATAAAGTTTAATTGCGGAGTAACTTAATTTTAAAATGCTCTGACATTATGAAATGAAATATAGAATTAATGTCTGATAAACTGGTGGAAGTATTGCTATCGATCTGTAATTATACTGGGCAAGGAATCGTTGATATATGCATTGAATCCAGTTTGATATACCTTAACTGTTATGACGAAACACTGTGATTCCATAAAGGCTCTAAAGTTCCATTCAGTTCTGATAAACAATGCTGCTCATATGTGGAACCACCACGGAGTGCTCTTGTGCATGTGGTGCCGCTTGACAAAATGGTTGTAGCTGAAATCGCGAAAGAGCATCAGCTATAACATTTGAATTGCCTGGCACAAACTTACTATATATCATAAAACTATTTTGAGTTGCTGTGAAAGCCAAAGTTCTCATTAATTTAGAAATGGCGGGATCAGATGATCTCCCTTTATTTAGAATATTTACCACAGCCATATTGTCACAGTTAAATAAGACTTTTAGCCCCTTCCAACGTTTTCCCCATATCACACTTGCGACTATGATAGGATATAACTCCCTGAAGGTCATAGAGACAATTTTGTTACTTTTAAACAAGTTTATGTCTGAAGGCCAAGATGCGGAGAACCATTCACCTTGGAAATACCTGCCAAAGCCAAAGTTAGACAAAGCGTCTGTAAATAATTTGATATCTGCGCTTGAAATAAGTGTTTTATTATGAAACATAGAAACTCTGTTCCAATTGCATAAAAATTTGTTCCACATTAAGAGATCTTCTCTTGCTTCATGATTTAGCCTAATATGGTGGTGCAATTTAGATACTTTAGTTGTAGTACCAATTAGGAAGGATGTAAAAGCCCTGCCAGGGAGAATTACCCTTGCTGCAAATTTAAGTGTCCTAATAGTTGCTGAGCTTCTCTTTTAGTTAAAGATTTATTGTGCAGAAATTGACTTATAAATTCTTTAATCCGTTCAAGTTTGTCAATAGGGAGTCTACATTCCATATTGACTGTATTAAAAATGATTCCAAAATATTAAAGAACATAAGACGGGCCCTCAGTCTTTTTCTGAGAGATGGGAATATTCAATCTGTGAAATAAAGTGAGCAATGAGGCCCTTAGATGGGAGGGTCAATAGTAAAGAAGTCATCAGCAAATGAAAAATTGTGCCGATCCCGTAATTGTTCCTTGCTATCCACTCTACGGCCTGTGAAAGATGAGCAAACATTTTGGGGCTAGACCTATTTCCAAAAGGGAGACGCACGAAAATATAATGTTGATTTCTCCACTTAGCACGGGGATCACGGTGGCTAAGTGGATAAGGCGCTGGTTCGCTAGCCTGGAGGTTGAGTGTTCGATCCCTGCATTGGCCGAGAAAGTTCATCTCGATTTTCCGGCGTGATTTCCCCTTGTCAGTGATGCAGAAGGAGGGCCTGACAAGGACAGCTGCCTAGTCGTTCGGATGGGACGAAAAACCGAGGTCCCGTGTACAAATTGGAGTGCACGTAAAAAGATCCCTTGGCAGTTGGAATTCGATATAAGAGTAGGCCGTAGCGCCGCTGCCCGGGCAAAATTTCCCTCATTGCACACTGTGGCGTATGCCCGTCTTCAATTAGCCCAGGTACGGTGCTTAAGCGTAGGACGTTAAACCCCATTTCATTCATTCATTCCACTTAGCACAGTATAGGTGCCACTGATTAGGAATAATAGGAACCTGTTTGAATGCATAAGACATATAAGTTTTACATAAAATAGTATTCTTCCCTAATACTCTAATAGTGACCCCCCATGGCATACTGAGTCTAAATGAGTGAATTTTGAAAATTGAGTTATTGTTATTTTCATATTCTCCGACTCGATACCTTCAATTTGATGTATAGTTTGTTTAAATCGGACATAAATTGACTAAGTTGTGGCGGCTTGAAGCCATCCAACACACCAAACAAAGTTTTGAGAAAAATCCATTTAAAGATTTGGTATGTTTCAAAACAAAATACCATAGCAAGCAGGCCATTTATTTGCTTATTTTGTCATGGAATATTGTTTTCTGGGGGTTTTCAAGGGCGCTGAAGACGAAAATTGTGGTAAAAATTTCATCCGACAATTTCCACCATCTTTTTTTTTCAAAATGGACGCCATAATGACAAATTTTCGAGTTTTCATAAGTAACGTGTTTATTAATAGTAAATGCAGGAGGACTGCACTACACGCAAAACAAACAAAACAAAAAAATCTACAAGATAAACCTGCGGACAAGACAGAAAATAGACATTGCAAGAACTAAACAATTATCAAATCAAGTGAATGGATCCGGGGGCCAGCTGTAAGCGTCCACTGCGCTGTACAGTCCCGGGCCTGTCTTGGTACAGGCTTCACCAAAATGATTTACATAAAAGACGTAACAAAAAAAGAAATACGACCAATCTTGTAAGTGGTCGTCTCTTCAATGGCGATAGTCAGCCAATTGACGTCAGGTGTTAGAACGTCAAATAATTTTAACAATAAGGGCGATAATCCAGACAGAAACTCGGAAAATGCTAAAAAAATAAATGTAGTGAGCTAACACTACATTGGTCGGGATTTGGGGTTACTGCATTAAAAATTGCACTATAAGAGTCGATCAGATAATATCCGCCATTTTGTTTTTTATAATGGCGGCCTAAATAATAAAATTAATCAGACGATATCGACCATTTGTTTTATCAAAATGTCAACCAAAATGAGAATTCTGTTTTTGTCACCGTATATTTGTAACCGCATGGTGCCGTGTCATTTTATATGTGTGATTAGGCACACGATTGTTGTAGTATCAAAGGGTCAACCGCACTGTATCCTCCATCTTGTTTTTAAAAATGACCACCAAACCAATTATTGGAGATCTTATACTTGGTACTCGTGTAATATATCATTTTTGGGGTTTTCAGGGTCGCTAAAGACGACAAACATGGTTTTGTGTCGATGCAACGAATATCATTTTACATATTCAATGATTTTATGGTCACTCATCAGTTCTGATCACACCTTGCAGGGTAGGGTATGCTATCAAGTATTCTTGATTAGGAATAGAGAGAGGAGGGCGTAAAAAATAAGTTTTGCGTATTAACATAAGCCTTTGGTTAAATTTTGAATCCTTAACATTTGACAGTTTATAATGTATAACATGTAGCTTATTTGAATAAAATATAGTTTAAATTAATATAACAATAGACTTTTTGTACACCCAGAATCTTAATTTCAATGGTAAAGCTGTGGCGGCTTCTTTGATGATTAGAAGATTAAAATAAACTACTAAAATAAATTACCCAATCAACAACCTTAATCTTCCGACCACTAGCACCAAGGTGCTAATTAATTAAGGAGATTAACTGAAGTTAAACTCACCAAAGTTATAATATACAACCTTAGACTATTAATGTATATATATTGTTCTAAATTACACGTTATAACAGGAAATATGATTTTACTACAATATTCGTCTTCAGCACCCTTGAAAACTTATGAAGAAAATATTAATATTAAACGACAAAATAATTTTTTTTTTTTTTATAAACCTGTAACCGTAACTCTCTTTGATCTTTTGGGTATGTTCTATGCCCGGAATAACCTGCTGTCTAAATATATTTATATAAAGTTTTTCTTTAAACCTGTATCGGGTTATTCTTCCAGGGTAGGTTTTTTTGTCCATTAGAAAACATGATATACTGGTATAATAGTCGAGGAGGCTGACTCCATATGGCCTGGTTAGCGGGAAAAAATTCTCACTAAAATGATTCCTGATTTTTCTGGAACTATATGATGGGTAGTCTTCCAGAAAATTCCCCCTGTTAATCGGCCTTGGGGAAAAAAAATTACAGCCATTTTTATTTTTGGTATGTATACTTGCCTTCATAAACAATGTATACATTGTCAACAATATAAATGCAACATTATTTAACAGATGGACGCAATGTGATTTATGATAAAGTTGACACCTAGAAGTATATAGACCAGGAGCCCAGAGGGTCGAACCTAGACGAACGAGGTACCAATATCTGACCATATAGGCATCTACATACTAACCTGGGATATACAGAAATGGGCGTCTGCCGGGGTCCAGTTCATGGGTGTGGCCTTGGCGTCCCCTTCAATGACCCCCAAAATGGGTTAAACTCATACATTCGAGGTACCGATTGAAACCAATTTTAAATGAAAGAGTACATCTTACTGAGTACGAAAATGCCCATAACAGACGATTTCGGCCCTGGGATGGCCCAAACTGACACACTAAGTATGGACCCAGGGGCCTTTAAAAAGGACTGTATTCATACATTCGAGGTACCAGTTGAAAATAATTTTAAATGAAAGTATATATCCCATTGAGTACGAAATTGTCCATAACAGACGATTAGGCCCCTGGGATGGCCCAGACTGACACCCCAAAGCCGAGGCTGGGTGGGGTGGGGAAAAAATAAGTTATACTCATACATTCGAGGTACCGCTCAAAACTAATTTTAAATGAAAGAGTACATCTTACTGAGTACGAAAAACCCCATAACAGACACTTAGGCCCCTGTGATGGCCCAGACTGACACCCCAAAGCCGAGGTTGGGTGGGGTGGGGGGAAATAGGTTATACTCATACATTCGAGGTACCGGTCAAAACCAATTTTAAATGAAAGAGTACATCTCACTGAGTACGAACATGCCCATAACAAACGATTTCAACCCTGGGTCAGCTCAGACTGACACCCTAAATATGAACCCCGGGGCTTTAAAAAGGGTTATATTCATACATTATGAGGTACCAGTTGAAATTAATTTTAAATGAAAGAGTATATCCCGCTGAGTACGAAATTGTCCAAAACAGACCATTAGGTCCCTGGAATGGCTCAAACTGACACCCCAAAGCCAAGGGAGCCAAATATGGGTTAAACACATATATTCTAGGTTACGGTCAAAACAAATTTTAAATGAAAGACTACGCCTCACTGAGTGAGAAATTGCCCATAGGCTTGAAAAAAAGGTTATATTCGTACTTCCAAGGTACCAGTTGACATTAATTTTAAATGAAAGAGTACACCCCACTTAGTACGAAATGGTCCGTAACAGATGATTATGGTCTCTCTCATTAGGTTTTCAAAAAGGTTCAAATGGCAAGTTTTGAAACAATTTTCCGCCTTGAATGTGAATGTAGGTGCAGTGTATATCGTATTTGGCTTGATTAACCATTGTAGTAAGACTATTGATAGAATTTTTGCCCTTTAAATTAATAATAGCATTATATTGTATCTGTGACTAATTATTGGATTCACACATTCTAACGAAGTCAGATCTCATGCACTCAAAAAATGAGTGACGGATTTCATATAAAAAGAGTTATAATTTGGTAAACATTTAATTCTGGGTTAATAACAAAATAACACGCGTGACACTTCTGGTGTTAAAGTTTTCACTGCCTATATAAGGGTGGTTTTCGACCCCATTAGGATAATTAACCAACCATTAATAAGGTCATATTTGACCAATTAGATAATTGAAGGTCCAAACCCAAAGCTACAAAGCTATCATATCTCTGGGTATAAGTCGGACAGCCGCTGGATTGCGAAAAAAGATGATGTAGCAATGTCTATCAGCAGACTCGCTGGAATGGGATTGAAAGAATCTATGCTTGTATTTTAATATGTAACCAGTGCTTGATATATAAAATGTAAAAACGAACTGATGCATTGTTATTCCTGGTAAGACAAATGTCTTAACTAATAAGAAGATTACCGTCCTAACCACTGAGATAGTAGTAAGAAGAAAATACACAGCATGGAAAGAGAGCTAGGCGATCGAAAGGCTGTTAAAATATGTAGTAAGAAGAGAGTGCATGGGCCATACGTAGGATGCGGCGATCGGGCTTGATGACCCGCTTTCCACGTCTGACAAATGACCCATGGTGCTACACCATCTCCATTTGTGGAAGTATTTCCGAAGTAGGGTAACCTTAGGAATAAAATAAAAACCAAGTACGAACAATCCAAACCAAAAGACATAATTCAAGTCATTAAAAACGTTATAGACAAAATAGTGTACTCAAGCAAAATAGTGTACTCAAGCAAAATAGTGTAATCAGCAAGTGGACTGCCCCTCGTGTACAAAATACACGACAAACAGTGGTAACAGATGTCCGGAAGAGTAACCTTACCCTGCCTTGTGCCACACCCGCAATTGCTGCATTCAAACTATTAGGCGAAATGTCGGTAAAATAGCGTGATTGGCCAATGAAATTTCGGTATGCAAAAGGCCTCACAATACCATTTGTGCTTTCGGTTCATAAATACACTGACTGCATCATGTTGCCACCAACATGTACAATCATTAAATGAATCATAGACATAAGAACTGCAACTGCCGTGTCTTGTGAACCCACTCATTGAAATCACCAAAAAAGAACAAAACTGTCTATAGGGCAGTCATCAAGTACCTGCAACTGAAAGGACTAACTCCAACACAGATACAGCATACAGGCTGACATGGTCTTCAATTTAAGGAATGATACCCACATTCTTTTTAGCTTGTTCTCTATCCAACTCTTATATGTGGGCATCATCCTCCAAATTGAAGACCATGTCGGCCTGTATCTGTAAATCCGTCACTCATTATTTGAGTGCATAAGACATGATTTCGATAGAATGTGTGAATCCAATAATTAGTATAAGATACAATATAATGCTATTATTAATTTAAAGAGCAAAAATTCTATCAATAGTCTTACAATGGTTACCCTAGCCAAATACGATATACACTGCACCTACATTCACATTCAAGGCGAATGACGGGGAAAAAAGTGTTTCAAAACTTGCCAGTTTAACCTTTTTCAAACCTAGGGAGAGGAGGGGGCATATAAGGGTGTCAGTTTGCGCCGTCCCATGGATAAAACCGTCTGCTATGGGCAATTTCGTACTCCGTGGGGTGTAGTCTTTCATTTAAAATTTGTTTTGACCGGTACCTAGAATATATGAGTTTAACCCATGTTTGCCCCCCCCCCCTCGGCTTCGATGTATCAGTTTGAGCCATTCCAGGGACATAATCGTCTGTTATGGACAATTTCGTACTCAGCGGGATATACTCTTTCATTTAAAATTAATTTCAACTGGTACCTCATAATGTATGAATATAACTCTTTTTTTAAGCCCCGGGGTTTATATTTAGGGTGTCAGTTTGGGTCGCCCCAGGGTTGAAATCGTCTGTTATGGGCAATTTCGTACTCAGTGAGATGTACTCTTTCATTTAAAATTGGTTTTGACCGGTACCTCGAATGTAAAAGTATAACTCATTTTCCTCCCACCCCACCCCGGCTTTGGGGTGCCAGTCTGGGCCATCCCAGGGGCCTAATCGTCTGTTGTGGGCATTTTCGTACTCAGTGAGATCTACTCTTTCATTTAAATTTAATTTCAACCGATACCTCGAATGTATGAATATAACCCTTTTTTTAAGCCCAGGGGTTCATATTTAGGGTGTCAGTCTGAGCCAACCCAGGGCCGAAATCGTTTGTTATGGGCATTTTCGTACACTTGAGATGTACACTTTCATTTAAAATTGGTTTTGACCGGTACCTCGAGTGTATGAGTATAATTCATTTCCCCCCACCCCACCGAACCTCGGCTTTGGGGTGTCAGTCTGGGCCATCCCAGGGGCATAATCGTCTGTTATGGGCATTTTCGTACTATGTAAGATGTACTCTTTAATTTAAAATTAGTTTTGACCGGTACCTCGAATGTATGAGTATAAAGAATTTTCCCCCACCCCACCCAACAACGGCTTTGGGGTGTCAGTCTGGGCCATCCCAGGGGCCTAATCGTCTGTTATGGACAATTTCGTACTCAATGGGATATACACTTTCATGTAAAATTATTTTCAACTGGCACCTCGAATGTATGAATACAGCCCTTTTTAAAGGCCCCTGGGTCCATACTTAGGGTGTCAGTTTGGGCCATCCCAGGGTCAAAATCGTCTGTTATGAGCAATTAAGTACTCCGTGAGATGTACTCTTTCATTTAAAATTGGTTTCGACCGGTACCTCGAATGTATGAGTTTAACCCATTTTGGGGGTCATTCTAGGGGACGCCAAAGCCACACCCATGAACTGGACCCCGGCAGACGCCCATTTCTGTATATCCCAGGTTAGTATGTAGATGCCTATATGGTCAGATATTGGTACCTCGTTCGTCTAGGTTCGACCCCCTGGGCTCCCGGTCTAATATTCTAGTTCCGTTAAGTAAGCCATATGATATGCATATTACTTATAATTGCATGCTATATATATATTAAAATTCAGCTATTTAAGTAAAGGGAGGTAATAATACTCCATAATATTTAGACAATGTATTATGGTACATTTCCAACAAAATAAATTATACAATAGGGATATAAACTCACTAAGAGTATGCTAAATAACAAGACATGTGTTTCTATTGAGTTATAAAATTAAACATAATATATGGCAGATAGCAATTAAACATAATATATGGCAGATAGCAATATTATTATAAACTTCGAAAAAATCTGTTAACATGCTATTCATACAGTGATCAAATATCAAGTCACTCACAATATATAACTACAGTGACCTATATCCAAAACTATAGTTGTTATTAGTCTGGACTATGTAGGTGTCTACAGACTATAAATAAAACAATACTAACAAAATGAAACTAGCTTTGCCACATTACCCACGCCCCCGTTTAAATCCTGCCGATTATAGAATATCTGAGAAAAACTTTGATTCATTAGTAATAGTATTTGCTTCAACTGTATCACTCATACCTTTCAAACGATCAGTATGGATGTGCAGAGTTGATTTGCCAAAATCAACTTTCCCTGTAACATCTGTCATCTTTTCTAGAACTTGGTATGGACCTTTCCGGCGAAACTTAATTTTTCTACGAATAGTGGTTCTTGCTACAGGTGTAAACATGAACACCCAATCACCCTTGTTGAAACTTATTTTAGTAGAATTCAAATTATCGGTTTGTCTTTGGTGTGTTGATTGTTTCTTCTGTTTAGCAAATTTGTAACCTACCTGAAACTTGTCCTGCGATTTGCTTCGTATGTATGTAGCTTATCCGGTATCTCTGATGAGCTATGGTATGCTTCCTTTTTTGTACCCCTCCTCTTTGCTTTATTACGCTTACGTCTTCCAATGTGTCTGACTATCCGTTTTTGATTTTCGTTCTAGCTGTGGTTCCTTCTGTTTGTCTTTTTTTTAGGTGGACACTTAACAGAAAGGTGACCCATTATCTTGCTTTTCTGACAGTTAATGCATAGTCTAGGTTTTCAATACATTGTCATGTTCCTGTAGATCATCAGATTTATGTATCTTCCAAACTGATCTGGCATACTTTTAGCTGTTTCTCTTGATGTCCATGGCGCATTGATATGACTCGAATTCAATGGCTACTTGAACAGCATCTTCTAAACCCTCTGGCCTTGTTTGTTGAACTACCCATACCAGAGTCTTGTAGAGAATTGAGAAATGCGTCCCTTGAGAGAATATCCTATAGATATGCTTCAGCAGTAGGGTATGCGAGGATAACGAGTCGGTTTATTGACTGGCCTAACTCTGTTAGCTTTTCATTAATCCTTCTACGCCTATTCTTTAGTTCACATCTATACATCTCTGTCTGATTCCTAGAAGCTTCCATCAAACTAGTATAGTTGTATTTGTCTACTGTCGGAAGAGAACTCAGTACTTGCTGAGCTGGACTCATCAAACCTCAGCTAAATGTAACCCTCTTTCGTCTCTAGTCCTGCCATTAATGATATTACAAGTTTCAAAATTTATAATCCATTAATGGTGTGCGTCCATCATATTTTTCCGCCGGCAATACTGGCTTTCTGTAAGTCTGTCTTTGCTGTTGTAGATGTAATGGAGCTCTGGACTGTTGATATCTACTTAGATAATCAGAGAAACTTGTCTCTTGGACTTTCTCTGTAACGGAGTCGACGTCTTAGAGGGGGACCCTCTAAGTGTAACCTTGTATCCTCGACCATGTTTGCCTTTCGTCTGTTAAAACTGGTGGCGGTATGTTGTCTTCAAGGCTGTAGGTTAACTCTTCTAGAACTCTAGACAATTCTGTTAACCAGATCTGTCGTCTTTCAATTTCTCCTGGAGTCATTTCTCCTTTATCTGTTCGAAAACAGTGTGAACTGGATTCTGCCATCGCCTCTAAATTTGGTATTTTTTTTATTTTTATTTTGTAATTTGGCCTATGTAATCTTCCAATGGTAGTAGTCCATATTAGTGTCTTAGCTATTCAATAACTAAATTCCAGTCTACTAGTTTTGGGCCAAATTAAGGCAAATATAGGCTATTGGGCCATCTTATCTACAGAATACCTTTGGAATCGAACTCAGCGCCCCTAAAAACCTATATTTTAAAACTCACATGTACCGGTACTACAAAATAATTATGAAAAAAATCACAAAAATCGGATACCAAACCTGAAAATATGGTTACCACGGTAACCGTACGACATAATAAACATCTTTTTCGCATTCTCCGACCCCGAAAACCTATATATCGACACCATACAACGTACCATTGACCAATCAGGGGCCCAAAAACTGAAATTTTACAAAAGTTTGGATACCAAACCTAAAAATGGCTGTAATTTTTTTTCCCCAAGGCCGATTAACGGGGGGAATTTTTCTGGAAGCCTACCCATCCTATAGTTTCAGAAAAATCAGGAATCATTTTAGTGGGAATTTTTTCCCACAAAATATGCCATTCTCTCCGACTATAAGGTTTTTCTTACGGGAATTCTTACTAGATTTCTCATGTTATGTACTTTTAAACATAGACGGTTTATAAGCAAGATAAAGTCCTCGACTTCGTTTATGCTGGGGAAGAAAGACTTCAGAAAAAAACCTCGGCTTACCGGCCTCTTATTAAAAAAATACTAGTAATATTTTCTGTTGCATTATAGAATAATTTGATATTATGTTCTATTCAATTCATGAGAGTTTTTAGTATACTGTTGTTTTTTTAAAAATGTTGCCCTTTCTTATACTTGATAGCATACCCTACCCTGCAAGGTGTGATCATAACTGATGAGTGACCATAAAATCATCGAATATGTAAAATGATATTCGTTGCATCGATACAAAACCATGTTTGTCGTCTTTAGCGACCCTGAAAACCCCAAAAATGATATATTACGCGAGTACCAAGTATATAAGATCTCCAATAATTGGTTTGGTAGTCATTTTTAAAAACAAGATGGAGGATACAGTGCAGTTGACCCTTTCATACTACAACAATCGTGTGCCTAATCACACATATAAAATGACACAGCACCATGCGGTTACAAATATACGGTGACAAAAACAGAATTCTCATTTTGGTTGACATTTTGATAAAACAAATGGTCGATATTGTCGGATTAATTTTATCATTTAGCCATCATGAAAAACAAAATGGCGGATATTATCTGATCGACTCTTATAGTGCAATTTTTAATGCAGTAACCCCAAATCCCGACCAATGACATTAATAAACACGTTACTTATGAAAACTCGAAAATTTGTCATTATGGCGTCCATTTTGAAAAAAAAAGATGGCGGAAATTGTCGGATGAAATTTTTACCATAATTTTCGTCTTCAGCACCCTTGAAAACCCCCAGAAAACAATATTCCATGAAAAATAAGCAAATAAATGGCCTGCTTGCTATGGTATTTTGTTTTGAAACATACCAAATCTTTAAATTGATTTTTCTCAAAACTTTGTTTGGTGTGTTGGATGGCCGCCACAACTTAGTCAATTTATGTCCGATTTAAACAAACTATACATCAATTTTCAAAATTCCCTCATTTAGACCCAGTATGCCATGGGGGGTCACAATTAGAGTATTAGGGAAGAATACTATTTTATGTAAAACTTATATGTCTTATGCATTCAAACAGGTTCCTATTATTCCTAATCAGTGGCACCTATACTGTGCTAAGTGGAGAAATCAACATTATATTTTCGTGCGTCTCCCTTTTGGAAATAGGTCTAGCCCCAAAATGTTTGCTCATCTTTCACAGGCCGTAGAGTGGATAGCAAGGAACAATTACGGGATCGGCACAATTTTTCATTTGCTTATGACTTCTTTACTATTGACCCTCCCATCTAAGGGCCTCATTGCTCACTTTATTTCACAGATTGAATATTCCCGTCCTATGTTCTTCAATATTTTGGAATCATTTTTAATACAGTCAATATGGAATGTAGACTCCCTATTGACAAACTTGAACGGATTAAAGAATTTATAAGTCAATTTCTGCACAATAAATCTTTAACTAAAAGAGAAGCTCTGCAACTATTAGGACACTTAAATTTGCAGCAAGGGTAATTCTCCCTGGCAGGGCTTTTACATCCTTCCTAATTGGTACTACAACTAAAGTATCTAAATTGCACCACCATATTAGGCTAAATCATGAAGCAAGAGAAGATCTCTTAATGTGGAACAAATTTTTATGCAATTGGAACAGAGTTTCTATGTTTCATAATAAAACACTTACTTCAAGCGCAGATATCAAATTATTTACAGACGCTTTGTCTAACTTTGGCTTTGGCAGGTATTTCCAAGGTGAATGGTTCTCCGCATCTTGGCCTTCAGACATAAACTTGTTTAAAAGTAACAAAATTGTCTCTATGACCTTCAGGGAGTTATATCCTATCATAATATGGCTGTGGTAAATATTCTAAATAAAGGGAGATCATCTGATCCCGCCATTTCTAAATTAATGAGAACTTTGGCTTTCACAGCAACTCAAAATAGTTTTATGATATATAGTAAGTTTGTGCCAGGCAATTCAAATGTTATAGCTGATGCTCTTTCGCGATTTCAGCTACAACCATTTTGTCAAGCAGCACCACGGATTAAAGAATTTATAAGTCAATTTCTGCACAATAAATCTTTAACTAAAAGAGAAGCTCTGCAACTATTAGGACACTTAAATTTGCAGCAAGGGTAATTCTCCCTGGCAGGGCTTTTACATCCTTCCTAATTGGTACTACAACTAAAGTATCTAAATTGCACCACCATATTAGGCTAAATCATGAAGCAAGAGAAGATCTCTTAATGTGGAACAAATTTTTATGCAATTGGAACAGAGTTTCTATGTTTCATAATAAAACACTTACTTCAAGCGCAGATATCAAATTATTTACAGACGCTTTGTCTAACTTTGGCTTTGGCAGGTATTTCCAAGGTGAATGGTTCTCCGCATCTTGGCCTTCAGACATAAACTTGTTTAAAAGTAACAAAATTGTCTCTATGACCTTCAGGGAGTTATATCCTATCATAATATGGCTGTGGTAAATATTCTAAATAAAGGGAGATCATCTGATCCCGCCATTTCTAAATTAATGAGAACTTTGGCTTTCACAGCAACTCAAAATAGTTTTATATATAGTAAGTTTGTGCCAGGCAATTCAAATGTTATAGCTGATGCTCTTTCGCGATTTCAGCTACAACCATTTTGTCAAGCGGCACCACAAGCACAAGAGCACTCCGTGGTGGTTCCACATATGAGCAGCATTGTTTATCAGAACTGAATGGAACTTTAGAGCCTTTATGGAATCACAGTGTTTCGTCATAACAGTTAAGGTATATCAAACTGGATTCAATGCATATATCAACGATTCCTTGCCCAGTATAATTACAGATCGATAGCAATACTTCCACCAGTTTCTCAGACATTAATTCTATATTTCATTTCATAATGTCAGAGCATTTTAAAATTAAGTTACTCCACAATTAAACTTTATTTGAGTGCAGTTTGGTTTATATTAAGTATGGTCGCTCAGAGTATTTCGAAATCCCTGATAGGAAGTAATGCGACTACAACCGACTCATCACAAATCAAGACTTCCAAGAACTAGCAATATCTTGAAACAAATACACAGATTGTCTGTTAGAGGCCTTGTATATCACCACATTTTTTGGTTTCTTCATCTTGAGATGTGGAGAAATCACCACTTAGGCAAGTTCATTCCTCAAGTAGACATTACATAGGAGGACAGGCAAATTTTTAGCAATAAAGCTATCTTGAAATTGAGAAAGACAAAAACTGATCCTTACGCTAAAGGGGTTTCAATTACCTTTTTTAAAAGTGGTCATAGACTATGTCCTGTTGCAGTGCTTTCCCAGTATAGACACTTAAGGAATTGTAAGTTCTCTAAAACAGACTTTCTTCATGACTGAAGACACAAAATCGGTATCTCTAAACTTTTTTATTAAATGCCTGAAACATGTCTTTATTAAAATAGGTGTTAATGAACAGTCATATAATGGCCATTCATTTAGAATAGGTGCAGCAACTTCGAATGCCAAGACTAGAATTGAAGATCATCTAATTAAGAGCATGGGAAGGTGGTCATCAGATTGTTACACTCGATACATTAGTATCACATCAGACACTCTATGAGATGCACAAAATAGTTTACTGAGTTAGTTTGAAAGCAATATACTATAGTTACTATACATTATATATAGATACATGTGTCAGTTGCTGGTAGCATCGATTATTATTTGCGAATGCAGATGCAACAATCTGATTGGATGGTTGGAATTCAGAGTGGGATTTTGGTTACAAAACCATTGGGTACTTTTAGAGTTGCTTACACAGGCTAGGATAGCAGAAATAGCATTTGCGGTTATTAAATTTTCAAATTTTTCTCCGGAAGGTGGGGGCCTCCATGGTGTTAAATTTATATAAGTACTGGTTTCTAGATGTTGTGCCTGGGCGAGGTATAATATAATAATATAAAAATAATATAATAATTTATTTATAGAGCGCCTATAATCCAATACTTAGATTGCTCTATGGCGCTATTACATTATTGTAAATATTATAAAATGTAAAACATCTCAATAATAAGAACTTTGCACAAATAGAATAAAATATGGTATGCAATAATAAAAAGTAAACTCTGTAAAATTGGACTTCCGGTTGCGCAGTGAGACAGCATGGTCGCTTTCACGACAAGGTGAGAAGTTTCTCACTTTCTCACAAAGATTATGTAAGCAGTGAACAATATTAATATATATTGTTAAATTGTTAATGTCGATATAAGCTTAAAGCTAGCCAGAAAAATCTGTAAATGAAAGTAAAACAGAAGTAGAAAGGAGATATCACCAGTAGACGGTATCAAAAGTAGGCCAGCCATCACACTTCACCAACAACCATTGTAAGCGTAATACCTCACTAGTTCGACAACATCATGACTTTTGAAGTATAGCTATTTGTATAATAAATAATATCACATCACATGTGTGCCAGAAACATTTGGACCTTATTTTTCCCATTCAAATTCACTTTTAACACGTGGTCGCCACGGCTAGTGCTGAACTAAAAACGGAATCCATTGCAACAAACCTACCGATACAACTAATAGAATTACAATGGCGATACACTTGTGTAATGTGAGTCAGAAATAGGAGTATGAGTGTTCAAACTAGACAACAAACAAGTCAACAAACGATAAAACAGAACTTTGAAAGACAAAGAAAATCTGAAAAAATCGATAGGCCTTCTGAAGATAGTAAGACGTTATCGGAAACAAAAATAAACATGGACAGTGAGTGGACCATGGAACGTGTAGGACAAACATTGATGAAAATGGGTGACAACATTGAAAAAAACAGAAATGAAATAACAAATGCCGTCAAAGAAATTAAAGAAAAAAATATCAGCACGCTTTAATGTATTAGACGTAAAAATCACAGAAGTGCACAATAAAAATGTAGAAATTGAAAAAAGTGTAGAATTTAATTGTGAAAACATAGATCAGTTAAAAACAGAGGCTCAAAAAATACGGGTCCAGATCAACGAAGAAGTGCAAATGTTAAATGAAAAATTGATTTTGGCCGAAAAACATGATCGGAAATACAATCTTGTATTCTATGGTATCCCCCAAACAAGTGAAGAAGATATCAATGAAACAATGAGTAATTTCTTACTAGAACAGCTACAACTAAATTCCAAAATGGAGATAGCGAACCAACATAGATTAAGGAAACGAGAAGACAGAGAAGGTCCCCCACCTATAATAATAAAATTTGTGCACTACAGAGACTTAAATAGAAGCAGTATTACAAAAAAGAAACCTGCTGGGAAAAGGACAACAAGTTCTTCAAGATCTACCTCAAGTCATGAAACAGGAACGTCATAAACTGGCTGGTATTGCATATGACATTAGAAAACATGAACACCTTAAAACAAGAATACAAGATCACGGAATACATATGATTCTAGAGACTCGGGGTACTGGCGAAAAATGGAAGAGAAGAGAGATTTCACTGTAACTGTTAATATTAGTAATATATGTTGGTACACTTACAAGTTACTTGTGAGTTTTGATAGAGTAGGAAAGAAACTGTTGATATGTATATCACCAACTGTTTCGGGGCTATTTAGAATAGGCTCCCAGGTGACACATAGGGATTATTTGTATATGAGCTAGGATGGGGGTTATTGCTCATAACTGTAGAAGTATCTGGTGAAGGCGGCCGCTGTTCATTAAAAGTCCAATTCCAAATTCATTCCAATATTACTTTATATACAGTTTTTAAAATACATTATTTACAAAACATATTAACAGGTTTCTAAATGTCCTAACTCCTAACCAATATATTCATGTATCTGAATATTTCTCCTATCTTCCTTAATTCAATGTATCTCTGACGTCTGTATTTAAAGAAACTAATTTTCATACAGACCAGAGAACAATCATTTCAACCAATCAGATGAAAGATAAATTTAGGGATTAAAAATATATTTTAACGAATCAAAATAAAAGAAGTTAAATACAAATGTAATTTCATTGGTTGAAGTTTATAATATAATTAATAGAATTGGTTAATAGGGTTTAAGCCATAAATAGTAAAAGGTGTTGACAGCCTGATCTGACTTCATTGTTAATTAAATAAATCTTTGCTTAAGATTTCTCTTAATAAGCCTGCTGGCAACTTTAGGCAATTATCTTTATAGACTTTAAATCAAAATATTAACACTAAAAGTACTGACAGGCAGACTGGTTATATAAAGTCAGCCATATTGAAAATATAAAATTTAGAAATAAATTATCCCTTCTTTAAATAAAATTTGAAAAAGAAATTAAAACTAAGATCACTATTCGGTGATAAATGCCCCCGGCCTGTAAAATTCATGCGTCCTCGCATGATATATATATACTACAATAACTTGATGAAAATATTAATAACTATAAAAAACATATGCTTAAAAACGCATGATATATAACTATATAACTTGATGAAAATATTTATAATAACATAAAAGAAAAACATGCTTATAATTAAATATATGTAGAAAATTTTGTATCACAATTGAGTGAATTATGTTGCTATATGATTATACAGGCTAAAGTCACTTAGGTAATCCCTTGTTGTTGCCTTATGTATAATACATTGTTGTCACATACATAAATATCAATTGCAATAATTAAGAAAGACAAAAAAAGTTTTTATGGAATAAAAATTCTAAAAGAAACGTATTTCAGTTAGTAATCGAACTGAATAAAGATAAATGAAATTCAAAAAGTTATTGGTAATTGGAGTCACATAATAAAATTAGCACTATGATGAAGAAAGTTCCAATATTTTCACTTATATCTGCAACACCGGAATATTTATTATATTTGTGAAAATAATTGAGCACATTATTTCTAGCAGTACATGTAGATGTTATTTGATTGTTTCACATGCAGAACACATATATACATTAGATATTTTAGATATAAACGTAACTTCTTCCAGTGTACACACAACTATAACGATTCTACCACACTTATATACACGTAATTACACAATTTTAATCAGGAAAACAGTTTTTATCAGGCACTCAATTCTTTATCAGGAACTCTGGAACTCAATATTTTTCAGGAACTCGGGAACTCAAATTTTATCAGGAACTCAGGAATACAATTTTAATCAGAAATTTAATCAGAACAGTAAGGTCCACCACATTCATCTCTATTGATCGTCTAGCACATTTTGTTGTCTGTTTACCTTTACCTTTATCTGGTGATGAACCAGGTGCTGGTACCTCTTCTTGAACTTGGAGAAATCTCACTTGGTTTGACAAAGTCAACCTTGTCCAGGATTGAAGATATCAGCTTCAAGCTTCTTTGGTCCAGTCTGTTATCAGAGATGTTGATCAACAAGATTAAACCTGAAATATTTCTAGACCATCTCATATAATAACATTCAATGTGTGACAATAAATCAATTATATTAAATAATTTTGAATCAAAAAAATGTGGTCATTCCCGTACTCAACCTGACTAAAATGTAATACCAGTCTCCCTTTCCGTTCCAAATATAATCATGTAATTCTTCAACACTGTCAAATTGTCAAGACTGTGCAAAGGTTCAGATAATACTCTATATTCTTTTCTTTTTCTCATATAGTATTATTCAATATTTTGATTATTTTTATAACCATTTCTTATTCTTATATGATCATTTCTTATTCTTATATTCTTATATGATCATTTCTTATTCTTATATGATCCTTTTCATTCTTATATTATCATTTATTATTTTCTTATTATTATGATAATTTCTTATATTATGATCATTTCTTTTATGATCTAATTAATTTTCTTATTTGTTCTCATTATTTATAATCACAAATATTCTCATGAACTTATTTATTCTCTATTTTGTTTCAAGTTATAATTATTAAACAAAACAAAAAACTTTGGGGGTATATTTTACTAAATATGAAAAAAACAACAATTTATATTTATATTTACATATCATTCAATATAATAATCATATTCAGACTTTTTATTTCCTATTTAAATGAAAAAACATAATAGTATTGTTATTATCTTATATTAAGTAAAAGAACTAGGTCTATGTGGTCTAATCAAACTTTGTTAAAGTTTGTAAAATGATTACACAGTGCTTTACACATTGATCGTCACCAATATGGAACCGCGTTGGAATGTCAGTCAAAAATGGATGGCCAGTCCACCTTGCCTAACAAACCTGATTATAGCAATATAAAAATAATATAAAAATTAATTTAGACACACAGACCTTTTTCTTTCTTTAATTTAATCATTTAATATTGAAATGATGCGGTTGTCAAATTTTAGTCGCTTTTTACGACACGCAATTCAACTAACGTTGGGCCTACTCTTGTCCCCGGTCCCACAGGGGAAACAAAGTCACTATATTTGTTTATTATTAATAGTTTTGAATGTAGCTGAAATCAGTGTAAGTGCCTTATTTATAACTAAACAAATTTTTGCGGAAGCTGTTTTATTTAATTGTACATGGTTATACAGATCATTAGAAAAAAAATTACAATAGTCTGCTAGATCAGATATTCTGTTGTCAGTAATGATACGGCCATTGTCACAATGATTTGCTAGTCTCTCTATTTCCATATCAAAGTGGTCACTTATTTCATCAACATTCTGGCTTCTCTGTTCCTCACAGAAGTATTGTCCCGCTTCTATGCGTCGGTTTAATCTTTTATCCATTTGTTTCATTCTTCTTTCAAGGCCTGTCTTCATGCTTCTCATATCACACAACATTTTAATGTTGGTGTTGAGTTTGAAGTCAGCTATCCTTTTTTCTAAATCTTGTTTGGTATCTTGCTGATGTTTTATTATATTCACATTTGCTAAATTTGTTGAATTCTGTGATTTGATGGTATCTTCATCCTTCTTGACAAAAAATTTATGGTTCCTGAGAGGGCGCTTCCGTTTCTTACCAGCTTCGGTTCTTGTAATGTGGAACTCGGTGCGTAATTTCTCAGGTATTTGTTCAGTGAATTGCCATTGTGTTGACCCATCAACCAGTTTGATTAAATATGACTTTCGTCCCTGGAACTGCGCTGCTTTAATGATTTTTACAATCTGTGCTTCAGACAACATTTTTGACTTAGGCACTTGGGATTGTGTTTGTTGCTGTGAATGAGATTGTAAAGCATCATCAGTAGTTTCGTCAGTAGATTTCTATTCTGTATCTTGTTCCTCTTCAAGTTCTTCTGGATTTAATTCCTCTTCGGACTCAGTAGGGACATTTGTTGGGCGTGTTGCAGGGTCAAAATATTTCTTTAAACGATTGGCATTTGTGAGGTATTTTAGAGGTTTGTCATCAGAACATCTTCTAAGTTGGTAGGTGTATTTTGGTCCAAGGTCTACAATGTAGTAAGGTCCGAGCCACTTCTTGCAAAGTTTCGGTGCTAATCCTACCTTGAATTTTGAACAAAACAACCATACCTTTGTTCCCTTTTGAAAGCTTGGTTCTTCCGATTTCTTATCATGCTGACCTTTATATTTGTGTTGAGCCCTTTCCATATTCTCTGCAGCAATTTTTCTCGTAATTTCTAGTTGCTCAATAACTTTTGTTAGGTAGTCCTTACTTGATCTTGGTAGAGTTTCTTTTGGTATTAACTGTGAATCAAGTGGAACCCGCATTTCTTTCCCAAAAAGCATTGCAAATGGTGAGGAACCAGTTGATTGTGTGGCTGGACTAAGTCTGTAAGCCATCATGACACCTGGTAGTAAATCTGGCCAGTTGGTATGATTCTCATCGCAATACATACGTAATGACTGGATAATGAAGGAATTCATTCGCTCACATGCTGCATTGGTCTGAGGATGGTATGGTGTGGTATGTGTTCGCTTGACCTGAAACAATTCTGAAAGTGCCTTGACCAATGATGACATGAAATTTTGTCCGAGATCGGAGCAGAGTGACTTTGGAGCTCCATACCTGGTAAATATTTCTTTGTACAGTACATTAGCAATTTCAGGAGCCTGCTGAGTCTTCAAAGGAAATGCTTCGGGCCATTTGCTAGTACTTTCAGCAAGTAATAAAACATATTTATAGCCATCTGGTGTTGGGGTTAACTGTAATACATCCATATGCCATCTACTGAAAATCTCGTTCACAGGTAAAGGATTGAGTGGAGTTTTCTTTCCATGGAAGTTTCTTTTACATCTTTGGCAATCTTCACAGGTCTTGACATACTGATGAATATCATTGAGCATATTACGCCAGTAGTACTTCATTCTGATGGTTTCAAATAATCTCTCTTGGCCTTGATGACATCCACCAAAATTTGAGTCATGGTATGCAATTAAAACATCGTTTTGAAGTGCTTTTGGTACTGCCAGTAATTTTCTAAATTGTTCCTCCTTGTTCGGGCCTTTGTGTTTTAGTTTGCGCATATAAAACAAGATTCCATCTTCTAGTTCATAATCTTTTGATCTAATGTTGATACATTTCGCCATCTTCTCGTCATCGGGCAATATATTACTTTCTTTAAAGATTATGATATCAGATAGATCTTCACAATTTCGTTGTAGGTGGCACAAATTTGGATCGTTTAAAATTGTACAAGAGTTGTGATTACCTTGATCATCCGGAACATCAGCTTCATCCATGGCTGCAGCGACAAGTGGAAGAGTGTAAGAGGAATGCTGCACTTCATATCGGTCTGTCTCATACTCGAATGTGTAGATTGTTTCTATCTTTTTCTCCTGGCAGCAATAGACTGGCTGATCATCAAGTATCTTATTTGGATTGTCTGATGGGGGGTAGATTCTTCTTGACAAACCATCAGCATTTCCATTCTTGGAACCTGCTCTATGTTGAATGTCAAATCGATATTCTCCTAAAAGCATAGACCATCTTCCAAGGCGGCTAGTTTTATCCTTAATGCTTTTTAACCATTTGAGAGAAATATGATCAGTAAATACGAGAAATTCTTGGTTAACTATATATGGACGGTATGTCTTTACAGCTGTGACTAATGCTAAGCCTTCTTTTTCAGAAATTGACCATTTCTTTTCGGCACCATGTAATGCTCGACCTCCATAAGCAACCACATATTCTCGATTTTGATCATCCTTCTGCCCTAAAACAAAGCCAATAGAATCATTAGATGCATCTGTTGAAATAATAAATTGTTTTTTGAAATCTGGAAATTTTAAAATTGGACGTGAAGTTAGATGCTTTTTAAGATCATCGAATGCAACTTCACATTCTTTTGTCCATATAAATGTTGCATCCTTTTGCAGTAAAGCATTTAAAGGAGAGGCAATTTTTGCATAATTTTTGATAAATTGTCTATAATAATTACAGGTTCCTAAAAAACTACGTACCTGCTTCACATTCTTTGGTGTAGGAAATTCTGTTACTGCTCGTATTTTGTCTTCATCAACGCTAATGCCTTCTTTACTTAAAATATGCCCTAAGTATTTAACTTTCTTCTTAGCGAATTGACATTTTGATGGTTTTACTGTAAGATTGGCTTCGCGAAGTCTGTCGAAGATTTGACGTAAATCATTTAAATGAGATTCAAAGTTTTGACTAAAAATAATTAAATCATCCACGTAGACTAACGTGATTTTCCAATTTAGCCCTCGCCACACAGAGTTCATCATCATCTGGAACGCAGCCGGCGAGTTCCGCAAACCAAACGGGAGCCGATTAAATTCAAATGATCCTTGATGTGTGACAAAAGCAGTTTTATGCTTTGTTTCTGGATCTAATTCCTGTTGCCAAAATCCTGATTGTAAGTCGATTACCGAATAAATAGTAGCGTTTGCAGCAGCGATGAGATCTATGGTGTCTGATAAAAGTGGTAATGGATGTGTCATAGGTTCAGTGACTTGGTTTAATTTTCTATAGTCTACTGCAAACCTATGACTGCCATCTGGTTTCTTAACTAGCACAATTGGAGCTGACCAACTACTAGAGGATGGTTCTATTATCCCATTTTCTAACATCTCCTTGGTTAATTTTTCAGTAATTCCTTTGGCATCAGTACTTTGTCTATATGGGCGTGATCTAATTGGTGGTGCATTATTTGTATTAATTTTGTGCATATACCCTTTTGCTTTGCCTAATTCTGCTAGATTTGTTGCAAATATATCTCTGTATTGACCTAGGAAGCCTAGTAATTTTGTCTTCTGTTTTTGTGATAAATCCGAATTTTCTAAATTAAATCCCAAAGACTTAGCTACTTCCACCGATTCATGTTCTGGACACTGGATATTTGATACTGTAAAATTATCATGATTTTGTTTATCTTGCTCTATGTCTAAAATATGATCTGTATTTATGATATGGGCTTTTGCTATTATAGTATTAGCTTTAATTTTAATTTGTTCCTCTGAGGAATTTAAAAACCTAACATAACCTCTATTACTATTAATATCTGTTTTAATGATACTTTTACCACCTAATAAATTTTTCTTTTTTTGAATTCTCGATGTGGGTTCAATATATACAATTTCATTTAACGGTATTTTGGATATTTTAGCTGGAATTAATATTTCTGACTGAGGATCAATTGATATGTCTTTGATGGTCCTGACAAATCCTACTGGATGTTTTCTATGTTCCTTGCACCTATTTATTTTATCGGTTACCTCTTTATTTGAACTGGGTTGTACTTCTACTTTAGTACCTTTATTATGTTTACTTTCTATTGTGCTATCTGGGAGTGCATATGCCACATGAATTAATCCCTCATTTAAAGTCAAAGTTTTGTTTTTATGACTAATTTCAGCATTTGTATCAATAAGTAAATCATTACCAATTATAAAATCATGTTGGATATAATTAAAGATGTAAAATTTATGAATAATACTAATGTTGGAAATTTGAAATTCGAGTAGAGTATTTCCTACAACTTTAACAGTTTGACCCCCGACACCAGAAATGCAAGTTATATCTGAAGATGATATTTCTGCATTTGGTAAAACCTTATCTAACAGTGTTTTGGAAATACAAGATATGCTCGCCCCTGTATCAATGAGACTTTTTACGACAGTATTGCCTAAAGTCACATTTACAAAATTTTTATTTAGGGAAGCGATAACATTTATATCGGTAGTCGAAGATTTGGTATTACAATCCAGTTCCTTTGAGTGAGAATGACCCATCTTAATGATTATGACTTAGGTTGAAATCAACTAGTAATTAAGTCTATTATCAAAAAGAATGATAATTATTGTCACACACTAAATGTAAATTTTCGAGAATGGTACAAGAAATAGTTGATTTAACTTACCAACCAAATCTCTGATCTCATATGAACCAAATCTTAGCAATTCACTTGTATCTCCAATCTGTCTTTGAATGTCTTTGTTCAAACCATTAGATCTTGTTCTCGCTTGGCATGTGAGAAGTTCCGAGTCTTGAATACATCTTCCACCATTATATCACCAACTGTTTCGGGGCTATTTAGAATAGGCTCCCAGGTGACACATAGGGATTATTTGTATATGAGCTAGGATGGGGGTTATTGCTCATAACTGTAGAAGTATCTGGTGAAGGCGGCCGCTGTTCATTAAAAGTCCAATTCCAAATTCATTCCAATATTACTTTATATACAGTTTTTAAAATACATTATTTACAAAACATATTAACAGGTTTCTAAATGTCCTAACTCCTAACCAATATATTCATGTATCTGAATATTTCTCCTATCTTCCTTAATTCAATGTATCTCTGACGTCTGTATTTAAAGAAACTAATTTTCATACAGACCAGAGAACAATCATTTCAACCAATCAGATGAAAGATAAATTTAGGGATTAAAAATATATTTTAACGAATCAAAATAAAAGAAGTTAAATACAAATGTAATTTCATTGGTTGAAGTTTATAATATAATTAATAGAATTGGTTAATAGGGTTTAAGCCATAAATAGTAAAAGGTGTTGACAGCCTGATCTGACTTCATTGTTAATTAAATAAATCTTTGCTTAAGATTTCTCTTAATAAGCCTGCTGGCAACTTTAGGCAATTATCTTTATAGACTTTAAATCAAAATATTAACACTAAAAGTACTGACAGGCAGACTGGTTATATAAAGTCAGCCATATTGAAAATATAAAATTTAGAAATAAATTATCCCTTCTTTAAATAAAATTTGAAAAAGAAATTAAAACTAAGATCACTATTCGGTGATATGTATATAAGTATTATTAAGTTAAGAAAATATGTATTATCTCTCTACATACATGGGTCTGAATCTATGCTTGATATGCTATTAGTATTACACTTACCTGTGATTCTTGATAGAATAGGATTACCTCTACATGGGTTTGAATCTATGCTTGATATACTATTAGTATTACACTTACTTGTGAGTTTTGATAGAATAGGATTATCTCTACATGGGTTTGAATCTATGCTTGATATGCTATTAGTATTACATTCACTTGTGAGTTTTAATGGAATAGGAAAGTTACTGTTGATATAAGTTGTATTAAGTTAACAAAATCTATAATATCTCTACATGGGTTTAAATCTATGCTTGATATGCTACTACAATTACTTGTGAGTTTTGATAGAATAGGAAAGGTACTGTTGATATAACTTGTATTAAGTTAACAAAATTTGTATTATCTCTACATGGGTTGGAATCTGTGCTTGAGATCAACCTAACAAAGGGAAAGTTGGGAGGTTTATATTGTTTGCTATAAATGTATATATAATCTCCTATTTAGCCAGGCTTCTATTATAAATCAGAGTACGTAGGTTTAAGATATATACTAATTAGACAGGAAGTAGATTACTCCCTGCAACGCATTTATGAACCATTCTTTTATACACCTACCGGTATGTGTTCGATTTGCGATAGCAATTAACCACTGATTTGTATATTTTAAAGAAACTGGAGAATATGGGGATATATATTATTATTTATTATATATATTATATACATGTAGACTTATTATAATACACGTCGAGATTAGAAAATGTGAAAAACACACCATCTTAACTACTGGATAAGGTTTACTTGTCATTAAATTGGTCACACTCCTAGAACATAAACTTACAGTCCACTTGAGGCACAGATAGGTAGACCTACATGTATGGCTTTCAAGTTGATATAAATATGTCCGCAAACGATAAAAAGTAACAGCCTAGTAATACTGATATTACATACATTGCAAGTGCTTACATTGTATTTGATATGCTTAGTATTACACTAACCTGTGATTCTTGATAGAATAGGAAAGTTACTGTTACTTGTATTAAGTTAACAAAATCTGTATTATCTCTACATGGGTTTGAATCTATGCTTGATATACTATTAGTGTTACACTCACTTGTGAGTTTTGATGGAATAGGATTATCTCTACATGGGTTTGAATCTATGCCTGATATACTATTAGTATTACACTTACTTGTGAGTTTTGATAGAATAGAATTATCTCTACATGGGGTTTAATCTATGCTTGATATGCTATTAGAATTACACTTACTTGTGAGTTTTGATAGAATAGGAAAGTTATTGTTGATATAAGTTGTATTAAGTTAACAAAATCTATAATATCTCTACATGGGTTTAAATCTATGCTTGATATGCTACTACAATTACTTGGGAGTTTTGATAGAATAGGAAAGGTACTGTTGATATAACTTGTATTAAGTTAACAGAATCTGTATTATCTCTACATGGGTTGGAATCTGTGCTTGAGATCAACCTGACAAAGGGAAAGTTGGGAGGTTTATATTGTTTGCTTTAAATATAAATGTATATATAATCTCCTATTTAGCCAGGTTTCTATTATAGATCAGACTACGTAGGTTTAAGATATAATACTAATTAGACAGGAAGTAGATTTCTCCCTGTAACGCATATTTATGAACCATTCTTTTATACACCTACCGGTATGTGTTCGATTTGCGATAGCAATAAACCACTAATTTGTATATTTTAAAAAAACTGGAGAATGTGGGATATATATGTAGACTTATTGTAATACACGTCGAGAATGGAAAATGTTAAAAACACAACACCTTAACTACTGGATAAGGTTTACTTGTCATTTAATTGGTTACACTCCTAGAACATAAACTTACAGCCCACTTGAGGCACAGATAGGTAGACCTATGGCTTTCGAGTTTATATAAATATGTCCGCAAACGATAAAAAGTAACAGTCTAGTAATACCGATATTACGTACATTGCAAGTGCTTACATTGTACTTATGTGACTTATAAAGTTGCATAATTGAAGGCCCCTAAATGCCCACCGGCAGGATAAATAGATCCCACCTGTGACCTAGTAAGGGGAAACATACACTCCACTGCTGTGAAAAAAATAAAACCTCGGTATAAGAGTAGACTAGAAATATATCAAAAAACAACTATAACACTATTTGATAATGGATAATAATAAATTACAAATACTGTCAGCTAATTGTCAAGGTCTAGGAAGCACTGAAAAAAGAAAGGATGTATTAAACTACCTAAAAAGTAAAAAATACAATATATGCTGCTTGCAAGACACACATCTAACAAAGCAACTTGAACCATATGTGCAAAGTGAATGGGGTTACAACTGCATATTTAATTCGCTTAGTAGTAACTCAAGTCTCAAGAGGAGTGGCTATATATATTAATAAACAATAATATAGATTATAAAGTTAAAGGGCAATATGCAGATGATACAGGAAACATCTTAATATTAGATCTTGTAATTGAAAGCAATAAAGTAATTTTGATAAATATATATGGTCCAAACAATGACAGTCCATTTTTTTATGAAAACCTATTTAACAAAATTGAAGAATTTCAAAATGATAACATTATAATGTGTGGAGACTTTAATATGGTCATCAATCAAAACTTAGACACAAAAGATTATTTACATGATAATAACCCAAAAGCTAAAAAGAAATTAATTGAGAAAATTGAGCTATATGACTTAAAAGATGTCTTTAGGGAATATTACCCCAACCTTAAAAAATACACTTGGCGTAAAAAAAATCCCCCAAAACAAGCAAGATTAGACTTCTTCCACGTCTCCAATAGCTTAATGCCCAAGATCACAACCACCCGAATTGAAACAAAATATAGATCAGATCATTCACCAGTCCTTCTCGAAATTAAATTAAGTGATTTGCAGAAGGGTCAAGGGCTATGAAAACTAAATACATCCCTATTAAAAGATAAACAGTATATAGATTTAATCAAAAACCTCATCAAAGAAATAAAAAGCCAATATGCGGAAGTATTATATAAACGAGAAAACATTGAACAAGTAGAAAACAAAAGCCTTCAATTTACAATTTCTGACTATGAGTTTTTGGATATATTACTAATGGAGATTAGACAGAAAACTGTAACATATTCTATCTATAAAAGAAACGAGCAAAAAAAAGCGGAATCGAGTTTATTGAAAGAAATTACAAAATTAGAAAATGACAGTAATGTAGAATTTGAAAGACTAGAACAAAAACAAAATGAACTGATAGAACTTAGGAAAGTTAAAATGAGGGGTAAATTTATTAGATCTAGGGCGCTATGGATAGAAGAAGGTGAACGACTCACTAAATATTTTTGTAAAATGGAATCTAGAAACTATTATAGCAAATTGATAAGTAGATTAGAGAAAGATAGTGGACAAATTATTACAACACAAAAAGAAATTCTTGAAGAAACAAGAGAATTTTACCAAAAACTTTACAAAAAAAGTGATTCAATAAACGATGATACGGGTATAAAATTAAAAATGTCAAAAATCTCTTTTGCCAAGCTGTCAGACCACGAAGCTGAAGAGCTTGAAGGCCCAATAAAAGAGGTTGAAGCCCTTCAATTTTTAAAAAACATGAAAAATGAAAGAAGTCCGGGATCTTCGGGTTTCCCAGCAGAATTCTTTAAAATGTTTTGGATAGACTTAGGGCCCTTTGTAATTCGATCTATAAACAATTGCTATGAGGAGAATGAAATGTCTATAGTACAAAAGTTAGGGATAATAACGTGCATACCCAAACCAAACAAACCAAAACACATTTTGAAAAACTTAAGGCCTTTAACACTTCTGAACACTGTATATAAAATAGCCTCAGGCACAATAGCTAACAGGATAAAAAAACATTTGAATAAGATAATTGATAATGACCAAATAGGTTTTATTAAGGGTAGATACATTGGAGAAAATATTTGTTTAATATATGTCATCCTTGAACATACAGAAAAAAAACAAATACCAGGGTTATTGCTAATGATAGATTTTGAGAAGGCTTTTGATAGTCTCTCCTGGAATTTCATAGATACAGCTCTTGACATTTTTGGCTTTAAGGGCTCCATCAAAAAATGGATAACGACCCTACATAAAAATTCAGAATCAAGAGTTATAATAAATGGGCATCTCTCGGGTGCAATTACACTCGAGAGGGGCTGTAGACAAGGCGATCCCCTGAGTCCTTATATATTTATTATATGCGCAGAGCTACTATCTATATTAATTAGAAATACAAAAAACATAAAAGGAATAACTATAGATGGTGAGGAATACCTATTAACACAATACGCGGATGATACATCATTCATGCTTGATGGTTCTCCAGAGTCATTAGCAGCAACACTAGAAACTTTAGACTATTTTGCGATTCATTCAGGCCTAAAAATAAACTATTCTAAAACAAAAGTGATTTGGATTGGTAGTAAGAAATTTTCAAAAGAAGTATACCATCATACAAGATGGAAATTGGACTGGGGAGGAACAAATTTCAATTTATTAGGAGTAAATTTTTCAGTAGACAAAGACAAAATGATTAAAAGCAATTATGACAGAAAAATTATGGAAATTCAAAATTTACTCAACATTTGGCAGTGCCGAAAACTTACATTAATTGGGAAAATAACCGTTATCAAAACCCTGGCATTACCAAAATTAATACACCTGCTTTGCACAATTCCCTCCCCACCCCATGTCTATCTTAAAAATCTAAACAATACTTTTTTTAAGTTTATATGGAACAAGAAACCTGATAAAATAAGCAGAGATACAGTATGTCTGCCAATAACGGAAGGTGGACTTGACATGATTAATATTTTTAACTTTACTACCTCTATAAAAATATCTTGGATAAATAAATTACTAAAATCCAATGCTACCTGGACAAAATTGTTTAAAAGCATAGTAAAAACAACGGTTAGCGAATTAATAAAATATGGAAATGGCTTTATTGGTAAAAAGTTAAAAAATATTACAAACCACTTTTGGAGAGATGTCTTACAAAACTGGTCATTGCTACAGAATATAATGAAACCGAAAAACATGGTAGACTTCAATTGTACAAATGTCTGGCATAATAAAGATATAACAATAGACAATCAAACAATACATTATAATACATATAGCAGTAAAGGAATAAATTTTATACAAGAATTAAAAGATAAAAATAACCAATTTCTTAGTTATGAACAAATTATTGCACCTGATGTATGAATGTCCAAAAGTACTAAAAATTTGGAAAGAAATTTTCAAGTCGATTAGAAAAATCACAGAAAAACCATTAATACTTGACAAAACCACAATCTTATTGGGTAGTCTAGACAAATCCCTAAGTGATGACACATGTAATATGCTTAACTGGATAATCATAAATGGTAAATCGTTCATTTACAAAACAAAATTTAAACAAACATCACTGGAAATCAAAGCAATTAAAAATATGCTAAAAGAAAAAGTTGAAATAAAAACATATTGCTTACAAAGGAGTAAAAATTCTGACAAATATGTAAGCCTCCTTGAGAAACTGAATAAATTACTAGTAGACTAGAATAAAGCTGACTTAATCAACTAAATCCATTAAATGGGAAGTTTGTGGTAAAAGTTCACAACAAGACAGTGGAGTGTGGGTGTACATGTACATAAGAATATAAATATTATTTTTCTGCAAAATTAATAATGTATTTATATTTATATTTGTAAAGAGAATGAATCCTAGGCCCCAACCTAGGCCTTCTCTCCATTAAATAAATGCTATTTTGCTGGAAAATAAAATTTTAAAAAAATAAAAAAAATAAATAAAAATTTTAGCATTTAAAAATTAAAATGGCTTTTAAAAAGGTGGGTCTTTAAATTTTTTCTTAAAAACAGGTAGGGAAGGGGAATCTTTAATTTCAGAAGGTAACTTATTCCATAGTTTAAGACAAAATGACATTACTTCCGGTGATCTTGAAATTATTCAATTAGTTTATCGTAAGCAGAAATGACATAAGGCATCACATGGTGAAACGTTTACGTAAATTGAATAATATTTGCTACTTTTATAGACCAAAAACCTTGAAAAGAGATTTGTAGAAAATCGTCTATTTATCTGCAACCGTGCAAGTTACAAACTATTTTGTGGTATTTTTATGATCATATGGGTTCAATCTATTTGTTGAAGGGAATCAAACATAATAATTTTAAAAACATTACAAATCCGACTCATTTGAAATAAAAAACTGTTTTTCCGGTGAGAATGAAAATTTTAAATTACTTAGTATGAAATCGTAAAACCCACAGTGAAGATTTTATGAAAATCGAATAATAATTGACACTTTTATGAACGAAAACCTTCAAAAATGACTTGAAGGAAACCGTCTATTTCTCGGCAACCGAACAAGTTAGAAACGATTTTATGATGGGACCGTTTGAATTTTATTAATATGTGAATTTAAGCCAAAAGTTAAAATTATTAATACATATAAATTATTTTTGTTTGAAAAAAATATTAATTTTGAAAGTCAGAAATGCAGTTTTTGACAAAATGTTGTTACTTCCGTTGTCAATTTTCAATTATACGGTAATCAATATGATATGATGCGTACTTGCTTTTTGAATCAAATGGTGTCACTTTTGTGAAAATCCAATAAAATTTGACTATTTTACAGGCAAAATAACTAAAACAATCGCTTACGCAAAATTGCCAATTTCAAGTAGAAATATTTTAAAATCTGAACAGTCTGATTTTCATGTCCTAATAGAATTTCTTTGAAAATGAAATCGGAATTAAAAGATAGGTTGCCAGGCAACAAAACATACGCCCCACAGCAGCTAAATCGTCAGGGCAGTCAACAGAGTTGTCGCATATTTTACTTTTTTCGGTAATGAAACATTTATAATACACTAAAATCTTATTAAAAGTAACAACTCATTATGTAGTTATCAGAAAATCATTTGAATTTGTTTGGCTATGCCTATGATAAAGTTCTCCTCCATGCTGTTCAAGTTATTAAAATTCATTGAAACTCAATATACTTGTTCGTCTCATGACCTTCAACACTGTGTATAAATTCAAAGTCAATCGGATATTAAATTTAGCCTCAAGAGCGTCCAAAATTTTTAAAAAGTTATCAAGGGCCATAACTCTTTTTCACACTTTTTTGCGCCTTTAGAGGGCACACTCTTTTAGTTCTATCAGTTTTTTTAAAAATATTAGTCTGGATGGGTCCTCAAAATTTGAAGGAAAGTCGGTCATTGTCTGGATTATCCAGTTTTTTGAAGTTACCACATACTGACTCTATCAATAGGGTTGGGACAATAAGTACCTTTTTCGAATGCTACTGTTCTGCAGGGGTGTTTCTGAGGCCAAATTGACCGAAAAACACAAAAATTGAAAAAACCCTGGCATCCAGCCATCTTTCGCTCGGAACGGTTCACACTCTCAAAAATGAACTTGTTATTGGAAGTGATGCGGGGGGGTTGTTTACTAGTGGTGGTGCTTGAGCGAGGTAAGAACTAGTTACTGAAGGTGATGCTTGAGGGTTGTAAATACTGGTTACTAGAGCTTAGGAGCCGGGGGTGGGCAATTTATTTTCGGGCAATAAAAAATTCAACAACCTTTTTTTTTCTATTAACATTTAGAGAAAAAGTATAGCTAACTTATTTCTATGAGATCCACTGCATGCCCGAAAATATGCCAAAAGCTCTCTTATGATAGGGAGAGAGAGAGAAATGGGGTTTAACGTCCACTCTACACAACTAGGTCATTTCGGGACTAACATGGTTTAATTTTATTTCAATAATTCGCTTGCACGTAGGGGTCTTTAGCAGTGGGAGGAAACTGGAGTGCCCTGAGGAAACCCACAAAGTTGAGAAGGCACCCATATCTCCATGCCACATATGCTCACACCAGGGCTCGAAACCACAGCCGCGAGCCAGAGGTGGCTGTCCAGCTAGAGGTCGAAGTGCGGCACTCTAGACCACTAGGCCATCCAAACCCCCCTTATGATAGGTATCCTCGAAAAAGCGGTATTGCCCAAAAAATGGGCATCGGGCCGTAAAACGGCAGAGGAAACTAGTAGTAAAACGCGTTTGCAACTGTCATAAAATCTAAAAATTTCTTGGGGAGGGGGGGTGTTCGGCGGTCGCCTCTCAAAGAAAACCGCTGTCGCTGTCTATAAACTCGAAAATTTTCGAGTATTTCTAGTTTTGCTTCCCTAACTGTCATCGAGCCCTAATAAAACACTAATTTTACTTCTCTTGTAATTGAATATCAGGAATTTGTACTGAGTTAATTGGGTACTTTTAGAGTTGCTTACACAGGCTAGGATAGCAGAAATAGCATTTGCGGTTATTAAATTTTCAAATTTTCTCCGGAAGGGGGAGGCCTCCATACCGCACGACGATTCATTGGTTGTTTGGAATTGGGGTCAGCCAGTAGGCTATATTGGACCAAATTGAAGTTGCTGTATTCACAGACTTGAATAGCTAGAACACACGTTTGTGGCAGTTATATTTTCAAAATTTTCGCCCGATGGTCCCGTCTTCGTGAACTGTAAACGATTGATTGGAATTTGAGTCGGCCAGCTTAATAAGGCTATATTCGACCACGTTGAAGTTGCTTGTTCACAGGCTGAAATAGCAGGAGAACGCGTTTGCAGCGGTTTAATTTTCGAAATGTTTTAACGGTCCCGTCTTCTAGGACTAAACAATTGATTGGAATTAGGCTATTTTAGACCACTTTGAAGTTGCTTTGTTCAATAGCAGGAAAACGTGTTTGCAGCCATTAAATATTTAAAAATTCTATTTGGGGGGGGGGGGGGTACAAGGTCGCTGCTGTCTGTAAACCCTAAATTTAGGGGGGCATTAAATTTCTGGTTCTGCCCCCCCTAACTGTCATCAAGCCCCTACGCCTTTGGAGGTAAGTACTACTTACCAAAGATGCTGAAGGGATGTAAGAACCGGTTACTAGAGGTGGTGCTAAAGCGAGGTTAGTATTGGTTACCAGAGACGTGATACTGAAGCAATGTAGGTATTGGTTACTATAGGTGGTGCTTGAGCGAGGTAAGTGCTGGTTAGCAGAGCTGGAGCTAAAGGGATGTGAAAAATGGTTATTTGAGGTGGTAAAGGAATGTATGCTGGTTACTGGGGGAGGGGAGGCCTAAAGGTATCAGGGCATCATTTCTGTAAAACATGCAGGAGTCACAAAAAGGTCTTGCACCTATATTCGCGGGAGCAAATAAAAACGCACTTGCAAATTTGCTCACAAGAGCTTTTTTTTACCATCTAGTCTATCCAAAATTCCTAATGTTGTAAAAAAAAAAAAAAGAAAAAAATTCGGAGTTGAGAGATTTTTTAGTCAATATTTCTATTGATTGTATCCAAATTGTAGCAGACAAATACGCTTGGGGTAAATCTCTCGCTCGATGCCAAAGGCGGGAAAGGAATATATATCGTGATTATCAAGACGCTTTCTATATGAGTCATGACCCGACAGAAATTTATAACGTTATATTTATTCAAATTTCACAATCAAAAAATCTTAGAAAACTAACGCCGTAACACGGACATCATTTGATTCGAAAACGGACAACCAATCGTTTATTATTAATGTAGTACTAGGCCTAATACATAATAATCTATCGTGAACATGATCTATATATAGATCAGTGATCGTGAGTGCAAACGTCATGGACTCATGGAGAGACTTGACAACCGAGCTAATAATCTTCCACCCAAATGACTCGATACCATAACAAAACTACGCTTCGCGATTTTCGGATACAATAATATTTTATTTAACTTTTCAATCTCGACTTTCTTGATAAAACTGTCGAATTGCGTGAATTGTTAGCAAGAGCTATAACCTGCGCTTGTGTTTTCAAGATTACAGGCGCAGACGGGCGCGAGCGTGCAAACGCCCGTCAAAAATAATGCCCTGAGGTATGTAAGTACCATTTGCTTGAGGTGGTGCAGGAGCGGGGTGAATACTGATTAGTGCTTCTGTGTGATTGCGATCTGGTTGACCCATGGAGTTGGTTCGTCCACCGGTTCACTTACCCCCAGCTTCTGTAGACGTTGAAGTTCCACTGATAGTTTCTCCTTGAGACTGATAGGTATGCGTTTGGTTGGCATGATAACAGGCTTGATATCTGAGTCAGTTTTTAAATTTACCTCTCCTTCAAATGTTCCAATTTGGCTGTCAAAAAGTGAAGAATATTCTTCAGCGATTGCATGATCATGCCGAGTTGATATGGCATTAACCACATCCATATTCTGTTCTTGAATGTCTATCAAGTCCATCTTTGTGGCAGTTTCAATGCCTAGCAGTGGTGTTAAGGTTTCCTTAACAACAACAAAGTTGATTGAGTACAGCTTTCCGTTCTTTGGATTAAGAACAACAGCTTGATAGGAGCCCTATCGGAGTTAACAGCATCTTGTTCCAAATTACCAAGTGACGATCTGTTTTGGATATTTTGGACTTATCCGTTACATCTTTCATTGGGAGAATATTTGGAGTTGCTCCTGAGTCGACAAGAAACACTACAGATGTGTTGTCAACTATCATCCGACATTTGACTGGTCTCTTGAAATTTTTGGTTGTCTCATCATCATTTTCAACAGAGCAGTTTCAGTCTTCACCATCAGATTCTGAGTCAGTTTGATCCTATACCGCATTCACTGGGTCAGTCCTTTTTTCCAACCCCCACACTTTTCGCACCCCATGCAGGACATAATATCTTCTTCATAGCATGAGTATTTCCACAGAACTTACATTCTATTGTGTTTTTGGATTTCGACGAAACTTGATCTCGATCCCTTGGTCCAGACTTGTTTATGAAATCACTGGCTGGTCTCAGTTTCTTCCCAGATCTAGACGTTGTTTTACGACGACTAACAACAGCACTCACAGCCTCTGCCACAGGTTTGTAAGCATCAAACTGGGCCTTTGCATTTTCAGCAACTTTACAGGTATCAATGCATTTGTCTATGGTAAGGTCTCTTTCTCGAAGTAATAATTGTTGTGTTGATTTGTCTCTAATTCCTAGTAAAATCCTGTCTCTCAGTAGTGAAGGACGCGATTCACACAATAGTCTCATGTCTTTATCAAATTTCTCAAGTGTGCATGAAATGTTTCAAAAGATTCACCTTCTTTCTAATTTGTACTGTTAAATTTGAAATGTTCACAAGTCTCATTGACTTCACCAACAATAAATTGCTCGAACTTCTCAATAATTTCTTCTGTTGTTCTGGTACCTTCTGCTGTAGCAAAGTTGAAACCATTGTAGACATTCAAAGCCTTGTCACCAAGTGCATTCGATAGTTACGTGGGAAAGTAGAGAGATTGACTAATATTTCGTAGTTACTCCCTTTCTACTTGAATAACTTCCAAGTTTCGTTAATATTGTCTCATAGAATTAGAGAACCTGTTTTTTTTTACGCCCGGTAAAGTCTTGAATCTAGCATTAGCATGGAGCTGCTCATTCTCGTTTTCTTCACCATCCGCCATTTTGATTACGAATTCACACATGGTTTCACAAAAACAGAGTATTGCTTCGTTATTAGAGAAGATATAGTCACTGTTTTTGCATAGCACATTTCACTGTGTCCTCATAGTCATTTCAAGGTGAAAATCCCTCTCCTGCCACAATGTTGCAGGTTCATTATTCATGAATTATATAGCAGGGCACTCATTGACATTGTGATTCAAGAGCGATAACTTTCGTTTATTACAGACCCCTTATAATATGTATCCATGTTACAGTAAAAAGTACCACCCTTTGATTATATCACTGTTACACACGAAGGAAGGTTTAGTTCGAATTTCATGAAAATCTGACCAAAATTGCCCGACAAAATGGCCGCCTTTTGTACGCAAATAATGTATAAAAAAAATATGGTATATCAAGGTTGTGGACCCCTATATAGAGGTCTGTATTCTGTAATAAACGAAAGTTATCGCTCTTGAATCACAATGTCAATAAGTGTTGTTTGTTGGAAGTGCCCTGCTATATAATTCGTGAATAATGAACCTGCAACATTGCCCGACAAAATGGCTGCCTTATATAGAGGTCACAATTTTGAACCGATTTTGATGAAACTTTACATGCATATTTAAAACCCAAAGATCTCAGTTTCTTTCGATATTTGTGCATATCAAATTGTAACTTAATGAATTATGGCTTTTGATTGTAGTAGAAATCACTTTTAGTATTGCTTGTTCTCTATCCATCTCTCGAAAGTGTGGGTAGCCCCTATTGACAACTAGTATGAAAATAAGGCGTTTCCCCTATCTCAGTTCTAAGGTAATTTTGGAATCCTGGTTGTCTATTTTTCACTGTGATTCTTCTTTGGTCGCTAAAAGGCATTATTTCTTGCAACATCAGACACAAATTTGATAAAAATCCAACACTGTTTTCATGTAAAATGACATTCCTAAATTTGGAATATTGGCTAGCGTTAGATTGAACATGGCGGCCATATTTAAATGAAAGTTGTTTTATGTTTTTGTATCGCGTAATTCTACATGAAAATAGTTTTGGATTATTTTAAATTTGTGTTGGATGTGGCAAGAAATGATTCCTTTTAGCGACCAAAGAAGAATCACAGTGAAAAATAGAAGGTAAGGGTTCCAAAATAGCCTGAGTTCCTAATTTCTAAATCATCAATAAAATAGAACTGAATTTTGTTTACTTGTAATATACTCAACTAAAAACAGTTGTTTATGCAAGTGTAACTCGTGGCTAACTGTACTCCAAACAATAGAGGGTACGATTCTTAAGATTTCTATTAGTGAGCGTATGTGGCATAGAGATAGGGGCGCCTTCTCAACCTAGTGGGTTTCCTCCAGGCACTCCGGTTTCCTCCCGCTGCTAAAGACCCCTACGCAAAATTGAATTATTGAAATAAAAAATTAAAACCATATCTTAGACCCGAAATGACCTAGTTGTGTTGAGTGGAAGTTAAACCCAATTTCTCTCTTAAGATTTCTATTTTAATGCCTAACTATAGACACTCAGAATTTAAATTAATTTAAAATTTAACACATTCAAAAACACAATATTTTTTTTATACAACTTTTACAAAGTACAATTGTGTGCCCAATTTTTACCAGCATTTGGTGCCCAAAGGGTGGGTGGGGGCGTGAACATGTTAACGATTGTATACAGTCAGTTTAAAGCCTGATTAAATAAATGTGTTTTAAGTTGTTTTTTTTTAAAAGAATATAGAAATGGACAACATCTTAAACTAAATGGTAGATAAGAGACTAGTTTAAAGGTTTTGGGCTTTAAAAATAGTTTATCTGGTGTACGTAATGTTTGGCCAGGCGTATAAAGTTCTAAACGATCTGAGAGGTAAACAGAAGCTAAATTATTTAAACATTTAATTGTAAGTAATTTATAATTTCAGGTCAAGTGTACCTAGATTGTTACAAGCAAATAAATCTTTATTATTGAGAGCTGTAACGGAAGCAGAGAAATCAATAACTGTGAAAAGAGCTGTCAATAAACCATTCAAACGTAAGTAAAAAATTGTTAAATGATCTTGATTTTGTTGATTTTGAATACTTCTATTAGCTACAAATGTAACAGTAAGCTAATATAAGAGGGTAAATTGTTTATTAAAACCATTTAGACGTAAGCATACTTTTGGCCACAAGAAAAATGTCAGGAGAAATAAGGTCAAAAGAGGGAGACTTTTATCAAACGTTAAAATCACCCTTACACCCACCATGAATAAAAGACAAATTAATTTATATATTTTAATATCATGTGATTGTTATAATTGCACAAACTAAACATGAAAACACACAATGAAGCACAAACACACTATTTGTCCTCCATTAATCTGTCTTAATAATGATTTTTTTTTAATATGTGACTTGGCACAGCTAATTGAGTCGCTTGTCGCAAATCTAGATTCTTCGAAAGAGTGCAATAATGGTTCAATAGGTCAAAATTTTCAAAATTCACATTTCTTCATTAAAAGCCACACAAGTACCTCTTTCGTCAATTAAAAGTTTAATTTTCATAAAAATAACATCTTTAGTGTTCTAAAATCTCATTTTGTAAAAGGCGATCTGTAAATAAGTCATTAATTATCTCGAAATAATGCAAAAGAATCATTTATTTACTTGCCGTCGAGTCCAATATTTAATTTCAGCGACCCGAAGAACCCCATTTTTGGCACAGCACAGGCTATCATTACATTTTGTCCGCCATCTTGGATTTCCACCATATTGGATTTTTAATAATGTATTTTGTACCCATATTTGAATTCTCTGTTACACACCATGAACGCCATGTAAACCACGATCTAACCCATATATAGAAGAATTTTACATTTTTTATTCATCAATTTTGGTCACCATCTTGGATTTCCTCCATCTTGGATTTCCTCCATATTGGATTTCCGCCATCTTGGATTTGTTTAGTTTATTTCAGTGCCCACATTTAATTTTGGCGACTCCAAAAATCCCATGTAACTCACTATGAAAGCTATGTACACCGCGATCCAGACATAATACAGTGGAATTTTCTTTTTTCGACTGTCAATTTTGGCCGCCATCTTGGATTTCCGCCATCTTGATTTTTGGATATTATAATAAGTGTTCATATTGGAATTCCCATGTTACAAAACATGAAAGCTATGTATACTGCGATGCAGACATAATATAGAGGAATTTTACATTCTTTATTTGACAATTTTGGTCGCCATCTTGGATTTGTTTAGTTTATTTTAATGCCAATATATGATTCCCGTGACTCCAAAAATCCCATGTAACTTACTATGAAATCTATGTATACCGCAATCCAGACATTCATGTAGTACAGAGGAATTTTCTCTCCTTTTTTCGTCAATTTGGGTTGCCATCTTGGATTTCAGCCATCTTGATTTTTTGACATTATATTTTGTGTCTATAATTGAATTCGGTGTATCCAAAAAGCCCATGTTACACACTATGAAAGCTATGTATCCCGCGATGCAGATATGATATACAGGAATTTTAATTTTTTCATCAAATTTGGTCGCCATCTTGGATTTCCGCCATCTTGGAATTTTGAAAACAAATTCAGCGTCCATATTTAATTTTGGTGACTCTCAACGTTCCATGTTAGACACTATAAAAGCTATGTATATAGTGATTCGGACATGATTTATTGGAATTTTCATGTTTTAATTTATTTTTGGCCGCCATTTTGAAAAATGGTACGGCACCACCATAAAAATAATTATCTTTTCAAAAATTCTTCTATATTGTTTTTTTTGTAGCCCATTGCGCCATGGAAAAGCATCTGATATTTTATTCAGTTTCAAAATCAATGTTTATTGTCCCATCCCTTGTGATTGTGAAAGGATGCTGGAAAAATCTAATGTCATTTTTCGAGGCCATTTTCTCCTAATGTAGGAAACCAGGGATGTCCAGAACACCCAACTTCACACCGCAATTCCTCAGGGATTAAATGTCGTAAAGCAATGGTTAATATATCATTAGAAAGCTGAGACCAGTCTCTCTTTGGTTATGCTGAAACCTCATTTTTGAACTATTGGTCACTGTGACTCATTTTGCTATGCCGGGTCACATATAGCGATTTACATAAAAGCATCTCAAACCGCTTTACATCAATATAGTAATTAACTAGTGTATAATTCAATGATAAACAGTACATAAAATAATTCTAAAAATAATACTACATAAAATCATTCTAAAAATAACATTACATAAAATCATTCAAAAAATAACACTACATAAAATCTTTCTAAAAATAACACTATCTAGACAACTTAACCTAATACTATAAAACTCTCGAGTTGCATATTTACAATGTATGGCATATTTCATAATCTTACGACCTCAACAATAAAATTTCCTAAAAATGTGTGTTTTCAGTGCGGTTTTGAAGGTGGTGAACAAATATATATCACGGAGAGAGGCTGGCAGGCTATTCCACAGATGTGGTGCATAGTCGCAAAAAGCGCGGTCACCGTATGCTCGTGATGGTTTTGGTCTCATATTGTGATTAACCAGTTTTAGACTATCGCAACTTTTAGTGCAGATTTTCGGGACATGAATTTCAATTAATTTAGTCAGATAGAACGGTGCCGACTCACCATGATGGATCAGTTTGAATATGATGCATAGAATTTTGAATTCTACGCACGCTTTCACTGGTAGCCAGTGAAGTTCACGTAGAATTGGTGTCATGTCCATTTGACTTTCTACTTTTCGTCTGATTACCAGTCTAGCGGCAGAATTTTGTATGTGTTGCAGTTTTTTGATTTGGTAATCATACTGGCCATAAAACAAACTGTTACAATAGTCTATCCGAGGGCTGACGAAAGCGTGGACTAATTTGAGTCTATATCTAAAATATGTCTCAATAAACTGATCCGCCACAGTGAGTATGATGCCGTTCTACATACATTAGCGATATGCACCTCTATGGTTACATTCGAGTCCATCATCACTCCCAGATCACGAACAGGCTGCGCAGAAGCGGCGATCTTTATAACTTTGGCATAAATTTTCTTTGTAAATCGTCGGTAATCGCATCTTATATCATTAATCCCAGTTTTCTCCTCATTATAATCCAATAACAAACAACTGTTGTGCTAATCTTGTCAATAAAACAGTTATGAGCAAAATGAGCAATAAAAACTTGATTAAAATCAACTGGTTGCTAAACTTTATTAATTTCGTATAAAAACAGTAACTATCGATGACTGCTCACTCAAATTTAGGTTTGAGCGAGCAAGGCAGGCCAAACAAAATTTGTAACATTGTTTCAATTTAAAATCAATTTCTTGCCTGGATACTTTTGTTAAATAAATAATGATAGTTTGCAATATATTTTTTGTCAATTCTTTATTTAGATAGTTTTATTACATGTGTGACCATCACTTTCTGTTTTTCAATTGACAGTCATGTCATACTCTACGGTGGATAAGGCGCTGGTTCGCTAGCCTGGAGGTCGGGTGTTCGACTCCTGCATTGGCCTAGAAAGTTCATCTCGATTTTCCGGCGTGATTTCCCCTTGTCAGGGATGCATAAGGAGAGCCTGACAAGAAGGACAGCTGCCTAGTTGTTTGGATGGGACAGAAAAACCAAGGTCCTGTGTACACATTGGAGTGCACGTAAAAGATCCCTTGGCATTTGGAATTCGATATAAGAGTGGGCCGTAGCTGGAGCCTTATATATAGAGAGTCTGGCCAACTGAAGACTTGGGCGCCATTTTGTTAAACTAATTAAGAGACAAAACATTTGATTATTTGTCTCCACATACGAATCGGTGGCTATTTTTATACGCCCACATTTTCATGTGGACGTATTATGTCGTCGCCCCTGTCCGTCCACAATTGTTTGTGGACTCTCTACAGGTCACAATTCTTGTCCGATTTTGACGAAACTTGAAATATAGGTTTATCCCCCAAAGATCTCGGCTGCTTTCGATATTGGCATGTATCGGATCAAAACTTCATGGATTATGCCCCCTGATTGTACGAAAAATCATGTTTTTAGCTTGTGGACCCTATAGAGGTCACAATTTTGAACCGATTTTGGTGAAACTTTACATTCATGTTTATAACCCTAAGATCTTGGTTCCTTTCGATATTTGCGCCTATCGAAACGTAATTTCCTGAATTATTGCCCCTGATTGTCCGAAAAATCACCTATTTTAGCTTGTGGTACCTCTGGAGGTCACAATTATTATCCGATTTAAAAAACCGTTCGAATATATCACCGTTACACCCTGAGGAAGGTCGAGTTCAAATTACCATACAAAATGGCTGCCGTTTGTACGCGAATACTGTTAAAAAATGGTATATCAAGGTTGTGGACCCTGTAAAGGTCACAATTTTAATTCAATTTTGATGAAACTTGAAATGCATGGTTATAACCCATAGATCTTGGTTCCTTTCGATATTTGCGCATATCAGATCGTAACGTCCTGAATTATGGCCCCTGATTATACGCAAAATCGCCTTTGTTTAGCTTGTGGTTCCTCTAGAGGTCACAATTCTTATCCGATTTAAAAAATCTTTTGATTATATCACCATTACACCCTAAGGTATGGTGAGTTCGAATTTCGGAAAAATTGGACCAAAATTACCATACAAAATGGCCACCGTTCGTATGCGAATACTGTTGAAAAATGGTATATCAAGCTCGTCGACCCTGTAGAGGTCCCAATTTTAATTCGATTTTGACGAAACTTGAAATGCATGGATATTACCCAAAGATCTTGGGTCCTTTTGATATTTGCGCATATCGTAACTTCCTGAATTAATGCCCCTGATTATACGCAAAATCGCCTTTGTTTAGCTTGTGGTTTCTCTGGAGGTCACAATTATTATCCAATTTAAAAAATCGTATAATTATATCACCGTTACAAGCTAAGGAAGGTTGAGGTCAAATTTCGGGAAAATAGGACCAAAATTACAATACAAAATGGCTGCTGTTTGTACAGGAATACTGTTAAAAAATGGTATTTCAAGGTCGTGGACCCTGTAGAGGTCACAATTTTAATTTCGATTTTGATGAAACTTAAATTACGTGTTTATAACCTAAATCTCTTGATACTTTTCGATATTTGCGCATATCAAATTGTAACTTAATGAATAGCCTTTGATTGTAGGAAAAATCACTTTCGGTTTTGCTTGTTCTCTATCCATCTCTCGAAAATGTGGGCGTATCCTGCCTGGCAGTGCCAGCTTACTATCTTTTAAGGTTTTTATATATTCAAAATGGAGGACACTAGAATAACACTCATTCGATTTGTTTGAGACGGTTGGATTATGACGTCTGTTGCCCGTATAATTTAATAAATGAAGCCAGGTTTGTCGTTACAGTTTATGTGGAAGTGGACGTTAAACTCCAGAAACGAACGAAAGTCAGTTATCATCAAATTCCATGCCACGGGTTGTAATAGAAGAATATCAGACTTTTTAATATGTCACCACTAAAATGTTGAAGCAATATCAATTTCTACAATAGGCCTGCATTTACTATGCTACCTCAAAAGTTCGCGAAATAGAAAAATGTTGAAAAACATAAAATTGTAAAGGGCAATTATAAGAGGTTTGATAATAAAGAACTGACTATAATAGTTAAAAAAGATATAATATGCTGACAATTTCAAAAGGCTCCACTCTGAACCGAGATATTAGCTTTTGAATTTTAGGCCTGGCCTCAATCATCATAACTAATAGAAGATTTAGCTCTTGCATTATGTATGTTTAAGTGTATTTAAAAAAGGTAGATTTTTTAAGAATGAATGGGAATTTTCAAAACCTTGTGATAGCACAATTCCTGTGGCAATTACAGGCTGTGAAAGATTGTTTCATTGACAAAATATTATAAAAAACGACAAATATTTATTAAAAACAAATACACTGTGTAATTTAATGTTACTTAAAGTGGTTACCCAAGATGCTGAAAATGCTTTTAAAAAAATGGGCTTCTGCGAAGCAGTGAAGAATTTTGTGATATAATATGTATAAAACTTACTAAAAAAATCAAATAGATATTTGTCCTTTTTTGGTGGAAAAAATATATGGCTAATAAATTAAAATGAAAAATTGGATGAAACCCAGAGTGAGCACTGGTAGCACTGACGTATTACCTTTATGTTTTCTCGTCCAAACGAAGACACATAATTTGAGAGGAATGCTTTGGCGTGAATATGAAGCAGGTGAAGTACGGGTCGGCACGTTAAAGCTGTCTAATTTTGTAGTAATATTACAGGTACAAATTTTAATACTGTACAGGAATTAGATTTGAAAAAATAGCGAGGTGCATCTATTTTTATTACGTATGATATTTTGTTGACTTAAAAAAAATTTATCATAAATTATAGTCTATTTTCTGTAATGTGTCCGTCACTGACCGACAAGAAAGATTTTGAAATAGTTAAGTCTTTAGTGTAATAACCTAGCCTTTTTATACGCCCACATTGAAATGTGGTCGTATATAATATTGTCGTCGGCTCGTCGCCCCCGTCCGTCTGGCGGTCCGACCAGCTTCCACAATTACTTGTGGACGCTCTAGAGGCTAAAGTTAATATCCAATTGACTTCAAATTTATACACAGTGTTTAAGGTCATGAGGCAAAGAAGCCTAGATTGATTTTCAGCGATTTCCGATAATTGCCCAGTTAACATGGATCGTTAGATTTACGTTACTTTTACGTCATTATGGTTAGATTTAGGTTAATGTCCAATAATGGTAAAATTGTATGGTTAAATTTACGTTACTTTTACGCCAGAATGGTTATGGTCACTTTTACGTCAGAAAATGACGTAAATTTTATGACGGTTATATAACCAATTTTTTTCGCTTCAATACTTCTGGATTAAATAACCATACCAGTGTGTACACATTATAACAATTGATAAAAAGTCGGAATTCAGTCATAATAATTAAATATGTATTATTGGTGATAATTCTAACGTAAATTTTACGTCAGATTTCTAACCGTTAGTTTATGGTTAGTTTTCTAACATAAATCTAACGTAGTTTTCTAACGTAAATCTAACGTTAGTTTTCTAACGTAAATCTAACGTTAGTTTTCTAACGTAAATCTAACGTTTGTTTTCTAACGTAAATCTAACGTTAGTTTCCTAATGTAAATATAATGTTAGTTTTCTAACGTAAATATAACGTTAGTTTTCTAACGTAAATATAACATTAGTAAATATAACGTAAAACAAGATGATCCATGGTGATAATTCTAACGTTAATTTAACGTAAATTTTATGTCTGGTTTCTAACCGTTAGTTTATGGTTAGTTTTCTAATGTATATCTAACGTTAGTTTTCTAACGTATATCTAACGTTAGTTTTCTAACGTAAATCTAACGTTAGTTTTCTAACGTAAATATAACATTAGTAAATATAACGTAAAACAAGATGATCCATTCAGATTTGCAGTCTGCAGATTAGAAGCACAAAAATTGGACATGGCCCACTTCTTTGTGGGATTGGACATATCCAATATAAATAGGTACAACCTGGGTGGACCATGTTGAAATGGAACAAAATCTGTTAATACAGACAAGATTTTAACAAAAAAGTGGGTGTGGCACCGTCCAAGGGGGGCGAATCATGCATCAAAATCAATAGATGCTTAAGCAATAAGTTTACCAAGTTCCGAGACAATCAATTCAGACGCTAAACCTGGAGTTCGGATGTTTGATCCCTGCATTGTCTGAGAAAGTTCATGTTGATTTTCCGGCGTGGTTTCCCTTGTCAGTGTTGCAGACGGAGGCATGACAAGGACAGCTGCCTAGTCGTTAGGATGGGATGAAAAATCGATGTCCTGTGTACACATTGGCGTGCAAGTAAAAGATCCCTTGGCAGTTGGAATTTAGTTGCTGCCCGGGCAAAAATTTCCTTATACCACACTGTATGGTGTATGCCCGTCTTCAATTAGCCCGGGTTAGGTGCAGAAGAGAGGGGCACAGACACACAAAGAAGAAATGGGTTTTTAGACATCAAATTGGGTGTGACTGCAGGAAAGATTTTGTGTGTCCTTTGTAATGAAGTGATTCAATTTAAGGTATAATTTATAGAGACTGTGCTCCTTTAAGTGTACGTGGCATTTCAAACCAATTTAAATTCGTTTAAAATTTATAGAAATTTAGATATTATTTAATTGTGTGTGTACAATTTATAGCAGATTCTATCACACGTTTGAATGTGTTGAACAACTATATGTTGTAGTTTGACCTACATAAATCTAAGTCTGTGAAAGTAAAATTGAAAGCAATTCCCATAACTTAATGCTAGCCTAGAGACCTATATTCGTAATGGAGATATGATTTAAAAATCCGAATTATTTAATTTGATACAATTGAATAAAATGATGCCTGTAGTCGATCTTTTTCAACAAAAACTGTCTGCATCATGATCCGAATAGGGCTTTTTACGTACATGTATGTATAATATGTGCATGCTTAAAAAGGGCCTCTGAAATCAAATAATAGTTTCTTCAATTTTACTAGTCATAGTCCTAAAATATTACGTCGTTATAGCCTAGGCCTACATTGAAGTTCTTATAAACTATAAAGTTGATAGTCTCATAGACTCCGTGTTCATAAATGTGCGTCAGAGTTATGGCCCTTGATCACTTCAAAAATCTTGTGGAGGCTAAAGTTAAAAACTGATTGACTTAAGATTTATACATAGTGTTTCAGGTCATGAGACGAAGAAGCTTATTGATTTTCAGCGATTTCCGATAATTGCTGTCAGAGATATGGCCCTTGATCACTTTAAAAAATCTTGTGGACACTCTAGAGGCTAAAGTTAATAACCAATTGACTTTAAATTTATACAAAGTGTTTAAGGTCATGAAACGAAGAATCCTATAGATTTTCAGTGATTTCCGATAATTGCTATTAGAGTTATGGCCCTTGATCACTTCAAAGAATCTTGTTGACGCTCTAGAGACTAAAGTTAATGTCCGATTGACTTTAAATTTATACACAGTGTTTAAAGTCATGAGACGAAGAAGCCTATTGACTTTAAGCGATTTCCAATAATAACGGTCAGAGTTATAGCCCTTGATCACTTCAAAAATTCTTGTGGATGCTCTTGAGGCTAAAGTTAATAACCGATTGACTTTAAATTTATACACAGTGTTGAAGGTCATGAAACGAACAAGCATATTGAGTTTCAATGAATTTTGATAACTTGAACAGCTAAATCCAGAATATTAAATGTTTCGTATACTAAACGTTAGCATGGAGGAGAACTTTATCAAAGCCAAACAAATTCGAATGATATTCTGATAATTACATAAATGAGTTGTTACTTTTAATCATATTTTAGTGTATTATAAATGTTTCATTACCGAAAAAAGTAATAAAGGCAACAACTCTTGTTGACTGCCCGGACGATTTAGCTGCTGTGGGCGTATGTTTCGTTGCCTTGCAACCTATGTTTTACGTTGCTGTACATGCTTGTTTTACTTTTATTTTGTATATAACATTGGTTATCATGAATTCACATATTAATTTATTATTAACAAATATAGGATATGAAAACAAGCAAAAGTTTAATCTATTAAAGTCATCTCCCTTGCATGTTGGTATTTAACATACTAAAATAGAAGTTCAGCATACACCACAAGCTTTTTTTTAGGCCTAATTTCTGAAGAAAAATACACGCTATTCATGCATTCGGCGCCTGTGGACTGTGGGACCATGAGCCATAACACAATCGCACCCCTTTGGTTTGTTCGCAGATTCGGGCATGCGGCTCTCAACAATTGCTGCCGCTTACTTTGCTAAAATTTCCTGTTACTTAAAAAGTTATTGACATCCATGCTGGTGTTCATAGGAAAACCAATCATAACGTGTATTTTTAGTAACACAACTTGACTGGAGTCACAGAGCTTACTCTGAGCTGGAGTGGCGAGTAACGTCATTAGCCAATCAAATTTAAGGAGTAAATGCTGCGTGCAGCTTGATGAATCTCAGTTTGACAGACAAATTTGTGATGTTATTGACATTGTTAGGTTGTTTACGTGAGTACGCGAGCACAGTGTGAGTACAAGCAACTGCTGTTGGCAAGCCCTGTTGTTCCAAATACGAAAACATCGAAAAATGTATTCAGGTCGTGTTACTAATTATAGTAACAACATTCAACACAAGATTGTCAGTTGTGGTTAATAAAAAAAAGGTCGGTCTCGTTTTAATTTAATGATATTTGATTACAATTTTGACTCCCAAAAAATAAAATTGAAAAAGCTCGGGAGATCAGGGGTGAAATCGGGAGACTCCTGCTAATTGCCGGAGGTATCACATGTATGCGTAAGTTAAAATCTGTTGAAATGATTTTGATTTTGTTTATTTGTATATTTTTATTAGCTACAGATTTAACAGTAGTTACGTGTATAAGAAGTGTAAATTGTTTATTTAAGCTGCTTCTAGTCAAATGGTAGTACGACCATTAAGAAGGGATGAACCTGTGGTTAAACAACCAAAACTACAATTAACAACTAAATCACGCCAACAAGATATATATCGAAGTATGAAATATACTATAGACAATGAAAATGATCAACCTAAATATGTTATAAGAAAAGAAGAAGGTAGAGTATTAACTTACAAATACTGGTAAAGCATGGGTATGGCCCAGTGTTGGGATTTCGGCCGTATATTCCGGACGTGTCCGAATTTTTTTTCCAAACGCACTCTATTGTCCGACCGTGAATATGCCCATTCGGACATCAAGACATGGTGAATAATATTCAAAATTCCAAAAGTAATATATAGTGTCTGACTAGTACTAAGAGTATAACTACCACTCAATCCGATTATCGTTGACAATAGGCTGGATTGATTAGGTAATTAAGTGATCAACGTATTTATCGTGTTATACCGACTATAAACCTACCTTGCATCCTCCTCGCAGTGTTCCGTTTGATTAGAGCTAATCTGACTACTCCCTGCTGGACTGAGTGGGTATTATTGTCACTAATTATGACTGGCCAGTGGTCCTATTACTGACCAATCACTGAATTCGTTACAAAGGTATTACCTTTAAAACAAGACGTTTAATTAGGACAACTGTGTTTCGTAACGTTACGTCATGGCTGCACGTTTTTTTTATGCTATATTAACCAGCGCATAGCAGGATATTGCAGCAAAACTAATTGCGTGACAAACGAGGCTATCGGTATTGACGTAAAGTAAACGTTTTTAATAACTTAAATCTTTGTCCAAAATATTAAGGAAGACCCAAGATTAAACGACGGAATGTCATGTTACTGTACGTAAGTAGTAGATTTGATTGAACGAGAAGAATAGACACATTTACTTAAATGTCAAGAATCCGAAGCGAATCCAGCAATGGCCAGAGAGGGATTTCTCGGGCCGTTGCTTCAGGAATATGCCTACCTTGAGGCTTGATTAACTACTTAAAGGAGAATACTAACGCAAAAAGTTCTTTTAATATGAAAAATAACGTTTATATTAGAATATTTTTGACCCTGCGAAATTTTAAAAGTCACTCTAAATATTTTTACAAAGGAAAAATATACCAAAAAACACCCAATTGACCTTTATGCATATCTGAAACCTCGTTTTGATTTTTTCCGTGAATGACGTAATAGTTGATCGACTTTGTGAATTTCCCTATATAAGGCTATAGAAACTGAGCACGGCATGCAGTCAATTTGACTAACTGGGTGCATAAACATAGACAATTGCCTTGCTTGGGGATATACGAATAGCACCGACAATAAATCGGGAAGCGTCTGTCATTTTTTAAAAAATTTCCAAGCGAGACAACGCGCAGAAAAGGTCTGAGTCGGGACACAGCGATCAACGAGGCGATGTCAACAAAATACGCTTCTTTCTCAAATTCTTGTTCGGAAAATTTAGAGTTATACCTGCTTATGAACGGGACCAGTGCAATTTTAATAACTTTATTATGTCGATAAAGATATAACCGTTGTTTTATCTTTCTGTTAAAACTGTGTCCTTTCTACGGCGAAACCGGCAAGCTTTCAAAATCTATCTTTAGAAACCTCTCATGTAACCATAGCAACGAAATGTAAACACCGCTAGAGGGTAGCCTGAATACTATTGTTAATTACTATCCCCCTTTTGAAGCGTTTTCCGTAGCCTATTTCGATGATTTTGCAGTCGATCATAAATAGTACTAAATCATGTTAGAAGTTTGTCCGATGTAACTTTGTAAATTATGAGCGTGATACTACTTTTTGTTTAGCGTGAGCGAAGGCCCTACTGGACCATGGTCCTATCACTGTCTAATGATGAGGATGTGACCCATTTTTAGCGACGTTCTCGTATCTAGTATAGGGCATATAATACCATAATTATTAGTTTTTATCTGATATATTTTTTTTCCGATGAAGCGTTAACACTCCAACAGGGCCGCAATAAAGCCGAAAGTCATTGCGAATCGAAGGACTGAGTGATAGATAGGCTAGTGATAGGAAGGATAAGACAAGTGAAGGCGAAGGCGTGTCTACGCTGTTTGTAATTTCTAGTGCCTATTTATTTATCATAATTGTAACTAGAATGTTCCGAACCATCACCGTCACCGTTGTTCCTCGTATTTCTAATTCGCCGGTCCTGATAGGGAAGAACACTCTGGGCGAAATCAATGTCTGACAAGCTGTTACTTTCTATTGATATATAGTATACATCGACTGCTAAACGTAGATCAACTATTACGTCATGTCACGTGATATAGCTTCAGCTCATTAATTGTCGGGTGTTTCCGTAATTGCGGAAATCCGAGAGTGTTTTTTAACGTGTTACATAATCAACTAAGTAAATGATAAAATTAAACTTTTACTTTAGCATTCTCCTTTAATCTGCCTTGATTGACTGACTTATTCCTTTGTCGGACAGTTCATCAATCTAATCATAAACACGTGGTTTCTTCATTGTCTCATGTTTTAATCTCCTTTGTTGTGTCGGACAATAACACTAGAAATTAGTCATGTATGTCACATATCCTGATAGTATATAACATCTCAAATCAACATTCATTGTATCCTATAACTTGTCTGTGATATATTTTCGGTGGAAGCCGAAGTTAAATAAAGATATTTCACACAGTAATTAAAATGAAAGTAGAAATCTTGCGAGATGTATAGCACCTGTAGATCAATACTCTAAAACTAGATCGCGCTAAAAAAAGACCGCAATACATTCACCCTTGAACTCTATTGAGCATTGATAATCGCAGATAGCCTGATGTCCGAGAAAAGATTATATTTTGATGGCACATTGTCGGATTTATTATCATATTTTGAATGGGATTTATGTTTTTAAATAAGTAAATAAACACGCTAAGAAATGTTGACGTATATTTCGATTGGAATGACGTAAGTGGTTAATTGTTTTAGATGATAGCACGTGCTACAGTCGAGTGCAATTATTCAGCAATTGTGTCACTTGCTCGTTGTATTAGAGCGACGTTAACTAGTAAACTACGGCTTACATGTCATTTTTTTTACTTTCTGTATATATATCGAAACGCCGTATCAGACGAATGTCTGACATTGCTGAAAAATGTACCGACGTAGGATACAAAATATACGGTCATTTTTGGGAGTTTGAGGTCATGTAATTTTGTACATGTAGGAATATTATTGACATAAATTTGAATACCGAACGGGTTTTAAACATGAAATATAACGAGGTGCAGTGCAGAAAACACGTGGTTAACATGAAGAAGATTAAAATTGTTTTTACATATGAATTTGAATATATTTTGTTCACACGTGATTCTTAACTGTGTTTTGAAAACGTCTGCTTAAATTACGATAAGAGTTATGCCCCTTATTTTCGGGTAAATATGTCCGACAAGAAAAATTTTGAAATCCCAACACTGGTATGGGAACATGGCATATGCACTGAGGAATATCGTAGAGTTGGCTCCATATGACTGCAAGCTTTCACTTTGTCAATTATACTCTTCTCACATGGCCAATCTTCATAAATGACAATGCTATGCCTACACCATACCGTGTGCGTGCCCATATTGATTTTCTGCATCAGAGGGCCGTTGCAAAAATACCTTGACGAACCAGAATCTAAGCCCTGACCCGAATCCAATTGACTATCTCTGAGACATCCATAAGTGTAAAATCCGTCGGAGGGATCCACCACTTGTGGCATCACCCTGTCAACAATTTCTTTTGGATGCTTTCACTGATAACAACTAAGTGGTTATTTGTGTGCACACCCCATATAAAATGATATTTTTAGTGTTATTTGTGTGTCAACTGAAAGAAAATTAATTTCCTGACTATAACCCCGTTTACATTACAAATTTTAAGCGTGCCAGGAACGGTACCAGGTACGGCTCTCTTCTTTTCTTTGTAGTGTAAACGGTACAAACGTAAGCGCGCCGTGCCTGGTACGGTTCCAATCTGGCCCACTGAAGTGATGTGGTCTGAGTACCGTACCAGGAACGGCTCTCTTTAAATTTCCGTAGTGTAAACGGTAACTGGTCTCAGTACGGATTACTGCGCATGCGCCAAATAGACCTTGACCTTTTTCTCCCGCGAAATATCATCACTTCTGTCAAAATTTTTATAAAGACATGATAATTCGTTTTCGTCTCCTCTGGTAGCGTGACATCATTGAAGAACTCGAAGATACTGCTAACTCATTCAAAGTAGGCATCAAGTTTGTTAGAAATAGACCATTCCTTCTTGATTTCTTTTGTAGTCTCAATAACAGAAAGTAAACAAAAAAGAAAGGGCCAAACGTACCAAAATCAACCACCATAATTGTTTTCATCCGGGTAACGTGCTTAGGGACTGAAATTTACTTTTCTGTGAAGAGTTCCACTGTTGGCTCGCTTGGCACAGTTCCAAGACCGGTAATGTAAACGGGTCAATTCTTGAAATCTATCGCGGCCTGGTACGGTACCAGGTACGGTACCAGGTACAGCACGCTTATCGAGGCCAAGTGTAAACGCGACTTATTTCTCGGTATTATTGTAAAATTGTAAATAAGGTGTGTTAATTAACAAGGGTTGAAAACTGTATGAGGGGTTTGTCTATTAACAATAGGGCTGACAAAATGTGCAACGGTGCGTTTTCTGTAGAGATATGTTTACCAAAAAGCTTTAATTAACGGCATGACATCATTTTACTATTATGACGATTGAAGCAAGTGAGGCCATATTGGTTGACCCAAGAAACGCACTAGGTGGTTGTACTTGTGTGGAGTAAATAAAAAAAATTGTTTTTTTTAAACGAGAAGCAAATAACACTGTATTATCCCAGAGGAAATTTGTTTAAACAGTCAAAGACAGCATATATACAGATACAAATTACAAATTAATAAATTATAATAAATCATGTAATTTCCCCGTATGGTTAGAGAAGAAAAAATATCACCTCAAATAGAGTAGGCCTTACAGCAGAGTGTAGAGATTAATGCCATGTTACAATAAACATAAAATATTTCACTATTCTGATTAGTATGCAAAGGGCAAAAAATGTTTTTATCTCATCCAGTGTGATATCGAACCATGCTATATCATGTCTTTTTTTAGCAGGGTTGGCTGGATAGTGGGTGGGATTTGCTGCCGCGAATTTGTTTGTTTCCCTGACAATATCCTGAATGAGATCATCTGGAACAAATGCTCTAAAAATATCAACAATTTCACTCTGTGGGGTCAGGGGTACATTCACACCAGGTGTACCAGTAAATGGGTGAATTACCGGCGCATTGTTGTCACATTTGTACCATGTCAATGCAGGTTTTGAAGTAGCGGCATCTCCTTTAGGCCCACGCTCCCTCGGCGAACTAACATCTATGACTTGGCTCTGAATGTCACTACTATCCAGTCAATAACTTTAAGTTTTGAAATCACAAGCCATTCGGGGCCAGTAGATTACAATTTTTTACAAGCCCAGACCCAATTTCACTGGCCCAAAAATTCAAAAGTAGTAATTTAACTACTTAATACACATCATATAATAGATTTTCATGTTTATTTTTCGAATCTCCTTGCTGACCTAAAAAAAATATGGCCTTGATTGACGATTTTTGACTCGGGCACGTGACATCTCGGATTCGGAAATAAATTGAAAGGAAAGTTTATTTTGAAACAGGCCAATTAAAAAAAGAAGGAAAATAGCACGAAACACATGGTGATTTAAAGGCTCCACAAAATGATAAAACATTAGTTGCACTGGTAGTTTTTCTTCATACATGTCGCTTCAGTAACTAACCTGTCACTCTAAATTATCAAAGACTAACCTGTCACTCTAAATTATCAAAGACCAGTCACATCACACATATCCATACATTTAGGAACACAAACACTCTTTACTTACATTTTTCCATATAAATATCGTAATACGAAACCTATGGGCATGCCTAAAAATTCTTGAAAGTCCGCGAATTGGCTTAGCCTCGGCGACCGTAATATTCAAGCAATTCTATAACCCGTATGGACGTAAATTTCTCCAAGTATCATGGTGCCAAACTTCTGTTCTAAATTGAATTCTACACCGTTGAGGTGTAGAATTCAGATTCTTAAATATCCGTAATTAATCTAATATCAAAACACGACTCGACACCTGTGGCTGTGCATGGCTGCATATTTACATGCCCCGCGTGCGGAGTACAGGTAACGTCCCCTGGAATTCTTTTCTCTCATCATGTCTATATTTACAGTACGCTACAAATTATATTTATTTTCTAGTCAATTATTCATAGCCTTTATTTATGGACAATGTTTTAAAATTTTTAAATGACTAAATAGACATAATGTTATAATTAAACTAGTGCTAATCAGACGAAAACAAGCGTAGCTGGTGTGAAATTTTTTGTTATAAAATTGGCTACTTTCCAACTGTCAGTGTGTGAGTAACTACGACAGTGCGCGATGCAAACGGCGGCTTTTCGCGGTATTTCCGAGCTTAATTCTTGCATTTAGAAATGAATAATTAAATGTACGTGGCGTAGGCGTCAGTATTGTGGTCTCAAGTCAGTTTACTGAACATTAAATAGTTTTCTTGCTACCTGTCAGACGTAAAAATTCACCTCCCGGCGAAAAAGTAATTAATAGAATAGGCGAACATTTCGATCCATGACTGATTTTATAATCGAAAAAAAACCATCACGGTTTCACGCCAGATAGTGTGACCTTGTAAAGGAAAATGTGTTTTCCACATAATATTTCGAGAAAAGGGCGTATATTTATCTTTTTTTCTTGAGTGATTTGAAATAAAAAACGTTTTATAATTTTCCACAAGCCAGTCGGACTTGTGCTTTTAAAAATTTTACTGGCCAGACCAAAAATGTACTGGCCACGGGCATTCGGACCAGTGCTAAATTCGCACACTGCTACTATCAAACGAATTATCATCTTGGAAGTTTACTGGATCATGTCATGGTCTACAGACCTATATAATTTCTAGGATGAAAATCACTGCCATCACCACTGACACCAGGAAGTTGCGTACTCACATCCAGGGGCGGACTGGCCCGCAAGCACAGATGGGCCCCCACTTCCAAATAAAAACAAAACAAGATGAAAAAATATTTTAATGAAAAACTGAACATAAAGGGTTTAAAAGAGTGTCAAGGGGCGGGGGTGGGTGGGGGGGTGCACCCCCTATGATTTCTGTGACAAGGCTTTGGGGCCCCAGTTGCCTCAACTTGGGGGCCCCCATCCGCATGTCAGCTAGCTTTGTCCCTACAATTTCCCTCCACTTGGGCACCATATTTGACGTAAGCTGGGCCCCACTCTACATGTCAGTAGTCTACATGTGGCCAAGGGGTCCCATTTTCCTCAAGAGGGGCCCAATTTTGGCTTAAAAACTCAAAAATACATCAAAATTCAGTAAAAATAGTGATATGTTTTTGTCAAAATTGGGAGCCCATAGTCAAGAGTAGGGGCCCACTTGCATTGGTAAGTGGGCCTCTATTCGGTGTCCATTGGGCCCCCATTTTCCTCAAGAGAGGACCAATTTTGGCTTAAAAACTCAAAAATACATCAAAATTCAGTAAAAATAGTGATTACTGATGACATATTTAGTATGGGTTGGACCACGTGATGTTTGCCCTCGGGCACTTTGGGGGCAGTACCATTCAGCTGAAATAGCATTTTTCCCGTTTCTGGCATCTGGCGGTATTTTTCGGACATGGAATTCAGTTGCAGTAGTATTCAGTGTTATGTCATGTAATACTTGAAAGTTTAAACTACTAATTTAGTAATTTGTACGTTTACCAGTTTTATATAAATAGTCTTTTATCCATAATTCATCATAAGTTGATATATATGTTGAAGACTTGTTTATTATCACTGGCCGACAGTATTACTTTTAAGTAATTTTATTAATTTTAAGTAATTTTATTAATTTTAAGTAATTTTATTAATTTTAAGTAATTTTATTAATTTTAAGTAATTTTATTAATTTTAAGTAATTTTATTAATTTTAAGTAATTTTATTAATTTTAAGTAATTTTAAGTAATTTTATTAATTTTAAGTAATTTTATTAATTTTAAGTAATTTTATTTTTTAAGTATTTGTTTTTGAAATTCAGCATATTTACTTTTTCGAAAATTAATTAATTTTAAGTAATTTATTAATTTTAAGCAATTTTATTTTTTAAGTATTTGTTTTTGAAATTCAGCATACTTACTTTTTCGAAAATTGATCCCCAGATGCTTGGAAAACGATACTATCTCAGAGAAATTCCTCGCCAAAATGGAGTTTCACCTTTCCAAAATAGATCCCAAGATGCTTGGAAAACGGGTTTCCGGCAGGCGAATTTCAATAAAAAATTGGGGGGAGAACCCCCCCCAGACCCCGTTAAAATATTCGCGCCTTCGGTGCTCGGAGCTTCGCTCTGCGGTTGTTCGTGGTGTTTGACTCTAAAGGGCCCCTTCAGGGGCCCAGTCCGCCCCTGCTCACATCATCACTATTTGAACGATGGCTGTGGAAATTATCACGATGCTGGTCTGTAACAGGCGTCCACTCATCAGAATCACTTTCATCTAATGAAGACACATCATTGTCCAAGTTATCAGCCACTGCTGGCTAATATCTCGTCCAAAACGTTGTCGAAAGACATCTGCCGCTTCCTGGCAACTGCCATTATTTACATGTTGTGAAGTAGCAGACGAACAATAACACTGATCTATATATAGATCAGCGGTAAGCATGATAAACATACCTGTGGTGCCATCTAAAACAATAGAAGATAACTAGTGTATGACCTCAAGACAATAGGAGATTCCCAGTGCTAAATTTAGCGTATTTAAATGAGGACTGATTCAGGGTTAACACATCACCCGCCCCTGGGCACGGAAAATTTTTGCGTGTTAACACGTCATCCGTCCACAAGGGGTTAACAAAATACAGTTGAAACATAAGGTTAGTCAATAGTCAAGGTAACAATTTGTGATGTCATAATACGTAAATATGACGTCATAGATTTGATGACATAATAAAAAGAATTATATAAGCTAAAAGTAGTATAGTTAAAAATAGGGGGGGGGGGCTAGAATTAATTTACAGGCATTTCATTTAAACCACTAGGCCATACAGTATTCAATCTGTGTATCCAAAGGGATTCAGCAATATTAAGTTTGGCTCTATATCATTCTGAGGGATTTTATCCAGCACAGTGCAGGTCATAAGTTTCATGACCAGGTGTATTGAAGTGTGTGGCTACGTTCTATGACTATTAAGTCTGGTGCTAAAGGGGGTGATCGTTTGGCCAACATACTGTATCTTACAAAAAAAACCACAAGTTATACAATATATAACATTATAACTATGACAATTTAAACAATTAGCCTTAATATAAAAAAAATTTAAGTCCATACTGGTAATGTGACTGGTAGTTTCAATTCAACTGTTTGCATCCCCTTTAAAAATTACTGTCAACTACAGGCACTTCAGGTGTTCTCAGTCTATTTACTTGTATTATTTGACCAATAGTCTTGCATTTCCTCTGTGATATTATAATTTTAGAATTATCCAACAATTACGGGCGCTCGTCTCTAAAATAGAAGTGTCTTGCGCTAAGGTATGTAAATTCGGTTGCCGGGGGTCATATGTGGTTACCAATGGTATAACTTTCTTCTTATTAAGATCTTTGATTTTATATTGCAGTAATTCATTTCTGTCTTTTTGATGGATTTTGTTAATTTCTTTTTGGATGGCTTTTGTTTTATATCCGCATTGTTTTAGGTAGGTTTCAAATTTAGTTAAATGATAGCTGGTCCATTCAGGTTTGCTGCAAATACGTTGAATGCGGATGGCCCCACTGCAGTGTTGTGCCTTTGACTGTATATTCCGGACGTGTCCGAATTTTTTTTCCAAACGCCCTCAATTGTCCGTCCGAGAATATGCCTAATTGGACATCAAGACATGGTGAATAATATTCAAAATTCCATAATTAATATAGTTTAATGGGTGTATAACTACCACTCAACCCGATTATCGTCGATAATACACTGGATTTATTAGGTAATTAAGTGATCAGCGTATTTATCATGTTATACCGTCTATAAACCTTACCTTGATTAACTACTTAATCTGCCTTGATTGACTGACTTAATCCTTTCTCGGACAATTCATCAATCTAATCTTACTTAAACAGAATACATTGCTTTCTCTTTGTCGGACTATTCATCAATCCAAAAAGAAAGTTTATAATTTTAATCCACCTATTTTCCTCGTGGTTTCTCAATTGTCGAGCATTTTAAACGCATTGATGTGAGCCGACAGCATTTATAATCTAATCATAGATGTCACATATTGTAAGACGTATATTAACACCCTAAATCAACGGACAGTCATTTTGTCTTCGATATCTTTTACGCCTTTTAAGAATTCATATAGATATTCTCATCCAAAGCTGCGTGTTGTGAGTCACGTAGGCATTAGTCTCTATTATCCAGAAAAATATTCTACGTACATGTTAAGGTAAACGATAGATTGTATAAAGCGAGTACAATATAGAGCGAGGAACACGTCAGTCAATTTGATTGACAGTTTGATGTACGGCCTTGACATTATGTATTAGTAGAGGCTAAAATCAGATCTTGGATCCACTTGTTAATATACGTTAGGACTCGCTGTTAGTGCGTCGGTTTAAAATAAAAGATTTTGGAATATTTCCATTAAAAAACCCACTAAATTTGAGTGTCTTTATTATTTTAAATTAAGAATATTGTCGTATAGTTCTAGAAATAGAGAAAATCATCGTTTTATTCGACACATTGTCATTAGTCATGATTAGAATAGAACCCATCGGTTTCGCTGTATAATTTAAATAGCGAATCTTTTTCTTATATTTGAAAGACATTTGGAGTATTTCTTTCAATTAATTTCTATAAAATAAAGATTAGATTGATTTTATTATATAAATTATGAATATTATCCTATATTATATAGGCTATATTAATCTCCATATAATTATATTAGTAAAATTTAAATTATAGGCTACTCGCTTTATAGAATATATCAAAATAGGCCCGGCTTCATAATATCTAACACCTTTTTGTATAAAGCGAGTACGATATAGAGCGAGGAACATGTCAGTCGATTGGGTCAGAATTTAGTTCTATGATTCGGGTTGTAAGTTCGATGTACGGCCTAGACATTATGTATTATTAGCGACTAAAATCAGATTTTGGATCTACTTGCAAATATATGTTCGGCCTAGCTGTTAGTGCGTCGGTTTAATTAAAAGATTTTGGAATATTTTTTTAATTAATTTCCATAAAAAACCCACTAAATTTGAGTGACTCTATTAGACTGTTGTCTGTCAATAGCTATCGTCTCAAAAAAAATCTATACACTGGGTCTAGTTGTAATTCACACATTAGTGATATGTGAATAAAATAAGGATAGAAAGCTTTATTCCCGCTTCTAGAATGTGCCAGTTTTTATAAACGAGTCCTCGCAAGTTTTTGAATTACTTTCTGTTCGCGCCATGGAGTTTATCAGCCACTCTTACACCTGATGAATATCAATTAGCCAAACAACCAATCAAAACCACTCCAGATAATATTGCACCAATTTGACCTCAAGTTCACAGGTCAAAAGGCCAGTCTGAGCTGTAGTGTTTACTTTGAGACCATGAAGTGTCTTGTTCACCTCGTAGACAAAGATTGTGGAAAGCTGAATAAATTTACAGATACGAGTTGGAATAAGGTTGTATTAAGTTATAAAGAATGGGCTAATCTTGATGGAAACGAGCTAAAAGTGTGCCAACAGTATTAAGATGTATTTGAGGGTAAGTTTATCAACTAAATCAAACTAAAATTGATAGTACGACTACGAGTATTCAAGTCGCCATTTTATTTTTCTGCGAAACACAATTTTTAGTTGTTTACATTTTAAATTAAATTCTTAGTGGTAGGCGGATTACATTTTATAGACACCTGTACCCATCACAAATGCTCGGGACTGTACAATGCAACGAGAGCTTACGTCCATATATAATATTTCTTGTTTGATGTCATTGCTGTGTGCAAGTTGTTACGATAAATAATAGGCCTAATATTGTAATAATAATATTTGTTGACATCCATTCAATTCATATTGTATAGTCTCGTTAGTTCATAGAGTAGATTAGGTTTGTTTTAAAATCGACAGCATTCACGCTAGCCTTTAGTTTTATTTTATTAACCCCAGATTGTTTAAGTGTCTTTTCACAAATCAAGTGCAAACATGTGGCAGTGTCTTACTTTTCATAAAAGAAAAGTAATTTTTATTATGGATATTTGTTGCCACCTAAATTCTTCTCAGTCTCAGGTTCTAATTTGCTTATTTTGTGTATGTGTGCAATAATATATGGAGTATGTTTGTATTTATAGGGGAAAAAGATGGTGCACTACCAGTTTATGGCTATCATTCCAAGTGTTATTCGAGATTCACAACAGACAGAACAAAGATTGATCGAGCTACTAAAAGAGTTGCATTACAGCCTGGTAATAATAAGCAAACAAGTGATAACAGTCAATCCACATCTAGGTCCATGGTTTGCGATCAGCCGCAAATAAATCTTCAACCACCCAATGCAAGCTGTCAACCTGCGAGGGCATGTCTTGCCTCCTGTTTGCATTATCTGCAAGAAAGTATCTCTGTTCTACAGGTGTCAAAAAAAGACTGTCTCTGATAAGCTGATTTTAGCAGAAACTAAAGATGAAGGTAATTTTTTATTATTTTTTCAATCGTTGTGATTAAAAGTGTGGAATAGGTCCATCGCCCCTCCTAAGGGTGTCGTAAAAGGCATTTATTGCGGACAGTGGTCAGGTGGCTGATAGGTGTTATCTATCAATCTGCCATCAATAGAGTCGAGGGTTCGACTCTCTTTCTCTGCGATCTCAGTGACAAGGTGGGGGAGTAGCCCATCCAAACATGCAGGGTTATGTATTTACCCCTGCAGCGCATGTACTCCCAGGCCAGGGTTAAAAATATTTCCGTTTGCCCAAACCCGACTCATGGTGATAATGTATGGGTAGGTAGGTAGACAAATTTTGTTTTTTTTGGGGGGTGGGGGCCAGACTTTGGCGATAAATAACCAGATTTTACGAAATCACTTGTCGAGTTTGGTGTTACTATGTATAGACATGACAGTGGCTGTTCAATCTCTCAACCAATTATTTCGCATGTGGACTGGTGAAAATTGAATATGTAGTCTACTTCTAGTTGGTTTATGATATCCATAATATTTACAATTGTCCATATCTTTTTAGGTCGAGTTAGAGAAGCAGCAGTTATGAAAGCAGATGAAACCATTCTCAGGCACATCAGAGATAAAGACTGTGTTGCTATTGAAGTTAGGTACCATCTACGGTGCTACAAGGATTATCTTCGATTACTGATAAGAAAACACAAAGTTTGGTCGTCAGGGTAAGTTTATTTCATACTTGTAGTAGTTGTTGTGTCCTTGTGGCTTGTTATATATCTATTTTATATCATAGGCAACTAGTCGGTGGGAAGGGATTTATATAGCCAAGTGGGTGGTTAAAAAAAGGTCTGTCATCAGTTCGCATCCCATTATCAATGACCTCAATGACAAGGTGTGGGAGTGGCCGATTTACTCTATAGTATAAGTAGTGCTGGTATCTTTGATGGCAAGTAGATTGGCACAAAATGACCAGATTGTGGTGTTCAAATGCACTAAAACAAAGTCCATCCGTTATAAGAATGTGTGAACATTATTTACTAGCACTTTCGCGCGGTCAAGACTTGTTTGTGATATGATAAGTTCACTTATCGATATATTGATGATGTTTTAGCCCTTAATAATCCTAAATTTAGTGATTATGTAGACTTCATATATCCTGATGAGCTCGAAATTAAAAATACCACTGACAGTGACAATTACGCTTCCTACTTGGATCTGCGTCTCGAATATGACAATTGCCATAAACTGAGTGTTAAATTGTACGATAAACGGGATGACTTTGACTTTCCGATTGTTAACTTTCCATTTATCAGTAGTAACATTCCAATATCACCAGCTTATGGAGTGTTTGTGTCTCAGCTAATTCGTTACACGAGAGCTTGTTCCTTTTATTCTGATTTTTTAAGTAGATCGAGGCATTTGTCATCTAAGCTTCTACTACAAGGATACTTGCGCACTAAACTTATTAAGGCCTTTAAAAAGTTTTATGGCCGTCATATTGATTTGATTGGTAAATATAACGTGTCTCTCTCGGCTATTATTCTAGATATTTTTAATTGACACGTATACTGTTACTATCACCCTGTTAATGTCTACAACATCGTTAAGACAGTTCATCACGTGCATTTTGCATACTATAGTTCATTGGCCAATCACGCTATTTGACTGACATTTCGCCTAATAGATTGGATGCAGCTATGGCGGGTGTGGCGCCAGGCAGGGTAAGCTTACTCTTCCGGACACCTTTTACCACTGCTTGTCGTGTATTTTTGTACACGAGGAGCAGTCCATTTGCTGATTACACTATTTTGCTTGAATACACTATTTTGCCTATAACGTTTTTAGGACTTCAAATTCTGTCTTTTGATTTGGATTGTTCGTACTTGGTTTTTATTTTATTTGTTTTACTTAATCGACCATCGACCAATACATCTTTTCTTAAGTGGAAATATCACCAAACATGAATTCTTGCATCTACGATGAGATTTCCTTGTACCGTACGTGTAGTAACTATGAACATATATTTTTCAGCTCTTCTGAGATGTCTGCATATGAGACAACCTTTGATATTTTGTGAAGATGTGATTAGAATAAGAATTATTTACCACTAAGAAATTCTGCGAATGGCCAAGTTATTAGATATTTCAAATTACCTGTAATAATTTGTTATTTCTGTACATTGGTTGTGTCCTTTATTATTGTTAAACTCCATTTATTTGAAGCATTAATTATTGCACAACTGTTACAGCAAGATTTAAATAAATTATTGATATAGCAGTTATTAAAAATTAAAAAAATGTTTTCTCTATTTTAAAAAAAATATTGATTGAAATGTTGTTGTAAATTGCAATACACAGGCCTAATTTATATATATTTAAACCTTTAATACTAGTAATTAAATATAAGAATAATGTTACAGCAAGATTTAAATAAATTATTGATATAGCAGTTATTAAAAATTAAAAAAATGTTTTCTCTATTTTAAAAAAAATATTGATTGAAATGTTGTTGTAAATTGCAATACACAGGCCTAATTTATATATATTTAAACCTTTAATACTAGTAATTAAATATAAGAATAATGTTTTAAATTTGTTTTCATTCTTTGTTTGGGGATAGGGTGGGTTTACAAGGGGGAAATTTGGTCTTTGTTCAATATTTGTAGGACATTTATGATACGAGTTATCTCCCCTTATACCTTTTAACCTGGAACCCCTATTTGAAATATCACGTTTGTGCATTGTTTTTTGGTTGAAATCGAATATGTCTGTGCAATTATCAAATTTATGTATGATTTCTGATAATAAATTGAATTCAATATCAATTCAATGACGCTGTATTTTCATAAATAGACAAAATCATGCTACCATGCGCAACATTGCTGCTTGGTGGGCGCTTATAATTGGCCCTGTGCAAATGCAAATTGAGATATTTCCATAATTTTTTTTTTCAAATGTTGCTATGCATTTTACAGTACACACGAAAAAAAAATCATTCACCTGCAGTAATTTTATCACCCAAAATCACGTCGTCAAAGTCATGTTAGACATGCATGATAAATTGACCGAGACCCTGGGTAAATGGGTAATATTTTAAAAACTGGCATTATCTGAAGGTGGGAATAAAGATTTTCCATCACTAGAAATCTTGTACTATAAGAAAATGGCAAAATTTTTTAGACCCAGGGGGGGTGCAACAAAAATCGATTTCTAAGCACATTTTCCCCATACAGACGACAGTCTATATTATTTTAAATTAAGAATATTGTCGTATAGTTCTAGAAATAGAGAAAATCATCGTTTTATTCGACACATTAGTCATGATTAGAATAGAACCCATCGGTTTCGTTTTATAATAATATAGCGAATCTTTTTCTTATACATGTATTTGAAAGACATTTGAAGTATTTCTTTCAAATAATTTCCATAAAATAAAGATATTAGATTGATTTTATTAAATAAATTATGAACATTATCCTATGTAGGCTATATAAATCTCCATAAAATAATCATATTAGTAGATATCTTTTTTACTGATGTTTGAAAGATTTGGGGATATTGTTTTCATTTAATTTCCATAAAATAATGGCATTAGCGTGATTTTATTATATAAATTAGGGATATTATCCTACATCTCCTAGAAACAGAGAAAATCATTGATAATGATTGACAGTTCAGTCCTCGCTTTATAGTGGTTTATTGAATGATTTATTATATAATTAACAATATTATATAGAGAAAGTCATACGACACATGATTTTGGAGTATTTTTTCAATTAATTTCCATTTAATACTATATTTGAATGATTCCATTATATAAACTAAGAATATTATCCAAGAAATATGGAAAATTATCATCCTATACCACATTATCTAACCGGGGTTATATGGAAAGTTGCTAGACTTTTTAATATAAATTTCTATTATATATAATGTAGCCTGTATTTTTCATTTTAACTAATTATATACATAGAGGCGTTTCTTTTTTACGTTTTACTATCTGTGTTATTTGTTTTTATTTATGTATGTTGTAGTATTGTGATTATATTTAGTTTGTCTCGTTGACGCTGACGTGCCATTAACACCATATGGCATTGTTTAGCCATTTATTACAGCACCAGCACAACGTCTGACAAGTGTTGAAAACCCTACATTTAACGCCCCAGTACTCATAATCTGGAAATAAAGGTTATGTCAATAATGTATGGAACCCAATCGGCCTCGCTTGGTCATGTTATAAAGATTTTGAAGTATTATTTCAATTAACTTACATTGAAAAAAATAGCAATAAAAGTCAGTTTATTATATAAATTAAGATCATTTTCATATGCATATATACATTTGGGAGATAAAAAGTTTCTTTACAAGATATGGATCTGGATTTTTTTTTCGTTAACTTGTTTATCATAATGTTAAATGCTTTACTTCCTTTCTGTGTCAAGTTATCCATGGAAGCTAAGAAGGAGCCAGTATCTGAAATGACGGTTCCGAGATAATTGAACTCATGAACGTTTTCTAAATATTTTCCATTATACATAAAATTATGGGAGTTTTTTTCTATCTAGGAGTGTGTTAAGCACATAGTTTTTGTTTTATTGGTATTTATAGTTAGTCTCCACTCATCAGAATAATTTTCTAAGTTGTCAACACATTTTTGCAGACCATCAGCAAACAAAAGATAGTGTGTAGTTCTACTGGTTTACATTCTTCGTTGAAAACTTTGTTTATATCATCAATGAATATGTTGAATAAGGTGGGACTCAAACAGTCTCCCTGCCTAACGCCTATATCTATCTGAAAATCCCTGCTTAGCCGATCTTCTAATTTCACTGTCGATATTGTTTTTTTTTTAATATAAGTCTTGGATTATATTGAAACACTTCTTTCAATACCCATTTTAGCTAACTTAAGGAGAAGAGACCGTCTCCATACAGAATCAAACGCTTTACGGAAATCAACAAATGCTACATATATTTTATCCTGTTTATTTTTTACGTATTTTGAAACCAGTTTTTTTAATGAAAGTAAAGTATCTGATGTTCGGTGGTTTTCTCTAAACCCAAACTGGGAATTGGAGAGTTTACTTTCTATTAAGGTTTTTAATCTAGTATTGATCAGAGAATAAAAAAAGCCTACTTAGGTGGCTAGATATCGCAATACCTTTATAGTTGTTGGGATCAGATTTGTCACCTTTTTTATGTAGTGAAGTAATATATGCTTTTCTCCAAGAATCAGGGTATATTGACGTGGAAAGTATTTCATTAAATAATTTAGTGATAATGGGGGTAATAACATTTTTTCCACATTTTAGCATTTACGAATCTATACGATCTAGCCCTACTGCTTTATTACTTTTTAGTTTATTTATTTCTTTTTTAACCTCGCTTATTGTAAATGGTTTGTCTGTTATCTCTGATTTTGCCAGATTTTCTTTCAATTTATCTAATTCATTTAATATTTTCTGTTCCGTTTTACATTTTGTTTTTTTTTTCCGATTTAACTCCTGGGTTCTTATAATGCTCTTCCCAAGTATTTGCTTTATTTCGGAACCACCATCATTGTTTATTGTTCTTTTTGTGTGTAGAGAATTTAATAATTTCCAAAATTTCTTAGGTTCATTACTTTTGCTGAGAGATTCTAATTGTTCTTTCATGTTATTGTAATATTCTATTTTCTTTTTCTTTTTTGTCAGAAAAGTATAGTCTTCTAAGGAGCTCATTTGTTGGATTTCGGCTTAGTTGTTATGTATGAAAGGTCTTGGCGTATTTTTTTCAATTGGTTTTTGGTTTAAATATAAAAATATCATTTGAGTGATTTCGTTATAAAAGTTAAGAATATTATCTTATATCTTAGAAATAGCATCCTATACCACATACAGAACCCAGTCGGCTTCGCTATACGAGGCCGAACTTGTTTGGGGGGTCAGCATATTTTCCCGACAAATAAATTTCTTTAGAATTCGCGCAGCCGTCCGCCCACGAGCGACGTAGGCGACCCCCATAAATTTTTTAAACCAGACGGCCGTAGACGCGATTTCCAGGCATTTCGAATACTTTCTAGTAATTTGGAGTAGGTAATAAATTATGTCAGTTGCAGCATAAAAACTGGTAAAAAGTCACCTTTAAAATGCAAACTCTATTACTACGAAAACAAGAATAAGTCGAACAATTTACACTAGGGATCTGGTATCCTTTAACTTGGTTGTTTTGCAGTTTAATTAATATAATAGCCTTTAATTTCAAAACATCCTTTTATAATTGATAATAACCTTTAAATTTCAAAAATGGTTTAATTACAGGTCACAATTCTTACCCGATTTCGATGAAACTTGAAATATAGGTTTATCCCCCAAAGATCTCGGCTGCTTTCGATATTGGCACGTATCGGCTCAAAACTTCATGGATTATGGCCCCTGATTGTACGAAAAATCACGTTTTTAGCTTGTGGACCCTATAGAGGTCACAATTTTGAACCGATTTTGATGAAACTTGACATGCATGTTTATATCCCAAAGATCTTGGTTCCTTTCGATATTTGTGCCTATCGGAACGTAATTTCCTGAATTATGGCCCCTGATTGTCCGAAAAATCACCTATTTTAGCTCGTGGTACCTCTGGAGGTCACAATTATTATCCGATTTGAAAAACCGTTCGATTATATCACCGTTACACCCTAAGGAAGGTTGAGTTCAAATTTCGGAAAAATCGGACCAATATTACCATACAAAATGGCCGCCGTTCGTACGCAAATACTGTTAAAAAATGGTATATCCAGGTTGTGGACCCTGTAGAGATCACAATTTTAATTCGATTTTGATGAAACTTGAAATGCATGGTTATAACCCAATGATCTTGGTTCCTTTCAATATTTGCGCATATCAGATCGTAACTTCCTGAATTATGGCCCCTAATTATACGCAAAATCGTCTTTGATTAGCTTGTGGTCCCTCTGGAGGTTACAATAATTATCCGATTTAAAAAATCGTTTGATTATATAACCATTACAAAATTGCCATACAAAATGGCCGCCGCGTGTACACGATTACTGTTATAAAATGGTATATCAAGGTTGTGGACCCAGTATAGGTCACAATTTTGATTCAATTTTGATGAAACTTGAAATGCATGGTTATTACCTAAAGATCTTGGTTCCTTTCGTTATTTGCACATCATAACTTCCTGAATTATGGCCCCTGATTGTCCGAAAAATCGCCTATGGTCCCTCTGGAGGTCACGATTATTATCTGATTTAAAAAAACGTTTGACTCTATCACCGTTACACCATATGGAAGGTTGAGTTTGAATTTCGGAAAAATCGGACCAAAATTGCCATACAAAAAGGCCGCCGATCGTACGCGAATACTGTTTAAAATGGTATATCAATGTTGTGGACCCTGTAGAGGTCACAATTTTAATTTGATTTTGATGAAACTTGAAATGCATGGATATAACCCAAAGATCTTGGTTCCTTTCGATATTTGCGCATATCAGATCGTAACGTCCTGAATTATGGCCCCTGATTATACGCAAAATCGCCTTTGTTTAGCTTGTGGTTCCTCTAGAGCAGTGCTTCTCAACCTTTATGATACAATTCCCCACTTGAGAAATATTTTCTCCGCTATTCACCCCAAGCACTATAAAACATCAAACTACTAAAAACTGACAACGGAAACATGCTAATTAGGTATAGTTTCAAACACATATTTAATGAACAGATGCCATGGATTTACAGCTAGTCAGTCATTTAGTTTCCGACCAAGGGCTACGCGGGTTTGTGGTCAGTAACATTCTGACTGATGGCACCCGGTCAGGAGTCTGAAAACTCAATTCATGCAAATTCCCACTATTCACAAAATTCACCCCCTTGTGTATAATTCACCCCCAATTCCCCCTTTTTCCAAATTTCACCCCCAAACATTTCGAATTCACCCCTGGAGGTGCACATGGACCCCGGTTGAGAAGCACTGCTCTAGAGGTCACAATTATTATCCGATTTAAAAAATCGTTTGATTATATCACCATTACACCCTAAGGAAGGGTGAGTTTGAATTTCGATAAAATTGGACCAAAATTACCATACAAAATGGCCGCCGTTCGTATGCAAATACTGTTGAAAAATGGTAAATCAAGCTCGTCGACCCTGTAGAGGTCCCAATTTTAATTCGATTTTGACGAAACTTGAAATGCATGGATATTACCCAAAGGTCTTGGGTCCTTTTGATTTTTGCGCATATCGGCTTGTAACCTCCTGAATTAATACCCCTGGAACAAAATTACAATACAAAATGGCTGCTGTTTGTACGCGAATACTGTTAAAAAATGGTATTTCAAGGTTGTGGACCCTGTAGAGGTCACAATTTTAATTTCAATTTTGATGAAACTTAAATTACGTGTTTATAACCTAAATATCTTGATACTTTTCGATATTTGCGCATATCAAATTTGATTGTAGGAAAAATCACTTTCGGTTTTGCTTGTTCTCTATCCATCTCTCGAAAATGTGGGCGTATCCTGCCTGGCAGTGCCAGCTTACTATCTTTGGTAAAATGTTCGACAAGAAATTTTTTGAAATCCCAACACTGGTTTGGGGTGACCGAGACTAGTACACCACACACTTAAGGTGGTTGATGCTATACCGCATCCAACAAAATAACAAAAAAGGGGAGGAGCTACCAATAGCTAGATGAGCAGAAATTCGAACGTATTTGTAGGCGGAAAATCAGAAGCATGTCAATCATTCTGCTGTGTTGAGTATGATGACTGTAACACTCTGCCGTGACTACGAAAGAGTGTTATTCAATGAAGTTAGCTGTCAAAATATTTATCAGATAGGAAAGATCCAGTATTGTGCGTTAGCTATGCCCTTTTATGAGTGATTTAACTATTTCGGAAGTTCTGCATTCTTTTCTGCCATATAAACGAAGACACATAATTCTAAAGGAATATTATGGTTGTGGATTTGATGCCGAAGCAGGACCGGCAATTGCAAGCTTTCATTCAACGTATTACGAAAATTTACTGACATAAATTTAATAATAATAATAATAATAATAATAATAATCGCGTCATTTTACAAGGGTAGCAAATTAGGCCTGAGGCCTGTTTTCGATTTGGCCCTTGGCACAGATCGTGCGAATGATTTCGATCATTACTGCAGGAAGAAACCGAAGAACTCGGGGGAAACCTGCCTGATCGGACGGGAGACCGAATATCCCTCTCACTTACAACGATAAAGTTCTTGCCCTGAGCTGGATTTGAACCCTCGTTGCATTGGTGAAAAGCCGCCTCTCTATCGCCACGGCTATCCGACCATGCCGCACGGGAAATTAGTGTGAAATATAGCGAGGTTGATCAACTTTTATTACGTACGTGGTTTGAATATTTTGTTGACATGTGATTTTTAATTGTTGTATGAATTGAATGCCGTACGGGAATTAGGTGTGAAAAATATGAGGTTCACCACTTTTTTATTATGTAACGTGATTTGAATATTTTGTTGACGTGTGATTTTTAATTGTATGAATTGAATACTGTATGGGAGTCGGGAATTAAATATGAAAAATAGCGAGGTTCACCTATTTTTATTACGTACAGGATTTGAATATTTTGACATGTGACTTTTAATTGTGGTACAAATTCGTCTGCTTAAATAACGATAAGAGTTATGCCCCTTCATTTTTGGTAAAATGTCCGACAAGAAATATTTTGAAATCCCAACACTGCCCCACTGTTAGTTCCTTTAGGAACTGTCTCTGAGCGAACGATGTCTCGCTTTTCTCCATCTCGGTTCTAAGGCTATTTTAGATCCTTACCGTCTACTTTGCACCGTGATTCTTCTTTGATCGCCAAAAGAAAACATTTCCTGACACAACCGACACAAATTTATAATAATTCAACACTATTTTCATGTAGAATTCGACGTTAGAAAAAGATAAACAAAATCGTTCAAATCTGGCCGCCATGTTTATTACTGACGTCAGCGCAGACCGGTCTTTTTCTAACATCGAATTCTACATGAAAATAGTGTTGGATTATTATAAATTTGTCTCGGTTGTGTCAGAAAATGATTTCTTATGGTGATCAAAAAAGTTTCACGGTGCAAAATAGACGGTAAGGATCTAAAATAGCCTTAGAACCGAGATGGGGTAAAGCTTTATTTTCATACTAGTTGATAATAAGGCCCGTGAGGAACTGTTAGCGAGACATCGTTCGCTCAGAGACAGTTCCTAAAGGAACTACCCCACTGTATACTATGGAATTGAAGATATGATGAGGATGACAACTGGATGTTTTAAGAATAAATCAGTTTCTAGTTTGCTGTGATGATTGATGACTTTAACATCTAAAAATGAGACTTCAATATTACTGATATTCATAGTGAATTTGATTTTAGGGTGCTGTTGGTTAACCCTTAAGCTGCCTATAGGACGTACGTTGTACGTCGTCATTTTGGTAATTGATGTGCCATAGGGACGTACAATGTACAGGGATGTGCCTACTATTACAATTACCGGGCTGCACCGCCCAGCACAAATATCGTCCGCCCGGCAAAAATATCTTGAAACAGATTTCCGCCCACCTCCATTTTCTTGTAAATAAAGATGAATCTAAATTGGTAAAAGTGTTTTTATTTGTTGCTTTTAACCTTGTAAATGGAATAAATTATTTTGACTCGCGTCAAACTGACCTCGTAGCATACTTTAAGTTTAAGACATCTAATACGTTTTCGACGAAATGATATTTTACTTTCGATTTCTTATTTGACGTGCAGAGTTATCTGATATTTAGACTCTTTTAACTGGTCACACCAGTGCCACGTAACTATCACGACTGGTTAAACTAGCCTACTGCACCGTCAGTGTTTAAAATTAGCACTAGAGCTTTACGCAGGTACTGGCACAGTCCATATGGATTTATAAATATCGTAATATGAATCCGTCTTATTTCTTCGAAATCAGGAGGCCCACAATTTCTTGCAAGTCCGCAATACGTATATGCGTGCACGTCTTTAAATTGTAATATCCGTATCCACGTAGATTCCACCCAAAAAATATAAGCATCATGCAACTAAAAGAGTCCAAAAGACGATTTCACACATGTGCGTGTATGACATTATATTACATGAACCTCGTGCGGCGTACATGTAACGCCCCCCGAAATTCCTTTCTTACATATGAATCCGTCTTATTTCTTCGAAATCAGGAGGCCCACAATTTCTTGCAAGTCCGCAACACGTATATTCATGCACTTCTATAAATGTGCGTGTATGACATTATATTACATGAACCTCGTGCGGCGTACATGTAACGCCCCCGAAATTCCTTTCTCACATATGAATCCGTCTTATTTCTTCGAAATCAGGAGGTCCACAATTTCTTGCAAGTCCGCAACACGTATATTGGTGCACTTATATAAATGTGCGTGTATGACATTATATATTACATGAACCTCGTGCGGCGTACATGTAACGCCCCCCGAAATTCCTTTCTCACATTAAATATATGACATATTGTCCCGACCTAATTATTTGATTTGGTCGAGCCGTGTGCACTCCATTCCAGCCACGTGACGTTACGGTAGAATTAGGTCAGATGACTTGGGGGACACGCGTTTTAAATATTTATTTAGATATAAATACTTCATAATGCTTTAAACTAGTGACAGACCGATGAAAGACGGTGTGAAATTTTTGTTATAAAATTTGCTGCTAGTGCTACTTCAGTACTTGACTGCCAACTAGTTGAGTAAACACACGGCAATGGACCGTCCAATATGGTACTACTACGACTGAACGAATGTCGACTTGTGTTTTCGATAGAAAAATGCAGTTGAGTCACAAAACTCAGGAAAGAAACAAAATAATAAATTTCTATTTTAGAATATGCCCTGGATCGTCATATTTTAAAATAAAGTACCACGGCTTAAGATGCCGTAGTTCTTATTTGTGTTCTACGGCAATTTAACTAAATACTATGACGCCGTTCTGAATTTTGACAGCTGGGTGTCACACATGAAATTGCGCATTTTCTATCGAAAAAAAACAGCAATTTTTTGCCGAAGATTACCGCCCGCCATGAAGATTTTTCTGGGCACATCCCTGAATGTACGTCCCCATATTAAGTATCTACTGTGCCTGGGTCTAACGTTATTTCCAGTTATTAGGACGTTTCTCGTACGTCCGATAGGCACATTAGCAATTTTAAATTATGGTTACCTAAAATTTCGTCAGATGGCAGCACTGGTGTGACTTGATACCTGGATGACAAACAGACAAATTTCACAACAATGGCGTCGTCACGTGCTAGCAAAGCAGGTTGGTTTTATGCCGTTTTTTATTATTTCTTTACCGATTTCGTTGTAGATTGAATGAATAAAGGCTGTACACATCGGAGATCATTGTCATTATTTACTTGGAGTAAAATTTTGAGAGGTTGGGGTACTTGGGGGATGGGGAATTTTGGCGGCCATATACGATTTTGTGACGTTTAAAAAAGCCCGGCACACGGGTTACACAAGTGCCCGGCACTCAAAGGGTTAAGGGTTATTAGAAAATTTTGGCATTCTTCCAAGGTAGACGAAGGAATGGCCCATATATCATCGATGAATCGCAAGTGTTCATCAGGCCTATTTGGTAAATGATTCCAATATTTTTTCAATTAACCAATAAGTTATATAAATATTACTATAAGTAACTGCGAACGGGGTACCCATCGCAGTTCCACTGATTTGATGGTAAAATTTTCCATTAAATTCAAATTCATTATTGGTAAGTACAAATTTGGCAAGTTGAAGGATGGCGTCTATTTCTTTAGGTTGTAAACTGCTGTCTTCTTCACAAGCTACTTTAAGTGCTTCTATTCCTTTTGGTATAGGAATATTAGGATATATAGACTAATAACATCAAATGTGAGTAGGTAGGTATTATAATGTGACCAAGTGGTAAAGTCACAAACAATAGTCTTGATTAGTCCAGTCAATTATCACATGTTGCCTCGCTTTCGTGTGTCCGCCATTTTATTACCGAAACAAACTGATAGCAACGTAAATCAGCGCCCAGTCGGAGGTGATTTAATAATGTTTATTTTGTATATCACGGTAACATGCATAGTGGTTACTTTTGATCTCTGGGTGCTTAATACCTGGCCTATGTATGACTATATTCATAAAGTCAGTACAAATGCTTAATTGTAATTACTATTCATGGAAACTGGTAAGAAATATACGTGTTGTCAGTAGTCGCTTAATCCCGTGATTACTTACATCGTACGTCAGTATTCCTGTAAATGGTCACTAATTAACATAAAGTGAGTATTTATGGTAACTGGTTAGTATTCCTTGTGTCAGAATGTAAAGATAACGTGACTAATAAAACAAACGTGAGTTAAGCCGACCATATCACTAGTCGGGCGCGTGTGGGAGAAATTGAGAAAAGCGTGACTATTTAGAAAACGTCACTATTGAAGATCTCGTCACTATCTGAGTGAAGCCGCCAGTTATCTTTGATGTGTGTCAGTAACTGGACCCGGCGCCAGTACAGCGTGAACTCGTTAACTATATACATTTCTAGTGAGTATTGCTACTATACGTGATTCATTAGTATCAGTTAAATTGTAACTAGGAGGACAGCAACTGGAGTATTTGTCGTCGATTTCGACTACCGCCGTAGATGGCAGAACGTATATGTCCGTGATATAACACACCAAAAAAGACTTGCTGTGTTCTATTTTTGGGCTCAAATAATCCGACCAGATCAGAAAGCATGCAGTCGCACCTTACAGTAGTGATATAACCGTATATACGACTCATGGGATGCCATGATATAACTGTCATCAAAGTGAAGCGTGAATGCATCAATCGGAGACTTGCTGTGTTCTATTTTTAGGCTCAAATAACCAGACCATATCAGAAAATATGCACAGTTAGATAAATTGATTTAAGGTTTATTATGTAACGAATAATAATAATTGATTTAAGATTTTTTATATGTAACAAATAATAAATTATGTGTTGCATTTTGCAATTCTAAATTAATTCAATCGTTTTTAAGCGCTTGAAGGGGAAATCCCGATAAGAACAGAGTCTCAAAAATTAAAGTCTGAGTATTTGTGAAATTTATGGACCAAAATATAAAAGCATGGCGTATTTACATTGTCTGAAAATTTCAGCTGCAAATATTGAGTAGTTTGGACGTGAAAGGCAACACTGCTTATCCGGACACGTAACCCTTTTAAGGTTTCGGGTCATTTTTTTCGTTGGGTGACCTGATAATCGAAATTTCACCTACATATTATTTTTATAGAAAAAAGTCTGGTTTTATCCAGATACTGTATAATACAAAGGTCTCCATTTCCAGATGCAGACTGTCAGGTTTAAGTTATTTAAAAGCGTATCACAAATATCGGGTAAGTTTGTTGGCCTTTTAAATGATTTTAACACAAAATTAAGCAGTTTTTCTCCCCAAAAAGTTATCGGGATTGGCCCTTTAACAATCACCAATCAATTGTAGTCAATAGTCACAACTCACTACGCAGAATGGGTTCGATAATCAACACCAGATTAAAAAAAAGGCAGGTTATGATAATTCAATTGGCATTTATCTAATTAGTTGATCGGTGATTGTGACATGGAGATAGTGGCGCCTACGCAACTTCGTGGGTTTCCTCCGGGCACTCCGGTTTCCTCCTACTGCTAAAGACCCCTACGCGCAAGCGAATTTTTGAAATAAAAATTGAAAACCATACGTTAGTCCCAAAATGACCTAGCGTCGATTGTATGAAATACGAATTATATCGGGAATATAAATCGGTAAAGCACCTTACCGTGGTCGTAATATTATTATCCATTCAAAATAGCAATGCCGCCATTGACAAATATATCATCAATCGCCCGAATCGGTAAATCAGGTTCCATGCCGCTGATCGTTTATTTTCTTTGAAGTACAGGTAGAGCTATACATTGTTATAGATCAGTTACTGCGTTGGGCCTTTTCATGAATAAAATTAAAAAAGAAATACTATCAATTAAGGTTCAACAATGAGAATATGCACGTGACATCAAAAGAAATAGCCCCACGTGACATCAAAAGAATTAGCCCCACGCTAAGCATGATTTTTCTGTTCGACACTTTATTCTATACTCCTTGATGTGCTTTCTAGACTAATTAATATTGTAACTATTGAAGAGGCCCAATTCTTAAGATGTGGTTAGATGTTTACTCTGTGTGTTGATGCATAAAACAATCAAAATTAATATTTGTGTCTAAAATAATTATTGAAAACGGAACGGTTTCATTAATTATGATATTTATTGTTGATGGGATATATACGGTAAGCAGTTTGTATTTGAAAGTCTTACAAATATTCACCTTTTTTTTTCGTAGCCTACTTCATAAGTAAATAATCGTAATCAAAATGAACCGATCGGATAAACGACTCACGGGAAAAGTTATTATTTGTGTCTTTATATTTGTACAATGTCCCCCCTCCCACTCTATAAAACTAGCAACTACACATTTATAATATTTACAAGGTGCATATATATAATATTATCACCCAATAATACATTCTACAGTAGATATCGCTTGTGTGATAAATGTTATAATCTACTTTAACATAAACTACTTTAACATTAGTTTATTACTTTATGACCCCAATCAAGTATCAACACACTGCATTTGTTTTGCTTCAAAACATTCTGATCAACCAACCATCACAAAAAGATGTCAATATTTGCCCCCAGTTTGACTGTATAATATTGTATTTAAAAACGATAAGAAATATAGACGTTGTTATTGATGAACTATTTAAATGTTCACATCATATCCCAAGCATGTATATTGTCTAATTCTATCGAAAAAAAATTGACTTTATCCCATGATATAAAAAAAATTGGCGATGGTTAATATTGCGTCAAAAATAATTGCGTCGGGGCCCCTTTTAGAAAACAACAAAGAGTGGCTACGTGCGATTATATTCTTTGATCTTTGATACACGGGAAAATTCTGTTATTTAAACATACATGTATCTGCACGACTCTCTTCATCTAAATTCAGTTATTCTTCAAATAAAATGAGTGCCTTGGATTTTTGTGTGGATTTGATAGCGGTTATAATTTACTAATATTCTCTGACATCGGAGACAATGTGTCGCGTTCATTTCTTACCACTGAGCATTTAAATTCATATTTAAATATGGAGGTATTTATAGACCGATCTATCTCACCATCTTTGGTGTCTACGGCGGTAATCGGAATATTGACATCCATACCATTTAATATTGTAAAGAAAACGGGTCCATATTCAAAAAAGTATCGACTTTGACAAATTCACTGACCATAGCTGAGGAGCATCTCGTTGATAGCCTTGCTTTTATGAACTTTTGGCAGGCCGTAAAAATTGCTTTCTCCACATACGAAGTGTGTCATATAATCGTGGCTGTTATGTGATTTAGTGTTACACATTACGATAGCTTTAACTCGGTTTTTCTCAAAACTACGTACTTTTTCTGACATTGGCGGTCCCAAAACGGATATAGCTTAGTCATTTTAACAGTTTAATACCAGTCATCTTTTAAACTACGGTTGCCTCGACACCAAACGTTTTCCAATATGAACCCCAAATAAGCTTGTGCACGCTTGTACATGTATAAATAGAATTCCTCCTTTCATTGCTTTGCACGGGCTATTTGTGATACGGTTAGAGGCGAAGTCTGAAATGGTCGCGATGACGTTTGAATTGTATGTTATTTATATTTGTTTATCAGGAATCGGGTTATATGGCACAAATTTACAATAATAATGTAATTATAGATATTCACACGATTCTTCAGTGCTCAGAATTTCAGCTTGTATATATTATGTATGTGTATGAAGTTCAATACTATCTACTATCATATTATCCGTTTCAATAAATTTAGCGTAAACAGATTGGCGTTGATCCTTTTTTAATCATTAGTTGTGATTCCAAAATAATCCATACAGATACCAAAGTGCCGCCTGCGCCAAAATATGTGTCAATCTGCGTGTAACGTTTAACGAGAATAAATATAAATTGTAAATTAAATAACAATGCACATTGCCTCTATTCCAGAACTGACTTGGCTAAATTTGCCGATGACAGTACCATATGGAGAAATGGGACGAGCTTCTGTTAACTACAAAAGAATATGCAAAAAGCTTTAGACAAATTCATGACATGGGCAAACGACTGGGGATTTAAAGTCTCGGAGAAGAAAACAGTCGGTATGTTTGTGAGCAGGGATAGAGGGATAAACAGAATGACTCTGTGTATGAACGGGAAAACCATCGAGTTCAAAGACCAAACCAAGTTCCTTGGCGTAATCTATGACGAACGGTTGACCTGGAAACCGCACATTGACTGGACTGTAGATAGATGCTCCAAAATCCTAAACTTAATGAGAAAACTAACGGGCAGTACGTGGGGTGCCAATAGAGTTACACTTATGATGGTATATCGTGCTCTAATACGTTCTGTATTAGACTACGGCTCTTTGGCCTTCATGAACTGTGCGCCAAAACTCTTAAGCAAGCTTGACACCATCCAATACAAAGCTCTGTGTATTGCTACTGGCGTAGGGCTCGGGACTAGGCGAGAGGCACTACTACAAGAAGTCAGGGAGTTGCCCCTATCCCTAAGAAGAAAAGAACTGGCGACAAGGTATTGGGTCAAGATATCACAACTAGTGAAAGATCCCCAACATTTGTCAGTCTACAAAAGACAAAATATGTAAGAGATCCCAAAAAGAAAACCTTCAGCCAGGGTATCAGGGAAACGATCAAGGAACTATGACTGGGGGAGCTTGTGATAAATAAACATGACCCTCCAGTTGTCGCCCCTTGGACGCTCCCTATACCACTGGTTAATCTAGATCTACTACAGAAAACTGACAAGAAAAATAACCCCAGTGCTGCACATGCTTTCTCTCTAGAACATTTGGAAAACAACTGGCCGTCTGATGACTGGGACCATGTGTACACGGATGGCTCACGCAATCCTGAAAGAGGCACCAGCTCGTTTGGAATATACCTGCCGAACGGGGAACAGGGAATAAGCAGGAAACTGCCCAATAACTGTTTGGTGTACACTGCAGAGCTTGTTGCCATTCGTGACGCCATATCATGGATCTCCCATCAAAAGACCGGCAAGTTCGTCATTCCAAGCGATTCTCTGAGCAGTCTGATTTCAATCCAAAATGACAACTCGGAATCAAGACCAGAAGTCATTTTGGAAATCAGGCAGCTATATCAGAGGGTCCTAGAGAAGGGAAGCGAATTAGAGCTCGTGTGGATTCCATCACATGTCAACATTAGAGGAAACGAGGAGGCAGATCAACTCGCCAACGAGGGTCTCAAGGACACAGCTACAACCCGCCTCATAGACTACAGCACCACGGAAATCTACAGTATGGTCAAAAGACAGGTCAATTCAATCTGGGAATTAAATCTCGTTGAACTTGACACATACAGATTCCGACTGGATGACGAGATCTACACCAAGACAGCGACCAATCACCGTAGACGAGATATATGCAGACTCATATCGAAACTAAGGGTGAAAGAGCGGCTGCGAGACTACAAACACCAAGTCATCGTCTGTGAGTGCGGAGAAGAGTGTACCACCAACCATGTCCTGGTAGACTGCGAGGTATACAAGGAAGAGAGACGGGACTTAGTGAGGATGATGGAGACAAACAACATACCATTCAACACTAAGAACCTGCTCTTCCCGAAGCCAGATCCCAAATTGAAAATCTTCGAACAAATCCACACCCTAATGAACACAGTTGGACTAAGTAGAGTAGTGAAATAAAAAAGGGTCACGGCTAGATAAATTCACCATACAACGAAGGAAGCCCAACCATCCTATACATTTATTTCTACTTATTTTTTATCTTAACTTATTTATTTATACGACGTAGGGTGGCTAAGTAAAAATGTCCTCTCGAAGGAAGCCCAACCTCCTACAAGTTTATTTTAATTTATTCATTTTACTTTAGCTTTACTTTAGCTTTACTTTACTTTTACTTTAATTTACTTTATTTTTATTTATTACCTTTAATTTATTTAACTAATAAATTTTAATTTATTCATTTTACTTTATCTTTACTTTACTTTTACTTTAATTTACTTTATTTATTACCTTTAATTTATTTAACTACAACTTTATTATACTCTCTTTATTTATTTAATTTGATATTAGTTTAATTTACTACTAACATCTACTAAACTGGCTGGATAGTGGAGTAAGAGGGAGTCATGATCAGACGGGCTCGACATCTAAACACAATTCTGCCAAAACAAATACCAGTGGGATAGTGGAGTAAGGGGAGGCCACGAGAAGACAGGCCTGGTACCTAAACACAAATCCCACTAAGATGACTTCTACCAATCCAGAAACAGAAAAGATCATCTACCAAACGATGTGTTTTTATTAAATAAAGGGAATAACTTCCCACTAAAACATAATCCATGGCCTAAGGCCAAAATGGAAAGATTTCAAAATCATATTCTAAAATCATATTCTAAAAATCAGGAAGCAGCTTCGGCTCTCCTATGTCTTGTCTGTGATATCACTTAAGTGGAAGCAGACGTTTAACACCAAACGAAGAAGAAGAAGACCCATAGGTTTGGGAGAAAATGTCCATTGCAGTGTCTCTGTTTTGTTTGGGCTTATGTTTCTGGATTTCTAGTGCTTCTCTGAGGACTCTGTTTGTCCACACTGTCAAGTTCCTGGCTAGAATTTCTGTTTTTTCCCATTTAATTTCATGCTGTGGGTTGTTATAAATATGTTCTGCAATTGCTGATTTGTTATATTCTTGCTTCCTAACTGCAGTGTGGTGCTCTTTAATTCGCACTGACATCGGTCTGGATGTTTCTCCTATGTACTCACTGTCACACACACATTTTATTTTATATATGACACCCTTTGGGTCGTTTTTTGTTTGTTTTAATCTGCCATTAGCGTTTAACAAGGTTTTTTAGTGTTGTAACAATCAACTGTTGTTAATAATTACTGGAAGAAGTCATATAAGGTGGATATTTGATACCATATCCCTTCTGGGTGTTTACAGGAATTTCAACTGTGTGACCCCATAAACCCTGACTGGGTTCTAATAAAGTAAAATAAGCTATTTATATCTAGATCAGACTTTTATCTAACAGCATTAAAACAATAAGCTTACATAAAGAAAATACTATACATGTACAGTCCGCCAGTCCACAATTGTTTTTGAACACTCTTCAGGTCACAATTTTTATCTGATTTCTATGAAACTTGAAACATAGGTTTATCACCATACGATCTCAGTCCCTTTGGATATTGGCATGTAACGGACTTTAACTTCATGGATTATGGCCACTCATTGTTCAAAAATCACATTTGTAGCTTGTGAACACTGTTAGAGGTCACAATTTTGAACTAATTTTGATGAAACTTGACATGCATGTTTATAACCCAAAGATCTTGGTACCTTTTGATATTTGCGCATATAGGATCATAACTTCCTGAATTATGGCCCCTGATTATATGAAAAATCACCATTTTTATACACCCACATTGAAATGTGGTCGTATATTGTCGTCGCGCCCGTCGGTCCGTCCACAATTTCTTGTGAACACTCTAGAGGCTAAAGTTAATATCCGATTGACTTTAAATTTATACACAGTGTTTAAGGTCATGAGACGAAGAAGCCTATTGATTTTCAGCAATTTCCGATAATTACTGCTAGAGTTACCGCCCTTGATCACTTTGAAAAATCTTAAAGTTAATAACCGATTGAATTTAAATTTATACACAGTGTTTAATGTCATACGTCGAAGAAGCCTATTGATTTTCAGAGATTTCCGATAATTACTGTCAGAGTTATGGCCCTTGATCACTTCAAAAAAACTTGTGGAAGCTCTAGAGGCTAAAGTTAATAACCGATTGACTTTAAATTTATACACAGTGTGTGAGGTCATAAAATGAAGAAGCCTATTGATTTTCAACAATTTCCGATAATTACTGTCAGAGTTATGGCCCTTGATCACTTAAAAAAATCTTGTGGACACTCTAGAGGCTAAAGTTAATAACCGATTAACACGTTGAATGCCGACCCTGAATATTTATTTTACCCGACATGCCAACCTACAACCTTTGGTATATTACTTCGGCATTGCATAAGCGGTCTAACGTAAACTGACGACGATTCGTCTTTTCTGGAGTTAAAAAAGCTTTATTCAAGCCTGGCACCCACAAATGGAATCTCATTCCGTTTGCTAACTACGACATTTTAAATTTTGCGTTTTCATTTGTTTTAGTTGTCTCCCATAAAGCTTCGTGTTACTAAATATAGCTACCAGTAGACGGTAGCCATTTGCAATGGCTTGAGAAAAGTTTACAGCCAGTGAGATTGTGAATTTACTGATGCACACAGATTCACAAAATGATGTTGGTATGGACAGTGATAATGACTCGCTTATGGAATCTGTTGGTGATCCCATTCTTGAACGTACAGATAGACAGCTAAGTGATGTCGAATCTGAGACTGGCAGTGACAATTCAAAACACGTGTCTAAAGCATCCATTGCCGGTGATTCGAGTGTGAATGAAAATGAGGATGATGACGACGACCTCGGTGATCCAACAATTTCTTCTCATGAGCTCTCTAGCGCAAGTACTGACAACGACGAAGTGATTACTCCATCTCGTGGTAGGGTTAGAACAAGAGGAATACGCACTAGAGCTGGTGGTGTGAAACGTGGACGTGATGATACTACTCCAATAAGAGGACATGGCGCACAACGTTGGCAGGGTGTTGTACGTACGCGTGGTGGTAGACATGTTCCTGCAAATCCTATAGGTGAAGCAGTTGTTATACAGCCACTAACAGTCCCACCAGCACAAGCTTCCTCCACAGCCCCTGTTGCCAATGGAACTGAACATGTATGGACAGAAATTCCCAAAGATCCTCAGGATTATGCTTTCAATGAAGTCTCTGGCCTAAAAGTTCCGTTGCAGGATGGTGCTCCAGGTGATTATTTTGACTTGCTGGTGACACAAGGTCTGATTGAAACATTAGTAACCGAAACCAATCGTTATGCTGCTGCAGAAATAAATAAGCAACGTCCCCTTCGTAGGCGATCATGTTTGAAAGATTGGCGTGATATTAATGCTTTTGAAATAAATCAGTTCATTGCTCTGCTTATTCAAATGGGCCCAAATTCCAAACCAACTATTGAGCGCTTTTGGAGCACAAATCCCCTACACACCAATGTTTGGAAAAGTAATGGGTCGTAACCGCTTCCAATTACTCCTCCGTTTCTGGCACCTTGCGGACAATTCCAATGTTGGTAATGATTGTCTGTTCAAGATACGCCCTCTCTTGCGTCATTTCAATGATGTTATGGATGAAATCTACTACCCTGAGAGGAAATTGAGCATTGATGAGTCTATGGTCCTTTGGCGTGGGCTACTTTTGTTCAGGCAGTACATAAAGAACAAGAAGCATAAGTATGGTATGAAGCTATACGAACTGTGTGAATCCAGTGGGTTACTGTTAAGAATACAGCTATATAGTGGTGAAAGGCTCCCAGATGACGACGGCCTTGGACAAAGTGCGCAGATTGTGTTGAAACTACTAGTATCTATATAGAGGGTTTCTTGGATAAGGGTCATGAAGTCTTTACAGACAATTTCTACAACTCTGTCAGCTTATTCAAGAGACTTTCCACAAAGTCGACTTACATATGTGGAACTCTTCGTGGTGACCGCAGAGAGAACCCAAAAGACGTCGTCACGAAAAAGCTGAAGAAAGGAGAAATGTCTTGGAAACGATCTGATACAGTAATTGTTTGCAAATGGAAGGACAAACGAGATGTCCTAACAATCACCAACATGCATCGGGTTGAAATGATCATTGTTGCGAACAGAAATAAGAAGATTTCGCAAAAGCCTAACATTGTTTGTGACTATAATAATGGCATGTCGGGAATCGACCGCTCAGACCAGATGTTGTCATATTATTCATCACTTCGCAAGACCATCCGTTGGTACAAGAAACTTGGTATTCACATACTTGATATGTGTCTGATGAATGCTCATTGTCTCTATAATAAAGACCACACAGAACCCATGAGGCTCTTGGAATTTCGGGAAAACATAATAAAATATGCTTGGCGAAGACATCATGACAAAACTTGAGGGAGTTGGTAGGGGTCCTGGTGTTGAGTTGGCGAACATACACTACCTTTCCTGTCTTCCACCAACTGAGAAAAAGCAGAGACCTACAAAGCCTTGTCGTATCTGTACAAGGGCAGGCTTGCGAAAAGAGACAAGATACTGTTGCAACGTTTGCGAAAAAAAACCGGCACTTTGTGTGGACAACTGCTTCATTGCGTTTCATTGTGTCTAGAAAGTGTACTAAAAAATAAAATTGATGAAGGTCATACAATTGTTGTTCTTTTGTGAATGTTAAGTCCTACTGTGCTGCCAGCAATGATATAGCATGTATTTGTGTGCGGCCATTTCACTACGAGATAACTTGTACCGGCAAATATAAAGAACGTACTACTACGAGATAATTCGTAGCCGGCATTCAACATGTTAAATTTAAATTTATACACAGTGTTTAAAGTCATAAAACGAAGAAGCATATTGATTTTCAGCAATTTTCAATAATTACTATCAGAGTTAAGGCCCTTGATCACTTTAAAAAGTCTTGTGCAGTGCTCACTCTGGGTTCCATTTTTTTTCCGCCAATTTTAATTTTTATACGCCCACATTTTCATGTGGACGTATTATGTCGTCGCCCCCGTCCGTCCGTCCACAATTGTTTGTGGACTCTCTACAGGTCACAATTCTTGTCCGATTTTGACGAAACTTGAAATATAGGTTTATCCCCAAAAGATTTCGGCTGCTTTTGATATTGGCATGTATCGGATCAAAACTTCATGAATTATGGCCCCTGATTGTACGAAAAATCACATTTTTAGCTTGTGGACCCTATAGAGGTCACAATTTTGAACTGATTTTGATGAAACTTTACATGCATGTTTATAACCCAAAGATCTTGGTTCCTTTCGATATTTGCGCCTATCAGAACGTAATTTCCTGAATTATGGCCCCTGATTGTCCGAAAAATCACCTATTTTAGCTCGTGGTACCTCTGGAGGTCACAATTATTATCTGATTTAAAAAAACGTTCGATGATATCACTGTAACACCCTAAGGAAGGTTGAGTTCAAATTTCGGAAAAATCGGACCAAAATTACCATACAAAATGGCCACCGTTCGTACGCGAATACTGTTAACAAATGGTATATTAAGGTTGTGGACCCTGTAGAGGTCACAATTTTAATTTGATTTTGATGAAACTTAAAATGCATGGTTATAACCCAAAGATCTTGGTTCCTTTTGATATTTGCGCATATCGGATTGTAACTTTCTGAATTATGGCCCCTGATTATACGCAAAATCTTCTTGGTTTAGCTTGTGGTCCCTCTGGAGGTTACAATAATTATCCGATTCAAAAAATCGTTTGATTATATCACCGTTACACCCTAAGGAAGGTTGAGTTCGAATTTCGGAAAAATTGGACCAAAATTGCCATACAAAATGTGTACGCGAATACTGTTAAAAAATGGTATATCAAGGTTGTGGACCCTGTAGAGGTCAAAATTTCAATTCGATTTTGATGAAACCTAAAATGCATGGTTATAACCCAAATAAATTGGTTCCTTTCGATATTTGCGCATATCGGATCGTAACTTTCTGAATTATGGCCCCTGATTATACGCACAATCGCCTTCGTTTAGCTTGTGGTCCCTCTGAAGGTCACAATTATTATCTGATTTAAAAAATCGTTTGATTATATCACCGTTACGCCCTAAGAAAGGTTGAGTTCAAATTTCGGAAAAATCGGACCAAAATTACCATACAAAATGGCCACCATTTGAACGCGATTACTGTTACAAAATAGTATATCAAGATTGTGGACCCTGTAGAGATCACAATTTGATTTAGATGAAACTTGAAATGCATGGTTATAACCGTTACACCCTAAGGAAGGTTGAGTTCAAATTTCGGAAAATTCGGAACAAAATTGCCATACAAAATGGCCGCCGTATGTACGCAAATACTGTTATAAAATGGTATATCAAGGTTGTGGACCCAGTATAGGTCACAATTTTGATGAAACTTGAAATGCATGGTTATAACCCAAAGATCTGGGTTCCTTTCGTTATTTTCACATATCAGATCATAACTTCCTGAGTTATGGCCCCTGATTGTCCGAAAAATCGCCTATGGTCCCTCTGGAGGTCACGATTATTAACCGATTTAAGAAAACGCTTGACTCTATCACCGTTACACCATACGAAAGGATGAGTTTGAATTTCAGGGAAATCGGACCATAATTGCTAGACATAATGGCCGCCGTTTGTACGCTAATAGTGTTAAAATATAAGGTTGTGGACCCAGTATAGGTCACAATTTTAATTTGATTTTGATGAAACTTAAAATGCATGTTTATAACCTAAAAATCTTGATTCTTTTCGATAATTGCACATATCAAATTGTAATTTAATGAATTATAGCCTTTAATTGTAGGAAAAATCACTTTCGGTTTTGCTTGTTCTCTAGCCATCTCCTGAAAATGTGGGCGTATCCTGCCTGGCAGCCGCTGGTTATTTTTTTAGCCATATATTTCTTCCGCCACAAAAAGTTAAAATTTTCAGTAATTTTTATAACATTTTTATTTACATTTATATTGTACATAGTCTATTACAAATTACAAAATCCTTTTCTGCTTTGCAGAAGCACATTTGTTACTCACCAGGGCATCTTGAGTCGGAATACGGAAAATATAATTTTGAACTACAGACAAAATAAGTGAAATAATTGATTTTGATCGAAATTGAGATTTTAACAAAAATGAGTCTATAAATATACTATCTATCGATACAAAAGATAAAAACATCAATAAAAGATTTTAGAACGCCTTTATTTGAACGTTTTGTACGGGTACCGCATTCATAAGTCTGTCATATTTCTTAAAATTATCGGTAAAATTAGTTATGTTTCTTCGCTAGCAGCGGGCGATCGCTCGTTTCTCTTGCATATTAATTGGTATTGTTGCAAAGCGGAGAATCTCTAGTTTATAAATATGACCAAAGAATTACCGATGAATTCATTTTGAAGGAATACAAAGGGGTTTTAATACCCCTAAAACTGTAAACAACCTTGGCTTGTTGCTATGCTGCCAACACGACTCGCTTGCTGATTGGCCCAGACAACGCGTGCAAAGCATTGTGGTTCCGTGGCCGGATCGAGGCTCAAGCGATTGATAGAAATTAGATTTGGGCAATGTTGACTATCTACATGCGATTTTCTATGAAAAATGGCAGAAGCAATTTTTGTTGTTTGTTATTAAAGATTAAACGTTCAATACATTACATGAAGCAACATAATTCTGATCGTATAATATAGATAGCCATGGAGTGTTAATCAAAAACATCGTAAAATAATCAACACGCTGTTCGTGTCATGAGTAATGCTAATTATGTAATCACTTCTCACGTACGGTATTAGGGATTAATTGATTGATAACTGGCAATGATAAGGCCGCCTATAATCCATTATTTACACCGAATAACTAATCAAAGCGGTGATGATTTTATAATTATCTCGTTTGGTCTGTTAGAAAATAATTTAAGCCCTTAAATGGAAATAAACAAAATAGCCAATAACCTATTTCTGAAGAGAACTTTTTAGGTGAATTCCGTTTACTGTCGCTTCATACCGCATACAAAGTAAAGAATGCATATTGGATATTATTCTATTATCATAATGGATCAGGATAATAAGAACGACCAATGTGTCGAAATCCGACGATTATCGAGTGGGAAATATATGCCATTGTTTAATTACACCGCTTCCAAAATGCACGAAATTAAACCTAAGCATTTCATGCCAATGAAGTTTAAATTTCTATTCTATTAGGGAATCATATTTTTGGGGTACCGTTACGGTACCGAAGGCTGAAAATAACAATAGAGGATACGGAACATTATGTGTTAAATTGTCCAAAGTTTACCAATGTTAGAATTCAAACGGCGATAGAAATACTACCTTGCATGTACATTTTTAATCAAGTCCACAGATTTATACAATTTTATCTAAAAGACAACAATAACCATCGTAGAATACTAACTAAATTCTCGGTTATTATACATCTGACGGCCTCTAAATGTATTATGAAATGGTAAGGCACTGTAAATGTCACTAACTACTTGCATGCATGATTAATAGTGAATACAAAATACAGCACTGTTAATGTATTTGTATGTGCAGTGTATATATCATACGTCTATTTTAGTATATTTATTAAATAAGGAGACGAATAAATATAAGCCTTTGGTTAGTTTTAAAATCCTTAACTTTTGACAGTTTATAACGTATAACATGTATCTTATTTGAATAAAATATTGTTTAAATTAAATTAACCTTAGACTTTTTGTACACCCAAAATCTTAATTTCAATTGTAAAGCTGTGGCGGCTTCTTTGATGATTAGAAGATTAAAATAAACTACTAAACTTGATTACCCAATCAACAACCTTAATCTTCCGACCACTAACACCAAGGTGCTAATTAAATAAGGAGATTAACTGAAGTTAAACTCACCAAAGTTATAATACACAAACTTAGACTACTAATGTATACATTTTTCTAAATTACACGTTATAACAGGAAATAGGATTTTACTACAATAATCGTCTTCAGCACCCTTGAAAACTTATAGAAGAAATTATTAATATTAAACGACAAAATAACGAATGATTTAATGGCATGGTTGCTGGGTGATATTTTTTTTTTATAAACCTGTAACGGTAAATCTCTTCGATCTTTTGGGTATGTTCTATGCCCGGAATAGCATGCTGTCTAAATAATAATATATTTATATAAAGTTTTTCTTTCTTTACACCTGTATCGGGTTATTCTTCCCTTCCAGGGTAGTGTTTTTGTCCATTAAAAAGCATGATATTATAAGGTTTTTCTTACGGGAATTCTTACTAGAATTCTCATTTTATGTACTTTTAAACACAGACGGTTTATAAGCCAGATAAAGTCATCGACTTCGGTTATGCTGGGGAAGAAAGACTTCAGAAAAAAAACCTCGGCTTATCTCGTTCTCGGGCTATTTTCTTCAGTCTTTCTTTCCCCTGCATAACCTCAGTCTCGTGCTTTATCCTACACAGAACATACTGACACCTTTACCTTGTATTTTCTAAAAACTGCAGATTTCTGTGAATTCAATTCAATTTCAATTCACGGAGCGCTCTCAAGACCACCTTTTCCATTTCATTCTCGAACGTTGGCGATGCCCTATGAATTAATAAATTAAATTCTCGTAAAGCAATGTTATCCACTGTAGCCTAATCTGTACACTATAGTTTCAATTAAGGTGTTTTCTCAAACCATGTTAATACTGTATCTATGATCATAACGCCTAGTGACACGTCTTTTAATAAGAGCTCGGCAGTCAAAACAGTAAACCAATCAGTTCCCAATTATTTAAGATGTATACAATAGTCAAACCATAATAAAACGGGATCTTTGATCATTAGTACTTTATCTTAAATATTCGTTGTATCGACCCAAAACCATGTTTGTGGTCTTTAGCGACCCCGAAAACCCCAAAAATGATATATTACACGAGTACCAAGTATAAGATCTCTAATAATTGGTTTGGTGGCCATTTTGAAAAACAAGATGGAGGATACAGTCCGGTCGACCCTTTAATACTACAACATTCTTGTGCCTAATAACACATATAAGATGACATGGCACCATGTGGTTACAAATATACGGTGACAAAAACAGAATTGTCATTTTGGTCGACATTTTGATAAAACAAAATGGTCGATATTGTCGGCTTGATTTTATTATTTAGGCCGCCATTATGAAAAACAAAATGGCGGGTATTATCTGATCGACTCTTATATTGCAATTTTTAATGCAGTAACCCCCAAAACCCGACCAATGACATTAATAAACACGTTACTTATGAAAACTCGGAAATTTGTCATTTTGGCGTCCATTTTGAAAAAAAAGATGGCGGAAATTGTCGGATGAAATTTTTACTATAATTTTCGTCTTCAGCACCCCTGAAAACCCCTAGAAAACAATATTCCACGACAAAAAAGCAAATAAATGGCCTGGTTGCTATGGTATTTTGTTTTGAAACATAGCAAATCTTTAACTTGATTTTTCTCAAAACTTACTTTGGTGTGTTGGGTGGCTTCAAGCCGCCACAACTCAGTCAATTTATGCCCGATTTAAACAAACTTTACATCAAATTGAAGGTATAGAATCGCAGAATATGAAAATAACAATAACTCAATTTTCAAAATTCCCTCATTGAGACTCAGTATGCCATGGGGGGTCACATTTTTTGAAGGATTTTTTAAAATCCGGGGAAACCACCTTTCGAATACTGCTGAGTAGCCAACCATTAAATTACAGAGTGTATTGGTTTTTAATGAATTGCTGTACTTGTTTTTTATATATATAATGTGTCTACTAAATCCTCTTTCACGTTCTGCAGATGTAACAGGAATTGTGAGCAAACGCTTACTAATATCACAAACAGTTTTGGAAATATGTCGTCTTAGGTTAAAGGCAAATTTACAAATTGCAGTAATAGATACATCACATAAGTCAGATAATTGAACATAATTGTGAAATGCAATCACTTCTACGGACAAGTTAAGGGTATTTAATTTTAACAAATTCACATACTGGTAACTTCAATAAGAAATATATCAAACAGTCGTCATAATTTCAAAAATCCCAAACGAATCGATCGAGGATTGTTTACCGACACTGTGTCCGCCATTTTAAATATATACAAACCAAAAAAAAAGCCACCGATTCGTATTGAGAAATAATTAAATCTTTTGTCTCTTAATAAGTTTATTACTACTCTTACTGTATATACTTATCAACACTAATCTGAGATTGATCAAGAGACAAAAGATAGGTCTATTGATACCTAATTGATTGTTTATTGACTCACTTTCATTCAACCGAGCGCAATGGACCGTAACGCGTCTATACAGTGTGGATATCAACGCTTTGTCATTATGACTAGAAAAAATTATTGCCAAAGGTAAAAAAGAATCGCCATGTAGGAAAAAGGTAACGCCAAAAAATCTGCCAGATTTAATATTTTATCGCCAAGATTATATTTTTATCGCAATTGGCGGAAATGGCGATTGACAGCGTGAGCGCTGCTTGTGGACGCTCTAGAGGGTAAAGTTAAAAACCGATTGACTTTAAATTTATACACAGTGTTTTAAGGTCATGAAATGAAGAAGCCTATTAATATTTAGCAATTTTCGATAATTACTGTCAGAGTTATGGCCCTTGATCACTTCAAAAGTTCTTTTGGATGCTCCTAAGGCCAAAGTTAATATCCGATTGACTTTAAATTTATACACAGTGTTTAAGGTCATGAGACAAAGAAGACTATTGATTTTCAGTGATTTCCGATAATTAATTACTGTTAGAGTTATGGCCCTTGATCACTTTCAAAATTTTGTGGACGCTCTAGAGGCTAAAGTTAATATCTGATTGACATTAAATTTATACACAGTGTTGAAGGTCATGAGACGAACAAGTATATTGAGTTTCAATGAATTTTGATAACTTGAACTGCATATATGAAGAACTTTATCACAGCCAAAAAAATTCGAATGATTTTCTGATAATTACATAATGGGTTGTTACTTTTAATCAGATTTTAGTGTATTATAAATGTTTCATTACAAAATAAAGTAAAATATGCGACAACTCTTGTTGACTACTCGGACGATTTAGCTGCTGTGGGTGTATGTTTCGTTGCCTGGCAACCTATCTTTGTTATTCTTCAACAGATTTTTTTCAATTCATAAAAATGTTTTGAAAGTAAACGTATGAATAATAACCAGTGCTAAAAACCCGGTATTAAACGATCCCATACTTACAGGGTTATTTTTTGTATCATGTTTAAGATTAGATTGATGAATTTTCTGACAAAGGATTAAGTCAGTCAATCAAGGCAGATTAAGTTGTTAATCAAGGTAAGGTTTATAGGCGGTATAACACAATAAATACGTTGATCACTTAGTTACCTAATAAATCGAGTGTATTGTCAACGATAATCGGGTTGAGTGGTAGTTATACTCTTAGTACTAGTCAGTACACTATATATTAATTTTGGAATTTTGAATATTATTCACCATGTCTTGATGTCCGAATGGGCATATTCACGGTCGGACAATAGATTGCGTTTGGGAAAAAAATTCGGACACGTCCGGAATATACGGTCGAAATTACAACACTGATTGTATGTAAGGATGGCAACCTAACTTTTATGATCTCTTGTTGTTAGTTTTAACCATGTGATTGTTCTATATAAACTTGTTAGGCTTTCACCATTGAAAATGGTGAAAGGCTATTGTTATTACTAAAATTAATATTATTATTATTTTTATTATACTTCTTTATTGGGGGAAGCTAGATCTCAGCAACTATAAGAGATAGAGGTTTAAAATTTGATTTTTTATCTTAAAAGTGGTGTGCAGCTACTGCTTAAAGCTATTTCGAAATTTGTGCGTAAAGCGGAAATGCTTCAAATCTTTAACGTGCACGCAAATTGAAAATCGGCAATAATTCTGTTAATTCTTAACCGATTTTTCAGATATTTACATTTTTAGATACCTGGAGACATTTCCGAGCAGATAGCAGTTCAAAATTGTCGATTTTAGAAAATTTGTCGCTCTCATTTTTTCGTTGAAAATTGGAAAATTTTCAAAATATTTCTAAAAGTGTTATTTTTTAAAATTTTGAAATTTGATTTATATTTTTTGATTGCTGACATCAATCCGATTCCAACAATATCAGTTTTGTTCTGAAATGTTAACTTTAATTTTTCACTTTTTTTCGCATTTTGGTCAAATCGTAGAGTTCTTATTTTTTTAAAACGGCTCCAACGATTTTTCTAAAACTTCAGAAATATATAGTCGAAAGCCCAAACAAGTCCATGAACTATAAATGAAAATCCTCTGATCACCGGAAGTAGTCAAGAAAGGTATCCAAAGTTGGACAAAATTGTAAGAAATGGGTGTCTGTGCGTAAAATGCGATGTTTCGATTGGTTCTTTACCGAGTAGTTAAATTATTATGTCGTTTGATAACCAATTGAATTGTCTATCAGATGATACTACAGTGACAAGTTTCTATCAAAAATTGAAAAAGTTATAGGACTTTAAAATGTGAGGTATTATACGATTTCGGGCAACTTTGAACGCTTGTTTCTCGGAAACGTCGCCAACGATTTTTTTTTAAACTTCCTCAGTCGAGAGTCTAATGGGTGATGTATTGTGTGAAACCATTGTACAATTTCTCTAAATGTCATAAATAGTCGAAAAAAGAGATTGAAAATCCAAAACGTCGTATTTTTACGATTCGGACCATTTTTAGAGGTATTTTTGTCGAAAAGTCATCGTAATATTTATGTTAAAACTTGTTTTATGGAGAGTCTAATCTGTAGTCTGATATATGAAACCATTGCGCCACAGTCCTTAATATCAGGAGTGGGAAACAAAGGGATCGAAAATTGAAAACGGCATCTTTCATTGCAGTAAGAGTGGATCAATCTGTACGTATAACCAACGTATAACAACCATATAGAGCATACAGAGAGAGCTATTTTTCAAAGTGGCAATTTTTGAAATAAAGGTGTTTTACTGTGAGCCAATATCTGTTACTGGTACGTCTATGGTGAAAATAATTCATATTAGTAAATAACAGTTACTCCTGGAATTAATACCCTATGCTTTATGTCTATATGACGTCATCCCCTTTAACCAGTTAAAATAAAGCTCCCTGCTGAAGCTTTTTATATGGAAGTCGCCTGTTTATATGATTAATTCAAATTTAATGCTGGTCATTTGTTGGGGTTTTTGGTTGTTATCTGATACTAAAAAGTCTGGCCTTTTTTTTGTCCTCTTCGGAAAACTGTTTTTTTTTATCTCGTGTTGATCTCTGAAACTAAAGCAGATAGTGTTCAGAATAATGATTTTTCCTATGTTTTAAGCAGTAAGTACTTTGAACTATTGCGAAAATTCTGAACAGATCGGAAGTGAAGTAAATCTTTAACCTGCATAAATGAAAATAGGTCATAATAATGTCAATTCCCAACTGATTTTTGAAAAAGCTATATTTTTGTAGAGCCGGTGATATTGCGGGTGCGATAAAGGTCGAATTGCAATACCACGCTGTTCTCCTTTTTTCCTAAAAATTTGAAAATGTACTGAAATTGTAATTTATTTTAGAATTTTTGAGTCTTTGATTGCGTATTTCGATTTCTGGCGTCTGTAGGATTCTACCAATCCAAGTTCATAATGTTGTAAATTGTTCAACTATATTTTTCACTTTACTTCTATCGTAATGCGCATGCACAGAAAGTGTCAATATCTGAGTTGTTTAAGTGTGTGTGGGTGTGTGTGTGTGTGTTTTAAGGGGTGAGTGGTGTGCTGCCTTGGGTAAGGTAAAAGCCTTCAGCCTTGCAAGCAAGTCTAGTTATAATTGTTATTAATTGACACCTTATTATTATGTTTATTGTGATGATCATATTTTTTGTTTATTAGTGTTTCAGCATGCCTTCATAACTAAACCAATAGATAATCGTGTTGTAGAATATATACCTCAAACTACTATTATAAAAGAAGAAGCTGTAGATTCTAGTGAAGATGATGTTATAGAAGTTATAACAGAAGAGCCACCACAAGCACCTATTTTGTTAGAAGATATACATGTAGATGAAGAATTTGAAGCTGAAGTAACTCCAGCACCACCAACAAAACATATTCAAGACAAGTAACATGCTTTTTATGTCCATAGATAAAATACATTAAATTTAATGAAGAATTAGTCACTTTCTTGCCTATTTCTCCCTAACATAGATTATAAAACTATTTTACAATTTCTTACCACTTCAAGCATTCTGAAATAAACAACAGTTAAAGATGCCTTCCCGGGTTCAAACTTTGTGAATTGACGATATATGTGGACTAAAAACATATTCAAAGTAACCAATCTATCAAAAATTTGCTTCAATTCCCTTTCAAAACTTTGCTTTCGTCGTGGATACCCATAGCTATAAGTAAGCTGTTGTTAGACGCAATGTCTGCAAACTTAACTTCATTGGGGGAGGGTCCATTTTTCAGAATGTATCCTTTATACTTACTGTACATTTACCATACTTACTGAGGCCTAAGTAAATTCTTAGTTATTTCTGTCTACTTCTTTTTAAACCTTTTAATCGCAGAGTCTTTTGTACGTTGACAACACTCAATGTCCCCCAAACCGCCTAACCATTTGAGCAAGAAATAACAACTGCTCCCTGACCTTAGCTAGCAGACAATAAGCCAGCAGAACCTGTTGGGTTGCTTGTTAGTGATTCCCTGACAATATTGCCCAGTGCTTGCCCCATGGGCGTTTTTCGCGTAATCCAGTATTTTTCTAGTAAGATTGGGTGTCTATACTTTCCATATATACCAAATTTGACATACTTTTATTGGAAATAACCACCCGATAAATACTTTGCTGGGAACCAGGGCTTCCACTTCAAAATTTTCCCAAACGGTCATTTTTCTCACGTAGAAAGTGGTGCTTTTTTTAGCACATAATAAGAAGCCAAAAACTTCATGCTATCGGAATGTCGATCAGCTTTAATTGGGTCAAGGACAGTCACACAAAAATTCAATCTCACATCGACATTTATAACCACCCACCCATCTCCATAATAAATAAAAGAGCATAATATGTAATCAAATATTATCATTTATTTATTTATACATTTATAAAATATAACAATGTACATTTATTCATCGATAGGACACTATTTTCGTAATTTATTTACAACACCACTCGTATGTAATGGGCGTTTTTTTACCCGATTTCCATTTCTGTAAAGCACGTGCTGGTTGAAATTCGGCACGTTTGAGTCCCTCCGTAGATATCCTCACTAGTTAGTCAAAGGTTTCCATGCTCCAAGAACATCGCAACTTGGGTTTTATCACATTTTAGCGTACAATTCGACTGTTGACTATTTCTCCATACACGGGGAAAAAGTAGTTCCGATTGATTAGCTCATGTAAATAATTTAAAGTCATAAAAATGTACAATAATTTACATAATTCTTAAACTTATCAATATATAAACTCGTATTGGTATTTTGTGAGCTTAAATAATATCGAGCTAGTATTTTAACTCTATAACATGTAAAAACATTAGCACGTATTTCAATATGGCTGACACCGTGAAAGAGCATTGTTTCAAGCAAATTGACGTCTATCAATTGTGATGTAAAAGAAAAATATGGATTAAAAATACACCCGACAATACATCTTTTGTGTGGGAATATCATTTCTTAACCACGGGAAATATTTGTGAGTGACCATTTAGCAGAGAATTTACGACTAACTTTGTTTTTTGAAGCGGAACTGTGGGATTCATTGACGGAAATATCATCATCCCGCTTTCGTTTGTTATTTTGGGAGGTGAGAAATTTCAACATTTTGAAATGATATAGAGAATGCTAACATTTCTGATATTCGCGACGTTGACATGATTAACTCTTGTAGGCCTAATCAAGAGAAGACATCAAAAGAAAAAGTTTTTAATTTGTTTGATGTTGATACAGTAAATATGGCCGCACGGCTGATGAAAGTCGGCAAATATATGCTGTAACAACTCAATTTAAAGAATGATCACAGTATTACTAATTATAAAACAAAACACACCTAAGTACATGTAAATTGATTAAATGTTGAGCGTTAATTTGTTTGATGTTTATCCCCCGTTGCCTTTGATTGTGAGTACAGCAATATACACAAGGATAATTGATTGGCAGTGGTTTCAATTCGTGGACTACTGAACACTGTTAATTTTATTACACCCTACCGTTTACACCACGACACGCACAGAGTTTCGTCGTGTCCAGGATTTTATGATTTAGCACAAAATATGCTTTTTTTCCGGCATGCAAAATGACCTACGGGTCTGCTCGGGTGTAGGTCATTTTCCAGAGCCGTAGGTCCCGACCGGCATATACGGCCGAAATGGAAGCCTTGCTGGGAACCCAACTTTAATTATAATACAAGCTCCTAGATCAAAAGTGAATACTATTCATTTAACAGTCTTGGTTACTATATTGATGTCCTAGCCTATGACTAGCATTACCAAATGACGTAACGTCATTGTGTATGACGTTATTTTGACAAAACAAAAAGTTGTCTGAAAGCAATTGCCTGATTATCTAAATTTGCCTATTTCTCACTAACATAGATTATAAAACTGTTTTACAATTTCTTACCACTTAAACAACAGTTAATTATAATACGAGCTCCTAGATCAAAAGTGAAGACATTTCATTTAACAGTCTTGGTTACTATTAGAAGTATTGATGTTCTAGCCAATGACTAGCATTACCAAATGACGTAATGTCATTGTGTATGACGTTATTTTGACAAAACAAAAAGTTGTCTGAAAGCAATTGCCTGATTATCTAAATTTTTCATATTATTATTATTATACTTTAATAATAAAATCAACTTTTTAATGATACCAAATGACACAAAATACCCTTTGGAAATTGAGCCATTTTATTTGGTGAAAATAAAGTGATGTCAAAATACATAATGTCTTAGTGATGACCGGTCATCTGAAAGTAGCACAGGCTTTCTCATTTTAAGTCACAATGAGATCATAGTTGGCAGCGACTCAGACGAGGATTCCCGCAAGACATAGCAACTTCTCTTCTAGAGATTGATTCTGTAGCCTACTAGCAGATGGCGTAGATTTCAAAATGAAATTTGACATGGTTTTGGTCCTGCGACTTGTAATTATTTTGCAGAGGTATGTAGATTATATAATGTCTACTTTAAGTATTTACATTGAATTAATCAATATAAAACTTTTGAGTCATTGAAAAAAAAACCCATCTAAATATACAGGTGAACTTGATGATCTTAGAACTAGGAATTTTAAAAAAAGTGGCGAAGTTAAAGTCAAAATCAAATATACGCGACCGTATTTGTTTGGCTTACCTGATAAAATATATAATTTTAAAAAAATTTCTCACAAAATAGCCTACATTTAAACATACAGGTCTTTCTTTATGCCTGAATTATTATCTAAATTTGCTGCTCAACTTTCATTCATGATTTAATCATGAAATGGATAATCAAGGATATGTTTTTTATCCTACCAACATTACTATTGATGATCGAGGCTAGACTGAAAATTCAATCGATCAAATCTTGGTTGAGTGAAATTTTTAGCAAATTGCCTTTACACTACAGTGGACTCTGTCACATCCGATGTCTGATCCCTCCGGATAAGCGTGACTCAAAAATCACTTATTTTCACATTTTTGATAAAACATCACTTGAAATATGTTCTTTATAGGGTTTTCGGGGTCAAGGAATTCAAATATACTAGTGACGATGCTGGCCAAAAAAAAATCATACTTCTGTATTACTGTCCCAACCTCACCATATATCAAAAAAGTGTCTGGTTCTGAGCAAGTAAGTGATTTTTGGGCCACCCTACTCCGAATTGCTGTGACATCCGACATAATTTTCATGTCCTGATTTATTTCCTTATTACTTCAGCCCAAAAATCGCTGGTAAATCTGGATTCTGTATGTACCGGATAACGACATCAATCAGCCATCCCTTCACATAATTTCCATTGAATTGACGCCGTATTATCCGTCCTTCAAACCAGTAATGCGACTTTGCCTGTATATTCAGGACTTGTCCGATTTTTTTTTTCGAAACACACAAAATTGTCCGACCAGGAATATGCCCAATCGGACCTCAAGACATGGTGAATGATATTCAAACTCCAAAATTGATATAGTGTACTGAGTGTACAACTACCGTGCAACCCGTTACGTTGATAATAAGCTGGATTGATTAGGTAATTAAGTGATCAATGTATTTATTGTGTTATACCGTCTATAAACCTACCTTGATTAACTACTTAATCTGCCTTGATTGACAGACTTAGTCCTTTGTCAGTTCATCAATCTAATCATAAACAGAAGTCATTGTTTCCTCTGTATCTAACTATTCATCAATCCAATAACTGTATTTATAATTTTAATCTTCATGTTAACCACGTGGTTTCTGCATTGTCTCACGTTTTAATCTCCTTTGTTCTGTCAGACAATAACAGGTAGAAATTAGTCATTATGCAAGCGCTGAGATAAGCAGCTAGACACGGACAATGTCTGGGTTAATTGACCCCATTTGACAGGCCAAAAAGCTTTCCCTCCGGACATAATTGACCTTTCTGTCAGATACCCGTGGCTCCTCCCCCTTTTTATAATGACGTCACCTTAGACAACATTGATGCGCCTTAGACATAAACAAGCATGGCGGTGGCAGAACGACGTTCAATCTTGTGCCAATCTTTTGGACCTTTCAGCTAATTTTTTAGAATAAATTTTTGAAAGAGAAGTGTATTGTTAGTTTGAAGTAAAGACAGCAATCCTCCGGGTACTATAATGAAGGATATTTTCCTGACATGAACCTGTTTTAGGCGATTGACGACAGACCAACGATCAGTGGATATGTCACGGAAGTCAAAACAGACAAGACAAAGATAGAGCGAGAAACTATATTTATTTCGTTTAAATTTGACTTCAAAGGAAGTAACAGACTACCATCGTTGCTGTCAGACTGGGTAAGCAAATTCTCCTTTTTTTAATATCACTTATGTCGATAATTGTATTGAAATTGTAAGCATGTTTGGGTTACTAAAAGTTAGTGAAGCGAAGCCGTAATGGGGCGGGGCTGGGGTACAATCGTTTATCAACGTATGACATTCTGCTGACCTGCAACTTTTAAATTAATAAGGTTCATCATAGTTTAGCATATGCCATAGTCTGGTCTGGATTTGATATAAATTAATAGAAATCTAAGGTTGGATATAGGCACTTCTGTAGATTGCAAGGCCTATAATAAGGCCTAGTAGGGCACCCTAAACACAAAGTTGCGTTAGGCTATTCAATATTGTCGTGACTTGTACTACTACTACTACTACTACTATTACTAATACTATATAATTTTTTATAGTGAAATATCAAGACTTTAGGCATCGAAATGACACTTTTTATAACTGGTGCAGTATGTCTATAGTAGGCCAGGCCACCCCATATGTTCCTTTCAACTAATAAAAAAGAGAAAACATTCCGAGATTTTCTTCTTATCATGATGATTTAACTTGTAGGATGTGTGGCTACTGCTCCCTTGCTGTCAAATGATGGGGTTCAGTTTCCCCCCATGTACATTGATCAGTCACTAAAACAACAATGAAGAAAAACCAAGACTAAGAGGTGACAAGATTGATCCTGTTCATAGAGTTATATAACTCTATGATCCTGTTGCAGTAATCCGCACCCACATTATCCATCAACCCAATGTCATTTGGTTTAAGAATACACTTCAAGATTGTAGATACCGGTAAGTAATACTCAAAAATATTAATAAAATATTATTTATTTAAAAATACATGTACTTGTACAGTAAAGGCTACATCTAAATGACTAGATATAATTATGCAAACAGTTTTATAATGTATGTTCTAAAGCAAATGGTAACAGACTTTGCAGAGAGTGACATTGTGAAATCACATATTAAATTCCTTTGTAAGAGTTTGAAGAATTTGCTTATATATAATGTCACATGTGGTTATCGAAGATTAATAATGATATTAAGCAAAACTCCAATACGGTACTAGTAAATAAAATAAAACCAAGTACGAACAATCCAAACCACTAGACAAAATATGAAGTCCTAAAAAAATGTTATAGGCAAAATAGTGTACATTTTTTGATTGTTTGTATTTTTTTTTCTTCTTCAGGAATGTTGCTGTAAAAGAATAAAGAATTAATAAGCTATAGACTGACATAAAATATACACATACATAATGTGATGTGTGTATATAGGCCTAAATTGAATTTTACATATTTTTGAAACAATTGCAGTATGGTTCCACTTAATTGACACCAGCATCAAAAATAAAAACATGCTATTTTATATCAGAGTTTTTCAAATAAACCCAACAAGTTTGTGTCATGAAATTAAATGATTAATATTTAACCTGAATTTCACCGTAATACATGACTAGCAAGATAAAACAACAAATTTCAGTGGAAAATGTATTTGGAAAGAATAGGCCTAGCAACAAGAAAAATGGGAGTAACGCTTTTCTATCTTTGTATGATCTGTATTAATTGTGAACTCTTGATTTGACAATAAAATTATTAGAGTAGTTAAAAAGTTAGTTTATTTACCTGTCAACAATTTGTCTTTTTATTGCTGCAGCTCTTGTTAATTTTGGTTTAATGTTATACTTCTATTTTATGATCAGGTGAATATGGTTCTGAAATATTTTCTATTGGTCCAGGCAGCGTCAGAAAGTGCTGAAAATCAGTTGATTTAACATGTCATTTTAAATGCAAAGTATTCAAACATTACATTTAAGATAGTTCCTTCATGAACTGTCTCTGAGCGAACGATGTCTCGCTAACAGTTCCTCACGGGCCTTATTATCAACTAGTATGAAAATAAAGCTTTACCCCATCTCGGTTCTAAGGCTATTTTAGATCCTTACCGTCTATTTTGCACCGTAAAACTTTTTTGATCACCAAAAGAAATCATTTCCTGACACAACCGAGACAAATTTATAATAAACCAACACTATTTTCGTGTAGAATTCGATGTTATGAAAATAGTGTTGAATTATTATAAATTTGTGTCGGTATGAAAATAAAGCTTTACGCCATCTCAGTTCTAAGGCTATTTTAGATCCTTACCGTCTATTTTGCACCGTGAAACTTTTTTGATCACCAAAAGAAATCATTTCCTGACACAACCGAGACAAATTTATAATAAACCAACACTATTTTCGTGTAGAATTCGATGTTATGAAAATAGTGTTGAATTATTATCAATTTGTGTCGGTTGTGTCAGGAAATGTTTCCTTTTGGCGATCAAAGAAGAATCACGGTGCAAAGTAGACGGTAAGGATCTAAAATAGCCTTAGAACCGAGATGGAGAAAAGCCTTATTTTCAGACTAGTTGATAATAAGGCCCGTGAGGAACTGTTCGCGAGACATCGTTCGCTCAGAGACAGTTCTTAAAGGAACTACATTTAAGACTACTACTACTAGAACTAAAACACCAAATAATAATGCCTGTAGGCCTAGAACTTAGAAGGCACATCTCGTCTAGCCTAAATTGCCTATCTTGATAAACTATCTTAGAATTAGGCCTAGGCCTCTGGTGTAGCCTTCATTTGGTTGTGGTAATAGAGTTTTAGGCCTATATAAAAGCGTACATTACATACCGTCTGGTTATACTGTCTAGGCCTAGCCTACTGTTGGCCTTGAACTGAACAGGAATGGGAGGGTGAAGAAATTCCCACCTTGTTGCCGAATTCTGCAATACGGAATGGATGAATGTTATGGAATGATGTGAGATAAAACATAAAAGAAGATAGGTCAGTACCAGTAACGACAGTAACATAGGCCTACCCTACACCTAGGTTGCTCCCGACGTTTTGACAATGATACTCACAATGGCGACTGTAGTGTTATTTTACAGTCAAACTCATAGTAGTCATAGTCATAGTGATGATAGTGTTAGCAGACGACGTGTTATACGATAAAGGCGTAGATTACATAATATTTTATTGTTTTTTGGCTAAACGAAAACAAATTTATTAACATTGGAATAGTTTACATAAAATTAAATGTTATTTAGCATTTAAAAAATAAGTTACTTACCTCAGAACATCCTTGACAGGTTAGAATTGACGTTTGTTTACATTTAATTGGGCAGTGACTTCGACAGCTGTCTATCTATTAAAAGACACGTCCCATATTTCTTTCAACTGTTTCGGGAAGGTAATGCACACTACAACACCCTTTAACCTGTCTGGATAGCAGCTATCGCTGTTACGATGTCCATGTGAGGAATATTTAACTACAATTGACGACGTTTCAACACACGGCAAAATGTCAAAATTCACGTAGTTTGTCTAAGGTGATGAAGCGTGGAAACGCGACGTCATTTCGCGGGAAACGTAATCGAAGCCGATTGGTCAATGCCTTATTGTGGGCGGAGTCGATGGAAAGGTCAATAGTCCGACCGAGTCTTGGTAAAACATTAAGCCAAAAACATTAATTTAAATTCGCGAATTCGAGACAATCGCTAATTATTATTAGACTCAAAAATCCAGGCCCAAAAATATCAACGACCCGAGTCATAGTAATAGTCATACTTTTTTTCCCCATCACTGCAACATACATTGTATCCGATAAGTTGTCTGTGATATATTTTTGGTGGAGGTGGAAGCCGAAGTTAAATAACTTAAATAATATTACACCCACACGCATGATGCTTATAGTTCAGTACCCGGTAATTAAAATGAAAGTCAAAATCTCGCGAGACACGTGAAATTAAGAGCTGTATACGTGCCGACATGTTCCTGATTCGATTTGTCCAATTAACTACCTCGTAACATATGGAGTAGCGGCAGTGATTTAAAGATGGCGACCTCCATAGATTCTACATTTTCACTAATTAAAAACAAGTTTACAATTGAATATTTAAGCGAAAACCAGAAAAAATCAATACATATTCGACAAAACGTGATGCGATCGACCATGATGGAATGTTGACAGCCTTGCCCTTTGTCCCCTTTGACCTTTGTGACTCGACTAACATAAATAGGTGTTTCTACTGGAGATCAAGCGTCTGGTTATTCGAATATTTCGCGGAAAATTTAGTTTCAAGGAATCTCAATGGCTACTGGAATATCCCCTCGACCAATCAAAATTAGTGACGAGAATAGTCGGCTGTGAAAGCAACGGATAATAGTTATAAGACAGTATCCGTTGCACAGGAACATGACGTGCCGAATGCAATTCACCTGATGTCAAAGAAAAGATTCTACATGTATTTTGATGGCATATTTTCGGATTGATGATCATATTTTGAATTGGGTTTATGTCTTTTTTAAAAATAATAAATAAACACGCTAAGAAATGTTGACGAATATTTCGATTGGAATGACGTAAGTAGATAATTGTTTCAGACGATTGCACGTGCTACAGTCGATTGCAATTATTTAGCAGTTGGATTCACTCAATCGGTTTACGGCCAAATATATGTCGGGATGTCATTTTTTTATCTTCCGTATATAAATCGAGTATCAGCCGAATGTCAGACTTTGCTGAATAATGTACTGACGTATGACCGGAAAAATGACATTCTATAGTATTATGATGTCATGTAATTTTGTAGAATATTATTGACATAAAATTTGAATACTGTACGGGTTTTAAACATGAAATATAATGAGGTTAAACTATTTCTTTTACAATACATATGAATTTGATTATATTTTGTTGAGACGTGATTCTTAATTGTGTTTTGAAAACGTCTGCTTTCATAATGCCCCTTTATTTTCGGGAAAAAATGTCTGACAAGAAAATTTTGGAAATCCTATTACTGTTGTGGACCCTGTAGAGGCCACACTTTTAACCTGATTTTGATGAAACTTAAAACTTATGTTTATAACCCAAGATTTTGGTTCCTTTCGATATTTGTGTTTATCAAATTGTAACTTTATAAATTATGGCCCTTGATTGTAGGAAAAATCACTTTCTTTTTAGCTTGTTCTCTATCCATCTCTTGAAAATGTGGGCATATCCTGCTTGGCCGCCGCTGGTTTTCTGTAAATATGTCAAAACAAACCCAATGCCTAGCCTTTTTTGCACTCTTGTCATATTACAGTCATTTCATATTTCATTCCCTACATTATAAAAAGTACCATCCCTCAAAGCTGGAATGTGGACATATATTGCAGCCTTAGCGATGCTCTTGTTAACTATTTTAATGAGAACTGCCAGCAGGTTTGAAATTCGTTTTTTTGATCTAAGTCCAAAGTGCAACCTTGATCCAAGGCCAACAATTGAAAATCCAAGGCCAAGTCATGAATTATGTAATATGTTATAAATCTGTTTATTGTAGATCTTTTTATTACTTTTGCCAAAATAATACATCCTTACAGTTGGGGGCGGCGGTATAATTCTTATCATACCATTTTTAGAATGAGTAGTATGAAAATCCCCCGAAACGTGATGCCAGAGCAGTATTTTCCTGCAAGTGTCTCCCTTACTTGATTGAAATGAGAGAGAGAGAAAATGGGGTTTAACGTCTACTCAACACAGATTGAAATGAGGTTTAACGTCCTACTGTTATGCACTTAACCAGAGCTAATTGAAGATGGGCATACGCCATACAGTGTGCTATGAGGGAAATTTTGCCCGGGCAGCGGCGCTACGGCCTACTCTTATATCAAATTCCAACTGCCAAGGGATCTTTTACGTGCACTCCAATGTGTACACGGGACCTCGTTTTTTTGTCCCATTCGAACGACTAGGCAAGGGGAAATCACGTCGGAAAATCGAGATGAACTTTCTCGTCCCATCCAAACGACTAGGCAGCTGTCCTTGTCAGGCCCTCCTCCTGCATCACTGACAAGGGGAAATCACGTCGGAAAATCGAGATGAACTTTCTCGGCCAATGCAGGGATTGAACACCCGACCTCCAGGCTAGCGAACCAGCGCCTTATCCACTTAGCAACCGTGATCCCCTGTCTCCCTTACTTAAACCATAATAACGCTTATATTTCGATAAGTTTTTAGTCAGATTATTTGCATATATTGAGGTCAATATCAAAGTATTTATAAGACAATCGCTTTTAATATATTTAACTGAAAATGTAATCTAAAATCGCGGATTGAAACTGAAAGTCGTCTAATTTTCAGTCAAATAGCTTCCGATTTCACGCTTAAAAAATTCACGACGCATGAAATGTTTACTCTTCGCCTGAGAATGGTCAAAATTGCATCGACAGACGTTTACTAACCATGGGATAAAAAAATAGTTATGGAAAAGAACCTTGTACAGGTCTGTGTTTTATTTGGTACTCTCGAAAAACGCTACAATACCTATGGATAAAATTCTACAAACTTAATATATTTTACGCTCAGGATATACCAATCTCGAAGGAATCAGGCGAAACGCAAATATACAGTAAGCAACTTTTAAAACGTATTATTTTCAGTATATTATATTAATTATCTTCGACATGGAACATTGTGTGATTTCAAAGATGGAAGCGGCCACAACGCACGCTACCACACTCAGGGATGCAGATTCTTTTACGTCTTGCCACTTTGTGAACGAGGTGAATGAATACTCGGTCAATCACGAAAAATATACTTTAAGTGTCAACGAATATCTCAAAAAACAATTAAAAGCTACTAATTGAAATAATATAACTTTCGAAGAAACGAGAGGCGGAGTAGTATTTAAATTTAGTTCTGGGTTCTACCATACTTTTCGTCGATGTGCAGAGGTTTTCTACAACAACCTTGGAAAACAAAACAATATTGCAATATCAACAGTAAATAACGTTGACCAAATGGGGAGAGCAGCTTCGTCTTCTATCAAAGTTTGTAAAACTAAAACAAAGGACAGTTATAATTACACTATTAATTTATATCATACTAAATGTAGTGGACTTGTGAACGGAAATAATTATAACACTTTTATATCAGATCACCTACAAATTATACTAGGACTCATAAACCACAAAGAAGCCAGCGAACTTAATATTAAAGTTAGAGACTCATTTAAACAAATTATGCTTTCTAACAATTTATTGTCTGATAAAGAGGGGGACATCTCAGACCTATCGAGCATTGGGAAACTTACACCAAGGCTCATATCTTCCACAAGTTCAAAACTAGGAAATAATTTGTGTATTGCGCCAATGCAACTAGAAAGCACGCCCAAATTCAATTCAGACGCAGATATCAATATTCCGTGTGCTAATTTAACACCGTCTTCACTCCATACACCTGATGTGACAGAAATATGCAGCCCGACAGTGCAAGTATCGGATGACTCGGATGCCTCTTTGCATACGATAGATATGACAGGTGTATGCAATTCAGCTACAGATAATCCAGACATATCAACCCCAACTATACAACCGAGGGGAAAACGCAAACTGGAGAGGAGGAAGATTATTTCTACTCGAATAGCAAGTAAGATGTGTGTCCAACAAGGAGCGAATTCTGGGGATGATTATCTTAAAACGGCCATCCAGTTATTACAGGACAGTGTAAAAACTCTATCAACTGAAAAACAAGAACTGTTATCAGTTATTTCTAACATGACATATATACCATTACCGAACACGGTCGCACGCTTAAAGAGATGAAACAAAAAATTAAGGAACAGAACAATGAGCTAAAAGATATGATATGAAGTCAAACATTAAACCACAACCCACGATCACCAATAATAAACCCAAAACTGCCGAATGTAGGAAAGGTAAAAATGTAAATAACCTCCCAAATAAAGCTGTTGATACCAAACCCGAAGAACCACATATAGATACCAACAGAAACCAAACAAACCAGTCAACTATTTCAACTAACAACAGATTTGTAACCTCATCAGATGAAACCAACCGTAAACATTCAGAATACCATAAACACCCTTCCATAGAACCTCATCACCATATAATAAATAAAAGAAATATAGTAATTGGATCTTCAATAATAAAATACATCATCCCAAGAAGATTGGATCCCTCGGGATCAACATTTACTAAAACATTAAGAGGTGCGAAAATACGTGATGTGTCACACTATATTAATAACTGTGCTCATAATGATAATGTTTTAAATGTTGTTTTTATACGCCCACATTTTCATGTGGACGTATTATGTCGTCGCCCCTGTCCGTCCGTCCGTCCGGATGTCCGTCCGTCCACAATTGTTTGTGGACTCTCTACAGGTCACAATTCTTGTCCGATTTTGACGAAACTTAAAATATAGGTTTATCCCCAAAATATCTCGGCTGCTTTCGATATTGGCATGTATCGGATCAAAACTTCATGGATTATGGCCCCTGATTGTACGAAAAATCACGTTTTTAGCTTGTGGACCCTATAGAGGTCACAATTTTGAACCGATTTTGATGAAACTTTACATGCATGTTTATAACCCAAAGATCTTGGTTCCTTTCGATATTTGCACCTATCGGAACGTAAATTCCTAAATTATGGCCCCTGATTGTCCGAAAATTCACCTATTTTAGCTCGTGGTACCTCTGGAGGTTACAATTATTATCCGATTTGAAAAACCGTTCGATTATATCACCGTTACACCCTAAGGAAGGTCGAGTTCAAATTTCGGAAATATCGGACCAAAATTACCATACAAAATGGCCGCCGTTTGTACGCAAATACTCCCTCTGGAGGTCACAATTATTATCTGATTTAAAAAATCGTTTGATTATATCACCGTTACACCCTAAGGAAGGTTGAGGTCAAATTTCGGAAAATTCGGAACAAAATTGCCATACAAAATGGCTGCCGTTCGTACGCAAATACTGTTAAAAAATGGTATATCAAGGTTGTGGATCCTGTAGAGGTCACAATTTAAATTTGATTTTGATGAAACTTAAAATGCATGGTTATAACCCAAAGATCTTGCTTCCTTTTAATATTTGTGCATATCGAATCGTAACTTCCTGAATTATGGCCCCTGATTATACGCAAAATCGTCTTGGTTTAGCTTGTGGTCCCTCTGGAGGTTACAATAATTAACCGATTTAAAAAATCGTTTGATTATATCACCGTTACACCCTAAGGAAGGTTGAGGTCAAATTTCGGAAAAATCGGACCGAAATTACCATACAAAATGGCCGCCGTTCGTACGCGAATACGTTAAAAAATGGTATATCAAGGTTGTGGACCCAGTATAGGTCACAATTTTAATTCGATTTTGATGGAACTTGAAATGCATGTTTATAACCTAAAGATCTTGATTCTTTTCGATATTTGCGCATATCAAATTGTAATTTAATGAATTATAGCCTTTGATTGTAGGAAAAATCACTTTCGATTTTGCTTGTTCTCTAACCATCTCTCGAAAATGTGGGCGTATCCTGCCTGGCAGTGCCAGCTTACTATCTTTCTTGTTGGATCTAATGATTCTAGTTCTAAAACAGTTGCACACTGCAGACAGGACTATATTCAACTGATATAGGACACCAAGGCAAGATTTCCGAACGCCAAAATCAAGTTTTTAACGCTACTGCCAAGAGATAGTGTTGCTGAAAATGGTAAACTAAATATCATCAACAGAATATTAAAGGATGTTGCTAATATGTATTGGTGCGAATTAATAGATGTGCGTGAAAAATTCTATGATTATAACCGATGTAACATTAAAAGTAGATTTTACGAAGATCCAGTTCATATAAACGAATACGGTACAGCTATTTTAGTACGTGTTATAAAATGCCATATATCTCTGTGGTCAAACCTAGATGAAACATCCAATTATCTTCAGTCCGGACTGTAAAGTAATTATCTAAATGAGCCAAGACACATTAGTGCACATGGCACCCCCCCCCCCCCCCGCATCATTCGACATGTGAAAACACATTAAATAGATAATGATAAAACTAATGTTTGCTTTGTGCAAGACGTTGACCATAAACCGTCAATGTCTTTTGATTAATACTGTGTTACTCAATCTAATCGTATCGTTCCCTGTGTATATTTAAATCAGTATTATGTCTACATGAATAGTTCAACTTTATTTTATTTATTTATTTTTTTTTTTTTTTTTTTTTTTTTTTTTTAAATATATATTACCCTATATAGGCAATTTCAGGTCCAATAATTACATCGGCTACTTAAAAATAGTCAATAACTGTTCGTTAGCTCTTTATCCATAGGTATTGTATGCGACTTTGTATTTTGTCAGTCATATAAAAAGTAAAATATATTGCATAGCTTGAAAATAGGTTTTTGGAACATCAATGGACTCGCAACGAAGTTTAACGATGTAGACAGTAGAAGTAGAATAGAACAAATTGTAAATAATTTAGATGTTGTTTGTTTCGAGGAGACTTGGGTAACCCAAGAGCAAGTAGATTTAGATTGTTATAAATATTCATTGTCAAATTATACAGGTTTTCTATATGCAAGAAATAGCTGCCCCTCTGACCATACATATGCAAGAGGCGGAGTTGCAATATACATTAAATCACATCATTTAGCACTTTCAAACTCCATAACTTTTAAAAGCAACCATGACGGTGACATAGTTTGGTGTAAAATTAACAAATCCATCCTCTGTATTAAGAACGATGTATATATCGGAATTGTTTATATACCGCCTAAGAATTCAAAAATTTGGCACAGAAAGAATTATGATCCATACACAGCCCTTGAAACCGATATAATGAATCACCAAAAAATAGGCAATGTAATTATAGGCGGTGACTTCAATGCTCGAATTGGATCACTGGATGATATATTTCATACTGAAGAACCATTAGATCGAGACAAACAATTCCCCTGTTTTACATCACAAAATTAATTTATTGATAATATACCAACAAAACGAAACAACAATGACACAATTGTTAATACCTTCGGAAAAGATCTAATTAATATGTGTACTAATACGGATATGTGTATTTTAAATGGCCGGACTTTAGGTGATGTTTTGGGTTCTCCAACATGCTATCACTATAATGGTTGTAGTACCGTCGATTATATTTTAGTTCAACATTCCATATTTAAAGAAATTACTTCATTTAACATACTTTCGATCAATGAATTTTCAGATCATTGTCTCATCCATTGCGAGTTTAGTCCAGGTCAAACCAGTCACTACACTCAAAGAGATGAACCCAGAAGGTCAACACGCGATAACATATCTGAAACGCCAATTAATAAAGACAACAATTTGCATGCTGCTAACTTTGTTTGGACACCGGACTCTGACGAGGCATTTAAATTCTGTCTAAAACAATTAGACTCGGTTAAACGCTCAAACGCTTTCCTTCTTTCAAACTTCGACGACTCATTAAACTGGATAAATAATGCTACGGAAATGTTTACTGATATCCTTATTATAAGTGCGGCCAAGATCAGTCTTAAACTGGTGAAACATAAAAAGAAAAAAAATCAAAAGAAAAACGAATGGTTTGATAAGGATTGTAAACGCCATCAGACCGATATGATTAAAGCCAAATGGCAACTTCAAAAATATCCAAATAATAAACATTTATTAAAAATATATTCGGACAGACGTAGGCCCTATAAAAGGATAACCAAATTTAAATCTCGAGAAGTAAAAAATAAAATTTTAGATAAAATTAATACATTAGAAAGCAACAACCCAAGGGAATATTGGAAGCTTGTGAATAAAATACTTGAAAATAAAAAGTCTAATGAAAATCCGAATATTTCTTGTAGTGAATGGGAACAGCATTTCTCTCAAATATTAGCGACGGATGAAGACCTTAGTTTACCACTCCACAGAGAGATCAAATTAAGAACCGAAACTCGTTTAGAAACTAAGAAAATAAACCATGACATAAATAAGCCCATCTCCGCGTTTGAATTTAAAAAAAACGTAAGAAATCTCAAGAACAACAAGTCCAGCGGACCAGACTTGATAATTAATGAAATGATTAAACATTCCCCTAGTATCCTTATTGGTCATTTTCCGGACAAATGGACAGAGTCATATCTAATACCTGTATATAAGAAGGGGGGCATTAATGATGTTAATAATTATAGAGGAATTGCGTTAGCTAGCTGTTTAGGCAAAACTTTTTTGGCAATTACCTAGAAAACAATAACATTCTTGATAAATCGCAAGGAGGATTTAGACCAGGAAAAAGAACAATAGATAATTTATTTATATTAAAGACTATTATTAACCGAAAATTTTATGAAAAGAAAAATTTGTATTTATGTTTTGTCGTTTTCAAAAGAGCATTTGAAATTAGTTAAACATAATATAAACGGCAATGTATATAATATTATACAATCGATGTATCATAAAACAACGTATAAGATAAAATGTAATGATCAATTATCCAAGGTAATTTCTTCGACGGTTGGTGTCAAGCAGGGTTGTAATATGAGCCCAACCCTATTTAATATATATGTTAACGATCTACAAAACTACCTTACTAAATCAGCTAGCACCCTGCTGCTTAATGGCGAACCGTTATCCCATCTTATGTTTGCAGATGACTTAGTTTTATTGTCCACTAATGAGGCTGATCTACAGAATCAATTAAATAATTTATCCGAGTTCTGTTCTGATTGGCAACTGAAACTTAACCCGAATAAAACAAAAGTAATGATGTTCCTTAATTCTAAAACAAGTAAAAAGCAGAACTGTGTATATAAATTATATTTTGAAGAATTTGAACTTCAAAAAACCGAAACGTACAATTATCTTGGATTAACGATTACTAATAATTCTAGCTTTAAAACAGCATTCTGTGACCAAATGAAAAAAGCCCGACGCGCGTGGTATGCGATAAGACAAAAACTATGCTGTACTGAATCCCTGCCGTCTACAGTAATGATAAAACTTTATCATTCTATTGTTAAGCAGATAGCACTTTATGGGGCAGAGATTTGGGGTTCATACGTTATCAAAAACAAAAACATAATTAAAATTGACGTACAGATGGGATAAATTTGAAGAAAATAGAAGTACGATCAACATTTGTAAATCCATTCTGAATATGCCTAAGCGTGCCAGTAACATGGGATGTCTAGCTGAATGTGGTATTCATCCACTATCTGTGGACATATATCAGCGTATGCTTCTCTACTTCAAAAGGTTCTTATAGGATAATAAAAACAAACTCCTTGACACGTCATTTGTAGCGGATTATGAACTTTCTTGTAAAACTGCTGGTTCAAGAAAATCATTTTGTCAAAGCATAGGGATTTTAACCAGATATTTTGAACTTGAACAAAATGACCTAAAAAAGTGTGACATAAAATCCGCCACCGAAAACAAATTTGTCGATCTTTTCCTAATAGTCACCGATCAACAAGAGAATTCGCAATCTACCCATAAACTTCGGACGTATGGAAAAATTAAGCCAGATTTTTATGAGATACCGTTCTATCTGCATTCAGTCAAATTGAAAGCCCATAAAATTGCTTTGACTTCGATTAGGCTTAGCACACACCATCTCGAGATAGAGCGTGGTCGTTATAAGAATATTCCGTCACATGCACGTTTATGTAAACAATGTAATAATAATCAAATAGAAGACGAATACCATTTCATATTTGACTGTAATAAATATAACAATCTTAGAAATTCAAAATTTAAGCCTATTTTCAAAAGCAATCCGCACATCTCGTGCAATATGATAAATGTTTTAAATCCCCCAAACGAAATTGCTAGTCAGGTTGCTTCATATGTATATATAAGTGTCACCAAGAAAGAGCATCTGAGTTACCTGTTAACCAACACATCTGTTCATTATAATATGATAACATGTACTAATACTTACGGTAAAAATAGTTTGTTAACTTTCCAGGGTAGTTTAGATAATTTTCGTTTCATCTCTATGCTGATTATTGATATACAGACCACTTGTTAATGCTTATAGGATTATTATATAAGATTGTACATCCATAAAGAATCACCCCAGATGTTATGTTATAATAATTGTATAATCGATTTATGTTATAATTGTATGATCAACTTCTGTTTTAAAATGTGTATGTTGTCCGTAATGGATGCTATGATACAATAAATCTATCTATCTATCTATCTGTACTCAGATACCATTGCAACAAGTTTCCAGTCAAATTCAGCCAATCATGAGATCTGTTTATGAATCAGAAATAAAGGATTTACCTCCCTTTGAAAGTGAAACTAGAGTATTTCGAATGTGGCCATTTTTATACGCCCTTATACGCCCACATTTTCATGTGGACGTATTATGTCGTCGCCCCTGTCCGTCCGGACGTCCGTCCACAATTGTTTGTGGACCCTCTACAGGTCACAATTCTTGTCCGATTTTGACGAAACTTAAAATATAGCTTTATCCCCAAAAGATCTCGGCTGCTTTCGATATTGGCATGTATCGGATCGAAACTTCATCGGTTATGGCCCCTGATTGTACGAAAAATCACGTTTTTAGCTTGTGGACCCTATAGAGGTCACAATTTTGAACAGATTCTGATGAAACTTGACATGCATGTTTATAACCCAAAGATCTTGGTTCCTTTCGATATTTGCGCCTATCGGAACGTAATTTTCTGAATTATGGCCCCTGATTGTCCGAAAAATCACCTATTTTAGCTTGAGGTCCCTCTTGAGCCGACAATTATTATCCGATTTAAAAAAACGTTCGATTATATCATCGTTACACCCCAAGGAAGGTTGAGTTCGAATTTCGGGAAAATCGGACCAAAATTGCCATACAAAATGGCCGCCGTTTGTACTCGAATACAGTTAAAAAGTGGTATATCAAGGTTGTGGACCCTGTAGAGGTCACAATTTTAATTTGATTTTGATGAAACTTGAAATGCATGGTTATAACCCAAAGATCTTGGTTCCTTTCGATATTTGCGCATATCGGATCGTAACTTCCTGAATTAATGCCCCTGATTATACGCAAAATCGCCTTTGTTTAGCTTGTGGTTCCTCTAGAGGTCACAATTATTATCCGATTTAAAAAATCGTTTGATTATATCACCGTTACACCCTAAAGAAGGTTGAGTTTGAATTTCGGAAAAATCGGACCAAAATTGCCATACAAAATGGCCGCCGATCGTACGCGAATACTGTTTAAAATGGTATATCAATGTTGTGGACCCTGTAGAGGTCACAATTTTTATTTGATTTTGATGAAACTTGAAATGCATGGATATAACCCAAAGTTGTTGGTTCCTTTCGATATTTGCGCATATCGGATTTTAACTTCCTGAATTATGGCCCCTGATTATACGCAAAATCGCCTTTGTTTAGCTTGTGGTTCCTCTAGAGGTCACAATTATTATCCGATTTAAAAAATCGTTTGATTATATCACCGTTACACCCTAAGGAAGGGGGAGTTCGAATTTCGGAATAATTGGACCAAAATTACCATACAAAATGGCCGCTGTTCGTATGCGAATACTGTTGAAAAATGGTGTATCAAGGTCGTCGACCCTGTAGAGGTCCCAATTTTAATTCGATTTTGACGAAACTTGAAATGCATGGATATTACCCAAAGATCTTGGGTCCTTTTGATATTTGCGCATATCGGATCGTAACTTCCTGAATTAATGCCCCTTGATTATATGCAAAATCGCCTTTGTTTAGCTTGTGGTCTCTCTGGAGGTCACAATTATTATCCGATTTAAAAAATTGTTTGATTATATCACCGTTACAAGCTAAGAAAGGTTGAGTTCAAATTTCGGGAAAATAGGACCAAAATTACAATACAAAATGGCTGCTGTTTGTAAGCGAATACTGTTAAACAATGGTATTTCGATTTTGATGAAACTTGAAATGCATGTTTATAACCTAAATATCTTGATACTTTTCGATATTTGCGCATATCAAATTGTAACTTGATTATGGCCTTTGATTGTAGGAAAAATCACTTTCGGTTTTGCTTGTTCTCTATCCATCTCTCAAAAAAGTGGGCGTATCCTGCCTGGCAGCCGCTGGTTTGCGTAAGAAATATCCTCCCATGCGGGAATCCGTGAGCCCTACAGATAAAACAGACACGCTGATTTCAATGCCGATTATCGATAGTAAAAATAACAATCGAAACCCAGCTCTAATCGGCGGGCATATATGGCCGTCGATATTTAAAATTCAGCCATGAATCTGCGGCGGAATTCTAAAATTCGGAGGCCATGGCCGCCGAAGCAGACATGATAACTTGATGGAATAAATTCAAATTACAATGCTGAATTCGATAGGTTCTCAGAATATCAACTTTATTCAAACAATGAACCACAATAAAATTCCATTTCTTAACAAAAGCACACTTTTGCAATGTCTTCAGTTAAATATATCAATTCTAAATGTGTAAAACACTACCTGAATCAATAATGGAAACCATTTGATTTCACCAGAGAAATGCCCATCTTCTAAAAATTTGACTAGAGAATGCTATGATTATATAAATTACTTATGTCCCGTAGATTAGAAAACATTGTCCCGTATATTAGATACACTTTAAATTCATGTATAATAGACACTAGGCACACATTTAATGGAATACATGAATTTAAACGCGTAATCAATTTGCAAGTTACTTAATCCATTGGCATTTTAACCGTAAAATAATCTTTTCGTGCAAGTGAAAATGAAAAAAGTTTATTTACATCTACAGTCACTGAGTACCTGCATAAGAGTAAGGAATATGCCACGTATATCTTGAACGTATTTCAATTTTATCTTACTAATTAAACAATCAATCCGAACAATATTAAAGAACTTTTAACAAAACTATTTGTGTCTCTTAAGAGATCGAACATTAGTCCCGTATATTAAGGTATGTAAGCTGCCATAGCATTGAGCACATCGTAAGGAACATTGAACATTCGGCCACCCTTTCCTGTTGCCGTAGGTTTCTCAATTACGCGAAGAATATTGGCGCTGTTCACCCATACACTGTTTTGTTTATTTGGCCACTGAAATTGCTTTCAAGCTTTGCAACTCTGAATCATGAAATCGACATGCACAGTGTCGTACTGTCGTCCGCCAAATCTTTTTCAATTATTTTACCAATGTACCATTTTGTGTCGTAGACTGCAACAACAAAATCGTTTTTGTTGCAAGAATACGTAGTTGGTTCAAGTTCATCAGCAGCTTCTGACACTAAATGGTCATCAGCTCTAGTTGGACCCGGTTGTTTCAGAACCTCAACTTTATCCCATCCGCAAGGGGATTTTCCATCAAAGCCATTTTCATTAAAGCAGCTTTTACATGCGCAAGTCGAGTTCCTCTTTACTAATTGTCCATGAACGTCCGTTGTGATTGCATGCAAAGACATAGTTCCATTTATTGGTTTGATCAATTCCTTCTGAGCTTCAATCTCTGTGCTGTTTTGTTCGTACTCTTCTTGTGTGATCATATGGTACCTTATTTCACCATCTGATTTGCAAGCCCATGCAAAAAAGTCTGTTGCATCTTGAATTACCGCTTTGCCTTGCTTTACGGAGTTATCTGCATTTCGTTTCGTTTTACCGCCCACTCAATCACATGCACTTTTTCCATGCCCAGACTCGAGGTAATGCCAAGATGCTTTAAACCCATGCGTCCTTCAAATTCATTGATCAAATCAAAATCTGATTTATTCCTATATTGGGATGAAGGTGAATCGGTCCAGAAATGAACCTGTTTGACACTAGGAACATAATCCTTCACAATGCTGACCACATTCTTCACAATGGCAGACACCATTGAGGCATTATGATGAAGAACCTCCGACACAAACACCAAACTTTTTATGACACAGACTGCTATCAGCTTTGTAATAGATGATGGTTGGGTGGAGAGTGACCATTGATGCATTCCAGTAAGCCGATTGTATTTCCTCAATTGTAATTTTCACTGAAGTCCATTTGTACAAGAACATGATTTTCGGGCAACAGATCTTTCATTTCTTTCACCGACTTATATTGCTGGGTCACCCTATCTACATGTGTAACAAAGGCATCAAATTCTTCTTTCATTTTGGACGTAAACTCATTTTTTGGAACTTGAGTTTCTACAATTCGCATGCCTTCCTTGCCGTTGGGAAGTTTTACTCTTTTCCATTGTTGATACTTCACAATTTCATCAACTGTTCCTCGCAGCATTTCTTCCATTTTGTCCTTGTCATCTTTGTACATTTCAACAAAAGAGTCCGGGCTGGTAACAGTTGACAAACCTAGATCTTTCAGTGTTCTTAATTTGAAGCTAAAATTTTGATGTTTGATGCATAAGCAAATGATTCTTGATGCAAAATTAACCAGAGTAATATGTTTTGGTCGCACCCGACAGAAAGAAGCAAGGGATATTTTGTAATTAGATTCTGCTCTGTATTTAATGTGTAGGTTATGCAAGTAATCATTCAAGACTCTCTTTTGTTCTTTGTTTCGTCCAACTTTTACGGCATCATTCTTTCCAGGTAATATACTTGAATTATCGTCTCTACTCAAAAATGTAATGACATCTGCTTTGAGTCTTTCTGATCTTACTTTCAGCTTTGTCTTTTTTGGTGTTCTCATATCCTTGCTTGATGATAATGTCTTTCGCCTGTTTAAAGACGTCTCTTTCTGCATAAAAGATTTCAGCCTGGATCTTTTAATTTCCGTTCCCGATACGACTTTGTGAATTGATTACTTTGCATTTGAAGATTGTTGTATCGCATTTTTTACTTCTTCATTTACACATTCGCCGTAGACTAGGCGCTTTCGGATTTCAGGTACTTTTTGGGGGTTGATCCCAGATTGTCGTAAAAGGACGTTCATCCTACTCTTGGGTGTTTTTGGGCTTGAACTTTTTGTCTTTAACAGTTGAAGACCCTTTTGTGTAGTTTTAAGCTTTCGTTTTAAGATCTCATTTTCATCTGTCAACATTTCAACTTTCCTGTAAGACTTCTTCAAGGCACGCGATGCACTCTTCTTTCTGCCTTTGTACCTGTTTCCACTTCCCGTGCCGCATTAAAAAGGGAATTTCACAGTCAAAGTGGACTCGCTAGTGGTACTGCTTACAACATTTTCATCAACTGAAGTTGGTTCCAAGTTACTTGGACTTTCTGGTTGAATACTTTTATCAGATGTTTGCTTTTTGTAGAATTTACTCGCTGCTTTACGGTTTTTGGATCGCCTTTTGTCTTTGTCGGCATTACTCAACAAATAAGTTGGAGTATAGTAAGCTCTAACGCGGTCTCTCTCTATTTTTAACCATTTGTCTCCTAATTTCTCTTTCTTGCTAGCATGATACTCTTTCATCCGTTCTGATTTTGATTTTGCCATAATAATAATGATAATAATATGTCCATTTATATAGCGCCAAATCATTATCAATTATGGACTTTAATCACACTATTTTTCTAGTAAATCCAGCAAATAGTTACAAGTAGTATTCTTGCAGTTTACTGGCCTCTATAATTCGACAGGAGCGACGGCATAATACATCCACATGAAAATGTAGGCGTATAAAAAGACCCTTATATTACCAGTATATATATATTCAATCAAAATACACTAGGCCCTATTATGAATTAAAATTTAAAAGCAAACCACGGGACAGACATTCTAATATACGGGACGTTGTGTTGATTCCGGAATAAATTCAGAAAACAAACATATTTGACGGAAGTTACGTTTTAATTCTGTAACCCAGACCTAATACATATGAAAACATGTGAAATAAGTATATCATCCTTTCATCATATATCACAGATACATTTTATAAATGCTCCACGAATACAGCAAAATCTAGCAGTCGATTTTTATTACAAAAACCATCAAACCACGTGGTCCAAACAATCGGTGAAGGTCTAAATACCTGAAAGTACCGTGTGCAATCGAAACATACTGTAAATCATTATGGACCTGGATTTTGTCTCTCTTAATTGGTGTCTCCTAAATTAGGTCGCGTAAACAGGGTTTCCGCCAGAAAAATCTTGAAGGGGGGTACAATTTATTTGGTCGCCGAAGACGACCAATTAGCCCTACAGTCACAGCTATTAAAGGGAGGTCTGGGGGTCCTCCCCCCGAAAAAAATTTCGTCCCGAACGCTGTAAATCCGTTTACCGAGTATCTCCGTCAAGAAATTTCACCGACCTAATTCCATCGTTTCAGCAGGAAAACACTGCAAATTCGGCATGATAGACCCACAAGATGAAGTAGCGGTTTAATATATTATTCTCATGTCATTCTCCAATAAAGTTCACTTATATTTAAGCTAAGCATGATTGTTCCGATGTTAATTGCCGATTCTATGATATATAGAGCAGAGCCGAGTAATTGACGATAGTGACACATTGATATATTATAATTGTCCGTCAACAACCCATTCCATAACATATATATTTTATGGTTTGAATTTTATTTAAGTTAGGCCTAGTTAAGTTAGTTTTATACGGATGTCAACTGATTCGTAACCTTTTCCTTTGTTGTTAGAATCAGATTTAAAGAAATTGAAATAAAAGTGAAACCTTTTTTGATCAAATCCAACGGTACTTTACCTTTTAAAAATGATTGCCGAACGAGCTTTAGCGAATTTTATACATTGATAATCATGAATATAAACATTTAAATCATATACCACAGCCTTGAAAAGAACATTTTATTAATATAAAAATGGCTGCCGAATGAGAATTAGCTATGATCGATGATTTAATTAATAACAAAAAGGAGCAACTGTATGCATTGATTGAAAACAAATTGAAATTTCCAATTCACACACAGTGACACACAAGGATATTTTTAAAAACTAAAATTGCTTCTGAATTATCGGTACACTAAATTTACATTTTTCGTGCAGTTGGGTTTCAATAACAGAATTACCCCGTGATATAATCGAAAAGATCCATGATAATTAAAAATAAAGATCAAACAAATACCTGCGCCCTATCTTCACACATTTGTAGACTGACTGTGTTCTATTTTTAGGCTCAAATACCCAACCATATTGCGAAAAGGATCTAATCAATTTGACTAATTTCAGGTACAATTATCGTGCATATTATTCTAATTCTGTCTTCTACTATTGCTTTATTCCTTAGTTTGTTGCACATTATAGGTACCGGTATAAAATATAATGGACTTTCGAAATGAAATTACTGATAGCCTAATAGTAGGCTCTAGGGCTGGTGGGAAGCTGGATGCGGTGCATAGCACAATCAGTCGCCAGCAAAAAGGGTTGGGTAATTAGGGTGCTGTGAATTAAATAACTTGAATAAACCATGTTATAATATGTAATATGATATTTAGTTAGTTACAAATCACTTAAACACTCTTTTTCTTACACAAAACACACTTTTTGAAAACATTACTCAGCTGACATTACTTCTTCAAGCGAAGGGGGGTACGTGCACCCCCTGTACCCCCCACTGGCTGAAACCCTGGTAAATTATATTTGCACATTTCAAATGGGAATTTTTGTTTACTTCTGACTCTATTTGGAAATATTGTTTTTTAAAAGTAGAGTATTTGTTTTTATACGCCCACATTTTCATGTGGACGTATTATGTCGTCGCCCCTGTCCGTCCAAAATTGTTTGTGGACCCTCTACAGGTCACAATTCTTGTCCGATTTTGACGAAACTTGAAATATAGCTTTATCACCAAAAGATCTCAGCTGCTTTCGATATTGGCATGTATCGGATTGAAACTTAATGGCCCCTGATTGTACGAAAAATCACATTTTTAGCTTGTGGACCCTATAGAGGTCACAATTTTGAACCGATTTTGATGAAACTTGCATGTTTATAACCCAAAGATCTTGGTTCCTTTCGATATTTGCGCCTATCGAAACGTAATTTCCTGAATTATGCCCCTGATTGTCCGAAAAATCACCTATTTTAGCTCGTGGTACCTCTGGAGGTGACAATTATTATCCAATTTGAAAAACCGTTCGATTATATCACCATTACACCCTAAGGAAGGTTGAGTCTGAATTTCGGAAAAAGCGGACCAAAATTGCCATACAAAATGGCCGCTGTTTGTACGCGAATACTGTTAAAAAATGGTATATCAAGGTTGTGGGACCCTGTAGAGGTCACAATTTTGAAACGCATGGTTATAACCCAAAGATCTTGGTTCCTTTCAATATTTGTGCATATCGGATCGTGACTTCCTGAATTATGGCCCCTGATTATACGCAATATCGCCTATGTTTAGCTTGTGGTCCCTCTGGAGGTCACAATTATTATCCGATTTGAAAAACCGTTTGATTTAATCACCGTTACACACTAAGGAAGGTTGAGTTCGAATTTTGGGAAAATCGGACCAAAATTGCCATACAAAATGGCCGCCGTTTGGACGCGAATACTGTTAAAAAATGGTATATCAAGGTTGTGGACCCTGTAGAGGTCACAATTTTAATTCGATTTTGATGAAACTTGAAAAGCATGGTTATAACCCAAAGATCTTAGTTCCTTTAGATATTCGTGCATATCGGATTGTAACTTCCTAAATTATGGCCCCTGATTATACTTAAAATCGCCTTTGTTTAGCTTGTAGTCCCTTTAGAGGTCACAATTATTATCCAATTTGAAAAACCGTTTGATTATATCACCGTTACACACTAAGAAAGGTTGAGTTCGAATTTCGGGCAAATTTAACCAAAATTGCCATACAAAATGCCCGCCGTTTGTACGCAAATACTGTTAAAAAATGGTATATCAAGGTTGTGGACCCTGTAGAGGTCACAATTTTAATTCGATTTTGATGAAACTTGAAATGCATGGTTATAACCCAAAGATCTTGGTTTCTTTCGATATTTGCGCATATCAGATGATAACTAAATTATGGCCCCTGATTGTCCGAAATTAATCCCCTATGGTCCCTCTGGATGTCACGATTAATATCCAATTTAAAAAAACGTTTGACTCTATCGTCATTACACCCTACGGAAAGTTGAGTTCGAATTTCTAGAATATCGACCATAATTGCCAGACAAAATGCCCGCTGTTTGTACGCGAACAGTGTAAAAATATGGCATATTAAAGTTGTGGGCCCTGTAGAGGTCACAATTGTAATTCGTATTTAATGAAACTTGAAATGCATGTTTATAACCTAAAGATCTTGATTCTTTTCGATATTCGCGCATATCAAATTGTAACTTAATGAATTATGGCCTTTGATTGTAGAAAAAAACACTTTCTGTATTGCTTCTTCTATCCATCTCTCGAAAATGTGGGCGTATCCTACCTGGCAGTGCCAGCTGACTATCTTTAATGTATAAAATAACCCGTTAGGTTTTATCATATTTTGATGTCGTAGATCTCACGGTGCTTGCGATCAATTGTCCAGTAGATTAGAAATTTGATTTTCACAATTATTCCCTGTTGCAGGAGTTATTTCTAATTAATAACGGGACTATTTACCTGCTTACCGGTAAATTGATTTTTTTTTAGAATATATTAGATGTGAACTTTATTATGAATTCTATAAATGACCCTTTTCCCGATAAGAGTGTTTGTCTAGACGAAATCAGTTGCTTAGTACCGTAAATTAGGAGCTTCTGGAGACAGCAACAAAGTGGTTGAAATTTTTCACTGATGTCTTAAGAACTAAACTACATATCGAAGTGTATTTTTCAGCAATATGCAGGATTTATATCAATAGAATTATTCAGTGTAATCGATGTGTATTATTGACGGCAACATGCTCATTTATGTTAGTATATGTCGATATAACCGGGATATATTTGTTCACAAATGACCAACATTGTTTTATTTTATACTTGATGGGTATATATATGTAATAAATAAATAAAACAAACACTTTAAACACGTATACTGTTATCAGGAAAGCATCGTGTTTAAGAGACACCAATTGTCATGGTTATGTGAGAATGGGTCTTTAGAATATTAAGTAACTGCTGTTTGACACCAGTTAATAAGCATGTGTTGATGAATGTAATTTATAAATAGTGGTATGGCTATACAGTTATATAAGTATTGCGTATTTGTGGTAATAATAAATATCAATTATTATCCAAAACCCTCATTCGGTGCCCCCATCCACCCCCAACCAAACCCGGCCAGAAACAAGCCACCACCACGTAAATAAAGTCCCCCCCCCCATTATATACACACCACCAACCCAGATGTTACTATATTCTATAGCCAACGTTAATAAATATTATACCCCTCCCCCAATCTTGTTCTAAACTGAAGTCGTGTTATATCGTTGTGGTGTTATATCGTAGTGATTACGTTATTTTATAACCAACGTTAATTATCTTCCTTCCCATTTACTAGTCATCTGGCTGGCCTACAATAATTTGAGGATAAAATTGTTTAAAATATGCCCCCAACCCACTGTCTCTAGTTGACTATATTGTTAAACATATTTCACCATATCGGATTTTATACACCTCATATGTATTGTAATAATACATATTGAGCTTTTCTAATAAAAAAACCCAAACTATTCTAAATGAAACACATCTAAATATTCTATGAAACAAATCTAGCAATTCCAAATGACACACATTTAACTATGAAATACACCTAACTATTGTAAATGAAAGAAACCTAATTAATTTAAATGATACACATCTAACTATTTCAAATGAAACACGTCTAACTATTCTAAATGAAACACATCTAACTTATTCTAAATGAAACACATATATAAGCAATTATAAATGAAACACATCTAACTATTCTAAAAGAAAGCCACCTAACTAAGTGAAACACATCTAGCAGTTATAAATGAAACACCTCTCAGAATTCTACAAATGAAGTTTAAAAAAATGAAACACATTGATTGAATGAAAATAATGGTTAGTTAACGTTGACTACCTTTCGGACATGGGGCCCTCTGCGTTTGACCGTTTCACTTGTCTTATCAATATTATTTAATGGTAGTCTTTCTAAACATGCCAATATTGAAAGCAGTCAAGCTCTTTTGGAGATAAACCTATATTACAAGTTTCGTCAAAATCGGATAAGAATTGCGACCTGTAGAGAGTCCATTAACAATAAAAAATAAATATACTCCTATCTCTAAACTCATTACATAATCCCCTGGTCTAATAATAATAATAATATTTGTTTTGTTTTGTTTTTTTCAGAAGAACATTTAATCCTAAATTTGTTGTGACATTGGATGGTGTTGATCCTGATGAATTTGAAGGCGATACAAGGAATGAGTCCGATATATATATGAGTAATATGGTACATTCTGGAATTACTGCAAATAAAGTTAACCCACCTAAAGTTAAACCGTTTAATATTAATCTTAAAGACTCAGATGGTAAATTGTTTTTCTATTGAGAGGCCTTTTTATGGATTACAAAATGAAATTTTGCTTAACTGCCTTTCTGTTTTACTCTGGTGGCACCTGCAGAGAGGACAATTTATGTGACCATTTTTTTTCTACATTAATTTTTTTGCAAAGATTTCAATTCTGGGTGGTAATCAGAGTTTTGAGGGGGATTTTCCATGGGTGGTGATTGGGCTGGAGTAGGTCCAATGTCTTAAATTGGGTGGAAATTTGATAATGTTATAGCACTCTCTTTACATCTTTAAATTAGTATATAGGACCCTCTTGTTTTGTGTGGTTGTCCAAGGGAGTAGGTTATCAAAACATTAATTTATAGCACTGTACATCTGTAAAGTGTATATAATGCCATTGTTTGCTTGGTGGGGGCAGTAGGTGTGTTACAGTACACCACACTGCTACTGTCTGAACTATGTTATTTTATAAACAGATTTCTTCGATTATGAACAAACTATTTAATTTTGGCTATTATAAACTTACCTATGCGTTGAAATCAATTCCGGTTGAATAAAATCCATTGCACAAATAAATACTACAGCTAATTAACCAAGTTCTCTCGTGAAAAATTGAACGTGTTTACTTACATTTTCTACTAAGTCCAAGACAACATGGCTACCGTGACGTGTTGGACCAAACCATGAAAGTTGTTGTGGGGGTGTTTAGTTTTGACAGCCAGTGTCACAACCATGTGTTCCTATGAAAACAACCTGCGACTGTTTTGAGTATTTGCGTTTCAGCGACAAAAATGTTTAACTAAAGGCAATTACGATTTTGTATTGAAACCGAAGAAATCCGTTTATAAAATAACATAGTACAGACAGTAGGAACTAATGTTTTAATTTATGAGTATAGAGCTGGGCAATATCCCTGGAAACAATTTTCAGTATGCTGATAACAAATTCCATATACAATGTTACATATCACTGAATCTGAATAGCATGTTCATTGATCATTTCAAATATGTAAATAATTTTCTGGCACATTCATATTTACTTAGCTTACAGAACGATCAATGTTGGGTGGTCATAAACCCTATTACCCTCATTACGGGGGGGGGGGGGGGGGGTTAACGTAAAAATATGTGTCTTAAGAACAATTTCCAGATATAACGTTACATATTACTGAAAAGCACGTTTATTGCTTTTTTCAAATATGTAAATAATTGTCAGTCACAATCAAATTTTCTTACCTTACAGAACGACCGAAGTTGGAAGGTACTAAACTCTATTACCGTGATTACGGGGGAGGGTATTCAGGGTAAAAATGCGTGTCTTTATAACAAATTCCTGATATAATGTTACATATCACTGAAAAGCACATTTATTGCTCTTTCCAAATATGTAAATAATTTTCAGGTACATTCAAATTTACTTAGCTTACAGAACGAACAAAGTTGGGTGGTCATAAACTCTATTACTGTGATTACGGGGGAGGGGGGTATTGAAGGTAAAAATATGTGTCTTAATAACAAATTCACGATATAATGTTACATATCACTGAAAAGCACGTTCATTGCTCTTTTCAAATATGTAAATAATTTTCTGGCATTTTAATATTTTCTTAACTTACAGAACGATCAAAGTTGGGTGGTCATAAACTCTATTACTGTGATTATGGGGGAGGGGGTATTCAGGGTAAAATTACGTGTCTTAATAACAAATTCCCGATATAATGTTACATATCACTGAAAAGCACTTTCATCGTTCTTTTCAAATATGTAATTAATTTTCAGTCACATTCATATTTACTTAGCTTACAGAACGACCAAAGTTGGGTGGTCATAAACTCTATTACTATGATCATGGAGTGGGTAGGTGTATTCAATGTCAAAATACGTGTCTTAATAACAAAATTCCAGATATAATGTTACATATCACTAAAAAGCACATTCATTGCTCTTTTTAAATATGTAAATAATGTTCAGGTACATTCACATATACTTAGCTTACAGAACGATCAAATTTGGGTGGTCATAAACTCTATTACCGTGATTACGAGGGAGGGGAGTATTCAAGGTAAAAATATGTGTCTTAACAAATTCCAGATATAATGTTACATATCACTGAAAAGCACCTTCATTGCTCTTTTTAAATATGTAAATAATTTTCTGACACATTCATATTTACTTTGCTTACAGAACGATCAAAGTTGGGTGTTCATAAACTCTATTACCGTAATTACGGGTGGGGGGGTATTCAAGGGGGGGTGGGATATTCAAGGTCAAAATACGTGTCTTAATAACAAATTCCATATATAATGTTACAGAACAATCGAAGTTTGGAGGTATTAAACTCTTTTACTAAGATTATGGAGGGGGAAGGGGTATTCAATGTCAACATACGTTTTTTCTTATGTGAATTCTGGGATATTCTCATTTTGCGTGTAAACATAGATGATGTATAAACAAGATAAAGTCATTGACTTCGGTTATGCTTGGTAAAAAAAAACTTCAGAAAAAAACCTTGACAGAAAATCCTTGGCCTGTCAGTCTTGATTTTTCTTTCCCTGGTCATTTCCTTCAGTCTTTCTTTCCCCAACATAACCCCAGTCTCGTGCTTTATCATACACAATGCAATCGCAAACAAATGTTTTCAAAATTTAGCAAAAATCCTGCTACTCAGTACCACAAAGTCAACAAAAACTGAGCCATCACCCATCCGCGTCAGCACACAATTTGATAACAGTTCATCAAGTATGGTGGATATATATATAGTTGCGCTAATAATATTTTTAAAAATAAAAATCACTGTGTTGAGTGTGTTTATGGTTACTTGCAATTTGATAACACATTTAGAGTGTGTAAAGTTGGGGATAACCTAAATAATGTGTTTTACAAGGACCAATCATTTTGAGGTAGGATACCAAAACTAAATCGTCCATAAAAAAATTGCCCAAGGTGGATTACGGTTGATTTTTTTCTGTGGGTACTAGATACATATATACCTCCTTACAAAAAAGCAAAAATCATTTAGTACGGGAGCTAGGTTCAGGTTGTTTCGAAAATCGCGTACAAAATTTCTACTATGTTAAATGGGTGGACAGTGGTGTCCAATACTCTGAACCTTGATTCTTAAGTTGCGGCTCACCTTTCCATGGGAGGGGGGATCCGACAAAACTTTGAATTTTCGAGTTTAATTCGACTTTTGCGTACAACAATCAACTTTCGTGCATAAGTCGACCAACTTCAGATGTCGCTAAAAACACTGCTTAAGAAGACCCACGACCCTTCCTTCCTCCCTTAAGAACACCCCCTTAACCCCTAGAGATGGGTTAATTCGATTTTTGCGTACAACATTAATTTTTTCGTTAAAAGTTTCACTTTTGATCCGCTAACATAACACTAACTTAAGAACGCGAAACCCTCTTCCATTCTGGAAAAGAACGACAAAAAGGGAGTTCTATGTATGAAATAATCAGAATGACGATTTAATTCGACTTTTGCGTACAATGATCAACTTTCGTGCATACGTCGACCAGTATCAGATGTCATCAAAAACACTGCTAAACCCATTTTTGTCGGTAGCGTACTGGCTCGCGGACCAATCATACTTAGCAACAGCATTTGCGAACCCAAGCGCGAAATCAATCAACGTTTCAACAAAGGATCTTCCAGTATTTACGTAATAGGTCAGAGGTGAAAATTCACTCCGTGTCAATGGTTTTGGCATTATTCCAATTTTTTTCCCATTGTCACTTACGGCTAATAATTTTACGGTATGTCAGTGAAATGGAATCAGATTTTTTATGATTTACTGCCAGACATATCGTGGAATATTATAATGTTGAAAAAATCAACTATTTGCTATTTTTTTTTGACGTTATGAAGCGGAGAAAATTGATATTCTAGCCGAAGTCAAGCTTGTTGCCGCCATTTTGAATACGTCACACTTTCAAACAGATGAACACAAATCTTACGGCTAATAATTCTAGACTTTTGAAAACTAAATTGAATCAAAACTTTTTGGATTTAATACAAGCTACATAGAGGAATATTACATTGTCGAAGATTTCAACAATATATTTTTATTTTTGACGCAATAAAGCAAAGAAGACGACCATTCCCGTCATCCAAAGAAAGGCAGAAATGTTAAAATGCCGATAGTGACCGTCAATTGGGGTGATATTTCTTTTTTAAACACTGCGGCCAACGGGAGAGACTATATTTGTGTTCTATTTTTAAAATAAATTATTAGGTGATAATTGTATACGTTATTTTACCATTATGACAAAGAAAAGTCATTATTTTAATGGAACTGACTTTTCAATGATGTTTATAGTAATGTAATTTCTATTTTATACAATTGAAATTTATATCATTAGAAAGAACACGACAATCTGTACATTTTTGTAACAGAGTATTTCTATGTATAGAAAATATTTTAAGAACGACAAAACGGGGGGATCCATGGGTGAAATGACCAAATGACGATTTAATTCAACTGTTGCGTACACCGATTAACTTTCGTGCATACGTCGACCAATCTCAAATGTCACCAAAAACACTGCTTAAGACCCACGACCCTTCCTTCCTCCCTTAATACCCCTCCACACACACACACACACACACACACACACCGCCTGAGAAATGAGTTAATTTGAATTTCCGCCTACAGCATTAATTGTTTTCATTAAAAGTTTCACTGTTGGTTCACTAGAATATAACACTAACTTAAGAAGGCGAAATCCCCTTCTATCACGGACAAGGATTAGAAAACGGGTGGCAGGGCAAGGGTGATTTATGTTAAAGGACAACTGGTTAAACCCATTCCAAATATAATTTTAACATAAGGATCATTGCTACGATAGATGAATGATACCGCTTTCACGAATCGGAAGTGACGAACGCCAAAGGGGTCTTTAGCAGTGGGAGGAAACAAGGGGACCCGGAGAAAACCCACGAGGTTAGACAGGTGACTCTTCTCCTTGTCACGTGCAACCGGGGATTCGAAACCACGGCAGTTGACTCAATGACAGGCTTTATGATACAGCGCGCACGCAAACCATCCACCATCCACCCCCCCACCCCCTGAGTGATATAACAGGTAAACGGCCGAATTTCTGCTCACTAATAATTCTTTCGAAGATCAAAAGTTGTTGTGTGAGACTGACTGTAAGAGAATATCTGACAAATCATAAAAAGAATTGACTGCCACTAGATAAGAGAACATGAAAGAACAGCAGAATAGTCTGTGCATTACCATGTTTTTATAGAATGAATAAAAACAAGGGAATTTTTCTCATGTTCTCTTATCTAACGACATTTAATTACATTATTGAATTGTTAGATATCCTCTTACAGTCCCATATAACAACTTTTTGTCTTGTCTTGGCACATTAGTGAGTAGGTTGACAACACCGTACGGGAACAATTCATATGAGTCCTTAAGGAGAATATCACTTCGTCTGGAAGGTAAGACGCTGGCTCGCTAGCCTGGAGGTCGGGTGTTCGATCCCTGCATTGGCTGAGAAAGTTCAACCTGATTTTCCGACATGGTTTCCCCCTGTCAGTCATGTAGGACAGATGTCTTGTTGTTCAGATAGGTCGAAAAATCGCGGTCCCGTGTACACTTTGGGGGTGCACGTAAAAAGATCCCTTGGCAGTTGTAATTCGATATAAGAGTATGGTGTATGCCCGTTTTCATTAGTCCAGTAAGTTACGAAGCAGAACAGTAGGACGCTTTACTGCATTTCATTTCATTTTGTCAAGGTTGTGGACCCAGTATAGGTCACAATTTTAATTCGATTTTGATGAAACGTGAAATGCATGTTTATAACCTAAAGATCTTGTTTCTTTTCGATATTTGCGCATATCAAATTGTAATTTAATGAATTATAGCCTTTGATTGCAGGAAAAATCACTTTCGGTTTTGCTTGTTCTCTATCCATCTCTCGAAAATGTGGGCGTATCCTGCATGGCAGTGCCAGCTTACTAATCTTTGTACATGATTTAATACAATCTTGGAGTTTTTCTGAGCCAAAAATCGATTCGACTTTGTATCAATGGCTTCTTTTGTTTCCAAGTGAAACACTTATTTTTTGGATTTAAAATTCTGAATATGTCTAAGAGGTTATAATAATTAATTATATTGAATATTGCATTTTGGCCATTTCGTTTTAGTTTGTAATTTCCTCCATATCTATCAAGTTGAACATTTAGGACATTATTAAAATCTCCGCCAATTACCATTGAGAACGAGTCAAGTTCAGCACATTGCTGCTGTAAATCTTGTGGATGCTCTAAATTTATACACAGTGTTTATAGAATGTCGTCTGTATAGGGAAAATGTGCTTAGAAATCGATTTTTGTTTCACCCCCCCTGGGTCTAAAAATTTTTGCCATTTTCTTATAGTACAAGGTTTCTAGTGATGGAAAATCCATATTCCCACCTTCAGATAATGCCAGTTTTTAAAATATTACCCATTTACCCAGGGTCTCTGTCAATTTATCATGCATGTCTAACATGACTTTGACGTCGTGATTTTAGGTGATAAAATTACTGCAGGTGAATGATTTTTTTTCGTGTAAATTATGGAAATATCTCAATTCGCATTTACACAGGGCCAATAATAAGCGCCCACTAAGCAGCAATGTTGCGCATGGTAGCATGTTTTTGTCTATTTATCTGGAGTGGTTTTGATTGGTTGTTTGGCTAATTGATATGCGTCAGCTGTAAAGAGTGGTTGATAAACTCCATGGCGCGAACAGAAAGTAATTAAAAAACTTGCGAGGACTCGTTTATAAAAACTGGCACATTCTAGAAGCGGGAATAAAGCTTCCTATCCTTATATTATTCACATATTACTAATGTGTGAATTACAACTAGACCCAGTGTATAGATTTTTTTTGAGACGATAGCTATTGACAGACGACAGTCTATTAAGGCCATGAGACGAAGAAGCCTATTGATTTTCAAAGATCTCTGTTAATTATTGTCAGAGTTATAGTCCTTGATCACTTTTTAAAATCTTGTTGACGTACTAGAGGCTCAAGTTTTTACAGTGTTTCAGGTCATGTGACAAAAAAGTCTATTGTTTTTCAGCGATTTCCGATAATTACTGCCAGAGTTATGGCCCTTGATCGCTTCAAAAAAATCTTGTGGACGCTCTAGAGGCTAAAGTGTTCATCTGTTTTGACTTTATATTGATACACAGAGTTTAACAGTGTTTAAGGTCATGTGATGAAGAACTTCAAGAAGCCTATTGTTTTTCAGTGATATCCGATAATTACTGCCAGAGTTATGGCCCTTGATCGCTTTAAAAAAATCTTGTGGACGCTCTAGAGGCTAAAGTGTTCATCTGTTTTGACTTTATATTGATACACAGAGTTTAACAGTGTTTAAGGTCATGTGACAAAGAACTTCAAGAAGCCTATTGTTTTTCAGCGATTTTCGATAATTACTGCCAGAGTTATGGCCCTTGATCAGTTAAAAAAATCGTGTGGATGCTCTAAATTTGTACACAGTGTTTAAGGCCATGAGACGAAGAAGCCTATTGATGTTAAGTAATTTCCGTTAATTATTGTCAGAGTTATAGGCCTTGATCACTTTTTAAAATCTTGTGGACATACTAGAGGCTAAAGTTTTTATACGCCCACATTTTCATGTGGACGTATTATGTCGTCGCCCCTGTCCGTCCGTCCGTCCGTCCGGACGTCCGTCCACAATTGTTTGTGGACTCTCTACAGGTCAAAATTCTTGTCCGATTTTGACGAAACTTAAAATATAGGTTCATCCCAAAAATATCTCGGCTGCTTTCGATATTGGCATGTATCGGATCAAAACTTCATGGATTATGGCCCCTGATTGTACGAAAAATCACGTTTTTAGCTTGTGGACCCTATAGAGGTCACAATTTTGAACCGATTTTGATGAAACTCTATATGCATGTTTATAACCCAAAGATCTTGGTTCCTTTCGATATTTGCACCTATCGGAACGTAAATTCCTGAATTATGGCCCCTGATTGTCTGAAAATTCACCTATTTTAGCTCGTGGTACCTCTGGAGGTTACAATTATTATCCGATTTGAAAAACCGTTCGATTATATCACCGTTACACCCTAAGGAAGGCTGAGTTCAAATTTCGGAAAAATCGGACCAAAATTACCATACAAAATGGCCGCCGTTCGTACGCGAATACTGTTAAAAAATGGTATATCAAGGTTGTGGACCCTGTAGAGATCACAATTTTAATTCAATTTTGATGAAACTTGAAATGCACGGTTATAACCCAAAGATCTTGGTTCCTTTTGATATTTGCCCATATCTGATCGTAACTTCCTGAATTACGGCCCCTGATTATACGCAAAATCGTCTTTGTTTAGCTTGTGGTCCCTCTGGAGGTCACTATTATTAATTGATTAAAAAAATCGTTTGATTATATCACCGTTACACCCTAAGGAAGGTTGAGGTCGAATTTCGGGAAAATTCGGAACAAAATTGGCATACAAAATGGCTGCCGTTCGTACGCAAATACTGTTAAAAAATGGTATATCAAGGTTGTGGATCCTGTAGAGGTCACAATTTTTATTCGATTTTGATGAAACTTAAAATGCAAGGTTATAACCTAAAGATCTTGGTTCCTTTCAATATTTGTGCATATCGGATCGTAACTTCCTGAATTATGGCCCCTGATTATACGCAAAATCGTCTTGGTTTAGCTTGTGGTCCCTCTGGAGGTTACAATAATTAACCGATTTAAAAAATCGTTTGATTATATCACCGTTACACCCTAAGGAAGGTTGAGTTCTAATTTCGGAAAAATCGGACCAAAATTACCATACAAAATGGCCGCCGTTCGTACGCGAATACGTTAAAAAATGGTATATCAAGGTTGTGGACCCAGTATAGGTCACAATTTTAATTCGATTTTGATGAACTTGAAATGCATGTTTATAACCTAAAGATCTTGATTCTTTTCGATATTTGCGCATATCAAATTGTAATTTAATGAATTATAGCCTTTGATTGTAGGAAAAATCACTTTCGATTTTGCTTGTTCTCTAACCATCTCTCGAAAATGTGGGCGTATCCTGCCTGGCAGTGCCAGCTTACTATCTTTACACAGTGTTTAAGGTCATGTGACAAAGAAGTCTATTGATTTCTAGCAATTTCCGATAATTACCACAAGAGTTATGGCCCTTGATCACTTCAAAGTTAATATCCGATTGACTTTAGACTTTTACACAGTGTTTAATGTCATGATCTTGTTCAAAACCAAACAAATTCTAATGATTTTCAGGGGCGGATCCAGGGCTCTAGCTGGAGGGGGTTCCAAAAAAATAAGGGCACCCAATTTTCAGATAAGGGCACCCCATTTTCGTCTAATACAGTATCTATGACCGGTGGGTCTGGATGGCGGCCCACTTTAAGGGCGAAGCCCAAATTCTGAGCACCGCAGGTGCGAAGCATCTGCGGGGGGTCTGGAGGTTCCTCCCCCAGAATTTTTTTTAAGATAAGACTCCATATATGCGATTTCCTGGCATCTGATCTTCAAATATTAAACACAACTCCCACCCTATTTTCAGTGTTTTTTGTCTGCAAAATCATCAGGAACAGATCGTAAGGAAAGGCACGTGGTTTGAATGAGGTAGTGATTTATGAAAGAAGGTTAAAAATTAATTTTCAAAGATGAGCGTGGTTTTTTTTAGAATCTGGTCATGCTGATGCAGAAATCATGCTGCTCACAGAACTTTACCTGTCCCTTGGTAAGTGAACCCTTAGAATGCATATATATTCTAAGGGCTCACTTACCAAGGGACAGCTAGGTGACAGGTAGAATTCTGTGAGGCAATGAATATCCATGATCGGCCAAATTTGGTTAGGTACACTGGTTGCTACGCGATAAAGTTCATAACGTGTTAGCTGGTCTGCTGGACGTTTGCCATTTTCAATGAAATAGGAGATATCTGCCCGAGCATTCGATTCATTTCTGTCATCTGCAAGATAAAACATTTAAATGTTGTTAAAATTCAACATTTACAAGCAAATCCCAGAATTGGAAGCTGCCAAAACATGTCATCATATAAGGACAGCTGTCACTGTTCACAAAGCTCATAAAATGTCTGAAAAATTAAGAAATTTATGTGTCCGGTGGTTTTTTAACCCACACTGGTAATTTTCTAAAAGTCTATAGCCCCATCTAAAAAAAAAAGAGTAATTCTATACACAGGTTTGGCATTTAAAATGTGCCCCTCAAATCGATGGGATCGACATAAAAAGGCGCTCTTTAAATAAATTTGCCATAAAGTGTGCCCTCCAAATCGAAGAGTTTGACGTGAAAATGCCCTTTGAATCCCTTTGACGTAAAAATGGCGTTGAATGTGCCCTCCTCATTCAAGGGTATCACATTAAAATGCCCTTTTTAATCATTTAGATACAAAAAGTGCCCCTTTGATGTAAAGATGCCCCTATTTTATATCGATTCGGCAAAAAAATGTGCCCCTTAGACCCATGATTTTCACATAACAGTGCCCTATTTTAGGCCTTAATATGCCCTCCAAATCACTAAGCTTGAAGTGTGTAAATGCTCTTTTAATTGTAGTTGTACATTGGTGATAGTAAATATCTAGCGACTCCTGCACAGACTACTCTTTTCACCTTAAAAATCAACAAATGAAGTAAAATTTTACACTTACCGAAACAAACAGCTGATTTTGGAACACTGAGCGGCTGTAGCAATTTTATCTTCCTCCCTTTTCCTCTTGATACGATCGTGTTGCGGCATTTTAGATGCAAATGGGAACAAAAACTACCGAAAGATTTTCATCTTGCCGTCTAGCAAGGGGGTCGCCATATGACGTTGACGTCTTCATTCACCGCGCTGCTTCGCCACTTGCCGGCCCAAATATCTGCGGATGAATTGAAGTCCGTTCGGGAAAAAAGGGCACCGAAAAATCTCGAGGGGGTTCCGGAAGCCTCAGAACCCCCCCTGGATCCGCCCCTGATTTTCTGATAATAACTTGATGAGTTGTTTTTGTTACTCTTAACCAGATGTTAGTGTATTATAAATGTTTCATTGCCGAAAAAAGTACAAATATGCGACAACTCTTGTTGACTGTCCAGACGATTAAGCCTAAACGTTTTAATCATCCAAAATCACTGAAAACGTTCTTGAAAATAAAAACAATAGGCCGTTGTTTTGTGAATACGTCTCCTATTCCCAAAATGAATACATTGCTGGATTTTGATGAAATTTAAAATGTGTCATTATATCCCAGAGATCTGGGTTCCTTTCTGTATTCTTATATATCGGACCATAACTTCATCGATTATTGGTCCTAAGCTAGCCTCTCTGGTTCATTGACCTTATTCAGACCAATGTCACCTGAATGGAATTCGGCATATGAAATTAGGTATATTATATTTTTAATGACTGTTTCTTGGTGGATTCGGTGTTCTATAAGGTGATTTCGATCTAGATTTAAATTTATCTAACAACTGGTCAGTCAATCCATCAAATGTATGATCTAAATATGATTTTAATATCTAAAGGAATGTCGGAGATGCACGATTCGTCTTCTCTAATAACCTTTTTGAATAATTAGCAACCTTGTTTTGGTATACACCCACACATCCTCCTCGCAGTGATCCGTTTGATTAGAGCTAATCTGACTACTCCCTGCTGGACTGAGTGGGTATTATTGTCACTAATTATGACTGGCCAGTGGTCCTATTACTGACCAATCACTGAATTCGTTACAAAGGTATTACCTTTAAAACAAGACGTTTAATTAGGACAACTGTGTTTACGACACGTTACGTCATGGCTGCACGGGTTTTTTATGCTATATTAACCAGCGCATAGCAGGATATTGCAGCAAAACTAATTGCGTGACAAACGAGGCTATCGGTATTGACGTAAAGTAAACACTACGGTATGGTAACGAACAGATTTTTAACGTTTTTAATAACTTAAATCTTTGTCCAAAATATTAAGGAAGACCCAAGATTAAACGACGGAATGTCATGTTACTGTACGTAAGTAGTAGATTTGATTGAACGAGAAGAATAGACACATTTACTTAAATGTCAAGAATCCGAAGCGAATCCAGCAATGGCCAGAGAGGGATTTCTCGGGCCGTTGCTTCAGGAATATGACACCCACATGGAAATAGTTTTACCAATCGGCTTGATTAAACATGAAGCTGATAAAACCGACAAAAAGCAATCTATTAAGATCCATTGATGAACACTACCGGTATCTATATTAAGCTTTCTGCGATCCTTGTAATGAGCACTATCTTTATTAAGCTTTCTGCGACTTTCTGTTTTTGTGTCATTCCCCCTTGGTAAGCATTTGTTTCCATCCACCGGAGCCTGGTATGATGACGTCATATGTGGATTCTGGGTTAGAATAAGGGTTAGGCTTAGCCCAGGGTTAGGGTAAGGGCTACCCATGTCTACATCTCGAGACTCTGACGAAATCTGCAGGCCACAACCCTTACCCTAACCCTTATTCTTACCCAGAATCCACATGTGACGTCATCACATCAGGCTCCGGTGGATGGAAACAAATGCTTACCTTCCCCCTTATGAACATGAGAGCGGCCATAGAATTTAACTGATTTTTGTAAAATTTGGTGTGAAACATTTGGGTCATGAGATTGAACCCTTTTGATATTCAGCATACCACACCTTTCCATTCAGGAGTAATGTCTTCTTTTCCGAAAAACCTTATGAACACGGTAAGGGCGTCCGTCGTCCACAATTTCTTGTGAACACTCTAGAGGTTAAAGTTCATATCTGATTGACTTTACATTTATACACATAGGCGGGTATAGATAAAAATGCACCTAGAACAAACTGCAACAGAAATCATTTCTTTGGGAACTGTTTAGGTATGGTCTCTAGTACTCCCTTAACAAAAGCGGCCATTATCGGTCTTGGGGAAATTTGCATAATTAACATTAATCCAAGATGGCCGCCTTTGGATCAGAAAATCTACGAAATCTCAGAAATAGTTAATTTTAGAGCAAATAAATGTATTACCGACCCATAAGAAATCGATACTCGCGAGTTTAAAAATGCAGTTATTTTTTACCTACGACCTCATTGTGATGTCATAACGTCATTTTGACGTCATTCTCTTTCTGACGTCTGCGATCGGCGCCATATTGTAAAATTACAAACTTTTTCTGCTACGAAAATTATTATTATGAAAACCCGGTAAATTGTCGGTGTCATTTTACGATGAATGTGTGTCCTATATGTAGTGCACCGTTGGCTAATGACGATGAAGCCGTTTCTATCACACAGCGGGGCGCAGATGGAATCAATAATGCCGCAAAGGCTAGGCAGATTGAATTGCAAGTGGCAGCAGGCACCGCAGTCCATGTGAAATGTAGAAAGTCACTAGTGAATGCAAAGAAAACTCAACTTATATGTCCGCCACTTAAACGCCGCTCTCAGAGTGCATTTTTTGACTACAGCAAGTGCTGTTTATTTTATGGTCAACCAGCTACTGTTAATGCTATTCATTCTGGTAGATCCGAAGCTTCATTTCTTGTATGAACAACAGGTTTTCAAAATCAACTAAAGAACATCTGTACTGAAAGGCATGATGACTGGTCGGCGATAGTGAATGGCAGGATGGAGTATGTAGGGCAGGATCTTCATGCAGCAGATGCTATATATCATCAAATTTGTAGCGTCAACTTTAGAACTGGCAAGAAAATCCCAATTATATACCAAGAATCACCTGACTCGGTAAACAATCAAACTGCTGGTGGTTTATCTGCTGGTGGTAGACCAGTAAATGGAGAGCGAGATAGGGCATTTCAAGCAGTAGTTGAAAATTTGGTAGCTAACTCAGGCGAGCAGATCAGTATCACTAAATTAGTTTATGAAATGTCGAAAATGTATACACCGCCATATAGTGCAAAATATATGAAACAAAAACTAAAGGAAACACTGGGAGAGAGTGTAGTAATTTCCAACATCAAGGGTAAAAGAGATATCGTCACTTTTAATCATACAGCAGCAGACATATTACAAGAATTTTACGAAAAACCTCGATATGATGTTACGAAAGATAAGGAAAGGTTGATACGAGCTAGAGCAGCATTAATAAAGAGTGATATAATTCAGAAGTTCTCCAACGAGACCAAGGAATTTTATCCCGAAACGGAATCTATGAAGTCTCTTGATACGATGCTTATCTATCTGCCCGAAACTTTAAAGCTATTCTTGGAGGAATTGATAGTCGGAACAAAATCAGAGATGAAGACAGCATCACTGGGTCAATGTCTAACACAGGCTGTTAGACCAAGGGCAATACTGTGTCCTATACAACTGAGTCTTGCTGTACAGCTGCACCATCAGTACGGATCGCGTTTCCTTATTGATACACTCAATGCTCATGGCTTTTGTTCATCGTATTCAGAAGTACTGAACTTCGAGACATGTGCTGCATCTCACACTTGTCAATCTGAACAGATCGCGGTGATACCACATAGTGACAACGATTCTTTGGTTTCAACCGATAACCTTGAACCACCAGAATTGGAAATTGCTTCAATGGTGACGGCTGATATGCCCAACGTTGATGACGTTGATATGCCCGTTTTAACTGCAGAATCGTTTTCTTCAAAACGTATACCCAGCGTCCAAAACATACTTTCTGAATGTGGTGGACATTTTTGTCAATATATGGCCGATAATGCAGATTGCGATCCATGGTCGATCAACGGTAAGAAGTCGTTCCATGCTATGGGATTGGTAGAAACTATAACACCTGAAATAAAGATCAAAGCGCTCATAAAGAGGGACACAAAATTGTCTAGTGAGTTTTTAAAATCGATGATCAATATACATTTCTACAATCCACCTCCTGATAATTTGATTCTATTGTACCATAAAATCCCTCCGATTGATTTTGACAACCCAGCTAGAAAACTGGACTGTATTTGAAAAGCATCATGGCCCCTGAGACCTACACGCCCACAATGGTCAGGAACTGTGCAGGCTGTTTGTAAAGGGCCCCATGTGGGAAAATCTTCGATTCGATTTTTGCCTATGATCGATATGGACCCAACGGATATGAGCTGCATTTACTCAACCCTTACCTTTATATCTGATGAATGTCGACGATATAATTGTGTACCAGTGATAACGTTTGACCAGCCTTTGTGGTGGAAGGCTAAAACCATAATACACAACGAGTCTAAATCAAGTGAACTCAAGGAGATTGTTTTAGACCTCGGCGGTTTTCATAATGCCATGAGCTTTCTTGGCAGCATAGGACATCTGATGGATAGTTCAGGATTATATAAAGTTTTAGAAGAGGTGTACGGTGAAAATGCGGTAATTCACATGTTTAGTGGAAAATCCTACGCGAGGTCTATTCGTGGTCATTTTTTGGTAGATTCAGGGCTAAACGCACTCGTGATTTCTGACGAATATGATTTACCCCTGGATGGTGCTGAAGAAAACGCTACAATTCCCCCTGAAATTCAAAAGCTGGTTAAACTATTTGATGGAATGGTATCAAACGAAATTTCATCTGACGAAGCTATTTCTACATGTGGTGATGCAATACAGAAGGTTCAGCAAAGACTCGAGAATCGTAAAACCATCCTAAAAGGACAGCCGATGGGATCATTATGGGTTCAATACATGACGATGGTCGATCTACTGAGAACCTTTTTACATTCTGAGAGGACAGGTAATTGGAAGTTGAACCTATGGTGCTTGTCAGAAATAGTTTATTATTTTGCGGCAACAGGACACAGAAATTATGCTAAAAGTGTCCAAATATTTTGCAAGATATGCTAGAGTTGGAGAAAAAAAATCCTGTAATTCACTCGATGTTCGATATGGGACTCTTTGTTATCCGGAGAAGCAACCGTTTTTGGGCAGGTCTACCCAAAGATCTGGTAAATGAACAAACACTTATGAGATGCATGAAATGGACGGGAGGATTGACGAGAGGACGTGGAATTATGAACGAAAGTCAGCGGAACAGGTGGCTTTTGGCTTTGCCGATATGCTTTGCAGTAAGTGGATCGATGCAAGAACTAACTAACCTAAGATACGAAACTAGTGACCAACACAAAGAAGTATCACCTAGCAGGATTCAACGAGACAATACAGATGCTTATAAAATCTTACAATTCCTCGTACAAAACAACCCATTCCAACCATCTCTCGATATGCGTAATCTCATCACAGGTGAGAAAGCTGAGCCATCAGTGAATTGTCATAAATCGTATGAAGTTGGACGCAGTATCATGGAAAATGCCTATGGAAATGATGCGTATGAGCACTCGTTTCGGAAGAAGAATGAAGTCATTACTATGCGGACTGCTAAAAAGGTTCATATAGACGGCGAATCAGTTAACATAGATCCCCAATTACTATTCCAGCGCCTACTAACAATCGGACAAAATCGCACTGACATCGATGACGGAAAGGAGCTCCTCGTATATGAACTAGCAAGCCACCCTACTTCTTTATTCGACGAGTTTGGCCAAATTCGCAGTGCTACAAAGACACAGCTTGCTGATGTACTAACATCAATGAATACTACTGTAATGATTCCGTTTTTTTTTTTTTTTTTTTTTTTTTTTTTTTTTAAATTTATTTAAGTTAAGATACATTACAAAACTATATAATACAACAAAATATACAATACAACACAGTACAGCAGTACAGTACAATATAATACAATACAATGCATAAAGAAAAAACAACCCCCCCCCCCAAAAAAAAAAAAAAAAAAAAAAACCCAACACCCCCCCCCCTCCCAAAAAAAACATACATTACATATTGATATTATAAATTCATTTCCAATATACGTGTCCAATTACTTCTACTCTCGTTATGAATATTATTTTCTATATTAGCTATGTGTTTTATAAGTGATATATATGTATTCTTTTGCGGAGTACTATTTTTAATTTTTTCGCAGTTGATATAATATTTAGTTAAGAATAAAAGATGGTTTGTTATGGTCCAGTCTGACCTATTAAGAAAAGTGTTTTGGTCAAAAAATCCAAAGTGAATATTTTTCCTTTTCAAAACGATTTCTATATCTAATTTATTAATTAGTTTATGAAATTCAGACCAAATTTTACTAGAGTAATAACAATAGTAGAAAAGATGTTCAATATTTTCAATGGCGGCACTGCAGAAATCACATAAGTTTTAATTAGAAGATTTTAATTTCCATTTGAGTAAAGTGTCATTTGTAAATATTATATTATGTAGATACTTATACTGAAATGTTCTTAGTTTTGTGTCCGGTAGAATTTCATAAATTAATTTAAAATATTTATAAAAATCATCGATAGTGATTTATTGACATCTGCCATTTTGAAATCAATGTTGGTTTAGTGAGTTTTTCTAGGATTAATTTATTGTACACATCTTTAGATCTAATTTTACAGATTGAATTATTGTATATTATGTTTAATATTTTATTAAGATAGTCACAAATTGATGTCGGGCTAGGATTATAGATACAAGTGGAAAGGTTTAACAGCTTTCCTATTTTCGACTTGATACCTTGAAAAGTTAATTTATTTTGTTCACTGTTGTAATTATCAGTATTTAAATCTTTTACATATACAATATTATCATTTAATAGATTTGAATTATATATTAGCTTGTTGTTTATTATTATATTTCTATTATTCCAAATAAGTTGATCTTCAAGATTATCACTAGTATCAATGTGTCTTGTAAATACATCTTCCCAGTTTTGATAGAGATTTTTATAGAATGTTGGTAGTTGTATTAATGTCGATTTATAGTTACACATTGGCAATATATGTCCACCGTACTCTTTTAGCATAAAGTTGTATAGTACTTTCCAAGGTTGTTCTGTTTTATCATCTACAATTTTCTTTATCCAGAATATACATTGCGCCTTTAACATTGATTCAATATCAATCATTTTAAGTCCACCTTTTTCATAGTTTTGAATTAATACGTTTCGTTTAATTTTATCATTTCCATCCCAGATAAATTTGTATACTATTCTGTTAAATTCTTTAATTAAATTAACGGGAATTGGTATTGATAGTGAAGGATATAAAATTTTAGGAGTGGCAAATGTTTTTACAATCTGTATTTTTCCCATTAATGATAGACATCGATTGTTCCATTTACTTAATGTTTGCTCGATCTCTTGATATTTATCGTTGAAGTTTAATTTAAATGATATATTTTCATCATAGGAAAAGTATATTCCTAATATTTTGATATGATTTGTACATATTTTAATTCCGAGAGATTTGATTTCTTCATCATTATTAAAGTTTTTATAATTTAGATTATATATTTCAGTTTTTGATAAGTTGATTTCTAAACCTGAAATTTTATAAAATAATTTTAAGACCTCAAGTAGATGTCTTGCAGATTTATAATCTCTTAAAAATACTGTCACATCATCAGCAAAAGCTGTAACCTTAATATTTTGTTTTCCAAATTGTATTCCAAATATATTTATGTTATGTCTTATCTGATTTAATAGTATTTCAATACAAAGATTAAAGATACTTGAACTTAGTGGATCCCCTTGTCTAACACCCCGCTTAACATCAAAATAGTTGGTAGTAAATCCTTTGTTTAAAACTGCACATGTAATATTTTTGTAAAGAGTACTTATCCATCTGACAAAGTTTGATTTAAAACCGAACACATTTAAAGTTTTAAAAATAAAGTCGTGAGAAATGCTATCAAAAGCTTTACGGAAGTCCAATGCCATCAGAAAACCTGTAATTTCTTTCTTTTTCGAGATATGTATTTGAATGATTCGATCGCCCTTTGGCACTGTATATATCCAAAAGATCATATTTATTGATTATTTCGAAAATTTTTAACTGACCCTTTTTTTTATACGCCCACATTTTCATGTGGACGTATTATGTCGTCGCCCCTGTCCGTCCGTCCACAATTGTTTGTGGACTCTCTACAGGTCACAATTCTTGTCCTATTTTGACGAAACTTGAAATATAGGTTTATCCCCAAAAGATCTCGGCTGCTTTCGATATTGGCATGTATCGGATCAAAACTTCATGGATTATGGCCCCTGATTGTACGAAAAATCACATTTTTAGCTTGTGGACCCTATAGAGGTCACAATTTTGAACCGATTTTGATGAAACTTTACATGCATGTTTATAACCCAAAGATCTTGGTTCCTTTCGATATTTGCACCTATCAGAACGTAAATTCCTGAATTATGGCCCCTGATTGTCCGTAAATTCACCTATTTTAGCTCGTGGTACCTCTGGAGGTTACAATTATTATCCGATTTGAAAAACCGTTCTATTATATCACCGTTACACCCTAAGGGAGGTTGAGTTCAAATTTCGGAAAAATCGGACCAAAATTACCATACAAAATGGCCGCCGTTCGTACGCAAATACTGTTAAAAAATGATATATCAAGGTTGTGGACCCTGTAGAGATCACAATTTCAATTCGATTTTGATGAAACTTGAAATGCATGGTTATAACCCAAAGATCTTGGTTCCCTTCGATATTTGTGCATATCGGATCGTAACTTCCTGAATTATGGCCCCTGATTATACGCAAAATTGTCTTGGTTTAGCCTGTGGTCCCTCTGGAGGTTACAATAATTATCCGATTTAAAAAATCGTTTGATTATATCACTGTTACACCCTAAGGAAGGTTTAGTTTGAATTTCAGAAAAATGGGACCAAAATTGCCATACAAAATGGCCGCCATTCGTACGCAAATACTGTTAAAAATTGGTATATCAAGGTTGTGGATCCTGTAGAGGTCAAAATTTTAATTTGATTTTTAAGAAACTTAAAATGCATGGTTATAACCCAAAGATCTTGGTTCCTTTCAATATTTGCGCATATCGGATTGTAACTTCCAGAATTATGGCTCCTGATTATACGCAAAATCGTCTTGGTTTAGCTTGTGGTCCCTCTGGAGGTTACAATAATTAACCGATTTTAAATATCGTTTGATTATATCACCGTTACACCCTAAGGAAGGTTGAGTTCAAATTTCGGAAAAATCAGACTCAAATTACCATACAAAATGGCCGCCGTTCGTACGCGAATACTGTTAAAAAATGGTATATCAAGGTTGTGGACCCTGTAGAGATCACAATTTTAATTCAATTTTGCTGAAACTTGAAATGCACTGTTATAACCCAAAGATCTTGGTTCCTTTCGATATTTGCGCATATCAGATCGTAACTTCCTGAATTAGGGCCCCTGATTATACTCAAAATCGTCTTTGTTTAGCTTGTGGTCCCTCTGGAGGTCACAATTATTATCTGATTTAAAAAATCGTTTGATTATATCACCGTTACACCCTAAGGAATGTTGAGTTCGAATTTCCGGAAAATTCGGAACGAAATTGCCATATAAAATGGCTGCCGTTTGTTCCTTTCGTTATTTTCACATATCAGATTATAACTTTCTGAATTATGGCCCCTGATTGTCCGAAAAATCGCCTATGGTCCCTCTGGAGGTCACGATTATTATCTGATTTAAAATCTTGACTCTATCACCGTTACACCATACGGAAGGTTGAGTTTGAATTTCAGGGAAATCGGACCATAATTGCCAGACAAAATGGCCACCATTTGTACGCTAATAGTGTTAAAATATAGTATATCAAGGTTGTGGACCCAGTATAGGTCACAATTTTAATTCAATTTTGATGAAACTTGAAATGCATGTTTATAACCTAAAGATCTTGATTCTTTTCGATATTTGCGCATATCAAATTGTAATTTAATGAATTATAGCCTTTGATTGTAGGAAAAATCACTTTCGATTTTGCTTGTTCTCTAACCATCTCTCGAAAATGTGGGCGTATCCTGCCTGGCAGTGCCAGCTTACTATCTTTAATTTTATAATTACCGCCGTAGCGGTCTTTTGATACATTGTTAATATTATTAAAATCCCCTCCTAGTATTACACAATATGATTCATAGTTACTTGTTATATTATTTATTTCATTTAAAAGTGTATTAAAGTAAACACTTTGATCGTTATCAGCAATAGGACTGTAAGTATTTACAATAATATATATATGCATATAACATTTAATGACTATTATATTATAGTAGCCATTGCTATCAGACAAACTTTGAATAATGTCATAATTATTATTATTATTATTATTATTATTATTATTATTAATCAGAACAAGGGTTCCAGCGCTATTAGATTTACCATGAGCGAAAAAAATATCACCTTTCCATTCATTTCTCCATGACCTTTCATCTAAAATGGTAGAATGGCTCTCTTGAATAAATGTTATGTCATTATTTTGTTTCCGTAGCCATGAGAATATTTTTAATCTTTTGTTTTTGCACCTTATACCTCGAACGTTTATCGATAGTAGATTTAAATAACTCATTTAGAAAGGTAAGATTTAGATGTATTATACAGATCTGGTGTAGGTAGTGAAAACCGATTATCATCAGGAAAATAAATGTCGTTTCCCCTTCTTGTTCTTGCGCTAACCGTTTGAAAACCTTCGTTTGATAGAGTGTCGTAGTTTGTAGGGGTAGATGATAGCGGACCTCCAGAGTTCAATTCTTTGATGGTGTTTGGAGCTGCATCGCTCTGACTCCGATCCACTGATTTTAATTCCGTTTGTTCGTTAATAGGCAGACAAATATTGTTGGCAGTTGCTGCATTGGTAAGGGTACCCTGGGCCTTATGAACTGACTAAGTTCGGTATCATAATTGACTGTAGATATTTTACCGTCTAGAGATTTCACCATAATTCTACCGTCGTTTGTCCAACAACCGCCTATAGTATAAGCTTGTTTTTGTAGAGGTCTCTGGTTTTCCGATACAATAGCGACCTACTTTTAGTTAGGGCTTCGTTAATATAGATGTTAAAGTTTCTGCGGTTATTGTTTGTTTGTAGGCGTTTTTTGTTTCCAAATACTAGAGCTCTGCATCGATAGCTTATAAAACGAACTATAATGTCCCGGCAATGTCCTGGGCGTACCGGACCAACGCGATGCATTCTGCCTATATCATTTAATGAAAGTTGGATATTCAAATGATTTGTAATTTCATAATTTATAATGTCAAGAACAATATAATCGGTGTTTTCCCTTTCACCCTGTCCCACTTCAGGTATACCGCTAAACTTGAGACATGTACGTCTAGAGTATTGTTCCAGATCATCAATCTTATTTTCTAAGTGAGTTATACGCTCATTCAAGTTATTTATAATATCGGGCTGAAGTTGAGATAGTAAATGGGCTCTCGCGTTATCATTTTTCAATAGATCGCCAATAAAGGTTTTTAACGACTGTTCATCCTTTAACAAAGTGTCTAGAAAACTAGTTGTGTCACATGAGGCTGCTGTGTTGTCAGAAGAAGAAGCGTCCGCCCTTTTTCGTTTGTTTGAGTTGTCAGATTTTATTTTTTTGCTGTTCTTTTTCTTGCTTTTATCGACATTTTTATTACTGCTCATGCTGGAGGGCCCCGATTTGTTTGTCATGAGTACACTGCTAGCATAGTAAAGTCAACATGGCCGGACTGAATACTCCTCACAATCAATAGTAAATGTTGTATAAACTAAAAATCTTTTTACTATATTACTTAACTTTTAAGATGTGTAATCTGCTAAATCCATAGTTTTGCTAAATACAGTAGAAAATGCACATATTGCATTATTGGTCGATGAAATCACTTTGTATAATTCATTATTAACTCATCAGGTCACGGTTGACCACCTCGCGGAGCGTTATAAACACACGTCCTCTCACTTCGGCTGTAGTAGACTTTTAAGCCAATCCACACGGTTATCGACGGCGGTTCGTTACTCCATGGCTATGTTAACTGGAAGAAAGATACGACTTTTGGGTACATTTCATTGCAATATGTCCTTCAACAACATCCCAATCCTGTTGTAGTTTTCGACGGCTATAATGGCCCATCCACTAAGGACACAACACACTGCCGTCGCAACAAAGGCAGTATACGATCCACAGAGGTTATTGGACTTGGCTGTGAAAAACAGCTCAAAGCTAAGAAAGAGGATTTTCTGTCAAACGAAGTAAACAAGTCTAATTTCATTGACCTACTAGCTGGAGGGAACATAACATTGAAGTAAAGAAAGCTCGAGCAGATGCTGATATTTTAATAGTTACAACTGCCGTAGAATTGGCGCGCTCTTGGCCAACGCAGGTCCTGGCGGAAGATACCGATGTTTTAATACTGTTGTGTCATCACGCTGGTAATCTCGAGTCTGGAATTCTAATTATGAAATCCGGTCATATATCCAAGAGAGCTCCTTGGGACATAGGTAGCATCATAAACAAGCTTGGGGCAGTAATATGTCAAATCCTTCCCTTTATTCATGCCATTGGCGGGTGCGACACCACTTCCAGATTGTATGGTATCGGGAAAGGCGTAATACTAAAAAAAGCTCTCTTATCGTCACAGCTTCGTCAACTTGGTCATGTATTTATGGAGAGTTCAGCTACAGCATCTGAGATTGCTGCTGCAGGTGAGAAAGTGCTCGTATTAATTTATGGTGGGAGAGACGATGAAAGGCTGAACGTACTGCGTTGCAGGAAGTGGTCAGAGAAAGTAATGACAAGTTCTTCACCTATACAAGTACAGTCTCTACCCCCAACTGAAGATGCTGCAAAATACCACAGCTACAGAGTGTATCATCAGGTTCAAGTCTGGACTAACATTGCCACGGTACTAAATCCAGAACATTGGGGTTGGCAACTTTCGAAAGACAAATACGTTGCGAAGACAATGGACAGGCCACCTGCGCCCGAATCACTACTGAAAATCATACGTTGTAACTGCATAGGGGACTGTAATTCCAAGCGATGTAGCTGCCGTAAGCATGGTTTGACTTGTGCTGCTGGGTGTGGAGAATGTCGGGGTATATGTTGCACAAACTCGGAAACAGTGATAAGTGATGCCTTTGAAGATGTGGACGATAGTTTCAATTTTTGAAGTTTTGGTATCAGTGGCTGGTTCTGGAAACATTAGATGTGTTCTATTTCATTTATATTTCTATTTTCTGGTAATAAATATTAAGATGCTAATTCTATTGATTTTTAGTAGACAGCTATGACAGATATTTTCAGTTTGGGGATAATGTGTTCTTTTATACAAATTGTACAGCGGTTCATCCTGTCCAGCAGTTTTTCAAGAGCAGTTACAATTAAATTTGATAATGATGTCACAATCAGAACGACATACTGACGTTATGATGTCACAGTGAGGTCGTAGGTAAAAAATACCTGCATTTTTGAAATCGCAAGTATCGATTTCCTATGGGTCGGTAATACATTTATTTCCTCTAAAATTAACCATTACGGAGATTTTCGGCGATTTTCGGGTCCAATGGCGGCCATCTTGGATTTATGTTAATTAAGCAAATTTCCACATGACCGATAATGGCCGCTTTTGTTATGGGAGTACTAGAGACCATACCTAAACATTTCATAAAGAAACAAATTCTGTTGCAGTTTGTTCTAGGTCCCCCCTCTCATATCGTTATCTCTACCCACCTAACAACAGTGCTTAAAGTCATGAGACAAAGAAGCCTATTGATTTTCAGCAATTTCCGATAATTACTGCTAGAGTTATGGCCCTTGATCACTTCAAAAAATCTTGTGGATGCTCTAGAGGCTAAAGTTAATAACCGATTGACTTTAAATTATACACAGTGTTTAAGGTCATAAAATGAAGAAGCCATTGAATTTCAGCAATTTCCTATAATTACTGTCAGAGTTATGGCCCTTGATCACTTAAAAAAATCTTGTGGACGCTCTAGAGGCTAAAGTTAATAACCGATTGACTTTAAATTTATACATAGTGTTTAAGGTCATGCAACAAAGAATCCTATTGATTTTCAGCATTTTCTGATAATTACTGTCAGAGTTATGTCCCTTGATCACTTCAAAGAATCTTGTATACGCTCTAGAGGCTAAAGTTAATAACCGATTGACTTTTTATTTATACACAGTGTTTAAGGTCATGAAACAAAGAAGCCTATTGATTTTCAGCAATTTCCGATAATTACTGTTAGAGTTATGGCCCTTTATCACTTCAAAGAATCTTGTGGACGCTCTATAGAGGCTAAAGTTAATAACCGATTGACTTTAAATTTATACACGGTGTTTAAGGTCATGAAACGATGAAGCCTATTAGTTTTTAGCATTTCTGATATTTACTGTCAGAGTTATGGCCCTTGATCACTTCAAAAAATCTTGTGTACGCTCTAGAGGCAAAAGTTAATAACTGATTGACTTTAAATTTATTCACAGTGTTTAAAGTCATGAGACGAAGAAGCGTTTCCGATAATTACTGACAGAGTTATGGCCCTTGATCACTTTCAAAATTTTGTGGACGCTCTAGAGGCTATAGTCTAGACTTTAAATTTGTACACAGTGTTGAAGGTCATTAAACGAACAAGTATATTGAGTTTCAATGAAATTTTGATAACTTGAAGAGCATGGAGGAGAACTTTATCAAAGCCAAACAAATTCAAATGATTTTCTGATAATTACATAATGGGTTAATACTTGTTACTTTTAATTATGGAAAAAAGTAAAATATGCGACAACTCTTGTTGACTGCCCGGACGATTTAGCTGCTGTGGGCGTATGTTTCATTGCCTGGCAACCTATCTTTAGTGGATCGGAGCCACGGTGGGTAAGTGAGTCAGGACAGAGGGCCTGGCAAGGAACAAAGTGTTGGTCATTCGGAATAGGATGAAAAACTTAGGTCTTGTGTACACAGTAGCTTGCACATAAAAGACCCCTTGGCAGATGGAATTCTATGTCAGAGTAGGCTGTAGCGTGTCTTCATTAGCTCAGTCGAAGCTAAACCCATTTGGTTATCCGCTCCTGAGTTTTACTCCTTAGGTGAATATTGTGTGAACGTGATAGCGGCTATAGGTTATAACAGATTTATTTTTCTATGATATTGAAAGCAATGGAGTTATTTTTAGAGGATGAAACCTAGAGATTAGTTTTCTTCAAGGATCCTAGATCCTGATCAAATTTGCTCATGGAAATCCAAGTTTTCCTTTGTGATAAACTGCAGTTGAGACAAAGCTACTGTGTGCTATCAATCTGATTAAAACACAAATCCTATTCCGTTTTGTTTTCATAGTTCAAAATTTCATTTTACTCGTCTGGAAGAATTGTTATCATTGACGTGTTCTGAATGATGTAAGGGATAAGCCAATGAACGGCCTGTTACGGCGTCGTCTTGGCCTTTTAATGCACTGAACTGTGAGTAAACCACTAGAAACGTCAACGCTATAATCAATGTCTGACGTCGTAGAGTCAAATACCACTCGTTGGACCCCTATAACTTTTCAGATTTTCGTGTAGTGTAGGCCATTGAAAGTATAAAATAACAAAACTGAATTTAGATTTGTATTTTAATCAGATTGGTGTGCTATCTTTTAAAATAATATTTTTTTTAAAACGAAGAAAGGTGAATTGAGTTAATACTAGCATTGGTAATTTTGTCCTTGCTAAAAATTGCTTGGAACAAAAACTCTTAGACTCAAATCTCTGACATAACTACTGTAAACATGTCATTTTGTACCAACATCGATACTGCAGTCTACCATTGTGATGCATTCGATAATATTTATTCCTTTTTGTGGAGAAAATCCATGAATTAATTTTATTTTATTAAACAAGCTCATGAACAAAAAACCATCGCTGAATTTGTCACCTATTATCAGGGGGTGTAACTCTGTATGTACACAGTGGGAATGGAAAAGATATACTTGATGATCGTGACAAAAATCGGCTTCGTCTCTACTTTTAGTTATTCAATCAGTATCAAATTATGTTTAATTACGCATGAAAACAATAATCGGGGTTCGTCATTTAATAAAACAAAACATTGATTAACCGAAAATCCCAGTTTATTGTCATTATCACATTTCTTTTTGCCTGACCAGTTGGGGTCCAGTTATATTATCTAATAATCACAGGATTAGTGGGGGTGTTACGAACAATGACAAGATAGTATCATTAAACAATGGCTGTTGAATGGGCAATGTTTTGTTAAATTTATTAGTAAAATATTGGCCTCATTAGAGAAGTGATCATCAATTAAAGAGATGAAACAGAAGAATTTTTACGTGACTGCTGAATAGGAGTGGCTTCTCATACAGATTATACTGTAGTTAACTTTCATAGTATTTCACCTTTTTCATGAAATTTGTTAGCATCTTGAGGTTTGTATTATGATCTGATGTTTTGGGAAATTTCATGACTTAGCTGCTGATAGGCATAAGGTTCATTGCCTGGCAAACTATGTTTTTATACTGTACACCACTAATTAAAAACTTTCTACACTAACAAATCTAGTACACTTGTAAGTAGACCTACTTTATAATGTATTTTTTATTTTTTTAAGATGAAGGTGATGGAGAATGTGATGTAGAAATGACACCATTAAAACAAGCTAAAGCAGCAGAAAGATGTAAATTTTGGCCAGCATGCGTTAATGGCAATTCTTGTCCATATCATCACCCTACTTTACCTTGCAAGTGAGTTTATTTATAATTTATTCTGAATCAATGCATTATATTCCATTATAATTAAAGGATAATATTAGATTTTGATGAAACTTGAAATTCATGTTTATGACCCAAAGATCTTGGCTCTTAAGATATTTGCACAAATCCGACTATAACTTCCTGGATTATGGCCCCTGGTTTACGAAAAATCATGTTTGTTGCTTGTGGACCCTCTACAGGTCATAATTTTCATCTGATATTAAGTTTAATTGTATCACCGAGACTGCCCGACAAAATGGCCTCCCCTTGTACGCAAATTGTGTACAAGTATTTAATACGAAGGTTGTAACAGCACACCTTGTTACGCAGGCAGCCAAATACTAATAAACAAAGGTGTAATGCAATCTTTTGGGATTTATTGTCGCAAGTTTGTTACTCTATATGTATATCAATAAACAACAAATTCAGTTCATACAACTTCAATGAATTCCTGTTATATCATCAATTTGTGGAGTTATGTCATAATGTGAATATCATGTTGATTCTAAATATACAAACGTGAAAAATGAAATAACAAATATTTAACAGGATTACTAAACAGTACTGTTTAATATAAGGTAATAAATATAGAACAACGTACAACCAACGTAATATTGTTAGCTAGGATTCTCTATCAACCCCTTGCAAAATGTGGGCGTATCCTGCCTGGTAGCCGCTGGTTTTTATATGCCATTGCCTACATTTAGACAGCTGGTTGATATTTTGGTTATTCAATATAAAATACCAAAAAAGCCTTATTTATTTTTCACATTTCAAGTTGGTGTCACTTTTGGTTTGGGTTAAAAACTCCATTTTTTGTGTACGAATCAGTAGTGTCATAGATATCAAAAAAAAATCAAGGCATTCTGACCTATATTTTGTAGATTTTTTTTAAAACTTTGATCCTCAATTTCACCAAGGGGATATATTTTAGAAAATTTCTAATGATATATTTAAAGTCGTATCGATAAGATCTACTTACAAAAATTAATTTCATAAAAATCGTGCAACTTTTAAAGAAGTTGTCATTTTGATTTTAATTTCCGGTTCGAAATCATGAGAAGAATTTTCGAAATTCTGAAATTGCAGATTTAAAGTAAATGATTCAAGGTACTCAAAGAATTTTGTTTTAGTACAATAGGTCAAACAGTCACAAAGTTACAGCTAAGTAGGTCAAATATATATGTTCGTAAATTTCGGTTATTTTGGATGTTTTTAAAAAATATGCCTATTCCAAAGCCACCACCCATTCTTGGGGGGTGGGGGGTAGGTCAAAGTTTCAGAAAGATCCCACGGTTAGATTCTGAGATATAAGATTTGCAGGAAAAATGCAAAACAATTAATAATAATGAAACTAGATCTGCTACTGTCCCATGCAGATATGAAAGCTTTCATATTCATTTTCACGTGCCGTAAAATGGGGTTACTTTGCCATATTTTTAAATTATTTCATGTAGTGCTCCTCATGCAAGACTTTGCTAAAGTTGATATCCATATGGGAGTTTGAACCTTTGGGGGGCCTACCTGTCAATCATAGAAAATATCCACCAAAGGCTCATTCTTCCCCCCCAAAAAATATTTTTTGTTATGGCAAAGAAACCCCTTAGGTTGGGGCTACTTTGCCCAGCCCTAGGTAGGCAACCATTTCAACATGCATTACTCCATAGTTGTTAATGTTACCCCACATAAAGGGTTTCTTTGCCGTACTGACTGTGTTTTAAAAAATACAAACAAACAGCAGGCTTTTATTCAAGAATGTATTACAATGTTTTTAAACAGCAAACATAAAAATAATCTCAAACATTTCGTAAACCAAAAGAAATTACAAACCATACAACCTGTATGGACTTTGCTTGAAAATAAAGTAAAATTTAAATGCTCAAACAAAAAACCTGTATTCATGGATATCAGATGTAGAGCTTCACACTTAAACTGAAATGCAGACAATACAAGTATTGGACCCGATTTTCACAACCACTTTTGACCAACGGCCAAAGTTTTGCGAGGAATCTTTTAAGTTTCTGCTGCCTTTTTCACACTTAGGCGTTTACTTTGGACTGCTCGTATGGCATTCTGAAGAGCATCTTCAGTGTAGTTCCGGTATAACCTGCTGCCTACTTTTCGCTTGTAGTTTCGTACCATTTTTGGAAATCCGTGCAATCCTAAAAGTAGAAATTGGAAAAACAGTTATGATATACGTACTATGTAAAACAGCTTTTCAAGCATTTTCACTTAGATCGCAATCAGTTGGATTACTTTCAAAACCCATATTGATACACTTTAAATTAATTGGGGCAACTTTGCCATATGGCAATGTAACCCCTAGGAAATAGGGCAAAATTAGCCAAATATTTTGTTTCAGAGGTTTGTAATAAAATTCTTCTTGAAACTTAAATTAATTGAGATATATTTGTTCTAGAAGAGTTATGCGACATGATAAAACTTACCTTATTTCTGAGACCCTTCTGGACTCTCCTTGTGGGAAGAGTTTTTCGGGATGCCAGGTATGCTTCACTTTTCCCACTATGTGGCACCTTGTGACCTTGACATTGACTTTTGCATAATCATTTTCATAAACAATTTTTAAAAATTCCCAAATACCATAAATACATCATATTGCACAAAAATCAAGTCACTGATAAATGCTAAATAAAAAAACTGATAAAATAACATTTTCATGTTGAAATGGCAATGTAACCCCCAGGGGGCAAAGTAACCCCGTTTTACGTCTTAAAGAAAGAAAATAACAAGAACAAAATATTAAAATTGGTCAAAAATTAATGCCCGACTGACTTTACTTTTTTGCACAGTGTTTAAGGTCATGAGAAAAAGAAGCATATGGATTTTCAAGGATATCGGATAGTTACTGCCAGAGTTATTACCCTTGATCTCAAGGTTTTTTGAAGAGATCAAGGGTAATAATTATACGAAAATTATATTAACTTTGACAGTAATTATCTGATATCGTCTCGTGACCTTAAACACTGTGCATACATTTAAAATCAAAGGGATAATAACTTTAGTCGCTAGAGCGTTCGCAAGACTTTTAAAAGTGATCAAGGGCCATAACCCTGGCAGTAATTATTTGATATCGCTGAAAATTATTAGGCTTCTTCGTTGCGTGAGCTTTGACACTGTGTATAAATTTCAAGTCAATCGGATATTAACTTTAGCCGCTGGAGCCTTCACAAGATATTTCAAAGTGATCAAGGGACATAACTCTAGCAGTATTTATCGTATATCGATGAAAATCAATGGGCCTCTTCGTCTCATGGCCTTAAACACCGTTTATAAATTTAAAGTCAATCGGATAATAACTTTAGCCGCAGGAGCGTTTACAATACTTTTTGAGGTGATCAAGGGTCATAACTCTGGCAGTAATTACTGAAAATCAATGGGATTCTTCATCTTGTGACCTTAAACACTGTGTATAAATTTAAAGTCAATCGGATATTAACTTTAGCCGCTGGAGCGTTCACAAGGTTTTTTGAAAAAATCGATATTCATCTTTGGCTCATGACCTTAAACACTGTGCATAAATTTAAAGTCATTCGGGTATTTACTTTAGCCTCTAGAGCGTTCACAAGAAATTGTGGACGACGAACGGGTGTACCGGTTGGGGGCAATGGCAATATACGACCACATTTCCATATGCTTCTTCGTCTCATGCCCTTAAACACTGTGCATAAATTTAAAGTCAATCGGGTATTAACTTTAGCCTCTAGAGCGTTCAAAAGAAATCGTGGACTACGAACGGCCGGCCGGTCGGGGTCGACGACAATATACAACGACATTTCCATGTGGGCGTATAATTAAAATATACGAAAATCATTATTATTATTATGAGCTGCAGCGTAAGGCACGAAGTGCCGAGTGTTGGAGTTCGTTTGAGTGTCAACAATTGCAAATGGCGCCAAACCACTAAATTTTATCTCTCGTGGGAAGCTTTTGGTCGGTAAAATGAATAGTTATTGGTCGATTTAGCAGAAATTTTTTGAAGAAAGATGGCCGTCTAGTGGCTGCATAGTATTTTACTCTCCACATTTCTTTAATTTTTAGTTGTGAAGAAGTTGTGAGCGTGGTGCGGGAAATGCCCCTGTCCGTCTGTCCGTCCGTCCGGACGTCTGTCCACAATAATTTGTGGACTCTCTACAGGTCACAATTCTTGTCCGATTTTGATGTAACTTGAAATATAGGTTTATCCCCAAAAGATCTCGGCTGCTTTCGATATTGGCATGTATCGGATCAAAACTTCATGGATTATGGCCCCTGATTGTACGAAAAATCACGTTTTTAGCTTGTGGACCCTATAGAGGTCACAATTTTAAACCGATTTTGATGAAACTTGACATGCATGTTTATAACCTTAAGATCTTGGTTCCTTTCGATATTTGCGCCTATCAGAAAAATCACCTATTTTAGCTCATGGTACCTCTGGAGGTCACAATTATTATCTTATTTGAAAAACCGTTCGATTATATCACCATTACACCCTAAGGAAGGTTGAGTTCGAATTACGGTAAAGTTGGACCAAAATTGCCATACAAAATGGCTACCATTCGTACGCGAATACTGTTAAAAAATGGTATATCAAGTATGTGGACCCTGTAGAGGTCACAATTTTAATTCGATTTTAATGAAACTTGAAATGCATGGTCATAACCCAAAGATCTTGGTTCCTTTGAAAATTTGCGCATATTGGATCGTAACTTCCTGAATTATGGCCCCTAAATATACGCAAAATCGCCTTGGTTTATCTTGTGGTCCCTCTGGAGGTTACAATAATTATCCGATTTAAAAAATCGTTTGATTATATCACCGTTACACCCTAAGAAAGGTTGAGTTAAAAAATAGTATATCAAGGTTGTGGACCCTGTAGAGATCACAATTGTAATTCGATTTTGATGAAACTTGAAATGCATGGTTATAACTCAAAGATCTTGGTTCCTTTTAATATTTGCGCATATCGGATCGTAACTTCCTGAATTATGGCCCCTAAATATACTCTGGAGGCTACAATAATTATCCGATTTGAAAAATCGTTTGATTATATCACCGTTACACCCTAAGAAAGGCTGAGTTCAAATTTCTGTAAAGTTGGACCAAAATGGCCGCCATTCGTACACGAATACTGTTAAAAAATGGTATATCAAGTATGTGGACCCTAGTGCTGTAACGATTCATCGATTATACCGCGAATCGCGATTAATTTTTTTCGCCAAGTACAAACGATAATCACTCCTGTAAATAGCGATATACGAAGGGAACTAACTCTCATTTAGATGTGAATAACTCTTGCCAAAGTACACAGATAATTCAGCCCAAAGTGAATAGCAGGCAACGACAACGCCAGTTTAGCGAGTCTGTGTTGTATCACGTAGACTTCGGTGTTAACATTTCTTCTGATATCAGTCATGTTGTGCATTGACTGCATTATCTGCCATTGAAATTGCCAGCATCAATTAAATTCTATGCAAGAAATCTTTTCCGTCGAACACCCGATCGTGTAATTATTGTACTCGACCAAAATCCAGTCTGGTTGAAAGTGACTATATTGTGCGCTACGACTTCTATTGATATAAATAAACCTGGGAGCTTTAGTTTAGTTTATTTCAGGTACCCGTACAAATACGAACTTTGATATTTAGTAAAACTTATTTTAAATTATTGTCTGTTTAATTCTCAAGAATTGTTAGTTGTTTTGTGTATTGTGTTACAACTAAATATTAATGTATTGATTATTGATATGAATGAATGACTCTTGTGGATGTTGTGGTTGACTGGTTCTGTAACTATGTATGATATGTACAATCATTCCAATATCATTGTATTGTGATATAAATAAACCTGGGAGGTTTCAGTATTAACTTGGTCTGTTTTACTTAAAATGTTCTTTTTTTTAATAAATAACATGTCTAAAAGAATTAGTTTTGTCATTTTATGCTTAAAATATTATTGATGGTTAAATTTCATTCAATATAAATGAAGAAAACTCCCTGAATCAGGAATTAGCACGCATATCGTGATACTATCGTATCGTAAGGATTTTGCTAACACGTGTATCGTATTTGGAGTTAGCGTATCGTTACAGCACTAGTGGACCCTGTAGAGGTCACAATTTTAATTCGATTTTGATGAAACTTGAAATGCATGGTAAAATCCCAAAGATCTTGGTTCCTTTCGAATTATGGCCCCTGATTATACGCAAAATCGCCTTCGTTTAGCTTGTGGTCCCTCTGGAGGTCACAATTATTATTTGATTTAAAAAATCGTTTGATTATATCATTGTTACGCCCTAAGGAAGGTTGAGTTCGAATTTCGGAAAAATTGGACCAAAATTGCTATATAAAATGGCCGCAATTAGTACACGAATACTGTTAAAAAATGGTATATCAAGGTTGTGGACCCTGTAGAGGTCACAATTTTAATTTGATTTTGATGAAACTTGAAATGCATGGTTATAACCCAAAGATCTTGGTTCCTTTCGATATTTGGGCATATCGGATCGTAACTTCCTGAATTATGGCCCCTGATTATACGCAAAATCGTCTTTGTTTAGCTTGTGGTCCCTCTGGAGGTCACATTTATTATCCAATTTAAAAAATCGTTTGATTATATCACCGTTACACCCTAAGGGCAGAATTGTAAAAAGGCCTGGCCTAATTTCTTACCCTAATAAAGATATTATTATTATTATTTATTATTATTATTAAGGAAGGTTGACTTTGAATTTCGAAAAAATTCGGAACAAAATGGCCGCCGCGTGTACGCGAATATATCAAATGGTATATCAAGGTTGTGGACCCAGTATAGGTCACAATTTTGATTCAATTTTAATGAAACTTGAAAAGCATGGTTATAACCCAACGATCTTGGTTCCTTTCGTTATTTGCACATATCAGATCATAACTTCTGAATTATGGCCTCTGATTGTCCGAAAAATCACCTATGGTCCCTCTGGAGGTCACGATTATTATCTGATTTAAAAAAACGCTTGACTCTATCACCGTTACACCATACGGAAGGTTGAGTTTGAATTTCAGGGAAATAGTGTTAAAATATGCTATGTCAAGGTTGTGGACCCAGTATAGGTCACAATTTTAATTCGATTTTCATGAAACTTGAAATGCATGTTCATAACCTAAAGATCTTGATTCTTTTTGATATTTGCGCATATCAAATCGTAATTTAATGAATTATAGCCTTTGATTGTAGGAAAAATCAATTTCGGTTTTGCTTGTTCTCTATCCATCTCTTGAAAATGTGGGCGTATCATGCCTGGCAGTGCCAGCTTACTATCTTTAACTTCTATTGTGAATGCGTCTTTTGTATCAGACTCGTTTCCGGAGAGTTGTAAAGTTGCTGTCATTCGCCCTCTGATCAAGAAACTGGGATCGGACAAGGAAGTTTTGAAGAATTATAGGCCAGTTTCAAACTGTACATTCCTTGATAAGTTTCTGGAGAAGTGTGCATTGTCTCAGCTTCACAAGTACCTACAGAATAATAGTCTTTATGGTAAATTTCAGTCGACCTACCGTGAGGGCCACAGCACAGTAGGGCTGGACGATATTGACAATTTTAAATATCGCGATATTTGAAAAAATATTCACGATATATTGAAATATCGCGATATTTTTACGTGTGTAATGTTTTATTAAAAAATGTGTATAAATCATTGTTTTATGTTGTCTTTACCGTCAATGCGTAGCACGGCACCAAACTAAGTGCTTTTCAGTCATATTTGAGTGACGTCGTAAGCGGTATTTCCCCTTCAGAATCGCTAGTACTAATTTTAAAACTGAAATCCGATCGTTATTATCAGCTAAGATTTATTAAAATCATAATAATTTGAATGATAATATGTCAAATATTTATAATCTCGATGAAACCTCACGAATTTTTTTATATATTTAGTCGAAATTTAGCAATTTTCAGTCATCAAAACAGATAAATCCCATTTTCTACGGCTCTAATTGTCCGATCTCGAGGTTTCACTCAGAATAATAATCACAAAAATGTTATCTATCATTTGATTGGTTCTATATGAAAATCCCCTGAAAAATAACGATCGGAATCACCAATGAAGTGGGCCATAGCAATGCGTGACGTCAGAGCGATATTTTCCCGCTAGCGTCTCCTGTAAACAAACGGTAATTTCGCTATCATATCGATACTTTTTAAGCCCGAATCTTTGCAGATATCGAGATTGATATTAAACTATTGCAATACAATTGTTAGGAATGCATTTACATCAATTAGTAATTCAGAATCGTAGATTGAAGTGGGCTATATTTCAGCTGCTGGCTGGCTCGATTTCAACCTAAAGTCACGTGACGTGAAACCCCTAGACTAGGACTATTTTATTGACAAAAAATGCATTTCAACAAAGATAATCAACGATGTCTTCTTATTGATTTAAATTATATCATATTTCGCACATAATTAGCAATATATCGTCAATAAATATCGCGGTATTTACGATAATCTGCAAAAAACGATATATTGCTATACCGCGATGTTTTTGGTGACCAAAGATCGTCGACGATGAAAAAATTTGACATCGCGATATATCGGGATATCGAGAAAATCGTCCAGCCCTACAGCACAGACATCTTTTTTGCATGTCCATAATGACATCATGCGCTCTCTCGTTAGACAGCATGATATGATTTTCTATCCTACTGGACTCGTCTGTTGCCATCGACACCATCGACCACAACATCCTCATAGACAGGTTGCGTTCCTGGTTTGGGATCGAAGGAACAGCCCTAGATTGGCTTGAGTCATATCTGCAGGGTAGAACGCAGAAGGTTTCGATTGGTTAGGTGGTTTCGGAGACACATCCTCTTACTTATGGAGTACCTCAAGGTTCCGTTCTGGGGCCAGTCCTTTTCTCGCTGTACATGGTTCCACTAAAAGAGATTATTACCCGCCATGGCCTGAACTCAGTCATCTAAGCAGATGACACCCAATTGTGATTACACTATGGTGCGTCGTATTGAGGCTTGTGTGGTCGAAATCCGTCATTGGATGCGTGCGAATATGGTCGCATTGAATGATGGCAAAACGGAAGTTCTGTGGCTTTCATCCCGCTTTAAAGATGCTACTCGATTTGCGGGTTGGAGTGGTTCACGTCTCTGCTACGAATTCGGTGCGGAATCTTGGGGTGTTGTGGATTCGAAGGGAACCATGGACACTCATATCACTAATGTGTGCAACATGGTATCGTTTGCCCTATGGCGTATTGCCAAACTTCAGAGGCTCCTTGATCAGAGCTCGACTGAGAAGCTTGTCCACGCATTTGTAAGTTCATGATTGGACTTTGTATTAGCCTACTATTTGGGTCATATGGTTACCAATTCCGTAAATTGCAGCACATCCAGAATGCTGCTGCTCGCTTAATAGTTAAAGGCAAGTTGTAGCGTCATACAGATATGACGCCAATACTAATAGAACTCCACTGGCTACCAATTGAAGCTCGGGTCCAGTTTAAAGTCATCTGTATTATTTTCAAGTTAATCCATCATACAACATCTGCGCCACTCTATCTTACTGAGCTGATTTCTGTTGGTACACCGGTGAGAAATAATCGTAGTGCTGACGGTGTGAAACTTGTGTATCAACCACTTCGACCCAAACCGTCAAAAGCTTATGGTGATCGCGTGTTCAGTGTTTTTGCACCAACCCTATAGAATTCCTTGCCTGGTCTATTACAAATGTGATATCTTTTAAATGCTCTTTTAAAAAAAACACCTTTTTCAAAAAAATCGACGAAATATAGGTCAGATTGACTTGAATTTTTTTTTAATAGCTACGACACTACTGATTCGTGCACAAAAAATGGAGTTTGTAACACAAACTGGAAGTGCCACCATTTTGAATGAAATGTGAAAAAAACCTAAGGCTTTTTTGATATTTTATTCACAGACAAGGCAATTATATTTTCTGAATCCTTGTTAGAATGCCTAAACAATGTTCCAGGCCGAATTTTGATTTAGGTCAACTGATTGCTGCCATTTTGAATTGAAAATGACCAATAGGGAAAATTCCACATTAATGGGCTTGAAAACATACACAGTTGGTCGTGGCTTAGAGAATTTATCTTCTATTAACGAAAATAATACATTACAGGATAGCCTGGCTCATGGTCGAATATTGGCATTTGAATATTTTAAAAATTCGAATTTGATATCTGCATTTGTTCAAGTTGTTTGTTCGTGGCACCTACCGTGCGTCGTGACTTTGCGCATGCGCTACGCTAGAACCAAAGTTACCATGAGCACCAACTTCCGGCGAAAAAACCTTTCACATAATAATAATAATAACTAGACCTGCTTGCAGGACTGAACGGCTTTCACCTCGACCACAAGATTGACAGGTTGACAGTTATTGCATCCGCAATATCCCCAGCTGTACAGAAATATAACTTTCTCAAAAATCGGTTCAGAATTGACATAATTATGGTCTCAATTTGGTCGTTATGGCATTCGCAATATCCCCAGCTGTACAAAAATGTAACTTTTTCAAAAATCGGTTAGGAATTGACATAATTATAGCCTTTTTCAATTTTCGTGCACGTTAAAGATTTGCTTACTTATATGAATTATTTTCACAAAAGACACACCAGTAACAGATATTGGTTCACAGTAAAACACCTTTATTTCAAATATTGCCACTTTGAAAAATAGCTCTCTCTGTATGCTCTATACGTTTGTTATACGTTGGTTATACGTACAGATTGTATCCACTCTTCCTGCAATGAAAGATGCCGTTTTCAATCTTTGTCTTCCCACTCCTGATTTTTAGGACTGTGGCGCAATGGTTTCATATATCAGACTACAGATTAGACTCTCCGTAAAACAAGTTTTAACATAAATATTACGATGACTTTTCGAGAAAAATACCTCTAAAAATGGTCCAAATCGCAAAAATACGATGTTTTGGATTTTCAATCTCGTTTTTCGACTACTCATGACATTTAGAGAAATTGTACAATGGTTTAACACAAAACACCATCTATTAGACTGTCGATTGACAAAGTTTTAAAAAAATCGTAGGGGGCGTTTCCGAGAAACATGCGTCCAAAGTTGCCCGAAATCGTAAAAAACGTCACATTTAAAAGTCCAATTACTTTTTCAATTTTTTATAGAAACATGTCGCTATAGTATCATCTGTTAGACAATTTAATTGGCTATCAAACAACATAATAATTGAACTACTCGGTAAACAAACAATGAATACATCGCATTTTACGCACAAGCACCAATTTTTCTGAATTTTGTCAAAGTTCATATACCTTTCTTGACCACTTCCGGTAATTAGAGGATTTTAATTTATAGTTAATGAACTGGTTTGTTCCTTCGGCTTCATATTCCTGAAGTTTCAGTAAAATCGTTGGAGCCGTTTTCGAGTTATATACTTTTGACTAAAACTCGCAAAAATCGTCAAAAATCGACCAAAATCAAAATCCGAATTTCAAAAGATAACTTATATCACTGGAATCGGATTGATGTTAGCTATCCAAGTATATAAGTCAAATTTCACAATTAAAAAAAAACCCAATTTTTAAAAAAAAAATTCTTTTCCCCATTTTCACCGAAAAAATTAGAGCCACAAAGTTTCTAAACTCGACGCTTTTGAACTGCTATCAACTCAGAAATGACTCCAGCTATCCAAAAATGTAACTACCGGTATCTGAAATATCGGTTGAGAATTAGCAGAATTGTTGCCGATTTTCAATTTGCGTGCACGTTAAAGATTTGAGTCATTTCCCCTATGCGCACAAATTTTGTTTTACATTTAAGCACTAGCCACCACCCAGTTTCACGAGAGAAAATCAAACTTCAGACCTCTATCTCTTATACTTCCTGTGATCTAGCTTCCCCCAATAAAAAAAATAATAAGAAGAATAATCTGAGTAATAACAATAGCCTTTCACCATTTTCAATGGTGAAAGCCTAATAATGTCCTAAAATCCAGCCGAAGCTGCTCTTTGGTAACATTATGGTCAATTAAAAGAAAAACACTAGTTAAAAGTTCACAATCAACAATTAAAAGAAAATGTTTCTAAAAAGATGGGTTTTAAGATTCTGTTTAAAACTGTCAATTGATGCACACTGCTTGAGTTCTATGGGGAAATCTTTAGAGTTCCACAATTCTGCTGCCGCAAAAGCAAAGGAGCGTCTACCGAAAGAAGAGTTTGCAGATTTAATAAGGTATTTAGTTTCGGAGCGAAGATTTCTGGTAGGGTGGTAGGGTTGAATTAATTCTTTAATATAGAGAGAAGAGTCATCACATGACAAAGCACAAAAGGTCAGCATGAGAATTTTAAAATCGATCCTTGTCTTAATTGGTAGCCAGTGGAGTTCTTTCAAAACGGGGGTAATATTGGTGTATAATTTAGTTCTTGTAACGATCCTTGCAGCTTTGTTTTGTATCTTCTGTAGTCTATTAATTTGATATGCTGGTAAGTTGTAGAATAGCGAATTGCAGTAGTCGAGGCATGAGGTCACTAAAGAGTTAATTAACAGTTTTGTAGAGTCAACGTCGAGGAAATTGCGGATCTGACCAATTTTCTAAAGTTGAAAGTTGGAAGCTTTACAGATTGAAGAGATATGAGCATTCATGTTCATATTCTTATCAAAAATTACACCTAGATTTCGAACACTATTAATCGGGTTAACAACACAACTACCGATTGAGATATTACTACCAGATATTTTGGATAAATGATGATTAGAACCGATTTGCACGAACTCTGTTTTATCATCATTTAGTTTTAAGAAGTTCTTTTTCATCCAGCACTTAATGGCATCAATGCACGATTCAAGTTTAGACACTTGAAGATATTCATTTTCAGGTTTAATTGAAATGTAGAGTTGCGTATCATCCGCATAGATATGATAACTTAGATCGAATGACTTCAAAATACGCCCTAGGGGAGTTGTATAAGCGGTAGAGAGCAATGGTCCGAGCACCGATCCTTGAGGAACGCCGAATTTAAGTTCTACAGATGAAGACTTAACATTATTGATGACAACGGATTGATGACGGGATGTTAGATATGACCAGAACCAATTCAGCACATTACCCTCAAGTCCGAAAATATCATGAAGCCGTTTTAATAATAGGGATTGTCGATTGTGTCGAAGGCGGCACTTAAATCAAGAAGAACCAGTAATACCACATTTTTATTATCAAGACTGGTAAGGATATCATTATTCACACGAGTTAAGGCAGTTTCTGTACTATGCTTGCTTCTGTATGCTGATTGGAAGGGTTCGTTAAGATTGTGAAATTTGAGATGGGCTTTGAAACGTGCTGCTACAACCTTTTCAATAAGTTTGGAGATGAAAGACAGGTTTGAGACAGGTCTGTAGGATTTCAAGACGTTGTAATCTAATGTACTCTTCTTGAGTAGTAGAAAGACCAAAGCTACTTTCAACTGGTCAGGAAAGTTTCCAGTAGATAGGGATGTATTCACAATGTTACAAAGAATAGGACAAAGTTCTGTAGAACAGCTTTTAACAAGATGGGTTGGGAATACATCTAGCTCACAAGAAGAGGAAGAGGATGTAGAAATAATAGATTTGATTTCATCATCATCAGATATTGGAAACGTTGATAGTGGTGAACCAGTGAAGTTAACTTCAATATCGTTATCAGATACCGATAAAGAACTATTATCAAGTTCCCTACGTATGGTTACAATTTTATTGTTGAAGAACTGACTAAAAGATTCAGCGAGTAGCTTGGGATCATTATGTTCTGGTAAAACGGTACTGTCGCTAGTTTTCATCATATGTGACCCCCCATGGCATACCGAGTCTTAATGAGGGAATTTTGAAAATTGAGTTATTGTTTTTATACGCCCACATTTTCATGTGGACGTATTATGTCGTCGCCCCTGTCCGTCCGTCCGGACGTCCGTCCGTCCGTCCGGATGTCCGTCCGTCCGTCCACAATTGTTTGTGGACTCTCTACAGGTCACAATTCTTGTCCGATTTTGACGAAACTTAAAATATAGGTTTATCCCCAAAAGATCTCGGCTGCTTTCGATATTGGCATGTATCGGATCAAAACTTCATGGATTATGGCCCCTGATTGTACGAAAAATCACGTTTTTAGCTTGTGGACCCTATAGAGGTCACAATTTTGAACCGATTTTGATGAAACTTTACATGCATGTTTATAACCCAAAGATCTTGGTTCCTTTCGATATTTGCACCTATCAGAACGTAAATACTTGAATTATGGCCCCTGATTGTCCGAAAATTCACCTATTTTAGCTCGTGGTACCTCTGGAGGTTACAATTATTATCCGATTTGAAAAAACGTTCGATTATATCACCGTTACACCCTAAGGAAGGTTGAGTTCAAATTTCGGAAAAATCGGACCGAAATTACCATACAAAATGGCCGCCATTCGTACGCAAATACTGTTAAAAAATGGTATATCAAGGTTGTGGACCCTGTAGAGATCACAATTTTAATTCGATTTTGATGAAACTTGAAATGCATGGTTATAACCCAAAGATCTTGGTTCCTTTCGATATTTGCGCATATAGGATCGTAACTTCCTGAATAATGGCCCCTGATTATACGCAAAATCGTCTTGGTTTAGCCTGTGGTCCCTCTGGAGATTACAATAATTATCCGATTTAAAAAATCGTTTGATTATATCACCGTTACACCCTAAGGAAGGTTGAGTTTGAATTTCAGAAAAATGGGACCAAAATTGCCATACAAAATGACCGCCATTCGTACGCAAATACTGTTAAAAAATGGTATATCAAGGTTGTGGACCCTGTAGAGATCACAATTTTAATTCAATTTTGATGAAACTTAAAATGCACGGTGATAACCCAAATATCTTGGTTCCTTTCGATATTTGCCCATATTGGATCGTAACTTCCTGAATTACGGCCCCTGATTATACGCAAAATCGTCTTTGTTTAGCTTGTGGTCCCTCTGGAGGTCACAATTATTATCTGATTTAAAAAATCGTTTGATTATATCACCATTTCACCCTAAGGAATATTGACTTCGAATTTCGGGAAAATTCGGAACAAAATTGCCATACAAAATGGCTGCCGTTTGTACGTGAATACTGTTCCTTTCGTTATTTTCACATATCAGATCATAACTTCCTGAATTATGGCCCCTGATTGTCCGAAAAATCGCCTATGGTCCCTCTGGAGGTCATGATTATTATCCGATTTAAAAAACTTGACTCTATCACCGTTACACCATACGGAAGGTTGAGTTTGAATTTCAGGGAAATCGGACCATAATTGCCAGACAAAATGGCCACCGTTTATACGCTAATAGTGTTAAAATATGGTATATCAAGGTTGTGGACCCACTATAGGTCACAATTTTAATTCGATTTTGATGAAACTTGTAATGCATGTTTATAACCTAAAGATCTTGATTCTTTTCGATATTTGCGCATATCAAATTGTAATTTAATGAATTATAGCCTTTGATTGTAGGAAAAATCACTTTCGATTTTGTTTGTTCTCTAACCATCTCACGAAAATGTGGGCGTATCCTGCCTGGCAGTGCCAGCTTACTATCTTTTTCATATTCTGCGACTCAATACCTTCAATTTGATGTATAGTTTGTTTAAATCGGGCATAAATTGACTGAGATGTGGCGGCTTGAAGCCATCCAACACACCAAAGTAAGTTTTGAGAAAAATCAAGTTAAAGATTTGGTATGTTTCAAAACAAAATACCATAGCAACCAGGCCATTTATTTGCTTTTTTTGTCGTGGAATATTGTTTACTGGGGGTTTTCAGGGGTGCTGAAGACGATAATTATAATAAAAATTTCATCCGAGAATTTCCGCCATCTTTTTTTCCAAAATGGACGCCAAAATGACAAATTTTCGAGTTTTCATAAGTAACGTGTTTATTAATGTCATTGGTCGGGTTTTGGGGGTTACTGCATTAAAAATTGCAGTATAAGAGTCGCTCAGATAATATCCGCCATTTTGTTTTTCATAATGGCGGCCTAAATAAGGGTAGGGTATGCTATCAAGTATAAGAAAGGGGAACATTTTTCAAAAAACAACAGTATACTAAAAACTCTCATAAATTTAATAGAACATAATAACAAATTATTTTATAATGCAACAGAAAATATTGGTCTGACTATTGTATACATCTTAATTAATTGGGTACTGATTGGTCTACTGTTTTTTGACTGTCGAGTTCTTATTAAAAGACGTGTCACTAGGTGTTATGATCATAGATGCAGTATTAACATGGTTTGACAAAACACCTTAATTGAAACTAGTCAGTATAGCCATTGTATAGTAATTATACTATGGAGTTTTACGTATGGCCCAGTTACGATACCAGTGTACAGATTAGGCTACAATAGATAGCATTGCTTTACGAGAATTTAATTTATTAATTCATAGGGCACCGGTAACGTTCGAGAATGGAAAAGGCGGTCATGAGAGCTCTCGGTTAGTCGAAAATTAATTGAATTCACTGAAATCTGCAGTTTTTAGAAAATGCAAGGTAAAGGTGTCGGTATGTTCTGTGTAAGATAAAGCACGAGACTGAGGTTATGCAGGGGAAGAAAGACTGAAGAAAATAGCCCGAGAACGAGATAAACCGATGCTGGTAAGCCGAGGGTTTTTTCTGAATCTTTCTTCCCCAGCATAATCGAAGTTGATGACTTTATCTTGCTTATAAACCGTCTATGTTTAAAAGTACTTAAAATGAGAATTCTAGTAAGAATTCCCGTAAGAAAAACCTTATGCTAGTATATCATGTTTTCTAATGGACAAACAAACCTACCCTGGAAGAATAACCCGATACAGGTTTAAAGAACTTTATATAAATATATTTAGAAAGCAGGATATACCGGGCATAGAACATACCCAAAAGATCAGAGATTTAACATTACAGGTTTATAAAAAAAACAATATCACACAGCAACCATGCCATTAAATCATTCGTTATTTTGTCGTTTAATATTAATATTTTCTTCTATAAGTTCTCAAGGGTGCTGAAGACGAATATTGTAGTAAAATCATATTTCTTGTTATAACATGTAATTTAGAACAATGTATACATTAGTAGTCTAAGTTTGTATATTATAACTTTGGTGAGTTTAACTTCAGTTAATCTCCTTAATTAATTAGCACCTTGGTGCTAGTGGTCGGAAGATTAAGGTTGTTGATTGGGTAATCAAGTTTAGTAGTTTATTTTAATCTTCTAATCATCAAAGAAGCCGCCACAGCATTACAATTGAAATTTAGATTCTGGGTGTACAAAAAGTCTAAGGTTAATTTAATTTGAACAATATTTTATTCAAATAAGATACATGTTATACGTTATAAATTTGTCAAAAGTTAAGGATTCAAAAACTAACCAAAGGCTTATATTTATTCGTCTCCTTATTTAATAAATATACACTGCACATACAAATACATTAACAGTGCTGTATTTTGTATTCACTATTAATCGTGAATGCAAGTAATTTAATAGTTAGTGACATTTACAGTGCCTTACCATTTCATAATAGATTTAGAGGCCGTCAGATGTATAATAACCGAGAATTCAGTTAGTATTCTACGATGGTTATTGTAGTCTTTTAGATAAAATATGTATAAATTTGTGGACTGTATTAAAAATGTACATGCAAGGTAGTATTACTATCGCCGTTTGAATTCTAACATTGGTAAACTTTGGACAATGTAACACATAGTGTTCTGTGTCCTCTATTGTTATTTTCAGCCTTCGATACCGTAACTATACCCCAAAAATTATGATTCCCTAATAGAATCATTGGCATGAAATGCTTAGGTTTAGTTTCGTGCATTCTGGAAGCGGTGTAATGAAACAATGGCATATATTTCCCACTCGATAATCGTCGGATTTCGACACATTGGTCGTTCTTATTATCCTGATCCATTATGATAATAGAATAATATCCAATATGCATTCTTTACTTTGCATGCCGTATGAAGCGACAGTAAACGGAATTCACCTATAAAGTTCTCTTCAGAAATAGGTTATTGGCTATTTTGTTTATTTCCATTTAAGGGCTATAAATTATTTTCTAACAGACCAAACGAGATAATTATAAAATCATCACCGCTTTGATTAGTTATTCGGTGTAAATAATGGATTATAGGCGGCCTTATCATTGTCAGTTATCAATCAATTAATCCCTAATACCGAACCATTACTCACGACGACACGAACAGCGTGATGATTATTTTACGATGTTTTTGATTAACACTCCATGGCTATCTATATTATACGATCAGAATTATGTTGCTTCATGTAATGTATTGGACGTTTAATCTTTAATAAATATACATCAAACAACAACAATTGCTTCTGCCATTTTTCATAGAAAATCGCATGTAGATAGTCCATAACATTGCTCATATCTAATTTCTATCAATCGCTTGAGCCTCGATCTGGCCACGGAACCACAATGCTTTGCACGCGTTGTCTGGGCCAATCAGCAAGTGAGTCGTGTTGGCAGCATAGCAACAAGCCAAGGTTGTTTACAGTTTTAGGGGTATATAAACCCCTTTCTATTCCTTCAAAATGAATTCATCGGTAATTCTTTGGTCATATTTATAAACTAGAGATTCTCCGCTTTGCAACGATGCCAATTAATATGCAAGAGCAACGAGTGATTGCACGCTGCTAGCGAAGAAACATAACTAATTTTACCGATAATTTTAAGAAATATGACAGACTTATGAATGCGGTACCCGTACAAAACGTTAAAATAAAGGCGTTCTAAAATCTTTTATTGATGTTTTGATCTTTCGTATCGATAGATAGTATATTTATAGACTCATTTTTGTTAAAATCTCAATTTCGATCAAAATCAATTATTTCACTTATTTTGTCTGTAGTCCAAAATTATATTTTCCGCATTCCGACTCAAGATGCCCTGGGCGAACACATATTGTTCAAAATTTTGTTCAGTTCTTTAGGGTTTTTATTATTGTCCTGTATACTATTTAAAACAAAATTCTGTTTGGTCCGATTGATGAGGATATTAGTATCATTACAAGCCTTTGCATATATTTGTCTGTCAATTTCGAGCTTACTCTTACGCCAGACTTTATCTGCCTTCCGACGTGCATGTTTGCTTTCACGTACAGAATCGTTGTACCATTTTCGATTTGGTCTGATGGTAAGTGTTTTTCTGACAATTGGTGCATGACTATCAATAATGTTTTTGAGCTCTGTATTATAGATTTGAAGTTGGTCCGAAATATCACACAAATTGCTAATTTTATTAAGGTCGCTGTCATTTAAGATATCCGATTTCAGGTTGATTAAATTGATGGCTCTCAGTTTACGATATGATACAGCCTGCTGTAATGATTTTGGTTTTGGAAGTGAGAGGTTAGCCATGATTGATAAGTGATCAGAAATGAGAAGGTTGTCTACAGATAAGTTGAAAACTATAATGTCAGATCTACAGGTAATAAGGACATCTAGTAGGTGGCCTTTATTGTGAGTAGGTTTAGTCAAATGTTGAACCAGGTCAAAAGATTCTAGTATATCGTAGAACTGTGTAGTAGTTTTGGAATCAACATCCAGGTGGAGATTTATATCACCACATATCAAAAATTTTCCAGCACATGACGTAATTTCATGAAGTATGTCCAATAAGTCATTGAAAAAAGTCTCAATGGAGGCAGAATTTGGAGGCCGATACAATGAGACACGGTAACATGCATAGTGGTTACTTTTGATCTCTGGGTGCTTAATACCTGGCCTATGTATGACTATATTCATAAAGTCAGTACAAATGCTTAATTGTGATTACTATTCATGGAAACTGGTGAGAAATATACGTGTTGTCAGTAGTCACTTAATCCCGTGTGTACTTACATCGTACGTCAGTATTTCTGTAAATGGTCACTAATTAACATAAAGTGAGTATTTAAGGTAACTGGTTAGTATTCCTTACTTGTGTCAGAATGTAAAGATAACGTGACTAATTAAACAAATGTGAGTTAAGCCGACCATATCACTAGTCGGGCGCGTGTGGGAGAAATTGAGAAAAGCGTGACTATTTAGAAAACGTCACTATTGAAGATCTCGTCACTATCTGAATGAAGCCGCCAGTTATCTTTGATGTGCGTCAGTAACTGGACCCGGCGCCAGTAGAGCGTGAACTCGTTAACTACATACATTTCTAGTGAGTATTGCTACTATACGTGATTAATTAGTATCAGTTAAATTGTAACTTGGAGGACAGCAACTGGAGTATTTGTCGTCGATTTCGACTACCGCACGATTCTTCAGTGCTCAGAATTTCAGCTTGTATATATTATGTATGTGTATGAAGTTCAATAAGCTTTCATATCTGCTTGGGACAGTAGCAGATCTAGTTATTATTATTATTAAGCTTTCATATATTTATATATGAAAGCTTATTGTTTCTGTTAAGATTATTATTCCTATTATTATTTTTTTTTGTGTGTTTTATCCACAAATCAGAATTCTCAGAATCTACCCATAGGATCTTTCTGAAACTTTTACCTACCCCCCAAAAAAATGGGTGGTGGCTGTTAGGTAAATATATTTTCAAAACGTTTTTCGAATCCGAAATCACCGAATTTGACGAACAAATGCATTTGACCTACATTGCTGTAGCCTCGTGACTATTAGACCTATTTAACTAATTCTTTTTTCTCTGGGTACCTTGTTATCTTGACTTCAAATTCGCTGTGATTATGAACCGGAAGTTAAATCAAAAAGACAACTTCTTTAATAGTTGTATGTAAGTAGATCTCACTCATACGATTTTAAAAATGTCATTGGAAATTTTCTAAATTATCTTCCCTTATGATATTAAGGATCAAAGTTTTCAAAAAAATCGACGAAATATAGGTCAGATTGCCTTGAATTATTTTTTTTTACTAGCTACGACACTACTAATTCGTACACAAAAAATGGAAATTGTAGCACAAACCGGCTTGAAAGGTGAAAAAACCCTAAGGCCTTTTTTTATTTTTTATTTACAGACAAGGGAATTATATTTTCTGAATCCTTTAATTAAAGCCGAAAAACGCTCGGGAAAAGAATTTTGATTTAGGTCAACTGATTGACGCCATTTTGAATTGAAAATGAACAATAGTGAGACCAACTTGACAACTTTTTTTAAATAGTTTCACAATTTTCATGAAATTTAATATGCAAGTAGATCTAATTTATGCGACTTTAAAAATGACTTTAAATTTGTTCTAAATTATCTCCCCTTGGAGAAATTAAGGATCAAAATTTTCCTAAAAATCGACAAAATATAGGTCAGATTGCCTTGAATTATTTTTTACTAGCTACGACACTACTGATTCGTAAAATGGAAGTTGTAGCCCAAACCGGAAGTGCCACCATCTTAAAATGTGAAAAATCCCTAAGGCTTTTTTATATTTCATTTACAGACAAGGGAATTATATTTTCCGTATCCTTTAATTTAAGCCGAAAAACGCTCAGAAAAAGAATTTTGATTTAGGTCACCTGATGGGCGCCATTTTGAATTGAAAAAGAACAATAGTGAAAAGTCCACATTCATGGGCTTGAAAACATACACAATTGGTCGTGGCTTAGAGAATCTATCGCCTATTAACGAAAATAATACATCACAGGATAGCCTGGCTCATGGATGAATGTTTGGCATTTGTATATTTTAAAAATTCGAATTACCCCTTTGATGTTTTCCTTGCATTTACGCATTTAGCCACAGTGATCCCCCTGCTCCATTTGGACCCCGTGTGCGCACTGTATCATAAAGCCTGTAATTGAGTCAACTGGTGTGGTTTCGAATCCCTGGTTGTACGTGGCAAGGAGTAAGGTCGACTGTCCAACCTCGTGGGGTTTCTCCGGGTCCTCCAATTTCTTACCACTGCTAAAGGTCCCTACGCGCAAGCGAATTATTGAAATAAAAGTAAACCATATACATATGGTTTGCATGTTAGTCCTGAAATTACCTAGTTTGTGTCGAGCGGACGTTAAACCCCATTTCTCTCCCTCTCTCTTCTCTCTCTCTCGCCCTCTCAATTTGGACCCAATAGCTGTAGTTTCCCCTTGTTAGTGATGCAGGATGGATCGCCTGAGTGACAAAGGACACCTGACTAGTCGTTCTGGTGGTTCGAAAAACCGAGGTCCCGTGTAAACATTGGCGTGCACTTAACAGAGCCCTGGGCAGTTGGAATTCGATTGTCTATTGAATATTGTTATTTTCTAAAATTCTATTATGATAAGGGATCGGGATAATGAGAGCGAACATTGAGTCGAAAGGCAATGATTATCGAATGGGAAATATATGCCATGGTTTAATTACACCGCTTCCAAAATGCTTGAAACTAAACGTAAGCCTTTCATCCCAATGAAATTGAAATTTCTATTCTATTAGGTAAACATAATTTTTGGGATACTGTTACGATACCGAAGGCTGAAAAAAAAACAATAAACTTTTTGTACACAAAATAAACTTTGATGATTAGAAGGTTAAAATAAACTACTAAACTTGACTATACCCAATCAACAACCTTAATGTTCCGACCACTAGCACCAAAGTGCTAATTATGTCAGGAGATTAACAGAAGTTAAACCTACCAAAGTTATAATATACAAACTTAGACTACTAATGTATACATTGTTCTAAATTATACGCTATAACAGCAAATATGAATTTACTACATTATTCGTCTTCAGCACCCTTGAAAACTTAAAAAAGAAAATGTTAATATTAAACGACAAAATAACAAATGATTTAATGCAATGGTTGCTGTGTGATATTGTTTTAGAACATATCGACACCTTTACCTTACATTTTCTAAAAACTGCAGATTTTAGTGCATTCAATTCATTTTCAATTAACTGAGAGCTTTCACCTATTGCTGATGAATTAATAAATTAAATTCTCGCAAAGCAATGATATCCACTGTACTAGCCTTATCTGTACACTAGTATTGTAACCGTGTCATCGAAAAACTCCATAGTATAATTATTATACAATGACTATAATAACTAGTTTCAATTACGGTGTTTTGTCAAACCATGTTAATACTGATCTTTGATCATAAGGCGTAGTCACATGTCTTTTAATTAGAACTCGGCAGTCAAAACAGTAGATATCAATCAGTACCCTGCAATTAATTAAGATGTATACAATAGTCAAACTATAGTAAAACGGGATCTTTTGATTATTAGTACTTTCTCTTTTAATTATTATTATCGTCTGTTCCACTGAATGGCATACTGTACTGCCAAGTAAATACTTATTGCATTGACCCCAAAACCATGATTTTAGTCTTCAGCGCCCCCGAAAACCCCTCAAATGATATATTACACGAGAACCAAGTATAAGAACTCCAATAATTGGTTTGTTGACCATTTTGAAAAATAAGATGGAGGACACAGTCTGGTCGACTCTTTGATACTACAATGTATAAAATGAAACGTCGCCTTAAAATACACTAGTAGCTGTTTTCCATAAGTATGTGTTTTGTTGTTATTCTTTTCGGTTACTAAATGCCATTTAAAGAACGTATAAAATGACATTGCACCAGGCGGTTACAAATATACAGGGACAAAACAGAATTGTCAGTTTGGTCGCCATTTGTGACCCCCCCTGGCATACTGGGTCTCAACGAGGGAATTTTGAAAAATGAGTTATTGTTATTTTCATATTCTCCGACTCAATACCTTTAATTTGATGTATAGTTTGTTTAAATTGGGCATAAGTTGTGGCGGCTTGAAGCAATCCAACACACCAAAGTAAGTTTTGAGAAAAATCAAGTTAAAGATTTGGTATGTTTCAAAACAAAATACCATAGCAACCAGGCCATTTATTTGTTTTTTTGTTGTGGAATATCGTAACTGGGGGTTTTCAAGGGTGCTGAAGACGAAAATTATAGTAAAAATTTCACCCGACAATTTCTGATATTTTTTTTTTCAAAATGGACGCCAAAAAATCTAATTTTCGAGTTTTCATAAGTAACATGTTTATTAATGTCATTGGTTGGGTTTTGGAGCTTACTGCATTAAAAATTGCATTATAAGAGTCGATCAGATAATATCCGCCATTTTGTTTTTCATAATGTCCGCCTAAATAATTAAATTAATCCGACAATATCGACCATTTTGTTTGATCAAAATGTCCACCAAAATGAGAATTCTGTTTTTGTCACCGTATATTTGTAACCGCATGGTGCCGTGTCATTTTATATGTGTTATTAGGCACACGATTGTTGTAGTATCAAAGGGTCTATCGGAGGACTGTATCCTCCATCTTGCTTTTCAAAATGGCCACCAAACCAATTATGGGAGATCTTATACTTGGAACTCATTTTAAACATCATTTTTGGGTTTTTCGGGGCCGCTAAAGACGACAAACATAGTTTTGGGTCGATGCAACGAATATTTATCATTTTACATATTCGATGATTTTATGGTCACTCATCAGTTATGGTCACACCTTACAGGGTAGGGTATGCTAATGAATTCATAGGGCATCGGTAACGTTCGAGAATGGTCATGAGAGCTCTCAGTTAGTTGAAAATGAATTGAATTCACTGAAATCTGAAGTTTTTATACGCCCACATTTTCATGTGGACGTATTATGTCGTCGCCCCTGTCCGTCCGTCCGGACGTCCGTCCACAATTGTTTGTGGACTCTCTACAGGTCACAATTCTTGTCCGATTTTGACGAAACTTGAAATATAGGTTTATCCCCAAAAGATCTCGGCCGCTTTCGATATTGGCATGTATCGGATCAAAACTTCATGGATTATGGCCCCTGATTGTACGAAAAATCACGTTTTTAGCTTGTGGACCCTATAGAGGTCACAATTTTGAACAGATTTTGATGAAACTTTACATGCATGTTTATAACCCAAAGATCTTGGTTCCTTTCGATATTTGCACCTATCAGAACGTAAATTCCTGAATTATGGCCCCTGATTGTCCGAAAATTCACCTATTTTAGCTCGTGGTACCTCTGGAGGTTACAATTATTATCCGATTTGAAAAACCGTTCGAGTATATCACCGTTACATCCTAAGGAAGGTTGAGTTCAAATTTCGGGAAAATCGGACCAAAATTACCATACAAAATGGCCGCCGTCCGTACGCAAATACTGTTAAAAAATGGTATATCAAGGTTGTGGACCCTGTAGAGATCACAATTTTAATTCGATTTTGATGAAACTTGAAATGCATGGTTATAACCCAAAGATCTTGGTTCCTTTCGATATTTGCGCATATCGGATTGTAACTTCCTGAATTATGGCCCCTGATTATACGCAAAATTGTCTTGGTTTAGCCTGTGGTCCCTCTGGAGGTTACAATAATTATCCGATTTAAAAAATCGTTTGATTATATCACCGTTACACCCTAAGGAAGGTTTAGTTTGAATTTCAGAATAATGGGACCAAAATTGTCATACAAAATGGCCGCCATTCGTACGCAAATACTGTTAAAAATTGGTATATCAAGGTTGTGGATCCTGTAGAGGTCAAAATTTTAATTTGATTTTGATGAAACTTAAAATGCATGGTTATAACCCAAAGATCTTGGTTCCTTTCAATATTTGCGCATATCAGATTGTAACTTCCAGAATTACGGAAAATCTTCTTGGTTTAGCTTGTGGTCCCTCTGGAGGTTACAATAATAAACCGATTTTAAATATCATTTGATTATATCACCGTTACACCCTAAGGAAGGTTGAGTTCAAATTTCGGAAAAATCAGACTCAAATTACCATACAAAATGGCCGCCGTTCGTACGCGAATACTGTTAAAAAATGGTATATCAAGGTTGTGGACCCTGTAGAGATCACAATTTTAATTCAATTTTGCTGAAACTTGAAATGCACTGTTATAACCCAAAGATCTTGGTTCCTTTCGATATTTGCGCATATCGGATCGTAACTTCCTGAATTAGGGCCCCTGATTATACGCAAAATCGTCTTTGTTTAGCTTGTGGTCTTCTGGAGGTCACAATTATTATCTGATTTAAAAAATCGTTTGATTATATCACCGTTACACCCTAAGGAATGTTGAGTTTGAATTTCGGGAAAATTCGGAACGAAATTGCCATACAAAATGGCTGCCGTTTGTTCCTTTCGTTATTTTCACATAACCCTAAGGTCCCTCTGGAGGTCACGATTATTATCCGATTTAAAATCTTGACTCTATCACCGTTACACCATACGGAAGGTTGAGTTTGAATTTCAGGGAAATCGGACCATAATTGCCAGACAAAATGGCCACCATTTGTACGCTGATAGTGTTAAAATATGGTATATCAAGGTTGTGGACCCAGTATCCCAGACAGCACACCATATTTAGCCCAGATCTGGCCCAGATCAGGTAACATCTGGCAAAATGATTGGGCCAGATATGGCATGCCACACGTGGGCCAGATCTGGCAGACGTGGGCCAGACGTGGCCCAATCAGAGCCAGATCTGGCCCAGATTCGCTAATGCACACGCTCGCCTTGCATGGCCCAGATCTGGCACACAGCTGGCAGGCTTTGGCAAAGATATGGCATGCCACATGTGGGCCAGATATGGCACAATTGGCCCTTGTCTGGGCCATCACTGGCCCAAATGTGGCCCACAGATGAAATTCCTTCTTTGTAAACCGAGGGGCATGGCCATGGTCTAAATAGGGTTAAACCATATGTTAGTCCAAAAATAATAGTAGAAATTCAGGATATCTTGCATGCAGCACAAACAACATACATTAACAACAAAAGCAAAATCTTAAAATAATAAATTTATTCATCCATATAACACAGCAGAGTTCTATGGGTAACAGTCACTATATTATATACACACAGCGTTTTGACAAGATTTCACAGCTTCGACAAGATTTCACTGTTTTGACAAGATTTCACTGTCCATTATAAGGCATACAAATTATTATCCAAGTCAATATTCTGCCCTTCTTCCTTGTGCAGCTATCTCCTCTTCCCCTTGTCTTTGTTCTCCCCCAATTCAGCCATTTTGTTTACAACATTTTGAAATTATTTTCCATTGCATCCTTGTGGTCAAGTTATTCATCACACCTGCAATAAATGCAAAAAATGTACATAAAAAACATGTTTTTCCTTCTTTATTTCAAGCATGACCAAAGGGGTCTGTCAATGCAAGTACCAAAGTATTAAGTCAAATAATGTACATAAAAAAACATGTTTTTCTTTCTTTATTTCAAGCATGACCAAAGGCCGCTGAAAGGGGTCTGTCAATGCAAGTACCAAAGTATTAAGTCAAATAATACTTATTTTCCAAGGCAAAAGAACAGTTAAATGAAGTTATTTAAATAATGAAATCACATAAATCTTATCTAATTTAATATTAATAAACACAAACACTTAATATGGAACACACAATTACTATTTTAATTAAAGAGGATTCTCTCAACATTTTCAAGCTAATGATAATAAAATTAATATACAGAGGATTTATATTATTGTAGAGGAAGTAATAAAATGTACTTATCTTTTTATCTTTAACTAAGTTCTGTGAAAATAATGCACAGTTTTTACCACTGCAATGTCTTCAGTTTCTTGTTAGTACTAAATTCTATTAATTTGTTGTACACTGAATTTTACAATTTTAAATTCAGCCAATGAAACAGATTTCAAAATGGGCTGTTCATTGTGCTGTGTTGAAAGATTAACATGGTTGACCTGCTAGCTTCAACGAATTGTATAATCTGAGTACAGAATCTGCTATAGTAATTAAAATCTAGCTACTTTGTAGCATGATACCCAACACTCAGGCTGTGTTCTAATAAACTTTGTCTTTATTTCATTGATTTCTTTAAAGAATAATTTATTATTTTTGCTTTAAAGAATTACATTTAATGGCTTTCGGGGGGGGGGGGGGATTTCATTTATATTATATATACAGTACATTCATCAAAAAATATTATTTTTAATATTTATTGTAATAAAACTAATATAGAACAAGGGGAAATTCTACTTAAAACTAGATGTCATATTCTGAGCTGAAATGTGCTGTGTTGATATTTTGAGGCATTTGGCCAATTGGATGTGGGCCATCTCTGGCCCAGATATGGCAAACTTCTGGCATAATATTACTTTTTCAAATGTTTTGAATATAAAACAAAAAAAATTAAAACTATTAAACAAACTGACAAGATATTCTTAGATATCAGTTACAAAAATAAGTTTAATTCATTAGTAGTGAGCCAATAGTTGCCAGATGTTGCCAGATATGGCCCACATCTGGCAACATCTGGCTAGATATGGGCCACATCTAGCCAGAGGCTGCCAGATGTGGGCCATACTTGGGCCAAAGCTGAGTGGCTGTCTGGGATAGGTCACAATTTTGATTCAATTTTGATGAAACTTGAAATGCATGGTTATAACCTAAAGATCTTAATTCTTTTCGATATTTGCGCATATCAAATTGTAATTTAATGAATTATAGCCTTTGATTGTAGGAAAAATCACTTTCGATTTTGCTTGTTCTCTAACCATCTCTCGAAAATGTGGGCGTATCCTGCCTGGCAGTGCCAGCTTACTATCTTTAGAAAAGGTAAAAGTGTCGGTATGTTATGTGTAGGATAAAGCACAAGACTGAGATTATGCAGGAGAAGAAAGACTGAAGAAAATAGCCCAATAACGAGATAAACCGAGGCCGGTAAGCCAAGGGTTTTTTCTGAAGTCTTTCTTCCCCAGCATAACCGAAGTCGAGGACTTTATATTGCTTATAAACCGTCTATGTGTAAAAGTACATAACCTGAGAATTCTAGTAAGAATTCCCGTAAGAAAAACCTTATGCTAGTATATCATGTTTTCTAATGGACAAAATAACCTGCCCTGGAAAAATAACCCGATACAGGTTTAAAGAAAAACTTTATATAAATATATTTAGACAGCAGGTTATTCCGGACATAGAACATACCCAAAAGATGAAAGAGATTTATCATTCCATTAAATCATTCGTTATTTTGTCGTTTAATATCAATGTTTTCTTCTACAAGTTTTCAAGGGTGCTGAAGACGACTATTGTAGTAAAATCATATTTCCTGTTATAGCGTGTATTTTAGAACAATGTATACATTAGTAGTCTAAGTTTGTATATTATAACTTTGGTGAGTTTAACTTCAGTTAATCTCCTTAATTAATTAGCACCTTGGTGCTAGTGGTCGGAAGATTAAGGTTGTTGATTGGGTAATCAAGTTTAGTAGTTTATTTTAATCTTCTAATCATCAAAGAAGCAGCCACAGCTTTACAATTGAAATTAAGAGTCTTGTGTACAAAAAGTCTTATGTTATTTTAATTTAAACAATATTTTATTCAAATAAGATACATTTTATACATTATAAACTGTCAAAAGATAAGGATTCAAAAACTAACCAAAGGCTTATATTAATTCGTCTCCTGATTTAATAAATATACTTAAATAGACGTATGATATACACTGCACATACAAATACATTAACTGTGCTGTATTTTGTATTCACTATTATTTGTGCATGCAAGTAATTTAATAGTTAGTGACATTTACAGTGCCTTACCATTTCATAATACCTTTAGAGGCTGTCAGAGGTATAATTACCGAGATTTCAGTTAGTATTCTACGATGGTTATTGTAGTCTTTTATATAAATGTATAAATTTGTGGACTGTATTAAAAATATACATTTTCATTTTTATACGCCCACATAGAAATGTGGTCGTATATTGCCGTCGCCCCCGTCCGTCCGTCTGTCGGTCCGTCCGTCCATCGTCCACAATTTCTTGTGAACGCTCTAGGGGCTAAAATTAATAACCGATTGACTTTAAATTTATACACAGTGTTTGAGGTCATGAGAGGAAGACCCCTATTGATTTTCAGCGATTTCCAATTATTGCTGTAAAAGTTATGGCCCTTGATCACTTCAAAAAATCTTGTGAACGCACTAGAGGCTAAAATTAATATCCGATTGACTTTAAATTTATACACAGTGTTTAAGGTCATCAGAGGAAAGTCTCCTATTGATTTTCAGCGATATCAGATAATTGCATCCAGAGTTATGGTCCTTGATCACTTCAAAAAATCTTGTGAACGCACTAGAGGCTAAAATTAATATCCGATTGACTTTAAATTTATACACAGTGTTTAAGGTCATCAGAGGAAGTCTCCTATTGATTTTCAGCGATATCAGATAATTGCATCCAGAGTTATGGTCCTCGATCACTTAGAAAAATCTTGTGAACGCTCTAGAGGCTAAAGTTAATATCTGATTGAAATAAGAATTATACACAGTGTTTAAGGCCATGAGACAAAGAAGCCTAGGGATTTTCAGCGATATCCGATAATTACTGCCAGAGTTATGGCCCTTGATCACTTTGGAAAATTTTGTGAAAACTCTAGAGGCTAAAGGTAATATCCGATCGAATTTAAATTCATACACAGTGTTTACGGTCATGACACGAAGAAGCCTAGGGATTATTAGCGATATCCGATAATTAGTGCCAGAGTTATGGCCCTTGATCACTTGTGAACGCTCTAGAGGCTAAAGGTATTATTCGATTGACTTCAAATTTATACATAGTGTTAAGGGTCATAAGGCGAAGAAGCCTATTGATTTTCAGCGAGTTCCGATAATTGCTGTCAGAGTTATTGCCCTTGAACTCTTCAAAAAATCTTGTGGACGCTTCAGAGGCTAAAGTTAATAACCGATTGACTTTAAATTTATACACAGTGTTGAGGGTCATGTAACACAGAAGCCTAGGGATTTTCAGCGATTCTCGATAATTACTGTTAGAGTTATGGCCCTTGATCACTTAAAAAAATCTTGTTGATGCTCTAGAGGCTAAAGTTAATATCCGATTGACTTTAAATTTATACACAGTGTTTAAGGTCATGAGAGGAAGACCCCTATTGATTTTCAGCGATTTCCGATAATTGCTGTAAAAGTTATGGCCCTTGATCACTTCAAAAAATCTTGTGAACGCACTAGAGGCTAAAATTAATATCCGATTGACTTTAAATTTATACACAGTGTTTAAGGTCATCAGAGGAAGTCTCCTATTGATTTTCAGCGATATCAGATAATTGCATCCAGAGTTATGGTCCTTGATCACTTTGAAAAATCTTGTGAACGCTCTAGAGGCTAATGTTAATATCTGATTGAAATAAGAATTATACACAGTGTTTAAGGCCATGAGACAAAGAAGCCTAGGGATTTTCAGCGATATCCGATAATTACTGCCAGAGTTATGGCCCTTGATCACTTTGAAAAATCTTGTGAAAGCTCTAGAGGCTAAAGGTAATATCCGATCGAATTTAAATTTATACACAGTGTTTACGGTCATGAGACGAAGAAGCCTAGGGATTATCAGCGATATCCGATAATTAGTGCCAGAGTTATGGCCCTTGATCACTTGTGAATGCTCCAGAGGCTAAAGGTAATATTCGATTGACTTCAAATTTATACACAGTGTTTAGGGTCATAAGGCGAAGAATCCTATTGATTTTCAGCGAGTTCCGATAATTGCTGTCAGAGTTATTGCCCTTGAACTCTTCAAAAAATCTTGTGGACGCTTCAGAGGCTAAAGTTAATAACCGATTGACTTTAAATTTATACACAGTGTTGAGGGTCATGAAACAAAGAAGCCTAGGGATTTTCAGCGATTCTCGATAATTACTGTTAGAGTTATGGCCCTTGATCACTTCAGAAAATCTTGTTGATGCTCTAGAGGCTAAAGTTAATATCCAATTGACTTGAAATTTATACACAGTATTGAAGGTCATGAGACGAAGAATCCTATTGATTTTCAGAATATTAAGTGTTTCGTATACTAAACGTTAGCATGGAGGAGAACTTTATCAAAGCCAAACAAATTCGAATGATTTTCTGATAATTACATAATGAGTTGTTACTTGTTGTATGATTCTAGTGTATTATAAATGTTTCATTACTGAAAAAAGTAAAATATGCGACAACTCTTGTTGACTGCCCGGACGATTTAGCTGCTGTGGGCGTATGTTTCGTTGCCTGGCAACCTATCTTAAAGGTAGTATTACTATCGCCTTTTGAATTCTAACATTGGTAAACTTTGGACAATGTAACAAAAAATGTTTTGTGTCCTCTATTGTTATTTTCAGCCTTCGGTACCGTAACAGTATCTCAAAAATTATGATTCCCTAATAGAATATAAATTTTAACTTCATTGACATGAAATGATTAGGTTTGGTGTCGTGCATTTCGAAAGCGGTGTAATTAAACAATGGCATATATTTCCCACTCGATAATCGTCGGGTTTCAACACATTGGTCGTTCTCATTATCCTGATCCATTATGATAATAGAATAATATCCAATATGCATTCTTCACTTTGTATGCCGTATGAAGCGACAGTAAACGGAATTCACCTATAAAATTCTCTTCAGAAAGACGGTTATTGATATTTTGTTTTTTCTATTTTAGGGCTATAAATTATTTTTTTCTAAAAGACCAAACGAGATAATTATAAAATCATCACCGCTTTGATTAGTTATTCGGAGTAAATAGTGGATTATCGGCGGCCTTATCATTGTCAGTTATCAATCAATTAATCCCTAATACCGTACGTGAGAAGTGATTACAGATTAGCATTACTCAATGACACGAACAGCGTGTTGATTAATTTACGATGTTTTGATTAACACTCCATGGCTATCTATATTAATTATTATTATGCAATCAGAATTATGTTGCCTTATGTAATGTATTGGACGTTTAATCTTTAATAAACAAACAACAACAACAATTGCTTTTGTCACTTTTCATGTAGAAAGACCATAACATTGCCCAAATCTAATCTCTATCATTCGCTTGAGCCTCGAATCCGGCCACGGAACCACAATGCTTTGCACACGTTGTCTGGGCCAATCAGCAAGCGAGTCGTGTTGGCAGCATAGCAACAAGCCGTGTTGGCAGCATAGCAACAAGCCGAGGTTGTTTACAGTTTTAGGGGTTTTAAAACCCTTTTGTATTCTTTCAAAATGAATTCATCGGCAATTCTTTGGTCATATTTATAAACTAGAGATTCTCCGCTTTACAACAATGGCAATTAAAATGCAATAGCAATGAGCGGTCACCCGCTGCTAGCGAAGAAACATAACTAATTTCAACGATAATGTTAAGAAATATGAAAGATTTATGAATGCGGTACTCGTACAAAACGTTCAAATAAAGGCGTTCTAATAGCTTGTATTGGTACTTTGATCCTTTGTACCGATAGATAGCTTATAGTATATTAATAGACCCATTTTTGTTAAAATCTCAATTTCGATCAAAATGAACTATTTCACTCATTTTGTCTGTAGTCCAAAATTAGACAATGCGCATTACGACTCAAGATGCTATGGGGAAACACATTTCTATAAAACAAAATGGTTGATATTACTGAATTGATCTTAAACTGCAAATTTTTGATGCAGTACCCCCAAAAACACGGTCAATGACATTAACCCATTTAACCCTAGAGCCAATTAAAAGATTAGCTCATTAAATTAGTAGGGCCCTTATTCCTAAGCCAATTAGTGGATTATTGTTAATCCTAATACCCTCTACAAGATTACAAATAACTTCAAAAATATTTTCTATACATAGAAATACTCTGACATTACAAAAATGTACAGATTGTCGTGTTCTTTCTAATGATATAAAATTTAATTGTATAAAATAGAAATTATATTACTATAAATAACAATTTTAAGTCAGTTCCATTAAAATAATGACTTTTCTTTGTCATAATGGTAAAATAACCTATACAATTATCACCTAATAAATTATTTTAAAAATAGAACACAAATATAGTCCCTCCCGTTGGCCGCAATGTTTAAAGTAAATATAAATCTAACTTTTAAAAAAGAAATATCACCCCAATTGACAGTCACTATCGGCATTTTAACATTTCTGCCTTTCTTTGGATGACGGGAATGTTCGTCTTCTTTGCTTTATTTCGTCAAAAATAAAAATATATTGTTGAAATCTTCGACAATGTAATATTCCTCTATGTAGCTTGTATTAAATCCAAAAAGTTTTGATTCAATTTAGTTTTCAAAAGTCTAGAATTATTAGCCGTAAGATTTGTGTTCGTCTGTTTCAAAGCGTGACGTATTCAAAATGGCGGCAACACGCTTGACTTCGGCTAGAATATCAATTTTCTTCTCTTCATAACGTCAAAAAAAATAGCAAATAGTTGATTTCTTCGACATTATAATATTCCACGATATGTCTGGCAGTAAATCATAAAAAAATCTGATTACATTTCACTGTCCATATCGTAAAATTATTAGCCGTAAGTGACGATGGGAAAGAATTAGAATAATGCCAAAACCATTGACACGGAGTGAATTTTCACCTCTGACCTATTACATAAATACTGGAAGATCCTTTGTTGAAACGTATATTTTTTATTGGATGATTAGCGAATTAAACATTCCTTTTCATGACGGAATTTACTTTTATTACCCAATAATAATTAATTAATTAAATAGAAACAATAGAAATACGTTGATTGATTTCGCGCTTGGGTTAGCAAATGCTGTTGCTAAGTATGATCGGTCTGCCAGTTGATTCGCTACCGCAAGGCACTTGACGCGAGCCAGTACGCTACCGACAAAAATGGGCTAATAAAAACATAACTTATGAAAACTCAAAAATTTGTCATTTTAGCGTTCATTTTGAAAAAAAAAATGATATCAATCTCGATTAGTTTAATACCCTATACATACGTATAGACGGTCAGATTCCTGTGCTTAAAGATACATTATGGTAGATTTTTTATAGAGAATTGGCCATTCTTGGTATAACAGTTCAAAAGAAGATAATGAAAGAAGAATATATTGAAAATTTCAGTCAAATTACTTTATTCTGTTCAAAGTTTATGCATTGTAATATTTGAATAGAAATGGGGGCCAAATGTGTCTTCATCTTGGCAGAACGTTTGATTGACAGGCATTAACTCCACCTACATAATCTCGATTATCGAGTAAAGTGTTCAGTGGCATGCGGAATATCGCTCAACAGCAGCCTCGCTAAGTACACTCTTATCATTTAGCCTCGCACTAACTGATGACGTAAACATAACAGTTAATAATGTCACCATGTGTCTTTTTGATTAAATCAAATCAGTGAAACCCTATTTAAATCCAAGCTATTATGCAGAAAATAGAATTACCGGTATTGACAGAAAAGCAGGAAGAGCTGGGTGAAACAGATTTACAGTGTTGTTCAATGAAGCAGAACCTAATTTTCCAAGGATTACGTGAAGAAAATAACGAGGATACAGAGAGTAAATTAAAGGGGACATCCCGATAACATTTTGGGGGTTAAAACTGCCTAGTTTTGTATGAAAAGCCCTTAATAGCCTCTAACTTAGATCCGAGCAACACTTCTTCAAGCTATGTGATACGTTTTCAAACAACTTTCAATCGCCGGTACGGCTCGGTGGCCGAAGACTTGTGTTCTGTTTGCATTACACAGAAGTGTCTGGATAAAACGAGTCTATATTATGTGCAGCTTTCAATCTAACCCTATTGACTCACTTTTAAAGCTCTCCTTTGATTGAGTTAAAATTGGTATCATAACAATTTAAAAGAAAAACTTAAAAGAGCTAGTGTCCAGTTAAGCTTTTTTTTGCATTCACGTCCAAACTACTCAATATTTTGAACTGAAATTTTCAGACAAGGTAAATTCACTATTCCTCTATATTTTGGCGTTTAAATTTCATACGTTCATGAACGTGTAATTTTCAGATTCTTTGAAATTCGGGCTGGTCCCTTTAAGAGACTTTATTCACAATGAATTAAACATAAATCACAGAATAGAATTCGGCAATGTTCATCGATTTGGCAGTCATCGTGCTGGTAGACAACGACCTATAGTCGCACGTTTTATTTACTATTCAGACTTGTCATTAGTCAAAGGTAATTCTTATTTGCTTAAAGGTAAGCCATACGGAATTAACGAACAATATCCACAAGCCATTGAATTAATTCGCAGAAAATTATATCCAATTATGAAAAATTTGAAGGCCAGCGGTCACAAAGTAAAAATGGTACGTGAGAAGCTCTATGTAAATGATACTCTATATACAGGCCCAACAGAACAAATAAATGTACCCAGAAATATACAAAGCCAACACATTCGAGACGACTCTAATAAACCCCGACCTGTCAGTAGACCATGGGAAAACAGGGATCACCGCAGACCCCCAGCAAAGAGACAGGCCCTTTTTAGCTCGGAATCTGAGGGCAGTCCACCGAATAGACAGACAACAGTATAGGACGAAGCTGAGAGTGGTATAAGAATAATTTCTTGGAATGTCGGTAAGGGTCTCTGCTCAAAACTCAAGAACAAAGACTTTGTGAAGAATTTATGTGATTTTGACATGGTGTGTTTATATGAATGTTGGATCAGTAATAATGATGTAATAGAATTAGATAACTATACGTCTGTTAGTTTTCTTAGAAATCTAGTAAAAGGCGGAGGATCAGTTATCTTTATTAAGAATAAAATTGTAAATATATGTAGCATAGTATGTAATATTTACGATTGTATAATAGTTATCAAAATCTCTCCATCAGATCAAAATACTCAAGTTATATATGTAATAGCTTGTTATTTCCCCCCGCAGAATAGTGTCTTTTATTCGTCAGTCCTTGATTTTGACCCCTTCGCTGAGCTCCAAGACTGTCTTTTATGTAAATCATTTTGGTGAAGCCTGTACCGAGACTGTACAGCGCAGTGGACGCTTACGGCTGGCCCCCGGATCCATTCACTTGATTTGATAATTGTTTAGTTTTTGCAATGTCTATTTTCTGTCTTGTCCGCAGGTTTATCTTGTAGATTTTTGGTTTTACGTGTAGTGCAGTCCTCCTGCATTTACTATTAGAGTAGAGTTTTAGCCCTTCGTACTGCAGAATGCTCTCGTTGTCGGGCTTTGCTCCTGTTAGCTCACTACATTTATTTTCTTTTAGCGTTTTCCGAGTTTGTCCGGATTATCGCCCTTATTGTTAAAATTATTTGACGTTCTAACACCTGACGTCGATTGGCTGACTATCGCCATTGAAGAGACGACCACTTACAAGATCGGTCGCATTTTTTGTTGCGTCTTTTATGTAAATCATTTTGGTGAAGCCTGTACCGAGACAGGCCCGGGACTGTACAGCGCAGTGGACGCTTACGGCTGGCCCCCGGATCCATTCACTTGATTTGATAATTGTTTAGTTTTTGCAATGTCTATTTTCTGTCTTGTCCGCAGGTTTATCTTGTAGATTTTTGGTTTTACGTGTAGTGCAGTCCTCCTGCATTTACTATAAAAATACTCCATTGATGAAAATGTATTGGTATTAACCGGAGATTTTAATAGCAGAACTTCGACTACTCCTGATTTTATTAGATAAAAAAGATAAAAGATAAAATATATTTTATTAACGTGTCACCATCTATATGTATACAAAGGTTCAAAATATGGATACATATAATAACATAAAGTAAAAAGTAGATGCCAGCCGATGACGACTTATGAGACACGGTTGAAATTATCACATTAATATAATCAATAAATTATAAATAAGAATAAAACAACACGAATAATACCAAATTAAGAAGATTAAAATATCACATCACTAACAAACTCTTTCTCAATTCAAACATCTTAAAAATACAAGAGGCAAAAAAGGGTAAAATCTGTTCATTTGTCATTAAAAATAAAAGCTTATGTTGGTTTGATGCATAATTAAAATCAGGGTTATAATGACAGGCTTTGGTACAAAGGTCGTTTCTAATTGGTGAGTATTTATCACAGTTAAAAATAAAGTGTTCTTCGTCCTCAACTGCTCCTCTATCACAGTAAATACAAATGCGTTCAGATACCTTTTCGTTTTTTTTTTGATATCTACCAGTCTCTATTCTCAATTGTAATGATCCACATCTTAGCATGGACAGTACTTTCCTATGAGATTTATTTCTAATTTTACACACATAATTTTCAGTGCCTATTTCGGTTTTGTACAATCTATATGATCTTAATTTATTTCCATTTACTTTATTCTTGTCATTCCACAAATTCGAGTTCCACGTGTCCTTAGCTCTATCCCAGATTGAACACCAAAGATTAGTTATATTACAAATATCTTCTTTATCTTGTAGAATGCCAAGTTTATTATTACCTAGACTAAATGTGAGATAATCCCATGATGATTTCCGCTTTATTGACCATTTATGGACAGCTTTACACAAAGCATTGCTGGAATTAGACTTGATTCTATTCCACAATCTAAATAGTTCAATTTTAATTATGTCGTCCCCTTGGAGCCAGCCCATATCGCCCCTTGCGGCTATATTACTACTTCTTTTACTTAATCCAATAAAAACTTTACATGCATTGATATGTAAGTTATTGATACACTTATGTACATTAATGCCCAAAATTCCTGATGCATATGTAAATATAGGCCTTACAAGAGAGTCATATAAATGTGTATATACCTTATAACTAAATCCTCCACATTTTATAAACTTTATTTTAATTACCCCAAGAGCTCGGTTAGCAGACTTGGCCAATTCTTTTGCACTGAAAGCATAGTCATAATGTTCATTTAACCACACCCCCAAATATTTGTAATGACTACAGTATTCCATCTTAATATTACCGCATGTAAAGATAGCATTACTCTTGCTGATGCCAGGTTTCTAAAATGAATAACCTTCGTTTTAGTTTGATTGATTAGTATTCTCCATTTACTACACCAAACATTGAGAATATCTAAAAGTTTTTGTAGCTTAATTTCATCTGGAGCTAATAGAACAATGTCATCGGCATAGAGTAATGCTGATATCATAGTATCGTCAATATTAATACCACAATTTGCATCATTTGGAACGTTTACCAAATCATTAACATATATTGAAAACAAAGTAGGTGAAAGAACACAGCCTTGTTTAACACCTTGTGAAACCGGAAACCATTCAGTCAGGTATTTATTCACTCTGACTGTCAGTGACTGAGCACGTAACGTCTTCATATAATGAAGATGTACTTTTCAGAAATTTACCGGAGACCCCCACTGACGATAATTTATACATGAGACATTCTCTGTTAACAGAATCAAAAGCGCGTCTAGCATCCACAAAACAAGCAAAGGTTGCCTTTTTAGCACTATTACGGTTCTTAATGATATTGTTTAATACATATATATGATCCACACAATTTCGCCCTTTGCGAAAACCATTTTGTTCTTCTGCTAAAATGTCATTATTTTCTAACCAAGTAGAAAGCCTGTTATTCAATACCTCAGCATATATTTTACAAGGAATTGCTATCAGTGTTATGCCTCTGTAAGACAATGGGTCCCACCGGCTCCCCCCGTCTGACTTTGGAATGGGTTTAATAATTCCCTTTAACCATGGACCAGGGACAACTGAGTTATTAAAGCAGCACTGTATGATTTGATATAAAGCTTAACACAAGTATCATTTCTTAAGAATTCACTACATATTAAGTCTGCACCAAGTGATTTACCTAACTTAGTCTTGAAAACTGCATTACGCACTTCCTGAAATGTTATGTCACAATTTAAAGAATCACAGTTTAGGTTCATAAATGCTACCCCCTCACGTCTTATTTTATCCAAATGAGCGTCATCCCAATTATCAGACATTTCACAATTTAACAGAGTTTCATAGTCATCTTTCCATTTGTCAAGAACATTCTTCACGTCTGTAGCGAACCCATCTTTAGTTTCAACTTTCATTGGAATCATTGTTTTACGTTCATTTGCTATTCCTAATTTACCAATTTGTTGGCAAAAGTTACGTTTGTTTGGTCTATCAAATAAATTCAAAAGTCTATTTTGTTCAAATTCTTGATGTTTGCGTTTATATTTTCTATTTGTCCTATCAAACAGATTCCTTGCTTTACAAAATAAATGTCGCAACTTACGTTTGGATACCGTAGAAGAACTCTTTAGCCACAGTTTTTCTCTAAAACAGACGTTATTCCACATTGCTGTTAGTTCATCATTCCAATAAGGTTTATATAATATTTTCTTTCGTTTATTTGTGCCTGGTCCTGTGTACGGTTTCAATATAGGCACCTTCTTCTCTAATTCATCTTTGATCAGGTCTAAAAATTTAGCGTAAGCTACATTCACGTCACCGGTGGTAATAATATCGTTTTCCAGGTCTTTTATTTTTTGAACGATTTCTCCAGAGTAGTGCATAAAATCTTTAGGAATTTTGTGAGTATTATATCTGAGTGTGTCTGTGGAGTCCGTGAAAGGAACATAGTTTTCGGTAATCTTTTCAATTCTCGTCTTCCAAACTATAAGTCCATGATCTGGTATAGATTTTTCAACTTGTAGTCCAATTGAGTTTATTAACTCGGATATTAAATATACACCACATGATGTAGAGTTCGGCAGCTGATCATGGGGTGTAACTACATAATCTACTACTGATTTACCACGTTTTGAAATACAAGTAAAGTTATTGGAACCTTCATCACCATACACTCTTCCATTTAGCATACATAGGTTGCAACAGGTTAGGAAATCTATCAGTTTTCACCATGATTATTGGAGATGGGGTCTAGTGTGTCCCTGATTGGAATATCATCCACTCCTGCAATAAAGTCCTGTTCGTCACCACACCTAGCGTTGAAGTCACCGGAAATAAATAAAGTTCCCTCATTTTGATAGCAGTACACTTGCTGAAGTAGATCATTAAAGAATTCATCCGCATCTCTACACCTAGACAAATCTTCTGGCGGCAAATAGCATACACATAAGCACAAGTTATTTTCTATTGATGATTTATGAACTAACATTAACCACAAAATATCCTCTTTTGTGTTCTCCAAAATATCCACATTATATGTACCAAAAAGTTTATCCCTAATTAGAAACCCAACTCCACCAGAGCCCCTCTTGGCATATCTATGAACGTATTTCCTATTAACACCGAACCACGTAAAACCCGGGACATCAAAAGATTCGTCGTACTTTTAGAAAAGTTTCACAAACAGACAATATATCAACATCTAAAAATTTTAAAACCCTTTCACGGATTAAATAATTTTCAGATGACTTGTCACGTGACCATCCATTTACGTTCCATGTGCCAAGCCTGACGTATTCCTATCTCCTATCTGCCACATTTTTCTGGATTCTGCCTCCAGCAACTCTGAAGTGTCGTTCTTTGCCAACTATTTTCAAAATGTTTCTCAGATTGTAGTCATTATTTCTTTCGGTTCTAGAAACATCATTCTCCACATACACTCGATAATAATGTTCACTTTTCTTGAGACACGATTTCACATTCATAATCCTTTTTTTCTGCTCACTGTTTAACACCTTCACAATTACAGGAGATATTTTATTGTTACCACGACTGGTCAAGCGTTTCGCTTCAGTAACTTCAATGTCACGTAGTCCAAGGCCATTGATTAACAAATCTTCAACTGTATTCACTGTTAATTCTTCATCATTCAATTCAGCGACACCGGGTAGTAGATTTTTAATCACTACGTTCAACTTGCGCTTATAACCGTCGTTCTGCTCTATTTGTTCTGTATTTTGGTTTATATTCTGAATTTCTTTTCTAAAATCATCTTTTAAGACTGTTACTTCCATCCTTATTTCTTCCTTCACAACTTTATGAATTTTATCGTCTAAGGACTTAGTAAACTTTTCCACTAATTTATTCTCTAAACTATCCTCCAAAGTATCAATTCGTTTGTTCAGTTTATTGAACGAGTCTATCATATTATCCATAAATGTTTTAAAATCAGCACTAGAAATTCCACACTTATCACTACTATCTTCCTCTCTGCTTTTCTTTCTATTTCTCAATTTCACAATATCATCATCGTTATAATTAGTACTATAAAAATCTTCTTCATTATTATCTGACCTTTCACGTTTTCTTTCTTGAGAGATAGACACCTTTTCAAGGGCGCCATTTTGGCTAATCATTACTTCCCTGACAAAAACATCTGCAGATTCCTCGTTAAGCGGTTCTTGTTCCATTATGCTCGATGATCTTCCTATATGTATCTAGATATGGTTTAAAGCTTTAAAACAAAGTTGCTTTAACACTATAAAATATCCTAGGACAATGTCGCAATGTCACGCTTGATTTGAGCAGAGGTCCACAAAACACGTCCAACCCCGACAACAACCTCTTAATTACTTAATTAATTAGATACGATAAATTAAACCCGGATATTGAGTCGAAACTATTACCGCTGTCCCATTACTTATATGATAATTGTGAAAACTTACAAACTAGAAATAATATGGACGAAACGGTCAACTGTTATGGGAGACAACTCATATACTTATGTGTTATGACAGATTTTCGAATTGTAAACGGTAGATTTGGGGATGATGAAGAGGGTAATTTTACTTTCACTAGTTCAAAAGGCTCAAGTTTAATTGATTATCTCCTACTACGCGGTGACAATTTCGAGCTTTTGAGTTATTTTTGTTCTGGAATATTTGCTGAGTTTTCTGACCATTCACCATTGTGCTTTAACATTAATGTAACAATACATAGAAATCACGAGGAAAATGAAGCATATGATAAATATTGTGTAAATTTTAAGTTGGACGATATGATGAATGACAAAATCCAGAATGAGCTTGAAGCGTCCTTGAACCATATGTGTTCGCCCAGGGCATCTTGAGTCGGAATACGGAAAATATAATTTTGGACTACAGACAAAATAAGTGAAATAATTGATTTTGATCGAAATTGAGATTTTAACAAAAATGAGTCTATAAATATACTATCTATCGATACAAAAGATCAAAACATCAATAAAAGATTTTAGAACGCCTTTATTTGAACGTTTTGTACGGGTACCGCATTCATAAGTCTGTCATATTTCTTAAAATTATCGGTAAAATTAGTTATGTTTCTTCGCTAGCAGCGGGCGATCGCTCGTTGCTCTTGCATATTAATTGGTATTGTTGCAAAGCGGAGAATCTCTAGTTTATAAATATGACCAAAGAATTACCGATGAATTCATTTTGAAGGAATACAAAGGGGTTTTAATACCCCTAAAGCCGTAAACAACCTTGGCTTGTTGCTATGCTGCCAACACGACTCACTGATTGGCCCAGACAACGCGTGCAAAGCATTGTGGTTCCGTGGTCGGATCGAGGCTCAAGCGATTGATAGAAATTAGATTTGAGCAATGTTATGGACTATCTACATGCGATTTTCTATGAAAAATGGCAGAAGCAATTGTTGTTGTTTGATGTATGTTTATTAAAGATTAAACGTCCCATACATTACATGGAGCAACATAATTCTGATTGTATAATATAGATAGCCATGGAGTGTTATCAAAAACATCGTAAAATAATCAACACGCTGTTCGTGTCATTGAGTAACGCTAATTTGTAATCACTTCTCACGTACGGTATTAGGGATTAATTGCTTGATAACTGACAATGATAAGGCCGCCTATAATCCATTATTTACACCGAATAACTAATCAAAGCGGTGATGATTTTATAATTATCTCGTTTGGCCTGTTCGAAAATAATTTATAGCCCTTAAATGGAAATAAACAAAATAGCCAATAAGCTATTTCTGAAGAGAACTTTATAGGTGAATTCCGTTTACTGTCGCTTCATACGGCATGCAAAGTAAAGAATGCATATTGGATATTATTCTATTATCATAATGGATCAGGATAATAAGAACGACCAATGTGTCGAAATCCGACGATTATCGAGTGGGAAATATGTGCCATTGTTTAATTACACCGCTTCCAAAATGCACGAAACTAAACCTAAGCATTTCATGCCAATGATTCTATTAGGGAATCATAATTTTTGGGGTATCGTTACGGTATCGAAGGCTGAAAATAACAATAGAGGACACGGAACATTATGTGTTACATTGTCCAAAGTTTACCAATGTTAGAATTCAAACGGTGATAGTAATACTACCTTGCATGTACATTTTTAATACAGTCCACAAATTTATACATATTTTTACTTTATCTAAAAGACTACAATAACCATCGTAGAATACTAACTGAATTCACGGTTATTATACATCTGACGGCCTTTTAGTATATTTATTAAATAAGGAGACGAATAAATATAAGCCTATGGTTAGTTTTTGAATCCTTAACTTTGGACAGTTTATAACGTATAACATGTATCTTATTTGAATAAAATATTGTTCAAATTAAATTAACCTTAGACTTTTTGTACACCCAGAATCTTAATTTCAACTGTAATGCTGTGGCGGCTTCTTTGATGATTAGAAGATTAAAATAAACTACTAAACTTGATTACGCAATCAACAACCTTAATCTACCGACCACCAGCACCAAGGTGCTAATTAATTAAGGAGATTAACTGAATTTAAACTCACCAAAGTTATAATATACAAACTTAGACTACTAATGTATACATTGTTCTTAATTACACGTTATAACAAGAAATATGATTTTACTACAATATTCGTCTTCAGCACCCTTGAGAACTTATAGAAGAAAATATTAATATTAAACGACAAAATAACGACTGATTTAATGGCATGGTTGCTGTGTGATATTGTTTTTTTTATAAACCTGTAACGTTAAATCTCTGATCTTTTGGGTATGTTCTATGCCCGGTATATCCTGCTTTCTAAATATATTTATATAAAGTTCTTTAAACCTGTATCGGGTTATTCTTCCAGGGTAGGTTTGTTTGTCCATTATAAAACATGATATACTGGCATAAGGTTTTTCTTACGGGAATTCTTAATAGAATTCTCATTTTAAGTACTTTTAAACATAGACGGTTTATAAGCAAGATAAAGTCATCGACTTCGATTATGCTGGGGAAGAAAGATTCAGAAAAAACCCTCGGCTTACCGGCACCCGTTTATCTCGTTCTCGGGCTATTTTCTTCAGTCTTTCTTCCCCTGCATAACCCAAGTTTCGTGCTTTATCTTACACAGAACATACCGACACATTTACCTTGCATACCTTGCATTTTCTAAAAACTGCAGATTTAAGTGAATTCAATTAATTTTCAACTAACAGAGAGCTCTCATGACCGCCTTTTCCATTCTCGAACGTTACCGGTGCCCTATGAATTAATAAATTAAATTCTCGTAATCTATTGTAGCCTAATCTGTACACTGGTATCGTAACTGTGCCATACGTAAAACTCCATACGTAAAACTCCATAGTATAATTTCTATACAATGGCTATACTAACTAATTTCAGTTAAGGTGTTTTGTCAAACCATGTTAATACTGCATCTATGATCATAACACCTAGTGACACGTCTTTTAATAAGAACTCGGCAGTCAAAACAGTAGACCAATCAGTACCCAATTAATTAAGATGTATACAATAGTCAGACCAATATTTTCTGTTGCATTATAAAATAATTTGTTATTATGTTCTATTAAATTTATGAGAGTTTTTTTTAGTATACTGTTGTTTTTTGAAAAATGTTCCCCTTTCTTATACTTGATAGCATACCCTACCCTTAAGGTGTGACCATAACTGATGAGTGACCATAAAATCATCGAATATGTAAAATGATAAATATTCGTGTCATCGTCCCAAAACCATGTTTGTCGTCTTTAGCGACCCCGAAAACCCCAAAAATGATATATCACACGAGTACCAAGTATAAGATCTCCAATAAGTGGTTTGGTGGCCATTTTGAAAAACAAGATGGAGGATACAGTCTGGTCGACCCTTTGATACTACAACATTTGTGTGCCTAATAACACATTTAAAATGACATGGCACCATGCGGTTACAAATATACGGTGACAAAATCAGAATTGTCATTTTGGTCGACATTTTGATAAAACAAAATGGTCGATATTGTCGGATTAATTTTATTATTTAGGCCGCCATTATGAAAAACAAAATGGCGGATATTATCTGAGCGACTCCTATACTGCAATTTTTAATGCAGTAACCCCCAAAACCCGACCAATGACATTAATAAACACGTTACTTATGAAAACTCGAAAATTTGTCATTTTGGCGTCCATTTTGAAAAAAAAGATGGCGGAAATTCTCGGATGAAATTTTTATTATAATTTTCGTCTTCAGCACCCCTGAAAACCCCTTGTAAACAATATTCCACGACAAAAAAGCAAATAAATGGCCTGGTTGCTATGGTATTTTGTTTTGAAACATACCAAATCTTTAACTTGATTTTTCTCAAAACTTACTTTGGTGTGTTGGATGGCTTCAAGCCGCCACATCTCAGTCAATTTATGCCCGATTTGAACAAACTATACATCAAATTGAAGGTATTGAGTCGCAGAATATGAAAATAACAATAACTCAATTTTCAAAATTCCCTCATTAAGACTCAGTATGCCATGGGGGGTCACATATTTCATCTATGTGTCATGTCCCTGAGCAAACTCAAAATGGTATTGACCTGGCTGTTGATAACTTTGCAAAATCTCTTAATGAGATAATCTCACCGTATTACAAGAAATCAATTTATACACGTAAGGTGAATTCAATTCGCATTAAGAGCCCAGATAAACCTTGGTTTAATGATCTCTGTAAAGATAAATACAAATCATATAAATTAGCCTTAAAATCATTTAACAAAAATAAATCGGTTACGAATCGAATAAATCTCTCACAATGTCGACTTGATTATAAAAAATATGAAATTAAAGTAAAGAATATTTACAAAACTCATCAAGGAAATATAATGGACCTATTGAGGAAAAATAACCCAAAGAGATTTCATCAGCTGTTTAACAAAAAAAGGACCAAACCTTGTAATATTGAATTAAAGGAATTTTTTGAGCATTTTGCTAAACTATCTTCACATGACTCGGAACAAAACGAGGAAATTGACGAATTTTTAAATACTCATGATATTTATTTCCCTCGTCACTATAATGAGGACTTAGATTTCCCAATCAACGCTGATGAAATTTTTAAGGCTATAAAAAAACTTAAAGCGAAAAAGGCTTGTGGGTTTGACCAGATCTTTAATGAGGTGTTTATACTATATTCATCAAAACTAACTCCATGTTTGCTAATACTATTTAATAATATTCTAGAGTCTGGAATATACCCAACGTCATGGTGTATAGGAAATATTGTTCCCGTATTTAAACGTGGAAATGTCAATAACTCAGATTGTTATGGAGGAATCACTTTAGTTAGTTGTATGGGGAAGCTCTTCACTACAATTTTAAATAATAGACTTCTGGCTTTCGACAATATAAATAACTTAATACCACACTCACAATTTGGTTTTAGAAAAGGTTTGAGTACGACTGATGCTATTTTTATCTTTCAATCATTAATAAATAGAACACTAAAAAACAAAAAACGGCTGTATTGCTGCTTTATTGACTATAGTAAAGCTTTTAATTTAATCAATCGATCATATTTATGGTACAAATTATTTAAATCTGGTATTGATGGCAAGCTTTTAAATTTGGTTCGTTCTCTTTACAGTAAAGTGAAATGTTGTGTAAAATTAAATGATAGTGCTGGTTTGTTTCAAGGTGAAATATTATCACCTTTATTGTTTTCATTATATATTAGTGATGTTGAATCTCATTTTAAATCTAGTAATTGTCTGCCACTTACATTATCTTACATTAATATATTTTTAATAATGTATGCCGATGATAAAGTTTTATTTTCTGAAACGCCAAAGGGTTTGCAAGAGCTGTTAGATTCACTTGCTGTATATACTAATAAATGGGATTTAACGGTAAATATTAGTAAAACTAAAGTTATTATTTTTAGAAATGGCGGCAAAATAACGAGTAAAGAAAAATGGAAATTTAATGGTACTGAATTAGAGGTTGTTAATGAATTTAATTATCTAGGTATTTTACTTAATTTTAACGGTAAATTTCTGACCACACAGAAAAATTTAGCATTGCAAGGAAGAAAGGCAATGTTCTCAGTTATAAAAACTTGCAGGGATAATTATTTTAATGTTAAAACTTCCTTGTATGCCTTTGATACTTATGTGTGTATAATAAGTATACTTAATTATGGTGCTGAAATCTGGGGGTTTCATAAAGCACCTGAGATTGATAAACTTCATTTTTATTATCTTAAATTAATTTTAGGTGTTAAACAATCCACGAATCATGACATGCTATTATTTGAATTGGGTAGATATCCTTTACAAATTTTAAGTAAAATTAGAATTTTTAAATATTATACTAAACTTTTTTTTTACCGAAAATGACTTACTTAGATGTTGTTTAACTGAAATGTTTAATAATAATGATATGTGGATTTGTAACCTTAAAAAGGAATTAGATTGTTTAGAATTGGGGCATATGTGGCAAAATGTTGACAAACATTCCGTATTCATTTTAAAACAGAGAATTTTTGATATTATTAAACAGTCTTGTTATAGCAATATCTGCCAGTCTCCTAAAGGTATCTATTATCAACATCTTGTATTAAATTTTACACTCCAACCTTATCTTTTAAAGTCTATAAAGCCTATATTATTAAAACACTTAACTCCTCTATGCTTATCATCCCATAAATTATATATAGAATCTGGTCGATATACTAAAGTGCCACGTGATCAATGAGTATGTACATTTTGTCAGCTTGATGAACTGGAAGATGAATTTCACCATGTTATAATTTGCCCGTTATTTGGTGATATACGCATTAAGTTTATCAAGCCTTATTATTATACTAGACCTAACATTTTTAAATTTTTTCAGTTACTAAGTACCAGTAATGTAAAAGACCTGTACTCACTTGGTAATTATTTGTCTTATGCTGATAAACGTCGATCAGAATTATTAAAAATATAGATAAATAAATAAAAATGTTATTTAAAAAATGTAGAATGCCTAAATGATCATAACCTAAATGATGTTTAGTATACTAGTATAATTAACTGTAATATTAGATTATTATTTTTGATGACAATATAGTTGGTATGTAACTTAAATGTCCACTCTCGACATATTAACTTTGTTATATTGTAATATTGTAATTATATGTATACTGATGAGTTTGATACTCAAAGTAAATAAAGAACTGAACTGAGATCGTTAACTCAACAAAGGTGGTTAAGCCTTTGTTTATATTGCCTTTGATCTGGGCGTAGTTCAATCGCTTGAGCTAATCTCTGATCGCTTGGACACTAATTGCCTAACAAAAAATTATAACTGAAGCCTTTACAACGATAATTTAACCAAGAAAGAATAAAAATAAGTTTAAATAAGAGAAAAAAAAATAAGAAAAATGATATAGAATAAACAAAAAGTATATCTAAAAAAAGGGAATTCCTATAAAGAAAGTAAAAAATGAAAAAATAAAAAATAAACTCAAATAAACTAGAAAAGTAGAACTAGAAGATAGAATACCAAGTAAAATAATCTATTAAAAAAAGTAAAAAATGAAAAAAGAAAAAATAAGCTCAAATAAACTAGAACTAGATAAAAAAAAGATAGAATACAAAGTAAATAAATTAAAATAAGAAAAAGAATTAAACAAAGAAAAGAAAAAAAAGAAGAGTAAACTTATACCTTATTTAGGTATAAGAATTAAATAATAGAAAGACAACCTTGGGACTGAAGATTCTTGTAGAGTCTTAAAAGTCAATTGGAGAGTCTTTCTTGAGTCTTTGCTAGGCTACTTTATCTCAGGATAAATTTAGACAATAGCTTAGGAGCTCTGGAGCATTAGGTGTTATCAGGGTGTGTCCTCACTGTGCCCACTTTTGATTAATACAATTAAGGTCTATTAGGATTAGTGTATTAAGCGGATTAGGATTAGGTGTTATAGGTAATTAGATGGAAAAAAAACCCAAATATTTTATGTATTTTTTTTTTATTTTTCGATGTTTTACATATATTTAATAATAATACATGGATATATCATACATCACATTAGCACTTTATAATTTAATGAACATATAACAATTTTCGATGTTTTATATAATAAAATATGTAATAAAAATATAACATACATGGATATATCATACATCACATTAGCACTTTATAATTTAATGAAAATATAACAATTTTCAATGTTTTATATATAAAATATGTAATAAAAGTATAACATACATGGATATATCATACATCACACAAAAACAAGATAAACAATGAAAATGTACAATGTAATTAAACGGGCTACGCCATCGGCATACTCGAATACAGTCTTTATACCGTTCTGAAGATCTGTTTTCAGAGTTTGGAGTCAGGGTTCTAGTTGCCTGTACTTTCTTCTTTTAGGCCGTAAATTTCCGTTGGCACCTAACTGGAGAATGGTTACTTCGGAGTAAGCTTGTTCATTCTTAAAAAAAGCCACCAACTTAAAAATATTTGGGATCTTGGAATGCCATCCTTCAACATGGTTCATTGTGCGTGCACCTTCAGTGTGGAAATGGTTCCACATCATTCTGCCATGCTGCCTGTCCACCCAGAACTCAGTTACGTAATCTGCAAATTGCAACACTCTGGCATCTTGGAGTGGTGCATCATCAAGGGCACACAGCCATACATCTTCAACCTGCTGTATTGGAATTAATGGTAATGCTGCTGCTTGCTTGACGATTTTATTGATTTCTGGCACCCGAGAAAAATCTGCTTGGTAGTCCATATTTCTGCGCATTACGCCAAATACACTGACCAAAGTGAAAAAAACAACCTTTTAGTTCTGACCTCGGCAAGACATTTCTCACCAATTATAAGACTGAATATTTAGTCACTTTCAATATTTGTTTTTTTCCATCTAATAACCTATAAGTATAACACCTAATCCTAATCCACTTAATACACTAATCCTAATTAGACCTTAATTGGATTAATCAAAAGTGGGCACAATGAGATGTAACCGTTATCAGTACGAGTACTAATTAACAAAAAAAAATGTGTATTCCTGTACGGTATATAAACCCGCCTTGCCACTTAAGTTCACTGCGATATCACTTCGGTGGAAGCAGACGTAAAATAAAGCTATTTCACACTTAAGTTCAGATCATTGGTAGACATTGATGATGGTGATGATGAGGATAATGATACCTCTGTTAGTGACACATCTGAGTAAGACAGTGCATTAGATTCAGAACTTTCTGACACAGACTCTGATTTAAGGCTGTCGTATTGAAAGATTTGTGTGAAAGGTTTACTTGTATGCCTATGACTGTTTAGAAATTATGATATTAGGGTTAGTGATATATTAATGATGTATTGCGTATATAATGATATTTTCTGTATCTTTGTATCTTCTGTGTGCTGACTTTAGTTTCATATTAAACATCTAATGTAGATTTCATTGACATGAGACCATCAAAAATGGACTAAGCATCCATGAAAACCCTAAAAACAATATATTACAAGCTCATATTAGACATACCAGAATACATGACATTTTTTTTCGTTTTTTTTCACCATTTCCGCCATATTGGAATATGGGTGCATCAAAATGTCTTGGGAGTGTTCTTAATGACTGTTTAGAAATTATGATATTAGGGTTAGTGATATATTAATGATGTATTGCGTATATAATGATATTTTCTGTATCTTTGTATCTTCTGTGTGCTGACTTTAGTTTCATATTAAACATCTAATGTAGATTTCATTGACATGAGACCATCAAAAATGGACTAAGCATCCATGAAAACCCTAAAAACAATATATTACAAGCTCATATTAGACATACCAGAATACATGACATTTTTTTTCGTTTTTTTTCACCATTTCCGCCATATTGGAATATGGGTGCATCAAAATGTCTTGGGAGTGTTCTTAATGGATTCAGCGACCCCGAAAACTATAAAAATGACATATGACAAGGGCGGTTTGATGACATTTCCCCCAACTTGCAAACTGCACAAATCCTCATCTGGGAGTTTGAACCCTACTTATGTATCTTTAATGAATTAAGGCCTTTGATTGTAGGAAAAATCACTTTCGGTATTGCTTGTTCTCTGTCCAACTCTCGAAAATATAGGCAGTGCCAGCCTATCTTTTACATTATCAACTTGTTTTGATATTTTTTGATATATGTGTGCAATTAATTAAAGTTACATTATTCAAGATATAGATAAGAACTAGCCATTCTTTCTACACTAGTTCGAAAGTAGATGATGTAAAATGAATAATTTGAAAATTTCATTCAAATTACTCTATTGCAAGCGAAGATATTGGCATTTGAAGATTTGGCCGACCTGTGCAATAATTTCAACCACGATCCTGGTTGATCAAAGCTAAGACTCGATGCGTCTGGCGAGCCATATTTGATTTATCACTGAAAAGTTTTAATCTGTTATCAGAGCAATCTGATGCCATCCAAAGTTGATAAAGGCCTGGATCAGTTAATTAATGTGCAATTATTACTTTAGAAAACATTTCATGCCCAAATAAAGACCTGCACTAGGCAGATTTAGCTCTTGAATAATGTATGTTTAATGTGGCGGGGGCACAACAGCCTCACTGTTGGCTTGTTAACAAAATTGTGATGTTAACTTACGGAATGCTTGTAAATTTCTTGGCAGCTGATATTATTTTTACTATCTTTTTTCTAGAACATTTCCACATTGTAAATTTGCTGACAAATGTTTGTATATACATCCAAATTGTAAATATGATGCCAAGTGTTCGCGACTAGAATGTCCTTATACCCATGCGACCAGGCGGTCTACAGCTCCATCTGGTGTTCCACAAGGTAAACAGAATTATTTAATTGATAGTTCATTTGATATTTACCTCCTGTCTTTCGAAGAAAGCAGGGGACATAATAACTCTCTTTTAATTGAGCTAAAATTTTCAAACTTGGTGTACATGTACATGTTTTTTTTGTTTTTTTTTTCATATTTCATATTAACCGTGTTATTTTGAAACGACCCCTCTGGTCATTGCTTTCTTTATACAGTTAAATGAGGAATAATTTCTGGTAAATAAGGCTTGAAACTTATAAACAGACCTGAAGCTTAAATTAGTCTTTCTACCCCACACAATTGTTTTTATACGCCCATATTTTCATGTGGACGTATTATGCCGTCGCCCCTGTCCGTCCGTCCACAATTGCTTGTGGTCTTTCTCCAGGTCACAATTCTTATCCGATTTCGACGAAACTTGAAATATAGGTTTATCCTTAAAAGATCTCGGCTGCTTACAATATTGGCATGTATCGGATCGAAACTTCATGGATTATGGCCCCTGATTGTACGAAAAATCATGTTTTTAGCTTCTGGACCCTTTTGAGGTCACAATTACGAAACGATTTTTATACGCCCACATTTTCATGTGGACGTATTATGTCGTCGCCCCTGTCCGTCCACAATTGTTTGTAGACTCTCTACAGGTCACTGTTAAAGACCCCTACGCCCAAGCGAATTATTGAAATAAAATTAAACCATATGTTAGCCCCGAAATGACCTAAGTGTCTTGAGTGAACGTTAAACCCCATTTCTCTCTCTCTCTCTCTCTACAGGACAATTCTTACTCGATTTTGACGAAATTTGAAATATAGTTTTATCCCTAAAAGTTCTCGGCTGCTTTTGACATTGGCATGTATCGGATCGAAACTTCATGGATTATGACCCCAGATTGTACGAAAAATCACGTTTTCAGCTTGTAGACCGTATTGAGGTCACAATTTTGAACCGATTTTGATGAAACTTGACATGCATGTTTATAACCCAAAGATCTTAGTTCCTTTCGATATTTGTTCCTATATGAACGTAATTTCCTGAATTATGGCCCCAGATTGTCCGAAAAATCACCTTAATTATATCACTGTTACACCCTTAGGAAGGTTGAGTTTGAATTTCTAGAAAATCGGACCATAATTGCCAGACAAAATGGCCGACGTTTGTACGCAAATAGTGTAAAAATATGGTATATCAAAGTTGTGTACTCTGTAGTCTGTAGAGGTCACAATTTTAATTCGATTTTGATGAAACTTGAAATCCATGTTTATAACCTAAAGATCTTGATTCTTTTAGATATTTGCACACATATCAAATTGTAACTTAATGAATCATGGCCTTTGATTGTTGGGAAAAACACTTTCGGTATTGCTTGTTCTCTATCCATGTCACTTGACAACTTCTTTGATAGTTGCACGATTTTCATGAAATTTAGTATGCAAGTAGATCTTGTCAATGTAACATGAATATCGATTTGTAGCTTCGTGAATTATGGCCTTTGATTGTAGGAAAAATCACTTTCTTTTTAGCCTGTTCTTTATCCAACTCTTATATGTGGGCGTATATCCTGCCTGGCAGCCACCAGTTGTTAAGCTCGTCCATCTCTTGCATAATATGGGCATATCTTGCATGGCAACCTCTGGTTAAACTATTACAGCAAGAACTATCTAAATCTTACATAATGCATCTTTGAATTTAAACTCTTTGGCTGCTTTTGGACATCGGGACATATTGACCTTTAACAATATGCAAATTATGTTGACTACTAACATTTGACTACTATTGTGTTATAATTTATTGAAATTTCAAAATTTTACTGGTAGCATGGACAGATGTGGTTTCGATAAAGGTTTTAATGAAGTAGAGTTAAGCAATGTGAACATTTCATTTTTCACATCATGATATTTTAAAAACTATATCACGATACCTTCACATATCACGGTATTTTAAAGCCCCAATACCACTCTTGTTATAACTGAATAATCCCAATCATTATTTTGGTCAACAAATTGTACTTTTTTTTACAATATTCCAATTAATTGATGATACCAATTTCATCTTAACACACCGAATTTAAGAAATTGGAAAAATTCAACTACATATGGTTAAAACATGATTATAAAAGCCACCAGGGCAACTTAGTACAACTTGTTAAAAAAACAAACCCGAAGCTATTTTACAAACTGTTCAAAAAACAAAAAACGTTAAAACAACATTAGGGATTGACGATTTTCATAAACACTTCAAAAAGTTAGCATCTAGTCGCCCTACTGTAGACGAAAGTATTGTAAATTATATTAATACGTATGACTTAAATTCTCAATTTTGTAATAGCGAATTAGACACTGTTATAACAGAAAGTGAAATACGAGAATGTATACAAAAACTTAAGCATAATAAAGCGTCATCTTGCGACAATATTCAAAATGAACTCCTAATACACTGTAAAGACGTCCTGATGCCCTACTTAGTGGAAATTTTTAACTTGGTGCCAGTGTACAAGAAAGGGGACGCTAATGATCCAAATAACTGTAGAGGAATATCTATTGTTTCGTGTCTAGGGAAACTATTTACTTCTATCTTGAATAATAGATTACTAAAATTTTGGGATTCTGAAAAAAGGTCAGCACGGTCGATGCCATTATTGTTCTTCAAGCACTTATTAATCGAACGCTAAAACAGAAAAAACATTTATACTGCTGTTCGTGGATTACAGTAAGGCTTTCGATTCTGTCAATAGAAACAACTGATGGTATAAACTTATACAACAGGGAATAGGAGGTAAATTTCTTAAGCTAGGTAGATCTCTAAACGAGAAAGTCAAGTGCTGTGTTAAATTCGAAAAATGCGTATCAGATATATTTCAGTGTCAAAATGGCCTCTTCCAGGGCTAGGTTCTCTCCCCTGTCCTATTTTCAATATATTTACATGATTGTTAATCACATCTACTAGCAGACAATTGTCCAACTGTAGATATACAAACGTTAAATAATTTTTGATTATGTATGCTGATGACAAGGTTTTGTTTTCAGAAACCCCAGAGGGCTGCACAATTTATTAAACTCACTTTTTACTTATAACTTATACACAAAAATGGGACTTATCAGTAAATATATCAAAAAATAATATCGTGATTTTTAGAAATGGTGGAAAAATTGACAGATATGAAAACTGGTCATTCTATAATCAAAATCTCGAACTTGTTGACTCATTTAACTACCTAGGAGTATTGTTGAATTTTAATGGTAAATTTAGTAAAACGCAGAAAAAACGTATCTGACCAGGCCCGAAAAGCACTATTTTCCGTTTTAAAAGTATGTAATGAAAACTATTTTAACACCGTAACAAAATTGTCAGTTTTCGACACCTACGTCAGTAGTATTTTATGCTATAGATGGGTCGGAGGTTTGGGGCTTTCATAAAGCTGGGGATGTCGAAAAGGTGCATTTAAATTTTTGCAAAAGGCTTCTTGAAACTCATAATAGTACTAGTACTGTTATGATACTATGAATTGGGTAGATATCCACTTTCTATAGTAAGGAAAATTCAAATATTTAAATATTGGTTAAAGTTAATTGACATCGACAATATATTCCTTAGATGATGTTACAAAGATACGTGCATAAACAATGATAACCGGATAGACAATATTAAAAAAAAATTATTTAGGCTTGGATTAGGAAATATTTGGTAAAGTAATGGTTTTGAAAATTCTAAACACACATTGTCTGTAATTAAACTTTGTCTAATTGATATTTTTAAACAACAATGCCATGAAAAAATTATTGAATCGTCCAAACGTTTGAGAATGGAAAAGGCGGTCATGAGAGCTCTCAGTTTTATGTAGTTGAAAATGAAATGAATTCACTGAAATCTGAAGTTTTTAGAAAAGGTAAAGGTGTCGGTATGTTCTGTGTAGGATAAAGCACGAGACTGAGGTTATGCAGGGGAAGAAAGACTGAAGAAAATAGCCCAAGAACAAGATAAACCGAGGCCGGTAAGCAAAGGGTTTTTTCTGAAGTCTTTCTTCTCCAGCTTTATCTGGTTTATAAACCGTCTATGTTTAAAAGTACATAACCACCTGAGAATTCTAGTAAGAATTCCTGTAAGAGAAACCTTATACCAGTATATCATGTTTTTAAATGGAAAAAAAAACCTGCCCTGGAAGAATAACCCGATACAGGTTTAAAGAAAAACTTTATATAAATATGTTTAGACAGCAGGTTATTCTGGGCATAGAACATACCCAAAAGATCAAAGAGATTTACCGTTACAGGTTTATAAAAAAAAAATATCACACAGCAACCATGCCATTAAATCATTCGTTATTTTGTTTTTTAATATCAATATTATCTTCTACAAGTTTTCAAGGGTGCTGAAGACGAATATTGTATCAAAATCATATTTCCTGTTATAGCTGTAATTTAGAACAATGTATACATTAGTAGTCTAAGTTTGTATATTATAACTTTGGTGAGTTTAACTTCAGTTAATCTCCTTAATTAATTAGCACCTTGTTTTGCTAGTAGTCGGAAGATTAAGGTTATTGATTGGGTAATCAAGTTTAGTAGTTTATTTTAATCTTATAATCATCAAAGAAGCAGCCACAGCTTTACAATTGAAATTAAGATTCTGGTTGTACAAATAGTCTAATGCTATTTTAATTTAAACAATATTTTATTTAAATAAGATACATTTTATACATTATAAACTGTCAAAAGTTAAGGATTCAAAAACTAACCAAAGGCTTATATTAATTCGTCTCCTGATTTAATAATTATACTAAAATAGACTTATAATATACACTGCACATACAAATACATTTACCGTGCTGTAATTCACTATTAATCGTGCATGCAAGTAATTTAATAGTTAGTGACATTTACAGTGCCTTACCATTTCATAATACATTTAGAGGCCGCCAGATGTATAATAACCGAGATTTCAGTTAGTATTCTACGATGGTTATTGTAGTCTTTTATATAAATGTATAAATTTGTGGACTGAATTAAAAATATACATATTCATTTGCAAGGTAGTATTACTATCGCCGTTTGAATTCTAACATTGGTAAACTTTGGACAATGTAACAAATATTGTTCTGTGTACTCTATTGTTATTTTCAGCCTTCGGTACTGTAAAAAGGCGTAACGGTATCCCAAAAATTATGATTCCCTAATAGAATAGAAATTTAAACTTCATTGACATGAAAAGCTTAGGTTTGGTGCATTTTGGATGCGGTGTAATTAAACAATGGCATATATTTCCCACTCGATAATCGTCGGGTTTCGACACATTGGTCGTTCTCATTATCCTGATCATTATGATAATAGAATAATATCCAATATGCATTCTTCACTTTGTATGCTGTATGAAGCGACAGTAAACGGAATTTACCTATAAAATTCTCTTCAGAAAGACGGTTATTGGTATTTTGTTTTTTCCATTTTAGGGCTATATAAATTATTTTTTTCTAAAAGACCAAACGAGATAATTATAAAATCATCACCGCTTTGATTAGTTATTCGGAGTAAATAGTGGATTATCGGCAGCCTTATCATTGTCAGTTATCAATCAATTAATCCATAATACCGTACCGGTACGTGAGAAGTGATTACAGATTAGCATTACTCAATGACACGAACAGCGTGTTGAATAATTTACGATGTTTTGATTAACACTCCATGGCTATCTATATTATGCAATCAGAATTATGTTGCTTCATGTAATGTATTGGACGTTTAATCTTTAATAAACAAACAACAACAACAATTGCTTTTGTCACTTTTCATAGTGAATCGCATGTAGAAAGCCCATAACATTGCCCAAATCTAATCTCTATCATTCGCTTGAGCCTCGAATCCGGCCACGGAACCACAATGCTTTGCACGCGTTGTCTGGGCCAATCAGCAAGCGAGTCGTGTTGGCAGCATAGCAACAAGCCGAGGTTGTTTACAGTTTTAGGGGTTTTAAAACCCTTTTGTATTCCTTCAAAATGAATTCATCGGCAATTCTTTGGTCATATTTATAAACTAGAGATTCTCCGCTTTACAACAATGCCAATTAATATGCAAGAGCAATGAGCGGTCGCTCGAAACATAACTAATTTCACCGATAATTTTTAGAAATATGAAAGATTTATGAATGCGGTACTCGTACAAAACGTTCAAATAAAGGCGTTCTAATATCTTGTATTGGTACTTTGATCTTTTGTATCGATAGATAGTATATTAATAGACCCATTTTTGTTCAAATCTCAATTTCGATCAAAATCAATTATTTCACTTATTTTGTCTGTAGTCCAAAATTAGACAATGTGCATTACGACTCAAGATGCCATGGGGAAACACATTTTTCTTTACGACTTATTTTAAAGGGACAGTCCCGAATTAAACAGAGTCTCAAAAATAAAAGTACGAGTACGTATGAAATTTAAACGCCAAAATATAGAAGAATGGTGTATATACCCTGACTCTAAATTTCAGCTCAAAATATTGAGTCGCTTGGACGTGGGCGTTAAAACAGCTTATCCGGACACGTAACCCTTTTAAGATTTTAGGTCAATTCTTTCGTTGGGTGACCAGATAATCGATTCCCGTTCCTTCAGTGGTCTACACGGTGAATGGTCCGTGTGCTGTACTTGATAACAAAAAGTAAATTTCACCGACACGTTATTTTTATTTAAAAAAGTCTGGTTTTATCGAATCACCGCATAAAACAGTTTGGGACACCGGACTCTATTACCAGATAAAGACTTGCGGGTTAAAATTGTTGAAAACGTATCACATATATTGTGTTAGTTGCTCGACCCTAAGGTAGGGGATTTTAAGGGATTTTAAGACAAAAGTAAGCAGTTTTATTCCAAAAAACATTATCGGGATTGACCCTTTAAACAAAAGTCCTCATTCATATTAGACTGAGAGCTCGATGACCGAACTGTAAAAAGTTGAGCACGAAAGGTTTGATCATCGGAATGTGACTGCATATCGATAAGAATAAGAAAAAATCATTTCTTAAGTTTCGCGGTTGGGGCATAAGGGGGGCAGGCCCCCCGAAAGGGGTCTCAAATTGTGCTTTGAATTAAAACTTCGAGCGCGAGATTCATTTTCACATGGTATGTCCTATGAGGTATGTCAAGAAAAAAAATTCCCAGGCATTCTCAAACAAGAAGGGGGTCCAAAACCCCCAAGGGGGGTCAACTGTGAAATTTCGAGCACGAGTGAAATTTGTTTTTCAGTCATCCCTTGGCAACCAATCATGACTAAAAATCATGGTCAAGAAAAATTTTGCCCGGGCATCTACTGATAAGAAGCTCCCCGGGATGTGGGTTCCAGGGGCTTTTCGGCATTTCAGGAAAATATGAAACATTGCGCAAGAGCTAAATTTCTTCGCTGATCATTGGGCATCGATGCATGGATCACATATCCAGTGGACAAGAAATCTTCCACCGGGGCATTTCCAGACAAGAAGGGGGTTTCTGACCCCCCCTGGGGGGGTCAACTGTAAAATTTCGAGCACGAGTGAAATTCGTTTTCCAGTCATCCCTTGGCATCAAATCATGACTAAAAAGCATGGTCAAGAAAACTTTTGCCCGGGCACCTACAGATAAGAAGGCACCGAACTGGGGGATGCTTAGGGGTTTCGGCATTCAAGGAAAATATGAAATGTTGCGCACGAGCAAAATTTTTTCGTTGATCATCGGACATAGAAGTTTATCTATAGTTTATCCCAGCATGACATCATGCAGTTCTCTCCTCTGGATATATTCTGTTCTAACCTATTTACCTGAAATTGATCTCGTTTTTACGTATTGAAAATGGATAATATAGAGACAGAAACACCAAGCACTAGCTCTACTTCGAATGTAACTCCAAAATGGTATAATGTATCGCAGCAAAAGACTACTCAGGCAAGATGGTAATAAGGAAAGAAAGTTTTGTTATTTCTCATCACAATTGAAATTCCTCCAGAAGATCTTTTTTTTTAGTGTCTTCTTAACCAGTAATTACGTCATCCCAGCTCTTGTTAGAATGTTGGGATTTTCTTGAAAAATATCTTACCTACTCCTCTCCGCATTGCAAATTAATGGAGGTGCTGAAACGGCTCCAGGACAATTCGATCCCAGACAATTCGTACCCGGACAATTCGTTATCAGACAATTCGTACCCAAATTATTTATCCCCATGGACAATTCACAAGACAATTCGTACCCAAGGACATTTCGTACCCGAATTGTCCGTGGGTACGAATTGTCCTTGGGTACGAATTGTCTGGTGAATTGTCCTTGGGTACAAATAGTTCGGGTACGAATTGTCATTGGGTACGAATTGTCTGGTGACAAATTGTCCGGGTACGAATTGTCCGGGATCGAATTGTCCTAGATCCGTTTCAGCACCTCCATTAATTTGCAATGCGGAGAGGAGTAGGTAAGTTATTTGGGTGTCCTCATGGTTGGTTGTCAGTTCTATGAGATTTTCGACACTTTCAATATTGGGTACGAATTGTCTGGTGACGAATTGTCCGGGATCGAATTGTCCTAGAGCCGTTTCAGCATCTCCATTAATTTGCAATGCGCAGAGGAGTAGGTAAGATATTTTGGTGTCCTCATGGTTGGTTGTCAGTTCTATGATGTTCTTGACACTTTCAATACTAGTCTTGATATTTTTTGATCCAATCAAGATTGCGGTAATGCCTATCTGTCTTTCTTTTTCAAGAAAATCCCAACTTTCTAACAAAAGCTGGGATAATGTAATTACTGCTTAAGAAGCGCTAGAAAAATAGATCTTCTGGAGGAATTTCAATTGTGATGAGAAATAACAAAACTTTCTTTCCTTATTACCATCTTGCCTGAGTAGTCTTTTGCTGCGATACATTATACCATTATAATTCAATATTTTCAATGACGATATTGGTACTGAACGAAAGCTAGAGAAAACACTTTGCAGGTCAATTTTGAATCATTTAAATCAACGTGAAATCATTTCCCTCCAATTCCCCCCCCCCCTCCACACATGCACGACTGCTACCCCACCCCACACATCAAACAGTTGTCCAGGGTCATCATAAACACTTATTTACAGATGGGCAATCCTAGAAATTTTTGTTTTATTAATATGTCAACATAATGACATCCCCACCCCACCCCCCTACACAAACCCATACATAGACATTAGACCCCCCATATCTCGAAAACGCCCCCTCACACGCCTGTTAACCACCCAGATTCGGAATCTACGCGAAAAACTGGTCTAGAAAAACTTGGTCTCATAAATTCACAGCTCGGGTGGCAATGCCCCCCTTCAGCCATCGGACTATTAGTCTTACTTACCAATGCACTCCCGAGTTACTGACGACGTTCACCCCCTTCTTGTCGGTAAATGCCCCGGTGAAAAAATTCTTGTGGACTTGATATGTGACCAATGCATCGATGTCCGATGATCAACGAAAAAATTTTGCTCGTGCGCAACATTTTATATTTTCCTTGAATGCCGAAACCCCTAAGCATCCCCCAGTTCGGTGCCTTCTGTAGGTGCCCGGGCAAAAGTTTTCTTGACCATGCTTTTTAGTCATGAATGGATGCCAAGGGATGACTGAAAATCGAATTTCACTCGTGCTCGAAATTTTACAGTTGACCCCACAGGGGGGTCAGAAACCCCCTTCTTGTCTTGAAATGCCCCGGTAGAAGATTTCTTGTCCACTGGATATGTGATCCATGCATCGATGCCCAATGATCAGCGAAGAAATTTAGCTCGTGCGCAATGTTTCAGATTTTCCTGAAATGCCGAAATGCCCCTGCAACTCCCATCCCGGGGAGCTTCTTATCTGTAGATGCCCGGGCGAAATTTTTCTTGACCATGATTTTTAGTCATGATTAGTTGCCAAGGGATGACTGAAAAACAAATTTTACTCGTGCTCGAAATTTCACAGTTGAACCCCCTGGTGGGTTTTGGCCCCCCTTCTTGTTTGAGAATGCCTGGGAATTTTTTTTCTTGACCACTTTTTTCTTACTCTATATACCTCATAGAACATACCATGTGAAAATGAATCTCGTGCTCGAAGTTTTAATTCAAAGCACAATTTGCGACCCCTTTCGGGGGGCCTACCCCCCTTATGCCCCAACCGCGAAACTCAAGAAATGACTTTTTCTTATTCTTATAGATATGCAGTCACATTCCGATGGTCAAACCTTTCGTGCTCAACTTTTTACAGTTCGGTCATCGAGCTCTCAGTCTATATCATCTAAAGAAACTGGGCAAAATTTGGTTCAAATCAAATACAAGTTTATTCATGAGACAGTAAGAATGGATCAATCTACAGCAAGCACAAACACAGTATATGATACAAACAGGACTTTAGTCATAGGAAGCTCTATTCTCCAAAGAATAAAAACGAGAAGACTGGACAAATCTGTAATTGTTCGTACACACAGAGGAGCTAAACTACCTAAAATATTGTATGAAATTAAAATGTTAGATATACAAGACTTCAGTAATATTATTATCCAAGCAGGTGGAAATGATATTAGTGCGGACAGGCCAAAAGATTGGGTTGAAGAAGATATTAGGAATATTATCAGGACAATTAAAACATGGATCGTTAGATTAGCGTTACTTTTACGTCATTATGGTTAGATTTAGGTTAGCGTCCTATAATGGTTAAATTCTATGATTAAATTTACGTTACTTTTACGTCAGAATGGTTATGGTTACTTTTACGTCAGAAAATGACGTAAATATAACGTAAATTTGATGACGTTTATCTAACCAATTTTTTTCGCGAGAATACTTCTGGATTAAATAACCATACCAGTGTGTTTGTAACTCCCCTGGGGGTCGGGGCCATGCACCAAAAAAGATACGGTAGTTGCTACCCTTATGGTATCGGAATAAATATGCCAAATCCCAAGAATTTAAATGAAATGAAATGTGGTTTAACGTCCTGTTCTATTCCTAAACTGGGCTAATGAAGATGGACATGAACCATACAGTGTGCCATGAGGAAAAATTTGCCCGGCCATCAGCGCTATGGCCTTTTTTATATTGAATTCCAACTGCCAAGGGATCTTTTATGTGCGCGCTGTGTACACATGACCTCGGTTTCGTCTTATCCGAACAATTAGACAGCTGTCCTTGTCAGGCCCTCTGACAAGTGGGGGCCATGTCGGAAAATCTGGATGAATTTTCTCGGCCAATGAAGGGATTGAACATCTGACCTCCAGGCTAGCACGCAGCGTCTTACCCACTTAGCTAAATGATCCCCCAAATTTTAAAAAGGTCTGTATACTGTAGCTTACATTGGACGTATAATAATAGATTACTAGTCATTTACCAAGAGTTCTTGTACGCGTACAGCCACCCTGTACAAGAGGTTTTCTGTTTGGCCATGGGCCAAGTAACTTTTATTTAAACCCACATTTCCATAATTACCTGAATAACTTAACTAGTCTACTGCAATTAGGTAAAAAAATTGATATTAATTTATTGTGTATGAGTCTGATAAGTAAGGGTGGGGTGGTGGACGAAAGAAAGAAGGATGGGTTTAACTTCCACTCGACACAAACTAGGTTATATTGTGACTAGCATATGGTTTAATTTTTTTACAATAACTCACTTGCGCATAGGGGTCTTTAGCAGTGGTAGGCAACCAGAGAGAGAGAGAGAAATTGGGTTTTACGTCGACTCAACACAACTAGGTCATTTCGGGACTAACATATGGTTTAATTTTATTTCAATAATTGGCTTGCACTTAGGGGTCTTTAGCAGGAGGAAACCGGAATGCCTGGAGGAAACCAATGAGGTTGAAAAGGTGCCCCTATCTCCATGCCACATAAGCTCACACCAGGTCTCAAAACAACAGCCGTAAGCCTGAGGTGGCCGGCCAGCTAGAGGTCAAAGCGTGGCACTCTAGACCACTAGGCCATTCCAACCCCCCAGGAGGAAACCGGAGTGGCCGAAGAAATGATATGCCACAAATAAAAAAAAAGGTAGTTTGCAACCAAACCAAACTGAAGTCCACATTTTAAAAGAGGGCAACATAAAGCGAATAATGAAAAATTTTGTGTTTTAAGCGTTCACTGATTACGGCTGGTCATTAGGGAGTGCCAAAACAAATAAGATTACACTTGAAAAATCTGTAAGGCCTGCTTTCATTACATGTGTTTTATATCAACGCACAAAAAACAACTATGTATTTGTAAAGTTTGGAGAAACACACGTAAATGATGTCATAAATGAGGTTTCCACTTTACAGCACAAAGCCTAACATTGTTTACAATAAGCCGCCACATTTTTATAAAACATTTGCCATTTGCAAGCTGAAAAGCAGCAACAACAGCGGTTAGTGGACCACAAAAATAAACCTATGGTATGTAAACATCTGATTATGCACGCAGTTGAGCATGGATGTGCAAGCAAAGCATTTTAAGAAGTGCTCACTGAATGATTTTTTATTCTGTGAGGGGAACCATGTATACATATATACATACACTGAACCTTTATATGGGGTCTCGTTTTGAAATAGTCGAGTGGTGCATCATTTTTATGGGGCATATATGATATACAACATATATACCCCTCAATTCTAAAGCCCCATTTTATTTGTAAAATAAAGGATTTATCTTATAAGGTATACAAATTTTGTGGGGTATATAAATTGCATATACCCCACAATGTTGATGCCCCGTTTCGTTTGTAATACAACGGAATTACCTGATCAAGCTTATGGGGTATAGAAATTCTGCTTTATAGGGTACCAGGCAATGGAGTGTTAACATTGGATTTATTTTGTGCATATATAGCAGCTCCCCCCCGCCCCAAAATTGTCATTGACCTGAACTAATGTTTTTTCTAAAAATAAACACAGAAAGAATCTATCACCAATGATGTGACTAGAATTCTAACGGAAAATACAAAGAAAATCAACAATTTCCCCGAGTTTAACACTCACTTCACCAAAGCTAGGTGAAATTCAATGGGTTTTTTTTTGCTCCTGAACAGGGCTAATGCATATGGGGATAGGCCTACACGCTACAGTATGCAAGGAGGGAAATTTTGACCCGATATCTGTGCTATGGCCTACTTACACCAAGTTCTACCTCTCCGGGAATCTTTACCGCGTATGCAAATGTGTACACAGGACCTCGTTTTTTTGTCCCATCCAATTGACTAGACAACTGTACTTGTCAGGCCCTGTCCTGCAACACTGAAATCTGCATGAACTGTCAATCCAGGGATCGAACCTCGACATCCAGGTTAGCGACCAAGATCCTGAAAACATAGTATAGGGGGGATTTTAACTGTGGGAGGATACTAGGGGACTTTATCTCTCAAGAGCATGGACAGGTGAATCTTCGCATGGTCATGTTCAACTTTCGGATCAAAGCCATGCCGCTTGACTCAATTACACAGACCTTAGGATTTAAAGCACACACCATAAATCTATTCAACCACCCACCAGAAGACATTAGTAGATGTGTTAGAATCAGAACTAGACTGACCAATTTTAAAAAAAAAAAAAAAAAAACACACCAAGGAAAATAACTAGATGGTTAGAATCGGTCAAATCAAAATCATTTTATTTAGATATAAAGATACAAAACAAATTTCTGTTAAATCATCCTTTGATGTTAATTTTTAAAAATTTAGGTATAATCAGGAAGCATAAAGCAGTAAGATATAGTCTTGATACACGCAAGTATCGAAAGTAACCTAGGTCTTCGGAAGATAATCATATTTTAAGTTTAATCAAAATCAGGATTATTGACATTCAAGGTTTGCACAACTCAGAACACTTAAAATTCCAGGAGTTTTCCAGGAGTTATTTACTAGATTCCAGGAGTCCCTGTTCAGGGCCGGAGTCCATTTACGGCGACGATCTCATTAATGTTTGAAGATAAATTCGGTGACTACGTTCGTTTTATATTTTAAAATATATAGCGAAACCACAAATGTTAATTTTCCAGGATTTTCAAGGAGTAATCTGTTTTTCCAGGACTTTCCAGTACTGGAAATTACATTTTCATTTTTCCAGGAGTTTCAAGGAGTGTGCGAACCTTGACATTCTGTTCACTTTATAGTGTATACATGTTATCTTTAATTTTACTCTGTTTATTTTGATTTCCCTAGTTTCATGTTATTTAATTTTGTTCTAATTTGAGGCATAGTTTGACCTCTCAAACACTTGAACTTCTTTAAAGTTTTTTTAATATCCTCGACGTAAACTGTTGGATGGACACGGGCGAAATACAAATTAAATGCTTCTTTCAGAGCTTTATTTTCTTCATCTGTCCAGGTTCTCCTTCCTAGTCTTTTGACAGACTTAACTAAAATAAAAAAAAGAGTTTTAATTTTAAGGCAGATAATAAACAAAATACTGCATACCAATAACAAAAGCCTTGTGTTTTGACGGTGTCTTTTCCTCAAATAAAATTGATAAAACTCTTGCTCGAGTTTTTTCATTAGCAATATTTCCGGCAGTTGATAAACTATTCTTTATTAGGATGAAATTTTGTGCAACATGAACCCACAGCAGCTAAGCCATCCGACTAGCCGACAATGGCTGCGGCATATTTATTTTTTGAAGGTAATGCAACTTTATATAACAACCAATCAAGAGTAACAACCAATGAAAAAATTAACAGAAAAAGTTATTTGCTTCTAGTTCCTCCCTTAAAAGAGAACGGTTGAACATCCTACTCCAACTGGGCTAATTAAGGCCAACATACAATGTGCTACGAGGGAAATTTTGCCCAGACAGCGGCAAAAAGTCCTAAGCTGTATCAAATTTGATGTGTACACAAGACTCATGGCATCTATCAAAAGGGGAAACCATGCCAGGTTATTTTGATGGTCATTGCCTGTCAACACAGGGATCGAACATGTAACTTGACTGATTCACTGTGCCCCCCCCCCCAACAAATTTTAGCACAATAATTCATGCACAAACCTGTTGCTATGCTGGTAACGTCACCTTCCACATTTAATTCTTCACCTGAAATACAGAAATTAAGGGATTAAAAAAAAAACAGTCAAGAAGGTTCTATTCCCAATACACCAATAACTGACTACAATTTTAAATTACACATACATGTACATGGATGATAATAATATATCAGCGAAAAACATGAGCATTGTGATATTATTGCTTTTACAATTTAGATACAGGGTTGCTCAATGAGAATGTAAAAGTTTATTTTGGCAAAATTTCTTTTTACATTTTGCTTAAATAAACCTACAATTGGATTTGAACAGATCTAAAACAGAGTCTTAACCACATTTTTGTTCTTGAAAGAGCAATCATTACAAAATATATTTCAAAGGAACAGCATACCTATTTCCTCTAAAACCGTTTCCGGTGTTTCAAATTCTTCATGTAACTCTTCACTGTCTATAGATAACGGAATTTCTGAAATGCAAAAATAAAATAAAATGTATTTTAGCAATGCCAAAGCAAAAATTTGTCTTGTAACAGGAGAAAATGAACCATTCTTTGTTCACAGCAATTGTATAATGTTCTGAGGCACGCAGTAAGGATAAAAGTATGCAGCATTTTTCAAAATCTTTTTTAAAATAATAGAATTAGTTTGAGATACAGAGGGGTTTGGGTAATTAATAATAAACTCACCTTCAAGATCAATTGAAGACAGACTTCGCCCTTGAAACTTTCATAGTGTGCCATTTTCAAGGGCTATCAAGGCTCGTTTAACCTTGGTCCTTTCTAAGGTTGACGTCATTGTTCTATATATATCAGTGTGAATGGCCACAGAGTGACCCATGTGATCTGCGACTAATTTCAATTCGTGACCAGTCATATCAAGAAGCTGTAAAAGTGAAAAGAGAATTAAATGACTGAAAATGAAATAAAACAAGCTAAAAGAGAGAGAGAAATTGGGTTTAACGTCCACTAGACACAAACTAGATCATTTGGGGACTAACACATGTTTTAATTTTAATTCAATGATTTGCTTCCGCGTAGGGGTCTTTAGCAGTGGAATTCGGAGAAAACACATGATACAGCACGCACATGCTAACCGAATTCCAGCTACTAAGGGAACTTTTACGTGTAACCCAATGTGTACACAAGACTGTTTTTCAAACGACCATATATTATCAATTGCCAGGCCCTCGGTTCTGCACCACTGACAAGCAGGAACAATGCCCGAATATCCAGATGTGCCTTCTCAGCCAACACTGGGATGGAACAAGGGACCTCGAGACTAGAGACAATATCTTTCTCTCCCGAGCCACCATGGATTTGGACATGAAATGACCTGGCTTTTAACAAAAAGTACACTTTTTGATTATTGGATTTGAAATCCAGATGTGCCTTCTCAGCACTGGGATGGAACAAGGGACCTAGAGACAATATCTTTCTCTCCCGAGCCACCATGGATTTGGACATGAAATGACCTGGCTTTTAACAAAAAGTACACTTTTTGATTATTGGATTTGAAATTATAAAAATCAAATATCTCACCTGCGATGTTGTGGCCAAGTAACGTCTTAGTTTAGTAGATCTTATGCTCTCTGGGTTTTGTAATCCAGGACACAACTTGACTGTGTTTCGGATCGCTGTACAACTATCCAGAGGACCTAAGCTAGATCTTCCAAACACATATTTATTCAGAGGATTAATACCAGCATGAAGTCTTGTGGTCAACAAAAATTCTATTCCTTTAACCATGTCTGGCTCCAATAGAATAAATACTTTCCTTAGACCTCTTGTACTTTTACCCCGTATCTCTATCAAATCCATTCTGAAGTGAAAATTATAAAAAAAATGTCTGAATGCTTTCATTCAAAGTATTTCTGCAAAATGAGTGTCAAAATTAGAATGATGGAATGGGAATGTAAAATATTGCTGGCACTACAGCCCACTATGTTGGTGCATCTTTTACATGCACACTAATGTGTACATAAGACAACATGCTTTTTGGTCTATCAAAATGACTAGAACTGGTTTCTTGCCAGACAGTCCTGCGCTACTGAAAAGTGAATCAATCACAAAATTGTGAGGCGGTACTTTATCCGCAGATTCATTGTATCTTCCAATATTTTTTTACCTTTTAGCGAGAACTCTTTCTGATGTATCCAGCATGTCAATTTCTTCACTGGCACTGTCTCCCGAAAGACGATTTTTAAAATCTGTTATTTTGAGTTCCTGAACCTCTGAAATACGCCTTTTATTAAATAACATAAATGCCCCAGGAAATGGTAGTATTTCCGAGTCAGCATCTGATTCATCAGATACAGGAATATATTCTTCATCAGCAGCTGAATCATCTGAATAACTCTCATCAGTATCCATCTGGTTGGTGAAATTGATATCCGTCTGTTTGGTGACATCAGTATCCATCTGGTTGGTGACATCAGTAACTGTCTGAAGGGTGACAGGCTCATCAGGTACTTTATTGTGATCTGAATCATCTGAATAACTCTCATCAGTATCCATCTGGTTGGTGAAATTGATATCCGTCTGTTTGGTGACATCAGTATCTGTCTGAAGGGTGACAGGCTCATCAGGTACCTTATTGTGATCTGAATCATCTGAATAACTCTCATCAGTATCCATCTGGTTGGTGAAATTGATATCCGTCTGTTTGGTGACATCAATATCCGCCTGCTGGGTGACATCAGTATCTGCCTGTACACATATGTCATTGGTATCTGTCTGCAGGTCATATCTCTCCTGTTTCTCTGAAACATTAATTATTCAGTATAAAGTGTACTACGTCAGATCTCATACCGGTACCTTAAACATACAGGGCCTGACAAGGACAGCTGCCTAGTCATTTGGATGGGACAAAAAACCGAGGTCCCGTATACACATTGGAGTGCACGCAAAAGATCCCTTGGCAGTTGGAATTCGATACAAGAGTAGGCTGTAGCGCCGCTGCCCGACTAAAATTTCCCTCATAGCACACTGTATGGCATATGCCAGTCTTCCATTAGCCCAAGTTAGGTGCATAATAGTAGGACATTAAACCCATTTTATTTCAATTTCATTTCTTAAACATACATTATGCAAGGGCTAAAGCCGCCAATTGTAGATCTTTCTTTTGGCCTGAAATGTTATATTAACTATTAAATAGACATTAACTTATCCAAACCATAATCAACTCTCGATGTCAACGCTAGCCTGCATTATTTGTTGGGTTATTATCCGATTTGCGGCATAACTTTCCTTACCGATTTAACAATTATAAATAATCAAGACTATAATTTTTGTCGTATTGAGTGATGATCAAGGCTTCTCAATTCATTTTAGATAAATTCCTCTGAAATTTTTAGCAAATTACCTTAACTTTATCTAGTTTTTAACTATTATAGTGAGAACTGCCAATTCGTTAACTAATCACCTATAATGTATCTTTCATATACCGTAATTTTATCCAAAAACCAATTAATAGTGTCCTTGGTGCATTTGCAGGAGAGGACATTATTACACAGTTGCATCATTATGAATCCTGGTACTCTTGAGTATCTCACTTGCATAAGATCAAATCATACTAACCTTCCAAAGAAATCCGATACTTTAGTACTTTGAATTGATTTAACAATGGAAATAAATTTCATCACTAAAGTGACATGCAATCATGATTCCCAAATAACAAACTGAAAACTCTAATGTAAATTACCTTCTGCAATTTTGACATCTTGTTTAAATTTTCTTAACAAATCAGCCCTTCTGAGTCTCTTTAGTTTGACTGTAAGAAATAAAGTAGAAAGATCAAATCTCAATCTTATTTCTCTTTTTAATTCATAAAGTTTAGATGGAAATAATTACTTATATTTAATTTAAATTTAATAGTTTAACACAAATACCACATATTCCTCTTAGATGAATAGATGTATAACAACTTTGGATCATTTGCATAAGGTTCTAAAAAAAGCCTCATTTACACTTACAAGTCAAATGCTGAAGACAGACGGACAGATGTGACAACCACCAATACATGTCTATGTATGCATTTTGTGGGCATACAATATAAAATAAAACATAAAGAAATTAAAATAAAAATGACAAATAAATGATTCGACCTTTATCTATATCTTGAATAATGTAACTTTAAAGGGACAATAACACTCTTGCTGCTAGCTCCAGAAAATAAATAATAGCCTTGTTCTAACTACTAGATGTTTCAGTGTCCTACCTGTTGTGTAAATTATCCATTACATCCTATTTTACTTGTCAAGATTTCAAAAATATTCTTAAATCCAAGTCGCATTTGAAAAGGTTTACATTAGGCTTTTCAAATCACTTAGTGGATTTTTTCCAATTCTTTAAATTAGGTGTGTTAAGATGAAATTTGTATCATCAATTGATTGGAATATTGTAAAATAGTACAATTTGTTGACCAGAATAAAGATTGGGACTTATTATTCAGTTACAAGAGTGGTATTGGGCCTTGAAAAAGTGAGAAATGAAAACAAAATTACTCTCATGGAAATCTGAATCAACATAAACCGCTTAAACAAAATGAAAATAAACTAAACAAGTCTGCCTCTTTATGGAGACATTCCAAAAACACAACCTGGAGTATACCTTTCGCATTTCTAATTATTAACTCTTCTTTTTCAGGAGTATTAACCCGTTAACTGTGTATGACGTTATATTACGTCATGGACAACTGTGACCCAGTGTGCGTAAGATGTAATATAACGTCTTGGAGGTATTTTCCCCAACCATACGATCGTAGCATGTGCAGGACATAAAATTACGCATGGAAGAGCAAATCTTTTTTTAAAGAGAGGCCACTCTATTCAACGTTCGTTTTAATATGGATTCAAACTACTATCTTTTGTATTCAGGAATAAAATGGCCCAACAATGATGTTTTTCGTCAAATTAATTACACAATAAGGTGGAGTTAACGTTTTAAAAACTACACAGTTAACGGGTTAAAGAATTTAAATTGACCTTTTTTCAGCATACACCTTTTTACATAAAAATAATTTATACATTAGCTTAAAACAAGACAAGCTAAATCTTATTTGAATACATGCGTCGGGTCATCATTTTCATAAGCACTAATTTTCCCCGCAATACATGTAAATTTACATTTGTGCATCAAAACTGAAGCCCAAATGATGGGGCGCGCCACCAACGATAAACATCTTGAGATAATTCAACAATTATACCACAATATGTATATATGTAACAAGCCTCAACACCCCGAAATTCAATCTTAGCTCGAATAGAGCCGGATAATATTTGATTAAACTTCTGTTTTTGTGAAAGATAGTAAGCTGGCAATGCCAGGCAGGATACGCCCACATTTTCGAGGGATGGATAGAGAACAAGCAATACCGAAAGTGATTTTTCCTACAATCATTGTAGGAAAAATCACTTTCGGGTAACAATCAAAGGCCATAACTTCATGCAGTTACAATTTGATATGCGCAAATATCAAAAAGATTTTGATCAAGATCTTTAGGTTATAAACACGCATTCAAAATCGAAATTAAAATTGTGACCTCTACAAAGTCCACAACTTTGAAATACCATATTTTTACACTATTCGTGTACAAAGGGCGGCCATTTTGTCGAGCAATTATGGTCCTATTTTCTAGAAATTCGAACTCAACCTTCCGTAGGGTGTAACAGTGATAGAGACAAAGGTTTTTTTTTAAATCGGATTATAATCATGACCTCCAGAGGGACCATAAGGGATTTTTCAGACAATCGGGGGTCATAACTCAGGGAGTTATGATCCGATATGTGCAAATAACAAGAGGAACCAAGAACTTTGGGTTATAACCATGCATTTCAAGTTTCATCAAAATCAAATTAAAATTGTGACGTCTGTAGGGTCCACAATTTCGATATACCATTTTATAACAGTATTTTTCCGAAATTCGAACTCAACCATCTTAGGGTGTAACGGTGATATAATCAAACAGTTCTTTAAATCGGATAATAATTGTGACCTCCAGGGGGACCACAAGCTAAAATAGGTGATTTTTCAGACAATCAGGGGCCATAATTCAGGAAATTGCTCTCTGATAGGCGCAAATATCGAAAGGAACCAAGATCTTTGGGTTATAAACATGCATTTCCAAAAGGTGCCTTGCATCTTTCCTCTTCCTCTGCTCTGTCATGGACCTCACCAGGCCACCATACTGATACACCCATATCTAGCTTTATCCAACAAATATTTAAGAATAAAATAAATGGAAGTACATGTAGGTATTAAGAGGGGATAGTCTATATTATAGTCTGCAGTTACATGTAGTCAAATCGGACGCAAGTTTAATCGTCACAGCAGTCATAGTTGGATAAGCTAAACATGTGATTTTTGTAGAGTAACATAATGGAATGGCAGCAAGGACAATCGTTAGCGAACAAAAACGATGTAAATATTGAAAACAAGTGGCTATACTATACTATGATATCATTTTGTGGGGAGTATTTATGCAAATCAAAATGGCTAGATTGAAGAAAAAACATATGTGAGTGAATCGACAGCTAGGGTTGATTGCCTTGACATTATATTACGAATTGATGAAAAAAACCAAGCTGAATCATAAGCAGGCGAAATCGAGGCTTCATATAAGGCATTGCATTCTGGTTCTTTTTTATTATGTATTGTCTAGTTGGATATGGCATATATACAGTTAGAAGGTACTACGCCTACCTAAATAATTTTAGTAAATAAACTTACCTTTGGTGGCTTTGGCATGGTCATGATATGATGAGTCTTAAACAAATCAAATACGTCACAAGTTGGCCAATATTCCAATAACTTGTAGCTGACAACTGAAAATTCACAAATAAAAATACATATAGCTTCGATTTTAAAGTTACTGTATATTATCGGTAAATGTTTTACAATCAGCCTATATTAATATAAGACTAGCTGAGTGAGACAAACTTTTTAGGTGTTTTCAGTAGATTACAACCGTTGTAACAAGTGCTTTTTAAAGTTAGCAGGGAAATCATCCTGTTTATACAGCCGTATAACAGTAACACTGTGACTGTGGAAGCAAAGTGATTAAGCTTATTCGAAGAGTATTAATTAAAAGTGCCTTGAAATATTGTTATGCAATGTTATGAATAAAATATTAAAAATGGCAGTGGCTAAATACCACGCCCCAAAATACCACGCTCGTCCCTATGGCTTCTATAGTAATGTAACGTGGTACGAGATTTTGTACCACGTTCTTTTTTATTATGGTGATTTTACCTGAATAAAAGCTAATTTTGCAAATGAAAATAATTATTTAATCAATTTGGATGTGTTTAGACTACTTATGTAGGTGGAAAAGGTGATTTTGAGATTATGATTATACATATGATTTTATTAGTTTTTCAAGTAGATCTCAGCATTCTTCTCACAAAACTTTTTACAGATTGAAAATCGGATGAAAATTTTTTTTTTTATTGAGGCTCAAAGTTGCGATTTTTGACTTTTCGCGGAAGAAAGGTTTTTCACCACATTGAATAGGTCATTTTTGGTGTTTTTTGCAATACCATACTTAATTTCATATCAAAAGTATCAAAAATGTAGATGTAAACAACTTTAAGGCTAACTATGTATAAATTTTCAAATTCGTGTAACAATTTTTCTCGTTTCCTTAGCAACTCCAAAATACCTAGGTTTTCTCAAAAATTCCATTTTGCCAACGTGATTTTGGTCAATTTTTTCATCAAAAATGGTCTTGTCCATGTTATATCTGAAATAATTAAATTAACCTGGTTGTTATGCATTTTAAAATCAGTAGCTATCAAGTAAGATAAACAGAAAAAAAATTAGCAAAAATATCCATATGCCTTATCTCAACAGCTAGATATGTGTTCATTTTTGAACAATTGTTGGCGGCACACATTTGCCTATTTTTGGGGCGTTTTGGGGCGATTAATAAAATAAGAAGGAATGGGGATACACAAGTGAAATTATTTGAATATGTCAAAAAGTTTGTGAATTTTTAAAATTACATATTTCCAATCTGCCATTTATTATCAATTTTGGGCAACCAAAACGGAAAAAATGCCATTTTTGACCATTTTCAACGGTCTTTACCGTAACCCAAAAAATGATCACTAGATTTAAAAATAAGCATTTTAAAATATTTGAAACCTGTGTAATGTCAAATGATACAGATTTTATAAGTTCAAGCAAATTTATTAGGGAAATTGGGTGGTTACCATGGCAACCACTTTATATTTTTAAAAAATGCATCATTTTCCGATAATTTTCTCATTAATATTAATTTTTGTATTATTTTAAGTCAGTAGCTACTGGGGAAGATTGAACAAATAAATAATAACAACATATTTATATGCCATCTCTTTATATACTGGAAAGGGGTTCACTTTGAAAAAAACATTCCGCAATAGGAAATTGCCCAATTTTAGGCCTAAAAAAATATATGAAGGAATTGAGATTTTCAAGTGAAATTTTGTGTACAGCTCCAACAGTTTTAGATATTTTAAAATTAACATATCTTTACCCTTGTATATAATTTCATATAATGTTGTTAATATGTTATAGTAACCAAACTGAAAAAAAAAACCCTCCAAAAATGCAATATTTATATCATTTTCAACGAATTTGGCCATTAAATATTTCCCCAAAATCACAATGAATTAAACATAATAAATAATTAGTTTAAGAACCGATATATAATGATAAAATATTGAATAAACTGTGAGTGGAACTTTCTTCTTTGTGACACTGACAATCAGTTATCTGATTGACGGACGGCTATTTTTATTGACTAACCACGGCACTACTAATCTCAAAAGGAAATGTTGTAAATCGTCAACGGAAATCCAGAATTTGAGCGATTATTTAAATTATTTTTTGTTAGCGTTAATTCTTTTGAAATTCCAATATTATTTGGGTATTACAATCAGGGGCTGATATAGGGGGGGTTCTGAGGCTTCCGGAACCCCCTCGAAATTTTTTGGTGCCCTTTTTTCCCGAACGGACTTCAATTCATCCGCAGATATTTGGGCCGGCAAGTGGCGAAGCAGCGCGGTGAATAAAGACGTCAACGTCATATGGCGACCCCCTTGCTAGACAGCAAGATGAAAATCTTTCGGTAGTTTTTGTTCCCATTTGCATCTAAAATGCCGCAACACGATCGTATCAAGAGGAAAAGGGAGGAAGATAAAATTGCTACAGCCGCTCAGTGTTCCAAAATCAGCTGTTTGTTTCGGTAAGTGTAAAATTTTACTTCATTTGTTGATTTTTAAGGTGAAAAGAGTAGTCTGTGCAGGAGTCGCTAGATATTTACTATCACCAATGTACAACTACAATTAAAAGAGCATTTACACACTTCAAGCTTAGTGATTTGGAGGGCAGATTAAGGCCTAAAATAGGGCACTGTTATGTGAAAATCATGGGTCTAAGGGGCACATTTTTTGCCGAATCGATATAAAATAGGGGCATCTTTACATCAAAGGGGCACTTTTTGTATCTAAATGATTAAAAAGGGCATTTTAATGTGATACCCTTGAATGAGGAGGGCACATTCAACGCCATTTTTACATCAAAGGGATTCAAAGGGCATTTTCACGTCAAACTCTTTGATTTGGAGGGCACACTTTATGGCAAATTTATTTAAAGAGCGCCTTTTTATGTCGATCCCATCGATTTGAGGGGCACATTTTAAATGCCAAACCTGTGTATAGAATTACTCTTTTTTTTTTAGATGGGGCTATAGACTTTTAGAAAATTAGCAGTGATGGGTTAAAAAACCACCGGACACATAAATTTCTTAATTTTTCAGACATTTTATGAGCTTTGTGAACAGTGACAGCTGTCCTTATATGATGACATGTTTTGGCAGCTTCCAATTCTGGGATTTGCTTGTAAATGTTGAATTTTAACAACATTTAAATGTTTTATCTTGCAGATGACAGAAATGATTCGAATGCTCGGGCAGATATCTCCTATTTCATTGAAAACGGCAAACGTCCAGCAGACCAGCTAACACGTTATGAACTTTATCGCGTAGCAACCAGTGTACCTAACCAAATTTGGCCGATCATGGATATTCATTGCCTCACAGAATTCTACCTGTCACCTAGCTGTCCCTTGGTAAGTGAGCCCTTAGAATATATATGCATTCTAAGGGTTCACTTACCAAGGGACAGGTAAAGTTCTGTGAGCAGCATGATTTCTGCATCAGCATGACCAGATTCTAAAAAAAACCACGCTCATCTTTGATAAATAATTTTTAACCTTCTTTCATAAATCACTACCTCATTCAAACCACGTGCCTTTCCTTACGATCTGTTCCTGATGATTTTGCAGACAAAAAACACTGAAAATAGGGTGGGAGTTGTGTTTAATATTTGAAGATCAGATGCCAGGAAATCGCATATATGGAGTCTTATCTTAAAAAAAATTGTCGAAAAATATTTGGTTTTAAACATCCTTTAAATTTATACACAGTATTGAAGGTCATGAGACGAAGAAGCCTATTGATTTTCAGAATATTAAGTGTTTCGTATACTAAACGTTAGCATGGAGGAGAACTTTATCAAAGCCAAACAAATTGAATGATTTTCTGATAATTACATAATGAGTTGTTTCTTGTTATATGATTTTAGTGTATTATAAATGTTTCATTACTGAAAAAAGTAAAATAACTCTTGTTGACTGCCCGGACGATTTAGCTGCTGTGGGCGTATGTTTCGTTGCCTGGCAACCTATCTTTTAAAAGTTAGATTTATATTTACTTTATACACTACGGCCAACGGGAGGGACTATATTTGTGTTCTATTTTTTAAAATAAATTATTAGGTGATAATTGTATACGTTATTTTACCATTATGACAAAGAAAAGTCATTATTTTAATGGAACTGACTTTTCAATGTTATCTATAGTAATGTAATTTCTATTTTATACAATTGAAATTTATATCATTAGAAAGAACACGACAGTCTGTACATTTTTGTAACAGAGTATTTCTATGTATAGAAAATATTTTTGAATTTATTTGTAATCTTGTAGAGGGTATTGGGATTAACAATAATCCACTAATTGGCTTAGGAATAAGGGCCCTACTAATTTAATAAGCTTAGGTGTTGACAGCTAATCTTTTAATTTGCTCTGGGGTTAAATGGGTTAATGAAGAAATAAAAAATGCCAGGAACAAACGGGATCACTATAAGAAAAATAAAGAAAATAATAAACAGTATAAAATATGGAGAAATAAAACAAAACAGTTAATTGATAACTTCATATATAAAACAAGCTATAGAAAATAAAACTGAATCGAAAAATATATGGACATTTTTCAATACTTTACAATCTCGAACTAATCAATGTCCATACCCAATGAAAAAAGAAAATAATGAAAAGTGCATTATTGAGCATCTACCAACCATTGCAAATATTACTGATGATATCAAACCACCATATTCCCATTCTAAAACAATTATTGATAACATTATCGAAACTAAACTCCCTAGAGACCCATTTTTATCAATAGATTTTATCACATGTAACCAAATTTTTCTCGAACTAAACAGTTTAAATATAACGAAAGCTACAGGAGATGATGGAATTGGACCTAAATTATTAAAGATGATGTCTGAATTTATTTGCTCATCAATAACATATATTATTAACCTTTGTATGTCAACAAATACATTTTCTGACATATTAAAAGTAGCAAAAGTACTACCAATACACAAGTCAGAATCAGAAGCGATTGCAAATAACTATAGACCTATTTCAATATTACCAGCTATCTCAAAAATATTCGAAAAACAGATTAAATCATTTTTTCAAAACATTTCAACCTTTTCACGAAAATCAGTCAGGTTTTAGAGAAAATCACTCATGCGCAACAGCTCTTATAAGAATAACCGACTTATGGCTAAAAGCTATTGATGAAGGATAAGAAACTGGTATTATCTTTCTTGATTTTAGTAAAGCATTCGACCTTATTGACCACAATTTACTCCTGCAAAAAACTAAATATGTATAAATTTAACCATAATGCTATTGCTTTATTAACATCTTATCTACACAATAGAACACAAAGAGTGTGCCTTGGAACAACACACTCTGATTTTCTTAAAGTTAAGTGTGGTGTCCCACAGGGTTCTATTCTAGGACCACTGTTATTTTTAATCTTCATAAATGACCTCCCACTGAGTGTTAAGTCATGTGCAACTGATCTGTTTGCTGATGATACAACCCTTCATCACTCAAGCTATAACCTAACTGAGTTGCAAACAAATTTACCGGATGACCTTGACAATGTAAACCAATGCTGTCTTGAAAATGGCATGGTCATCAATATCAAAAAGGCCAAATCTATGATTATTTGTCACAATAAAAAGATGCTGCCATCCACTGAAACTATAGTTTTCAATATTAACAACCAAAATATTGAAAGTGCTACTGAGGCAGTGCTTCTTGGAGTCACTGTTGATTGCTGTCTGCACTGGGATAAGCAATTGATCAAAATATGTTCCAAAATCTCAAGTAAAATTTATTTGTTAAATAAAATAAAAAAACACCTTCCTTTTGAAAATAGAAAACTATTTTTTAACGGTTCTACTCTACCGTGCATGCAAAGGTAAATTAGAAGTTATCCATAAACTACAAAAAAGAGCAGCCAGATCCATTCTTGATGAAAATTTTGACACAACTTCAGCTACATTTTTTTCAAAACTAGACTGGTTAAGTATTTTTGATCGAATTACTCATAGCAAAGCTGTTCTCACTTATAAAACCCTACAAAACGAAAGTCCAGCTTATTTGTTTAAATACCTCAAGCCTCAAAGTCAAACAACTACTACTTATCTCAAACTTCGTTCAGAAACAAAAAAATACCCTATCTATTCCAAACGTCATGCAATGACACAAACATTTCATTTTACTGCTTGTTTGCTCTGGAATTCCTTACCACAAACTGTGAAACAATCTCCATCAATTAATATATTTAAGGAACGTGTGAAGATACATTTTCAAAAAATTAAATAAACTATTCACATGTATTGTATTACTATTATTCATACAAATTTTTAAATGTATGCTCCATTGATATTTTCAATTGTTATTTTAAAAATATTTGCCCGGTTTTTAACATGTTTATATAAATCCCATATGTTGTTTTATAACCATTTTTTCATATTGTCTTGTATTGTACTGTAAATAATGTATATAGTATGTAGTGAGTAGGAGGAACGCAGGGAAGATTAGTGTTCTTCACTAAATGTGTTGTCCTCCATAAATAAAGTTATTATTATTAAGCTTTCATGTAAAGCTTATTGTTTTTGTTAAGGTTATTATTATTAAGCTTTCATATATTTGTATATGAAAGCTTATTGTTTCTGTTAAGATTATCATTCCTATTATTATTTTTTTTGTGTTTTATCCACAAATCGGATTTCTCAGAAACTACCCATAGGATCTTTCTGAAACTTTTACCCCCCCCCCCCCCCTAAAATGGGTGGTGGCGGATGGGTAAATATATTTTCAAAACGTTTTTCGAATCCGAAATCACCGAATTTGACGAACAAATGCATTTGACCTACATTGCTTTAGCCTCTGGCTATTTGACCTATTTAACTAATTCTTTTTTCTGTGGGTACCTTGTAATCTTGACTTCAAATCTGCACTTTCGGATTTTCGAATTTCGAAAATTCGTCGCTGTGATTTCGAACCGGAAGTTAAATCAAAAAGACAACTTCTTTAATAGTTGTATGATTTTCATGAAATTTGGTATGTGAATAGATCTCACTCATACGACTTTAAAATTGTCATTAAATTTTCTAAATTATCTCCCCTTGGCGATATTAAGGATCAAAGTTTTCAAAAAAATCGACGAAATATAGGTCAGATTGCCTTGAATTATTTTTTTTATTAGCTACGACACTACTAATTCGTACACAAAATATGGAAATTGTAGCACAAACCGGAAGTGCAACCATCTTGAAAGGTGAAAAAACCCTAAGGCTTTTTTTATTTTTTATTTACAGACAATGGAATTATATTTTCTGAATCCTTTAATTAAAGCCGAAAAACGCTCGGGAAAAGAATTTTGATTTAGGTCAACTGATGGACGCCATTTTGAATTGAAAATGAACAATAGTGAGACCAACTTGACAACTTTTTTTAATAGTTTCACGATTTTCATAATATTTAATATGCAAGTAGATCTAATGTATGCGACTTCAAAAATGACCTTAAAATTTTTCTAAATTATCTCTCTTGGAGAAATTAAGGATCGAAATTTTCCCAAAAATCGACGAAATATAGGTCAGATTGCCTTGAATTTTTTATTTTTTACTAGCTACGGCACTACTTATTCGTACATAAAAAAAGAAGTTGTAGCCCAAACCGGAAGTTCCACCATCTTAAAATGTGAAAAATCCCTAAGGCTTTTTTATATTTTATTTACAGACAAGGGAATTATATTTTCCGTATCCTTTATTCAAGCCGAAAAACGCTTGGAAAAAGAATTTTGATTTAGGTCAACTGATGGACGCCATTTTGAATTGAAAAAGAAAGAACAATAGTGAAAAATCCACATTCATGGGCTTGAAAACATACACAATTGGTCGTGGCTTAGAGAATCTATCGCATATTAAGGAAAATAATACATTACAGGATTGCCTGTATTATACAGTACAATGGGCCGTAGCCTGGAGGTAGGGTGTTCGATAGTGAAAAATCCACATTGATGGGCTTGAAAACATACACAATTGGTCGTGGCTTAGAGACTCTTATCTGCTATTAACGAAGATAATACATTACAGGGTAGCCTGGCTCATGTTCGAATGTTTTGCATTTGAATATTTTAAAAATTCGAATTACCCCTTTGATGTTTTCCGTGCCGACAAGGTTGTTTTCGAGTTAGCTTGTTTTGAATTCGCGCATGCGCTACGCTGGAACCAAATGTACCATAATTACCAAATTCCGGCAAGCAACTTTTAACGTTGGTACCTAGGTACCCTAAAATTTTCAAGGCGATACCGTGCATTTGTTCAAGTCGTTTGTTCGTGACACCTGCCGTTCGTGATTTTATTCTAAGTCAATATAAAAGGCTTCCATAAATATTTTTTGGCCCGGCTGGAATGTTTCTAACTATATTTAGACCTGTAACTTCGCGAGTTTTTGACCAATTTTAATATTTTTTTTATTAGTTTGTGTGGAGAGGACATTAAACATCATTTCTGTCTCTCTCTCTCTCTCTCTCTGGATGAACTTTCTCGGCCAATGCAGGGATCGAACACCCGACCTTACGCATTTAGCCACAGTGATCCCCCTGCTCCATTTGGACCCTGTGTGCGCACCGTATCATAAAGCCTGTAATTGAGTGAACTGGTGTGGTTTCGAATCCCCGGTTGTACGTGGCAAGGAGTAAGGTCGCCTGTCCAACCTCGTGTTGTTTCTCCGGGTCCTCCAATTTCTTTCCACTGCTATAGACCCCTACGCGCAAGCGAATTATTGAAATAAAAGTAAACCATATGTTAGTCCTGAAATTACCTAGTTTGTGTCGAGTGGACATTAAACCCCATTTCTCTCTCTCTCTTCTCTCTCTCGCTCTCTCTTCTCTCTCTCTCGCTCTCTCAATTTGGAGGTAATAACCGTAGGGGATCACGTGGTTAGCTAGGTTTTCCGGCGTGGCGCATTTTACCCTTGTCAGTGATGCAGGAGGGATCGCCTGAGTGACGAAGGACACCTGACTAGTCGTTGACGTGCACTTAAAAGACTCCCTGGGAAGTTGTAATTCGATATAAGAGTAGGTAACGCCGCTGTCCACGTAAAATTTCTCTCAAAGCACACTGCATGCCCGTCTTTATTATCCCGGTTAAGGAGCAGAACAGTAGGACGTTAATTCCAATTTCATTTCTTTTAGTTCTATGCTAAAAGGTGGGTCATGTGGGTAAGGTGCTGGCTCGCTAGCCTGCAGGCGGGTGTGCGATCGATGCATTGGCCGAGAAATTTCATCTCAATTTTCCGGTGTGGTTTCCCATTGTCAGTGATGCAGACGGAGCGCCTGACACGGACAGCTGCCTAGTCGCTTCGATGGGATGCAAAACCGTGGTCCTGTGTACACATTGGTGTGCACGTAAAAGATCCCTTGGCAGTTGGAATTCAGTTGCTGCCCGGGCAAAAATTTCCATCATAGCACACTGTATGGTGTATGCCATTGCCCGGCTGCAATGTTTATTACTATACTAGACCTGTAACTTCGCGAGTTTTTGACCAATTTTAATAAAAAAAATTATTAGTTTGAGTAAAGTGGATGTTAAACATCATTTCCCCCCCTCTCTCTCTCTCTTTCTGGATGAACTTTCTCGCCGATGCAGGATTGAACAACAACATATTTTTAATATGTGAGGTAAAATCTGTGCAAATTTGAAGGTAATCGGACCTTCGGAACGTTGCCCGGGCGGTGCGAATGAACCCCGTCACGAAAATTTGTTTTTTCTTCAACGCGTTTTATATTGTATTATGGCCGCCGACTTAGATCCGCCGTCATTTACCAAACAACTCCAAAATATACCCCAAATTCTCAAATCGACCATAATTCTTTTTACTTCGCGCATGCCCCACGATGTAACCAATGTTTTCAGATCATTTTGTCTTTGCCCGGGTGCAATGTTTCTAACTATATTTAAACGTGTAACTTTGCGAGTTTTTGACCAATTTTAATACTATTTTCTTGTTACCTTCTTTAAGATACTTGACATATTTCATGACACGTGACGATGAATGTGAAAGCTTTGTGTTTTTTGTGTTTTTCCTGCAAATCTTATATCTCAGAATCTAACCGTGGGATCTTTCTAAAACTTCGACCTACCCCCCCCCCCCCAAGAATGGGTGGTGGCTCTGGAATAGGCATATTTTCAAAACGTTTAACACATACGAAATCACCAAAATTTACGAACGAAGGCATTTGACCTACTTAGATGTAACTTTGTGACTATTTAATCTATTTTACTAAAACAAATTTCTTTGAGTACCTTAAATCATTCACTTCAAATCTGCTATTTCAGATTTTTGAATTTCGAAAATTCGCCCTGTCATATCGAACCAGAAGTTAAAATCAAAATGACAACTTTTTTAACAGTTGCACGATTTTTATGAAATTCATTATGTAAGTAGATCTTATCGATACTACTGGAAAATTATCGTTAGAAATTTTCTAAATTATCTCCCCTTTGTGATAGTTCCAGAAAATCGACGAAATATAGGTCAGATTGTCTTGATAATTATTTTTTGTACTAGCTACGGCACTACTAATTCGTACACAAAAAATAGAGTTGTAGCCCAAATCGGAAGTGCCACCATCTTGAAATATGAAAAATCTCTATGGCTTTTGGGGTAATTTATTTACAGACATGGCAATTATATTTTCCGACTCCTTACAGTTTGGCCGATAAAACGTAGAGCGTAGAATTTTGATTTCTGGCAAATCATGGACGCCATTTTGAATTGAAAATGAAAAACAGTCAAAAATCCACATTTATGGGCTTGAAAACATACACAATTGGTTGTGGCTTAAAGAATCTATCTTCTTTTAACGAAAATAATACATTACGGGATAGCCTGACTCATGGTCGAACGTTTGGCATTTGAATATTTCAAAAATTTGAATGTTTCCTTTGAAGTTTTCCGTGCCGACAAGGTTGTTTTCGAGTTTAGTGGGTTTGACTTCGCGCTAGGTACCCTGAAATTTTCAAGGTGATACCTGCATTTGCTCAAGTCGTTTGTTCGTGGCACCTACCGTGCGTCGTGACTTTGCGCATGCGCTACGATGGAACCAAAGGTACAACGAGTACCAAATTTCGGCGAGACTCTTTTCACGTTAGTACCTAGGTACCCTAAAATTTTCAAGGTGATACCTGCATTCATTCAAGTTGTTTGTTCTTGGCACGGCGTTCTGTGGTTTTTCTTTTCTAAGTCGATTTAGGGGCATTTCGCCGCGACACCGGCAGCGATTGTTCGAAAACAATGAAATTTGGACACAATGCGCCCATTACCATTACGGACTCTGTGCTTTACCCCCATTTAGATCCCCAAAAAACGATTTTCGGAATTTAATTTTGGTTTTAATTAATTTTTAAATTGCAAATGCAAAGACATTTTATCGCCTCTTCTGTATGTGATAGGTATTAGTACTATACACATATTCCTTAAAAGACAATTTCTTTCAAATAACCCTAACGATGTTTCGACAATAGAAACCGAATCGCCCATTTTAACCTTTTTGACTACTGATGAGGCATCCTTACGGTTTTCCAAATCTCTGGAATTTATAGCGGTTGGCTGTGCCGCAATGATATTTATCACATATTAAAAGGAGAAAATATTCAGATATCAAGAACAAAAAGAAAATCAACTAGATCTGCTACTGTCACATGCAGATATGAAAGCTTTCATATTCATCGTCACACGTAATGAAATATGTCAAGTATCTTAAAGAAGGTAACAAGAAAAAAGTATTAAAATTGGTCAAAAAATCGCAAAGTTACAGGTTTAAATATAGTTAGAAACATTGCACCCGGGCAAAAACAAAATGATCTGAATTTAAAAGAAATTATTGTCGATTTGAGAATTTGGGGTATATTTTGGAGTTGTTTGGTAAATGACGGCAGATCTAAGGTGGCGGCCATAATACAATATAAAACGCGTTGAAGAATGAACAAATTTTCGTTACGGGTTTCATTCGCACCGCCTGGGCAACGTTCCGAAGGTCCGATTACCTTCAAATTTGCACCGATTGTACCTCACATATTAAAAATAGAAGAGTGTGAGATTCAAAGAACGTTGAAAATAAATTCAAAACCCACCCCATCAATCAAAGTTGTTTTGATTAAATATAGTCGTTTTTTATCAATTTTTATAACTTTTTATATCCGAGCAATGGATCTAAGTACTCATACCTATCAAACATGGAAGCATGTTCCTGAAGCAACGGGCGCAAGTTTTACAACAGTTAACTGTTGCTTCAACACTTGGCTATTCCTAAACTTTTACACTGGTTGTGTTTACGCGTGACTAATTAGCATTCAAAGCATTGTCCAATCAGAGGTCGTGGCACGTAGCACACTCACAATGTAGCACGTGACTGTAGTAAACCAATATGGCAGCCCACACAGAAAAAGAACTAGACAAGTTTACAGCCGTTGACAACTAAAAACGCCGGTGTAAATGTTAAACGTCGATGAATCGAACCTTGACCCTTGCATCTCGATTGTCACATAGACATTTTAGCTAGAAGCGAGACTTGATAATCGTGACGATTTTTTTAACGAAGGATAAATAAAATGAATTGAAAGAAGTCTATTTTTAGTAACGCATTTAACAAAGGAATCTGATTAGATCACGGTTGGGGGCCTATACCCAATCAAATTTAGTGCTGAAAAATGCAGAGTGTTGAGAGAAGGTCTTGATAAGCTGTATGTAGTTAAGGCGAGATCAAGCCTTCTAATGAAGATGATATGGAAGAGGCGATAAAATCACTGTGCATTTGCAATTTCACAATAATTTAAAACCAATTTTAAATTCCGAAAATCGATATTTTTCCGTAAATTGACTTATACATGTATAGAAAAAAACGACTAACTGTAGGTGCCACGAACAAACGACTTGTACAAATGCAGGTATCACCTTGAAATTTCAGGGTACCTAGGTACCAACGTGAAAAGTTCCTCGCCAGAATTTTGTACTCATGGTACCTTAGGTTCTAGCGTAGCGCATGCGCAAAGTCATGACACACGGTGTGTGCCACGAAAAAACGACTTGAAAAAATGCAGGTATCGCCTTGAAAATTTCAGGGTACCTAGGTACTAACGTGAAAAGTTCCTAGCCTTTGGTTCCAGCGTAACGCATGCGCGAAGTCAAAACAAGCTAACTCGAAAACAACCTTGTCGGCACGGAAAACATCATAGGGGTTATTCGAATTTTTGAAATATTCAAAAACCAATCATTCGACCATGAGCCAGGTTATCCTTAAATGTATTAATTATGTACATAAGAGACAAATTCTCTAAGCCACGACCAATTGTGTATGTTTTCAAGCCCATGAATGTGGATTTTTCACATTGCTCATATTCAATTCAAAATGGCGTCCATCATTTGCCAAAAATGAAAATTCTATTCCCGACAGTTTTTAGGCTTTTCTAAAAGGATTCGGAAAATATAATTGCCTTGTCTGTAAGTAAAATATCACCAAAGGAATATCGATTTTCACATTTCAAGATGGTGGCACTTCCGGTTTGTGCTACAATTTCCATTTTTTGTGTACTAATCAGTAGTGCCGTAGCTAGTAAAAAATAAAAAATTCAAGGCAATCTGACCTATATTTCTTCGATTTTTTTGAGAATTTTGATCCTTAATTCCTCAAAGGGGAGATAAGTTAGAAAATTTCTAATGACATTTTTAAAGTCACATGAGCCTAATCTACTGACTTACTAAATTTCATAAAAATCATGCAATTATTAAAGAAGTTGTCATTTTGATTTTAACTCCCGGTTCGAAATAGTCCATCATTTTCCAAAAATCAAAATTCTATTCCCGACAGTTTTTTGGCTTTTCTAAAAGGATTCGGAAAATATAATTGCCTTGTCTGTAAGTAAAATATCAACAAAGGAATATCGATTTTGACGTTTCAAGATGGTTGCACTTCCGGTTTGGGCTACAAACTCAATTTTTTGTGTACGAATATGTAGTGTCGTAGCTGGTAAAAAAAATAATTTCAAGGCAATCTGACCTATATTTCGTCGATTTTTATGAAAACTTTGATCCTTAATATCGCCAAGGGGAGATAATTTAGAAAATTTCTAATGACATTTTTAAAGTCCCATGAGGGAGATCTACTTACATACCAAATTTCATGAAAATCGTGCATCTATTTAAGAAGTTGTCATTTTGATTTAACTTCCGGTTCCAAATCACAGCGACGAATTTTCGAAATTCGAAATTCGAAAATCCGAAATTGCAGATTTGAAGTGAAATAGGTCAAATAGCCATGAGGTTACAGCAATGTAGGTCAAATGCACTTGTTCGTCAAATTCGGTGATTCGGGATGCGAAAAACATTTTGAAAATATATTCACCCAACAGCCCCCACCCATTTTTGGGGGGGGTAGGTAAAAATTTCAGAAAGATCCCATGGGTAGATTCTGAGAAAACTGAAAAGTGGATAAAACACAAAAAAAAAAAATAATAATAAGAATAATAATCTTAACAAAAACAATAAGCTTTCATATTAAAATATGAAAGCTTAACTAGATCTGCTACTGTCCCAAGCAGATATGAAAGCTTTCATATTCACAGTCATTTCCGGTCACGTGTCAAGGGTCATATGTCATCAGGTATCTAAAAAAATTACACTTACCTTATAAACAAGGTGGGGAAAATACAAAACAAAATTTAGTCGGATCAAAATAGGTGTAATGCACAGCAAAAAAGCGGAACTTCTATCATGGTCTCAATTTGTATTCAAATCGTCTGAAAAACTGATACAACCTGCGCTAGGGTGCTGCGCAGGTTGTATTAAACTTTCAGATGGCTGGGGTAAAAAAAATGAGCCGACGCGACGCGATGCCGTGAAATGCACAAAAAACGGGAATTGCACAAAACACGGGATTGATCTCTCAGGCTAGTAGAGGTCAGCCAAGGTCATGACCTTGACCTCAGGGACGGCCCCGTCGACGGGTTTGTGGGTCGTGGCCTTGACCTTGACCTTGATGCAGATTTTCGGGACGGTACCTAAAGTTTGGGAATTTTTCGACTCAAAGGTCAGGTCAAAGGATAAGCTCTCTCATGAAAGGACATTGATGACTCCATCTAGGCTCATGACCCTTTCCATGCTACGAGGCCCTCGAAGGTCAAGGTAGGGTCAAACTTCACTTCATGGGCCCGTTTCGCCCACTTCCGGTCCCCGGGCCGGCATTTTGACGTGACGCAGCGGCTCGGCGGGGTGGATATACCTTTTGAATTTTCAAGCCTCGAGACCCGCCCGGGCACCCTTCGGGACGTTTACAGGTGGGGATGCGGGTACATCGGTGAAAAATGCTTGTCCAGTGAGTCTCAGATGTAAACGACTAGAAGGAAGCTGAAAGTTGAAGGACACCTAGGCACCAGCGAGAGCAGGGTGGGACCAGAGTTTGGTACCGCTGGTGCTATTGGTTCCAGCTGTGCGAATGTCGAAAAACGCCTAAGTTTTAAATATCGTGCCGCATGCATGGCATTCGGGTGAGAGCTGCCAACTTTTTATACAATGGAGAGAATTGTCAAGGCTATTATTCCCAGCCAACACATTTTTATACGCCCACATTTTCATGTGGACGTATTATGTCGTCGCCCCTGTCCGTCTGTCCGTCCGTCCGTCCGTCCGTCCGTCCGGACGTCCGTCCACAATTGTTTGTGGACTCTCTACAGGTCACAATTCTTGTCGGATTTTGACAAAACTTGAAATATAGGTTTATCCCCAAAAGATCTCGGCTGCTTTCGATATTGGCATGTATCGGATAAAAACTTCATGGATTATGGCCCCTGATTGTACGAAAAATCACGTTTTTAGCTTGTGGACCCTATAGAGGTCACAATTTTGAACCGATTTTGATGAAACTTGACATGCATGTTTATAACCCAAAGATCTTGGTTGCTTTCGATATTTGCGCCTATCTGAACGTAATTTCCTGAATTATGGCCCCTGATTGTCCGAAAAATCACCTATTTTAGCTCGTGGTACCTCTGGAGGTCACAATTATTATCCGATTTGAAAAACCGTTCGATTATATCACCGTTACACCCTAAGGAAGGTTGAGTTAAAATTTCGGAAAATCGGACCAAAATTACCATACAAAATGGCCGCCGTTCGTACGCGAATACTGTTAAAAAATGGTATATCGAGGCTGTGGACCCTGTAGAGATCACAATTTTAATTCGATTTAAGATGAAACTTGAAATGCATGGTTATAACCCAAAGATCTTGGTTCCTTTCGATATTTGCGCATATCGGATCGTAACTTTCTGAATTATGGCCCCTGATTATACGCAAAATCGCCTTTGTTTAGCTTGTGGTCCCTCTGGAGGTCGCAATTATTATCTGATTAAAAAAATCGTTTGATTATATCACCGTTACGCCCTAAGGAAGGTTGAGTTCGAATTTCGGAAAAATTGGACCAAAATTGCCATACAAAATGGCCGCCATTCGTACGCGAATACTGTTTAAAAAATGGTATATCAAGGTTGTGGACCCAGTAGAGGTCACAATTTTAATTTTCGATTTTGATAAAACTTGAAATGCATGGTTATAACCCAAAGATCTTGGTTCCTTTCGATATTTGCGCATATCGGATTGTAACTTCCTGAATTATGGCCCCTGATTATACGCAAAATCTTCTTTGTTTAGCTTGTGGTCCCTCTGGAGGTCACAATTATTATCCGATTTAAAAAATCGTTTGATTATATCACCGTTACACCCTAAGGAAGGTTGAGTTCGAATTTCGGTAAAATTCGGAACAAAATTGCCATACAAAATGGCCGCCGTTTGTATGCGAATACTGTTATAAAATGGTATCAAGGTTGTGGACCCAGTATAGGTCACAATTTTGATTCAATTTTGATGAAACTTGAAATGCATGGTTATAACCCAAAGATCTTGGTTCCTTTCGTTATTTGCACATATCAGATCATAACTTCCTGAATTATAGCCGCTGATTGTCCAAAAAATCGCCTATGGTCCCTCTGGAGGTCATGATTATTATCCGATTTAAAAAAACGCTTGACTCTATCACCGTTACACCATACGAAAGGTTGTGTTTGAATTTCAAGAAAATCGGACCATAATTGCCAGACAAAATGGCCGCCATTTGTACGCTCATAGTGTTAAAATATGCTATATCAAGGTTGTGGACCCAGTATAGGTCACAATTTTAATTCGATTTTGTTGAAAATTGAAATGCATGTTTATAACCTAAAGATCTTGATTCTTTTCGATATTTGCGCATATTAAATTGTAATTTAATGAATTATAGCCTTTGGTTGAGGGAAATATCACTTTTGGTTTTGCTTGTTCTCTATCCATGTCTCGAAAATGTGGGCGTATCCTGCCTGGCAGTGCCAGCTTACTATCTTGATTCAAACCCAGAGGGGCCGAGCTATAAGGCAGCAAACATGGCCTTCGTTTTGAGAAACCATGTTTGACACCCTGCACGTGACCGTAGTTAGGGTCAGGGGTCCCAACTTTTGATACTATGGAGGGAAGTGTCCAAGCTATTGATCCCGACCAAAACATCTCATTTCGAACCCATAGCGGCTCAGATATAGGGCCTCAAACGTAGCGCACAAAAAAGTGACTTGTTAGTCTAAAAAAAAATCGGAAAATAGGCAAAAAATAGGCCTATTTGCGCGAGCGTGTTTTAGCAGAGTTAGTGTTGTCGGAATTTCTTGAAATTTTTCAGAGATTGTGCCTTGGGATGTTAGCTAGCACAAATAAAAAATTCAAGTGATTTCTAATACGGGCACATGGCCTAAAAAATTCGAACCCAAGCCGACCCAGCAACTTTTGTTTTTCGTGAAAAATGGTCATTTTTTTTCGAATTTTTATTCGATCATGTTCTCCTTTTGATATGTTACTAACCTCATTGGGCGCATCCGACCAGTATAAATTTTAAAAAAATACCCCCCAATGATGCCTCGACAGTCTCAGAACATCAAAACTTTGACAGTCTCAAAAATATAGTCCGCCATTTTGAAAAAAATCAAACCCAATACGCATCGGTGCAGAAGACTCATACCCATCACATGAGACTAACAAAATGACTTTATCTTGTCGTTTGCAATTTCAAAATTCTAAGTTAATCAAAGAATTTGTGGCGCTCCTAGGGCAAAAAAGCCCTTTTTTTCCCCTTGTGGAGTACGGTAAAATCGAGATGAACTTTCTCGGCCAATGCAGGGATCGAACACCCGACCTCTAGGCTATGGCCCATTGTATCATATATAATACACTAAATCTCGACGTTGATTTTCAGAAAAAATATTGTTTATTTTTAAACTTGAATTAGACTAGTAAAACAAATATTTTCTGGCAATAGAAAGTGTAAAATGGTCGCAGGGTTCTTGAAGTTGTACAGCACCTGGTGACCTATTTTTATTTAACTGGGGAATAAGTGATATTTCATATTATAGCAGTAAATGATTTAAATTTATTTTCATTGTTCCCGGAATCTCACTCATTTCCATTTTTTATATGCGATAGCTAGAATCTCAAAGTACAATCTTTGCAAATTTGAAGGCACGTTGGAACGTTGCCTGGGCAGTGCAAATCTATCCCGGTCGCAAAAATCTGCATTCGGAAAACCTTGAAGAATGATATTATGAGCGGACGTTTTATGACCTTGACACATACATGATATACATAGTATTAAAACCCCTATGAAATATTTTAATTATTTACTCCTATAATATGAAATATCACTTATTCCCCAGTTAAATAAAAATCGGTCACCGGGTGCTATACAACTTCAAGGACCCTGGCCTCAAGTGTCTGCCACCAACTCCACACTTTCTATTGCCAGAAAATATTTTATTACTAGTCTAATTCAAGATTAAAAATAAACTGTCAAGATTTAGTGTATGATATATGATACAATGGGACATAGCCTGGAGGTCGGGTGTTCGATCCCTGCATTGGCCGAGAAAGTTCATCTCGATTTTCCGGTGTGATTACCTATTGACAGTGATGCAGAAGGAGGGCCTGACAAAGACAGTTGCCTAGTCGTTCGTAGGGGACGAAAAACCGAGGCCCCGTGTTGACATTGTACACACATAAGAGATCCCTTGGCAGTTGGAATCCGATATAAGAGTAGGCCGTAGCACCGCTGCCGGGCAGAATTTCCCTCATAGCACACTGTAAGGCGTATGCCCGTCTTCCATTAGCCCAGTTTAGGTTCATAATATTAGGACGTGCCAGAAATGTATTGAAATCCAGCCAATTGTGTATTTAGTATATCAATTATAGGTGTGTATTACAAAGATCTGATTTGTGTTATTTGTGTACACCCCGATCCGCCCCCCCCTCTCCTCGCGTCAATACCATTGACCATGACATATTAATTCTGCTGCCAACGCACCCACGCGAACATGACCAAATTATGAAACATTGTCTAGTCGTATGTATGTTACGACAAAACAAGGCCAGCGTTTTTAAGCAAAAAAAAATTTGATGGGTGGGGGATTGGTTTGGAATTTATTTTCATTGTTCCCAGAATCTCACTTATTTTATATTTTTTAAATGTGATAGCTAGAATCTCAAGGTACAATCTGTGCAAATTTGAAGGCAATCGGACCACTGGAACGTTGCCTGGGCAGTGAAAATCTATCCCGGTCGCGAAAATTTGCATTCGGCAAACCTCGACGGATGATACTATGAGCGGACGTTTTGTGACCTTGATAATATATATATTATCATAATCCCTATTAAATATTTTAATTATTTCCTGCTATAATATGAAATATCACTTATTCCCCAGTTAAATAAAAATCGGTCTCCGGGTGCTGTACAACTTGAGGGACCCTGGCAAAAATTAATGTTAAAATCTAGTGTATTATATATGATACAATGGGCCATAGTCTGGAGGTAGGGTGTTCGATAGTGAAAAATCCACATTCATGGGCTTGAAAACATACACAATTGGTCGTGGCTTAGAGAATTTATCTTCTATTACAGGGTAGCCTGGCTCATGTTCGAATGTTTGGCATTTGAATATTTTAAAAATTCGAATTACCCCTTTGATGTTTTCCGTGCCGACTGGTTTTGACTTCGCGCATGCTAGGGTGCACACGAAAAAACTTACCATCTTATATTCTTTCGGCACTAGTGCAAAAGTGTGCACCCTATCGGACATCATTTAGGAGGGCCACCTCTACTTTCAAGATTATGGGTCACCATTTTGGGGCATAATGTGACTTTTCGCCACCGAAATGATACAGAATAATTATATTCTTTCGGCCCTAGTGCAAAGGTGTGTAACTATGGCCACAATAAATAAATCTGTTGTTTTTTTTTAAATCGAACATCATTTAGGGGGGCCACAATGTGAGTTTTTCGCCACCGAAATGATACAGAATAATTATAAATTGAGCCAATATTGAATATAACACCAGAATAACTATCTTAGTAATTAAATAAATTCTATAAGTCATTCTAATTATTTATATAATGCAAGTTATTTGAATATCGCAACCAAAATTCGAAATATTGGGATCTTTAATGTAAATCATGGAATAAGCTTTATTTTGTAGGTTCTGATGTTTGATTACAAAAAACAATGTTGACATTTTTTCTAAGTAGGTCTTCATATTTGACGGTAGCCATTTTGCGATAATATTCCATATTATTTTCACCTTATTTAGAATGTTATTGACATATCAACTGTGATTTGGCAATGCATTAATAATGGTAGGGTTTATGACTATTTTTCAGATTGTTTTCCATCATTTCATGATGATATTTCCAAGATGGTGCCCAGTTTTAGCGAGAAAATCATTCGATGTGCCGTTTCTGATTAAGTAGTAGTATATGGTGTCAATATGTTTTCTGGGTCACAGATTCCATATAATCGGGATGGCGGGCATGTTTGGCAGGAAAATGAGACGATGTGCAGATTTTGATTAAGTCGTTGTGTTTGGTGTCACATATATGTTAACGGGGGTGCAGAATCAATTTCTGACAATTACAACCTTGTAAAATGATCACATGTTCACACAGATTTAGTACATTTTCAATATTGCTACCACTTGTGGTGGGAAATCGGACGATGGGATGATTTTGATTAAGTAGTTTACAATATGTTTTCGGGGAGGCAGATTCGATTTCTGTCATATACAACTACCGTACGTAAAATGGTCGTATGTTCACCAGTTTTATATATTTTGATGTGATGGATCTTTAGCTAAACACATTATTATCATTTAATATTTATCATTGATTTTCCTGGGAAAGCAAGGCCTATTGCTGACATGAAGGCAAAGAGACAATTACCTGGTAGAAAAACTTCTTTTGAGTAGTATATAGCATTATCTATGCCACTGGGGCTTCTTAGCAAGTATTTCATTTACAGCCACGTCCCCACAGCTATCATCCGCGTTACTGCCAGGCTGTACGAAGCTCCTGGTCATATGCTTGCTACGCTGTTATGACCTTTATGTATACATGTATATAGGGAAGATACTGAGCCTCGTCCATCGGCCCCAGTCTAGCACCCAAAGAAGAAACATCAAGAAAACTATGAAATATTCTTGATTGCTTGACTTTTGGTTGTTCTCTGCATTGAAAGTGAGCATGGTGCAGTCTCTATAGTCGCGGCGAGAGAACGTATCCCAGTCTGACTGGTAACCGCGAGATCACAGTGGGAACACTTTTCGCGCAGCCAGAGCTTGGCCATGGGCTTAGTAAGATCTTGTAGTAAGCGCTTGGTGTGGTCATGGCAAGTCGAATGACGTCGCTATGCTCTCTTTGCCTTCATGCCAGGAATAGGCCTTGCTTTCCCAGGAAAATCGATGATAAATAAATGATTATAATGTGTTTAGCAATAGATCCATCACATGGAAATATGCTAAACTGGTGAACATACGACCATCTGCCTCCCCGAAAACATATTGTCACCAAAGTCAACTACTTAATCGAAATTAACCTATCGTCCGATTTCCCGCCACAAGTGGCAGCAATATTGGAAATGTACTAAACCTATGTGAACATGTGATCATTTTACAAGGTTGTATATAGGGTTGTGACGATAACCGGTATGTATGATATACCGCGATATAAAACTTTGACGGTATTTGTATCGTCAAAATATTGAAATATCGGTATACCGTGTTACAGCAAATGATGATAAAAAGACAACGACATCGGCGGCAAATACCCTAGTTTTTCGCGAAATTGCTATAGAAAAGAAATAATAATTAAATCGCAGGTACATGTAGTAATAATTTGTATATCAATGGCAATATTGTCAATATCGCCGTTATACCTGCATAATCAAAAATAAATATCAGCTGAGTGATAAGGTCAGCAACGCGGTCTAGATAAATTAGCCAGTCGTAAATTGAACAACACATTCTAACGACATTAGGACTGGATATTCTCATACAAAGTAGTGCCCGGTTTTCATCAATTATTAGCGAGTGCAATGATAGTATGCTTATTTTAAATGAGTAAAGTCAGTAAACACAGTTCAGTTTGAGAGCCAAATAATATTGGAAACCCCTGTTTTATCGACCAATCAAATAGTTAAGTGCTTTGTGACTGACCTATTTATAGCTTGGAGTTATACCCCGAAACCATGATCTCGGCAGATGTAGGGTACCTGAAACTACCGAGGTTTGCCGAATGTCTCAAAGTCAAAGTTTATTTTATATTTTTAACTGTCATAATAAATTACTACATTTTAAAACAAAAAAGTTATAGTTAAATAAAAATATTGTACTTAGAAATAGACTCTTACCAGACAATGTAAACAAAATGCTCTTTTTAGGACTTAATTTGAATTAGGCTTAATGTTAATTTGATAATTTAATGTGTTGCTAGTTAATGCCTTAGTTAATGGTACCAAATTCAAATATTTATAATGTTATCTTAAATTAAAAGGTAGAAAACTATTATTTTGTTGTTTTATTTATTTCTTAATTTGGTAAAATCGCGATGTTTTCCCTTCTGTATCGCGATACAAACCGACTCTGTATCGTCACAACCCTAGTTGTATATGTCAGAAATTGATTCTGCACCCCCGTTAACATATATATGTGACACCAAATACAACAACTTAATCAAAATCTGCACACCGTCTCATTTTCAGGCCAAACATGCCCGCCATCCCGGTAATAAGGAATCTGTGACCCAGAAAACATATATATTGACACTATATATTACTACTTAATCGGAATCGACACATCGAACGACTTTCCCGCTAAAACTGGGCACCATCGTGGAAATATCATCATGAAATGATGGAAAACAATCTGAAAAAATAGTCATGAACCCTACCATTATTAATGCATTTCCAAATCACAGTTAATATGTCGATAACATTATAAATAAGGTGAAAATAATTTGGAATATTATCGCAAAATGGCTACCGTCAAATATGAAGACTTACTTTGTAATCAAACATCAGAACCTACAAACTAAAGCTTATTCTATGATTTCTACCCGAAAGCCGACGGATTCACATTAAAGATCCCACTGTGAGTGTGTAAAATTATTATTCGTCCAGTAGTTATTTCAAATTTTGGTTGCAATATTCAAATAAATGGCATTAAATAAATAATAGGAATGACTTATAGAATATATTTAATTATTTATTCTGGTGTTCTATTCAATATTGGCTCAATTTATAATTATTCTGTATCATTTCGGTGGCGAAAACTAACATTATGCCCCAAAATGGTAACCCATAATCTTATAAGTGGAGGTGGCCCCCCTAAATGATGTCCGATTTAAAAAAAAACCAACCGATTTATTCATTGTGGCCACAGATGCACCACTTTTGCACGAGGGCCAAAAGAATTTAAGATGGTAAGTTTTTTCGTGTGCAGCCTAGCGCATGCGCTACGCTGGAACCAATAGTACCATGAGTACCAAATTCCGGCGAGAAACTTTTCACGTTAGTACCTAGGTACCCTGAAATTTTCAAGGTGATATTTGCATTTGTTAAAGTCGTTTGTTCATGGCACCTACCGTGCGTCGTGAATTTGCGCATGCGCTATGCTAGAACCAAAGGTACCATGAGCACCAAATTCTGGAGAGTAACTGTTCACGTTGGTACCTAGGTACCCTGGAAGTTTGAAGGTGATACCTGCATTTGTTCAAGTCGTTTGTTCTTGGCCCCTTCTATAAGGGTTAAAAAAAGGTAAATATCGCCGCGAAACCGACACCGATTGTCCGAAAACTATGAAAATTGGACACAATACATCCATTACAACCCCAGACCCTGTACCTAACTCCCATTTTGATCCGATTAAAAAAAAAGAGTTTTAGCAAAAAATATCGATTTTCTGAATTTACTATTGGTTTTTAATTATTTTATTTTAAATACCTGATGACATTATTTTATCAATATCGTTTCAGCAGATCCCTATAACCCCTTTGCATATATAAGAAAGCTTTGATATCTGCTATGCAGATCTAGTTATTAATATTATTATTATTATTATTTTTACCGGGTACTTGAAAATATCACAAAACAAAATAATTTTTTAAAAATGTTAATATTTGTTTTAAAAGTAAGAAATTTGCTCATAACAGTACGGTAGATAAGATATCAAAGTTTATGGAGAAAGGGATAATTAATTCCTAAAATAAATGCTTCAGTGAGAAAATGCAAAAATAAAATCATGTATTTTTCCATAAAATTATGTTACATTTGTTAAACTTGCATTATGCAAGAGCTAAATCTGCCTAGTACAAGTCTTTATTTGGGCATGAAATGTTTTCTAAAGTGTTAATTAGACATTAATTAACTGATCCAGGCCTTAATCAATTTTGGATGGCATCAGATTGCTCCGATATTAAACAGATTTAAACGTTTCAGTGGTAAATCAAATATGGCGGGGCCAGACGCTTCGAGTCTTAGCTTTGATCATCCAGGACCGTGGTTGAAATTATTGCACACGTCGGCTTAATCTTCAAATGCCAATATCTTCGCTTACAAAAGAGTAATTTGAATGAAATTTTCAAATTATTCATTTTACATCACCTACTTTCGAACTATTATAGCAAGAATGGCTAGTTCTTATCTATATTTTGAATAATGTAACTTTAATGTGTGTCAAAAGATTTATTTTCGTTTTTTTTAAGGAAGTAATTAATTTCACTTTTTTAAAAATCAATGATGATATATGTATATAAATTATGTTAGAAAAATATGAAATAATAAATAGATTTTGATTGCAAGCAAAAATACCGAAGGTGTTTTTGATTGTTCATCAAACATCAAACAATGGGGACTTCTTTCTTTCCGAGATGCAGTCTATGTGTACTTTTAAGATGGTAATTAAAAAGTTATTTACAAATAAAATGTATACAAATATGCAACCGAAATTATAGTTAATGACTTGCCGTGTCAAACAGCAGTTTATTTTAGCATTTTTTTTTGTAAATTTAGAACACAAAAAGGAACGATGGAAACTGGTGATTATCTAATTAGCGAAGACATTGAGTAATACCGCTAGGTACTGGCTTCTCTCCCTTTCTCGCGCATAATGATCGCGTGGCAGACATATAGCCGTTTTGCTTCTCGTAACCAGTCCATCTATTATAAGGTCCATGATAATACAAGTAGACTTAGAATTGCCTTTTGCTGCCACTAAGAGAGCATGAAAGAAAAATAGAAAAAGTCAGTGCATTACCATGTTTTTATAAGTATAGAATGAATAAACACATGTGAGTGTATGTATACCTGTTTCGGATTTTTCCTACATTGTATCGTATCGTCCAATTTGACATCCAAACCAGTGTTTTCGGTAATATCGAATTATCGCCCAACTCTATAATGAAGTAAACTTATAATTGTTTTGTTTAGTTGTAGCAATACCTCATCAAGTTCTAGTAGCAGCACCATCTACCTTCCCACCAGAGTCTTCTACTACCAAACGATGTATTTATTATCCTAATTGTTCTAATATGACTTGTTCATTTTATCATCCAATTGTAAGTACATTTCATGTTACAATACCCTTGGTCATACTGATGAGTATTCATACTCTCCTATTCAATATTCCTTTGTCTTAAAACAATAAGCAGATAAGCCCTATCTATTTTGGGGAGTTGGATGGCCGAATGGTAAGCAATTGTGCGCTGTATCATAAAGCTTGTCATTGAGACTACTTCCAGGGTTTTGAATAGGTCAAATCCGTTGTTAATTTATCTTCTTTCTGGTCTTCAGTTGATCACACTCTTGTCTTTGCTATCACGTGTTCTTGATAATAGGCGAATTCGATTGAACGTTCCGGAATAGAATTCTCTCAATCCCAAAAATAGTGACAATCGAGTTAAAATGGGTACTTTGGGCTACAAAGCAAGCATTGACTGCATATATAAATATCTCACCCAACTATGCAGCCGAAACCTGTTCGGCATGTTTTATTACGTCACAATTCCACTATCGTCGGGACTGACAAGTTAATACCCGATTGACTTTGAATTTATGTACAGTGTTTAAGGTCATGAGACGAAGAAGCATATGGAAATGTGCTCGTATATTGCCGTCACCCCCGACCGATGGTCCATCGGTCTGCCAGTTTGTTGTCCACAATTTCTTGTGAACGCTCTAGAGGCTAAAGTAAATAGCCGAATGACCTCAAATTTATGCACAGTGTTTAAGGTCATGAGACAAAGAAGCATATGGATTTTCAAGGATATCCGATAGTTACTGCCAGAGTTATTACCCTTGATCTCTTCACTAAACCTTGTGAATGCTCTAGGGGCTAAAGTTTGTATCCGATTGACTTTAAATTTATACAGTGTTTAAGGTCACGAGACGAAGAAGCCCATTGATTGTCAGTAATTACTGCCAGAGTTATGGCCCTTGATCACCTCCCAAAATATTGTGAACGCGGCTAAAGTTAATATCCGATTGACTTTAAATTTATAAACAGTGTTTAAGGAAACGAGACGAAGAGGCCCATCGATTTTCATCGATGTCCGATAACTACTGCTAGAGTTATGTCCCTTGATTACTTTGAAAAATCTTGTAAACGCGCTAGCGGCTAAAGTTAATATCAGATTGACTTGAAATTTATACACAGTGTTAAACATGCGACGAAGAAGCCTAATAATTTTCAGCAAATATCAAATAATTACTACTGCCTTTTAAAAGTCTTGTAAACGCTCTTTATTTGTAGAATAAAGATGATTGTGAGAAGCCATATGTCTGTTTCATGACGAGAGAAAATTACCATTTCAATTAAAACCTTTACAAACAAATTTTTTAAAAGATTGTCATTGTTGACAAGCGAGCTGTTTTAAAGATTGTCATTGTTGACAAGCGAGCTGTTTTGATAGTAGGGTTGGGACAACATGAAAAAAAATCTGCAGGGGTGTTTCTGAGGCCAAATTGACTGAAAAATACAAAAATGGAAAAAAAATTGGCGTCTTGCCTTTTTTTCGTTCGGAATGGTGCACATTTTCAAAATGGCCGCCAAAATGGGTCCCAAAATCGTATTTTTAATCTATTACATCGAATTAGTGCAATTTATTTTACTAAATATAGACCATTAATGGGATTTTCAACGATATATAACTTGCACAAGACGTTACACGAAGCATTTCTCTAGCAAACAATTCATGGAATCCAATATGGTGGCCAAAATCCAAAATGACGGCCGTATCTTGCAGGGATTACCGTGTTTTTTGCAGAATAACAACAAACATGTTATGTAATATAGACCATTAATGAGATTTTTAACAATAACATTATGATAAGACGTTACACGAATCATTTATCTAGCAGAGAACTCATGGGATACAATATGGCGTCCAAAATCCAAGATGACGGCTGTATATTGCAGGGATTACCGGGTATTTACATAATAGCAACAACCATGTCATGTAATATATCATTTTATATATTTTTTACTATTTTTTTACTTTCTAGTAGACTCTACAATTTAAATCCAATATGGCAGCCAAAATCCAAGATGGAGGTCATGTATTGCCAGGGTAACCTGGTTTTACAGTGTAAAGATAAAAACGTGCCATTTCATATATCATTTGATACTGATTTACTGATGATCTTTTAATGTAAGTTGATCTTTTAACGACGCTTGGCAAGTGCTAATTTCAACAAAGTTTCAATGTCACAGCTTTGCTTATATTCTGGATGAACAACAGATTTGATCGAGTTTCTTAGTTCTTGAATAGTGAAATTCTGAAATTGGAACCGCCCATTGTCAGACTTGACACGTCGTTTTTGACGGATATCAGGTGCTATAGCCAATTTCGGACAGTAGCTGTCGTTCATTCAGGTTTTTCTATGAGTTTATGGAAGAAACAGTGACTGGACCTCCGTGTATTTTACACATATCTAAAAGTTTTTGCATTTTACCAAATTTGAGCGGTTTCAATTTTTCTTTACGCGTTTAACCTCGTCACTACTCCTTGCCCATATCCATTTTTTTCTGCGCTCTTTATCACCAAGCTCTGTAAATGTCGCATCAGCTAACAGTCCATTAGTAGCAATAATGCATTTTTTCAAATGCGTTTCCACTTTAGTCACCCCTCCTGCAACTTTCATCTGGTTATCAAGTCTTGCGAAACTAGACTCACATCCCATATTAGTAATAGGAGCATACCTTAGTTTTTTTTCATCAATCGTGCTTGTAGTTTCGTCATCGAAATAGTCCATCTGTAATAGCTGTCTATTTAAAACATCAATGATTTCTTCAATGATTGTTCCGATCAACTGTCCCTTTCCGGTCAATGTTTGTCCGAATCGCTTTCGCAGTGTCGCTAATTTTTCAAACATATCACTGAAAAAAGCTCGTACATTCGCCCAGCTGTGCTCGGACACGCATTTACGACCATCTAATCCGAATAAGTCCATCATAGGAAATATTATCATATCACCGATCAGGTTATATACTTCACATGCACACTGGAACCAGTCGTTTGTGATGAAGGTTGATACAGCTAATACCACCTTATTAGAGTTTACATCAACGATCGCGTCAAAAAAGTCTCTGATCTGATCCATTTTAGCAATGTACAACTTGGCAAGTTCGGCGATACGTCCAAAACGATTGGAAACAAATCCCTTAAAGCCATGAGATTTTAAGTTGTTGTTTTCCAACCAGTTCACAAATTCATTATAAAGAGACACAGAGTGCGCTGCGTGGCTTGGTGAAAGTAATTTTGTGATAGCTATTAGTCCAACAGTCAAAATACTTGAAGAATACCGGAGCAGTCTATCAGTTTTTTAATTCCGATTCTTTGCTCTATTTTTTTGAGCACTTTTTCTACACCGCTATCCACACCAAGAATTATATGGGCGCAGCATTTGAGAACCTTATCATTGTCAACATTTTGGTATTGGAGCATGGTGCTACAATCGCCAGCACGGTCGGTAATCCAGAATGCAATGTGTTCTTTAAGCTCTTCAGTTGAACAATCGGCCAGAATTGCTAAACTTTTTATTTTAAAATCGCACATCTTGGCGGCATCTTTACCAGCATCTTTACCAGAATGTGACATATTTTTAGTGTAACCAGTTGTAAACGTTTTCTTGTCCGCTGTCGGCCCCGGTCCCGCTACAGTAATGTGATCCGTTTTGATGTTGAACAATCTATGGCCTGCTGATTTTGTGGTGTTGTCTAAGCCGACAGTGATTGTGTTACCAGAACTATCAACAAGGTGTCTAGCTACCATTTCCAAATTGAGGTAAGAGGCATCATCTAAGTAGTTTCGTATCGACTTTCTACTAGGCATTATATAGGTACGATCGTTACATCGCCTTTGCCGCTTTGGAGCATCCATCACCAGGTCTTTATAATCATCACTATCGTTTTGTTCCATGTCTTCATTGTCACTCATCTTCCAATTTTGATGAAAAACCCCATTGGCTAAATCGACACAGATGCCTAATAAATCGTTAGTAGTGACTTTGTACTTAGACAGACTTTGTACGAGATAGCGGATCAATGGCTCATAAAATGTCTTATACCCTGTCCGGATTTTGACAGATGGGGAGTCAGAACCGGATTTCAATTTCTTCAAAACTCGTGAAGATGTAGAGATGGAGTCTGTATCAAAATTTTCATAACCAGGATCACGAGTTTCCGAGTCCGGTGTATCTTTAATTGCATCTACGATTTCACGCATGTTGATTTCCATTTGAGGCTCATTTTCATCAATGATAGTTTCCTTTAAGTGTTCTTGTGATATTTGACGTGCTTCCACCCTAGATTTCTGCTTTAGCCAATAACGAAGAACCTTTTTAGTACAGCGGGTGATGTAGTTACCTTTACAATTATCTTCATAAAACGCATTGTCCTCGGGCGTCATTTTCACACCAAATTCTGTCTCCAGTTGATTTTCGTACAGTGGATCAGCGGCTCTGATATCATACGCCCTGATGGTCATTTTATCGTTGAAGATTGAAACTTTACTGCGCCATTGATCACACCTGTTTCCCGAACCTTTCTCACGTTTTCGCATATTGCGAAAAAAGTCATATTCATCACTGAGACGTTTGGCCAAGCGGATACACATTTTTACTGATCCAATCATGACGTAATTCACCAGCAACAATTTTAATAGCTTCGTCCCTGCTTACTATTTTCCTCCCTGTAGTAGATTTCTTACACAGCCACACCATTCTACCCAATAAATACTTGCCAGTTGGTAACTTTGCGCCCTTCACATACCCAGGTTCTTCGTAAATGACGCTAAACAGTTCTTTCCGCACACCAGAACTGCGAAATTTAGTTAAACAAAATGGCACCACAACGTATGTGACTAATCAGAACAGACGATGTCTGTTCTTTTCTAAGAACTATTATACGTCACCATTTATGTGACGTCATTTTCTGACGTCAGAATTGGTGTAGAACAAACTTAAAATTAACCCACTCAAAAGTAAATGACGTTACAAGACATTGTTATATCGATACTCTGTAAATATCAGGTAATCCCTGAAAATTATGGCCGCCATTTTGGATTACAGGAGCTATTTGCAAGAGCAATGCTTGTGTGACGTCTTGTGCAAGTTTTGCATCGTTAAAAATCCCATTAATGGTCTATTTTTAGTAAAAAAAATGCACTAATTCGAAGTAATAGCTTAATAAAAATACGATTTTTGGACCCATTTTGGCGGCCATTTTGAAAATGTGCACCATTCCGAGCGAAAAATGGCCAGATGCCAAATTTTTTTCAATTTTTGTATTTTTCAGTCAATTTGGCCTCAGAAACACCCCTACAGAACAGTAGCATTCGAAAAAGGTAATTATTGTCCCAACCCTATTGATAGAGTCAGTACGGGATAACTTAAAAAACTGGATAATCCAGACATGACCGACTTTCCTTCAAATTTTGAGGACCCATCCAGACTAATATTTTTTTTAAAAAACTTGATATAACTAAAAGAGTGTGCCCTCTAAAGGCGCAAAAAGGTGTGAGCTCAGTTTTTTATACGCCCACATTGAAATGTGGTCGTATCTTGCCGTCGCCTCGTCCGTCCGTCTGTCCAGCATCCACAATTGCTTGAGGACGCTATAGAGGCTAAAGTTAATATCCAATTGACTTTAAATTTATACACAGTGTTTAAGGTCACGAAATGAAGAAGCCTATTGATTTTCAGTGTTTTCAAATAATTACTGTCAGAGTTATGGCCCTTGATCACTTCAAAAAATCTTGTGGACACTCTAGAGGCTAAAGTTAATAGCCGATTGACTTTAAATTTATTCACAGTATTTAAAGTCACAAGACAAAGAATCCTATTGATTTTCAGCGTTTCCAATAATTACTGACAGAGTTATGGCCCTTGATCACTTTCAAAATTTTGTCGAGGCTCTAGAGGCTAAAGTTAATATCCGATTGACTTTAAATTTATACACAGTGTTGAAGGTCATGAGACGAACAAGTATATTGAGTTTCAATGAATTTTGATAACTTGAACAGCATGGAGGAGAACTTCATCAAAGCCAAACAAATTCGAATGATTTTCTGATAATTAGATAATGAGTTGTTACTTTTAGTGTATTATAAATGTTTCATTACCGAAAAAAGTAAAATATGCGACAACTCTGTTGACTGCCCTGGCAACCTATCTTTTAATTTCGATTTCATTTTCAAAAAAATTCGATTAGGAGGTGAAAATCAGACTGTTTAGATTTTAAAATATTTCTTCTTAACTTTTATAAACTTGTAGCTAGAATCAATACGAAGAAAATGTAGGTTATAATTAGTTTGTAATAAAAAACAGTTGCGTTATTTTGCCTGTAAAATAGTCAAATTTAATTGGATTTTCACAAAAGTGACACCAACTTATTCAAAAAGCAAGTACGCGTCATATCATATTGATTATAATTTCAAATTGACAACGGAAGTGACAACATTTTGTCAAAAACTGCATTTATGACTTTCAAAATTAATATTTTTTTCAACCAAAAATAATTTTATATGTATTAATAATTTTAACTTTTGGTTTAAATTCACATATTAATAAAATTCAAACGGTCATATAGATATCATAAAATTGTTTCTAACTTGTTCGGTTGCCGAGAAATCGACTGTTTTCTTCAAGTCATTTTTGAAGGTTTTGGTTCATAAAAGTGTCAATTATTATTCGATTTTCATAAAATCTTAACTGTGGGTTTACGATTTCATACAAGTAATTTAAAATTTTCATTCTCACCGGAAAAACAGTTTTTTATTTCAAATGAGTCTGATTTGTAATGTTTTTATACGCCCACATTTTCATGTGGACGTATTATGTCGTCGCCCCTGTCCGTCTGTCCGTCCGTCCGGACGTCCGTCCACAATTGTTTGTGGACTCTCTACAGGTCACAATTCTTGTTGGATTTTGACGAAACTTGAAATATAGGTTTATCCCAAAAAGATCTCGGCTGCTTTCGATATTGGCATGTATCGGATCAAAACTTCATGGATTATGGCCCCTGATTGTACGAAAAATCACGTTTTTAGCTTGTGGACCCTATAGAGGTCACAATTTTGAACCGATTTTGATGAAACTTGACATGCATGTTTATAACCCAAAGATCTTGGTTCCTTTCGATATTTGCGCCTATCGGAACGTAATTTCCTGAATTATGGCCCTTGATTGTCCGAAAAATCACCTATTTTAGCTCGTGGTACCTCTGGAGGTCACAATTATTATCCGATTTGAAAAACCGTTCGATTATATCACCGTTACACCATACGGAAGGATGAGTTTGATTTTCAAGGAAATCGGACCATAATTGCCAGACAAAATGGCCGCCGTTTATACGCTAATAGTGTTAAAATATGGTATATCAAGGTTGTGGACCCAGTATAGGTCACAATTTTAATTTGATTTTGTTGAAAGTTGAAATACATGTTTATAACCTAAAGATCTTGATTCTTTTCGATATTTGTGCATATCAAATTGTACTTTAATGAATTATAGCCTTTGATTGTAGGAAATATCACTTTCGGTTTTGCTTGTTCTCTATCCATGTCTCGAAAATGTGGGCGTATCCTGCCTGGCAGTGCCAGCTTACTATCTTTAAAATTATTATATTCCCTTCAACAAATAGATTGAACCCATACGATCATAAAAATACCACAAAATAGTTTGTAACTTGCACGGTTGCAGAGAAATAGACGATTTTCTACAAGTCTCTTTTCAAGGTTTTTGGTCTATAAAAGTAGCAAATATTATTCAATTTACGTAAATGTTTCACCATGTGATGCCTTATGTCATTTCTGCTTACAATAAACTAATTGAATATTTTCACGATCACCGAAAGTAATGTAATTACATTAACGAAGAGTCTGCTTGTCGGTCTGTCTGTCAGTCGTCTGTCCGTCCGTCCATCCGTCGTATTTTGGGACACAAGAACTTTCTTCTAATTAATCTATAATGTTCAAACTTGGTGTAGGCGTTTATTTTATTAGGTCGATGCCTTGATGGAGTTTAAAGATGAGCATATTCTGCTTTGGGACACGACAACTTCAGATCTAATTAAGTCAGCGTGATGAAACTTGGTGTTTAGTTTCATTACATCAATACCTTGACTAAGCTCCATAATTAGCATTTTCTTTTGGGGAACTATAACTGTGGTTATAATAAAGGGAGAGTGATGAAACTCTTAAGATAGTTTCATTATATTATTACCTTGACTTAGTTCGATGGTGATCATTGACTGCTTTGGGACATGACAACTTCAGTTCTAATTTAGTCAGCGTGATGAAACTTGGTGTTTAGTTTCATTACATCAATACCTTGACTAAGTTCCATAATTAGCATTTTCTTTGGGGAACTATAACTTTGGTTATAATAAAGGGAGAGTGATGAAACTCTTAAGATAGATTCATTATATTATTACCTTGACTAAGTTCGATGGTGATCATTGACTGCTTTGGGACATGACAACTTCAGTTCTAATTAAGTCAGCGTGATGAAACTTGGTGTTTAGTTTCATTACATCAATACATTGACTAAGTTCCATAATTAGCATTTTCTTTGGGGAACTATAACTTTGGCTATAATAAAGGGAGAGTGATGAAACTCTTAAGATAGATTCATTATATTATTACCTTGACTAAATTCGATGGTGATCATTTTCTGTTTAGGTGAAAAAGTGAGAAGCTATATATTTGGATTTTGGCGGGGCCTCCCTGTTGGCTTGTAGTGTATTATAAATGTTTAATTTTGGTGACTATCCAAACGATTTAGCTGCTGTGGTCAAAATGTTATTTACATGTATATTATGTAACTTATTTATAATGTATTTATTTATTTATGTAAAGGATTTCATATATTCATTTATGTAAAGAATTTCACATATTCATTTCTGTAAAGAATTTCAAATATTCATTTATGAAAAGGATTTCATATATTTTTTTTTGTGTGCTATTTGTTTTTATTTACATATGATTACATCTCTGTGATATTGTTTTAATTTGTCTCGTTAAATTCACCATATGATATGTGATCAAACATGTCATCTTGTGTCGGAATGCGGAAGATCTAATTTTGGACTAGAGACAAAATCAGTGAAAGTATTGAATTTGATCGAAATTGAGATTTTAACAAAAATGAGTATAAATATACTATCTATCAGCACAAAGATCAGAATAGCAAAACGATGTTTTAGAACACCTTTATTTGAACGTTTTGTAAGAGCACCGTATTCTTAAATCTGTCCTACTTCTTAAAATTATCGGTGAAATTAATTATGTTTCTTCCCTCGCAGCGGGACGACCAGTCATTCCTCTTGCATAATAATTGGCATCGTTGTAAAGCGGAGAATCTCTAGTTTACAAATATGATCAAAATATTGATGGATTGATTTTGAAAGGATACAATCGAGTTTTAAAACCCCTAAAAATATAAACAAACACCGTGTGGCCCATTCCAAACTTAGGCTGCCTATCTACTGCTAGCTTCGGCTGAGAATAGGCCCTAACCTAATTAACCGACATTTTAATTCCTACATCGACGATTTCAGTCGATAACGCCGAGTATGCTTTTAGGAGTTTTGAGAAGTATTTATTTCTCTTCTATTGTCATATTGAATGAAATTAAATATGTTTATTTAGCTGTTGTGTGTATTAAAGATGTCAAACTGATCAAGAGCCGAACCACAAAAAAGTCCCCTAATTATTCAACATGGCGGCCCCCATAGACGACAAGTTCACAGAAGCTGTTTTATTTGCAAAGAAAAATTTAGGCGTATCTAGGCCTTGTTTTGAAAGATAAACACATTGAAACTTTAAAGACAGTTTACAATGGTAAAGAATGTATTGCAATATTTATTAACCATAGCACATATTATATATCGTTTTTAGCCGAGTTGCAGAACTTGAAATTTGACTTTGTGTTTACAAAAGCCATGTGCTACGGTCTATTTTCACTTTGTTGTGTAAACACAGGTGACGTAAGTTTGATAAGTCCCGCCCACATCTCCATGGCCCCACCCCAAACTGATGACGCGTGCATTTTAAATGGAGTCCAATTGTTTCATTCTGGTAATGACGTAGGTGGAACGCTGTGTGCAGTATGCGTGTGGCCATGCTGTCTTAACTTGTTTTGTCCCAGATACAGCGTGCAAAGCATTATGGGTATGTGGCTGGCTGAACTGGCGATAAATATTTGGCTTAGGTTTAGGCGATAATGTTTTTGGGTACCTACATGTGATTCACTCTCACAAGTAGCAGAAAAAATTAATTCAGATCGTATATTGATTGCCATTGAGTGTAAATGAAAACAATGTGGCGACTACTAGTATGTAAATTAATCGACAAGCTGCAGCTGGTGTATGTCATTGATTAATACTAATCAACTGTCACAGGCCAATGATAAAGCCGTCAAGAACTCAATATTTACTACGAATAATTAATCTAAGCTGTGATAATTTGATATCTCATACTATCTTTAAAAAATAATTTATAGGCCTTAAATTTAAATGGAAATAAACAAAATGGCAAATAGTTTTCTTTTCGATGCGATTTTATTGATAGCTGAGTTCCGTTGACTGTCGCTACTTAATACGGCATGTACAGTTAGGGAATACATATTAGTAATGTCAAAATACAGTTTAAATCCCAAAAAATTGCAACAAAAGGTTTCTCAACTGATTCGGGTAGGGTTTAGTGTACTTTATAACATACTAAAAGTTTACCAAAGTAGGACCCCCGGAAAAGTGTTTTTTTCAAGATGGTGTCCAAGATGGCCGCCAAAACATCTAAATGACCGTAACTCTGTATCTATCAACTCAAATTTGATGTCTAACCCTAGGTTTTAAGGTGCAAAGAACACGATAAGATCATAAAAAATGATGTTGGCCTATTATGTAACACAAAAATCAAATATGGCGTCAAAAATGGCCACCAACACCTCCAAATGACCGCAAGGTCATAACTATTGACTCCAATTTAATGAGCTTGATGTCTAGCCAGAGTCTTTTTTTGAGGCAGGGGACACATTGGGACCATTAAAAAGTGGGCCATTAACTACACTAGGGGCCGGAATCTACAAGTTTTTACGAAATAAAAAGTAATAAACTACCCTTATCATCTAGAATCTAATACACGTCAAGAATGTGCCAAATACCGTCAAGATTCATTAAAAACTACCCGATTATATCTTCAATGATCTTGTTCCCAATCGATTCAAAGGCATGTACATTTACATCTGGCCCAGCCACTATCCCGTTGACAATGTTTCTCAGGGTAGGATCAGGTGTGAAAGGTGAGGAGGCTGCAAGTTTTATCCGAATTTTCTCAAGATCAGAGGCATCCCTTATGATGCGCGCCTCAGTTGAGTCTTTGTGTTGCGGACTTGTAGTATATGTCAGGTCTGTAAACAGGTGCAGATAAGGTCCAAAGGTTTCGCATGTCCTCGGTCATCCCACTGCCGCGAGGAAGACCTCCAGTGCTCTTTAGAGACCTCATCAACGTTTGTTCAATCACAAGATCACTACTAAGCCCTGCCCAGCACTGTTTGCTTCTACGAACGACATGAAAACCATCAAGGAACTTTTGATAAACGTATGGGTGCTTTTCCTTTAGGTTGCTCATTTGCTGCAGGTAGTAATAAGCAGATCGTAGGTAATTGAAGTGCCCAGCTGCAGCAAAGACAGTGGGGCAATTAGACACAGCCTGCAAATGCATATACCAAGACCCTGTACGATCCCCTTTGATCAACATTATTGCCATGCCAACCATACGCTGATAATTCAGCCACAACTGGCAGGTCTTTGGGGTCTGAGCAAGTTCAGATTTCTTCTTCTTCGTTAACATCTCGAGTCGGATCAAAACGTCAGAACAAGCAGCATTTCCTAGCGTTGTCTCACCTCTAAGAAGTATGAATCTCAGGATCTTCTTTGGTCATTTATGTTATAAGCTGGCTATGTAGGCACTTGTCAACGAGAAGGTGGCCCCTCAAAGCCCCCTGGACAGCTTTCCCTGTCATCATGTGAACAACTGCATTTTCCACATAGACAGTCTCAAGTATGTTTTTGAGGCCGGTCCCTTCCATAAGAGTTCCTATGGTCCCAAGCAAGTTCATAAGTGTATGGAAACACCCCAACATTAGAACAATGCCTTTCAGGTAACTACTTTGTGGCGAGTCAATGATGATTTCGGTAGCCTTCCAATACAAGGGCTGGTCAAAAGTTACAATAGTGGGAAGGTTGTGCTTTATGGCAATGCACGATTTTTCTCCAGAGTACATATTGATCATAGGCAAGAATTTGACTGACGACTGCCCAGGGTGCTGGCTCCCCTGATGCAAGAAATGCATCATCCCCTGCCAATTCGGTGTTGCCTCTTTGAAGCCGAGGGAGACTTCCCACAGAATATCACAGTCAAGAAATCTCGGCAGGTCCCTGAAGACTACCTCATGACAAGCATGCCTTGCAAACCTGTACTCCATGATAGGAATTTTTGTCTTGTTTTCAGTTCTGAGATCTGCTATCGCGGAATGAGGTGGTTCGTCCGTTTTCCTGGGGTGACAGAGGCAATGACACCCATTCCATGAAATGTATATGAATGACAGAAAGAATAAAACGATGACGAAGTTGTATCAGTGGATATAGAAATATGGTTATTTATAATGTGTGCCGTTAGCCAATAGCTGCTGTAAATTTTCCCGCGTGTAGACCTTCTTTAACCAATGAACTATTATCGTTGTTTGATTCGCGTACAGCCATCATGGATATTATATGAATGACAGAAAGAATAAAACGATGACGAAGTTGTATCAGTGAATATTTTTTTAAAACCTTTTCTATTAATTGTAACCAGATAAATCGTAACCACATATACGGCTATCGGTAAAGTAGTAATTTGGAGTAAAATCGAAATGTTTTGTGTTATTAAACACTCTGTTCATTTCTCCGAGAAAATAGGGTCTTGTATAAAAACTAAACCCCTTCCAAAAGTAGACGATCGATGTCAAAACTAAATGAATGAAAATGAATGAATGAATGAATGAAATGGGGTTTAACGTCCTACGCTTAAGCACCGTACCTGGGCTAATTGAAGACGGGCATACGCCACAGTGTGCAATGAGGGAAATTTTGCCCGGGCAGCGGCGCTACGGCCTACTCTTATATCGAATTCCAACTGCCAAGGGATCTTTTACGTGCACTCCAATTTGTACACGGGACCTCGGTTTTTCGTCCCATCCGAACGACTAGGCAGCTGTCCTTGTCAGGCCCTCCTTCTGCATCACTGACAAGGGGAAATCACGCCGGAAAATCGAGATGAACTTTCTCGACCAATGCAGGGATCGAACACTCAACCTCCAGGCTAGCGAACCAGTGCCTTATCCACTTAGCCACCGTGATCCCCCGATGTCAAAACTAAAACGTGTTTCTAAACGGTGGCACAAACTGGGCAGTTTTTGATGAATCTTGACGGTATGGGGCACATTCTTGACGTGTATTAGATTCTATATGATAAGGGTAGTTTATTACTTTTTTTCGTAAAAAATTGTAGATTCCCCGGTCCCTAGTGTAGATAATGGCTCACCTTTTAATGGTCTTAATGTGTCCCCTGCCTCAAAAAAACCTCTGGCTAGACATCAAGCTCATTAAATTGGAGTCAATAGTTATGGCCTTGCGGTCATTTGGAGGTGTTAGCGGCCATTTTTGACGCCATATTGGATTTTTGTGTTACAAAATAGGCCAACATCATTTGTTATGATCTTATCGTGTTCTTTGTACCTCTAACCCTAGGGATATACACCAAAATCATCAAATTTGAGTTGATGGATACAGAGTTATGATCATTAACAGGTTTTGGCGGCCATCTTGGACCCCATCTTGAAAAAACACTTTTCCGTAGGTCCTACTTCTGTAAACTTTTAGTGTGTTATAAAGTACACTAAACCCTACCAGAATCAGTTGAGAAACCTTTTGTTGCAATTTTTTGGGGGTTGAGAGGATATTTTCCATATATCGACCTGACTATATTAGATATTAATATTATTGTTTACAATTCTCTTATCACCATGGGTCGAAAAAATGAGAACAATCAATGAGCCGAAATGTGACTATTCTCGAATCTGCCATTGTTTAATTACATCAAAGACAAAATGCACGAAAGTGAACAAAAGCCTTTCTTGACTATGAAATTGGCATTTCTATAATAGACTCATATTTTGATAACGTCCGGGTAGGCCTACCTGAAAATAATAATAGGGTTTATTCCCATAACGCCGACTCGCCGAGTTTTGGGGGGAAAATTTTGGTCGGTGTTAAGGGGTCGACTGGCCAAGAACAATAGACCCAAGCTGGGGGTAAAAACTAATTAAGCCGATAATTTTGGGAGCATTTATTTTTAAAAAAAAATTATAACAACCTTTAACTTTTAAAATAACATTACAAATAATTTTAACTTTTGGCACGCATAAAATGTCCAGCATAGTCCTAAAATTCTAACAAATTCAATATCCTCCTACTTCATAATTATGTTTTACATCTTCGATCTTTCTGTTGATATCTGTGTATTGTTTTCTTTTAGGTGATTGTCGATGGCCATTTGAATACTGCAACAACTGAATCTCTGTCGTCTCTCGACTTTCAAAAATGCCATCACTTCAAAAATATTCGGATGAGCTTTTCCAATTATTTTTTTTAGACGCCCCTGCAACCCCTCTAAAGAATTGTTGGTTCTTCGCGTTGTTTGGTTGTGGTTCCATTGTACTTCAGTAAATTGACCGTCTAACCATTGGGTAACCATATAGTCAGCCAGTTGTTGAAATTTCTCATTATCTGGTACCTCGGCCATTATTTGGATCCATGCGTCATCAATCTGCAAATAAAATAAAGATACATATAAATTATCCATATTAACAATATAGCTATATTAACTATATAATGAATACCTACATCAGTCACGGGCAGTAATGGTATCCCGATACACCGTCTAACGAATTTGCATGTTTCTTCTTCTCGATATCACGTTTGCAGAACCAGTTGTTGGACTTTTCTCCAAATACATTGACCATAATGAAAATAACACTTAACCCATCTAAGAGTGCCGCGGTCGACTTTCCAAACTCTGGTGAGTCGGCGTTATGGGAAGACATCAATAATAGACCTATCCTACACGCAAAGTTTTGATTTAATTCATGTGTTAAATGAACACGTGCACACATTGTATTGTATTGTTTTATTGCCGTAAACATAACGTCCATAAGCATTTATAACATAGATTCAATCAGGTGATGGAGGATGGACATATAAATAGTATTTAGTTACTAATTTATAAGATAATAATTATCTTTAAACAATAGTGATCATAATTACATTAATTCTTTTTTCTTTTGTATAATTAAATAAAGAAATCGACCTAAATTATTTAGAGTTTTGATATTGGTACTTTTTAAGAGCATTGACAATTTATACATTGATGGTTTCAACCAGTAGTATTTTTCTATATACTTTTCTCTGATATACTTTTAAGATTGACAAACTAGCAGAGCATGAAACTCGTCTTCAATTTCATTACAGTTACAAAATTTACATATTCTATTACATCTCTGAATATTACTATACCTTCCTTTCTCTATTTGTAAATCATGAGCACATATTCTGTATTTACATATCAGTTTTTTATATATTACATTTTTACAAAGGTAATATTGTAGTTCATAATTATTTTGTATACAGTGATAGAGGTTACATCTAGTAGACATACATATAACGCTTTGTACATTTTGAATGTTACAATCTTTAAGACGTTGTTTTAATTAGTTTATAAATTGATGTTCATTACTGACACCTTGTGAAATCCACACATTACCAAAGCCATTCTCTTCTAGGATACACTTAACATTATCTAACCAGGGATTATAGCTTTTACCATTCAACAGACATTCATACATATCCCTATAACATGAATCAAGTAAAATATGTGTACCTTTCAACAATTTAAGCCAATATTTTATCATACATATTTTTCTATACATTTGAAGTGGAAAAAGACCCAATTCGTGATAGATTAGTGCATTGCATGTTGATGTTCTTACTCCTAGTATTTTCTTAAAGAAGGTTAACTGTACCTTTTCAACGTCATCTGCAGAATGATAACCCCACATTTCACTACCGTAATTTAATATAGGAACTATGCATGTAGTAAATAGGGTTATTGAAGTTTGCAAATTAAATTGATTTTCCCGTATTATTCTTTGTAAACCAAAACATGCCTTAGAAGCTTGTTGCGCAATTGTCTTTTGGGTAAGACTGAATTTACCATTTTGATTAAAGACCACACCTAAATAGTTAAAGGATTTAACAATTTCAAGATCCTTTCCTTCATATGTCCAGGTTTCATTTTCTCTAATCTTACCACCATTTTTAAAGATAACTATTTTACTCTTATTTACATTAACATGAAGATTATTTTCATAACAATAATTGCTTAAAGTATTTAACATGTTTTGTAAGTTTTCTGGGGATTCGCCTAACAATGCCGTATCGTCAGCATACATAAGTAAATATAAATTCACATCATTTATTGTCAAATATTCACAATTCCCTGATTCTAGTGCTCCTTCGATGTCTCTGACGTATAGGAAGTAAAGTGTAGGGGAGAGCGATTCTCCTTGCATCAGTCCTGTGGTTAAATGGAAATAATCAGAATAGTTGCCCCGAAACTTTACGCGAGCCACGAGCTTTGAATACATGGATTTGAGTAAAGTTAGAAACTTTCCAGTAATATTGCTTATTATAAGTTTATTCCAATCAAATGCTCTGGAAAAATCTAGGAACCCACAATATAACCTAGATTTATTTCTTAGGAACTTTTGGATCACATTATTAAGAACAAATCCGGCATCTCTAGTTCCGAGTCCGGGTCGAAAACCGAAGAAAGATTCTGGCAAGACTTTATTATATTCATTGGAAGTTCGAGAGTCTTTTTGACAATATAGCAGTAAACAGTTTCCCTAAATGACTTAAAAGTGTTATACCCCTATAGTTACTGGCTGTATTCGGGTCACTTCTTTTAAACAATGGCACTATGTCACCAACGGACCACTGATCAGGAAATTCGCCATTTTTGAGAATATGGTTAAAGACTATATAAAGTATTGGCACAAATAGCATTCTAAATTCCATAAAATATTCATTTAGCAGTTTATCTTGTCCAGCACTTTTGTCCCGACTTAACCTCTTAATGGCTGAATTGATCTCCGATTCACTTATTTCACAATCAAGTTCCTCAAAAATAGTTCCTGGTATATCTTCATTTTCAGCGTTAACAACATTCTCACCCACTAAATTCTTGAAGTGTTCGAAAAATTCAGTTGTAGACAACTTTGTATTTGGTTGAGGTTTAAATTTCTTAAGCCGTTTAAAAAATAGTTTTGGATTATGCTGTCTTGTATATTCAAGCATATTTCCTTCTATACATAGGTAGTCTCGCTTTAGACGTCTTTCAAGTCTTTTATAATCCGCCTTATGTTGAGCAAGTTCAAAACGATTCTTTTTACTTTTGTCTGTATTAAATTTATGTAATGTACTTTTATAAACATGATAAAGTTTACTGCATTCATCATTGTACCAAGGTTTGTTGATGTGCCTGGACTTTTTAGCACAATTTTGACACAAATCACAAGTTTGTCTGATTTTATATGTCTTTTCACAAAAATGAAAAAAAATATCACAAAGTTCTCTATTTAGATTGGATACGATTTGTGTAACTGGCACATTTGCGTTAATGGCGTCAGCCAAGTTCAACTTTATTTCATCAATGTTCTCAAGAAATTTTGAAAAGATCGTCTGCTTTTGATCGGCGTTACATCTTATCGACACTGACTCTGTTTCGCTTGCGAATGCACAATCACATGGTGATCTACTGACCCGATTAAAACACGTGATATTTGTAAATAATGGGGCGTGGTCTGAAAATTCTGTAAATTTACCAACAACAAAGTCATTCACTATATGGCTGTACTTTTGATCAATAATTAAATAGTCGATTATACTAGTACCGGTTTTGTTTTGAAATGTGATTTGTGTATTATTAACACTTCTGCCATTTTGAATACGGAAATTCCCTGACCTACATAGTGCTAACAGTTAATTACCGAAGCCGTTAGGATAAACATCATCTTCAGTTCTTCTAACCACATCAAAATCGCCATCTTCTTCATAGTCTATAAATTCACTTAAAACATCATATATACATCTTTATCAAGTCTATCATTCTCAATAATTTCATTCCCTCTACCTACCCTACTATTAAAGTCCCCCATAAGTGCCACAATCCCCTTATTTTTATAGTGACAGACATAATTTTCGAGTATATCAAATAAATTACAATCATAGTGTGTATAATAGACAGATTTTTCAGGTGGTATATATACAAAACATAAATATAAATCTAAACTCTGATTTAACACATTCTTATCTTCAACAACTCTCTCAATGTTCACAAATTTTTCAATCCACTTTTTAATTAAAACAACACAATCGCCCCCTTTACATTTTACTCTCTTTATAACATGTGAACTGAAGCCTGATAATTCTATAACACAATTTTCTCTTAACCAGCATTCTGATATAAACACAATATCCACATCTTTAAATATTTTCACAAAACACTTATTTTTCAGTTTTGTGTACAAATCTCTCTGACAGTTCCATGCACATAATCTAATATTCTGATTATCATCACCCTTTCTGGCCTATGCTATATATTCTGAACCATTTATGTATAATTTATTATATACTAATTTCATTTTAATACCTGGCTAGTAGTCTTTTCTGTTTCATCACTTTAACTAATTTTCTTCTCTGGTCTTCTATTTCTCTGGGAAATTGTTCATACACAAAGTGATTAGTGTCTTTCAGTACCTTGCCGTTATATCTAACCTCATCTTTGTCTCTTCTATTCAAAAACTGCACGCAGATCTTTCTTGGGCCTTTCGTTCTATCTCCAAATCTATTTACTCTCTCCAGCTGAAATTCACTAACCATTTTTGCTGGGAGCTTCATAATCTCTGCCATAAACCACCTAACCCTTTTCTCTGTATCTAATGGGTTCTCATTCTGATCTTCTGGAATATTAGTAAATATCAAATTATTACTCATAGATCTATAGTGTGAACTATGATAAATAATAAACGGATTTCTTCGATCATGAACTAACTTTGGTTATCATAAACGGACCTGTGTGTTTGAAATCAACTCCGGTTAAATAAAATCCATTGCACAGTCAAATACCACAACTAATTAACTAGGTTCTCTCTTGAAAAATTGAGATCGAGCTAACTTAACATCTAAAAATGGTGGCGAAAGCCAAGGTGAAGGCTGTTACGTCACCGAACACAATTTGGCGACCTATTCGGCTAGCGAGCTATTCGACCAATCCAGCTGGCAAGGTATTCGTGGTTCCGACCTGTCAATCACCGTAAAGAGATTGACCAATCAGAGAGCCAGATTATATTGGCACAATCATATTAAAGGGATGCGCTCTCATCCTAAACATAGCCAATTTTTCAAATTTAGAATATTAAAAAAATGACAATGTTTAGGATGAGAGCGCACCCCTTTAATATGACTGTGCCAACTTTTACTAATTATTTTTGGAAAGCTTATTTAATCACCTTTTTGAATATATATAGCCGGGTGCTCTGAATTTTGTACGATGGTCCGAATTTTGACTCGAACATTACCGTTCTTTACAATTAGAATATTGAAAAATTGGCTATGTTTAGGATGAGAGTGCACCCGTTTAATATGATTGTGCCAACTTTTACTAATAGTTTTTGGAAAGCTTATTTAATTACCTTTCAGATTATATATAGCTGGATGCTCAGAATTTTGTACGATTACCCGAATTTTGACTCAAAATATTACCGTATTTCCACTTTAAAAAAACCCAATATATTCTACTTTCGTTTGATAAGACGTTACGATGGATTTTATTGGTTGATAAAAATAGATGAGTTTGTGCGATCTTTGAATTTATTCTGAATAGGTTACCAACGAATTCATGCTTCCGAGAGTTGCAGATAAGCTCCGCCCCCTTAGATACAGTTACTATGTCCCACAAATTTGACCACATCAACCTGTTCAATATGGCGACCCAGCAGTCTGTACCGTAATGTTAAACCTCATACAAATGTTTTTAAATCCTAAATTATGTCGAACTCTCACTAGTGTCAAAAACAAGCAGTCCTGCGTAAATAGTTTTTTAATGCCAGTTCTCCCTTTCTAATAGTTCAGAAATAATCCCGATGGAACTGAACATTATTCGTGCAATTCTGTTATACGTATCCACGTGAATTCCACCAAATAAGTATCATAGTACCAGACTTGCGTTTTAAATGAGTACCTCGCCGTTGAGGTGTTGAATTTCGATTCTAAAATATATGTAATACCGTAAATTCATGATTATCAAAATACAACTTCACACTTGCGCATGATGTACCTCGTGCGGCGGACATGTAAAGCCCCCTGAAATTCCATTCTCACATCCTGTCCATATTTACGCTAAAAATTATATCGTAACAATTTCCAGAAATAAAGACAATATATTATGAATAGTTTACTGGAAAATATGTCCCGATCAAGTGATTAGGTGGGGAAAATACTGTTTTGAACTTCTTGAATAATTAAATACACTGGACAACGAGACGTGTGCATTTCCATTTTAGCTAACCATCAGCATGCGACTTTACAGTTGAATTAGGTCAGGTGACTTGGGGGATACGTGTTTTATTTATTTAGATATAAATACTATATGTTTTTAAATACTAGTGTCAAACAGATGAGAATCCGGGTAGATGGTATGAAATTCATTGTTATAAAATAACCAATAAAAATTCCACACCGTTCGATCTATTTTTAGTTGTCGGGCTCGAGATCTAACTCAATAGAACAATGCAGTCACAAGAACTCGGAAAAGAAACAAAATAATAAATTCTTTCTTTCGACTATGCCGTGGACAAAGCCAATTTGCGTCGTGGTATTCTTTAAATTAAAAATGACGTAGTTATTATTGGTTTTCTACTGCAATTTCGCTAAATACTTTAATCACGACACTTGAAAATACTACGGGTGTCGTCGTGATTTTTTACCCGTTTTTGGTTCTTTTGTTTCGGAAAAAGTATAAATGTTACACCATGAAGGCGGCCCGGGTGACGTTCGTCCATGTTACAAGTCCTCCATGCGCAGCATAATACTATTTTGACGATAAATGTAGAAATATCTAACTTCCCACAAAGAACAACCTTGTTTGTTTGTGTGACAGAACTGGCAGCCAATCTTGACCTACGCGGGCCAAAAATATTGGCATTAAAAAACTATTTACGCAGGACTGCTTGTTTTTGACACTAGTGAGAATTCGTCATAATTTAGGATTTAAAAACATTTGTATGAGGTTTAACATTACGGTACAGACTGCTGGGTCGCCAATATATTGGTTTTTTTAAAGTGGAAATACGGTAATATTTCGAGTCAAAATTCGGGTCATCGTACAAAATTCTGAGCATCCAGCTATATATAATCTGAAAGGTAATTAAATAAGCTTTCCAAAAACTATTAGTAAAAGTTGGCACAATCATATTAAATGGGTGCGCTCTCATCCTAAACATAGCCAATTTTTCAATATTCTAATTGTAAAGAACGGTAATGTTCGAGTCAAAATTCGGACCATCGTACAAAATTCAGAGCACCCGGCTATATATATTCAAAAAGGTGATTAAATAAGCTTTCCAAAAATTATTAGTAAAAGTTGGCACAGTCATTTTAAAGGGGTGCGCTCTCATCCTAAACATTGTCATTTTTTTAATATTCTAAATTTGAAAAATTGGCTATGTTTAGGATGAGAGCGCATCCCTTTAATATGATTGTGCCAATATAATCTGGCTCTCTGATTGGTCAATCTCTTTACGGTGATTGACAGGTCTGAACCACGAATACCTTGCCAGCTGGATTGGTCGAATAGCTCGCTAGCCGAATAGGTCGCCAAATTGTGTTCGGTGACGTAACAGCCTTCACCTTGGGTTTCGCCACCATTTTTAGATGTCAAGTTAGCTCGAGCTCAATTTTTCAGGAGAGAACCTAGTTAATTAGTTGTGGTATTTAACTGTGCAATGGATTTTTTTTAACCGGAGTTGATTTCAAACACACAGGTCAGTTTATGATAACCAAAGTTGAATAGTTTGTTCATAATCGAAGAAATCCGTTTATTATTTATCATAGTTCACACAGTAGCTTTAATATTTACCATTTCCTCTTTCAACTGTATATAAGCATCTTCCATCTGTAAAATGGTTGATTCTAATTTCTCTGTTTTCTCTGATATGTATTTGGTTTCTAGGCTGATCTGTGACATATCACATCTCAAAACTGTTATGTTCTCCTGTATATTGTGTATTTTTGGTCGAACATCTTGCTGTAATTCAACAGTTCTATATGAAAGTTGTTGAACATTATTTAACAGTTCCTGGGCCCAAAACGGTACACCTGACTGGTTGGTTGGACTTATAGACTGTTGTACATACTGTGCTGGTGTGGATGTTATTAAATTAGGTGTATGTTGCATCATAAACTGGTGTTGTGGGGGTGGGTATGTAAACGTGGAATCGCGTTCTGTCCCTCGAGTAGCCATTGTTGTTTATTTTATGACTGAGATTCAATTAAAAAGTTGTAGAATGCTCCTTTTACCAGATAAATACACACCCGTTAGTTATACGAAGTGGCCATACTCTACTGCTAATTTCTGTCTTGATTCCAACTTTCACATCTTCTTAGTTTACGATCTACAGTTCATTTTATCTACCCCAGTTTTCACAGTGTCCATCCTCCATCCGCCATAAACATGCGTAGGATTCTTTGATGATTATCCAATTAACAATCTTAATCTCCTGCCATCTAAGGTGCTAATTAAAGTTAATGTCACCAAGGTTATAATATACAAAACAGACTACTAAATTAATTGTTCTTCAGTATAACACTATATAAAAATTCCTCATGTGTTGTTGACGTTTCGTTACGAAAGGAGTGCATTACCTACGATTTTCGTCGTCAGCGTCCTTGAAATGGTAAATAAAAAAAACCTAGAGACAAAATAGCAAATAAATGTCGGATCAACTACCATGAAAACCCATGGAAAGATATATTCAACCACAAAACAGCAAATTAATGGCCTTGTTGCTATGATATTTTGTTTTGGAACATACCAAATCTTTTTCTCAAAACCTACTTTTGGGACTTGGGTAGCTTCTAATAGACACAGCTCAGTCATTTTTTGTCCGATTCAAACAAACTATACATCAAATTGAAGGTAAAATAACAATAACTCTCCTCATAGCGACCCAATATGATATGGCAGATTACATATGTTTGGCGCAATGTAATCTGGTTTGAGCTGACTTGCCACTAAACAACATTGACAGACAGATTAACAAAATGCCAAATGTTAAAATTACAATTATAATATTTAAAGGACATGTTTATTTACAGCCTTGCAGATTTGGATTGGCCTGTAGAAATAAATTTTGTACATATTATCATCCCAGTCTTCCTACTAAGGATAAATTAAAATGGTCATCTCAAAAAAGAATCGTCACTTCAGCCGAAGTAAAACAGTAGGTATTTGTATCTTTTAAAGGACAATATTTGGTGCCATTCATTATCACATATGTGATAAGGCTGGTTAAACACTTTCAGAATTTACGTTTAACGCAGAAATCATTGCTACGATAGCTGAGTAATACACATGTCCCGAATGAGCAGTGACGTAGCAAAAAGGAAAAAACGAGTGACAGCTCTATATAACTGACTGAAGCGACGTGTGATAATAAACACACGTCCGAATTTCTGCTCACTAATAATTTCTTCGAGACCAAAAGTTGTTATATGGGACTGTTAGAGGATATCTGACAATTCAATAAAATAATTGAATGTTATTAGATAAGAGAACAAGAGAAAACTAGAAATAGTTAGTACAGGCCCTTGTTTATAATCATTCTATACCTTATAAAAACATGGTAATTCTGTTAAAAGCTCATTTTCCATTCATAATTTGTATTTGAGAGTAGCCTTAAGCTTGTATTGTTCGGCAAGTGCCAGTGTCAAATCATGCGGCAAATTATTCATGAGACAAAAAATAAGCTTATCAATTGAGAATAAATCATTGGCCAATTATAATTATTTCCAAAATAAGAATTAATAAAAAAAAGTCTAGAATTCTATAGTACCCATTCTTACAGAAAACTGTAGTGACCCAAAATTCTGTAGAATACAATAGAATTTTATCCTATAGAAAATGGGACCCCCTCCCCCCCCCAAAAAAAAAATAAATAAATAAATAAAATAGAATTCTGCAGAAAACTACACTGGTATTCTTCTATAAGTCTTTTTGCTAAGGGTAGCGGCCTGAGTTTGTTAACAAACAATTTTGAATCAAATCCCATTACCGGGACATTTTTTTTCTGATGCACATTTGGTGCTTCGTGAAATTCAAATTTCAATGCCTTGATGGCTATAAGAATAATATTAGAAGTACCGATAATCTCAACATGGAAAATAGGCTATATACACTGTGTCTTTTAAAATGATAAAAAAAAGTTTCCGACCAGTTAAAAACTTTACCATGTCACGCAATACACGCATGTGTTTTATTTTAGAATATTGATGGGGAAATATTTTTTTTTTTTAACGCTGAGAGGATTGGCTAAAATCGTCTGTAGCACACGTGGGAGGTGTTCTGATTCGATAAGTAGGTAATTTGTGATATAGGCCTACCTATTTCTAAAAACAGTAATCGGCTGTCAAAAAAAGTCACAATATGCAGGCAAAATTATCTGGGCATTTTTATGAAGATTTGTAAAAGTATAATAATACTAGGCCTTGTAATATATTCCTCCATATTTTTTTAAAAGAGTGATCAGCTGTGTCAACAACAAAAAAAAAATAATTAAATTACTCGAGAGAGAGAGAGAGAGAGAGAGAGAGAGAGAGAGTTTAACATCCATGTGATCAGCTGTCAAAAAAACGTCATGATAAGCATGCAGGAAATTTTACTTCATTTTGTGAAGATTTTCAAAGTTAAAATAATAAAGGCCTACTAGGCCTCGTTTTTATATAGGCCTACCCAGTGCTCACCCTGGGTTCCATTTTTTTTCCGCCAATTTTAATTTTTTTTTTTTTTAGCCATATATTTCTTCCGCCAAAAAAAGTTAAAATTTTCAGTAATGTTTATAACATTTTTATTTACATTTATACGGTACATAGTCTATTACAAATTACAATATCCTTTTCTGCTTTGCAGAAGCATATTTTTTGAAGGATTTTTTAAAATCCAGGGAAACCACCTTTCGAATACTGCTGAGTAGCCAACCATTAAATTACAGAGCGTATTGTTTTTTAATGAATTGCGGTAAATCCTCTTTCACGTTCTGCAGTTGTAACAGGAATTGTGAGCAAACGCTTACTAATATCAGAAACAGTTTTGGAAATATGTCGTCTTAGGTTAAAGGCAAATTTAAAAATGGCAGTAATAGATACATCACATAAATCAGATAATTGAACATAATTGTGAAATGCCATCACTTCTTCGGACAGGTTAAGGGTATCTAATTTTAATAAATTTACATACTGGTAACTTCAGTAAGAAATATATCAAACAGTCGAGATAATTTCAAAAACCCCAAACAAATCGATCGAGGATTGTTCACCGACAACGTGTCCGCCATTTTGAATATATACAAACCATAAAAAAGCCACCGATTCGTATTGAAAACAAATAATTAAATCTTTTGTCTCTTAATTAGTTTATTACTACTCTTACTGTATATACTTATCAACACTAATCCGAGATTGATCAAGAGACAAAAGATAGGTCTATTGATACCTAATTGATTGTTAATTGACTCACTGTCATTCAACCGAGCGCAATGGACAGTAATGCGTCTATACGGCGTGGATATCAACGCTTTGTCATTATGACTAGAACAAATTATTGCCAATGGTGAAAAAGAATCGCCATGTAGGAAAAAGTTATCGCCAAAAAATCCGCCAGATTGAATATTTTATCGCCAAGATTATATTTTTATCGCAATTGGCGGAAATGGCGATCGACAGCGTGAGCGCTGGGCCTACCTATTTCTAAAACAGTGATCAGCTGTCCCCAATAGTCTAAATATTCAGGCAGAATTCTCTCAGCATGTTATGAAGGTTTGTAAAATAAAACACTACCAATACAGCTCTCAAAAAGTCATGTGTTAAATGAATTGACATTTACAGGGAGGAAGGCGTTTGCTCACTATCAAGAAGATTTGGATTCAGATGTTTAGTTGAGAAAATTGCCTGTTTTCCCCTTTTGTCAGTGGTGCAGCTAGGAATTTCATTTCAAATTTTTACATTTCAAGTAGCATTGCATATACTGTATTATGGAAGCATTACGGAGTGCATTAAATAACAGGATTAGTTTGGATTGGCACCAAGTACTGTGAATCAGAATGAAATATTTTTTTGTCAAAAATGGAAATAATAAATTTGAAATGAGAAAAGTTGTGGATTTGAACGTCTATATATATATAGATTGACTAAAAAAATCAGTCAATGTACAGATTGACTGGAAATTAAGGCGGATTTCTAGACAGATTGACTAAAATGAATTATTCTCACTAATGGAATCACATAAGGCTATCAGATTTTTTAAAGGGACAATAACACTCTTGCTGGCTTGACAGGTCCAGAAAAAAAAATCAGCCTTATTCTAACTACTAGATGTTTAAGTGTCCTACCTGTTGTGTAAATTATCCATTACAACCTATCTTGCCTGTCCAGAGGGTTCGAAAATATGTTTAAATCCAAGTTGCATTTGGAAGTGCTTATGTAATGCTTTTTAAACCATGTTACGGCATGCAGTTGAATTTTTCCAATTTTTAAAATTAGGTGGATTAGGATGAAATTTGTATCATTTATTAATTGGAATATTGTAAAATAGTACAATTTGTTGACCAGAATAAAGATTGGGACAAATTATTCAGTTACAACAAGAGTGTTATTGGGGCTTTAAAGTCTATCATATGATCTGTTTTGATAATAGATTGGAAGCCAAAGTTTTAACTCTTTCTTAATCCTTAAGTGCATGTCCACGAGAAAACCATGCAAAATCGGGAAGGTGAGGGGTCGGCCGATTCCATTCATATTCACAGGGTTTGGTCATGCCCATGAGATTACTCGATGGCCAAAACCGCTGATCTCAGAAATTGACCATAACTGAGATACGACAAAAATTTGTTTTTTGGGGTATTAAATCTCTTGATATGTACAGATCTCATTATAAGCTGCAGTTGAGAGAACTGTCATAGCTCACAGTAGTCACTGAATAGTAAAATGTAGGCCTAAATCCTCAAGATTGGAAAATAAATTCTACACTCTAAAAAGTTCCAGGTCAGCAATTTCAAGTAACAATTCGATTCCTTACTCAATCATGCAGTCAAACAAGGATCAAAAGAACAGAAAAGAATCATGATTATAGCCTATCAAAACACTAATATTGTCATATATGTATAAAAGAAAGTGAACTATAACAGACTGTATCATTGCTCTTTCAACTTTTGCAATGGAGAAGTCAATGGAAGATTCCTTTAGAGAGAAACTTTTGATGAAGAGAGAAGCTGACAAGCATGACAAGTCCTTATTGTGGACGAAAACAGAGTATTGCGCTCTACTTGAAGAGCTGAAAGAAGCTGGTTCTGCTAAGCACTGCCTAATATGGCAATATTCGTGTGGCGCTCGTGCAGCGCTCGAGGTCACGGGAAAGTGCCACTGTGAATGAGAATTTCTATGTTGTCTTAAAAGATATCGTAAACAAAACGACTATAATTAATTTAGGGTGTTAGTGTTATATACTCTTACGGTATGTGACATCTATGATTAGTTTTTAGATGCTGTCGGCTTACATCAATGACATTTAATTGGCCGACAATTGAGAAACCACGACGAGGTAAACAGGTGGATTAAAATTATTGAATCAGTTATTGTATTGATGAATTGTCCGACAAAGGAATAAGCCAGTCAATCAATGAAGATAAAGTAGGTAGTTAATCAAGGCAGTTTTAAAGTCGGTATAACACAATAAATACGTTGATCACTTAATTACCTAATCAATCAAGCCTATTGTCAACGATAATTGGGTTGAGTGGTAGTTATACTCTCAGTACAAGTCAGTACACTATATTAATTTTGATGTCCGATTGGGCATATTCACAGTCGGACAATATAGTGCGTTTGGAAAAAAATTGCGGACACGTCCGGAATATACGGCCAAGATCCCAACACTGCTCGTCAGTATTACATTATTGGTCGCTATGAGATATTGCAGTGTGGTGACGTGAAAAAGTTAATCAGGAAACGTAATACCAATGATGATGAGCCCATTTATTTTACACATATCGCCGAGTTCTTGTGTCCTTGAATAAGACACTTCATCCCTGCATTCCAGTCTACCCAGCTGTAAATGGGTACCGGTAGGATGGTGTATGTATTACACAAAAAACTGTTGCGCTCCTTGAAACTTCAAGTTGTAGCTGCATATGTTGGGAGTTCTTTCTAAGAGTTGTAAAGGGGGGTAATCAGGCTTACTTGTATCCTAGAGACCGGGATAGTAGTTCTGTCGCGCTATGAGTACGCTTTGTGGATTTGGCGCTATATAAATGGACATATTATTATTGTTAAGAGAGGTCAGAGGAAAAGAGCAGTGGATAGTCAGCTTGTAACACTATTGCAGTGAAAACAGATATATCAGTAGATAAAGGATTTAATTACACCAGGTATCTAAAACAGCTTTGGTTACATTCAACATGAATACAACAGCAATACATTATACTGGAACAATTACTACTACGACACGAACACATCTACATAATATAAAATCTACTAGTCTTCTACAGGAACACATCTACATAATACAACATTTACAATTCTGCCCCTCTGCCAAGGCAGCGGCTGGACTCGGGTGAGTCCATACACTCGTCCCAGCCTTTCTTCTCACCCCGGATCCTCTCTTTCTAACTGTCACGGAACTCCTCAATATATACATGTTGCACACATGGTCATATCTGCAATTGTCTCTTTTATCGCGTCACGGCATGTGCATAAACATTTGAAGTCGTGTGGATCCTGTACACTGATCATGTATAGCTTGTCATGGACATATTGAATTAATTAGATTTAAATAGATAGTGACTGGACAACAGTTTAATATGAGGTGAAAGTCAAAATCATCTATTATCAAAACTAGCAGAGTTCAATATAGACTGTCGTCTGTATAGGGAAATTGTGCTTAGAAATCGATTTTTGTTGCACGTGATATTTCAAATAGGGGTCCCAGGTAAAAATGTATAAGGGGAGATAACTCGTATCATAAATGTCCCATAAATATTGAACAAAGACAAAATTTCCCCCTTGGAAACCTGGCCTATCCCCAAACAAAGAATGAAAACAAATTTGAAACATTATTCTTATATTTAATTACTAGTATTAAAGGTTTAAATATATATAAATTGCAATTTACAACAACATTTCAATCAAAATTTTTTTTTTAAAATACAGAAAACATTTTTTTAATTTTTAATAACTGTTATATCAATAATTTATTTAAATCTTGCTGTAACAGTTATGCAATAATTAATGCTTGAAATAAATGGAGTTCAACAATAATAAAGGACACAACAGAAATAACAAATTATTACCGGTAATTTGAAATATCGACTTGTTAAATGTCCTTTGCCATCTTAATAAACATATCTAATAACTTGGCCGTTCGCAGAATTTCTTTGTGGAAAATAATTCTTTTTCTAATCACATCTTCACAAAATATATCAAATGTTGTCTCATATGCAGACATCTCTGAAGAGCTGAAAGATATAAGTTCATAGTTACTACATGTACAAGGAAATCTCATCGTAGATGCAAGAATTCATGTTTGGTGATAACCACTTAAGATTTAACGATCAATCGCATGTATTGGTCGGTGGTCGATTAAGTAAAACAAACATATTAATACACTTTAAACTTATCATATCACAAACAAGTCTTGACAGCGCAAAAGTGCTAGTAAAAAATGTTCACACATTCTTAGAACGGATGGATTTTGTTTTAGTGCATTTGGACACCACAATCTGGTCATTTTGTGCCTATTCACTTGCCATCAAAGATACCAGCACTACTTATACTATAGAGTAAATCGGCCACTCCCATACCTTGTCATTGAGGTGACTGATAATGGGATTCGAACTGATGACAGACCTTTTTTTAACCACCCACTTGGCTATATAAATCCCTTCCCACCGACTAGTTGCCTATGATATAAAATAGATATATAACAAGCCACAAGGACACAACAACTACTACAAGTATGAAATGAACTTACCCAGACGACCAAACTTGTCAGGAATCGAACATTATCCCTGTAGCATCGTAGATGGTACCTAACTTCAACAGCAACACAGTCTTTATCTCTGCCTAAGAATGGTTTCATCTGCTTTCATAACTGCTGCTTCTCTAACTCGACCTAAAAAGATATGGACAATTGTAAATATCATGGATATCATAAACCAACTAGAAGTAGACTGCATATTCAATTTTCACCAGTCGACATGCGAAATAATTGGTTAAGAGATTGAACAGCCACTGTCATGTCTATACATAGTAACAATTGGTTAAGAGATTGAACAGCCACTGTCATGTCTATACATAGTAACACCAAACTCGACAAGTGATTTCGTAAAAACTGGTTATTTATCGTCAAAGATAACACCTATCAGCCACCTGACCACTGTACCCAATAAACGCCTTTTACGACACGCTGAGGAGGGGCGATGGACCTATTCCACAATATTAAATCACAACGGTTGAACAAATAATAAAAAATTACCTCCATCTTTAGTTTTTGCTAAAATCAGCTTATCAGAAACAGTCTTTCTTTGACACCTGTAGAACAGAGGTACTTTCTTGCAGAAAATGCAAACAGGAGGCAAGACATGCCCTCGCAGGTTGACAGCTTGGGTGGTTGAAGATTTAGCTACCGCTGGTCTCAAACCTTGTGACCTAGATGTGGATTGACTCTTATCACTCGTTTGCTGATTATTACCAGGCTGTAATACAACTCTTTTAGTAGCTCGATCAATCTTTGTTATGTCTGTGAATCTCGAATAACACTTGGAATGATAGCCATAAACTGGTAGTGCACCATCTTTTTTCCCTATAAATACAAACATACTCCTAATATTATTGCACACATACACAAAATGAGCAGATTAGAACCTGAGACTGAGAAGAATTTAGGTGGCAACAAATATCCATAATAAAAATTACTTTTCTTTTATGAAAAGTAAGACACTGCCACATGTTTGCACTTGATTTGTGAAAAGACACTTAAACAATCTGGGGTTAATAAAATAAAAACCAAAGACTAGCGTGAATGCTATCGATTTTAAAACAAACCTATCTACTCTATGAACTAACGAGACTATATAATATGAATTGAATGAATGTCAACAAATATTATTATAATTTATTAGGCCTATTATTATACTTGTGTAGCGGAATTTATACAACAATATACTTACTTTCGTAATCCTTACAACATATAATAGATCATGACTCATGCTGACACTATATAATTATTTCTTTGGGTTGCATTCCCAGTTGTTTTCAAATATGAGTGAAGTCTGTGTCACCACAGGCCCAGGACTGTACAGCGCAGTGGACGCTTACGGCTAGCCCCCGGATCCATTCGCTTTTTTGAATTGTTTGTTTGTTGTTGTTTTTTGAGTATGGTGTCTTGTCGCTATGTTTGTCTTTTGTGTAAATCATATGTGGTGCAGTCCCCCTGCACTTACTATTATCGTAACAACTTGCACACAGCAATGACATCAAACAAGAAATATTATATACTGACGTAAGCTCTCGTTGCATTGTACAGTCCCGAGCATTTGTGATGAGTACAGGTGTCTATAAAATGTAATCCGCCTACCACTAAGAATTTAATTTAAGATGTAAACAACAAAAAATTGTGTTTCGCAGAAAAATAAAATGGCGACTCGTAGTCGTACTTTCAATTTTAGTTTGATTTGATTTAGTTTATAAACTTACCCTCAAATACATCTTAAAACTGTTGGCACACTTTTAGCTCGTTTCCATCAAGATTAGCCCATTCTTTATAACTTAATACAACCTTATTCCAACTGGTATCTGTAAATTTATTCAGCTTTCCACAATCTTTGTCTACGAAGTCAATAAGACACTTCATGGTCTCAAAGTAAACAAACTAGCTCAGACTCGCCTTTTGACCTGTGAACTTGATAGTGGGATGTTTAATTTAAATCCGTCGGCTTTTCGGGTAGAAATCATGGAATAAGCTTTATTTTGTAGGTTTTGATGTTTGATAACAAAAAACCAATGTTGACATTTTTCTGAGTAGGTCTTCATAGTATGGGAGGCTATTATTTGAGGGTAGCCATTTTGTGATAATATTCCAAATTATGTTTATATTTTCACCTTATTGATAATGTTATCGACATATCAACTGTGATTTGGCAATGCATTAACATTGGCAGGGTTTATGACTATATTTCAGATTGTTTCCCAACATTTCATGATGATATTTCCAAGATGGCTAAAATTTTTAGCGGGAAAATCGATCGATGTGCTAATTTCGATTAAGTAGTAGTGTTTGGTGTCAACATACATGTTTTCGGGCTCACAGATTCCATTCCTAGCATTTACAACCTTGTAAAATAATCAAATATTCATATACTTAGCATATTTCCAAGATGGCGGATATTTTTGGCGGGAAAATGAGACGATGTGCAGATTTTGATTAAGTGGAAGTGTTTGGTGTGAATATATATGTTTACGAAGGTGCAGAATCAATTTCTGACATTAACAACCTTGTAAAATGATCACATGTTTACATATTTAGTACATTTCCAATATTGCTGCCACTGGTGGCGGGAAAATCGGACGATAGGTTGATTTTGATTAATAGTTGTCTTTGGTGACAATATATATGTTTTCGGGAGGCAGATTCGATTTCTGTCATATACAACTACGTAAAATGGTCGTATGTTTACCAATTTAGCATATTTCCAAGATGGTGGAACGTTTTCTGCACACATTATTATTATTTATTTATCATCGATTTTCCTGGGAAAGCAAAGCCTAATCCTGACACAAAGGCAAAGAGAGTATAGCGGCTGCATGATGCTTACGTCACGTGCCCACCATGTGCCTGTCACGACCACGCCAAGCGCTTACTACACGATCTTGCAACGCTCATGGCCAAGATCTGGCTGTGCGCGAAAAGTTTTCCCACCATGATCTAGCGGTTACCAGTCAGACCGGGATACGTTCTCACCGCACTCCAGTGACGTGCTTACCAGGCCTATAGAGACTGTGTCATGCTCACCCGTCCCCAGTCACTTTCAAAGCAGAGAACAACCAAAGTCAAGCAATAAAGAACATTTCATAGTTTACTTGATGTTTCCATTTTGGGGGCTATGAACGATTCCTTCCACACGCATCTTGATAATATAACCCATGCTGTAAAGGTTTCTTATACCAAATATTGACACAAAACAAATATTGACACAAAAACGAGACTACGTAATTAAAATCAGCACATCGTCCGATTTTCCGCCCAGACATGAAATGCTGTATTGGAAATATGCTAAATATGCAAACATGTGATATTTTTACACAGTTATAAACGGCAAAAATGGAATCTGCTCCCCGAAAAATATATCCTGGTACCATAGACGACTACTTAGCTAATATCCGCTCATCGTTCCATTTTATCGCCCAAAATGGCCGTCATATTGTACACTTTCAAAATAAGTGAACTTATAATCATTTTACACACTTGTTACCGACCTAAATGGATTATGTGCCCTTGACAACATATATATTGATACCAACGACGACTACTTAATCAATATTAGCACATCGTCCTATTTTGCCGCCGTACATGACCGCCATTTGGAAATATGCTAAATATGTGAACATGCGATCATTTTACAAGGTTGTAAATGCCAGGAATGGAATCTGTGACCCCGAAAACATATATATTGACTACTTAATCGAAATCAACACATTGACCGATTTTCCCGACAAAAATGGTCGCCATCTTGGAAATATCATCATGAAATGATTGAAAACAATCTAAAGTATAGTCATGAACCCTGCGAATATTAATACATTGTCAAATCACAGTTGATATGTCGAAAACATTATAAATAAGGTGAAAATAAAAACAAAAGTTGGAATATTATTGCAAAATGGCACCGTCAAATAATGGCACCCCATACTATGAAGACCTACTTAGAAAAAATGTCAACTTGGTTTTTTGTAATCAAACATCAAAACCTACAAAATAAGCTTATTCCATGATTTCTACCCGAAAAGCCGAAGGATGGGAATTATGTTACAAACCCTATCCCACTATGAGGTCAAGTTGGCGCAATATTATCTAGAGTTGTTTTGATTGGTTGTTTGGCTAATTGATATGCATCAGATGCAAATAGTGGTTGATAAACTTCATGGCGCGAACAGAAAGTAATTCAAAACTTGTGAAGACTCGTTTATAAAAACTGGCACATTCTAGAAGCGGGAAGGGTGCTTATTATCCTTATTTTTGTCACATTTCACTAATGTGTGAATTACAACTAAGCCCAGTGTACAGATTTTGTTTGAAACGATAGCTAATTGACAGACGACAGTCTATAATAAGTTCAATGCACCAAAATCATAAATGATATCCCTTTGTTACAAGCTTTCACAAGCTGAACGCATGGTCAAACGTAGTCAATTAGAGCATGTCGCTGGCAATCCGAGTGACAATGTGACCATACCTATTCCATTAGTTGATCGTGGTAAGGGTGACCCTCGCAACATAATTGGTGTCATTGCAGACAGGAACGAGAATGACCCGTATCGCGTTGCTGTCAAGGCTGGGATTCTTAAGGGACACTATAGCAGAACTCGGTTCGACCTGTGCACCAATAAGCTGTTTAACATTGAGGACATGTCCAGGGATGTTGAAGTTGGTCTACGCCAGGCAGTACAGAGTGAATCTCGATGCGGTGGTCATGGATATTATAAATGCAACAGATGTAAATATTTCAAGTCAGGCGTTAAATGCAACTTCAGGTGTCACTCCAGCACCACATGTCCAAACAAGATCTGAAGTCCTCCATGTCAAGCATTCCATTCACAACTGTAACGGAAATCATACCTGATATGTGAATAAAACTATGAACATCTACATAACTGTTTGTTTTGTTTTAATGTTTTTGACCCATTAGTGAGAATAATTCATTTTAGTCAATCTGCCTAAAAATCCGCCTAAATTTCCAGTTAATCTGTACAATGACTAAAAATTCCAGTCAATCTACAGATTGACTGATTTTACACATTGACTGTAACATATATATCTAAATGCCTGGATCTTCGATGTAAATGTTGCGACCATATAACGCCAAATAACCAATATAATTTTCACAACTTTTCGTTTAGCGTCAACGACAATATAACGCCATATAACCAATATAATTTTCACAACTTTTCGTTTAGCGTCAACGACAATATGAATTGTGACACAAAAAATCTCATATGTCTTGACGTATCGGGCTTGTGAATTATTTTACATAGGGGAGACATCTGCTCATCTACAGGATAGAGTTCGCAACCATCGACGGGATTGTAATGTTGAAAATGCGCCCTTCTTTGTAAATAGACATATCTTTAAATGTGCGAAACACCTACAAATAAAATTTCAAAAATGGAAAATTATTTTATTAAAAAAAACATTCCTCGACTTAATAGCCAATAAGTTACAATTGGCGATTAGTTTCATTAATTTTTATACGCCCACATTTTTATGTGGACGTATTATGTCGTCGCCCCTGTCCGCCCGTCCGTCCACAATTGTTTGTGGGCTCTCTACAGGTGACAATTCTTGTCCGATTTTGACGAAACTTGAAATATAGGTTTATCCCTAAAAGATCTTGACTGCTTTCAATATTGGCATTCATCGGATCAAAACTTCATAGATTATGGCCCCTGATTGTACGAAAAATCACATTTTTAGCTTGTGGACCCTAGAGGTCACAATTTTGATCCGATTTTGATGAAACTAGACATGCATGTTTATAACCCAAAGATCTTGGTTCCTTTCGATATTTGCGCCTATCGGAACGTAATTTCCTGAATTATGGCCCCCGATTGTCCGGAAAATCACCTATTTTAGCTCGTGGTACCTCTGGAGGTCACAATTATTATCCGATTTGTAAAACTGTTCGATTATATCACTGTTACACCCTCAGGAAAGTTGATTTCAAATTTCGGAAAAATCGGACCAAAATTACCATACAAAATGGCCGCCGTTCGTTCGCGAATACTGTTAAAAAATGGTATATCAAGGTTGTGGACCCCGTAGAGATCACAATTTTAATTCGATTTTGATGAAACTTGAAATGCATGGTTATAACCCAAAGATCTTGGATCCTTTCGATATTTGCACATATCGGATATCGTAACTTCCTGAATTATGGCCCCTGATTATACGCCAAATCGCCTTGGTTTAGCTTGTGGTCCCTCTGAAGGTTACAATAATTATCCGATTTAAAAAATAGTTCTATCATATCAACGTTACACCCTAAGGAATATATATATATTTAAAAAAACACAACTTTTAACTATTAACGATTCATTAAACTAAAAATTTATCAAATTCCGCTGAGTACTTTCGACATATATATATGTGTATTTGCAATATAATAGAGACCCACAAAATCCAAAGACTACTATTCTGAGCTATCTTTAAAGTGAAGTTACACTGTGTAAAGCTAATGTTTTTGGGATTTCGAAAATTTGCCCAAGAAAATATACCATAGTTGCATTCACATTGATACTTAAATTTGTATAATGAATGAATGAATGAATAAATGAATGAAATGGGGTTTAACGCTTAAGCACCTAACCTGTGCTAATTGAAGACGGGCACACGCCATACAGTGTGCTATGAGGGAAATTTTTGCCCGGGCAGCGGCGCTACGGCCTAGTCTTATATCGAATTCCAACTACCAAGGGATCTTTTACGTGCACTCCAATTTGTACATGGGACCTCGGTTATTCGTCCCATCCGAACGACTATGCAGCTGTCCTTGTCAGGCCCTCCTTCTGCATCACTGACAAGGGGAAATCACGCCGGAAAATCGAGATTAACTTTCTTGGCCAATGCAGGGATCGAACTCTCAACCTCCAGGCTAGCGAACAAGCGCCTTATCTACTTAACCACCGTGATCCCCAATGAATGAATGAAATGGGGTTTAACGTACTACTGTTATGCACTTAACCTGGGCTAATTGAAGACGGGCATACGCCATACAGTGTGCTGTGAGGGAAATTTTGCCCGGGCAGCGGCGCTACGGCCTACTCTTATATCGAATTCCAACTGCTAAGGGATATTTTACGTGTACTCCAATGTGTACACTGGACCTCGGTTTTTCGTCCCATCCGAACGACTATGAAGCTGTCCTTGTCAGGCCCTCCTTCTGCATCACTGACAAGGGGAAATCACGTCGAAAAATCGAGATGAACTTTCTCGGCCAATGCAGGGGTCGAACACCCGACCTCCAGACTAGCGAACCAGCGCCTTATCCACTTAGCCACCGTGATCCCCCAAATTGTATAAACCTATGCCAAGTATGAACATTCTAGCTCATTATTGAACTTAGTCAAGGTAATGATGTAATAAAACTATACACCACGTTTCATCACATTCACTCTCACTTAACGTTTCTATTTACAAATCTATGACAAGAAATGTTTCACATATTTGATCAGATAGAAACTTAAAAACAAAATACCAGTATTCATTATTTTATATTTTTATACGCCCATATGGAAATGTGGTTGTATATTACCGTCCCGTCCGTCCGTCGGTCCCCATATCGTCCACAATTTATTATGAACGCTCTAGGGGCTAAATCAACATCCGTTTAACATTAAATTTATACACAGCCTATAGATTTTCAGCGATATCCGATAATTACCGCCAGAGTTATGGCCCTTGATCAATTCAACAAATCTTGTGGATGATCTAGAGGCCAAAGTTAAAATCCGATTGACTTAAAATTTGTACACAGTGTTTAAGTTTAGGAGACGAAGAAGCCTATTCATTTTCAGCGATTTCTGATAATTACTGACAGAGTTATGGCCTTAATCACTTTGAAATATCTTGTGAACGCTCTAGAGACTTTAGTTAATATCCGATTGACTTGAAATTTATACACAGTGTTTTAGTTCATGAGACGATAAAGCCTGTTGATTTTCAGCAATTTCCTAAAATTACTGTCAGAGTTATGGCCCTTGATCACTTCAAAAATTCTTGTGGACACTATTAGAAGCTAAAGTTTACATCCGATTCACTTTAGATTGAAACACTGAGTTTAAGTTCCTGAGACAAACAATTATACAGCTGAATCCATGATATTAAACGTTAGCATGGAGGAAAACTTTATCAAATCCAAACAGATTTGAGTGTATTATAAATGTTTCAATACCGATAAAAGTAAAAATATGCAACAACTATGCCCGGACGATTTAGCTGCTGCGGGCGTATGTTTCATTGCCTGGCAACCTATCTTTATTTTATTAGTTCCCCAACATTGTAAAATTAGATAATTAGTTCACACTGAAATATATTACTGAACAACTTTTTGAAATTGATTCACATTCGTGACATTGTTTAGCGAAGCAGGTCTTTAGGCTATACTAAAGTAAACAAAAGGGTTTGGTACGTACGTACGTAATTCCGTCCCTGGCTTAAACCAGTCATAACATTATTATTTTGTCAATCGCTTCATTTTTGTTTTCCCAAATAAATCATGATTTGATTGTATAATTTATAAAGACAGGGCGCAAGTTAGGTACGCTACTGTACTGGCAGAGCTGTCAGCCAGTCGTCGCTTCTTCGTCATTTATGGGGGTTGGATGGCTGAATGGATAGCATGTGCGCGCTGTATCATGAAGCCTACCATTGAGTCAACTGGCGTGGTTTCAAATCCACAGTTGTACGTGACAAGAAGTAGGGTCGCCACCCAAACTCGTGGGTTTTCTCCAGGTCCTCCGTTTCCTCCCACTGCTCAAATTAAACCACATGCTAGTCACGAAATGACCTAGTTTGTGTCGAGTGGATGTTAAACCCCATTTCTCTCTCTCTCTTCGTCATTTTACAACTCTCCCTGTTGCATTATTTATGACAATTATATAAATGATAAATGATAAGCAAAGATCACAACATTTGTTTGAAGTGAGGCACAAATGAATAAATATTTTATCCAATTCACTCACTTGCTTTCAACATTATCGATCTGGCTTACAAAATTATATGATAATAACAAGATAACTGGAGTAAACTTGGCACTTTTACGAAGAACGTCACACACCACAAATTTTAACGGAAGTAGAGGCTTGTTGGCATTCAAGTGTGTTTAGTTCTACATAAAAACTTACTTCTTCATAGAAGACAACTAAACAAACAATACATGGTTAGTTAATAGTTATGGTAACAAGTGATGTCATAATGTTAATATGACTTCATAACTTTGATGACATAATAAAAAGAATAAGCTAAATGATGTATACCATAGTTAAACAAGGGTGTGTGGGTATAATTAATTTACAGGCATTTGATTTAAAGTCGCTAAGTTCGTAACTCAATATCATCCAAAATCGTTGACATTGAGAACACATTTTTTTTGCAATTTAAATCAGCATTGGTGATGTGATTTTACCTGGAAAATATGGGCTTCTGATATCCAATATTTAGACAAAATAAACATTTTACCATTGGTACACGAATCGTGTACCATAATGCGTTTCAGCGGCATTTGTAACAAGGTGCTCGAAGAATGAGGCTAGACATATTCCACAAGTCATGTCAATGCAATATTCTTATTTGGAAAGCATGTGCATTAAATTCTATCGGTGTTGACCGGAATAACCAGATGCTAGAAACTGACTTTCGGTTGAGACTTCTTGTGTATTTTTCGCTGAACATAACTGATGACAATTCACAGTAAAACGGAAACGGTTGAATGTAAAACAGTTTATATAAATTCATATTACATTATTACATGTGTTGCGACCCATTTGTGCCAATTTCTTAGTCCAAAATATTAGGGATTTAGCTCCTTTAAACCACTAGGCCATACAGTGTTCAATCTGTGTATCCAAAGTAATTTAGCAATATTAAGTATAGATTTAATTGTGCTTAAAGGCCCAATACCACTATTGTGTAACTGAAAAATGTGTCCCAATTTTTATTCTGGTCAACAAATTGTACTATTTTACAATATTTCAATCAATTGATGATACAATTTTCATCTTAACACACCTAATTTTAAAAAAATGGTTTCAACTTAATGGTTTGAAACGTCTAACGTAAACCTTTTCAAATATAACTTCGATTTTAAAATACTTTCGAACCCTCTGGACAAGTAAAATAGGATGTAATGGATAATTTACACAACAGGTAGGACGCTTAGATAAGGATATTATTTATTTTCTTGAGCTGTCAAGCCAGCAAGAGTGTCACTGTCCATTTAAGTTTTTCTTGGAACACCTTAGAACGTGATTGTGCTTACTTGGCCCTAGTGCTTACCTTAAAAGAAAAAGACCGGATGGTACACATACACCGAAACAACCACAATATATCACAATCTAGTTGAGTATCCTGGTGACCCCCCATCCTCCCCAAAAAAATACACATACAATAATGTACTAGCCCACAAAAAGTCTACTTAAAGGAGCTAAATTTATCATTATTAGTATTATTTTATTGTAATACTGTAATATGAACACTGATTTACACTCAATGGTTTTCGATTTTCAAATCAGTTATGTTCAACGAAATAAGCCATACAGCAGTCTCAATACTTGCTAGAATTCAAATTTATAGTGTCTGGTTATTCCAGTCTACATTCACTGTTTGTTTTGGTGCAATGTGTCTAGTCACTTGCTAGAACTAGGGCTAAAACACATTATGTTATACCATTCGTGTACCAATGGTAAAATGTTTATTTTGTCTTAAATATATTGGGTATCAGAAGCCCATCTTTTCCCGGTAAGATCACAGCATCAATGTTGATTTAATTTGACAAATAATTTGTGTTTTCAATGTTGAAGATTTTGGATGATATTGAGTTAGAGACTTATTAGCTACCGTACTTTAAAATCTAAGCACAAGAATGTTCTTAAGAATTTTCTAGGAATTGGTCTCAGTATGTTCATTTGGTTTAGTCTTCGTTATGATTTGGGATGCTTTATTTTGAAGTTTCTGAAGTCGTTTAATTTTTTTTTCAGGTAGATTGTACAAAAGTGAATTACAGTAGTTGAGTTTTGATGTAACCATAGTCTTTACAATTTACAAGCATTTTAGTTGTGTCACTATCAACGAAAGATCTAATTTTCCAATATTATAAATCTGAAAATTAATACTTTTGCACATGTCCAAAATTTGTTTATTCATGTCCATATTATTGTTAAAATAAACTCCAAGAATTCTTACAGAATCTGTTGGTGTAATAGAGATATTGCCATTTTCAAAGTTTTCAGTTTTAGATGGCGACATTCATTATTTCTGTTTTGTCATCGTTGACTTTTAATAAATTTGAGTTTTCAATTATGGCCCCTGTTTGTATGAAAAATCACTTTTTTAGCTTGTTTATAAAAAAAACTTTCAAATATAAACATGGTTGAGTTCAATTTGCCTGATAATCTGACTGGAACTGCCAGACAGAATGACTGCTACTAATATGCAAATGTTGTAAAAGTATGGTATATCAAGGTTGTGGTCCCGCTAGAGGTCGCAATTTTGACCTGATTTTGACGAAACTTTAAATTTAAGTTTGTATCACGAATATCTTGGTTCTTTTGAAAATCGTGCATATCGAAACATGACTTCCTGGATTATGCCCCCTGATTTTTTGAAAAATCATATTTTTAGCTTGTGGACCCTCTAGCAGTCACAATTTGTATTCAAGTTTAAAGTTGGGGATGGTGTTATTTTAAAAATGTTGAGGTTTAAATTCGGGGCCTCCTTAAAAGTTGTAGTTACCCTACCCTGGTATGAACATATTTTTTTTATCTCTTTCTATTCAACACTGAATATTCTCAACTGTTTTGATATCTATTGTGACGATACAGAGGTTAGAAAGAGCTTTGTTTTCATGATGTGAAAATGACTTTTATGGAGATTAAAGGCATTAGAGAAGCGTGCTAGCGAGCGGAAGAATAAGTAACTTCTTTACTTTGAAATTATAATTGGTCCATCAATTCTTTCAATATTTGTCTAATACAACCATTCCGGTGCTTTTACTAGTCACTCATCTGTTTTAACGTTATTACCCACCAAACTTCCCATAATTTCGAAGTAGAGAGATTACTTCTTTTGATACTTCCTTTTATATATAGTCCCGAAATGACATAGTTGTGTGGAGTGGACGTTAAACCCCATTTCTCTCTCTCTCTCTCCCTCTCTCTCTCTCTCCCTTTATACGCCCAAATTTTCATGTGGATGTAGTATGCCGTCGCCCCTGTCCGTCCGTCCACAATTGTTTCTGGACTCTCTACAGGTCATAACTCTTAACCCATTTTGACAAAACTTGAAATTTAGGTTTATCCCAAAAAGATCTCGGCTGCTTTCGATATTGGCATGTATCGGATCGAAACTTCATGAATTATGGCCCTGATTGTACGAAAAATCAAGTTTTTAGGCTTGTGGACCCTATAGAGGTCACATATGAACCGATTTGATGAAACTTGACATGCATGTTTATAACCCAAAGATCTCCAATGCCTCAATGTATCCATAGTTTTCATCCCCTGTTCATCAATGAAGTTTTCCCTTACCATTTTCCTCTTACTTGGTTAATCTTAAAGAAATCAAATTCGATCGAGGTTCATTTTCGTTAAGTATATCCTTTTGATATGTTTGGTAGTGATAGCATATACTAGTTGGTCTCATCACATACAGCAATTAGTTATATCTTTTTTGAAAGGTACGACTCCACTGGCAAATCCGGCTGTTTTATATACATTTCCTCCCCTAACTGTTTTCGCAACAAAGAGCGGGTTTCTTTAGGTTTTGGCGAGAGGTCATTACGGTACTTTATTTGCAAGCACACAATAGACAAACATAGCCTACATAGGTGCATCTTCAATAGAGGGCTTGATCTCGCCTTAACTACATACAGCTTATCAAGCCCTTCATTCAACACTCTTCAAAAACACTGTTTTTCGGCACTAAATTTGATTGGGTACCGGACCCAACCGTGATCCAATCAGATTCCTTCGTTAAATGAGTTACTAAAAATAAGACTACTTTCAATTTATTTTATTTACCCTTCCTTAAAAAAGTCGTCACGATTATCAAGTCTCGCGCTTCTAAAAAAAATGTCTATGTGACAATCGAGATCCAAAGGTCAAGGTTCGATTAATGTCAAGGTCCTAAAACTGCTTCAATTGGCTTTTTTTTGTTTTCTGTGAGTTTCTCAATTGAAAAAAAACTTTCAACGGCTGTAAACTTGTCTCGTTCTTTTTCTGCGGAGGCTGCAATATTTGTTTATTACAGTCACGTGCTACAATGTGAGTGTGTTATGTGCCACGACCCCTGATTTGACAATGATTTGTATGCTAATTAGTCACATGTAAACACAACCAGCATAAAAGTTTCGGAATAGCCAAGTGTTGAAGCAAGGGTTAGATGTTGTTAAACTCGCGGCCGTTGCTTCAGGAAGATGACAAAGGTGAGAATATAGACAAATATAGGTGAGTAGCTAGATAAGTACACATAAATTGTTTTATAGACAAGAAAATGTAACGGTTAATGTTAGACTGAAGAAATATCGTCACATGAAATTTGTGGAAATATTGCCGCCATCTTGGATTTAAGCTATTTTGGATTTTTAAATCTTAAATTTAACATCATCAATGAAATCTTAATTATCACCCTCAGTTTAACCTCCACTATCTTCAGGGGGGTGAGAAAAAAACTCAAAAATATGTTCATACATGGGTAGTTAGAGGGGGCCCCGAAAAAATTCATGTTTAACATCACCCCCCGGCACGTCGAATTACCCATAAACCCAATAACTTCAAAATAACAACCAATAACTACAAAATGTTGACTTTGGAAACACAAAATAACAATTAAGTTGAATTTAAAAGCACCACTGCTTTATGTCCAAATTAATAACTGCCCAATAACACCAAATTGTTGACTTTGGAAAATAATTAACGCATTTCTTCGAATATGAACAAACTATTTAATTTTGGTTATTATAAACTTGCCTGTGTGTTTGAAATCACCTCCGGTTAAATAAAATCCATTGCACAGTTAAATACTACAACGAATTAACTAGGTTCTGTCTTGAAAAACTTGACGTGTTTACTTATATTTTCTACCAAATCGAAGACAGTATGCCTACCGTCACGTGTTGGACCAAACCAGAAATCCGTTTATTATTTACCATAGTTCAGACAGTTTAAAAGCCTTGCAACGTTAATGAGCCCAAATCAGAGTTTTATACTCACTCGTCTGAATGGAGATAACGGGATGTAGTCATAACGGCCCTAAAACATAACGGCCAGAAACAGGTTTGGTCAAAACGGCCCTACTTTGGTCATAACGGCCAAAATATTTTTAATTTATAATAAAAATATTAATATAGTTGAGTAAATATAACTTACCTTTGGTAAAAAAAACCAAACTGACTATTAATCTTTGATAAAAATAATCATTTGACAAAAAGAACAATTCATTCATCAGATAATCTTGGTTTCAACTTTTTATCATATCCAATTTAAATACACTTTGATAATCTATTTGCAGATGGCTACAGAATAATGTAGCCTTTAAATGACCATCACAGATGAGATGTATTTATTCATCACTACCCGTAGTAGTAAGCACTGTACTCTGGTGCATATTTGGAATTCCGATCTGATGACGGCATCACATTCCACAGTTGTGACGTCAGACATTCCACAGGTGTTCTATTTATAACTTGAATATGACTGCCTGAACCGTGAGGTTATGAATAATAAAACAGGTATTGTTGTAGTCAGCAGCTGTTTATTCTTTGATCTTGTTTGAATTTTTGTAACAAAAGTTGGGTATGGGAAGGTCAACAGGTTACTTACAGGTGTATGTTGGGTAGGGGTGGGGTCGATATCCCCGTTTTTAGTCAAGGGCTCACATTGAGTTCACATTTAGTTATACAAGTGTTAAGGGACCTCCGCTATTAAGTTTGACAGGTGATCAGGTTGCAAATGTTTATCGGCGGTTGTTTATATCTCAGCACCCCCCCCCCAACCCCCCCCCAACCCCTCAAAAACCCCTGGACATTCTACGCTGCTGTTTAAGAGCTTCTTCTTCCGCATTTTCTATTTGGGGGATTGTAAGTCCAGCCGAGAGAATATGTTGCTGCGAAAGGGTTATGTTCTTTAACAGCCCTTGTATGTCATCTTCATTATTAAGCTTTGAAGAAGTAACTTCAATTAATTTCTTAAGTAAAGTATTTGTTTCATCCACGTTCTTACCGGCAGTGTCTTTCGAAGATTCTATGGTCTTCTTTGTAACATCTACCAGTTCTCGTAGAAGGTAATTAGTCTGATCTACTTTCGTGAACAGGATGTTAATTTTCCCCTTGATATCGCTGACATCAGTTTTTATAGCTTCCCTTTCAGCTTGTTCCTTTTCAGATTTAGATGTCTTCTTAATAGCTTTTCCATCCATCATGAGAGTGCTTAATATATTTAAAAGATTCTAAAACTGGTCGAATATTGGAAATCCGATATTAACAAGACCGCAACGTGGTGCGAAAATAAATTGGAAAAGAGCGAAATTTGGCTAAATGGTTATGAGGGTAAATTCGGAAATTCCCCCTTCAAGCCAAAACTAGTAGCGAAATTACCGGAAAACAAAAATCCAATTGTCGGTGAAATAAAAATTGAAAGCCAATTGAAACCAAAGAAACGAGTAGTTAAAACCAATGGCAGGATTTCACACTCTGACCGAAAAAGTAATACCCGAACTAAAGAAGGCGGCCAGTCTAAAAACCCAAAACGAACTCGTTCAATGTCGAGGAATGGGATTGAGGAAACAAAAAATGACAATTCATGGCAAATAGCGAAACGACGCACTACAAATAAGTCAAACAGGAATCATTTTTTATTCCGAGGCCAACGAAAAGGAAATGGCTACGACGAACCCAAACCTTTAAGAAACACACGGGGAGTTCATACAGAAGAGAGAAGGTACAGACCGAGGCACCCAAACACTAGCAAATATGTAATTGTAATTAAAATATAGTCTTTCCATCCAAATCTTAGTATTTTTGGTATATAAACCTGAGAGTTGAATTTAGAATCTTTTAAATATATTAAGCACTCTCATGATGGATGGAAAAGCTATTAAGAAGACATCTAAATCTGAAAAGGAACAAGCTGAAAGGGAAGCTATAAAAACTGATGTCAGCGATATCAAGGGGAAAATTAACATCCTGTTCACGAAAGTAGATCAGACTAATTACCTTCTACGAGAACTGGTAGATGTTACAAAGAAGACCATAGAATCTTCGAAAGACACTGCCGGTAAGAACGTGGATGAAACAAATACTTTACTTAAGAAATTAATTGAAGTTACTTCTTCAAAGCTTAATAATGAAGATGACATACAAGGGCTGTTAAAGAACATAACCCTTTCGCAGCAACATATTCTCTCGGCTGGACTTACAATCCCCCAAATAGAAAATGCGGAAGAAGAAGCTCTTAAACAGCAGCGTAAAATGTCCAAAACTTGGAAACAATACGTTAATAAATATCGAAATGCAATGTGGAAGAGCAAAAGCGTATCCAAACATATCGACCACTACGATAAATGGCTCGCGTTGGAGAAACCAATCCTCTTAAACAAATTCCGGCAAGGAAATCTCAAATGAAAAAGAGGAAGCCAAAATGGTTCGAATAAACCATGCCATTGAATGTTTTACGACACATATCCGCATCATGAAAATCAACTTCAAAGACATCGAATGTCTACCAAATAGAATTGATGAGGATATGATAAAAGAAATCGAGTCCATATCGCAAGGCGAGACATGTGTAAAACTGGTCGAATATTGGAAATCCGATATTAACAAGACCGCAACGTGGTGCGAAAATAAATTGGAAAAGAGCGAAATTTGGCTAAATGGTTATGAGGGTAAATTCGGAAATTCCCCCTTCAAGCCAAAACTAGTAGCGAAATTACCGGAAAACAAAAATCCAATTGTCGGTGAAATAAAAATTGAAAGCCAATTGAAACCAAAGAAACGAGTAGTTAAAACCAATGGCAGGATTTCACACTCTGACCGAAAAAGTAATACCCGAACTAAAGAAGGCGGCCAGTCTAAAAACCCAAAACGAACTCGTTCAATGTCGAGGAATGGGATTGAGGAAACAAAAAATGACAATTCATGGCAAATAGCGAAACGACGCACTACAAATAAGTCAAACAGGAATCATTTTTTATTCCGAGGCCAACGAAAAGGAAATGGCTACGACGAACCCAAACCTTTAAGAAACACACGGGGAGTTCATACAGAAGAGAGAAGGTACAGACCGAGGCACCCAAACACTAGCAAATATGTAATTGTAATTAAAATATAGTCTTTCCATCCAAATCTTAGTATTTTTGGTATATATATATATATATATATATATAAAGATATATTAGGTAATATAAGGGGCATTTTTCCACTTAAGACCTTTCTTATGGGGTATTCAAATATTATGGGACATATATAAAACCTCATTTTTGTCTTGATTTTAATTTGAATCTTCAGCCCAAATAGGTGTTTTTTAACAAATGGTGCATATTTCGGTTTTATATCGATATTTACAATAGTTGTCCCCCCTTAGACCACATACCGCATTTCTGTCGATCTCTCGGAATCGTGGATGTTGTTTGACATTCGAGTCTACAGTTTGGGTGAAGCTGATTGGCTGATGGTATATATGCCCCATATAATTTGTTCGAGACTACGAGAGAGAAATAGCGGCAAGATACATTACATGTAAATCGTAGACTTTTAGTTTTCCTTGACGAAGGTAAGTTTAAATATGATAATAATAAGTAGGCTAATTAACGTATGCCGATGCTAAAAACCACGTGAAGTCGATTGAAGAAACGATAGCAGTCGATTATTATTACGGTGCACAAGACATTGTTCGTTCGTCGTTAGGCATGGTTCCCGCTCACCACGCCATACCGCCATTTTTGTCATCATGTTTGCAGCTTGATCTGTTATGGATTTGCCTATCCGGCTCATGAATCTTTGATCAGTTGGAACATTCCCAAAATTGTTTTTCGTGCTACACTACAAATAAACAATTTACTTATACTTATACATTGAATAGCTAATTTGTTGAATATTTAAACGCGTAGATATTAAGACTAGATAGTTAATGATGAGCTTGGCCTTGGTAGGCTACACAACACATGTATGTATGTATTGTAATTAAGATAGGTTAGGTGAATTCATTCGTGAATTTTCAGTTAACTTTGAAGCGGCAGCAGGTCGTTTTATCCCCACGACCGTTTCATCCCACTAACATCGGGTTGTTTCATCCCACAAATTAAAAACAACAATTATTAGTTTCTAGGCCTACATACTAACATGGCCTATTTTTAATATTTTATTCATAACATTGCATAACAATATTTCAAGGCACTTTTAATTAATACTCTTCGAATAAGCTTAATCACTTTGCTTCCACAGTCACAGTGTTACTGTTATACGGCTGTATAAACAGGATGATTATCCTGCTAACTTTAAAAAGCACTTGTTACAACGGTTGTAATCTACTGAAAACACCTAAAAAGTTTGTCTCACTCGGCTAGTCTTATACTTTAATATAGGCTGATTGTAAAACATTTACCGATAATATACAGTAACTTTAAAATCGAAGCTATATGTATTTTTATTTGTGAATTTTCAGTTGTCAGCTACAAGTTATTGGAATATTGGCCAACTCGTGACGTATTTGATTTGTTTCAGACTCATCATATCATGACCATGCCAAAGCCACCAAAGGTAAGTTTATTTACTAAAATTATTTAGGTAGGCGTAGTACCTTCTAACTGTATATATGCCATATCCAACCAGGCAATACATAATAAAAAAGAACCAGAATGCAATGCCTTATATGAAGCCTCGATTTCGCCTGCTCATGATTCAGCTTGGTTTTTTTCATCAATTCGTAATATATTGTCAAGGCAATCAACCCTAGATGTCGATTCACTCACATATGCTTTTTCTTCAATCTAGCCATTTTGATTTGCATAAATACTCCCCACAAAATGATATCATAGTATAGTATAGCCACTTGTTTTCAATATTTACATCGTTTTTGTTCGCTAACGATTGTCCTTGCTGCCATTCCATTATGTTACTCTACAAAAATCACATGTTTTGGTTATCCAACTATGACTGCTGTGACGATTAAACTTAAGTCCGATTTGACTACATATTTTGCTGACTATAATAGACTATCCCCTCTTAACACCTACATGTACTTCCATTTATTTTATTCTTAAAGATTTGTTGGATAAAACTAGATATGGGTGTATCAGTATGGTGGCCTGGTGAGGTCCATGACAGAGGAAGAGGAAAGATGCAAGGCACCTTTTGGAATGAGGACAATCAGTAAGTAGGCCTATTTCATAGAACTAACTAGTTTTCAATTTCAAGATATTTGTGAATTTCATTTATCGGCCCCATAGACAATACTTGATACCAAAATGGTCAGTGATAAAAACTTACAATACAGAAAACTTTGCATATACATGTAAGTCAGATTTTTGCTCAACTCGTATGGTATTGGGCCCTTTGATCCTGCACGTTTTTGTTATTAAATTTCTACACTTAAGTTGGATTTCCTAAGTCGTATCTTTGCTCAATTCGTATCAGAATGTTTGGTCCATTTGATCTAATTCCTGGGGTATTTTTTGCCTAAGTCGGAACAGCAGTATGTACAGAATTTGACTAAGTCAGTTTCAAACCGTTGGTCTAAAACACGGTATAATAGGTATTCCATGCACATAGCCCAAAAATACTTTCCCTATCATTTTGACTCAAATCAGCCTATTTGACGAAATGCAATGATAGACTTTCCAGGAAGTTGAGGACATTTTTATATGACCACATTTTCATGTGGACGTATAATGTTGTCACCCCTGGCCGTTTGGACGCTGTCCATAATACAGGTCACAATTCTTAACCGATTTTGAAGAAACTTAAAATATAGGTTTATCCCTAAAAGATCTCGTCTGCTTACGATATTGGCATGTTTCGGATCGAAACTTCATGGATTATGGCCCCTGATTGTACGAAAAATCTCGTTTTTAGCTTGTGGACCCTATATAGAGGTCACAATTTTGAACCGATTTTGATGAAACTTGACATGCATGTTTATAACCCAAAGATCTTGGTTCCTTTCGATATTTGCACCTATCAGAGCGCAATTTCCTAAATTATGGCCCCTAATTGTCTGAAAAATCACCTTTTTCAGCTTGTGGTCCCCCTGGAGGTCACAATTATTATCCGATTTAAAGAACCGTTTGATTATATCACCGTTACACCCTAAGATGTTGAGTTCGAATTTCGGAAAAATACTGTTATAAAATGGTATATCGAAATTGTGGACCCTACAGACGTCACAATTTTAATTTGATTTTGATGAAACTTGAAATGCATGGTTATAACCCAAAGTTCTTGGTTCCTCTTGTTATTTGCACATATCGGATCATAACTCCCTGAGTTATGACCCCCGATTGTCTGAAAAATCCCTTATGGTCCCTCTGGAGGTCATGATTATAATCCGATTTAAAAAAAAAAACTTTGTCTCTATCACTGTTACACCCTACGGAAGGTTGAGTTCGAATTTCTAGAAAATAGGACCATAATTGCTCGACAAAATGGCCGCCCTTTGTACGCGAATAGTGTAAAAATATGGTATTTCAATGTTGTGGACTTTGTAGAGGTCACAATTTTAATTTCGATTTTGATGAAACTTGAAATGCGTGTTTATAACCTAAAGATCTTGATCAAATTTTTTTTGATATTTGCGCATATCAAATTGTGACTTCATGAAGTTATGGCCTTTGATTGTTACCCGAAAGTGATTTTTCCTACAATGATTGTAGGAAATTTCATGTTCGGTATTGCTTGTTCTCTATCCATCCCTCAAAAATGTGGCGTATCCTGCCTGGCATTGCCAGCTTACTATCTTTCACAAAAACAGAAGTTTAATCAAATAATATCCGGCTCTATTCGAGCTAAGATTGAATTTCGGGGTGTTGAGGCGTGTTACATATATACATATTGTGGTATAATTGTTGAATTATCTCAAGATGTTTATCGTTGGTGGCGCGCCCCATCATTTGGGCTTCAGTTTTGATGCACAAATGTAAATTTACATGTATTGCGGGGAAAACTAGTGCTTATGAAAATGATGACCCGACGCATGTATTCAAATAAGATTTAGCTTGTCTTGTTTTAAGCTAATGTATAAATTATTTTTATGTAAAAAGGTGTATGCTGAAAAAAGGTCAATTTAAATTCTTTAATACTCTTGAAAAAGAAGAGTTAATTAGAAATGCGAAAGGTATACTCCAGGTTGTGTTTTGGAATGTCTCCATAAAGAGGCAGACTTGTTTAGTTTATCTCATTTTGTTTAAGCGGTTTATGTTGATTCAGATTTCCATGAGAGTAATTTTGTTTTCATTTCTCACTAAAGGCCCAATACCACTCTTGTAACTGAATAATAAGTCCCAATCTTTATTCTGGTCAACAAATTGTACTATTTTACAATATTCCAATCAATTGATGATACAAATTTCATCTTAACACACCTAATTTAAAGAATTGGAAAAAATCCACTAAGTGATTTGAAAAGCCTAATGTAAACCTTTTCAAATGCGACTTGGATTTAAGAATATTTTTGAAATCTTGACAAGTAAAATAGGATGTAATGGATAATTTACACAACAGGTAGGACACTGAAACATCTAGTTGTTAGAACAAGGCTATTATTTATTTTCTGGAGCTACCTTAAGCCAGCAAGAGTGTTATTGTCCCTTTAAAGTTACATTATTCAAGATATAGATAAAGGTCGAATCATTTATTTGTCATTTTTATTTTAATTTCTTTATGTTTTATTTTATATTGTATGCCCACAAAATGCATACATAGACATGTATTTGTGGTTGTCACATCTGTCCGTCCGTCTTCAGCATTTGACTTGTAAGTGTAAATGAGGCTTTTTTAGAACCTTATGCAAATGATCCAAAGTTGTTATACATCTATTCATCTAAGAGGAATATGTGGTATTTGTGTTAAACTATTAAATTTAAATTAAATATAAGTAATTATTTCCATCTGAACTTTATGAATTAAAAAGAGAAATAAGATTGAGATTTGATCTTTCTACTTTATTTCTTACAGTCAAACTAAAGAGACTCAGAAGGGCTGATTTGTTAAGAAAATTTAAACAAGATGTCAAAATTGCAGAAGGTAATTTACATTAGAGTTTTCAGTTCGTTATTTGGGAATCATGATTGCATGTCACTTTAGTGATGAAATTTATTTCCATTGTTAAAACAATTCAAAGTACCAAAGTATTGGATTTTTTTGGAAGGTTAGTATGATCTTGGGCCTGTTTCACGAAATTTTAACTAAGATAAAAATCCGATTTTAGTAATTCGATTGGATAGTATTAGATTGATTTTAGCGCTTAGCCAATCAGATTTGAGTATGTACTAAAATTTAGATTTTATCTTAAGTTAAAATTTCGTGAAACAGGCCCCTGATCTTATGCAAGTGAGATACTCAAGAGTACCAGGATTCATAATCATACAACTGTGTAATAATGTCCTCTCCTGCAAATGCACCAAGGACACTATTAATTTGTTTTTGGATAAAATTACGGTATATGAAAGATACATTATAGGTGATTAGTTAACGAATTGGCAGTTCTCACTATAATAGTTAAAAACTAGATAAAGTTAAGGTAATTTGCTAAAAATTTCAGTAGAATTTATCTAAAATGAATTGAGAAGCCTTGATCATCACTCAATACGACAAAAATTATAGTCTTGATTATTTATAATTGTTAAATCGGTAAGGAAAGTTATGCCGCAAATCGGATAATAACCCAACAAATAATGCAGGCTAGCATTGACATCGAGAGTTGATTATGGTTTGGATAAGTTAATGTCTATTTAGTAGTTAATATTTCAGGCCAAAAGAAAGATCTACAATAGGCGGCTTTAGCTCTTGCATAATGTATGTTTAAGAAATGAAAATGAAATAAAATGGGTTTAACGTCCTACTATTATGCACCTAACTTGGGCTAATGGAAGACTGGCATATGCCATACAGTGTGCTTTGAGGGAAATTTTGGCCGGGCAGCGCGCGCTACAGCCTACTCTTGTATCGAATTCCAACTGCCAAGGGATCTTTTGCATGCACTCCAATGTGTATACGGGACCTTGGTTTTTTGTCCCATCCAAATGACTAGACAGCTGTCCTTGTCAGGCCCTGTATGTTTAAGGTACCGGTATGAGATCTGACGTAGTACAATTTATACTGAATAATTGATGTTTCAGAGAAACAGGAGAGATATGACCTGCAGACAGATACCAATGACATATGTGTACAGGCAGACACTGATGTCACCCAGCAGGCGAATATTGATGTCACCAAACAGACGGATATCAATTTCACCAACCAGGTGGATACTGATGAGAGTTATTCAGATGATTCAGATCACAATAAAGTACCTGATGAGCCTGTCACCCTTCAGACAGATACTGATGTCACCCAGCAGGCGGATATTGATGTCACCAAACAGACGGATATCAATTTCACCAACCAGGTGGATACTGATGAGAGTTATTCAGATAATTCAGATCACAATAAAGTACCTGATGAGCCTGTCACCCTAATAACTCAATAATTAGACTCTTTGTCTTGTCAACACATTTTAATCAAACGACATTTGCATTACAATAACAGGTTCTATTTCAGTATCGTACCTCTACCAGTTTCCGGGGTCGTAGAGACTTGAAATTTTCAGGGGGTGTTCATGTCGGCTAACAATGGCCTCACACCAAATTTCAGCGAAAGCGGTCAATAACTTTTCATTTTACCGAATTAAACTTCCCACGAGAGATACAATTATTGCCTTTCGCCGCCATTAGTATTTGGTGACTCTAGACTCGATTAACAAGACACTCAACGAACTCCCAACACTCGGTTCCCCGTGCCCAACGTTGCAATTCATATTAATTATAATGAGTTTCGTATATTTTAATTATACGCCCACATGGAAATGTGGTCGCATATTGCCGTCGCCCCCGACCGGCCATCCGTCCGTCCGTCCGTTCGTCGTCCACAATTTCTTGTGAACGCTCTAGAGGCTAAAGTTAATACCCGATTGACTTTAAATTTATGCCAGTGTTTAAGTTTAAGGTCATGAGACGAAGAAGCATATGGAAATGTGGTTGTATATTGCCGTCGCCCCCGACCGGCCGTCCGTCGGTCCGTCCGTTCGTCGTCCACAATTTCTTGTGAACGCTCTAGAGGCTAAAGTTAATACCCGATTGACTTTAAATTTATGCACAGTGTTTAAGTTTAAGGTCATGAGACGAAAAAGCATATGGAAATGTGGTTGTATATTGTCGTCGCCCCCGACGGCCGTCCGTCGGTCCGTCCGTTCGTCGTCCACTACGAAATCGAGTCTCAGCGGCTAAATTTGTATTCGATTCATCTGAAAAATTAATACAACCTGCGCGAGGGTTGTGCGCAGGTTGATTGATCACTCAAGCCAGGGGATGTTAGCCAGGGTCATGACCTTGACCCATCGGGACGTCCCGAAAGAAGTCCTTGTGTGTCGTGACCTTGACCTTGACCTTGACCTCTCTGCAAAATCTGTGGACGGTACCTAAAGTTTTGGGTATTTTTCGACCTCAAGGTCAAATGTCAGGTGAAAGGTCAAGGTCTCACATGAAAGGTCATTGATATTTCTATCCAGTGTCATGACCCTTTTCATGCCACTTGACCCTTGGAGGTCAAGCTAGGGTCAAACGTTACTTCATGGTCCCGTTTCGCCCACTTCCGGTTGCCGGGCGGCCATTTTGAAGTCACCCAGAGACTGGCCGGGGTGGATATACCTATCGAATACCAAGCCTCGAACCCCGCCCGGGCACCCTTCGGGGCGTTTACAGGAGGAGGTTCGCGAAGCTCAGTGAAATTTGCGTGATTTATGGCGATTTATTTTCTATGTCCGCTAGGGGGCACGCGATGTCAGCGAGGGTCATGACCTTGATCCACATAGACGTCCCGAACGAAGTTCTTGTGGGTAGTGACCTTGACCTTGGCCTTGACCTCTCTGCAGAATCTGTGGACGGTACCTAAAGTTTTGAGGATTTTTCGACCCCAAGGCAAAATGTCAGGTGAAAGGTCAAGAACTGCCATGAAAGGTCATTGATGTGTCCATCCAGGGTCATGACCCTTTCCATGCCACGTGACATTTGAAGGTCAAGCTAGGGTCAAACGTCACTTCATGGACCCGGGCGGGGTTCGAGGCTTGGTATTCGCTAGGTATATCCACCCCGGCCAGTCTCTGGGTGACTTCAAAATGGCCGCCCGGCGACCGGAAGTGGGCGAAACGGGCCCATGAAGTGACGTTTGACCCTAGCTTGACCTCCAATGGTCACGTAGCATATCGAAGGTCATGACCTCGGATGGACACATCACTGTCCTTTCATGTGAAACCTTGACCTTTCACCTGACCTTTGACCTTGGGGTCGAAAAATTCCCAAAACTTTAGGTACCGTCCACAGATTTTGCAGAGAGGTTAAGGTCAAGGTCAAGGTCACGACACACAAGGACTTCTTTCGGGACGTCCCGATGGGTCAAGGTCATGACCCTGGCTAACATCCCCTGGCTTGAGTGATCAATCTAATTTTTGTGTTCATTTTGTAGGCCTAAGTTTGTATTTAAAAACCGCAAATTCTCTCAGGGCCTCATTTTTTTAAAGATCCGTCCGAAAAATGAATACAACCTGCGCACGACCCTCGCGCAGGTTGTATTAATTTTTCAGATGAATCGAATAAAAAATTAGCCGCTGAGACTCGATTTCGTAGTGGACGACGAACGGACGGGCCGGTCGGGGGCGACGGCAATATACGACCACATTTCCTTATGCTTCTTCGTCTCATGACCTTAAACGTTAACAATGTGCATAAATTTAAAGTCAATCGGGTATTAACTTTAGCCTCTAGAGCGTTCACAAGAAATTGTGGACGACGAATGGACGGACCGACGGCCGGTCGGTCGGGGGCGACGGCAATATGCGACCACATTTCCATATGCTTCTTCGTCTCATGACCTTAAACTTAAACACTGTGCATAAATTTAAAGTCAATCGGGTATTAACTTTAGCCTCTAGAGCGTTCACAAGAAATTGTGGACGGCGAACGGACGGACCGACGGATGGCCGGTCGGGGGCGACGGCAATATGCGACCACATTTCCATGTGGGCGTATAATTAAAATATACGAAACTCATTATAATTATTATGAATTGCAACGTTGGGCACGGGGAAACGAGTGTTGGGAGTTCGTTGAGTGTCTTGTTAATCGAGTCTAGAGTCACCAAATACTAATGGCGGCGAAAGGCAATAATTGTATCTCTCGTGGGAAGTTTAATTCGGTAAAATGAAAAGTTATTGACCGATTTCGCTGAAATTTGGTGTGAGGTCATTGTTAGCCGACATGAACACCCCCTGAAAATTTCAAGTCTCTACGACCCCGGAAACTGGTAGAGGTACGATACTGAAATAGAACCCAATAACATGTGTTCCCAGATCCAGAACTTTCTCCAAGGGAAACCACTCTCAATAATCAAGATAACTCTTGACACAATCAGACCACTAATGAATTGTCCTAACACACAATTAACTAAATGTTATCAATCTCCACTCTGTCTCTTTAAACAAAAGTTTTTAATTAAAGTAAAGCATATAAAAATAGTAAGTTTAACACTATAAAATAAATAGTTGAACACATTCTACTTGGAACGCTAGTTGAATAATTGAGTTTTAAATAGAAAGTTTAAACTGTGCATCACTATTAAATTTTGAGTTTCAAAACACCGTCTTGTAATGTTTTCATGAGTACAAGAGCTTATGATCCATGTTTAGTTAAACAATCAGCTAATTGACTTTTTGTTTCGGACCAAATGATTTCTTTAATTTGATTGTATTTCAACATTTCCTTGATTCCGGTAATTTCTAGTCGAAGTCTTTTCTCGGTCACACATTTCGTAGATTTAATGGCTTCTAATAAAGATTTATTGTCAGTAACACAAACTAGAGGTAATTTTGTTGGATCTGTACAACCAGTTACAAGTTCAGAATCCTTGATTCCGGTAATTTCTAGTCGAAGTCTTTTCTCGGTCACACATTTCGTAGATTTAATGGCTTCTAATAAAGATTTATTGTCAGTAACACAAACTAGAGGTAATTTTGTTGGATCTGTACAACCAGTTACAAGTTCAGAATACAAAGTTGAGATAAAAACTCCAGTGTCAACGGTATCCGCCATTGCTAGTGTCTCTCCAGAAAGTGTACTGCGAACAACACGTCTAATTCTTTTAGAATTCCAGGCTATTGGTGTAAACTTTCCTCCTTTCCCTTTTAAAAGAATTAAATGTCCACCTTGCGTGCCCCCATCCTGCAAATTACCAAAAGACGAGTCACTGTATACAATCAGAGATAGATCACCTTCTAACCTTTGGAATTTTAACCCTTTAATACCCAGCGTATCAGATATGCACACCTACATGATATGCATATTATAATAATCCCTATCGAGTATTTTAATTATTTAATGTAATAATATGAATTATTATTTATTCCCTGTTAAATAAAAATCGGTCACCGGGTGCAACTGTACAACTGTACAACTTCAAGGACCCTGGCCTCAGGTGCCTTGGACCAACTCTACACTTTCGGAAATGTCAATAAAAGCTATGTAATGATTCCAATTAAAAAAAATACATCGTTAGTAAATCTTTTTTTACTTATATGCTATTTGTTGCCAGAAAATATATATTTTTACCAGTCTTATTCAAATTTAAAAATAAACAATATATTTTCTGAAAATCAATGTCGAAATTGAGTGTATCATATATGATACAATGGGTCCGAGGCATACTTTATTGATATATAGAAATGAAGGCATTGTTCTTATCATGTGTTAAAAGAGTTCCAGAAATGTCTTAAAATTCAGCTATTTGTGTATTTATATCAATTATATGTGTGTATTAACCTGTTTTAGACCACAACCAATTAAATGAATTTTTTGTCAAAATTTTGCTTTTTGATGTGATTTTTTGTTATTGCGATTTTTCTTTTTATGTTATGCATTTGTTTTAAAATTATCAAATATTGTAATGAAATGACAAACAATATGATACATTCTTTGTTAATTCAAAAAAACAATGTTTTGATACGAAATTTTATGTTGGTTTAGAATTTTTATACACCCACATTTTCATGTGGACGTATTATGTCGTCGCCCCTGTCCGTCCGTCCGTCCGGACGTCCACAATTGTTTGTGGACCCTCTACAGGTCACAATTCTTGTCCGATTTTGACGAAACTTAAAATATAGCTTTATCCCCAAAAGATCTCGGCTGCTTTCGATATTGGCATGTATCGGATCGAAACTTCATGGGTTATGGCCCCTGATTGTACGAAAAATCACGTTTTTAGCTTGTGGACCCTATAGAGGTCACAATTTTGAACAGATTCTGATGAAACTTGACATGCATGTTTATAACCCAAAGATCTTGGTTCTTTTCGATATTTGCGCCTATCGGAACGTAATTTTCTGAATTATGGCCCCTGATTGTCCGAAAAATCACCTATTTTAGCTTGAGGTCCCTCTTGAGCCGACAATTATTATCCGATTTAAAAAACCGTTCGATTATATCACCGTTACACCCCAAGGAAGGTTCAGTTCGAATTTCGGGAAAATCGGACCAAAATTGCCATACAAAATGGCCGTCGTTTGTACGCGAATACAGTTAAAAAGTGGTATATCAAGGTTGTGGACCCTGTAGAGGTCACAATTTTAATTTGATTTTGATGAAACTTGAAATGCATGGTTATAACCCAAAGATCTTGGTTCCTTTCGATATTTGCGCATATCGGATCGTAACTTCCTGAATTAATGCCCCTGATTATACGTAAAATCGCCTTTGTTTAGCTTGTGGTCTCTTTGGAGGTCACAATTATTATCCGATTTAAAAAATCGTTTGATTATATCACCGTTACACCCTAAAGAAGGTTGAGTTTGAATTTCGGGAAAATCGGACCAAAATTGCCATACAAAATGGCCGACGATCGTACGCGAATACTGTTTAAAATGGTATATCAATGTTGTGGACCCTGTAGAGGTCACAATTTTTATTTGATTTTGATGAAACTTGAAATGCATGGATATAACCCAAAGTTGTTGGTTCCTTTCGATATTTGCGCATATCGGATTGTAACTTCCTGAATTATGGCCCCTGATTATACGCAAAATCGCCTTTGTTTAGCTTGTGGTTCCTCTAGAGGTCACAATTATTATCCGATTTAAAAAATCGTTTGATTATATCACCGTTACACCCTAAGGAAGGGGGAGTTCGAATTTCGGAATAATTGGACCAAAATTACTATACAAAATGGCCGTCGTTCGTATGCGAATACTGTTGAAAAATGGTGTATCAAGGTCGTCGACCCTGTAGAGGTCCCAATTTTAATTCGATTTTGACGAAACTTGAAATGCATGGATATTACCCAAAGATCTTGGGTCCTTTTGATATTTGCGCATATCGTATCGTAACTTCCTGAATTAATGCCCCTTGATTATATGCAAAATCGCCTTTGTTTAGCTTGTGGTCTCTCTGGAGGTCACAATTATTATACGATTTAAAAAATTGTTTGATTATATCACCGTTACAAGCTAAGAAAGGTTGAGTTCAAATTTCGGGAAAATAGGACCAAAATTACAATACAAAATGGCTGCTGTTTGTACGCAAATACTGTTAAAAAATGGTATTTCGATTTTGATGAAACTTGAAATGCATGTTTATAACCTAAATATCTTGATACTTTTCGATATTTGCGCATATCAAATTGTAACTTGATTATGGCCTTTGATTGTAGGAAAAATCACTTTCGGTTTTGCTTGTTCTCTATCCATCTCTCGAAAATGTGGGCGTATCCTGCCTGGCAGCCGCTGGTTTTTGTTGTGATTAGCCCACTGTATCATATATGATACACATTGAAAATCAAGGTCAAGGTCACCCGATCCTAAATTTTACCCTGGGATATTTTTTACTACATGTAAACCTTCAATAATCCAAAGTATCATAATTTTCCAAAACTCGGTTCATGGTGTGGGCATTAGGTGAGATTTTCTGATTTAACACGTTTGATCAGTTTGTTTACATCTAACAAATCTTTTACTTTGGCATCTTTTACCCGGGAAGCAAGACAACATGCATCAAATAACAAGTCCGGACGACTCTGACGACTTATCCATAGAATCTGACCAATTTTAGAGCGCAGTGTAGTTATCTCATCCGGTGTTAGTGAGGATTCCTTCTGTTGTAATCTGTTATTTGGAATCTTGATTGGTATCAGGCTTTTAGCGTAATTATTTTGATTTAAAAATATATTGCCATCACTAAATTCCAAGTCTATGCCTACATATTTAAATGCCGTCTTCTCTTCCTTGCCGACAGCAAATCTCTCACGAAGTTTAGTAATGATGTCATTCTCAAATTCAGGAATACCTCCCCAGATGAAATCATCAACATGACATGCTAACACACCTTTCAGTCCACCCTTCTCACCAGTCCAATAAAACACAGCTGGGTCTATTTTAGAAATTTTTCCACCAAGTTCAATCATAACTGATTTTACTGTATTGTACCAATACAGGGATGCATCGCCTAATCCATAAACACATTTTTTTAAAAGCTACAGTTTACCATCTGAATTTGCCTCAACTGGTGGTTTTACAAATACATCTCTTTCAAGAGATTTTCCCTGTAGGAAGGCTGTTTTTATGTCCATTGAAAAAGGTCTCCATTGGTTTTGAGCCAAAATTGCCAGAATGACACGTAATGATTCCTTGGCACATGTAGGAGAGTCCTTTTGAACACTTTCATCTTCTAGCTCTTCAAACCCCCTTACAACTAGTCGTGATTTTGGCTTGATTCCATCAGATGTTTCTTTTAAAGTACAGACCCATCTCGTTGTGATGTAGGATTGTCCGTTATTCTCAACTTCTTGGTACACAGAATTTTGTCTCCAACTATTAAGTTCCGCATGTTTGCTACTTTCGAAAGAAATATTTTCAAGGATCATAACATTTTCTTCATCGTTTTGAGTGGCATTTTCTTGTGTAATCATTAAATCTTTCATCTGAGATAAATCTACAGATTGTTTTACCCCTGATAGAGTGTCTGGTGTTTTGTATTTAATGTTGAACCAGTTTTTATTGATACCAGATATTTTTCCTGCTAGATTTATCACTTTAGCACTGAATTCTTCATCAGCACTATTTTTAAATGTTATCAATTGTTCTGGTTTTACATTAATTGTTTCAGTTTGATTGTCTATTTCATTTCTAACAGCTTGTTGATTGTGATTTTCATGAGGAATTTGATGATTTTCATCTGTGTGAGGAATTATGTCATCAACTTCCTCATCTTCAATAATAGTGTCTTTATCATTTGATTGTTGAGTATTAATGGGTGTCTCATTTATTACTTCGTCTTCTTTGTTGTCCTGTCTATGAACTTTTCTCAGTCGACACTGATGCACTCTGACAATTAAACCTCCATGCCGAATGAAGGCTATAACACCATCATTTCCCACAACAGTTCCAGGTCCTCTCCATTCAGCACTGTCTGGTCTCTTGTAGTAAACCTTTTCACCAGTTTCACAATGTTCATTCATTGGACGAATTTGTTTTCGAAGAGCCCGTCGGATACGTTCAGAACATTCTGCTTCGGTGAAAGCTTTCCGGGCAGAATGTAATGCTTTGATATGTTCACCTACTATGTTACTAGTTGTACTCCCTTCTAATGCTGGAGCTTTGTCTGTCAGAATACTGGGAAGATTAGGATTTTTCCCATAAACAAGCTGATATGAGCTATAACCATGAATATTAACAAGGCTATTTTTAGCCATTAATGCCCAAGAAAGAGCAGTGTCCCAGTTACAGTTATTTTCCTCTCTAATCTTATTCAGTATTTCGGTAAGTGTATAATTATGTCGTTCTAATAGTCCATTACTCCATGGTGAATATCCTGCTGTAGTAAGTACTTCGATGTTGAAGTTTTCACACATATCCCGTACCACTTCATTGTTGAATTCTCCTCCGTTGTCGCTAAATAACTTCCTGGGAGCGCCATGAATTGCTATCCATAATTTAATAAATAACTGTATAAATGTTAATGGACGTTTATTTGTCAATATTCCTCCAGCACTAAATCTTGAAAATTCATCGATTACATGTATATGAAGATACCACAAATTGCTATCTAATTGGTGCAAGTCAACAGCAACAGTTTCATTGAACTCTGATGCAAGGGGAAAACCAACTGCTGGTTTTGGCACAGGTCTTTTAAATTTTTCACAAATACCACAAGATTTTATCAGGTCATCAAGAAGTTCAAATAGTTCATGGTCAGAATTTCCAGCATTCTTCAAAAGTCTCTTAAGTTTATCACTACTTGCATGCCCAAATTGTTTGTGCAGCTTATTCAAAATTTTTAATTTATCAGATCTATTTAAATTAACATCAATAACAAGAGTTTCTTCAAAATCTTGACTTTCTTCAAAATCTTCAAAATCTTGACTTTTCTCAACAATATTTTCTCGCAGATTGATACAATAATGACCACTTGACGTGAATTGTAATTGTACTGGCTTGTCAAACATTGTTGCCTGGTCACTCGATAAGTCTAATTTTGTCTTGGCACGTTTCAAAGAACTTTTACTAAGCAATAATGGTATGTCAGCATCAACCACTTCAGTTTCTATTGTCCCATATTCACCAGCTATATTAACTGGAATAGTTACACACTTCAAAGAATTTACATTGACACCATCTCCAAATTTAAATTCTTTTCTACTTGATTTTACAGCTACTTTTGATTGCCAATTATCTTTTAAGGACTTGGTATAATTTTGTAGCCATTTGTTGCCACAAACAGTTCGTGAACATGCAGTGTCCAAAACACCGCACCCAAAACATTCAGCCATAAAAACCTCATTTTTAGATGGCTCATAACTTTTGGTAAATAAAATAAAGTTGCATGTCTCTTTTTCGTCATCAATGACATCATCACATTCTGAATAATTAACATCACTTTGCTTGTGTAGACAGTCTTTAGCCCAGTGAAAAGTTGAATTACAAATAGCACAATTTGTTCTCCTTCCAAATCTTACAGGATTTGTTCCTTTTTGTGTTAAGTTTGTTTGATATCTGATACCAGTATTACTGTTATACTTATCTCTCCCTCGGAAATTCCCTGATTCATATGAACGTTGATTTATCTGAGAAACTGATCGACGATGTGGGGGTAAATAATACTTTGATGATCCAGTGTACATTGCAGATTCTTCCTTGACTGCTATGCCTTGACTATCAGAACTATTTGTCAGTAGACCACTGTTAAATATTCTTTTAAGGGTGGATTTCATTGATGTAAAGGTTCCATCAGCTGTAGCTGTCAAAGCAAGTTGTTTCTCCTGCACAGATAAATTGGCATTGTCTAACAGTTTATAGGCCAAAACTGAATCAGAGAGAGTCATTTGATACTTCTTAGCTTTCTGATATCTTTGTTCAAACTCATTGACATAATCACTCATAGAAATTTCATCTGTCTTCTTGTAATGCTCAAAATTTGAATAGGATTCATATGCAACATCTTTTTCCTCTTTTTTGAATAATTCATCTAATTTAGTGATTAAGGTATTCATACCATTCTCTTTATTTAAATCTTGTGCACTGATTTCTATAGCCTTATCTCTGGCTTTCCCCGTCAGTGTCAAGGTGACTGCCAAGGCCTGTTTTTTCTTTTCAACATCTGTCATCAATCTCCAAACTTCTAATTCATTCTTCCAAGTTTCATATGTAATATGTGACCCAAAACTGGGAGGGTTCTTGTAACTAGTTGCCATAGCTCTGCTACCATTTAATAACTCAATAATTAGACTCTTTGTCTTGTCAACACATTTTAATCAAACAACATTTGCATTACAATAACATGTGTTCCCAGATCCAGAACTTTCTCCAAGGGAAACCACTCTCAATAATCAAGATAACTCTTGACACAATCAGACCACTAATGAATTGTCCTAACACACAATTAACTAAATGTTATCAACCCTTCAGACAGATACTGATGTCACCCAGCAGGCGGTTATTGAAAAAGGTCTCCATTGGTTTTGAGCCAAAATTGCCAGATTGACACGTAATGAGAGTAAGCTTATTAATTAGATGTGCTCTATTTGATAATGTACGTTTTGGAATATATAACTGATAGTTTTAATTTTTTTGTGGAACTCTTGAAAAAAAAAAAAATAATATTTAATCTATTTTTTTTTAGTGAAATGGATGAGAAACTTGATAAGGAGACGCAACCACCAAAGGAATTGAGTTGAGAGTATCACAAACAAAGGTTTAAAAGACCTGGGCAATCATTTTATGATTTTTCTAAAAGAAAACTATCAAAGCGTCCACCAAAATGAGTCTTGAACCAAGGTTTGTTTAACTATATTTAAAGACACAATCATTGCTTGATGTCTATTATCAAGATCACATCATACCTTGATGGTCTCATCAACTGTTTTATTACATGAGACCATACCCTATAATACACAAGATCATATCATACCTTTATGGTCTCATCATCTGTTTAATATATGAGACCATACCCTATAATATACAAGATCATATTATACTGTGATGGTCTCATCAACTGTTTTAATACATGAGACCAAACCCTAGAATATACAAGGTCACATCATACCTTGATGGTCTCATCAACTGTTTTAATACATGAGACCATACCCTAGAATACACAAGACAACATCATACCTTGATGGTCTCATCAACTGTTTTAATACATGAGACCACACCCTAGAATATACCAGAGCACATCATACCTTGATGGTCTCATCAACTGTTTTAATACATGAGACCATACCCTAGAATATACAAGATCACATCATACCTTGATGGCCTCATCCACTGTTTTAATACTTGAGACCAAATCCTATAATACACAAGATCAAATCATACCTTGATGGTCTCATCAACTGTTTTAATACATGAGACCATACCCTATAATACACAAGACAACATCATACCTTGATGGTCTCTTCAACTGTTTTAATACATGAGACCAAACCCTATAATATACAAGATCATATCATACATTGATGGTCTCATCAACTGTTTTAATACATGAGATCATACCCTAGAATATACCAGATCACATCATACGTTGATGGTCTCATCAACTGTTTTAATACATGAGACCATACCCTAGAATATACAAGACAACATCATAATGCAACGAGGGTTCAATCCCAGCTCTGGGCATAAACTTTATCGTTGTAAGTGAGAGGGATAATCGGTCTCCCATCCGATCAGGCAGGTTTCCCCCGAGTTCTTCGGTTTCTTCCTGCAGTAATGATCGAAATCATTCGCACGATCTGTGCCAAGGGCCAAATTGGAAAAAGGCCTCAGGCCTAATTTGCTACCCTTGTAAAAATGACGTGATTATTACCTTGTTGGTCTCATCAACTGTTTTAATACATGAGACCATACCCTATAATACACAAGATCACATCATTGTCTCATGAATGTTTCAATTACATGAGACCATACCCTGTAATATAGAAGACCACATTAAAACAGTAAGCTTATTAATTAGATGTGCTCTATTTGATAATGTATGTTTTGGAATATATTAACTCATAGTTTTAATTTTTTTGTGGAACTCTTGAAAAAAAAAATCAATATTATTTAATTCCATGTTGTTGTTTTTTAGTGAAATGGATGAGAAACTTGATAAGGAGACACAACCACCAAAGAAATTGAGTTTAGAGTATCACAAACGAAGGTTTAAAAGACCTGGGCAATCATTTTACGATTTTTCTAAAAGAAAATAATCAAAGCTTTCACAAAAATCAGTCTTGAACCAAGGTTTGTTTATCTATATTTTAATTACATAACATGAGACCATATTGTTCATTGATGTGTCACATCAACTGTTTTAATTATATAGCACCATATAATATCTTACTGGTCTCTTCAACAGCTTTGATACATGAGACCATATACAAAATACCATTCCTTGATGGTCCTAGCAACTGTTTTAATTAAATAACACAATATAATATATAACTGGTCTCTTTAACAGTTTGGATGCATGAGACCATATACAGTAGACCATATTGTTCCTTACCCTAGAATATACCAGATCACATCATACCTTGATGGTCTCATCAACTGTTTTAATACATGAGACCATACCCTAGAATATACAAGATCACATCATTCCCTTGATGGTCTCATCAACTGTTTTAATACATGAGACCATATCCTATAATGCACACACTGCTTAGTTACGAATAATTTATGGTGCCTGTTTATGACTGATTTTCTTCTGTTTTATATATTTCAGAGATGTGATAGTCCAGGATGGTCATTTGAGCAGAATTTCTTGAAAATATTGGTCAATAAAGATTTGAATTGAGGAAGACGGCTGAGCACAAAATGAAAAAAAAGTACACAGTTAATCGCCTTGCTAAAACAGAGGGGTGCTATATATTATCCAATCGACAGTGTCTATTCACTCTTAAGCATGTTGCAATGTCGTGTCGATACAGTACTTTTTTTCCCTGTTTCGGAGGTAGTGTTTGGTAACAAGTGAATGGTGAACTTCATATGTGTGTGTCGTAAGGTGACGACTGATTAACTGTATACATGTAACTCCTCCAGGAAAGTGAACTTTAATTCCGTGAAAACCAATGCTTTTTAACATGGCTGATCTCCATAGACATCATGAACTCTGTGTGAACTGTGAATTCTGTGACTCGTGAACTCTAAGTATTGAATTAGAACTGTCAACTTGTTTATGTTTGTACTGTAACTCCTGTTTCTTTATGTTTATTTACATATATATTCATTAATATTTCAAAGCCTTATTATTTCATTCAATTTAAGTGTTATCGCGTGATTTGATCGACTGTTGTCCTGTCAATTTGGTTTGCCAGCCCACTCCGTATATACACGTCGTGTCGAGAGAGTCAACATTATTTTTACCCACAACACCGCAGCATGCCGAGTGAGATTTGGGTAATCTTTTACTTCTTGACACTCTGATCAAAATTGGTCAACCTGTGATCAGTAGATTAGAGATCAGAGAAAGCACAATAAATGAATAGGTGTACAAGCCTAAGTTCATATATTTTAGCCTGTCTCTGCATATAAGCAGCCTTAGACTATCTTTGATAATAATTCAGATTCATAATTTTGTTGAACATCAACTGGTATCATCTTGTTAATTATTCTATTGTTCAGCCTTTTAGAACTTAGGTATTGCACATACTTTTGGGTGATCTAAAATCAGATATTTCAAGAAACACATTTTCTTGCACAAGATTTTAAGGGGTGGTCTAATAAGCAACTGTAAGTAACACATTTTCTTGCGCATGATTTATGGGTGGTCTTTTCTTAAAAACGATGATGCAAAAAATTTTACGCAAGATTTTAAGGGGTTGGTGGTCTACCCGGGTCCAGTGCATATTTTTCAACTTGACGTATTATATTTTTTTTTTACTACTGCCCCCTGATAATACACAAGTCAACATCATACCTAGATGGTCTCTTTTTAATACATGAGACCATACCCTAGAATACACAAGACAACATCATACCTTGATGGTCTCTTTTTAATAATAATAATAATAATAATCACGTCATTTTACAAGGGTAGCAAATTAGGCCTGAGGCCTTTTTCAAATTTGGCCCTTGGCACAGATCATGCGAATGATTTCGATCATTACTGCAGGAAGAAACCGAAGAACTCGGGGGGGGGGGGGGGAAACCTGCCTGATCGGACGGGAGACCGAATATCCCTCTCACTTACAACGATAAAGTTCTTGCCCTGAGCTGGGATTGAACCCTCGTTGCATTGGTGAGAAGCCGCCTCTCTATCGCCACGGCTACCCGACCTTAGACCCTACCCTAGAATATACAAGATCACATCATACCTTGATGGTCTCATCAACTGTTTTAATACATGAGACCATACCCTAGAATACACAAGACAACATCATGTATGTACAGGTTATTTTTGATATCAATAGTTAAATTACTATATGATGTACAGGTTATATTTCATATCAATATATATTAATTACTATATGATGTACAGGTTATATTTGATATCAATATATAAATTACTATATGATGTACAGGTTATATTTGATATCAATATGTAAATTACTATATGATGCACAGGTTATATTTGATATCAATAGTTAAATTATTATATAATGTACAGGCTATATGATATACAAATCCGTATATCAATTACTATATGATGCACAGGTTATATTTGATATCAATAGTTAAATTACTATATGATGTACAGGCTATATTTAATGTTAATATATAAATTACTATATGATGTACAGGCTATATCTAATATCAATATATAAATTACTATATGATGTACAGGCTATATTTCATATTTATATATATATATTACTATATGATATACAGGCTATATACAACTGGCGGTAGTTTTCTCTTTGATGTGCATAGCAGTTATATCTCATAACAACCTGCCATGACGTCATCATAGGTTGATATTCTGTTCATATCAACCGCTGATGACGTCGTGACAGGTTGATATGAAATATCAACCGCTAATGACGTCATCTCAGGTCGATGTATTCGACTCCTATCAACCGCTGATGATCGAAATAATACAAAAAAACACAGAAATAAATTTTTATTCTTGTAACAATTAAAAAAGTATTATGGTACAGTTTGTAACATTCAAGACAGAAATAAACGGCGTACTTATCGGCATATTTAAATCGGTTATCCATACTCGACCATGTCTAAGATATCTTTCAGAATCATCTTTCCGTCCACACACTACACCTTTTGATCCAAATTTTCTTTAGGTTTGAATAGATCCTCATCGATAGTCGCAGCCACATCAATTCCATCGCCAATTTGTTTGCTAAGGGGTTGATTATTCGTCTGACTTCGTATTCCTATCAACTTTTTTTTGTTCATTTGCTTTTCAATTCTTCAAAAGGCGAATTGTAAACAAACACAAACACGCAATTTCACGTGATAAATTCGGTAATATTCGTTATTTGACGGAAAGTACCGAGTAGGTAGCCCTATCGTCGTTGGCCTGTAATGGAAGAGTCCATTTAATTTAAGAGTGGGCGTTGTATATGTCAGATATTAACCAATCATACCTCAGTTGCTATATTTATATCACCCTTGGGCTGCGCCCGCGGGTTATATAATATAGCAACCTCAGGTAGGTTAATATCCTATACATATTTAATATCAATATATGAATTACTATATGATGTACAGGTTATATTTCATATTAATATATAAATTACTGTCAGGATATACAGGCTATATTTAATATCAATATATGAATTACTGAATGAGGTACAGACAATATTTGATATCAATATATAAATTACTATATGATGTACAGGTTATTTTTGATATCAATATTTAAATTACTATATGATATACAAGCTCTACTTTATATGGATATTTTCAATATAATAATATGATATATTATATCAATAAACAAATAACTCTCATTAGTAGTTGAATACCATTCATTTTAAAAATAATTTTATTATCCCATGACATTACTATTGTATATTTACTTTGCAAGATGCATGTACATGTAATTCAATTAGATTATATACATTTTGAAATAAAAAAGATAAATTGATCATAAAATAGTTTGTTATTGATTTTAACTTGACTTTGTGGATAAGGAATTTCAAGTTCTTATATGCCACAAATTATCACTAGGACCCGGGGTATCCGTTACATTTGATGAAAAAGGGTGAGAAACTGCTCTTATTATCTAGAATCTGGTACATGTATTCAGTTAATAGATTGTCACCAAGAAAGTATTATTTACCATCAAGATTCATAAAAAAAAGTCCGATTTGTGCTAACCGTCCAGTTTATGACCGTCCAGTTTCTAGGGTTGCTTTTAGAAATGAACACTACCTTTCAGATGTATATCTAGACGGGCTTAAGAAGACGGGCGTACGGATATGGGGGTTGTATATTATAATGCATAATATGAATATTAACAATGGCGAGATTGAAATAGGCGTGCTTGTTCATGTACCCACTCAATGGCTTTCGTTATTAATTTCAAAAAGCAAGAATGCTTCAGTGCTATCGATTGCATTGTCTTTGCTTTACAATGAAGTTTGATAGATTCGGACATACACAAACTTCTTAAATGTTTACTGTACCTTTGGCAAGTAATATAAACCAGAATATTGTGCAGTAACATCTCTGTATGAACATATATAGTATTCTGTAGATTTTGGTACGACTTTCTGTTGGATATTGTACAGTTATACACAGAAAGGATGTACTGCATTTGCGTCAGTACCGAACACTTTTCCGTTTTGAGCGAAAATTAAAGATGGCCCGTGGTTTCTTTTAAATCGTGTTCTAATTTAATCTCTGTAGATAAATTTAAATTCTGCGATGGGTCCAACAGTCTGCTTCATGTCAAGTTTTCTTCTTCGTATGGCTTAAATTTATAGAAATATGTTTTAATTTAGTAAACTATTATACCCATAGATATCTAATTTGGGGAATTATATCTACAAAGAGTATGTCGGTGCATCAATAAATGTCCAGATTACAAAATCTGTAGTTAGCCTGCTGTATATAATATTTTGTCTACAGGGTGTTGTACGAAACTGTAGTATTGGTTTGCATCTTATTTCCACAGAAAACTACAAAATATATGGCACCAAATATTTAAGATTACAAAATTTCTCTAGGAAAGTATAATATTTATAACAAATTTTATAGCAGCAGTAGTTCTATATTTTTTATATTATTCTGTAGAATTCTATACGAAATAACACTCATCAAGAACCCGTCTTTAGATCCAAACATCGACATAAACTACAGACCAAGTCTCAAACCTCAGTTTCTTATCTAAAGTACCGTACTCGAAAAATGCAGAGTTGAACAATTTAAACGCCATCTTAGTCAACATAATTTACTTGACAAATTCCAAAGCGCCTATAGAAAATTCCACTCCACTGAAACCACGTTATTGAAAGTTCACGACCACATCTTAACATCAGTTGATAATAATAAATGTATACAGCTGGTACTTCTCGATTTGTCCGCAGCTTTAATTTTGACGCGGTCGACCATGAAACCTTGCTGTCACGTCATAAATCTGAATTCTGTGTTCTTGGTGCTGTGCTTGAAATATTCCGTTTGTATCTAGCTTGCAGAAGCCAGTCGGTGTTAATCCATGGAAAACTATCTGACCCCAGGGATGTTAAGTGTGGTGTGTCTCAAGGCTCAATTTTGGGTCCAATCCTCTTCCCCGTTTACACGACTCCGCTCGGTAAAATTGTACAAAGATACGGGATTGATTTCCATATAATATATGCTGACGATACGCAACACTGCATAGCATTTAAAACATGTGATATTAATTCTTCCAAGGCAAAACTTGAACAGTGTATCAGTGAAATTAAATGTTGGAATTTCTTGAAACTCAACGATGATAAAACTGAGTATCTCATATTAGGAACAAAATCTTCTTTAAGTAAAGCCGAAGCCGGGGGTGATATAAGAAGTATGCAAATCGGTTTCCATCTGTCCGGTTGAATCCGCCCGAAATATTGGTGTATATTTTGACGATTATATGTCCATGAATGCTCAAACTAACAATATCTGTAAACTCTGTTATTACCATCTAAGAAACATTAGTAAAATGAGGTGAACTATCACTATTGATGCCATTATAACTGTCGTAAACTCCCTAGTAACATCAAGATTAGATAATCCAAAAATTAAAAATAATCCCCGGCAAAAGACTGGACAAACACTGTGTAGTTGTTTTTTTTAAAACATTATATTATGGAACGCGTTTCGGGCTCATAGCCCTTCATCAGCCATAGGGTTTTTATATAGATCTTACAGGGAGATTTGATTGTAACTCCCCTTTAACAGGAACCCCATATGTTTCAATTAATAAACTACAAATGGTACAAAATAGTGCAGCAAGGCTTATCACCGGATCAAATTTTAGAGAGCACATGACCCCCATTTTAACTGAGTTACACTGGCTATCCATTTATTTTAGAATTCAATACACAATCCTTCTTTTAGTTTTTAAATGTCTTAATGGTCTTGTACTTGAATTATATACACCTTCCCGAATGATTCGTTCCTCCCCTGATACATTAATTTTATGTCCCAAACGATCAAGACTCAAACCAGTTGGTGACAGAGCTTTTAGTGTACGGGCGCCAATTGCATGGAATAAACTACCATTTTCTATCAGATACGCTGTGTGTCTTTCTGTTTTTAAGAAATCTGTCTAAACTTTTTTATTTAGAGAAGCCTTTAGCTTATAACGATTTATTTTTGTGTTTATCTCTTAGTAATCTTTTATTTTACTGACTTCTGTTATCTAATTTTATTCATAATATCTGCATAATGTGTTGTTTACTTAATAATTTATGATTATATTGTTTATCTGTGATACTGTTTTGTGATAATTAATAATGTCTGATAATTTATAATGTTTTGTAAAGCGCACCTGGGCACCTAGTGAATTGTGCGCTATAAAAATGTTCATAATAATAATAATAATAATAATAGTATTCAGCTACAAATCTTATGTACATCTATAGTAATTTCCGTTTGATCTATTATATAGTTACGTGAAAAATTTCTCATAAAATTCTATAACAACTGACACTTTTGATATTAAACTTTTACACAATTATAAAAGAGGTAGTTTTTTTCCTTTGTACGGCCGTGTTTCTAAATAAAATTGTTTTCGAAAATGTAGTCTTTATATCAACCCATTCCTTAAATATCGATGTTTATGTTACATTTTATTTAATATAAATGTACATCATGCAAGTCACCTATTTTTAGATTAGAATTATATACAGAGCATGTGTGTTGTTCATCATCCATTTGATTTAAAAGGCGGATAACGTGTTCTACGTTATCATTAAGATTTCCGGGGCATCGCAAACACAGGTTTTGCCAAATTCCACCAGGATAAGGGCTATTTTGTGTTAATTGTCATCAACAGTCACCAATTATTGCTGGAAACAACCATTTAACTTGATATTTGATACTATTCCCCCACTTTGGTATATCAAAGAAAGTCTAAGTTAGATAATGGTCTATGGCCATATGTTATATAATAATGACTAAAGTAGCAAGAGTAATTACAGCAATCTGCCCACGTTGACAGTGAAGTAGAGATCTTTCTGAAACTCAACTGGGTTACTTTTACAACTTTTCCAAGGACTTTATTGGGTATTATTTTATATTCCAGAAACTTGAGTCTTACATATTTATATGTAAGTGCCGATTGGAACTGCTGAATATGTGTTCATTATATTGTTACATTAACAATATTAAAAATATTTAGCCCCAGCATCACAGAAGTTTTAATACAAACATATACCATTAGCTCTGTTATATTGCCGGCATAAAAGGTTCAAGATAAACTATTTTTTAAAAGATAAAATTACTATTTTTTATATCATTACTATGTGATACATGTATACAGGCTATATTTAATGGTCATTATTATATGATATACATGCTATGTTTAATATATAATTTACTATATGCTATGAAGACTATATTTAATAATATATCAATATATAAATTACTATATGATATACTGGTTATATTCAATATCATTACTATGCGATACATGTATACAGGCTATATTTAATATCAATATTTAAATTACTATATGATGAACAGGCTATATTTAATATCAATATAAATATAGGTTACCATATGATGTAAAGACTATATCTAATACCAATATATGAATTACTATTATATGATATACAGGCTATATTTAATATGTATACATTACTACCATATAATAACAGACTACATGTATATGTACAGGTTATATATTTAATATCAATATATAAATTACTATATGATGTACAGGCTTTATTTCATATTAATATATATATATTACTATATGATATACAGGCTATATATAATATCAATATATAAATTACTATATGATGTACAGGCTATATTTCATATTTATATATATATTCAATATCAATATATAAATTACTATATGATGTACAGGCTATATCTAATATCAATATATAAATTACTATATGATGTACAGACTATATTTCATATTAATATATAAATTACTGTCAGGATATACAGGCTATATTTAATATCAATATATAAATTACTGTCAGGATATACAGGCTATATTTAATATTAATATATAAATTACTAAATGAGGTACAGACAATATTTGATATCAATATATAAATTACTATATGAAGTACAGACCATATTTAATATCAATATATAAATATCTATATGATTTACAGACTATATTTCATATTAATATATAAATTACTATATGATGAACAGGTTATATTTAATATCAATATATAAATTACTATATGATGTACAGGCTATATTTAATGTTAATATATAAATTACTATATGATGTACAGGCTATATTTAATGTTAATATATAAATTACTATATGATGTACAGGCTATATTTAATATCAATATATAAATTACTATATGATGTACAGACTATATTTAATATCAATATATTAATTACTATATGATGTACAGGCTATATTTAATATTATACAACCTTTAGAAAACTGGTGTGAATAACTCTTAAAATATAAATCAAAGCTAACTATCGATAAGAATAAGAATAAGAATAATTTATTCTGTAATATAGGTCCAAGACCAAAAGTTACAAATATAATATATATACAACTATCGATAGGGCTAATCAGTCACGACAGCATGTTTCATAAGATTTAAGGAAGAAATGTAACCTCTAGATTGAATATAGGCAAAAACACATCATTCTATCAATTATCATAAAATTTAGAGAAGAATTGTGACCTCCAAAACGATTGCATCCATTCTATGCAAAAAAAAAATTTGGAAAAAATATTTTCGTTATGCAAAATTTAGATAGGGTTTGTCATTATGACCTATTCAAGAAACGGACAAGGGTGAAGACCATATGGATGTTTGATAGGAAATCATTACAAATATTTGTTCTGTAAACATAGCCGTACAGCTGCTAAGAGAGTGGATGTCTTGGTCCTATACTAGAATCTGCGAGATCCTGATATACGATTCTGTAAAAGTAACTTATATTCATATGAAATGACAGCATAGGTGAAGAAGCCATAACAATAATCGTTTGACTAAATATATGCAATAATGCATTTTACAATGTACATGAAAATTGAAAACAATGATTAAACACATATACATCCTCAAATTGAGCACATCCAATTGGTTCAGTCAATTTTGGAGCAGACCTTGATGTCGATTCAGAATTATTTACTTCCAGTGAAGATGATTGACCAATTTTTTTATTTGTCAGGTGAGTTACTGTAAAAAAAAAAACAACGATTCTAAATCTATTTATAGTTTAGATAGAAATGATGTGAGCAATGTCTATCGACAACACACTAAAAGATCATCGAGTTGAAATAATAAGGTGCAATGTGGTCTTGTGTATTAAAGAATCTGGTCTCTTGAATAGATATGGCCTTAAACTGTTAAATAGACCATCAATACACAACACTGTCTCTTGTGTTACAGGATACGTTAAATAGACCAGGTCTATGTATTATATCATATTGTCTCATGCATTACTTAAATAGGTCTAGGGGTCAATGAGCTAATGTATGATACAATACATAGACCTGGCCCCAAATTCACAAAGCATTCTAAGACTTAAGTTAAGAGTTTACTTAATTTTCAATCACTGCACTGTTTATGAGAGATATATCTTTGATCCAGAAACACAAAACTTTGCACATAGCATCTTATTGGTGTATTCAATAGATTAAAACAACAAACGTTTAATAAAGGGCTATATTTTTGTTAGAATAAGGCGATCAGTTAAAGTGATCATTATTTAAGTTACAATCCATAATATTCCAAAGCATGAAGATCAGTCTTTGTGTGACTTTAATAACAAACATCAAGCAATGATTGTGCTCTTAGAAATGAAAAACAAACCTTGGTTCAAGACAGATTTTGGTGGACGCTTTGATAATTTTCTTTTAGAAAAATCATAAAATGATTGCCCAGGTCTTCTAAACCTTCGTTTGTGATACTCTAAACTCAATACCTTTGGTGGTTGCATCTCCTTATCAAGTCTCTCATCCATTTCACTAAAAAAAAACATGGATTATAAATATTAATTTTTTTTTCAAGAGTTCCACAACAAAATTTAAACTATCAGTTAATATATTCCAAAACATACATCATTAAATAGAGCACATCTAATTAATAAGCTTACTGGGTATGGTCTCATGTATTAAAACAGTTGATGAAACCATCAAGGTATGATGTGATCTTGTATATTCTAGGGTATGGTCTCATGTATTAAAAAGAGACCACCAAGGTAGGATGTTGTCTTGTGTATTCTAGGGCATGGTCTCATGTATTAAAACAGTTGATGAGACCATCAAGGTATGATGTGACCTTGTATATTATAGGTTATGGTCTCATGTATTTAAACAGGTGATGAGACCATCAAGGTATGATGTGAACTTGTATATTCTAGGGCATAGTCTCATGTATTAAAAAGAGACCATCAAGGTATGATGTGACCTTGTATATTATAGGATATGGTCTCATGTATTAAGACAGTTGATGAGACCATCAACGTTTGATGTGACCTTGTATATTATAGGATATGGTCTCACGTAGTAAAAAAGTTGATGAGACCATCAAGGTATGATGTGATCTTGTATATTATAGGGTATGGTCTCATGTATTAAAACAGTAGATGAGACCATCAAGGTATGATGTTGTCTTGTGTATTCTAGGGAATGGTCTCATGTATTAAAACAGTAGATGAGACCATCAAGGTATGATGTGATCTTGTATATTCTAGGGTATTGTCTCATGTATTAAAACAGTTGATGAGATCTTGTATATTCTAGGGTATGGTCTCATATATTAAAACAGTTGATGAGACCATCAAGGTATGATGTGACCTTGTATATTATAGGATATGGTCTCATGTATTAAAACAGTTGATGAGACCACCAAGGTATGATGTTGTCTTGTGTATTCTAGGGAATGGTCTCATGCATTAAAACAGTTGATGAGACCATCAAGGTATGATGTGATCTTGTATAGTGTAGGGTATGGTCTCGTGTGTTAAAAAGAGACCATCAAGGTACGATGTTGTCTTGTATATTCTAGGGTATGGTCTCATATATTAAAACAGTTGATGAGACCATCAAGGTATGATGTGGCCTTGTATATTATAGGATATGGTCTCAAGTATTAAAACAGTTGATGAGACCATCAAGGTATGATGTGATCTTGTATATTGTAGGGTATAGTCTCATGTATTAAAACAGTTGATGAGACCATCAAGGTATGATGTGATCTTGTATATTATAGGATATGGTCTCATGTATTAAAACAGTTGATGAGACCATCAAGGTATGGTGTGACCTTGTATATTATAGGATATGGTCTCATGTATTAAAACAGTTGATGAGACCATCAAGGTATGATGTGATCTTGTATATTCTAGGGTATGGTCTCATGTATTAAAACAGTTGATGAGACCATCAAGGTATGATGTGATCTTGTATATTCTAGGGTAAGGTCTCATGTATTAAAACAGTTGATGAGATCATCAAGGTATGATGTGACCTTGTATATTACAGGATGGTTTAGTCTCACTTACCCCACATTTGAATGTTTTGATAAAGGATTAGGGGGTTAGTAGACCGTGGATGTAGGACTATAGTCTGTTTTAATCAATTATAGTATAACTGGTGTAAACTTCTCACTCTAATTATTGTTACTGGTGAACACTAAGTGAAATCAGTTTACTAATAAAATTACATTGTGAGCTGTTTTGATGTAATAATTAATTTGAAACAAAACCAATTAAACTACTGATATTTATTCACAGCTTATCAGTTGATATTATATAGCTCCTCTGAATTACAAATAGTTATTCCAAAATGGCGAACGCTCTGGTTAACTTTAAATACATTGCTAATACGAAAGGTGGTCCGAATTTAGTGTTGGACGGTTTTAAATTCAGAGTTAAGTCTAGACGTAATACTATCATATACTGGGAATGCTGCAAAAAGGACTGTGCAGCTAGGGCTACCATTCGCGATGGTATTCTAGCATCTCCTCTTCCTCAACATTATCACCCTTCAGAGGAGGACAAGATAGCAGTCATAGAGGTCGTAGATAAGACGAAGGCCCGAGTCAGAGCTAACTGCAGAGCTATACCTTCGTTGTACAAAGAAGAGCTTCGAGGTAAAATATTATAATCTTTTATTTGAAACAATATTAAATATGAAGGTGTATAGATTTTTCATTTACAATCACAGAATTATTGGATCTGAAATTTTTTTATGTAAAAGGTTAAGTGTACTTTCATTATGTAGTTATCCTTCCATTGAGAATCTAGTACCACAATTAGTTTCTTTTAATATTATTATAATATTATATTATATTTTAATATATTCCCTTATTATTGTTTCAGCCTTCAACCACCGCGAAAGACATGATATGGCGTCAACAGTCCCTACAGTATACAGCTTAAAAGCCATTCTATACCGGTCCCGTGCCAAAGACATCCCACCCCTTCCGCTAAGACCGTCAAAAATCAACCTCCCACCAGCCTACAAATTGACATATTCCCATCAACCGTTCCTCCTGGCCCAGCAAAAGAAGATGCTAATTTTTGCTACAACAGACAACCTGTACCACCTGTCAAGAGCTGATACCTACTTCTGTGATGGCCCCTTCCACACCAGCCCTAGCCTGTTTTATCAGCTCTACACGATCCATGCCTTTATTGACGATAAGATGTCTCCCCTAGTCTACGGCTTACTCCCTGACAAGAAGCAGTCCACATACCTTACTTTCTTCGACACCATCAAAGAGAAGGCTACAGAGAACCACATCGTCCTTGCCCCCACAACAATCGTCACCGACTTCGAAGTTGCCGCCAAAAATGCCCGCCCGTACTTCATTTGCTTGTGATTTGAAAGGCTGCCTTTTCCATTTCCCCACGCAGTGTGACGAAATGCACAGAAGAACGGCCTCCAGACTTTGTTTAAATCTGACCCATCTGTCAACCTCTTCATCAAGCGTGCCTGTGCCCTTGCCCTGGTCCGACCACGTGACATAGAAGGTGCCTGGTTTTATGCCATAAAAGAATCCGAATCGAACGATCCCCGAATCATCCGGTTTGCTGACTATTTCACAGAACAGTGGATCGATGGCGACAGAGAAATCGGGAACCATTTCGTCACTGTAGGGCCAAAAACAACAAACCACGTGGAAGGCTGGCACTGCAAACTAAAGAAGCTTGGTCCGGGCCATCAAAAATGAACAAGAAGATATAGAACTAACCATCAGACAATTAGAATCTGAGGGCAGACTTGCTCCCAAAAGCAGAACGTGCCGCCGTCTTGATTAGATAATCGCAGAAGAGAAAAATTTACTGATAACGGGTACCAAGACCCCAATTGAATATCTCAATGCAGTTATAAATTTTGTTGGACTGTGAAATGTCATGTTTATAAACTGTTATAAATATATATACGATACATATTTATTTATTTATTTAGTATATATATGTAGGTCTATTAGTTAATATTTGCATCTATAATTTATATATCTATTTTTATTTAGTTAATATATGTATCTGTTCATTATATATCTGTACTTATTATATATCAAACTTTATAAATATTTATACTATAAAAAGGTATTATTTACTATGTTGAAGTGTCACAAACTTATTACAGACTATACTTTAAATTCGCTTAAACCCCCTTTGTGGTTTAATCAGTCATGGCCTACTGGACCTTGACTCTAAACAATATATGTGGGGAAAGTGAGACGTCCCCGTATAATACGTAAACGTAATAGAATTCACAACAGAGCTAAAAACCATAATAGTCCTGATACATGGAAACTATTTCGTAAATACAGAAATTTTGTTATAACTAAAGTAAGAAAATGTAAACAAGAGTACTACGATAATATTGATAATAAAATTAACTCTGATAAATTAAATAAAAGGGATTGGTGGACACTTGTTAAAAGTCATGCTTTTCATACTGGCAAATCCCCCACGGAATTCCCCACACTAAAAGTTAATGATAGACTGTTTTATGGAGATCGTGAAAAAGCTAATATTTTAAATGATTACTTTTCCAGTCAGTCTCATCTTGAGAATCCCAACGATGAGCCACCGCAACTTTACGTTAATCCGATTGAAATTGAACAACCTATTTACACAACAGCTAAAGTACACGATCAGTTAATCTCACTTTCGATAAAAAAAAAAGCCAGTGGACCTGACAGAATTAACAACATTATTTTGAAAAATTATGCTACGTCATTAAGTCGCCCCCTCTCAAAATTGTTTAATTTCTTACAAAATATATCTGTATTTCCGGACATATGGAAACAGGCTATAGTGGTTCCAATCTTTAAGCAAGGTAATATTCACGACCCCTCAAATTATAGACCTATATCATTATTAAGTATACTTGGAAAAGTCTTTGGACGACTAATATACAAAGATATACACAATTTTTTATTAACTAATCACCTATTAAGCCCTTTACAATCGGGGTTTAGAATAAACGACTGTACCATTTATCAATTGATTGACATATATGATTATATTTCTTCAGCTCTCAATAACGGTAAAGAAGTAAAAGCTATCTTTTGTGATATTAGCAAAGCATTTGACCGTGTGGCATAAGAGTTTGATTCACAAACTGAGTTGTATTGGTATTCGTGGTAAACTCTTATATTAGATTATATTATTTGTCGAACAGAAAACAATCGGTAGTCCTTAAAGGCGAGAGTTCTAATTTAGATAATATAGCCGCAGGTGTACCTCAGAGATCGGTCTTGGGTCCACTACTTTTTCTTATATTTATCAATGATGTTACTGAAAATATAAATTCTAATATTCGTTTGTTTGCAGACGACACGTCGTTGTATATACCAATCGAAAACCAAGGCGAATGTGAAAAGGTATTAAATTTAGATTTAAAGTTGATTAACAACTGGTCGACTAAATGGAAAGTAAGATTTAACCCCCTGAAAACAGTTTCAATGACTTACTCTAGAAAACAATTTCAAACCTCTTTTAATTTAAATTTTAACAACGTAAATATTCAGGAATCGATACACCACAAACATCTTGGTCTTACTTTACAAAGTAATTGTCAGTGGGACAACCATATTGAATATGTAATATCCAAAGTTAAACGCTCTATTGACTGTCTACGTGGTTTAAAATATCTAATTTCTCGTAAGTCTCTAGAAATTATCTACAATGCATTCATCTTACCCTTATGTGATTATGCTGACGTCGTTAGATACACTGAGAACAATAACAGGTCTCGTTCGCGGCACTTCCCATAACGTACTTTACTATGAATTTGGATATAACCCACTATCAACAAGGCGTATAAGACACAAGCTCATTTTTATGTACAAAATGGTCCAAAAAAAATGGTTCCCCCCTTTTTAAGCCTACTAGTACCACCTAAAATATCCGAAATAAATCCTTACCCTGTTCGTAATAACAATGAATTGAAACATATTGCTGCTAACACTAATTATTATAAAAACTCCTTTTTTACCTTCAACTATTGAGCTTTGGAACAGCCTTCTCTTGATATTCAAAACGCGTCTACTATACAAAATTTCAAAATTAAATTAAGTGCGAATGACCATAAAATACCCGAATACTTATACTATGGTGAACGTAAATTTTAAATTATTCATTCAAGACTTCGAAACTGTAAAAGTGCTCTAAATTTCCATAGGTTCTTAATGCATATTTCAGATAATCCGAAAAGCAGATGTGGTCATATTCAAGAAGACAGCGATCACTATGTTCTCCATTGCCCCAACTATGCCACTCAGCGTATCTCAACATTAAATACCCTCCCACATAAATCAAAACATTCAAAAGCTTTTCTTTATGGGGATCCCAACGAAAATATCTCGTATAACGAAGTAATTTTTAAACAAGTTCACAAGTGTTTTAAACTAACTAAACGCTTTGAATAAGTAAGAATTAGCTGGCGATGGTGATTAATGTTAAATGAATATGAAGATGGTGAGGATGATGATGATGATGACGACAACTTATCTTTGCATTTATTTGTGTATGTAAATATGTAATATATACTTGTACATTATGTACATTTTAGTAATTGTATTCATATGTGTATTTAATATATTTATTAAATAAGGAGACGAATTAATATAAGCCCTTGGCTTGTTTTCGAATCGTTAACTTTTGTCAGTGTATGTATAATATATATCTTTTTTGAATAAAATATTGTTTAAACCATAAGACATGACAATATCGACACATTCTCAACTAATCTAACCAATGCTATAATAGAATCAGCAGAACAATCAATTCCCCGAACAAAATAAACTAATAGGAAATCCCCCAAACCTTGGTGGTCAGAAAATCTACAAACACTAGTTAACACCCGAAAGTCGGCGCTACGAAAATACAAACGTAGGCCGAATGAGGGAACCAGATCTGACTACCTTGAAGCTAAACTTTCCGCAGAAACTGAAATCAAAAAGGCCAAAGTTGAAAAATTTCTGTAGCTCCCTCAAAGATCGATCAAATCTAAAATCAGTATGGAACAAAATATCAGGAATCACCGGTAAAAAAGTAAGACAAAACATACCTCTATTAAACTATAAAAATGAAACAGCCTTAAACAACCCACACAAAGCAAACCTGTTAGGTCTAACTTATGCAGACGGCTCGAGCAACAGTCAACATAGTGAAAAATTCAAGCTTATTAAAAAATCATTCCTAAAAAACCAACGCCCAATAGTACACGATGATACAGATGACGAAGAAGATTTAAATATGCTCATAAATATAGATGAGTTGAAAAAAGCATTGCGGTCTAAATAATAATAATAATAATATAATGAATTTATAAAGCGCCTGCATTCCAGTAAAAATTACTGCTCCGCGGCGCTATTACATTTTGTAAAAATGGTAGATGCAGAATAAATAAAAATGAAAAATACATATAATTACGGAACATTTAAGAAATATGAAGTTATTAAAATGACCGCACAAGCATTATATAAAACTAGCTAAAACTAAAAAGTTCAGTTATTAAAAGTCATCACAATTGCTAAATAAAACCTTGTTAACAAGTTCAATTTATAAAAGTCATCACAGACACTACATGAAACTTTGCTTAAAAGTTCTGTTTTTAACATTTTTTTAAAAGTTACCAGGGATCGCGCGTTTTTAATGTGCTCTGGTAGAGAATTCCATAACATTGGTGCAGCGTAAGCAAAAGATCTCTGACCATAAGACGATTTGGTTTTTGGTTGTACCAGTAAATTGTTATTCTGGGATCTTAGAGTTCTAGTTGGAGTATATCGATTGAGTAGAGATTGGAGATAGTGTGGAGAGTCTTCAGAATGGAGAGCCATGAACGTTAAGGAGAGGATTTTAAAGTTGATACGCGATTCAATGGGTAACCAATGTAGATTCTTTAACACTGGAGTAATATGATCACGTTGTTTGGTTCTTGTTACAATACGGGCTGCCTTATTTTGGATCTTCTGTAACTGATTTATTTGATATGAGGGGAGATTAAACAGAATGGAGTTGCAGTAATCGAGACGAGATGTTACAAGTGAATTGACTAACAACTTTGCTGTTTTTAGATCAATAAAGTTCCTAATACGACCTATGTTAAAAATATGGTAATTAGTTGATTTACATATCATTGAAACATGCTGTTTAACATTAAAGTTGCAATCTAACTGTACACCAAGATCACGAACATCTTTCCTCCCCCATAGAGCAATATCACCGATATTGATTGGAAGTTCGTCTATTTGCGATCTCCTAAACTTACTACCGATCGTTAATACCTCTGTTTTTCGTCGTTTAGTTTAAGAAAGTTGGTGGACATCCACTTCTTTATTGACTGAATGCAGAGTTGTAAATTATGTATTTCATCTTTTTGAGTACCTTGCTTAAATGCAATATAGAGTTGCGAATCATCGGCATATAGATGATAATCAATTCCAAATTCTTTGATCAAGTCTCCAAGAGGTGAAGTATAGGCTGTGAAAAGGAGAGGACCGAGTACAGAATCTTGTGGAACACCGTAACATAAATTCACAGGTTTAGATTTTTGATTATTGATTTTAACGGACTGTGTTCGTCGACTGAGGTAAGATTTGAACCATTCTAATGCCAAACCCCTGATACCAAATCTGGCATGAAGTCGTTTAATAAGTACCTTCTGGTCAATAGTGTCAAATGCAGCACTAAGATCTAATAGAACAAGTTTAACAACGTTTTTATCGTTTTAAATCCGACAGTGCAGAAGGTCTAGACTGTGTGAAATACACAATGCTAAAAAATCTACCCGACAACGCACTGTCATTAGTCCTAGATGTCTTTAATCTCTCATGGTTTAAAGGAAAAACAACACAAGAATGGAAAACTGCCTCAGTCATTCCACTATATAAGCAAAACAAAGATAAAAATGAAACAACGTCATATCGTACAGTAAGTCTCACATCTACTCAATGCAAAACATTAGAAACAATAATCACAAATAGGCTTAAATTCCACTGTGAAAGCAACAATATCTTCGCAAATCACCAAAGTGGTTATCGCTCCAACAGGTCTACAGTAGACCATATCATAAGATTACAACATGACATCTCCAGAGCATTTACATATAAACAATATCTTTGTGCAATCTTTTTCGACTGAACTAAGGCCCTTGACCTTGTATGGGTGGATGGCCTTTTACACAAACTTCATAATGCCAAAATCAAAGGACGAATGTATAAGTGGATAGAAGACTTTCTTAACGATAGACATATTATTAGAGTACGCGGGGGTAACTGCTTAAGTGACAATTTCAAAATGGTAAACGGCACGCCGCAGCGCAAGGCTCCGTTATCAGCCCAATACTGTTTAACATAATGATAAACGATCTTATTAGTTACGTAGGGAAAGGCATAGAATTCGCACTATTTGCTGACGACAGCTCTTTTTGGAAAGCTTCAAGCAACTTTGGCACTATCAAACAATCGCTTCAACACACACTAAAACAAATCACAAAATGGGCAAATGACTGGGGATTCAAAATCTCAGAGGAGAAAACAGTAGCAATACTCTTTCATCCGACGGACGATAACAGAAAAATTGACCTAACTCTTAATGGTTCAAAAATTGAATTAAAAAAAGAAGCCAAATTTCTTGGCATGACATTCGACTCTAAACTATCCTGGAATCCTCATATTGATGGCCTGGTAAGTCGAACAGCTAAAACACCCATTATGATGAAATACATCAGAGAGACGCAATGGGGCGCAGACAGAAGTGCACTCATGTTAATCTACAGATCACTCATCCGCTCGGTATACGACTACGGATGTTTGGCCTATGCCAATGCTAGTGATACACAACTCGACAAATTAAACATAATACAAAATAAAGCACTAAGACTAATAACAAGAGCTGCTATAGGAACTAAAACAGTTGCCCTATTACAAGAGATGGGAAAACTTCCGCTTGACCTCAGGCGGGAGGAACTGTCACTCAAGTACTGGGGAAAAACTACAAATGTTAAAAGAAAAATGTCCAACATATAAGTGCCTCAATCAATTTAAACGTATAGGCTCCAGGAAAAATACATGTCCCATGACGTTCGGGCAGATGACAAATGATATCTTAAATAAACACGGCCTAAAAGGATCAATCATACAGACTGAAAGTTGCAGGTTTTGAAACTGAAGTTTTTAAAAGAACAAAGTGTAAAGGCGGAGACTGTGTCTTGCTGTATAAAAGTTGGATTAAAAAATACCTGACAGTTTTCAGTGTCAGAGAAGACAGTTTAGCGTGGCTCAAACTTGACAAACATTTGTTTTCTAATAATGTTGATCTTTACATATGCTGTGTATATATACCACCCGAAAAGTCAGAATATTACAAATATTATGATTGGGATTTATTTGACAAAATAGAGGAAGACATAATAGATATCACCAATAAAGGTAATGTGGCTTTGATAGGCGACTTTAATGGGCGGGTAGGGAAAGGGAGCTCAGAGATCTACCATGACAAACTGGATAGAAATCTATCGAAACAAATAGAAGAATTAATATATTTCGAAGAAGAGCCTGAAAAATGTGTCCCAATAATAACTGAGGATAAAATAAGTCCAAATAAATTTGGAAACAAACTCGGGTCCTTGTGTAAAACCACTGGGCTGTCCATTCAAAATGGCCAATCTGAGAAAAATAAACAATTCACATTCCAAAATAAAAATGGGTCGAGTATTATCGATTATTTAATAGCAGATAAGAATAGCAGTCATTTCTTCAATGATTTTACGTTTGGTCCCTTTGACGAATTTTCAGACCACGCCCCATTGTTTACTTCATTAAAATGCGTCGAACACCGTGACCTGGATGCCTGTTCATGTGCACGTGCAGGCGGGTCTCAAACAATCAAGTCGACACACTGGAATGCAGACAAGAAGCAGACGATTTTTAAAATTTTGATAGCAAACATCGACGATATAAAAAAACAGCATTATTGTATCATGTCAGAACAAAAAACCTGTAGAGAACGTTGTCTATAATTTGTTACTTCTGTTACTGATATTTTTGCCCCACATTGTGAAAAACTAATTGAAAGGAAGGAAACATGTAAGCTTTGTAATCCTTTCAAAAGTGGGCTTATGTTAAATCATAAGCCATGGTTCGACGATAAGTGTGTAAGATTGTATAAGAATTATAAAGATGCTTTGTATCGTTTTAATAGCAATCGTAGTAAGCAAAATAGAATCCGTCTTGCGGAGGGTAAGCAAATATACAAACGTAAAGAAAGGCAGATTCGGGCGCAATACTTAAATCATGATGGTAATATGATGGAGCACATTAGGAGGTACCAGCCGAAATTGTTTTATAGCAGAATAAGCAGTAGGAAACCACAACCCAACACAGCATTATCGATCGACGAACTGTTTAGACATTTAAAAGTAATAGTCGGAAATCACTACGATTGAAATTGAAGAAACTATTCTACGTTTGAAGCGTGATATAAGTGCGGGAATAGATAATCTTATAAATGAATACTTCTTAGAATACAAGACGATATTCATCCCAACTTTACTTGTATTATTTAATTATATTTTTGATTGTGGTGTATTTCCAAATAGTTGGTCAACGGGAGTTATTGTACCGTTACATAAAAAGGGCGACCCCCATGATGCTAACAATTATCGTGGTATAAAATGTTCACGTCAATTTTTATTAAGAGATTGCAAATTTTTAACTCTGAACATAATATATTGTCAGACGCAATGTTTGGATTTCGAGAGGTTTGGGTACTAGGGATGCTATTTTCGCTTTACATAATCTAATACTTAAGACATTGTCACAGAAAAGGCGACTATATTGCTGCTTTATCGACTACTCCAAAGCATTTGATAATGTCTCCCACATCAAACTATGGCAGAAAATAATAAAACATGTTGTAACTTGGAAACTCCTGAAATTATTGAGATCTATGTACTCACAAATACAATCATGTGTCAAAATTAAAGGTGAATTTTCAGATTACTTTACATGTACCTCTGGCTTATTACAAGGCGAGTCTCTCTCCCCACTTTTGTACTCATTCTATGTCACAGATTTATAAACCAAACTACTTGGCTGTAATACTGAACCTATAAGTATTGGTGACATAAACTTATGTCTACTAATGTATGCAGACGATACCGTATTACTTAGCTATTCACCTGATAATTTACAGAATATGTTGAACGGTATAGATTAATATTGTTCGAAGAATTGCCTCGATTTAAAAGTAAATAAACCGAAAATCGTCGTTTTTAGAAACGGCGGTAAGATCTCGTGCAATGAATCGTGGTACTATAGAAATACTTTAGTTGAAGTTGTCAGTAGCTTTAATTACCTTGGTATAGTTTTCAATTATAACGGCAAATTATCTGTAACTCGGAAAACTATAGCCTTACAGGGACGGAAAGCTTGTTTTAGTTTAATGCAAATCATTAAAGACAACCACTTTAATATACAAACTATTCTAGCATTATTTGACACATATACAACTGGTGGTAGTTTTTTTCTTTGATGTGAATAGCAGTTATATCTCATAACAACCTGTCATGACGTCATAATAGGTTGATATATTCTTCATATCAACCGCTGATGACGTCACGACAGGTTGATATTTCATATCAACCGCTAATGACGTCATGTCAGGTCGATGTATTCGACTCATATCAACCGCTGATGATCAAAATAATACAACAAACACAGAAATAAATTTTTATTATTTTGACAATTAAAAATTGTTATGGAACAGTTTGAAACATTCAAGACAGAAATAGACGACGTACTTATCAGCATATTTAAATCGGTTATCCATATCTTTCAGAATCTTCTTTCCGTCCACACACTCCTAGACTTGAAAGTATTTATCGCCCAAGATTTCCATTATAAACTATTTTGTGGTACAGTCCAGCATTAAATAAAACAGTCGGCCAAATCCTTCTGTCTATAAAACATGAAAAGCCCTCAATCGTAGTTCACTGTCAGAATTATCGGGAAAGAATGTCTTTTGATCCAAATTTTCTTTAGGCTTTGGATAGATCCTCATCGATAGTTGCATTCACACCACTTCCATCGTCAGTATGTTGGCTAAAAGGGATTGATTATTCATCTGACTTCGTTTTACTTTCCATTTTGTTTTTGTATGAAATTCAATTCTTCAAAATGGCGCTGTGTTTACAAAAACACCATCTCGTAATTGCACGTGACTAACTCGGTAATCTTCGTTATTTGACGGAAACTACCGAGCCGTTATCCAATCATTGTTGAATATTAATGGAAAAGTCCATTTTAATTTAAGGGTGGGCGTTGTATATGTCAGATATTAACCAATCATACCTCAGTTGCTATATTTATATCACCCTTGGGCTGCGCCCGCGGGTTATATAATATAGCAACTTCGTGTAGGTTAATATCCTATACATACGTTACCCCTGTTCTAAATTATGCATCAGAAGTCTGGGGATATCAGGAAGCCGATAATATCGAAAAGGTACATAGATCATTTTGTAAGAAAATGTTGGGTGTTAAAACATCAACAAACAACGTATTAGTAGCCTTTGAACTTGGTACACACCCTCTTAGTATACAGAGGGATATGTTAATAATTAGGTATTGGTTAAACATAATTAAAAGTAACAATAGTGTTTTAAGTAATTGTTACTATGATATGTATAAAGCTCTTGATAGCGCTAAATGCTACCACCCTTGGATAAGTTTAACACAACACAGTTCTATGGATAACAATCACTATATTATAAACACACGACGTTTCGACAAGAATTCACTGGTCGTTATCAAGCATACAATTACAAATGTAGAAAGAAAATTGTGACAGTGTTATATATAGGTACATGGACAATTATGAAACCCTAGCTTAATTGGTTATCAAAGTAAGTATACTTAGATTAATTAATTATGATATTACATGGTGTAGTAACAACAGCGGGTCAAAGATTAAAGAGGAATAATGAAAACATGGTTGATAGACTGAAACCTACTAGGTGAAGCCATAAGATATATATTTGGACATCAAAGATGATAATGGAAATGGTGAAAAAACAAATTAATTATTCTGATATTCATATGGGACTTATTTGACATGAAAAATAGTGTTGGATAATATACATAAAAGTTAAAAAATATATAAAATTTAAAAGCGATGGATCAAGAGACATCGTATACACATAACAGCTTATTTGAAAACTTATTGTGAATTATATAATGATAAAAAGATAGTCTTTCTTATGATGTGACACAGTTCTTGGAATTAGTTATTGTTCAAAATTAAGGGGTCATAGGCTTTGGGTAGGTAGATACCAACATCTAGGTTGAGCTCAGGCCGGTTTTTCTTTATGTGGATAGCTTCAAGTATCCGTCTTGTCTTCTTGTTTGGTTGGTTTCTCTCTAGAATTTTTACATCAGACCAGTTAATGCTGTGTTGTCTGTTAGCTTTTAGGTGTGCGGCTACGGCTGATTTATTCGAGACAGCTTTAGACTTGTGTTCAGCTATTCTTATATTCAGAGGTCTCTTCGTTTCTCCGACGTAGGTCTCTCCGCATGAGCAATCTATTTTATAGACGCAACCTTTTGGTGGAACAGGGGATGTGGGATTCAGTTTGCCATTCGCCCGTAGGTGATCTTTAATCGTTTCATTTTTCGTAAATATGGTATCTATTCCAGCCTGTTTCAATAAACGTTGGATTTGGTATGTGAGTTTACCATTGAATGGGATAAACACTTTTATTGGTAGTTGATCTGGTTTTGGTTTATTTGGTTTATCCTGTTGATGTAGGGTTTTGTTGATAACGTTGTTGACAAGTTGTTCAGGGTATCCGTTCAGAGTGGTAAATACAGTTTTAAGATGTTGGATTTCAGCTGGTAAGTTTTCTTCATGACATATATTAATTGCGCGTCTAGTTAGAGTGGAAATAGTAGATATTTTGTTGCTAGTAGGTTGGTTCGACTTGAAATGAGTATATTGGTCGGTATGTGTCGGTTTACGGAACACGGATGTCTTGAGGTTACCACCGTCGTAAGTGATGTTTATGTCCAGAAACGGGAGGCTGTTCTTTTCTTCAATTTCCATAGTAAATTGGATTCTTTGATGTTGACTGTTGAGGTGTTGTAGAAGGGCTGCCGGGTCGTCATCTTCCTTGATCACAACGAACGTATCATCAACTTTCCTGTACCAACATATAGGTTTGATAGGGGAAGATTCTAGTGCTGGTTCTTCGAATGCGGACATAAAGATTTCACTTATCAAGGGGGATAATGGGCTGCCCATGGGTAGGCCATATAACTGTTGGTAGTAGTCGTCTCCCCAAGTAAAATATGTAGAATTAATACATTCTTCAATAAGAAGTATGATGGTTTCAGTTGTGAGGGTGGGGTGAATCGGAGAGTCCAGACTTTGTAGTTGATTCCGAATAGCTTCTAAGGCTTCTTTCCGAGGTACATTTGTGAATAAATCAACTACATCATATGATATCATTTTGCCAGGTTTCTGGATGGTTTTCAGGTTTTCACACAGCTCGCTCGAATCTTTGATAAATGAAGAAGATGATTTCCCTAATGGTGACAGTAGTTTTGACAAGTATTTTGCGGTATTATAATGTACTGAGTCTTTAGAACATATTAGTAGACGCGCTTTCATGGGATTCTTATGGATTTTAATTGTTGCTCTTGCATATGGTGGTCGTGGGTGGTTAGGCCTCAACTGGTAATATACATCAGCTTTAATTTGGTTTTGCTCTTTTAATTTTTTAAGGAGTTCTTCATGTTTCTTCAAATGTGCTTCTGTAGGATCCTTGCGTATGCGTCTGTACGTGGTGGTGTCGTTTAGTAGGCTGGAAACCATAGTTTGGTACTCTGGAGTGTTCAAGATGACGGTAGCTTTGCCTTTATCTGAGGGAACTATGGTAGTAGACCGGTCTGTTTTTAGTTCTTTGAGGGCTTGTTGTTCTTTCTTACATAGATTACTCGGCAGTTGTTGGTTCTTGGTGAGTAGGTGGGTAATCTGGTGTCTTAAATAATCAACATTGCCACCCGGTGCTAACTGACGAAGGCCCCTTTCAATATTTGCAATGTAGATGTCATGGTTTGGTTTGCGACATGGTACAAACTGTAAGCCACGGGACAGTAGATTGATCTGGTCATCTGTTAATATTTTGTCACTCAAATTAATCACGGTTTTGGTTAGGTATTCAGTCTTGGTGTTGCTATTATTGGTTTTATGGTATTGCACGGGTTTCAGACTTTTAAATTTTCTGGTTTGTTTCTTCTTTATGATGATGTCTAGTTGGTTGTTGTGGGTTGTCTGTATCTCACGTAACAAGGTGTAGTCTTGATGTGATAACTTGCTTCTGATTTGTTCTCGAAGTTCTTGAGATCTGTTAAATAGACGGTGTTTTTCATTCCGATGGTGTTGGATTCGTTCTCGGACCAGGTTTTTGCTTGCAGTCAAGACAATTTTCGTAGCAGCTGGTGAATCAACTGGTGATTTGATTATTAAGCCTTTAGGTATCACTTGGTTGTCCCTACATCTCATTAAGAAGGTTATACTGTTGCATGAATTTATATACTTCACCTCACACTTTCCTATCTGATTGATTAATTTAACTGCCACATCTCCATATTGATGTCTGATATAATCTTTGAAAGGCATTTAGCGACTGAACATAATATAACACAACACAGTTCTATGGATAACAATCACTATATTATAAACACACGACGTTTCGACAAGAATTCACTGGTCGTTATCAAGCATACAATTACAAATGTAGAAAGAAAATTGTGACAGTGTTATATATAGGTACATGGAACAATAATAAGGGAAACCATTAGTTAACAATTATGAAACCCTAGCTTAATTGGTTATCAAAGTAAGTATACTTAGATTAATTAATTATGATATTACATGGTGTAGTAACAACAGCGGGTCAAAGATTAAAGAGGAATAATGAAAACATGGTTGATAGACTGAAACCTACTAGGTGAAGCCATAAGATATATATAGGTTTGTTTTAAAATCGATAGCATTCACGCTAGCCTTTGGTTTTATTTTATTAACCCCAGATTGTTTAAGTGTCTTTTCACAAATCAAGTGCAAACATGTGGCAGTGTCTTAATTTTCATAAAACAAAAGTATTTTTTTTTTCGCGCGGATATTTGTTGCCACCTAAATTCTTCCCAGTCTTAGGTTCTAATTTGCTTATTTTATGTGAATGTTTTCAATAATATTAGGAGTATGTTTGTATTTATAGGGGAAAAAGATAGTGCACTACCAGTTTATGGCTATCATTCCAAGTGTTATTCAAGATTCACAACAGACAGAACAAAGGTTGGTCGAGCTACTAAAAGAGTTGCATTACAGCCTGGTAATAAGCAAACGAGTGATAAGAGTCAAACCACATCTAGGTCACAAGGTTTGCGATCAGCCGCAACTAAATCTTCAACCACCCAAGCTGTCAACCTGCGAGGGCATATCTTGCCGGTAGCACGTCATTTCGGACTCGCCTCCTTAGCACGTCTTGCCTCCTGTTTGAATTATCTGCAAGAAAGTACCTCTGTTCTACAGGTGTCAAAAAAAGACTGTCTCTGATAAGCTGATTTTAGCAGAAACTAAAGATGAAGGTAATTTTTTATTATTTATTCAATCGTTGTGATTAAAATTGTGGAATAGGTCCATCGCGCCTCCTCAGCGTGTCGTAAAAGGCGTTTATTGCAGACAGTGGTCAGGTGGCTGATAGGTGTTATCTATCAATCTGCCATCAATAGAGTCGAGGGTTCGACTCTCTTTCTCTGCGATCTCAGTGACAAGGTGGGGGAGTAGCCTATCCAAACATGCAGGGTTATGTATTTACCCCTGCAGCCAAGTACTCCCAGGCCAGGGTTAAAAATATTTCCGTTTGCCCAAACCCGACTCATGGTGATCAGGTAATGGGTAGGTAGGTAGCCAAATTTATTTATTTATTTATTTTTTTTTGGGGGGGGGGGGCAGACTTTGGCGATAAATAACCAGATTTTACGAAATCACTTGTCGAGTTTGGTGTTACTATGTATAGACATGACAGTGGCTGTTCAATCTCTCAACCAATTATTTCGCATGTGGACTGGTGAAAATTGAATATGTAGTCTACTTCTAGTTGGTTTATGATATCCATAATATTTACAATTGTCGATATCTTTTTAGGTCGAGTTAGAGAAGCAGCAGTTATGAATGCAGATGAAACCATTCTCAGGCACATCAGGGATAAAGACTGTGTTGCTATTGAAGTTAGGCACCATCTATGGTGCTACAAGGATTATGTTCGATTCCTGATAAGAAAACCCAAAGTTTGGGCTTCAGGGTAAGTTTATTTCATACTTGTAGTAGTTGTTGTGTCCTTGTGGCTTGTTATATACCTATTTTATATCAAAGACAACTAGCCAAGTTTATATAGCCAAGTGGGTGGTTAAAAAAAGGTCTGTCATCAGTTCGCATCCCATTATCAGTGACCTCAATGACAATGTGTGGGAGTGGCCGATTTACTCTATAGTATAAGTAGTGCTGGTATCTTTGATGGCAAGTGAATTGGCACAAAATGACCAGATTGTGGTGTTCAAATGCACTAACACAAAGTCCATCCGCTCTAAGAATGTGTGAACATTTTTTACTAGAACTTTTGCGCGGTCAAGACTTGTTTGTGATGTGATAAGTTTAAAGTGTATTAATATTAGGGCTGCAACGATACGCCAGGTCACGATACGATGCGCATCATGATTCATTGCCTACGATACGATTTGCATCGCGATATAGAAAATAAATATAAAAAATGCTGTTAAATTTTGACAGTCTTTCTCTGTGAAAATTCAAAGGTCTGCTTGTAAGATTTACTTTATATAAATGTGGTGTTTACTAGCTAGGTCAACTGACCGGATTTATTTGCTGTCATTCTTAACAGAAAATCCTAAAAATTCCATACTTTTTATGTGACTTATGCTAAGGGTGATTCGATCTCATTCATCTCAATATTGCTTTTGTCGATCGTGCGACTTCAATTTGGTGTATTCATTACAAGTCTAAAACAATAAAAATGCAGCCATTTTTGCTGCGACGAAAGAGATCTATGTAGGCGAGTTTAGATGAGATATGAAGTGGTCAAGGTATTTTCACCAAGAAGATGACACAATTATCATTCATGGAAACAAGATTTATCCTTTATAAGGTCCGTGATTTACCGAATAAACATAATAATTCATCAGTGCAGCCATGTTGCTGCAGCGAGAGTCGATCGGTCATATTACTTGATCTTGATATAAGCGGCCCAGTTATTCAGCCAGCGGTAACCGAAGAATTCCGAATGTATGGGCTGCTTATATCAACAAGTCATAAATGACGACACATGATCGAGATTCAATTCAATGATTTCATTGTTTTTTGATGGCTCTCGGATTCAAAAGGAGCGTGAATATGAACACGCCTGACATGAGAGTTTAGATGAGCGAGCGCGCACCTAAAAAAGGAAGGCCTGTCAGAATATCAGTCTATTTTTGTAAAATTATTATTTGGATAACGAATCGCGATGCGACCATTGTTTATATCGTGCATCGTGGATTTTTTAAACATCGCGGTTCATCGATTCATCGATGAATCGTTGCAGCCCTAATCTACATACGCAGGAACAATATTTATTGCCCTGTATCCGCCATCTAAATATTGTAAACTATGTAATGTAATACCTATATGAATACGCATTTGGATTAAACAATACCATACAAAACCTACCCCGTCACCCACCTTGGCAAATAAACGATCCAATCACTAACACCCGCCTGAGCAACATCACAAACAAGCATGCTAATCCCATAGAAGCCAGAGCACTAGCATTATAACTAATAGACACCAAATGGTCCGGCCATCTCAAAATTTACACAGATGGATCCAAAAACACTACACAGGGGTCAACTATGATATGTATAAAGCTGTTGATAGCGCTAAATGCTACCACCCATGGATAAGTTATGTAAAATCTATATTAATTAGTAATGGATTTGGAAGTGTGTGGCAATCACAGTCTGTTATAAATGAACGTGCATTTCTTTCAGAGTTTGTTCAGCTACAATCGTACGATAGTATAACTAGGTCTTCTTCAAAATGTCAGCTATATAATTTAATTAATGATAAACTTGAATTACATGCTATCTACAAAGAAATATAATATACAAAGATCTCATATGTAAGTTCAGGATATCAGCACATAGCCTAATGATTGAAACGGGTCGATACTCTAATATCGATAGAGCTGTGAGATTTTGCACCTTTTGTGACATGCGCGATGTGGAGGATGAGCTTCATTTCATTTTAGTATGTCCTGTCTACAAGGAATATCGGCATAAGTATATAAAAGATTATTATAGAAAAAAAACATCAGTATATAAATTATCACTCTTACTGAGCTCAACAAACAGCAATGTACTGAAAAATTGAGGTACAATGTATATATTTATACTTGGCTATGAAAAAAAGAAACACGATAGTATCAAGTATATAACAACACTTACCTATAATAACTGTTTTGAAAAGTTTCAAGTATATAGCCTTCTTTATTTTGCAAAGTGCATTAATTTAATTTAATAAGCAAACTGTTTGTATATTATAGTTATTGTTGACTTACATTCTAATATATATATATATATACATGTATCTACATTAGGGCTTCAACGATACGCCAGGTCACGATACGATGCGCATCATGATTCATTGCCTACGATACGATTTGCATCGCGATATAGAAAATAAATATAAAAAATGCTGTTAAATTTTGACAGTCTTTCTCTGTGAAAATTCAAAGGTCTGCTTGTAAGATTTACTTTATATAAATGTGGTGTTTACTAGCTAGGTCAACTGACCGGATTTATTTGCTGTCATTCTTAACAGAAAATCCTAAAAAATCCATACTTTTTATGTGACTTATGCTAAGGGTGATTTCGATCTCATTCATCTCAATATTGCTTTTGTCGATCGTGCGACTTCAATTTGGTGTATTCATTACAAGTCTAAAACAATAAAAATGCAGCCATTTTTGCTGCGACGAAAGAGATCTATGTAGGCGAGTTTAGATGAGATATGAAGTGGTCAAGGTATTTTCACCAAGAAGATGACACAATTATCATTCATGGAAACAAGATTTATCCTTTATAAGGTCCGTGATTTACCGAATAAACATAATAATTCATCAGTGCAGCCATGTTGCTGCAGCGAGAGTCGATCGGTCATATTACTTGATATTGATATAAGCGGCCCAGTTATTCAGCCAGCGGTAACCGAAGAATTCCGAATGTATGGGCTGCTTATATCAACAAGTCATAAATGACGACACATGATCGAGATTAAATTCAATGATTTCATTGTTTTTTGATGGCTCTCGGATTCAAAAGGAGCGTGAATATGAACACGCCTGACATATGAGTTTAGATGAGCGAGCGCGCACCTAAAAAAGGAAGGCCTGTCAGAATATCAGTCTATTTTTGTAAAATTATTATTTGGATAACGAATCGCGATGCGACCATTGTTTATATCGTGCATCGTGGATTTTTTAAACATAGCGGTTCATCGATTCATCGATGAATCGTTACAGCCCTAATTAATATGTTTGTTTTACTTAATCGACCATCGACCAATACATCTTAAGTGGAAATATCACCAAACATGAATTCTTGCATCTACGATGAGATTTCCTTGTACGTTTAGTAACTATGAACTTATATTTTTCAGCTCTTCTGAGATGTCTGCATATGAGACAACCTTTGATATTTTGTGAAGATGTGATTAGAAAAAGAATTATTTTCCACAAAGAAATTCTGCGAATGGCCAAGTTATTAAATAATTCAAATTACCTGTAATAATTTGTTATTTCTGTACACTGGTTGTGTCCTTTATAATTGTTATTTCAAGCATTAATTAAAAAAATGCTTTCTGTATTTTAAAAAAAATACTGATTGAAATGTTGTTGTAAATTGCAATACACAGGCCTAATTTATATATATTTAAACCTTTAATACTAGTAATTAAATATTAGAATAATGTTTTAAATTTGTTTTCATTCTTTGTTTGGGGATAGGGTGGGTTTCCAAGGGGGAAATTTGGTTTTTGTTCAATATGTGTAGGACATTTATGATACGAGTTATCTCCCCTTATACCTTTTTACCTGGAACCCCTATTTGAAATTCCACGCTTATGCATTGTTTTTTGGTTGAAATCGAATATGTCTATGCAATTATCAAATTTATGTATGATTTCTGATAATAAATAGAATTCAATATCAATTCAATGACGCTGTATTTTCATAAATAGACAAAAACATGCTACCATGCACAGCATTGCTGCTTGGTGGGCGCTTATTATTGGCCCTGTGCAAATGCAAATTGAGATATTTCCATAATTTTTTTTCTTCAAATGTTGCTATGCATATTGGCAGTACACACGAAAAAAAATCATTCACCTGCAGTAATTTTATCACCCAAAATCACGACGTCAAAGTCATGTTAGACATGCATGATAAATTGACCGAGACCCTGGGTATATGGGTAATATTTTAAAAACTGGCATTATCTGAAGGTGGGAATATGGATTTTCCATCACTAGAAACCTTGTACTATAAGAAAATGGCAAAAATTTTAGACCCAGGGGGGGGGGGGGTGCAACAAAAATCGATTTCTAAGCACATTTTCCCTATACAGACGACAGTCTACTATTGCAGTTTTAATGGCCATCAGTTCTGCGGTATACACAAAACAGTGTTCTGGTATCCGTTTCCTGATGTTAAGTTTTGCTTTGGGTATGTGTATGTCGTATCCTGTTGACCCCTGTGTAGTGTTTTTGGATCCATCTGTGTAAATTTTGAGATGACCGGACCATTTGGTGTCTATTAGTTATAATGCTAGTGCTCTGGCTTCTATGGGATTAGCATGCTTGTTTGTGATGTTGCTCAGGCGGTTGTTAGTGATTGGATCGTTTTTTTGCCATGGTGAAGTGACGGGGTAGGTTTTGTATTGTATTGTTTATTCCAAATGCGTATGCATATTTGTTTTTTTTTGTTATACTTTATAATGTATTTGAATGTTGAATGTAATTTAATGTATATTTTACATGTTGCCCGAAAAGGTTGTTTTATGTAATTAAATCTATCTATCTATCTATCAGTATGAAGGTAACGATGCGTATATCTAACCGATTCATACAATCTTAGTTGGTGAAAAACATTGTGTAACTGATTATAATTACCCAAAATTAAAAGTTTACTCCTTAAATTAGTTGTATCTTGGTACAAAAACAACAGCTTCCTGTTTAACCATGGACAGCCTTTCCTTCCTTCTTTTAATGAAACGCCTAATGATATTTGATAAGAGTTATCCCCCACTAAATGTACACCGTCTACAATGCGGCGTTTCATAGTATTATACTGTTTGTATGAATGTATTGAGTTGTCTATGTAATATGTATTATTATTTGTATTTGAATTAATGTCTATGTCATATGTATTATGTATTATTATTTGTATTTTAATTTATGTCTAAGTCTATGTAATATGTAATATTATTTGTATTTTAATCTATGTCTAAGTCTATGTTATATATATGTATTATTATTTGTATTTGAATTTATGTCTAAGTCTATGTTATATATATGTATTATTATTTGTATTTTAATCTATGTCTGAGTCTATGTAATATGTATTATTATTTGTATTTGAATTTATGTCTAAGTCTATGTAATATGTATTATTATTTGAATTTATGTCTAAGTCTATGTAATATTATTTGGATTTGGATTTATATCTAAGTCTATGTAATATGTATTATTATTTGTATTTGAATTTATGTCTAAGTCTATGTAAAATGTATTATTATTTGTATTTGAATTTATGTCTAAGTCTATGTTATATATATGTATTATTATTTGTATTTGAATTTATGTCTAAGTCTATGTAATATGTATTATTATTTGTATTTGAATTTATGTCTAAGTCTATGTGTATGCATGCTGTCCTTAATGGACGTTTTGATGCAATAAACATCTACATCTATAGGTATTACATTACATAATTTACAATATTTAGATGGCGGATACAGACAATAAATATTGTTCTTGCGTATGTATATATATATATATTAGGGCTGCAACGATTCATCGATGAATCGATGAACCACGATGTTTAAAAAATCCACGATGCACGATATAAACAATTGTCGCATCGCGATTCGTTATCCAAATAATAATTTTACAAAAATAGACTGATATTCTGACAGGCCTTCCTTTTTTAGGTGCGCGCTCGCTCATCTAAACTCATATGTCAGGCGTGTTCATATTCACGCTCCTTTTGAATCCGAGAGCCATCAAAAAACAATGAAATCATTGAATTGAATCTCGATCATGTGTCGTCATTTATGACTTGTTGATATAAGCAGCCCATACATTCGGAATTCTTCGGTTACCGCTGGCTGAATAACTGGGCCGCTTATATCAAGATCAAGTAATATGACCGATCGACTCTCGCTGCAGCAACATGGCTGCACTGATGAATTATTATGTTTATTCGGTAAATCACGGACCTTATAAAGGATAAATCTTGTTTCCATGAATGATAATTGTGTCATCTTCTTGGTGAAAATACCTTGACCACTTCATATCTCATCTAAACTCGCCTACATAGATCTCTTTCGTCGCAGCAAAAATGGCTGCATTTTTATTGTTTTAGACTTGTAATGAATACACCAAATTGAAGTCGCACGATCGACAAAAGCAATATTGAGATGAATGAGATCGAAATCACCCTTAGCATAAGTCACATAAAAAGTATGGAATTTTTAGGATTTTCTGTTAAGAATGACAGCAAATAAATCCGGTCAGCTGACCTAGCTAGTAAACACAAACATTTATATAAAGTAAATCTTACAAGCAGACCTTTGAATTTTCACAGAGAAAGACTGTCAAAATTTAACAGCATTTTTTATATTTATTTTCTATATCGCGATGCAAATCGTATCGTAGGCAATGAATCATGATGCGCATCGTATCGTGACCTGGCGTATCGTTGAAGCCCTAATGTAGATACATGTATATATATATATATTAGAATGTAAGTCAACAATAACTATAATATACAAACAGTTTGCTTATTAAATTAAATTAATGCACTTTGCAAAATAAAGAAGGCTATATACTTGAAACTTTTCAAAACAGTTATTATAGGTAAGTGTTGTTATATACTTGATATTATCGTGTTTCTTTTTTATCATAGCCAAGTATAAATATATACATTGTACCTCAATTTTTCAATACATTGCTGTTTGTTGAGCTCAGTAAGAGTGATAATTTATATACTGATGTTTTTTTTCTATAATAATCTTTTATATACTTATGCCGATATTCCTTGTAGACAGGACATACTAAAATGAAATGAAGCTCATTCTCCACATCGCGCATGTCACAAAAGGTGCAAAATCTCACAGCTCTATCGATATTAGAGTATCGACCCGTTTCAATCATTAGGCTATGTGCTGATATCCTGAACTTACATATGAGATCTTTGTATATTATATTTCTTTGTAGATAGCATGTAATTCAAGTTTATCATTAATTAAATTATATAGCTGACATTTTGAAGAAGACCTAGTTAGCTGGTCGGATAGCCGTGGCGATAGAGAGGCGGCTTCTCACCAATGCAACGAGGGTTCAATCCCAGCTCAGGGCATGAACTTTATCGTTGTAAGTGAGAGGGATATTCGGTCTCCCGTCCGATCAGGCAGGTTTCCCCCGAGTTCTTCGGTTTCTTCCTGCAGTAATGATCGAAATCATTCGCACGATCTGTGCCAAGGGCCAAATTTGAAAAAGGCCTCAGGCCTAATTTGCTACCCTTGTAAAATGACGTGATTATTAGGCTTTCAGACTGAAAGACTATTGTTTTTACTAAAATTATTATTATTAGGCTTTCAGACTTTCGTCTGAAAGACTATTGTTTTTACTAAAATTATTATTATTATTAGGCTTTCAGACTTTCGTCTGAAAGACTATTGTTTTTACTAAAATTATTATTATTATTATTATTTTTTTTTTTTTCGGGGGAGCCTATTTCTCAGTGCCTGTAACAGATACCGATCTAGAACCTCATTTTCTATCATTAAACCATGTGTTCGCAACATATGGGCTATATTTGAAACTTCTGCGCAGACCGGAAGTGGCCGAATTTTGTACGATGTCAAAAAATAAAAAAACAGCCGTAGATTCGTTAATTCTGTTCCTATTTTCATACAAATGACATTTTTGTAAACCCCGAATCTTTCCCAAGGAAATGGCTATCTCATATTTTTCAATTTCGAAAATTCCTATGGGACTATTGTTGTTCGAAAATTGAAAAAACTAAATTTAAGAGACAATTTTTGTCATTTTTCAAAATTTTCAAATTTGACCTACATTTTTGGATACCTGAAGACCATCCAATTCCAGAAATATAAGCTTCATTCCGAGTTATCACCCTTTATTTTTCGATTTTTTTCGAATTTTCTGCCCATTTTGTGAGCTCGAGTTTCGTTTTACGGTTATGAAGTTATAGTTCAAAACTAACGTATAAAGCTATTTCGACAAACATCTATAAACCGGAAGTAGTCGAATTAATGGCCGATATTTTGAAAAAAACGCAAAAAATGAATGCTTTTGGGAAAAACATGAATTCTCAGTCCGATATCAACGGATTAAATCGATTAAGATATCGTTGGGTTGCCCGAGAATTGCAGTATCGTATGATATCCTATTATTACAGATACCATAAACAGCAAGTAAAATATGGCACGCTGAAAATCATGTATTTTCTGATTTGGAGCGTTTTTGAACGCCTGTATCTCGAAAACGCTGCCACACATTTTTCTTAAACTTTCTCTATCAAGATACCTTTTGGTAGTCTTGTGTATGAAACAGTCTGTTTAGACTTTGAAATATCCGTTATAGGTCAAATAACGAACTGAAAATCGAAAAAAAGTCGAAAAATCGTGAAATTTTGGAAAATACACTATTTTTTTTAAATTTTTACTGATTTTCAAAAAACTTTATGATATTTAGATATCTGATCTAATGTCGAATCCAAAAATGTATAATATGTATTCAGTTATTGAAATTTTAATTTTTGATATTTTGACATTTTTGCATTTTTGGCACTTTTAAACATAGGATTTCTCAGGGGCATTTTATCTGATCATATATTGTAATATATCATTACAGAACTCTGTTGCTATTTAATTGCCTAAACCTGTTTTTAAAACAATCTCAATAATAATCACCATACCGAAAGTATTCAAAAAATGAAAAAAAAGGGTATAAAAATATCGTTCTTGCAAAAAGCTGGATTTCTCCATCAGATATTACCGGCCCAAAAGAAATAAAGTGTCTTTGGATGGCCCCAATAATGGACTATCATATGGTATCTCCATGGTACGATTTCGATGGTTAGTAAATAAATGATGTTACGCCGAAATCTAGTATTTTTCGTTTTTTGAGCCTTTTGAAACACCCTTTTCTCGAAAACGACTACTGCGATTTTTTTAAAACCTGTTTTACTCAGACGCCTATCTGTGGTATGTGGCGTGAATCCAAAAGGAAAAGGTTTGAAATAATTTAAGGTGTCAAAAAATGGCCTCAATCTTTGATAAAAGTAGAAAAATCGTTAAATTATCGAAAATGTTCTTTTATTTATCTTTTTTACAAACAACTACTGAATAGATGTTTCTAACATTTCTGGTACAGAAAGATATCTATCCAAAAAACTTGTTAAAACTATTCCGACAATAATCCAAAATCCAGAAGTAGTCGAAAAAATATCAGATATTTGGGAAAAAAAAGAAAAAAAAATTTAAAAAAAGAAAATACTGTAAAAAATTGGTACTCTTGCAAAAATCGGCATTTCTCAGCCAGGTGTCACTGAATCAAAACAATTAAAGTATCGTTTTGTAGCTGGGTTATTTTATGACATACTTCCTGTCTGATTCCTGAAAGCCGATTCAGTGCTGCTTGCAGGTCTAGTTATTATTAGGCTTTCAGACTTTCGTCTGAAAGACTATTGTTTTTACTAAAATTATTAGGCTTTCAGACTTTCGTCTGAAAGCCTATTGAGATTACTAAAATTATTATTATTATTATTATTATTTACCGCGAGGGCCTAGATCTCCATGTTCGAAAACAGATATCGATCTGGAATTAGCTTTTCTATCGGGAAACCATGTGGTGGCTAATTGATAAAATAATTTTGAAATTTCTGCGCATACCGGAAGTTACCAAACTTTCTACTTTTTCTAAAAATTGAAAATCGGCCATAGTTTCGTCAATTCTTCATCCATTTTCAAACAAATTACATTTTTGTAATCCCTGAATCTTTTCTGAGACAATGGCTATCTCAAATTTTTCAATTTCGATCATTCGTCTATGATTTTTATCGTTCGAAAATTGAAAACATGTTGTTTACGAGACAATTTTTGTTTTTTTTCAAAATTTTCAAATTTGACCTACATTTTTGGATACCTGAAGTCCATCCGATTCCAGTAATATAAGTTTCATTCAGAGTTATCGCCCTTTATTTTTCGATTTTTTTCGAATTTCCTTCCCATTTTGTGAGCTCGGGTCTCGTTTTATGGCAGAATTGACGTTTCTGAAACTTCTGGAACATGAAGTTATAGTCCAATACCAACTGTTAAAGCAATTTCGACACGAATCCTTAAACCGGAAGTGGTCGAAATAATGTGCAATATTTTGAAAAAAAATGCAAAAAATGGATATTTTTTGGGAAAACGCTATTTCTCCGTCCGATATCAATGAATTAAACGAATGAAGGTATCGTTTGATGGCACGATTGCTGGACTATCATATGATACCCTATTCATACGAATACTATGAACAGACAGCAAAATATGGCACGCTGAAAATCAAGTATTTTCTGATTTGGAGCGTTTTTGGACGCCTGTATCTCGAAAACTTACCCTGCAAATTTTTTTTAATTTTTTCTATCGAGAGTCCATTTGGAGGTATTTTGCATGAAGTGATCCAATAAGACTTTGAAATGTCTGGAATAGGATAAAAAAAGGGACTGAAAATCGAAAAAAGTCGAAAAATCGTGAAATTTTGGAAAATGCTCTACTATTTTTTTATTTTAGAAGATTTTTAAAAAAAGGTTGTATATTCAGATAGCTGACCTAATTACGATTCTAACAATGTATAATATGTATGTAATTATTAAAATTTAATTTAAGATATTTTAAATTTTTTGCATTTTTGGCACTTTTGAACATAGGATTTCTCAGGGGCATTATATCTGATCAGATAATGTAATATATCATTACAGAGCCCTGTGGCTATTTTAGTGCCCAAACCGGCTATTAAAACTATTTCGACAATAATAACCATACCGGAAGTATTCAAAAAATGAAAAAAAAGAGTAAAAACATTGTCGCACTTGGAAAAAACTGGATTTCTCTCTTAGGTAATAGCGGACCAAAAGAACTAAAGTGTCGCTGGATAGCCCTATTAATGGAACATCATATGGTATCTAAATAATACGATTTCGATGGTAAGGAAATAAATTATTGTATGCCAAAAATCTAGTATTTTCCAATTTTTTAACATTATGAGACGCCCTTTTCTCGAAAACGACGCCTACGATTTTTCTTAAACTTTTCTTACTCAAAGACCTTTCGGTTGTCTATATAGGGAATCCAAAATGAAAATCATTGAAATAATATAAGTGGTCGAAAAATGGCCTTAGACTTTGAAAAAAATTGAAAAATCGTTAAATTTTTGGAAACGCTCTTTAATTTATCTTTTTTTCTCCAAAACTACTCAATGGATGTTTCTGACATTTCTGGTACAGAAAGATATCTATCTAAACAACTTGTTAAAACTATCCCGACAATAATCAAAAATCTAAAAGTAGTCGAAAAAATATCAGATATTTCGGGAAAAAAAAAAAAAAGAAAAAAAAAGAAAATACAGTAAAAAAAGTGGTACTCTTGCAAAAATCGACATTTCTCAGCCAGGTGTCACTGAATCAAAACAATTAAAGTATCGTTTTGTAGCTCGAGGAATGGGCTATTGTGATTACTAAAATTATTATTATTTAAGCTTTCATATGTATTTACATATGAAAGCTTATTGTTTTTGTTAAGATTATTATTCTTCTTATTATTATTTTTTTTTTTTGTGTTTTATCCACAAATCGGATTTCTCAGAATCTACTCATAGGATCTTTCTGAAACTTTTACCTACCACCCCAAAAATGGGTGGTGGCTGTTGGGTAAATATATTTTCAAAACGTTTTTCGCATCCGAAATCACCGAATTTTACGAACAAATGCATTTGACCTACTTTGCTGTAACTTTGTGACTATTTCACCTATTTTACTAATTCTTTTTTCTTTGAATACCTTGACTCCTTTACTTCAAATCTGCAATTTAGGATTTTCGAATTTCGAAAATTCGTCGCTGTGATTTCGAACCGGAAGTTTACACCAACTCGACAACTTCTTTAGTAGTTGTACGATTTTCATGAAATTTAATATGTAAGTAGACCTTAATAGTGCAACTTGAAAAATGACTTTAGAAATTTTCTAACTTATCTCCCCTTGATGAAATTAAGGATCAAATTTTTCAAAAAAATCGTCGAAATATAGGTCAGAATGACCTATTTTTTTTTTCCTTTACTAGACAAGGAATTACTGATTCGTACACAAAAAATGGAGTTTGTCGATCGAACCGGAAGTGCCACCATCTTTAAACGTGAAAAATCAATAAGGCTTTTTTGCTATTTTACTTACAGACTCGGGAGTTATATTTTCTGAATCCTTGTAGGAAGGCCTAAAAAATGTCGCAATAGAATTCTGATTAAGGTCAACCGGGAGTCACCATTTTGAATTTAAAATGAAAAATAGAAGCAATTTGAAGGTCCGAGACTTTGGAGCACAATAACTCTCATTCTAATTAAGCTAGAATGTTCAAACTTGTTGTAGACGTTCACTAGGTCAATGTTATGATTGAGTTCAAAGATGAGCATTTTCTGCTTAGGGTAAGCAGAGATAATCATGCTGATTTGTTGATTCTTTAGGGCACGATAACTTCGGTTATAATAAAGGGAGGGCGGTGAAACTTTTGTTAATAGAGAGTCTAATAGCTAGCCTGTTGTGTGAAATCATTGTATCATTTTTTTTAAATATCAGGGATAGCCGAAAAAAAGGGATTGAAAATCAAAAAAGTCGTATTTTTACAATTTGGAGCATGTTTAGAGGTCTTTCTCGTAAAGTCAACATACTATTTTTTGGGAACTTCTTCTACAAAGAGTCTTATTGGTAGTCTTTTATATGAAACCATCGATCAACAGTCCAACATATCAGGACTAGAAGAACAAAAGGGTCGAACATTGAAAACGGCATCCTTTCATTGTTAAGCGAAACATGCAGTGTGGGTGACTACAATCTACGCATTTAGTCATCGTATAGAGTTTATTCAACAGTATCGAGTTCCAACTGCTTAGGGATATTTGACGTGCACTCCAATGTGTACACGGGACCTTGGTTTTTCGTCCCATCCGAAGGACTAGACAGCTGTGCTTGTCAGGTCCTGCATTCCTTCAAGTCGTTTACATGTGAGACGGCGGATTTTTTTGCCGTTTTTTTTCTAAGTAAATTCCCGCACTCCGTAAGGGGAAAGAAGTGTTTCCTAGCACCGCCAAAAATTCTTCGACTAAGCTGTTTTTTTGGCACGATGTGCCAATTTACTAGCCCGAATTTGAGTAATTGTCCCATCTGATTCCGATGAAAAAAAACAAAAGTTATGGTTAAAAAAACGATTTAACGGCTTTTTTCGCCGATTTTGAGACTAAAAAGTTTTTTTAGAATTTTGAAATTGCAAACGACAAGATGAAGTCATTTTGTTAGTCTCATGTGATGGGTATGAGTCTTCTGCACCGATGCGGATTGGGTTCGATTTTTTCAAAATGGCGAACTATATTTTTGAGACTGTCAAAGTTTTGATGTTCTGAGACTGCCGAGGCATCATTAGGAGGTATTTTTAAAAAAATTTATACTGGTCGGATGCGCCACGATGAGGTTAGTAACATATTAAAAGGAGAACATGATCGAATTAGAAATTCGAAAAAATATGGCCATGTTTTACAATAAAAAAAGTTGCTGGGTCGGCTTGGGTTCGTTTTATTTAGGCCATGTTCCCGTATTAGAAATCACTTAAATTTTTTATATGTGCTAGCTAACATCCTAAGGCACAATCCCTGAAAATTTCAAGAAATTCCGACAACCGTAACGCCTGCTAAAACACGCTCGCGCAATTAGGCCTATTTTTTGCCTATTTTTCGAATGTTTTTAGACTAACAAGTCACTTTTTCGTGCGCTACGTTTGAGGCCCCATATCTCGGCCGCTATGGGTTTGAATCCATATGTATTGATCGGGATCGATAGCTTGGACACTTTGAAGGCAAACGGACCACTGGAACGTTGCCTGGGCAGTGCAAATCTATCCCGGTCGCAAAAATCTGCATTCGGGAAACCTCGATGGATGATACTATGACCGGACGTTTTATGACCTTGACACATACATGATATACATAGTATTAAAATCCTTATGAAATATTTAAATCATTTACTGCTATAATATGAAATATCACTTATTCCCCGGTTAAATAAAAATAGGTCACCGGGTGCTGTACAACTTAGTCTCATGTGATGGGTATGAGTCTTCTGCACCGATGCGGATTGGGTTTGATTTTTTTCAAAATGGCGGACTATATTTTTGAGACTGCCAGAAAATATTTGTTTTACTAGTCTAATTCAAGTTTAAAAATAAACAATATTTTTTCTGAAAATCAATGTCGAGATTTAGTGTATTATATATGATACAATGGGCCATAGCCTAGAGGTCGGGTGTTCGATCCCTGCCTTGGCCGAGAAAGTTCATCTCGATTTAACCGTACTCCACAAGGAGAAAAAAAAGGGCTTTTTTGCCCTAGAAGCGCCACAAATTCTTCGATTAACCTGGTTTTTTGGCACGACGTGCCCATTTACTAGCTCGAATTTTGAGTACTGGTCTAATCTGATTCCGATGAAAAGACAAAAGTTATGGCCAAAAAACCGATTTTACGGCTTTTTTCGCCGATTTTGAGACTAAAAATGTTTTTTAGAATTTTGAAATTGCAAACGACAAGATAAAGTCATTTTGTTAGTCTCATGTGATGGGTATGAGTCTTCTGCACCGATGCGTATTGAGTTTGATTTTTTTTCAATCAAAATGGCGGACTATATTTTTGAGACTGTCAAAGTTTTGATGTTCTTAGATTGTCGAGGCATCATTGGGGGGTATTTTTTTAAAAATTTAAACTGGTCGGATGCGCCGAAATGAGGTTAGTAACATATCAAAAGGAGAACATGATCGAATAAAAATTGGAAAAAATATGGCCATTTTTCACGAAAAACAAAAGTTGCTGGGTCGGCTTGGGTTCGAATTTTTTAGGCCATGTGCCCGTATTAGAAATCACTTGAATTTTGTATTTGTGCTAGCTAACATCCCAAGGCACAATCTCTGAAAAATTTCAAGAAATTCCGACATAACTAACTCTGCTAAAACACGCTCGCGCAAATAGGCCTATTTTTTGCCTATTTTCCGATTTTTTTTAGACTAACAAGTCACTTTTTTGTGCGCTACGTTTGATGCCCTATATCTCGGCCGCTATGGGTTCGAATCGAGATGTTTTAGTCAGGATCGATAGCTTGGACACTTCCCTCCATAGTATCAAAAGTTGGGACCCCTGACCCTAACTACGGTCACGTGCAGGGTGTCAAACATGGTTTCTCAAAACGAAGGGCCATGTTTGCTGCCTTATAGCTCGGCCCCTATGGGTTCGAATCAAAATGTGTTGGCTGGGAATAATAGCCTTGACAATTCTCTCCATTGTATAAAAAGTTCGCAGCTCTCACCCGAGTGCCATGCACGCGGCACGATATTTAAAACTAAGGCGTTTTTCGACATTCGCGCATGCGCACAGCTGGAACCAATACCACCAGCGGTACCAAACTCTGGTCCCAACCAGCTCTTGCTGGTGCCTAGGTGTCCTTTAACTTTCAGCTTGATAACTGCATTCCTTCTAGCGTTTACATCTGAGACTCACTGGAGAAGCACGTTTCACCGATGTACCCGCAACCCCACCTGTAAACGTCCCGAAGGGTGCCCGGGCGGGTCTCGAGGCTTGGTATTCAAAAGGTATATCCACCCCGCCGAGTCGCTGCGTCACGTCAAAACGCCCGCCCGGGGACCGGAAGTGGGCGAAACGGGCCCATAAAGTGAAGTTTGACCCTACCTTGACCTTCGAGGGCCCCGTAGCATGGAAAGGGTCATGAGCCTAGATGGAGTCATCAATGTCCTTTCATGAGAGAGCTTGACCTTTGACCTGACCTTTGACCTTGGGGTCGAAAAATTTCCTCCAACTTGGTAACTTCGCGAGTTTTCGACCAATTTTAATATTTTTTTTCTTGTTACTTTCTTTAAGATACTTGGTATAATCGATGGCACGTGATGAAGAATATGAAAGCTTTCATATCTGCTTGGGACAGTAGCAGATCTAGTTATTATTATTATTTTTTTTTCGGGGGAGCCTATTTCTCAGTGCCTGTTCCAGATACCGATCTAGAACCTCATTTTCTATAATAAAACCATGTGTTTGCAACATATGGGCTATATTTGTAACTTCTGCGCAGACCGGTAGTGGCCGAATTTCGTACGGTGTCAAAAAATCAAAAAACGGCCGTAAATTCGTCAATTCTGTACCTATTTTCATACAAATGACATTTTCGGCAACACCAAATCTTTTCTCGGATGATAGCAGTTGAAAATTTTGAAATTTCGAAACTTCGTCGCTGACTTCTAGCGTTTGAAAAATGAAAAAAAAAATTTAAGAGACAATTTTTGTCATTTTTCAAAATTTTCAAATTTGACCTACATTTTTGGATACCTGAAGACCATCCGATTCCAGAAATATAAGTTTCATTCCGAGTTATCACCCTTTATTTTTCGAATTTTTTCGAATTTTCTGCCCATTTTGTGAGCTCGAGTTTCGTTTTACGGCCGAATCGACGTTTTTGAAACTCCTGGAACATGAAGTTATAGTTCAATACTAACGTATAAAGCTATTTCAACAAACATCTATAAACCGGAAGTAGTCGAAATAATGGCCGATATTTTGAAAAAAACGCAAAAAATGAATGCTTTTGGGAAAAACATGAATTCTCAGTCCAATATCAACGGATTAAATCGATTAAGATATCGTTGGGTTGCCCGAGATTTGCAGTATCATATGATATCCTATTATTACAGATAACATAAACAGCAAGTAAAATATGGCACGCTGAAAATCAAGTATTTTCTGATTTGGAGCGTTTTTGAACGCCTATATCTCGAAAACGCTGCCACAGATTTTTCTTAAACTTTCTCTATCAAGAAACCTTTTGGTAGTCTTGTGTATGAAACAGTCCGTTTAGACTTTGAAATATCCGTAATAGGTCAAATAACGAACTGAAAATCGAAAAAAGTCGAAAAATCGTGAAATTTTGGAAAATACTCTATTATTTTTTTATTTTACTAATTTTCAAAAAACTTTATGATATTTAGATATCGGATCTAATGTCGAATCCAAAAGTGTATAATATGTATTCAGTTATTGAAATTTAATTTTTGATATTTTGACATTTTTGCATTTTTGGCACTTTTAAACATAGGATTTCTCAGGGGCATTTTATCTGATCATATATTGTAATATATCATTACAGAACTCTGTCGCTATTTAATTGCCTAAACCTGTTTTTAAAACTATCTCGATAATAATCACCATACCGGAAGTATTCAAAAAATGAAAAAAAAAAGGATAAAAAAATGGCGTTCTTGCAAAAGGCTTGATCTCTCCGTCAGATATTACCGGCCCAAAAGAAATAAATTGTTTTTAGATGGCTTTATTAATGGACTATCATATGGTATCTATCTGTGGTCTGTGGCGTGAATCCAAAAGGAAAAGGTTTGAAATAATTTAAGGTGTCATAAAATGGCCCCAATATTTGATAAAAGTAGAAAAATCGTTAAATTATTGAAAATGTTCTTTTATTTATCTTTTTTACAAACAAATACTGAATAGATGTTTCTGACATTTAGGGTAAAGAAAGATATTTATCCAAACAACTTGTTAAAACTATCCAGACAATGATCCAAAATCTAGAAGTATTCGTAAAAATATCAGATATTATGAAAAAAAAAAACAAAAAAAAAATTTAAAAAAAGAAAATACAGTAAAAAATTGGTACTCTTGCAAAAATAGACACTTCTCAGACAGGTGTCACTGAATCAAAACAATTAAAGTATAGATTTCTAGCTCGATGAATGGGCTATTTTATGACTTACTTGCTGTCTGATTCCTGAAAGCCGATTCAGTGCTGCTTGCAGGTCTAGTTATTATTATTATAATAATCACCATACCGGAAGTATTCAAAAAATGAAAAAAAAAGGTATAAAAATGTCGTTCTTGCAAAAAGCTGGATTTCTCCATCAGATATTACCGGCCCAAAAGAAATAAAGTGTCTTTGGATGGCCCTAGTAATGGACTATCATATGGTATCTCAATGGTACGATTTCGATGGTTAGTAAATAAATGATGTTACGCCGAAAATCTAGTATTTTTCGTTTTTTGAGCCTTTTGAAACACCCTTTTCTCGAAAACGACTACTGCGATTTTTTTAAAACATTTTTTACTCAGACTCCTATCTGTGGTCTGTGGCGTGAATCCAAAAGGAAAAGGTTTGAAATAATTTAAGGTGTCAAAAAATGGCCTCAATCTTTGATAAAAGTAGAAAAACCGTTAAATTATCGAAAATGTTCTTTTATTTATCTTTTTTACAAACAACTACTGAATAGATGTTTCTGACATTTCTGGTACAGAAAGATATCTATCCAAACAACTTGCTAAAACTATCCCGACAATAATCCTAAATCCAGAAGTAGTCGAAAAAATATCAGATATTTGGGAAAAAAACACAATTTTTTTTTAAAAAAAAGTAAAAAATTGCTACTTTTGTAAAAATCTGCATTTCTCAGCCAGGTGTCACTGAATCAAAACAATTAAAATATCGTTTTGTAGCTCGATGAATGGGCTATTTTATGACATACTTCCTGTCTGATTCCTGAAAGCCGATTCAGTGCTGCTTGCAGGTCTAGTTAGGCTTTCAGACTTTCGTCTGAAAGCCTATTGTGATTACTAAAATTATTATTAGGCTTTCAGACTTTCGTCTGAAAGCCTATTGTGATTACTAAAATTATTAGGCTTTCAGACTTTCGTCTGAAAGCCTATTGTGATTACTAAAATTATTATTAAGCTTTCATATATTCATATATGAAAGCTTATTGTTTCTGTTAAGATTATTATTCTTCTTATTATTTTTTTTTTTGTGTTTTATTCACAAATCGGATTTCTCAGAATCTACTCATAGGATCTTTTTGAAACTTTTACCTACCCCCCCCAAAAATGGGTGGTGGCTGTTGGATAAATATATTTTCAAAACGTTTTTCGCATTCGAAATCACCGAATTTTACGAACAAATGCATTTGACCTACTTTGCTGTAACTTTGTGACTATTTCACCTATTTTACTAATTCTTTTTTCTTTGAAAACATTGACTCCTTTACTTCAAATCTGCAATTTCGGATTTTCGAATTTCGAAAATTCGTCGCTGTGATTTCGAACCGGTAAAAAATTGGTACTCTTGCAAAAATAGACACTTCTCAGACAGGTGTCACTGAATCAAAACAATTAAAGTATAGATTTCTAGCTCGATGAATGGGCTATTTTATGACTTACTTGCTGTCTGATTCCTGAAAGCCGATTCAGTGCTGCTTGCAGGTCTAGTTATTATTATTATAATAATCACCATACCGGAAGTATTCAAAAAATGAAAAAAAAAGGTATAAAAATGTCGTTCTTGCAAAAAGCTGGATTTCTCCATCAGATATTACCGGCCCAAAAGAAATAAAGTGTCTTTGGATGGCCCTAGTAATGGACTATCATATGGTATCTCAATGGTACGATTTCGATGGTTAGTAAATAAATGATGTTACGCCGAAAATCTAGTATTTTTCGTTTTTTGAGCCTTTTGAAACACCCTTTTCTCGAAAACGACTACTGCGATTTTTTTAAAACATTTTTTACTCAGACTCCTATCTGTGGTCTGTGGCGTGAATCCAAAAGGAAAAGGTTTGAAATAATTTAAGGTGTCAAAAAATGGCCTCAATCTTTGATAAAAGTAGAAAAACCGTTAAATTATCGAAAATGTTCTTTTATTTATCTTTTTTACAAACAACTACTGAATAGATGTTTCTGACATTTCTGGTACAGAAAGATATCTATCCAAACAACTTGCTAAAACTATCCCGACAATAATCCTAAATCCAGAAGTAGTCGAAAAAATATCAGATATTTGGGAAAAAAACACAATTTTTTTTTAAAAAAAAGTAAAAAATTGCTACTTTTGTAAAAATCTGCATTTCTCAGCCAGGTGTCACTGAATCAAAACAATTAAAATATCGTTTTGTAGCTCGATGAATGGGCTATTTTATGACATACTTCCTGTCTGATTCCTGAAAGCCGATTCAGTGCTGCTTGCAGGTCTAGTTAGGCTTTCAGACTTTCGTCTGAAAGCCTATTGTGATTACTAAAATTATTATTAGGCTTTCAGACTTTCGTCTGAAAGCCTATTGTGATTACTAAAATTATTAGGCTTTCAGACTTTCGTCTGAAAGCCTATTGTGATTACTAAAATTATTATTAAGCTTTCATATATTCATATATGAAAGCTTATTGTTTCTGTTAAGATTATTATTAAGCTTTCATATGTATTTACATATGAAAGCTTATTGTTTCTGTTAAGATTATTATTCTTATTTTTTTTTTTTGTGTTTTATTCACAAATCGGATTTCTCAGAATCTACTCATAGGATCTTTCTGAAACTTTTACCTACCCCCCCAAAAATGGGTGGTGGCTGTTGGATAAATATATTTTCAAAACGTTTTTCGCATTCGAAATCACCGAATTTTACGAACAAATGCATTTGACCTACTTTGCTGTAACTTTGTGACTATTTCACCTATTTTACTAAAAAAAAATTCTTTGAATACCTTGACTCCTTTACTTCAAATCTGCAATTTCGGATTTTCGAATTTCGAAAATTCGTCGCTGTGATTTCGAACCGGAAGTTTACACCAACTCGACAACCTCTTTAGTAGTTGTACGATTTTCATGAAATTTAATATGTAAGTAGACCTTAATGACGCGACTTGAAAAATGACTTTAGAAATTTTCTAACTTATCTCCCCTTGGTGAAATCAAGGATCAAAGTTTTCCAAAAAATCGTCGAAATATAGGTCAGAATGACCTAGTTTTTTTTTTCTATACTAGACAAGGAATTACTAATTCGTACACAAAATATGGAGTTTGTCGATCGAACCGGAAGTGCCACCATCTTTAAACGTGAAAAATCAATAAGGCTTTTTTGCTATTTTACTTACAGACTCGGGAGTTATATTTTCTGAATCCTTGTAGGCAGGCCTAAAAAATGTCGCAATAGAATTCTGATTTAGGTCAACCGGGAGTCACCATGTTGAATTGAAAATGAAAAATAGAAGCAATTTGAAGGGCCGAGATTTTGGAGCACAATAACTCTCATTCTAATTAAGCTAGAATGTTCAAACTTGTTGTAGACGTTCACTAGGTCAATGTTATGATTGAGTTCAAAGATGAGCATTTTCTGCTTAGGGTAAGCAGAGATAAGCATGCTGATTTGTTGATTCTTTAGGGCACGATAACTTCGGTTATAATGAAGGGAGGGCGGTGAAACTTTTGTTAATAGAGAGTCTAACAGCTAGCCTGTTGTGTGAAATCATTGTATCATTTTTTTTAAATATCAGGGATAGCCGAAAAAAAGAGATTGAAAATCCAAAAAGTCGTATTTTTACAATTTGGAGCATGTTTAGAGGTCTTTCTCGTAAAGTCAACATACTATTTTTTGGGAACTTCTTCTACAAAGAGTCTTATTGGTAGTCTTTTATATGAAACCATCGATCAACAGTCCAACATATCAGGAGTAGAAGAACAAAAGGGTCGAACATTGAAAACGGCACCCTTTCATTGTTAAGCGAAACATGCAGTGTGGGTGACTACAATCTACGCATTTAGTCATCGTATAGAGTTTATTCAACAGTATCGAATTCCAACTGCTTAGGGATATTTTACGTGCACTCCAATGTGTACACGGGACCTTGGTTTTTCGTCCCATCCGAAGGACTAGACAGCTGTGCTTGTCAGGCCCTGCGTTCTGCCTCACTGGCAAGGGGAACCACGCCGGGAAATCGAGATGAACTTTTTCCGTGCAGAACTTTCAATTCAGGCCAAACGTTTATTGCATACGATTAAGCTGGTCAGTTGGAGCTTATTTTCAAAAGTTTTGTAATAATCGGTTGGTAATTATTAAAGTACCGTGCACATTAAACTGTTAAAACAGAAATTTTCGCCCGGCCGGGAAATCGAGATGAACTTTTTCCGTGCAGAACTTTCAATTCAGGCCAAACGTTTATTGCATACGATTAAGCTGGTCAGTTGGTGCTTATTTTCAAAAGTTTTGTAATAATCGGTTGGTAATTATTAAAGTACCGTGCACATTAAACTGTTAAAACAGAAATTTTCGCCCGGTTGAAATGTTTCTTGCTATAAGTCAGCAATTAGGGTAAGCAGAGATAAGCATGCTGATTTTTTGATTCTTTAGGGCACGATAACTTCGGTTATAATGAAGGGAGGGCGGTGAAACTTTTGTTAATAGAGAGTCTAATAGCTAGCCTGTTGTGTGAAATCACTGTATCATTTTTTTTAAATATCAGGGATAGCCGAAAAAAAGAGATTGAAAATCCAAAAAGTCGTATTTTTACAATTTGGAGCATGTTTAGAGGTCTTTCTCGTAAAGTCAACATACTATTTTTTGGGAACTTCTTCTACAAAGAGTCTTATTGGTAGTCTTTTATATGAAACCATCGATCAACAGTCCAACATATCGGGAGTAGAAGAACAAAAGGATCGAACATTGAAAACGGCACCCTTTCATTGTTAAGCGAAACATGCACTGTGGGTGACTACAATCTACGCATTTAGTCATCGTATAGAGTTTAATCAACAGTATCGAGTTCCAACTGCTTAGGGATATTTTACGTGCACTCCAATGTGTACACGGGACCTTGGTTTTTCGTCCCATCCGAAGGACTAGACACCTGTGCTTGTCAGGCCCTGCGTTCTGCCTCACTGACAAGGGGAACCACGCCGGGAAATCGAGATGAACTTTTTCCGTGCAGAACTTTCAATTCAGGCCAAACGTTTATTGCATACGATTAAGCTGGTCAGTTGGAGCTTATTTTCAAAAGTTTTGTAATAATCGGTTGGTAATTATTAAACTACCGTGCACATTAAACTGTTAAAACAGAAAATTTCGCCCGGTTGAAATGTTTCTTGCTATAAGTCAGCAATTAGGGTAAGCAGAGATAAGCATGCTGATTTTTTGATTCTTTAGGGCACGATAACTTCGGTTATAATGAAGGGAGGGCGGTGAAACTTTTGTTAATAGAGAGTCTAATAGCTAGCCTGTTGTGTGAAATCATTGTATCATTTTTTTTAAATATCAGGGATAGCCGAAAAAAAGAGATTGAAAATCCAAAAAGTCGTATTTTTACAATTTGGAGCATGTTTAGAGGTCTTTCTCGTAAAGTCAACATACTATTTTTTGGGAACTTCTTCTACAAAGAGTCTTATTGGTAGTCTTTTATATGAAACCATCGATCAACAGTCCAACATATCGGGAGTAGAAGAACAAAAGGATCGAACATTGAAAACGGCACCCTTTCATTGTTAAGCGAAACATGCACTGTGGGTGACTACAATCTACGCATTTAGTCATCGTATAGAGTTTATTCAACAGTATCGAGTTCCAACTGCTTAGGGATATTTTACGTGCACTCCAATGTGTACACGGGACCTTGGTTTTTCGTCCCATCCGAAGGACTAGACACCTGTGCTTGTCAGGCCCTGCGTTCTGCCTCACTGACAAGGGGAACCACGCCGGGAAATCGAGATGAACTTTTTCCGTGCAGAACTTTCAATTCAGGCCAAACGTTTATTGCATACGATTAAGCTGGTCAGTTGGAGCTTATTTTCAAAAGTTTTGTAATAATCGGTTGGTAATTATTAAACTACCGTGCACATTAAACTGTTAAAACAGAAAATTTCGCCCGGTTGAAATGTTTCTTGCTATAAGTCAGCAATTTTCCGAATTCAGGGAGGCTGGATGGCTGAATGGTTAGCATGTGCTCGCTGTATCGTAACGTTTGTCATTGAGTCAACGGGCGTCGTTTCGATCTCCAGGTTGCACGTGACATGGTGTATGATGTCCAATCTCGTGGGTTTCCTCCGTGTTCTTCGGTTTCCTCCCAACGGCTAAAGACCAGTAAGCGCAAGGGGAGTTTTTAAATAAAATTAAAAAAACATATGTTAGTCCCGAAATGACCTAGTTTGAGTCGAATGTACATTAGGCCGCATTTCCCTCTTTCTCTTTTATTTTTAAAGTTTTGTAATAATCGGTTGGTAATCAAAGGTACTGTAAAAGTGATAAAACAGAAAATTTCGTCCGGTTGTAATGTTTCTCAATTTAAAGTCAGCAATTTGCCGATTTTAAGGGCAAACGTTTATTGCGAACGATTAAGCTGGTCAGAGGGAGCTTATTTTTTAAAAGTTTTGTAATATTCGGTTGATAACTAAAGGTACCGTGCAAATTAAACTGTTAAAATAGAAAATTTGGCCCGGTTGAAATATTTCTCGCTGAAGGTCAGCAATTTGCCGATTTTAGGGAGGTTGCGTGGCTGAATGGTTAGCACGTGCGCTCTGTATCATAACGTCTGTCACTGAGTCAACTGGCGTTGTTTCGATTTCTTGGTTGTACGTGACAAGGAGTATGGTCGCATGTCCAACCTCGTAGGTCGTAACGCCGCTGCCCGGGTAAAATTTCCCTCATTGCACACTTTATGGCATATGCCCGTCTTCAGTAGCCCATTTTAGGAGCAGCACAGTAGGACGTTAAACCCCATTCAATTTCATTTAATTTTCTCTATGTTGCTTATTTATTATAGTGGATAAATATTTTTCTGGTTCTAGCAATTATTTAATTTCTGCATAGAAATCTTGCTTTGGCCAGTTTTTTTTTATTGCAGAGTGCCATTCTTGTATATTGCAGTCTATGACCCTTTGTTTAAAACATGCTTAAGAAGTCGTCACGATTTCCTACTTATAACCAAACATATTGGAAATATTAGTCTGGCATTATTAAATCCTAATTTTATTAGTCTTATTTAAAATTAAACTTTCATTTAACTATGAACAACTCTTAACGTGTCTCTTTAAAACTATTAAATACTCTAAAACAGTAGCTCAACCTTTTGACCTAAACTCATTAATTTACCATTTTGTTGTGAGCGACTTCTTATTCTTCCTATATGACATATTGCACGTGTCTGATTTCAAAGGGGGGTTGGGTGGCTGAATGGTTAGCACGCGCGCCTGTCATTGAGTTAACTAGCGTGTTTTCGAATGCTCGGTTGTACGTGACAAGGAGTAAGGTCGCCTGTCCAACCTGCCATTTTTAATTTTTTCCCCCGCCATTTTCATTTCATTTTCTCATCCGTCTCATTACAGTAATACAACTTTCAGTTATTTTCCTTTAGTTTTCAGATTATTGTTATGCCTGGGTGCAATGATTCATACTATATTTAGACTTGTAACTTCGCGAGTTTCTTCTTATCCTTTTATTTAGGATACTTGATACAATCAATGACACGTGACGATAAATATGAAAGCTTTCATATCTGCATGGGACAGTAGCAGATCTAGTTCTTCTTATTATTTTTTTTTTTGTGTTTTATTCACAAATCGGATTTCTCAGAATCTACTCATAGGATCTTTTTGAAACTTTTACCTACCCCCCCCCCCCAAAAAATGGGTGGTGGCTGTTGGATAAATATATTTTCAAAACGTTTTTCGCATTCGAAATCACCGAATTTTACGAACAAATGCATTTGACCTACTTTGCTGTAACTTTGTGACTATTTCACCTATTTTACTAATTCTTTTTTCTTTGAAAACATTGACTCCTTTACTTCAAATCTGCAATTTCGGATTTTCGAATTTCGAAAATTCGTCGCTGTGATTTCGAACCGGAAGTTTACACCAACTCGACAACTTCTTTAGTAGTTGTACGATTTTCATGAAATTTGAATATGTAAGTACACCTTAATGATGCGACTCGAAAAATGACTTTAGAAATTTTCTAACTTATCTCCCCTTGGTGAAATTAAGGATCAAAGTTTTCAAAAAAATCTTCGAAATATAGGTCAGAATGACCTAGTTTTTTTTTCTATACTAGACAAGGAATTACTAATTCGTACACAAAATATGGAGTTTGTCAATCGAACCGGAAGTGCCACCATCTTAAAACGTGAAAAATCAATAAGGCTTTTTTGCTATTTTACTTACAGACTCGGGAGTTATATTTTCTGAATCCTTGTAGGAAGGCCTAAAAAATGTCGCAATAGAATTCTGATTTAGGTCAACCGGGAGTCACCATGTTGAATTGAAAATGAAAAATAGAAGCAATTTGAAGGGCCGAGACTTTGTAGCACTATAACTCTCATTCTGATTAAGCTAGAATGTTCAAACTTGTTGTAGACGTTCACTAGGTCAATTTTATGATTGAGTTCAAAGATGAGCATTTTCTGCTTAGGGTAAGCAGAGATAAGCATGCTGATTTGTTGATTCTTTAGGGCACGATAACTTCGGTTATAATGAAGGGAGGGCGGTGAAACTTTTGTTAATAGAGAGTCTAATAGCTAGCCTGTTGTGTGAAATCATTGTATCATTTTTTTTTAAATATCAGGGATAGCCGAAAAAAAGAGATTGAAAATCCAAAAAGTCGTATTTTTACAATTTGGACCATGTTTAGAGGTCTTTCTCGTAAAGTCAACATACTATTTTTTGGGAATTTCTTCTACAAAGAGTCTTATTGGTAGTCTTTTATATGAAACCATCGATCAACAGTCCAACATATCAGGAGTAGAAGAACAAAAGGATCGAACATTGAAAACGGCACCCTTTCATTGTTAAGCGAAACATGCAGTGTGGGTGACTACAATCTACGCATTTAGTCATCGTATAGAGTTTATTCAACAGTATCGAATTCCAACTGCTTAGGGATATTTTACGTGCACTCCAATGTGTACACGGGACCTTGGTTTTTCGTCCCATCCGAAGGACTAGACAGCTGTGCTTGTCAGGCCCTGCGTTCTGCCTCACTGACAAGGGGAACCACGCCGGGAAATCGAGATGAACTTTTTCCGTGCAGAACTTTCAATTCAGGCCAAACGTTGATTGCATACGATTAAGCTGGTCAGTTGGAGCTTATTTTCAAAAGTTTTGTAATAATCGGTTGGTAATTATTAAAGTACCGTGCACATTAAACTGTTAAAACAGAAAATTTCGCCCGGTTGAAATGTTTCTTGCTATAAGTCAGCAATTTTCCGAATTCAGGGAGGCTGGATGGCTGAATGGTTAGCATGTGCTCGCTGTATCGTAACGTTTGTCATTGAGTCAACGGGCGTCGTTTCGATCTCCAGGTTGCACGTGACATGGTGTATGATGTCCAATCTCGTGGGTTTTCTCCGTGTTCTTCGGTTTCCTCCCAACGGCTAAAGACCAGTAAGCGCAAGGGGAGTTTTTAAATAAAATCAAAAAACATATGTTAGTCCCGAAATGACCTAGTTTGTGTCGAATGGACATTAGGCCGCATTTCTCTCTTTCTCTTTTATTTTTAAAGTTTTGTAATAATCGGTTGGTAATCAAAGGTACTGTAAAGTGATAAAACCGAAAATTTCGTCCGGTTGTAATGTTTCTCAATTTAAAGCCAGCAATTTGCCGATTTTAAGGGGCAAACGTTTATTGCGAACGATTAAGCTGGTCAGGGGGAGCTTATTTTTAACAGTTTTGTAATATTCGGTTGATAACTAAAGGTACCGTGCAAATTAAACTGTTAAAATAGAAAATTTGGCCCGGTTGAAATATTTCTCGCTGTAGGTCAGCAATTTGCCAATTTAGGGAGGTTGCGTGGCTGAATGGTTAGCACGTGCGCTCTGTATCATAACGTATGTCACTGAGTCAACTGGTGTTGTTTCGATTTCTTGGTTGTACGTGACAAGGAGTATGGTCGCATGTCCAAACTCGTAGGTCGTAACGCCGCTGCCCGGGTAAAATTTCCCTCATTGCACACTTTATGGCGTATGCCCGTCTTCAGTAGCCCATTTTAGGAGCAGCACAGTAGGACGTTAAACCCCATTCAATTTCATTTCATTTTCTCTATGTTGCTTATTTATTATAGTGGATAAATATTTTTCTGGTTCTAGCAATTATTTAATTTCTGCATAGAAATCTTGCTTTGGCCAGTTTTTTTTTATTGCAGAGTGCCATTCTTGTATATTGCAGTCTATGACCCTTTGTTTAAAACATGCTTAAGAAGTCGTCACTATTTCCTACTTATAACCAAACATATTGGAAATATTAGTCTGGCATTATTAAATCCTAATTTTATTGGTCTTATTTAAAATTAAACTTTCATTTAACTATGAACAACTCTTAACGTGTCTCTATAAAACTATTAAATACTCTAAAACAGTAGCTCAACCTTTTGACCTAAACTCATTAATTTACCATTTTGTTGTGAGCGACTTCTTATTCTTCCTATATGACATATTGCACGTGTCTGATTTCAAAGGGGGGTTTGGTGGCTGAATGGTTAGCACGCGCGCCTGTCATTGAGTTAACTAGCGTGTTTTCGAATGCTCGATTGTACGTGACAAGGAGTAAGGTCGCCTGTCCAACCTGCCATTTTTTTCCCCCGCCATTTTCATTTCATTTTCTCATCCGTCTCATTACAGTAATACAAGTTTCAGTTATTTCCCTTTAGTTTTCAGATTATTGTTATGCCTGGGTGCAATGATTCATACTATATTTAGACTTGTAACTTCGCGAGTTTTTTCTTATCCTTTTATTTAGGATACTTGATACAATCAATGACACGTGACGATAAATATGAAAGCTTTCATATCTGCATGGGACAGTAGCAGATCTAGTTATTATTATTTTTTTTTTCGGGGGAGCCTATTTCTCAGTGCCTGTTCCAGATACCGATCTAGAACCTCATTTTCTATAACTAAACCGTGTGTTTGCAACATATGGGCTATATTTGAAACTTCTGCGCAGACCGGAAGTGGCCGAATTTCGTACGGTGTCAAAAAATCAAAAAACGGCCGTAAATTCCTCAATTCTGTACCTATTTTTATACAAATGACATTTTCGGCAACACCAAATCTTTTCTCGGATGATAGCAGTTAAAAATTTCGAAAATTCGAAACTTCGTCGCTGACTTCTAGCGTTCGAAAAATGAAAAAGAAAATTTAAGAGACAATTTTTGTCATTTTTCAAAATTTTCAAATTTGACCTACATTTTTGGATACCTGAAGACCATCTGATTCCAGAAATATACGTTTCATTCCGAGTTATCACCCTTTATTTTTCGATTTTTTTCAAATTTTCTGCCCATTTTGTGAGCTCGAGTTTCGTTTTTCGGCCGAATCGACGTTTTTGAAACTTCTGGAACATGAAGTTATAGTTCATCACTAACGTATAAAGCTATTTCGACAAACATCTATAAACCGGAAGTAGTCGAAATAATTGCTGATATTTTGAAAAAAACGCAAAAAATGCATGCTTTTGGAAAAAACATGAATTCCGAGTCCGATATCAACGGATTAAAACGATTAAGATATCGTTGGGTTGCCCGAGAATTGCAGTATCATATGATATCCAATTCTTACAGATAACATGAACAGCAAGTAAAATATGGCACGCTGAAAATCAAGTATTTTCTGATTTGGAGCGTTTTTGAACGCCTATATCTCGAAAACTGCTCCAGCGATTTTTCTTCAACTTTCTCTATCAAGAGACCTTTCGGTAGTCTTGTGTATGAAACAGTCGGTTTAGACTTTGAAATATCCGTAATAGGTCAAATAACGCACTGAAAATCGAAAAAAGTCGAAATTTCGTGAAATTTTGGAAAATACTTTATTATTTTTTTATTTTTACTGATTTTCAATTTTTTTTATGATATTTAGATATCTGATCTAATGTCGAATCAAAAAATGTATAATATGTATTCAGTTATTTAAATTTAATTTTTGATATTTTGACATTTTTGCATTTTTGGCATTTGTAAACATAGGATTTCTCAGGGGCATTTTATCTGATCATATATTGTAATATATCATTACAGAACTCTGTCGCTATTTCATTGCCTAAACCGGTTATTAAAACTATCTCGATAATAATCACCATACCGGAAGTATTCAAAAAATGAAAAAAAAAGGATAAAAAAATGGCGTTCTTGCAAAAAGCTGAATTACTCCGTCAGATATTACCGACCCAAAAGAAATAAAGTGTCTTTGGATAGCCCCATTAATGGACTATCATATGGCATCTCAATGGTACGATTTCGATGGTTAGTAAATAAGTTATGTTACGCCGAAAATCTAGTATTTTCTGTTTTTGGAAGACTTTTGAGACGCCTTTTTCTCGAAAACGGCTCCAACGATTTTTTAAAAACTTTTTTTACTCAGAGTCCTATCTGTGGTCTGTGGCGTCAATCCAAAAGGAAAAGGTTTGAAATAATTTAAGGTGTCATAAAATGGCCTCAATCTTTGATAAAAGTAGAAAAATCGTTAAATTATTGAAAATGTTCTTTTATTTATCTTTTTTACAAACAACTACTAAATAGATGTTTCTGACATTTCTGGTACAGAAAGATATCTATCCGAACAACTTGTTAAAACTATCCCGACAATAATCCAAAATCCAGAAGTAGTCGAAAAAATATCAGATATTTCGGAAAAAAAACACAAAAAAAAATTTAAAAAAAGAAAATACAGTAAAAAATTGGAAATCGACATTTCTCGGCCATGTTTCACTGAATCAAAACAATTAAAGTATAGTTTTGGAGCTCGATGACTGGGCTATTTTATGACATACTTCCTGTCTGATTCCTGAAAGCCGATTCAGTGCTGCTTGCAGGTCTAGTTTTTATTATTTTTTTTTTCGGGGGAGCCTATTTCTCAGTGCCTGTTCCAGATACCGATCTAGAACCTCATTTTCTATAATTAAACCGTGTGTTTGCAACATATGGGCTATATTTGAAACTTCTGCGCAGACCGGAAGTGGCCGAATTTCGTACGGTGTCAAAAAATCAAAAAACGGCCGTAAATTCGTCAATTCTGTACCTATTTTCATACAAATGACATTTTCGGCAACACCAAATCTTTTCTCGGATGATAGCAGTTGAAAATTTCGAAATTTCGAAACTTCGTCGCTGACTTCTAGCGTTCGAAAAATGAAAAACAAAATTTGAGAGACAATTTTTGTCATTTTTCAAAATTTTCAAATTTGACCTACATTTTTGGATACCTGAAGACCATCCGATTCCAGAAATATAAGTTTCATTCTGAGTTATCACCCTTTATTTTTCGATTTTTTTCGAATTTTCTGCCCATTTTGTGAGCTCGAGTTTCGTTTTACGGCCAAATCGACGTTTCTGAAACTCCTGGAACATGAAGTTATAGTTCAAAACTAACGTATAAAGCTATTTCGACAAACATCTATAAACCGGAAGTAGTCGAAATAATGGCCGATATTTTGAAAAAAACGCAAAAAATGAATGCTTTTGGGAAAAACATGAATTTTCAGTCCAATATCAACGGATTAAATCGATTAAGATATCGTTTGGTTGCCCGAGAATTGCAGTTTCATATGATATATTATTATTACAGATAACATAAATAGCAAGTAAAATATGGCACGCTGAAAATCAAGTATTTTCTGATTTGGAGCGTTTTTGAACGCCTGTATCTCGAAAACGCTGCCACAGATTTTTCTTAAACTTTCTCTATCAAAATACCTTTTGGTAGTCTTGTGTATGAAACAGTCCGTTTAGACTTTGAAATATCCGTAATAGGTCAAAAAACGAACTGAAAATCGAAAAAAGTCGAAAAATTGTGAAATTTTGGAAAATACTCTATTTTTTTTTTATTTTTACTGATTTTTAAAAAACTTTATGATATTTAGATATCTGATCTAATGTCGAATGCAAAAATCTATAATATGTATTCAGTTATTGAAATTTAATTTTTGATATTTTGACATTTTTGCATTTTTGGCACTTTTAAACATAGGATTTCTCAGGGTCATTTTATCTGATCATATATTGTAATATATCATTACAGAACTCTGTCGCTATTTAATTGCCTAAACCGGTTTTTAAAACTATCTCGATAATAATCACCATACCAGAAGTATTCAAAAAATGAATAAAAAAAAGGTATAAAAATGTCGTTCTTGCAAAAAGCTGGATTTCTCCATCAGATATTACCGGCCCAAAAGAAATAAAGTGTCTTTGGATGGCCCCATCAATGGACTATCATATGACATCTCAATGGTACGATTTCGATGGTTAGTTAATAAATGATGTTACGCCGAAAATCTAGTATTTTTCGTTTTTGGAGCCTTTTGAGACACCCTTTTCTCGAAAACGACTACAGCGATTTTTTTTAAAACCTTTTTTACTCAGCCTCCTGTCTGTGGTCTGTGGCGTGAGTCCAAAAGGAAAAGGTTTGAAATAATTTAAGGTGTCAAAAAATGGCCTCAATCTTTGATAAAAGTAGAAAAATCGTTAAATTATCGAAAATGTTCTTTTATTTATCTTTTTTACAAACAACTACTGAATAGATGTTTCTAACATTTCTGGTACAGAAAGATATCTATCCAAACAACTTGTTAAAACTATTCCGACAATAATCCAAAATCCAGAAGTAGTCGAAAAAATATCAGATATTTGGGAAAAAACAGAAAAAAAAATTTAAAAAAAGAAAATACAGTAAAAAATTGGTACTCTTGCAAAAATCGGCATTTCTCAGCCAGGTGTCACTGAATCAAAACAATTGACCTTTCCGTCAGAGACCCGTAGCTCCTCCCCCTTTTTATAATGACGTCACCTTAGACAACATTGACGCGCCTTAGACATAAACAAGCATGGCGATGGCAGAACGACGTTCAATCTTGTGCCAATCTTTTGGACCTTTCCGCTAATTTTTTAGAATAAATTTTTGAAAGAGAAGTGTATTGTTAGTTTGGAGTAAAGACAGCAATCCTCCGGGTACTATAGAAGGATATTTTCCTGACATGGACCTGTTTTAGGCGATTGACGACAGACCAACGATCAGTGGATATGTCACGGAAGTCAAAACTGACAAGACATAGATAGGGCAGTGGCTAAATACCACGGCCCAAAATACCACGCTCGTCCCTATTGCTTCTATAGTAATGTAACGTGGTACGAGATTTTGTACCACGTTCTTTTTTATTATGGTGATTTTACCTGAATAAAAGCTAATTTTGAAATGAAAATAATTATTTCATCAGTTTGGATGTGTTTAGACTATTTATAGACCATATTCACTCTTAATATTTAATATATAACACAATTCAGACAGTCGATTAGTCGGTTATTATGATCGCCATTTACATACGGTGTAATAATTATTATAGTCCATTTAAAAAGACCCTACGTGGTATATTTAAACACTGGATAGAAATGGAATGAAATGAAATGGTGTTTAACGTCCTACTGTTATGCTCCTAAACTGGGCTAACGAAGACGGCCATACGCCATACAGTATGCTAGGAGGAAATTTTGCCCGGGCAGCGGCGCTACGGCCTACTTTTATATCGAATTCCAACTGAGATAATCGTACCACGTTCGTCTTACTGGTTCTATACAAACGGAACGTGGTTCGCGACTTCGGTTCAAAAGCGTGGTATAATGGAACCAGAGATTGAGTTAATCGTACCACGCTCGGAACGTGGTACGCGACTCCGGTTCAAATGTCTCATAATAGAACTCGAGACTGAGATAATCGTACCACGCACCTTCAGTTCAAAAACATGGCATTATACAATCAGAGATAAAGAAAATCGCACCACGTTCGCCTTACTGGTTAATACAAATAGAACGTGTTACGCGACTTCGGTTCCGAGATAATCGTGCCACGCTCGGAACGAGGTATGCGACTTCGATTCAAAAACGTGGTATAATCGTACCACGTTCGCCTTACTGGTTCTATACAAACTGGACGTGGTACGCGACTTTGGTTCAAAAACGTGGTATAATGGAACCAGAGACTGAGATAATCGTATCACGCTCGGAACGTGGTACGCGACTCCGGTTATAAATGTGGTATAATAGATTCAGAGACTGGGGTAATCATGCCACGTTCGCCTTACTGGTTATATACAAACGGGACGTGGTACGCGACTTCGATTCAAACAATGTTGTAAAAATAGGACCCGAGAGTGAGATAATCACACCACGCTCGCAACGTGGTACGCGACTTCGGCTCAAAAACGTGGTATAATATACAAAGAGATAATCGTACCACGCTCGGAACGTAGTAGGCGACTCCGGTTCAAAAACGTGCTATAATAGAATCAGAGACTGAGAAAATCGTACCACGTTCGCCTTACTGGTTCTATACAAACAGAACGTGGTACACGACTTCGGTTAAAAAAACGTGGTATAATAGATTCAAAGACTGAGATAATCGTACAACGCTCGCCTTACTGGTTCTATACAAACGACACGTGGTACGCAACTTCGGTTCAAAAACGTGGTATAATAGAACCAGAGACTGGGATAATCCTACCACGCCCAGAACGTGGTATGCGACTTCGGTTTAAAAACGTGGTATAATAGAATCAGAGACTGGGATAATCGTACCTCGCTCGGAACGTGGTATGCGACTTCTGTTAAAAATGTGGTATAATAGAATTAGGGACTGAGATAATTGTACCACGCTCGAAACGTGGTACGCGACGTCTGTTCGAAAACGTGGTAACATAGATTCAGAGACTGGGGTAATCGTTCCACGCTCGTATTACTGGTTCTATACATAAGGCGAGCGTTGTCCGATTATCTCAGTCTCTGAATCTATTATACCACTTTTTTTTTTAAAACGAAGTCGCGTACCACGTTCCGTTCGTATAGACCCAGTAAGGCGGGCGTGTTACGATTAACTCTTTTTTGAATCTAAAGTCGCGTACCACGTTCCGAGCGTGGCACGATTATCTCTGTTATGGTTCTATTATACCACGTTCCGAGCGTGGAACGATTATCCCAGTCTCTTTTTTTTTTAAAACGAAGTCGCGTACCACGTTCCGTTCGTATAGACCCAGTAAGGCGGGCGTGTTACGATTAACTCAATTTTTGAATCTATTATAAAACATTTTTTGTATCAAAGTCGCGTACCACGGTCTGTTTGTACAGAACCAGTAAGGCGAACGTGGTACAATTATCTCAGTATTTGATTCTATTATACCACGTTTTTGAATCTAAAGTCGCGTACCACGTTCCGAGCGTGGCACGATTATCTCTGTTATGGTTCTATTATACCACGTTTTTGAACCGAAGTCGCGTATCACGTTCCGTTGTATAGAAACCGTATCTCGAACGTGGTACGATTTTCTAGGTCTCTGATTCTATTACACCACGTTTTTGAAACGGAGTCGCTTTCCACGTTCTGAACGTGGTACGATTATCTCTGGTTATAAGATACCATGTTTTTGAACCGAAATCGCGCACCACGTTCCGTTTGTATAGAACCAGTAAGACGAGTGTGGCACGGTTATCTCAGTCGCGTACCACCGTTTGTATAGAACCAGAAAGGCGAACGTGGTACGATTATCCTAGTCTCTGATTCTATTAGACTACATTTTTGAACGGAAGCCGTGTACCACGTTCCGAAAAGTCGCGTACCACTTCCCGTTAGTATGGAACCAGTAAGGCGAACGTGGTATGGTTATCCCAGTCTCTGGTTCTGTTATACCACGTTTTGAAACGGAGTCGCGTATCCCGTTCCGATCGTGGTACAATTATCTCAGTCTCTGGTTCTATTAACAACGTTTTGGAACCGAAGTTGCGTACCACGCTAGCAAAATTTACTACATTTAATAATGAATGTAAAGTTCCTATAAATAAAAAGGAAGTGGTACCGAAGTCGCGTACCACGTCCTGTCTGTATAGAACAAGCACGGTGAGCGTGGAGCGGTTATCTGATCTCAACCCCAGAATAACACTTTTTTTTACTTTCAACTTATCGTCCTTTTTTTATCGCCCCTATGTAGGATTATACCACGTTAGTTTTTACTTTCAGTGTTTTGTTTCATATCTACGCAGTACGCCAATATACCACGTAGGGTCTTTTTGAATGGGGTGTAATAATGGTTACACCGTTATATAAACCGTATAGTTATATAGGTACAGCTCGATGCATTAACCGACCGATCGGCTATCTGTATTGTAATTTATTTTAAGATATAAAGTGTAAATATGACCTGTAAAATAATCAAAATTGATTAAAAGATCGACATAATTTGCAAAATTAGCTTTATATTATGTAAAATCCCTATAATTAAATTAAAAGTGGTACCGAAAAACGTACCACGTTTCGTGTGTATAGAAGCAGTAAGGCGAGCGTGGTATTTTGAAGCGTGGTATTTAGCCACTGCCCATAGATAGAGCGAGAAACCATATTTATTTCGTTTAAATTTGACTTCAAAGGAAGTAACAGACTACCATCGTTGCTGTCAGACTGGGTAAGCAAATTCTCCTTTTTTAATATCACTTATGTAGATATTTGTATTGCAATTGTAAGCATGTTGAGTTACTAAACGTTAGTGAAGCGTAGCCGTAATGGGGTGGGGTGGGGCACTTATCAACGTATGACATTCATCGGAGCTGCAACTTTTAAATTAATAAGGTTCATCATAGTTCAGCATAGTCTGGTCTGGATTTGATATAAATTTAGAGAAAACTAAGGTTGGATATAGGCACTTATGTAGATTGCAAGGCCTATAAGGCCTAGTAGGCCACACTAAACATAAAGTTGCGTTAGGCTATTCAATATTGTCGCGACTTGTACTACTACTATTACTAATACTCTATAATTTTTTATAGTCGAATATTAAGACTAGGCATCGAAATTACACTTTTTATAATTGGTGCAGTGTGTCTATATAGTAGGCCAGGCCACCCCATATGTTCCTTTCAACAAATAAAATAGAGAAACATGCCGAGATTTTCTTTTTATCACTTTTCTTTTTATCACGATGATTTAACTTGTAGAATGTGTGGCTACTGCTCCCTTGCTGTCAAATGACCCATGCACATTGACCAGTCACTAAAACAACAATGAAGAAAAACCAAGACTAAGAGGTGACAAGATTGATCCTGTTCATAGAGTTATATAACTCTATGATCCTGTTGCAGTAATCCGCACCCACATTATCCATCAACCTAATGTCATTTGGTTTGAGAATACACTTCAAGATTGTAGATACCGGTAAGTAATACTCAAAAGTATTAATAAAATATTATTTATTTAAAAATACATGTACTTGTACAGTAAAGGCTACATCTAAATGATTAGAAATAATTATGCAACAGTTTTATAATGTATGTTCTGAAGCAAAAGGTAACAGACTTTGCATAGAGTGACATTGTGAAATCACATACTAAAACCCTTTGTAAGAGTTTGAAGAATTAGCTTATATATATGTCATATGTGGTTATCGAAGATTATTAATAATATTAAGCAATACGGTACTAGTAAATAAAATAAAACCAAGTACGAACAATCCAAACCATTAGACAAAATTCGAAGTCCTAAAAAAAAACGTTTTAGGCAAAAAAGTGTACATTTTTTGTTAATTGTTTGTATTTTTTTTTCTTCTTCAGGAATGTTGCTGTAAAAGAATAAAGAAGTAATAAGCTATAGACTGATATAAAATATACACATACATAATGTGATGTGTGTATATAGGCCTAAATTGAATTTTACATATATATTTTTGAAACAATTGCAGTATGGTTCCACTTAATTGACACCAGCATCGAAAAATTAAAACATGCTATTTTATATCAGAGTTTTTCAAATAAACCCAACAAATTTGTGTCGTGAAATTAAATGATTAATATTTACCCTGAATTTCACCGTAATACATGACTAGCAAGACAAAACAACAAATTTCAGTGGAAAATGTATTTGGAAAGAATAGGCCTAGCAACAAGAAAAATGGGAGTAACGCTTTTCTATCTTTGTATGATCTGTATTAATTGTGAACTCTTGATTTGATAATAAAATTATTAGAGTAGTTAAAAAGCTAGTTTATTTACCTGTCAACAATTTGTCTTTTTATTGCTGCAGCTCTTGTTAATTTTGGTTTAATGTTATACTTCCATTTTATGATCAGGTGAATATGGTTCCGAAATATTTTCTATTGGTCCAGGCAGCGTCAGAAAGTGCTGAAAATCAGTTGATTTAACATGTCATTTTAAATGCAAAGTATTCAAACATTACATTTAAGACTACTAGAACTAAAATACCAAATAATAATGCCTGTAGGCCTAGAAGACACATCTCGTCTAGCCTAAATTGCCTATCTTGATAAACTTTCTTAGAACTAGGCCTAGGCCTCTAGTTTGGCCTTCATTTGGTTGTGGCAATAGAATTTTAGGCCTATATAAAAGCGTTCATTACATACCGTCTGGTTAGACTGTCTAGGCCTAGCCTACTGTGGGCCTTGAACTGAACAGGAAGGGGAGGGTGAAGAAATCCCCACCTTGTTGCCGAATTCTGCAATACGATACGGAGTGGATGAATGTTATGGAATGATGTGAGATAACTCGTAAAAAAAACATAAAAGAAGATAAGACAGTAGCAGTATCGACAGAAACATAGGCCTACCCTACACCTAGGTTGCTCCCGACGTTTTGACAATGATACTCACACTGGCGACTGTAGTGTAACTTTGCGCATACCTGTATTAATTACAACGGGTGCAGCACAGTAGATTATATATTAACCAGCCTCTCTCTGTTTTCTCGTATATCGTACATGCGTGTTAGCCCCCTAACTGACATAACTGACCACTGTATGGTGTCTTGCAATATACAACTACCGGCTGAACAAGTGATAACGAATAAATGTAATACCAAACTAGCAGACCGGGTGTGTGGAAATCCAAATAACTCTGATAAGGATAAAGCTGGATTTCGTCAAAAAAAAATTATTTGGAAAAATAATTCTGATAATATATTTATTTCAGAACTTCAAAAAATTAAATATAAATCTGCTCTTAATAATTTTATGATGATTAATTTTGACAAATCCAGTGAACATGATGTAAATGGAGCTACTTCGATCCTGACAGAAATACTTACCGACGCATCTAGGTCAAGTATTCGTCTGGTTGAAATAAAAAAGAAAACAAAGCGTAAGAATAAATGGTTTGACAAAGACTGCTCGCGACTTAAACGGGAAATGATGTCAGCACGTCTTAATCTCATTGCGAATCCAAATAGTGCCCACGCACGATCTGTATATTTTGGAAGAAAAAGGGAATACAAAAATGTAACTAAATTTAAATGTAGACAGGCGAAAAATGACATTTTATCTCAACTTGATGGGTTAGAATCGCGCAATCCTAAAGAGTATTGGAAGCTTGTTAATTCCCTTGTAAACGATAATCCTGAAGTAAAAGATGAAAATGACTGTATTTCTACTCAGTGCTGGGAAAACCATTTTTCGAACTTATTTCATAATACTTCTATTCCAAAATCAGATATCGACGAAATTGAAATTGAAACCCAATCCGTGAAATCCTCATTGTCTATAAATGATGAAATTAATAAAGAAATTTCCGTATCTGAATTACGTCTTGCATTTAATAATCTCAAACGCAATAAGTCCAATGGACCCGATCTTATACTCAATGAAATGCTCATGTCATCCCGCGAAATCATGATCGATCAGTATTTAAAACTTTTTAACTTAATCTTAACGTCTGGTATATTTCCTGAAATATGGCAGGATTCTTATATTTTCCCCATTTATAAGAAAGGAATAAAAGATGATCCTAATAATTACAGGGGAATAGCCCTTGCTAGTTGTTTGAGTAAATGTTTCTTATCAGTAATTAATAAACGCATTGTTTCGTACTTAGAATCTAATAATCTTCTTGACCAATCACAATGTGGCTTTAGAGCTGATCGCAGAACTTCGGACAATATTTTTATTCTCAAAACATTGCTTAACAAATACAAACATAAAAAACAAAATTTATATGTGTGCTTTATTGATTTTAAGAAGGCCTTTGATTGTGTTTGGAGAAAATCTCTATTTCTTAAGTTGATGAAACACAATATAAATGGTAGTGTTTTGGACTTAATAACCTCCATGTATGGCAACACGTCATATATAATTAAAAATAATAATGGATATCTTTCCGACAAAATACACTCAGTGCGAGGGATCAAACAGGGCTGTGTGCTTAGTCCCACGCTTTTCAATGTATATGTTAATGACTTGCAAGACTACTTCAAATATTCCACAAATCCTATAGACTCTCCCACGTTAAATAATACCCCAATCTCACATTTACTTTTTGCAGACGACCTTGTAATGCTATCAACAACGGCAAATGGTCTCAAAAATAGCATTACTTGTTTAACACAGTTCTCCAGTGATTCAAAGTTATCAATAAACACCACAAAATCAAAAGTCATGTTTTTCAATAATGGAAGCAAACTAAAAAAACCTACTCAATTTCAATTTGGCAACCATGTGTTAGGATATGTAAAATCGTATATGTACCTTGGAGTCTTCATAACTGATAACAACTCATTTAAAGCTGCTATGGCTGATTTAAGTAAAAAGGCAAGAAAAGCTTGGTTTTCCATTAAATATAAGGTGTGTACTCCAAATTTCCTACCAACCGATATTTTGAAAAAACTGTACAATGCTATTATTAAACAAATTTCAATTTACTCATCTGATATATGGGGTTCTCAAATTGTACACAGCAAAAATTCTGATCTGAAAAAATGGGATAAATTAGACTTAAATAAAATCACTATAAAAATTTGTAAATCCATTTTAGCGCAACCTACAAAGGCATCAAATATTGGCTGCTTAGCCGAAGCTCAAATATTCCCGCTACAAGTTGATGTGTACCGTAGAATGCTCTTATACTTTAAGCGTCTATCCAACCCACAACTCAGTACAAACAACCCAATTCTGTTTTCTTCCTTTCAAGAGGATAGTACCCTATCGTCTATTAATCCTAAACTCTCTTGGACCGCAGCCATTGCTAAATTGTTAAATACTTTTAATATACCATCTTTAAATCCATCATCTAATGAAATCACTAAATGCCTTGAAGACAAATTCAATGAATTGTATGTCAATCTATGCTCTTCAGATACCCAGAAACTAAGAACATTTTATAGGTTTAAAAATAATATCAATGCTATGGTACCCTATTTGCAAGCTGTTAAAAATTCTAAAACTAAAACCGCTATGTCTCGTCTTAGATTAAGTACACATTCCCTTGAAATAGAGAGAGGGCGGTACAAGAATATACCTGCACATCTGCGGCTTTGCACAAACTGCTCCCAACAGAAAGTTGAAAATGAGTATCATTTCCTCATTGAATGCAACCGCTATGGGGAACTCCGCAAGACAATTGTTTATGAGGCCTTTGAGACCCAAATTTATCCTTTTTCATTCGAAAACATGTTTAACCCGCCGTTTGCTCTAGCAAAAACGGTGTGCAACTTTGTGCACCAGGGGCCGTATTTATAAAAATTCTTAGAGTTTTCTTAACTTTTACTCTAAGACTTCCTAAAACAACATTTAGTTAAAAGTTACTCTCTAGAAATATTTATAAAGGGTCTTAGAGTAACTTTGAACTAAATGTAAGACTTGGGTACTAACCAAACTAAATCTGTCACAAAAAGAATCCCACCCATGTCCATTCGATATCTCCTTATCAACTCGTCATTGTTGTACTCCACTAAGAAATATCTGCTTGTTTTAAACTCTCTTAGGCGGCGTACACGGACGGCCATGTTAACCAAGATAAGAGTACTTTTAACAAGTTAGGAGTAATTCTTAAAGTAAAATGTTTTATAAATAGGTCTAAGGGAAATCTACAAAGTTAGGAGTAATTTTTGACAGTTAAGAGTTGATTTCAACTCTTAGAATGTTTATAAATACGGACCCAGGCTTTCAAATTAAGGGATGGGGCACCCACTTCTATATAAATTAAAAAAAATAATAAGAATAATCTAACCAACAATTCAAAGACCCCTTCACGTTTTATACATTTTCCGTCCATTTTTTATTGTATTTTTGTTTTTTTGGGGTTTTTTTTTGTTCCACTTTATAATGTATTTGAAGGTTGAATGTAATTTAATGTATATTTTACATGTTGCCCGAAAAGGGTGTTTTATGTAATAAAATCTATCTATCTATCTATCTACCAGTATGAAGGTAACGATGCGTATATCTAACCGATTCATACAATCTTAGTTGGTGAAAACATTGTGTAACTGATTATAATTACCCAAAATTAAAAGTTTACTCCTTAAATTAGTTGTATCTTGGTACAAAAACAACAGCTTCCTGTTTAACCATGGACAGCCTTTCCTTCCTTCTTTTAATGAAACGCCTAATGATATTTGATAAGAGTTATCCCCCATTAAATGTACACCGTCTACAATGCGGCGTTTCATAGTATTATACTGTTTGTATGAATGTATTGAGTTGTCTATGTAATATGTATTATTATTTGTATTTGAATTAATGTCTATGTCATATGTATTATGTATTATTATTTGTATTTTAATTTATGTCTAAGTCTATGTAATATGTATTATTATTTGTATTTTAATCTATGTCTAAGTCTATGTTATATATATGTATTATTTTTTGTATTTGAATTTATGTCTAAGTCTATGTAATATGTATTACTATTTGTATTTGAATTTATGTCTAAGTCTATGTAATATTATTTGGATTTGGATTTATGTCTAAGTCTATGTAATATGTATTACTATTTGTATTTGAATTTATGTCTAAGTCTATGTAAAATGTATTATTATTTGTATTTGAATTTATGTCTAAGTCTATGTAATATGTATTATTATTTGTATTTGAATTTATGTCCAAGTCTATGTTATATATATTGTTCAGTAATATACCTTAGACCTAACAGTCTTCCACAATACATTATGCTTAATGGGGAATAACTCCTGTATATCTGTAGGTTAGATGTAAATGAGAGTATTTTCCCTTGAATGATAATGAAGGGGAGAGAACTCCAAGGACTTCTAGAAAAGAAGCATGTTGTTTATTTTATGAAGAATAGAAATGTATATGGAAAATAATAAATGTATATCAACTATTTATTGAACTCTCTTCATTGTGTACACCCCCTACAACATGGTGGAGATGCTAAATTGCCGACATTAACGTTATAGAAGAAACTAGTTATAGTATTTAGTGATCAAATAATTTGTAAAAAAAAAAAATATTGAACATTTCAAACAGTGACCTTTACATAGATTTAACTTTAACCATGTGTTCAACAAATGATTTAATCGATTTAGAAGAAGACAACAATACTTTTACGAGTGATAGCCAGAATCTCCATTTGTTCATGGATGTAACCACGCCAGATTTCGTGTCTACACCCCAATTGCCGCACACATGTTTTGTACCAGCCCCTTTTACTCACAACAATAATTTAAACTATGCTACACACACACCCCTGGCAACATGCGGAGTACCACCAGTCCTCCAGACCCATCAGCCACGTCCAAGTTTTCATTTGCACAACAATGAGCCCACCAACGACCCCGTATCTATGACAGCCAACTATCAACCATTTGCCACACGCTTTAATGGCTTATATTCTAGTGATGTCCCTTCATTTTTAGCTGAATTTGACTCGTATACGTCATTATCTCATGGTATTGATACTGTAGCAAAGAAAAAGGCGGCCTTTCACCTTCAGTTGGATGGTCCTGCAAAAATATGGTATGAACAGTTGACAGCTGGCGATCTACAGAAAATGTCCTGGACGCAATTCATTGAATGTTTTAAAAACCGGTTTCACCCATTACATAATCCAGCGCTAATAGCGGAATCCGCAAAGTTTGACTCTCTCACCTTACAACCTCACATGCCAATTGAATTTTTTCATGGAACATTACTACAAATGGGCCATAGACTTAGCAAATCGGATAAGGATATAACAGCCCGTTTTATTGCTGGGTTGCCCGCACAGTTGGCATTTTATGTTCGAGCTGGTAATGCTTGTGACAGTATGAGTGCTTTGATGGCTGCAAAGATGGGCGAAGCCTATGGGTACAGGACTGACTCTCTTCCTTTTGCAAGTTTGCCGCCCGTATCACAACCAGTACAACATACAGAGCTTGAAGAAATTAAGAATAAAATGTCCACAATATCTTCACAGTTTCAAGACCTTCAACAGAAATTTTCAAGTATTTCCAAGTTCCAATCTCATGGAAGTTATCTGCCGCCCAACAGACAAAGACAGACAAATCCATCTCAGTGGTATAATCCACGTTACCAGCCGCAATATTACAGACCAAGATATTCTAATTATTCACCCAGAAACTTTAATTTACCACAGACTCCATTCAATTATGAGCAATCAAGGCCATCTGATCATCGTGCACCAGTATACCACAATTATAGAACGCAATCACCATCATTTAAATCACAACGGGAAGCCCGTCCGTCATTCCATCATGATCCTGCTCGCGCCGCCCCAGAAAGTCACCCGGGAAACTGACAACTGCCAAGGCTGAAGGAGTATGTCCCCTTGGTGGCCCTATGTTACTAAATCATGCTCAGTTGAACAATGACCCGACTCTCAGTGACCGCCATTCGAATAAACATTTTATTTATTTGCCAATCAAGTTTCAAACTGTTAGTGTGTCAGCTTTAATTGATACGGGAAGTTCTATTAATATTTTGTCTTTCAGATTTTATAATAGTTTACCTGATAATGTTAAAACGAAATTGAAACCTGTGGAGGGGAAAGTTATAAAACTTGCCAATGATCTCAAAATTGGTGTAGTAGGAACAATTTTTGTTCAGTTTTCCTCTCCGCGTGGTTCACATTATGTTGAATTTTTTGTTTTAGAAAAATCCTCACAACCTGTTATATTAGGGGCTCATTTTTTGCATATTACTGAAGCCGTATTAGATTTCTCTCAGCAAACACTATCTTTTGACCGATTAAAGGTCAAGTGTTTCAAACATGTTGATATTCCCGCCAACTCCGAGGTTCTAATATGGGCCAATGTCCCACAACATTTATCGCCTGGCTTACAGGGTATATGTACAGCACGTGATAGTGCATATAAGCAAAACTTGATGGTTTCTAAGAGTATATGTGTTGTATCAAGTAGTCATACTGTTCCTCTTAGGGTTTTGAATTTAACCAATAGTGTTGTAAGTTTAGTTAAAGGTAGTATTATAGCTGAATTTAGTGTAATTGATACAAATTATGATGTTATACCTATAGATTTGCCTATTAACCAAATCAGTCACGATAACTCAGAGAAATCACACACTGAGAAAGATAAATTTCTTAATCAAATTAATTTTTCTAATACCTGTGTAACTGGCGACGAACTTGAATCCTTACAGAGATGTTTATATAATAATCATGATATATTCTTAACCGATGAAAATTCTGATTTAGGGGTGACTGATTTAGTCCAACATAAGATACATTTAAAGCCTAACTTTGTGCCCAAACAACAACGACCTTATAGATTACCACCAGATAAACGTATCGTTTTACGACATCAGTTAGACGAACTTATCCGCCAAGGCGTTATTTGTTCTGTCAATGAAAATGATACAGTCCCAATTACCAGTCCCATTGTACTTGTAACGAAGCATAACAAATCCGGAAAACAGTATGTTCCTGGATCGAAGGAAGCTAGTTTATCAATGTATCGATTTTGCTGTGATTTTCGATATCTGAATTCTCAAACACAGGACTTTAACTACAGTATCCCCGACCTCCAGGAATTAACGGAGTCTTTTTCTAATCAACGACCGCACTATTTGACATCGATCGACTTGAGTCATGGATTTTTCCAAATGCCTATTGATCCCGAATCATCAAAATATACAGCTTTTTCCACTTGTTTTGGCACTTACCGTTTCTTACGTTTACCTATGGGTTTAAAGACATCCCCCAATTCTTTCCAATTGCTTATGGATAAATTGTTACATGGATTAACATATAAATCAGTGCTGTGCTATTTAGACGACATCCTCATCCACAGCGAAACATTCGATCAACATATTACCGATCTACAAACTATTTTTTCTCGGATCCGTAGCGCTGGTCTTAAACTGAACCCAAAGAAGTGTTTTTTCGCACAGGACAAATGTGAATTCCTTGGACACGAAATATCAGCGAAGGGAATTTCTCCACCACCTACACATGTACAAGTGATTCAGGAATATCCAGCTCCCAGGTCTACAAAGGAATTAAAACGTTTTTTGGGTATGATAAACTGGTTTCGGAAATTCATACCAAATTTCAGCAGTCTTGCTCAACCTTTGTACGCTCTTCTCAAAAAGGGTGTTTTCTTTCAATGGACTGATGTAGAAGGTTTTTCATTTAAAGAATTAAAGCAACAATTATCCGAATCTCGCGTATTAGCTTTCCCTAGGTACGACATTCCATTTACACTAAGTGTGGATACTTCAAGTAAAGGCATTGGTTATATGCTTTCCCAGGCTCATCCTGAATCAGAATTTCCGGCAAATACGGACATCCGTGAACGTACTAGAGTAATAAAGTTTGGCTCCAAATCTCTTGCTAAATACCAACATTCATATGGTCCGACCAAGTTAGAACTTCTGGGTATGACCACCAGTATATTAGATTGTGCACCATATCTACGTGGCCGACATTTTTATGTTGAGTGTGATCACCAGGCATTGAAACCATTATTTGAAAAGAAATTGAGTGGCGCCATTTATGAGCGATGGATAGCAATACTTCAGCAATTTTCTTTTGAAATAACATATAAACCTGCAGCACAAATGTGTGTCGCTGATGCGTTGTCCCGGTGTCCACCAGGTTCTTCTCCAACAGTAGTTAGCCCAGCGGAGGATGACCCACATTTTCCGTACATACCTGAGCAAGCGGGGAAAATTATCTTGCCGAATGGCCTAACTTTTGATAACTATTTTGACTCTGACTCCCCTGTGTGTAATTGTGTGGTTTATCAGGACATTGAGTATGATGGGGATACCGAAGACCTTGACGTTGCCGAGAATTTTGTTCGCTCGGAGGACATCCTGGTCTTAGCAGCCGAGATATCGCCTGGATCAACTTCCATATCGTCTGGTGATGATCCAGGTAACACCAGTGATCAAACTGAATCTGACCAGCAGATGACCGATTCTACTACCGACAAGAACACCCGTCTAGCTGAAGAAATTCAGAACATAAAACTTATGGATCACTTTGATTTTTCACTACCAGACTTCGCAAAACTACAAAATAATGACGTGTCTTTGAAACCAATTATCGACTACTTAATTTCTAATATATTACCGACATCACAGAAACAAGCTCGGCGTTTATTGTTGGAAGCCACAGATTACGCTATAATTGAAGGTGTTTTATTTCATTCAAGAGCTGCTAAATCCCAACGTGCTCAAACTTAAGACAAATATCAAGTAGTGGTTCCCGTCATTTTGATTAAGCAATTACTGGGACTTTATCATGATTCTCCTTTCGGCGGTCATGGCGGTATTCACGACACTCTTGATCGGCTTAAAGACACATACCACTTTCCAAGAATGAGCTCAATTGTTAATGATTATGTGAAATCCTGTGATGATTGTCAGCGTCGTAAGCTTACCAAAGCCCACACTAAAAGTGGAATTATTGGATATCCTACGCCTCAAGCTCCTTTTCTTGTTTGGGAAATCGACTTGTTTGGACCTTTACCCGTTACACCTAATGGTTTCTCTTATATTTTTACTGCCATAGATATGTTTAGTAAATACCTATATGCAGTGCCTATCGCTAGTTCTGATGCCTTGACAGTTAGTACAGCGTTATTTCAATTATTTACTACGTTTGGAACCTGTCATACCTTAATCAGTGATAGGGGCTCCGAATTTATTGCTCAGTGCACAAAGTCTTTGTGTGAACTGCTACAGGTGCCACAACAGTTTTCCCCCAGTTTCGTTCACCACTGTCTTGGAGCCTGTGAGCGGTCCCATCGTACATTAGCTGAAAGATTATCGCCATATGTTTCTCATAATCGCACAGCCTGGCAGGATGTTTTAAGTTCTATTGTGTTTGCTTTTAACAATAGTGTTAATTCTTCAACTGGTTATTCTCCATTTGAGGTTGTTTTTGCAAGACGTCCACATTTTCCCTTGACTGCCAACACTTCAGTGACTGTAATAGATCGTGCTCCAAGCGACATTAAGCCATTTTTAAAGGAACAAGTTCAAAAACTTCAAATTATTCGAGAACAACTTCAGTCTAGTGTTTTGCAGAATCAAGCAAAAATGTGTGAGCGTTTTAATTCTAAATCCAATCCCTTGACTTTAGAAATGGGAGATTATGTCTATTTAAATACTGTTTCTACCGGAACTGGCCAGAAACTACAACCCCGTTATATGGGACCCTATGTTGTGAACGCCCTGCATAGCGATCATATTGTTGATATTATTGACCCCCTTACTAATAAAGTTATCTCTAATGTACATAAGGACAGATTGAAGATGGCCTATGTTCGTATTCCCAATCCTTCCCCGTATTTTCCTAATACTGTTGTTACGCATGTACCCAAAATCAACAAACCGTCTCGACTCCCAGTACCGGTACTTAAAAGATTTAATGAGACCAAAACGACACTTCCACATAATTTACGTGTCTCAGAAGCACCGTCTCAACAATCGAGTAAAGGGTCTCATATTCCCGTACGCCGTTCTATGCGAACCCATCAGAAACCCTTAAGATATCGTTCTGAAAGTGATGGTAATGTTGATTGTGGGTTAAATTCTTGTTCCATTGGTAGCGACAGTGATGGTTTTTACAAGATTAGGAAAGTTATCGGGCAAAGGGTTAAAAATAACAAAACGGAATATCTCGTACAAATAAAGGGTGAAGCTGCCCACAAGTCGTTTTGGGTAACCGGCTCCGCTCTTAATGCTAAGGCCAAACAGGCCATTAAAGCTAAACCGCCCCCTGTTATTTAGATCAGGTTTATTATGATTTAAGATGTATATTTTACCATCTTGGTTTTAGTATTTTATTCTTGTTGCATTAATTTGTTTTTAGTTTTGTTTTGTATATTTGAATGTCTTGTTAAAGACTGTCAGGTCTATTGAAAACAATGGCATTGTTTTTCTTTTCGCGGGGGGATGTTCAGTAATATACCTTAGACCTAACAGTCTTCCACAATACATTATGCTTAATGGGGAATAACTCCTGTATATCTGTAGGTTAGATGTAAATGAGAGTATTTTCCCTTGAATGATAATGAAGGGGAGAGAACTCCAAGGACTTCTAGAAAAGAAGCATGTTGTTTATTTTATGAAGAATAGAAATGTATATGGAAAATAATAAATGTATATCAACTATTTATTGAACTCTCTTCATTGTGTACACCCCCTACAACAATATGTATTATTATTTGTATTTGAATTTATTTCTAAGTCTATGTAATATGTATTATTATTTGTATTTGAATTTATGTCTAAGTGTATGTGTATGCATGCTGTCCTTAATGGACGTTTTGATGCAATAAACAACATCTAGTAGGCCTACTCATGTCATAGTGTAAGCAGACGACGTGTTATACGATAAAGGCGTAGATTACATAATATTTTATTGTTTTTTGGCTAAACGAAAACAAATTTATTAACATTGGAATAGTTTACATAAAATTAAATGTTATTTAGCATTTAAAAAATAATTTACTTACCTCAGAACACACTTGACAGGTTAGAATTGACGTTTGTTTACATTTAATTGGGCAGTGACTTCGACAGCTGTCTATCTATTAAAAGACACGTCCCATATTTCTTTAAACTGTTTCGGGAAGGTAATGCACACTACATCACCCTTTAACCTGTCTGGATAGCAGCTATCGCTGTTACGATGTCCGTGTGAGCAATATTTAACTACGATTGACGACGTTTCAACACACGGCAAAATGTCAAAATTCACGTAGTTTGTCTAAGGTGATGAAGCGTGGAAACGCGACGTCATTTCGCGGGAAACGTAATCGAAGCTGATTGGTCAAAGCCTTATTGTGGGCGGAGTCGACGGAAAGGTCAATTAAAGTATCGTTTTGTAGCTGGGCTATTTTATGACATACTTCCTGTCTGATTCCTGAAAGCCGATTCAGTGCTGCTTGCAGGTCTAGTTATTATTTTTTTTTCGGGGGAGCCTATTTCTCAGTGCCTGTAACAGATACCGATCTAGGACCTCATTTTCTATCATTAAACCGTGTGTTCCCAACATATGGGCTATATTTGAAACTTCTGCGCAGACCGGAAGTGGCCGAATTTCGTAGGTGTCAAAAAATCAAAAAACGGCCGTAGATTCGTCAATTCTGTACTTATTTTCATACAAATGACATTTTCGGAAACACCAAATCTTTTCTCGGATGATAGCAGTTGAAAATTTCGAAATTTCGAAACTTCGTCGCTGACTTCTAGCGTTCGAAAAATGAAAAAAAAAATTTAAGAGACAATTTTTGTCATTTTTCAAAATTTTTAAATTTGACCTACATTTTTGGATACCTGAAGATCATCCGATACCAGAAATATAAGTTTCATTCCGAGTTATCACCCTTTATTTTTCGATTTTTTTCGAATTTTCTGCCCATTTTGTGAGCTCGAGTTTCGTTTTACGGCCGAATCGACGCTTCTGAAACTCCTGGAACATGAAGTTATTGTTCAAAACTAACGTATAAAGCTATTTCGACAAACATCTATAAACCGGAAGTAGTCGAAATAATGGCTGATATTTTGAAAAAAACGCAAAAAATGAATGCCTTTGGGAAAAACATGAATTCTCAGTCCGATATCAACGGATTAAATCGATTAAGATATCGTTGGGTTGCCCGAGAATTGCAGTATCATATGATATCCTATTATTACAGATAACATGAACAGCAAGTAAAATGTGGCATGCTGAAAATCAAGTATTTTCTGATTTGGAGCGTTTTTGAAAGCCTGTATCTCGAAAACTGCTCCAATGATTTTTCTTAAACTTTCTCTATCAAGATACCTTTTGGTAGTCTTGTGTATGAAACAGTCCGTTTAGACTTTGAAATATCCGTAATAGGTCAAATAACGAACTGAAAATCGAAAAAAGTCGAAAAATCGTGAAATTTTGGAAAATACTCTATTTTTTTTTTATTTTTACTGATTTTTAAAAAACTTTATGATATTTTGATATCTGATCTAATGTCGAATCAAAAAATGTATAATATGTATTCAGTTATTGAAATTTAATTTTTGATATTTTGACATTTTTGCATTTTTGGCACTTTTAAACATAGGATTTCTCAGGGGCATTTTATCTGATCATATATTGTAATATATCATTACAGAACTCTGTCGCTATTTAATTGCCTAAACCGGTTTTTAAAACTATCTCGATAATAATCACCATACCGGAAGTATTCAAAAAATGAAAAAAAAAGGTATAAAAATGTCGTTCTTGCAAAAAGCTGGATTTCTCCATCAGATATTACCGGTCCAAAAGAAATAAAGTGTCTTTGGGTGGCCCCATAAATGAACTATCATATGGCATCTCAATGGTACGATTTCGATGGTTATTAAATAAATGATGTTACGCCGAAAATCTAGTATTTTTCGTTTTTGGAGCCTTTTGAGACACCCTTTTCTCGAAAACGACTACTGCGATTTTTTTAAAACCTTTTTTACTCAGCCTCCTATCTGTGGTCTGTTGCGTGAATCCAAAAGGAAAAGGTTTGAAATAATTTAAGGTGTCAAAAAATGGCCTCAATCTTTGATAAAAGTAGAGAAATCGTTAAATTATCGAAAATGTTCTTTTATTTATCTTTTTTTACAAACAACTACTGAACAGATGTTTCTAACATTTCTGGTACAGAAAGATATCTATCCAAACAACTTGTTAAAACAATCCCGACAATAATCCAAAATCCAGAAGTAGTCGAAAAAATATCAGATATTTGGGAAAAAACACCAAAAAAAATTTAAAAAAAAGAAAATACAGTAAAAAATTGGTACTCTTGCAAAAATCGGCATTTCTCAGCCAGGTGTCACTGAATCAAAACAATTAAATTATCGTTTTGTAGCTCGATGAATGGGCTATTTTATGACATACTTCCTGTCTGATTCCTGAAAGCCGTATCAGTGCTGCTTGCAGGTCTAGTTATTATTATTTTTTTCTTTCGGGGGAGCCTATTTCTCAGTGCCTGTAACAGATACCGATCTAGAACCTCATTTTCTATCATTAAACCATGTGTTCGCAACATATGGGCTATATTTGAAACTTCTGCGCAGACCGGAAGTGGCCGAATTTTGTACGATGTCAAAAAATCAAAAAACAGCTGTAGATTCGTTAATTCTGTTCCTATTTTCATACAAAAGACATTTTTGTAAACCCCGAATCTTTCCCAAGGAAATGGCTATCTCACATTTTTCAATTTCGAAAAAACCTATGGGACTATTGTTGTTCGAAAATTGAAAAAACAAAATTTAAGAGACAATTTTTGTCATTTTTCAAAATTTTCAAATTTGACCTACATTTTTGGATACCTGAAGACCATCCGATTCCAGAAATATAAGTTTCATTCCGAGTTATCACCCTTTATTTTTCGATTTTTTTCGAATTTTCTGCCCATTTTGTGAGCTCGAGTTTCGTTTTACGGCCGAATCGACGTTTCTGAAACTCCTAAAACACGAAGTTATAGTTCAAAACTAACGTATAAAGCTATTTCGACAAACATCTATAAACCGGAAGTAGTCGAAATAATGGCCGATATTTTGAAAAAAACGCAAAAAATGAATGCTTATGGGAAAAACATGAATTCTCAGTCCGATATCAACGGAGTAAATCGATTAAGATATCGTTGGGTTGCCCGAGAATTGCAGTATCATATGATATCCTATTATGACAGATAACATGAACAGAAAGTAAAATATGGCACGCTGAAAATCAAGTATTTTCTGATTTGGAGCGTTTTTGAACGCCTGTATCTCGAAAACGCTGCCACAGATTTTTCTTAAACTCTCTCTATCAAGAAACTTTTTGGTAGTCTTGTGTATGAAATAGTCCGTTTAGACTTTGAAATATCCGTAATAGGTCAAATAACGAACTGAAAATCGAAAAAAGTCGAAAAATCGTGAAATTTTGGAAAATACTCTATTTTTTTATATTTTTACTGATTTTCAAAAAACTTTATGATATTTAGATATCTGATCTAATGTCGAATCCAAAAATGTATAATATGTATTCAGTTATTGAAATTTAATTTTTGATATTTTGACAATTTTGCATTTTTGGCACTTTTAAACATAGGATTTCTCAGGGGCATTTTATCTGATCATATATTGTAATATATCATTACAGAACTCTGTCGCTATTTAATTGCCTAAACCTGTTTTTAAAACAATCTCAATAATAATCACCATACCGGAAGTATTCAAAAAAAGAAAAAAAAAAGGTATAAAAATGTCGTTCTTGCAAAAAGCTGGATTTCTCCATCAGATATTACCGGCCCAAAAGAAATAAAGTGTCTTTGGATGGCCCCAGTAATGGACTATCATATGGTATCTCAATGGTACGATTTCGATGGTTAGTAAATAAATGATGTTACGCCGAAAATCTAGTATTTTTCGTTTTTTGAGCTTTTTGAAACACCCTTTTCTCGAAAACGACTACTGCGATTTTTTTAAAACCTTTTTTACTCAGACTCCTATCTGTGGTCTTACTTGCTGTCTGATTCCTGAAAGCCGATTCAGTGCTGCTTGCAGGTCTAGTTATTATTATTATAATAATCACCATACCGGAAGTATTCAAAAAATGAAAAAAAAAGGTATAAAAATGTCGTTCTTGCAAAAAGCTGGATTTCTCCATCAGATATTACCGGCCCAAAAGAAATAAAGTGTCTTTGGATGGCCCTAGTAATGGACTATCATATGGTATCTCAATGGTACGATTTCGATGGTTAGTAAATAAATGATGTTACGCCGAAAATCTAGTATTTTTCGTTTTTTGAGCCTTTTGAAACACCCTTTTCTCGAAAACGACTACTGCGATTTTTTTAAAACATTTTTTACTCAGACTCCTATCTGTGGTCTGTGGCGTGAATCCAAAAGGAAAAGGTTTGAAATAATTTAAGGTGTCAAAAAATGGCCTCAATCTTTGATAAAAGTAGAAAAATCGTTAAATTATCGAAAATGTTCTTTTATTTATCTTTTTTACAAACAACTACTGAATAGATGTTTCTAACATTTCTGGTACAGAAAGATATCTATCCAAACAACTTGTTAAAACTATTCCGACAATAATCCAAAATCCAGAAGTAGTCGAAAAAATATCAGATATTTGGGAAAAAAAGAGAAAAAAAAAATTTAAAAAAAGAAAATACTGTAAAAAAATTGGTACTCTTGCAAAAATCGGCATTTCTCAGCCAGGTGTCACTGAATCAAAACAATTAAAGTATCGTTTTGTAGCTGGGTTATTTTATGACATACTTCCTGTCTGTTTCCTGAAAGCCGATTCAGTGCTGCTTGCAGGTCTAGTTATTATTATTATTATACTATCGTACGATTGTAGCTGAACAAACTCTGAAAGAAATGCGCTCGCTCATCTAAACTCTCATGTCAGGCGTGTTCATATTCACGCTCCTTTTGAATCCGAGAGCCATCAAAAAACAATGAAATCATTGAATTGAATCTCGATCATGTGTCGTCATTTATGACTTGTTGATATAAGCAGCCCATACATTCGGAATTCTTCGGTTACCGCTGGCTGAATAACTGGGCCGCTTATATCAAGATCAAGTAATATGACCGATCGCCTCTCGCTGCAGCAACATGGCTGCACTGATGAATTATTATGTTTATTCGGTAAATCACGGACCTTATAAAGGATAAATCTTGTTTCCATGAATGATAATTGTGTCATCTTCTTGGTGAAAATACCTTGACCACTTCATATCTCATCTAAACTCGCCTACATAGATCTCTTTCGTCGCAGCAAAAATGGCTGCATTTTTATTGTTTTAGACTTGTAATGAATACACCAAATTGAAGTCGCACGATCGACAAAAGCAATATTGAGATGAATGAGATCGAAACCACCCTTAGCATAAGTCACATAAAAAGTATGGAATTTTTAGGATTTTCTGTTAAGAATGACAGCAAATAAATCCGGTCAGTTGACCTAGCTAGTAAACACCACATTTATATAAAGTAAATCTTACAAGCAGACCATTGAATTTTCACAGAGAAAGACTGTCAAAATTTAACAGCATTTTTTATATTTATTTTCTATATCGCGATGCAAATCGTATCGTAGGCAATGAATCATGATGCGCATCGTATCGTGACCTGGCGTATCGTTGCAGCCCTAATATTAATACACTTTAAACTTATCACATCACAAACAAGTCTTGACCGCGCAAAAGTTCTAGTAAAAAATGTTCACACATTCTTAGAACGGATGGACTTTGTGTTAGTGCATTTGAACACCACAATCTGGTCATTTTGTGCCAATTCACTTGCCATCAAAGATACCAGCACTACTTATACTATAGAGTAAATCGGCCACTCCCACACATTGTCATTGAGGTCACTGATAATGGGATGCGAACTGATGACAGACCTTTTTTTAACCACCCACTTGGCTATATAAACTTGGCTAGTTGTCTTTGATATAAAATAGGTATATAACAAGCCACAAGGACACAACAACTACTACAAGTATGAAATAAACTTACCCTGAAGCCCAAACTTTGGGTTTTCTTATCAGGAATCGAACATAATCCTTGTAGCACCATAGATGGTGCCTAACTTCAATAGCAACACAGTCTTTATCCCTGATGTGCCTGAGAATGGTTTCATCTGCATTCATAACTGCTGCTTCTCTAACTCGACCTAAAAAGATATCGACAATTGTAAATATTATGGATATCATAAACCAACTAGAAGTAGACTACATATTCAATTTTCACCAGTCCACATGCGAAATAATTGGTTGAGAGATTGAACAGCCACTGTCATGTCTATACATAGTAACACCAAACTCGACAAGTGATTTCGTAAAATCTGGTTATTTATCGCCAAAGTCTGCCCCCCCCCCCCAAAAAAAAAATAAATAAATAAAGGAGGCGCGATGGACCTATTCCACAATTTTAATCACAACGATTGAATAAATAATAAAAAATTACCTTCATCTTTAGTTTCTGCTAAAATCAGCTTATCAGAGACAGTCTTTTTTTGACACCTGTAGAACAGAGGTACTTTCTTGCAGATAATTCAAACAGGAGGCAAGACGTGCTAAGGAGGCGAGTCCGAAATGACGTGCTACCGGCAAGATATGCCCTCGCAGGTTGACAGCTTGGGTGGTTGAAGATTTAGTTGCGGCTGATCGCAAACCTTGTGACCTAGATGTGGTTTGACTCTTATCACTCGTTTGCTTATTACCAGGCTGTAATGCAACTCTTTTAGTAGCTCGACCAACCTTTGTTCTGTCTGTTGTGAATCTTGAATAACACTTGGAATGATAGCCATAAACTGGTAGTGCACTATCTTTTTCCCCTATAAATACAAACATACTCCTAATATTATTGAACACATACACATAAAATAAGCAAATTAGAACCTAAGACTGAGAAGAATTTAGGTGGCAACAAATATCCGCGCGAAAAAAAAACAACTTTTGTTTTATGAAAATTAAGACACTGCCACATGTTTGCACTTGATTTGTGAAAAGACACTTAAACAATCTGGGGTTAATAAAATAAAACCAAAGGCTAGCGTGAATGCTATCGATTTTAAAACAAACCTATCTACTCTATGAACTAACGAGACTATACAATATGAATTGAATGAATGTCGACAAACATTTTTATTACTATAGGCCTATTATTTATAGTAACAACTTGCACGCAGCAATGACATCAAACAAGAAATATTATATATGGACGTAAGCTCTCGTTGCATTGTACAGTCCCGAGCATTTGTGATGAGTACAGGTGTCTATAAAATGTAATCCGCCTACCACTAAGAATTTAATTTAAAATGTAAACAACAAAAAATTGTGTTTCGCAGAAAAATAAAATGGCGACTCGTAGTCGTGCTTTCAATTTTAGTTTGATTTAGTTGATAAACTTACCCTCAAATACATCTTTATACTGTTGGTACACTTTTAGCTCGTTTCCATCAAGATTAGCCCATTCTTTATACCTTAATACAACCTTATTCCAACTCGTATCTGTAAATTTATTCAGCTTTCCACAATCTTTGTCTACGAGGTGAACAAGACACTTCATGGTCTCAAAGTGAACTTGACCTGTGAACTTGAGGTCAAATTGGCGCAATATTATCTGGGGTGGTTTGATTGGTTGTTTGGCTAATTGGTATGCATCAGATGTAAAGAATGGTTGATAGACTCCATGGCGCGAACAGAAAGTAATTCAAAAACTTGCGAGGACTCGTTTATAAAAACTGGCACATTCTAGAAGCGGGAATAAAGCTTCCTATCCTTATGTTATTCACATATTACTAATGTGTGAATTACAACTAGACCCAGTGTATAGATTTTTTTTGAGACGATAGCTATTGACAGACGACAGTCTAGGGATGTCACTAAACGAATTAGAACATTTAGATTATAGCAGTCAGGAATTTACAAGTATAGCTAAGGATAAAATTAAAATTTCATGGGAAAACCGTCTAAAACAAGAAAACACCCATCGCTATCAAATAGGCGGCAATCTTGTCGACAAGGTTTATATCAATCATCCCTCAATAAAAATATGCAAACTCATCACTAGGCTTAAAACTACAAACGTTATTAAAGACTTAACCTATACACCAATTAAATGCCTGTGTGGACAAATCTAGTTCTAGTTCTAGTTCTTTATTCCTTTAAGTCAAAAACTTATCAGGTACATGTATAAATCGCAACCACGTCACACCTGCTAATCAACTGTAATGAATTTACCGATGAACGTCAACTAATGATTAACAAACTGACAGAGGGGGTAAATCTCTCTGCCTTAAATCTCTTCTTCATTCTCACCTGATGATAGATACTGGACATCTCAGCTTATCTGGGACTTCATTGAAAACATAGGAATGACCAGACATATGTAATAAATATCAAAAATCAACCACATCACACTAAACCACATCACACAGTAGGATGAAATCGTAAAAACGTCCCCAACGAGGGAAGCGCAAATCACCCTAACTAAACCAATAAATTACATTAAAATTAAAAACTAATGAATCTTTCACACAACGTAGGATGGCTGAGTAAAAAAGTCCTCACTAAGGAAGCCTAAAAATACTACACATAATTCCAAAACAAATGTAAACAATTAAAAAACATTCAAAAATATAATATATTAACACAAATCAACCACATGACAATAAGTAGGGTGACATCGTAAAAACGTCCCCACCGAGGGAAGCGCTAATCACCCTACAAAATAACGAAACAAATAAATTACATTCAAAGCAAAAACTAACGAAATTTTCACACAATGGCTGAGTAAAAAAGTCCTCACGAAGGAAGCCCAACCATCCTACAAATAAAACCAAAACAAATCTAAACAATTAAACTACATCTAAAAATAAACAACAAACGAATTTCCATACACAGTAGTATGGTTGAGTAAAAAAGTCTATCCTACAACCAAATAACAGTCACACCCCGAAATCCAACATAATATCACAACTAGTTCGAATAAATAAGCATTGATTGCATATCGTCTGTTATATGAAATATTGTACTTTTATCATTGAATACGAATAAAGATTATCCTCAGTTCAGTTCAGTTCTTTATTTACTTTGAGTATCAAACTCATCAGTATACATATAATTACAATATTTACATAATCTACAATATGTACAATATAACAAAGTTAATATGTCGAGAGCGGACATTTAAGTTACATACCAACTATATTGTCATCAAAAATAATAATCTAATATTACAGTTAATTGTACTAGTATACTAAACATCATTTAGGCATTCTACATTTTTTAAATTACATTTTTATTTATTTATCTATATTTTTAATAATTCTGATCAACGTTTATCAGCATAAGACAAATAATTACCAAGTGAGTACAAGTCTTTTACATTACTGGTACTTGGTAACTGAAAAAATTTAAAAACGTTAGGTCTAGTATAATAATACGGCTTGATAAACTTAATGCGTATATCACCAAATGACGGGCAAATTAAAACATGGTGAAATTTTATTCATCTTCCAGTTTATCAAGCTGACAAAATGTACATACTCGTTGATCACGTGACACTTTAGTATATCGACCAGATTCTATATATAATTTATGGGATGATAAGCGTAGACGAGTTAAGCGTTTTAATAATATAGGCTTTATAGGCTTTAAAAGATAAGGTTGGAGTGTAAAATGTAATACAAGATGTTGATAATAGATACCTTTAGGAGACTGGCAGATATTGCTATAACAAGACTGTTTAAAAATATCAAAAATTCTCTGTTTAAAAATGAACACGGAATGTTTGTCAACATTTTGCAACATATGCCCCAATCCTAAACAATCTAATTCCTTTTTAAGGTTACAAATCCACGTATCATTATTATTAAACATTTCAGTTAAACAACATCTAAGTCAGTCATTTTCAGTAAAAAAAAGTTTAGTATAATATTTAAAATTCTAATTTTCCTTAAAATCTGTAAAGGATATCTACCCAATTCAAATAAAAGCATGTCATGATTCGTGGATTGTTTAACACCTAAAATTAATTTAAGATAATAAAAATGAAGTTTATCAATCTCAGGTGCTTTATGAAACCCCCAGATTTCAGCACCATAATTAAGTATACTACACACATAAGTATCAAAGGCATACAGTGAAGTTTTAACATTAAAATAATTATCCCTGCAAGTTTTTATAACTAAGAACATTGCCTTTCTTCCTTGCAATGCTAAATTTTTCTGTGTGGTCAGAAATTTACCGTTAAAATTAAGTAAAATACCTAGATAATTAAATTCATTAACAACCTCTAATTCAGTACCATTAAATTTCCATTTTTCTTTACTCGTTATTTTGCCGCCATTTCTAAAAAATAATAACTTTAGTTTTACTAATATTTACCGTTAAATCACATTTATTAGTATATACAGCATGTGAATGTAACAGCTCCTGCAAACCCTTTGGCGTTTCAGAAAATACAACTTTATCATCGACATACATTATTAAAAATATATTAATGTACGATAATGTAAGTGGCAGACAGTTACTAGATTTAAAATGAGATTCAACATCACTAATATATAATGAAAACAATAAAGGTGATAATATTTCACCTTGAAACAAACCAGCACTACATGAAAATAGTTCGGATAAACTACCATTTAATTTTACACAACATTTCACTTTACTGTATAGAGAACGAACCAATTTTAAAAGCTTGCCATCAATACCAGAATTAATTAATTTGTACCATAAATATGATCGATTGATTAAATCAAAAGCTTTACTATAGTCAATAAAGCAGCAATACAGCCGTTTTTTGTTTTTTAGTGTTCTATTTATTAATGATTGAAAGATAAAAAATAGCATCAGTCGTACTCAAACCTTTTCTAAAACCAAATTGTGAGTGTGGTATTAAGTTATTTATATTGTCGAAAGCCAGAAGTCTATTATTTAAAATTGTAGTGAAGAGCTTCCCCATACAACTAACTAAAGTGATTCCTCTGTAATAATCTGGGTTATTGACATTTCCACGTTTAAATACGGGAAAAATATTTCCTATACACCATGACGTTGGGTATATTCCAGACTCTAGAATATTATTAAATAATATTAGCAAACATGGGGTTAGTTTTGATGAATATAGTATAAACACCTCATTAAAGATCTGGTCAAACCCACAAGCCTTTTTCGCTTTAAGTTTTTTTATAGCCTTAAAAATTTCATCAGCGTTGATTGGGAAATCTAAGTCCTCATTATAGTGACGAGGGAAATAAATATCATGAGTATTTAAAAATTCGTCAATTTCCTCGTTTTGTTCCGAGTCATGTGAAGATAGTTTAGCAAAATGCTCAAAAAATTCCTTTAATTCAATATTACAAGGTTTGGTCCTTTTTTTGTTAAACAGCTGATGAAATCTCTTTGGGTTATTTTTACTCAATAGGTCCATCATATTTCCTTGATGAGTTTTGTAAATATTCTTTACTTTAATTTAATAATTTTTATAATCGAATCGACATTGTGAGAGATTTATTCAATTCGTAACCGATTTATTTTTGTTAAATGATTTTAAGGCTAATTTATATGATTTGTATTTATCTTTACAGAGATCATTAAACCAAGGTTTATCTGGGCTCTTAATGCGAATTGAATTCACCTTACTTGTTTAAATTGATTTCTTGTAATACGGTGAGATTATCTCATTAAGAGATTTTGAAAAGTTATCAACAGCCAGGTCAATACCATTTTGAGTTTGCTCAGTGACATGACACATAGATGAAATATGGTTCAAGGACGCTTCAAGGTCATTCTGGATTTTGTCATTCATCATATCGTCCCACTTAAAATTTACACAATTTTGATCCTTCGCTTCATTTTCCTCGTGATTTCTATGTATTGTTACATTAATGTTAAAGCACAATGGTGAATGGTCAGAAAACTCAGTAAATATTCCAGAACAAAAATAACTCAAAAGCTCGAAATTGTCACCGCGTAGTAGGAGATAATCAATTAAACTTGAGCCTTTTGAACTAGTGAAAGAAAAATTACCCTCTTCATCATCCCGAATCTACCGTTTACAATTCGAAAACCTGTCATAACACATAAGTATATGAGTTGTCTCCCATAACAGTTGACCGTTTCGTCCATATTATTTCTAGTTTGTAAGTTTTCACAATTATCATATAAGTAATGGGACAGCGGTAACAGATTCGACTCAATATCCGGGTTTAATTTATCGTATCTAATAAAATCAGGAGTAGTCGAAGTTCTGCTATTAAAATCTCCGGTTAATACCAATACATTTTCATCAATGGAGTATTTAAGTATTAAGTCTTGGAGTTCAGCGAAGGGGTCAAAATCTAGGACTGACGAATAAAAGACACTATTCTGCGGGGGGAAATAACAAGCGATTACATATATAACTTGAGTATTTTGATCTGAGGAGAGATTTTGATAACTATTATACAATCGTAAATATTACATACTATGCTACATATATTTACAATTTTATTCCTAATAAAGATACCTGATCCTCCGCCTTTTACTAGATTTCTAGGAAAACTAAAAGACGTATAGTTATCTAATTCTATTTCATCATTATTACTGATCCAACATTCATATAAACACACTATGTCAAAATCACATAAATTCTTCACAAAGTCTTTGTTCTTGAGTTTTGAGCAGAGACCCTTACCGACATTCAAAGAAATTATTCTTATACCACTCTCAGCTTCGTCCTATACTGTTGTCTATTCGGTGGACTGCCCTCAGATTCCGATTCATGTTCGTCACTACAGCACTGGCGATATGCCCAGTTGCTTGCCGATTTTAACACAAAAGACGAACACTAATGAGGTACCTCCTACCGAATGCGAAACGCCAATTGAACAATAAAAAGACAAGACAGAGAGGCATCCACCCAGACATTCATCATGGCGGGCCAGGTTAAAGTTCTACAACTTAATGTTAATGGACTGGCCTCCAGATGTGCTGAGCTGAGAAAAAACATCGCACGCAAGATGTAATATGCCTCCAAGAAACCAAGCTACTACCAACTTCGAAAGACATCTACCTATCCGGATATACTTGTCAGAGAAGGGACATACCTATGCGTACTGAACGATGAGAGCCCTACCTTTGTCGGAGGAAATGCCCCACCCTCGCACCTAGATCTTACGTTCTGTACGCTTGGTATGGCAAACCACTGCGACTGGCAAGTACACGAAGACGAAACACTTGGCAGCGACCATCTCTTGATAGAACTCTGCATTCAGGCTGAAGCAACCAGGGAAGTCTATAACGGGAGACACAATTGGATAATGAAAGAAGCCGATTGGGTCAAATTCCGTGTAGGCTTCCTTGAGTGGAAGGAAGAAGACATCATCGATGCCAACATCGACGCGTACGCTGCCAACATCACGAGTTCTATTATAGGTGACGCAAACGACTCCATTCCAAAGTGTCAGAGAAGAAAACAGTCGGTATGCTTGGGAGCAGGGATAGTGGGATAAACAGAATGACTCTGTGTATGAACGGGAAAACCATCGAGTTTAAAGACCAAACCATGTTCCTTGACGTAATCTTTTACCGACGGCTGACCTGGGGGCCATCAATAAAGTACGTACGCTTGAAGGGGGGAGGGGGGTCACGCCAAAAGCGTACAGGTGCGTACAGGGGGGGGGGGGTCATTGGCAAAACGTACGTACGCTTGATTTTTTTATTTTAACTCTAATTTCGGGACGTGCGCACTTCCCGCACGTACGTTCGACGCGTGCTGCTTTCCTGATATTATTGTTATATAGTCATTGTATGTATCAGTATAGAATCAATCTTCGGATGACGAATGAATCAAACTTCGTTTGACGCAATTTTGGAGATGGGGGCATCTTCTGCTTCGTCTCAGGCTGCCTTGTCAGCGCTATGTCATGCTCTAGCTGTTTAGTACAAAAGACGACCTGTTGATCCACACGTCACACCTTTGACCTGGCCCCGAATTCAACGCACTCTGATATGCGCAAACACATCGCGAGATGGCTGTTACTTGCGATTCTCCGGTCCCAGGGTTAAACACTAGTTAAAAATCCGTATCTGACACCACCTGATTTATACGATTGTTTTCCCGGTATTGCGTACGGGCGTACAGGGGGGGGGGGTATGCCATAAACGTACAGGAGCGTACAGGAGGGGGGGGGGTCCTGAATTTTACGTACTTTATGGATGGCCCCCTGGTGTTCATTCAATCATCACTTAATTTTAAACATATAACTTTTACTGATTCTTTGTCCTATCTTCAAGCAATAAATAATAAACAACCAGATCACCCATTAGTAGCGTACATTTATCGTCTGCTACTATCTTTCGAGAGTACCAGCAAGGACATTGTCCTTTGTTGGCTCCCCAGTCACATGGATATAAAAGGGAATGATCATGCAGAGTTGGCAGCCAAGTCTGCTTTAGATCTTCCCATATCTCAAATTTTAATACCTTTCAATGATTTTAAATTTCCTACAAATTCGTTCATCACATCAAGCCTCTCTTAGGAGACTGGCCAAGCTCCAATCGCACTAACAGTAACCCACATTTTCATTTTGAAACGAGAGCCTCAACCACAATGTGTTCACTGTCATGTTCCTTTGACAGTTATTCACATTTTGATTGAGTGCAATCATCTCAAGTATGTTAGAACTAAGTATTACCGTTGATCAAATTCGTGGCTATGTTTGTGTTCATCGATATGTAAAAGATATTATGTTAAAAGTTCAAGACACTAATTTTGGATAACCTTCTATATATTATGTCTATCTTTTTTTCGAGGCCTAGCCAAGATTGACATGATCGCAAGCGAGTTAATCTTGAAACACCTTACATCACTTACTGTTCAATGTCAGTGGCGTGTTATTTGACATGAGTATTATATTTATCTTCGTTTAGAAACGTTATTTTATACCCTTTCCAAAATATAGTATAACAATATGGTAATTTCGTGAAATTATAAACGATATTAAGCTTTCGTTTATTGTAAGCAGATGGCTTGGAGACATCAATTATACTATTACTACCGCTTTATACTGAGTATAATAGATATTTAAATTTACCGACTGTTCGTTGAACCGTGTTACAAAATCATTGATTTATTCTTAGTGGATTATAATAAATATTTTATGGGGGGTTCGCTAAGGAGAGAAATTACACGCAGCTAATCTTGACACTTAGATATTTGTTGATAGCATTTGCTTTTAATATATATATTTTCTGTTGACAAAGCACGAAACCTATCACGATGCATGTACTTACATGTATTTTTACTATTTGATATATATTTGGTTTGTAGGCGCCAGTTGATTTATCGACAATATCATACACATTTTGACTCCTAATTTGAACCCCGGGCAACTCGAGCGAGAGATACATACAGTTTTTGTTAAAAAATAATTTTACAGGGATTTGATCAGTGAATGTAGTAAATGGAGTTCAGATGTTGTGTGATACCTGTAAGTGTTTTGATGTTTAAGCTGTTAGTCTAATTCTCTGAACATAATTGATATTTTAATTCGTAAAATAAGTTTTGGTATTGGCGTTGGATACGTTCATAATTTATAACGATTTACGAAGTTAAAATGTGTTAACCAACTGTTTAGTTACTAAAGTGGTTCAACTTTATTTCAGTCAGATATAAATAGTCTTAATTATAGTGAAGTATATACCGAATTAAACATTGGAAATACTAGTTAGGTCTAAAACAAATACCCATTATATGTCATTTTCATAAATTCGAATAGTTTTATTTCATTTATGTTACTTTTATAATTTCATTATTATTACTGCTAAAGATGTCGAATAAAAGTAAAATAAGCTCGTTAAGAAAGCGTTAATTACATATTCATGTAACAGATTAATGTAAATTGGTACAAGATTGCATAACTAAACGTGAATATATACCGAGTGCAATATGATATGTGATCATATTAATGACTTATGTTGTAGTGTGTTGTAAGTAGATGAATAAAGGACTACGGGAATTGAAGGACGACCGAAAGATTATATTTGTAAAAGTGTTGGGACTAGACGTTACAAGTCAACGAGATATTTCTTATTTGAGCACAAAGGTGACTATTGTAAATTTATTATATTTTATTATTTGTTCTAGTTTGTATCACAAAATGTTCACACATTGCTAACAAATATATGCCAATCTGATTAAAATACAAATCTTATTTCGTTTCGTTATTTATAGTTCAAAATTTCGTTTTACTTGTCTTTACTATACTATAAACTGGAAGAGTTGTTATATAATAGACGCTCTTATTGATGTGAGGAATTAGCAAATGAAACGGTCTATTACGCCGACGTCTTGTCTTTTTTTGCTTAACGTCATCGCTGATTGATTAAATAATTTCTGGCGTCATAGGGTCAAAATCCGCTCGTTTGACGTGAACTCCTACTATAACTTGTCAGATCTTCATGTAGTGTGTAGGCCATCGATAGTATAAAAGATACGCCCACAGGCAGGATACATCCACATTATCGAGAGATGGATACAGAACAAGCAATACCGTAGTGATTTTTCCTACAATCAAAGGCCATAATTAATTCATATTCCCGAAGCAACGGCCCGCGAAATCCCTCTCTGGCAATTGCTGAATTGGCTTCTGATACTTGAACTTTTGAGTAAGTGTGTATATTCTTCTCGTTCAATCAAATCTACCACTTACGTACAGTAACATGGCAGTCCTTCATTTAATCTTGGGTCTTCCCTAAAACTTTGGATAAAGATTTAAGGTATTAAAAACGGTGAAAGCCTGTTCGTCTCCATGTAGTAGTGTTTACTTTACGTCAAGGCGGTATAGCCTCGTTTGTCACGCAATTAGTTTTACTGCAATATACTGCTATGCGCTGGTTAATTTAGCAGCCATGACGTAACGTTATGTAAGCACAGTTGGCCTAATTAGACGCTCTGTTTTAAAGGTAATGTCTTTGTAACGCAGTCAGCGATTGGTTGTTAATGGGACCACTGACCAGTTATAATTAGCGACAATAATACCCACTCAATCCAGCAGTGAGTAGTGGGATTAGCTCTAATCTGACGGAACACTGCGAGGAGTATGTAATTCATTAAGTTACAATTTGATATGCGCAAATATCGAATGGCCATTTTTTCGGACGATCAGTGGCCATAATTCAGGAAGTTAGGATCCGATATGAGCAAATATCAAAATGAACCAAGATCTTTGGGTCATAAACATGAATTTCAAGTTTCATCAAAATCGGATTAAATTGTGACCTCCAGAGGGTCGACAACTTTGATATACCATATTTTTACACTTTTCGCGTACAGACGGCGGCCAATTTGTCCGACAATTTTCGTCGGGACCACAATCTAAAAAATGCGATTTTTCGGACAATCAGGGGCCATAATTCAGGAAGTTACCATCAGGTGGCTGCAATTATCGAAAGAAACCAATATCTTTGGGTTATAAACATGCATGTTATGTTTCATCAAAATCGTTTTCAAATTTGTGACCTCTATAGGGTCCACAAGCTAAAAACGTGATTTTTCGTACAATCAGGGGCCATAATCCATGAAGCCATACAAATGCAACGACACAAACCCACGATGGATAGAGATCAAGAATTATTTCTCCCCAGGGCGTATGATACTCTTATCGCATAATCTAAGGCTAAGCATAACTATGATAACGACTAGAGAAGCCTAGTCGAAACGTCGCTCAGTAATAAGCAGTAATTGTATTCCATAGAATTGTGACCTGTATACTCTAGTTCAATTACTAAATGCCATTGAAACAGTATAATCCATGAAGTTTCGTTCCGATACATGCCAATATCGAAAGCATCCGAGATCGTTTGAGGATAAGCCTATATTTTAAGTTTCGTCAAAATCAGATAAGAATTATGACCAGTAGAGACAGGGGCGAATTGGGGCCGGGAAACGGCCTGGGCTCCCGTGTCGGTGCGGCCCCTTTTACTGACCGCGAGGCTCGGACGGGGGCCGTTAGCTCTTCCCCGGGAAAATTTTGAAAATAAACCCCAAATATGAGATTTGGTGGCATATCTGATTGATGGGGACGGAGACTGAGATAACGTGCCCGAAATTTTGAAAATATAACCACCGCAAACGCCCGTGTAAGCTAATCCAATAGTATCCTATGGTTTTGTAACCGAAATAAAATAAAACAAAGTAAGAACAATCCAAACCATTTGACAAAATTCTTAAAAAAACTGTAAAGGCAGAATAGTGTAATCAGGCAAAATAGTGTAATCAGCAAATGGACTGTTCAACACTCTAAATTCCAACCATCCAATCAGCTGCATTCAAAAATAATAATCGATGCTCAGTATAAATTCGCGGTATTCAATTAAAAAAGGGGGGAGAGAGCAATGGAGTTTAACGTCCACTCAACACAAACTGTAAAGGCAAAATAGTGTAATCAGGCAAAATAGTGTAATCAGCAAATGGACTGTTCAACACTCTAAATTCCAACCATCCAATCAGCTGCATTCAAAAATAATAATCGATGCTCAGTATAAATTCGCGGTATTCAATTAAAAAAAGGGGGGGGGGAGAGCAATGAAGTTTAACGTCCACTCAACACAAACTAGGGCATTTCGGGACTAACATATGGCTTAATTTTATTTCTATGATTCGCTTGCGCGTAGGGGTCTTTAGCAGTGGGGGAAACCCGGAGGACCCGAAGAAAATCACGAGGTTAGACAGGCGACTCTACTCCTTGCCACGTACAATCGGGGATTCGAAACCACGCAGTTGACTCAATGACAGACTTTATGATACAGCGCGCGCACGCTAACCATTCAGCCCCCCCCCCCCAATTAAAAAAAATGGAAATTGGTGTTTATTAGCGCTCGATGACAGTTAGGGAAGCAAAACTAGAAATGTCCACAAATATTTCAGGTTTAGAGACAGCGGAACCGATTTTCTTCGAGAGGCGAAGAAGCGGAGCTGACCTTGTATGGGACCCCCCAAGAATATTTTGGCATATTTGACGGTCGCAAACGCGTTTTACTGCTATTCAAGCCCGTAAAATTCATGTTTTATTAGATTTCGGTCACTTTATTTTGCCGAGTAAACGAACTAATCTTTTTCTTAGCTTTACCCGTCTGCGGCCTGACCCCCCCCCCCCCCTGCTCATACGCCAAAGGATTTGTTGCGGACATGCAGTATATATGCGCACGGGACACATTCAAAATTCTGTAATTTCATCTCTGAAAGTAATGAGTTAAAAAAATTGTCAAGTAATGTTTAACACCAGCCCCAGGAATCTCAAGGAAAGCGCCTCGCACTCATATTCAGCCAGCAGACCAGCTATGATCAAATTTTGCTAAAGTTGAATTTTTTTGGAGTTAAGAACCACCGGCCAACGTTTCTGGCGTATCCCCAAAACAGGGGACAGGTGACTTAATTATTAGTAAAATTGCGAGCGACAGTGTCCACAAATATTTCAGGTTTACAGACAGCGGCACCGATTTTCTTCGAGAGGCGAAGAAGCGGAGCTGACCTTGTATGGGACCCCCCAAGAAAATTTTGGCATATTTGACGGTCGCAAACGCGTTTTACCGCTATTCAAGCCCGTAAAATTCACGTTTTATTAGATTTCGGTCACTTTATTTTGCCAAGTAGATGAACTTATCTTTTTCTTAGCTTTACCCGTCTGCGGTCTGACCCCCCCCCCGCCCCCTGCTCGTACGCCAAAGGATTGGTTGCGGACATGCAGTATATATGCGCACGGGACACATTCCAAATTCTGTAATTTCATCTCTGAAAGTAATGAGTTAAACAAATTTGTCAAGTAATGTTTAACACCAGCCTCAGGGATCTCAAGGAAAGCGTCTCGCACTCATTTTCAGCCAGCAGACCAGCTATGATCAAATTTTGCTAAAGTTGAATTATTTTTGGAGCAACGAACCACCGGCCAACGTTTCTGGCGTATCCCCAAAACAGGGGGCAGGTGACGTAATTATTAGTAAAATTGCGAGCGACAGTGTCCACAAATATTTCAGGTTTACAGACAGCGGCACCGATTTTCTTCGAGAGGCGAAGAAGCGGAGCTGACCTTGTATGGGACCCCCCAAGAAAATTTTGGCATATTTGACGGTCGCAAACGCGTTTTACTGCTATTCAAGCCCGTAAAATTCATGTTTTATTAGATTTCGGTCACTTTATTTTGCCAAGTAGATGAACTAATCTTTTTCTTAGCTTTACCCGTCTGCGGTCTGACCCCCCCCCCCCTGCTCGTACTCCAAAGGATTGGTTGCGGACATGCAGTATGCGCACGGGACACATTCCAAATTCTGTAATTTCATCTCTGAAAGTAATGAGTTAAAAAAATTGTCAAGTAATGTTTAGCACCAGCCTCAGGAAACTCAAGGAAAGCGTCTCGCACTCATATTCAGCTAGCAGATCAGCTATGATCAAATTTTGCTAAAGTTGAATTATGTTTGGAGTTACGAACCATCGGCCAACGTTTCTGGCGACGTTTCTGGCGTATCCCCAAAACAGGGTGCAGGTGACTTAATAATTAGTAAAATTGCGAGCGACAGTGACAATGACAATTTCGGATGAAATTCGGAATCCCCATTGCATGATTCCGAATTCCGGACCACACCCAGCACACCAGGCCCAGAATGTATATTATGCCAGCCCATTCCAGACTCCAGTGATGACTTGACGGTCGTCAAAGCCACGGGCCAAACACAACATGATCATCATCGCTCCATGTCCGGTCCAATACCCCCTCCCTCATATTATGTTCATCAGAAAAATGTTTTATTTAGACGAATTAGACAACAAAAAAAAAATCATTTTTATTTTTTGTCAGACCGGCCCGATGGGCCAATCCGCCCCTGAGTAGAGAGTCCACAAACAATTGTGGACGGACGTCCAGACGGACAGGGGCGACGGCATAATATGTCCATATTAAAACTTCAACTCGGCGCAGAAGTTTCGATGCAAAAATTAGTCAAATCCAAAATGACTTGATAGCCACATATAATATTTAAGTTAGGTTAATATATGGCAAATACCCCCTCACCCCCCAAAAATTTCGATACATGCCAATATCGAAAGCAGTCGAGACCTTATGGGGATAAACCTATATTTCAAGTTTCGTCAACCTGTAGAGAGTCCACAAACAATTGTGGACGGATGTCCGGACGGACAGGGGCGACGGCATAATACGTCCACATGAAAGTGTGGGCGTATAAAAAACGATATGGAATATAAATCTGTATTTTAATCACATTGAAATGTATGCTGTACCTTCCTGAAAATTGAAAAATATTAAAAAGCAGTAGCTGTCCAAAAACTGCCTGTAAATAATGGAATGAGGTGTGTTTATAACTTTAACTCGGCGCAGAAGTTTCGATGCAAAAATTAGTCAAATCCAAAATGACTTGATAGCCATATTATCAGACAGACTTTCATTTGATGAATACGAGCCGTCAACGTAATGTGTCTGATATGTAGAACCTATATTTTATACCACATACATGTCGTGGAAATCAGTAACGGACTATGTTATACACAGGTCACGGCTCTATACTGTTTATTATTGAGCACCGTTTTTACTAGGCCTTTCTTATCTTTATCAAGCAATGATAAAATATGTTTTACAAACTTAACTTCCCAAAAATATCATTTATAATATTTTAGTCAGTTTAAAGTCACATTATTCAAGATATACTAGTAGATAAAGAGCTAGCCATACTTGCTATAAGTAGATGATGTAATATGAATAATTTGAAAATTTCATTCAAATTACTCTATTGCAAGCGAAGATATAGGCATTTGAAAGTTTAGCAGACGTGTGCAATAATTTCAACCACGGTCCTGGTTGATCGAAGCTAAGTCTGGGTCCGCCATATTTGATTAAATCAGAGTATCGCTGAAACGTTTTAATTTGTTTAATATCGGAAAAATCTGATGCCATCCAGAATTGATTAAGGCCTGGATGATATGGCGCCTGGTACGTTCGGGCATTTTTATGCGCGAACTCTTAGGTTTTTTTTACTGGCACGCGCACAGGTACTATTTCTTTTTCTTTTACAAGTTCCCAAATCTGGGATTTCGAGCGGAGGTTGTTCGGAGGTAACAGTCTGTGAAGTAGAACATTTTCCACTGTACCTGTGTATCGCTAATTATAAACCGAATGTGTGCAGACAGTTCATGCATATCACTGAAAAATTACTTTTGTATTTTATGGAACGGATAACAGTGTTTTTTGAAAGAAAACTGTCGCACATGAGGAAGTCATTATACTAATAATAAAAGGCGAGACCTCTTTTTTCGGCGCAGGCTTATCACTGAGTAGTAAACCGTCAGTAATTGCTTGTATAGCTGACCCAGATTTTAAGAACTGGGAAACGGGGTCACGAGTACGGCTGAAATCTCGTCGGCTACTTTTTGTGTTAAATCTTAACAGCTTGTAATATAAACTAAGGCTTATTTTTTATGACACAATATATCCACTAAGTAATATACATGATTTGAAACAGATGAAGTTACTAATACTTCTAGAAATGACATTTAGTAATTGAACTGTAACACACTTTAAATACTTGTTTGTGAGTGATAGGTGCTGCTTCATTGACGTGCGGCGTTTTGAGGCCTTGCATATAGATGAATCTGTAGTTGTTATCCACAAATAGTGTATAGTGTTTAACTAATTTTTGACTTTAAACTAAGAATTATAGTATTCGTTTTGATTGAGATTACCATTATATGTACATACTATGTACTTTTGTGTAATTATATCTTGATTGAAGTTTAAAGTAGAATGACACCTTATTTTAATAATATTTTAATTAACCTAAGATAAGTCAAATCACAATATCGTGCAATATGTGAATTAATGTGATTTTTAGTTTTAAGACCGCAAACAATGCCAAAATAGTGTTTTCACTGCTAACAGAAAACTGAAATTTAAAAAGGTTACCCTCCCACACACTCCCTATCGAGCTGGCGCTCGGTCTGCGCAGCCTCATGACTTGCACATACTGTCAACATTGTGTATTTCTCCGTTTCCGCCCTTCCCCCCACAAAATATATGTCACGGCTACGTTGCGACGGTACCCGCATACCCAGTTGTTGACACCCACTACATCACTCCTGTTTAACAAATCATAAAGCTGTGGTGTTGCGGTGGCGGCATAGTATTTCACCGTAACACCACAGCCACTCTAACCATTTATGATACATCTAACTATCCCTTTACAGCACTTCACTTCCTACACATTTCCCCTCGTCCTACGTCAACAACACATCGCATACATCCTGTTCGCTGATTAACCCTTGTACCACGTCTACTGGATCAGTTAATTAATTTCTAATTAATACTTTAGAAAACATTTCAGGCCCAAAGAAAGAACTGCTATAGGCAGATTAAGCTCTTAACTAATGTATCTTTAATATATGTAATCCCGGAAAAGTGGGTTTTTTTTCAAGATGGCGTCAACGATGGCCACCGAAACGACTTAAATGATCATAACTAGGTGACTATCAACTCAAATTTCATGATCTTTGTTTCTTTCCCTAGGTTTTGGGGTGCAAAGGACACATTAATATCATTAAAAATGATGCTGGCCTATTATGTCAAAATTGGCCCACCAACACCTCCGAACGACCGCAAGTCCATTACTACTGACTCACATTTGATAATCTTGATCTCTATCTCCAGGTTTTGGGGGGCAGTGAACACATTAAGAGAACTTTGGATGTCAATGAGCTCTTGAACCATTATTGAATTGAATTCATGACCTACAGCGTTTAAAAGGTTTTTTGAAGAGATCAAGGGTAATTACTCTAGCAGTAACTATTGTATATCCTTGAAAATCTATAGGCTTCTTTGTTTTATGACCTTAAACACTGTGCATAAATTTAAAGTCATTCGGGTATTTACTTTAGCCTCTAGGGAGTTCACAAGAAATTGTGGACGACGAACGGGCGGACCGACGGCCGACCGGTCGGGGGGCGACGGCAATATACGACCACACTTCTGTATGCTTCTTCCTCTCATGACCTTAAACACTGTGCGTAAATTTAAAGTCAATCGGGTATTAACTTTAACCTCTAGAGCGTTCACAGGAAATTGTGGACGACGAACGGACGAACTGACGGACGGCCGGTCGGGGGCGACGGCAATATACGACCACATTTCCATGTGGGCGTATAATTAAAATATACGAAAATCATTGTTATTCTTATGAACTGCAGCGTTAGGCACGAAGCGCCGAGTGTTGGAGTTCGTTTGAGTGTCTTGTTATTCGAGTCTAGAGTCAACAATTGGAAATGGCGCCGAACGGCAAAATTTTATGTCTCGTGGGAAGCTTAAGGTCGGTAAAATAAATAGTTATTGGTCGATTTAGCTGAAATTTGGTGTGAGGTCATTGCTAGCCCATCTCCTATCCCCCTGTAAATTTCAAGTCTCTGTGAATTCCGTTACTGAAATCGAACCGATTTTTCACCATTGTTCATTTTCAATTCAAAATGGCGTCCAGCAGTTGACCTAAATCAAAATTCGATCATGAAAATTTTTCGGCTTTCCTAAAAGGATTCAGAAAATATAATTGCCTTGTCTGAAAGTAAAATATCAACAAAGCCTTATCGATTTGCACATTTCAAGATGGTTGCACTTCCGGTTTGGGCTACAAACTCATTTTTTTGTGTACGAATCAGTAGTGCCGTAGCTATTACAAAAAACAATTTCAAGGCAATTCGACCTATATTTCGTCGAATTTTTTTGAAAAATTTGATCCTTAATTTCTCCAAGGGGAGATAATTTAGAAAATTTCTAATGATAATTTTCAAGTCGTATCGATAAGATCTACTCACATACCTAATTTCGTGAAAATCATGCAACTATTAAAGAAGTTGTCAAGTTGGTCTCAACTTTTGGTTTCGAAATAACATCGAGTAATTTTCGAAATTCGAAAATCCGAAATTGCAGATTTGAAGTAATTGATTCAAGGTATTCAAATAAAAAAGAATTAATAAAATAGGTCAAAAAGTCACAAAGTTACAGCAATGTTGGTCAAATGCATTCGACTTGTTCTCATTTTCAATTCAAAATGGCGCCCATCACTTGACCTAAAACAAAATTCTATTCCCGGCAGTTTTTTGGCTTTTCTAAAAGGATTCGGAAAATATAATTGCCTTGTCTGTAAGTAAAATATCAACAAAGGAGTATCGGTTTTCACATTTCAAGATGGTTGCACTTCCGGTTTGGGCTACAGACTAAATTTTTGGGATACGAATCAGACGTGTCGTAGCTAGTAAAAAAAATAATTTCAAGGCAATCTGACCTATATTTCGTCGATTTTTATAAAAACTTTGATCCTTAATATCACCAAGGGCAGATAATTTAGAAAATTTCTAATGACATTTTTAAAGTCCAATGAGCGAGACCTACTTACATACCAAATTTCATGAAAATCGTGCAACTATTAAAGAAGTTGTCTTTTTGATTTAACTTCCGGTTCGAAATCACAGCGACGAATTTTCGAAATTCGAAAATCCGAAAGTGCAGATCTGAAGAAAAGGTTACAAGGTATTCAAAGAAAAAAGAATTAGTAAAATAGGTCAAATAGTTACAAAGTTTCAGCAAAGTAGGTCAAATGCATTTGTTCGTCAAATTCGGTGATTTCGGATGCGAAAAACGTTTTGAAAATATATTTGCCCAACAGCCACCACCCATTTTGTTTTGGGGGGGGGGGGGTAGGTAAAAGTTTCAGATATCTGATGGGTAGATTCTGAGAAATCCGATTTGTGGATTAAACACAAAAAATAAAATAATAATAATAGGAACTAGATCTGCTACTGTCCCATGCAGATATGAAAGCTTTCATATTCATCGTCACGTGTCATGAAATATGTCAAGTATCTTAAAGAAGGTAACAAGAAAAAAGTATTAAAATTGGTCAAAAACTCGCAAAGTTACAGGTTTAAATATAGTTAGAAACATTGCACCCGGGCAAAAATAAAATGATCTTAAAACATTGATTGCATCGTGAGGCATGCGCGAAATTAAAAGAAATTATCGTCAATTTGAGAATTTGGGGTATATTTTGGAGTTGTTTGGTAAATGACGGCGGATCTAAGGTGGCGGCAATAATACAATATAAAACGCGTTGAAGGATGAACAAATTTTCGTTACGGGTTTCATTCGCACCGCCCGGGCAACGTTCCGAAGGTCCGATTACCTTCAAATTTGCACCGATTGTACCTCACATATTAAAAACAGAAGAGTGTGAGATTCAAAGAACGTTGAAAATAATTTCAAAACCCAACCCATCCATCAAAGTTGTTTTGATTAAAAATAGTCGTATTTTATCAATTTTTATAACTGTTTATATCTGATCAATGGATCTAAGTACTCATACCTATCAAACATGGAAGCATGTTCCTGAAGCAACGGACGCAAGTTTTACACATTTAACCGTTGCTTTAACACTTGGCTATTCCTAAACTTTTACACTGGTTGTGTTTACACGTGACTAATTAGCATTCAAAGCATTGTCCAATCAGAGGTCGTGGCACGTAACGCACTCACAATGTAGCACGTGACTGTAGTAAACAAATATGGCAGCCCCCACAGAAAAAGAACTAGACAAGTTTACAGCCGTTGAATGTTTTTTTCCCGCTAACTCACTCAACTAAAAACACCGGTGTAAATGTTAAACGTCGATGAATCGAACCTTGACCTTTGTATCTCGATTGTCACATAGACATTTTAGCTAGAAGCGCGAGACTTGATAATCGTGACGATTTTTTTAACGAAGGATAAATAAAATGAATTGAAAGTGGTCTATTTTTAGTAACCCATTTGCAATTTCACAATTAATTAAAACCAATTTTAAATTCCGAAAACCGATATTTTTCCGTAAATTGACTTGTATAGAAAAAAAACGACCAATGGCAGGTGCCAAAAACAAACGACTTGAACAAATGCAGGTATCACCTTGAAAATTTCAGGGTACCTAGGTACCAACGTGAAAATTTCCTCGCCAGAATTTGGTACTTATGGCACCTTAGGTTCTAGCGTAGCGCATGCGCAAAGTCATGACGCACGGTAGGTGCCACGACCAAACGACTTGAACAAATGCAGATATCGCCTTGAAAATTTCAGGGTACCTAGGTACTAACGTGAAAAGTTCCTCGCCGGAATTTGGTACTCATGTTACCTTTGGTTCCAGCGTAACGCATGCGCGAAGTCAAAACAAGCTAACTCGAAAACAACCTTGTCGGCACGGAAAACATCATAGAGGTAATTCGAATTTTTGAAATATTCAAAAACCAATCATTCGACCATGAGCCAGGTTATCCTTAAATGTATTAATTATGTACATAAGAGACAAATTCTCTAAGCCACGACCAATTGTGTATGTTTTCAAGCCCATGAATGTGGATTTTACACTATAGTTCATTTTCAATTCAAAATGGCGTCCATCATTTGCCAAAAAAAAAATTATATTCCCGACAGTTTTTAGGCTTTTCTAAAACGATTCGGAAAATATAATTGCCTTGTCTGTAAGTAAAATATCACCAAAGGAATATCGATTTTCACATTTCAAGATGGTGGCACTTCCGGTTTGTGCTACAATTTCCCTTTTTTGTGTACGAATCAGTAGTGCCGTAGCTAGTAAAAAATCAAAAAAATCAAGGCAATCTGACCTATATTTCTTCGATTGGATCAGTTAATTAATTTCTAATTAATACTTTAGAAAACATTTCAGGCCCAAAGAAAGAACTGCTATAGGCAGATTAAGCTCTTAACTAATGTATCTTTAATATATGTAATCCCGGAAAAGTGGGTTTTTTTTCAAGATGGCGTCAACGATGGCCACCGAAACGACTTAAATGATCATAACTAGGTGACTATCAACTCAAATTTCATGATCTTTGTTTCTTTCCCTAGGTTTTGGGGTGCAAAGGACACATTAATATCATTAAAAATGATGCTGGCCTATTATGTCAAAATTGGCCCACCAACACCTCCGAACGACCGCAAGTCCATTACTACTGACTCACATTTGATAATCTTGATCTCTATCTCCAGGTTTTGGGGGGCAGTGAACACATTAAGAGAACTTTGGATGTCAATGAGCTCTTGAACCATTATTGAATTGAATTCATGACCTACAGCGTTTAAAAGGTTTTTTGAAGAGATCAAGGGTAATTACTCTAGCAGTAACTATTGTATATCCTTGAAAATCTATAGGCTTCTTTGTTTTATGACCTTAAACACTGTGCATAAATTTAAAGTCATTCGGGTATTTACTTTAGCCTCTAGGGAGTTCACAAGAAATTGTGGACGACGAACGGGCGGACCGACGGCCGACCGGTCGGGGGGCGACGGCAATATACGACCACACTTCTGTATGCTTCTTCGTCTCATGACCTTAAACACTGTGCGTAAATTTAAAGTCAATCGGGTATTAACTTTAACCTCTAGAGCGTTCACAGGAAATTGTGGACGACGAACGGACGAACTGACGGACGGCCGGTCGGGGGCGACGGCAATATACGACCACATTTCCATGTGGGCGTATAATTAAAATATACGAAAATCATTGTTATTCTTATGAACTGCAGCGTTAGGCACGAAGCGCCGAGTGTTGGAGTTCGTTTGAGTGTCTTGTTATTCGAGTCTAGAGTCAACAATTGGAAATGGCGCCGAACGGCAAAATTTTATGTCTCGTGGGAAGCTTAAGGTCGGTAAAATAAATAGTTATTGGTCGATTTAGCTGAAATTTGGTGTGAGGTCATTGCTAGCCCATCTCCTATCCCCCTGTAAATTTCAAGTCTCTGTGAATTCCGTTACTGAAATCGAACCGATTTTTCACCATTGTTCATTTTCAATTCAAAATGGCGTCCAGCAGTTGACCTAAATCAAAATTCGATCATGAAAATTTTTCGGCTTTCCTAAAAGGATTCAGAAAATATAATTGCCTTGTCTGAAAGTAAAATATCAACAAAGCCTTATCGATTTGCACATTTCAAGATGGTTGCACTTCCGGTTTGGGCTACAAACTCATTTTTTTGTGTACGAATCAGTAGTGCCGTAGCTATTACAAAAAACAATTTCAAGGCAATTCGACCTATATTTCGTCGAATTTTTTTGAAAAATTTGATCCTTAATTTCTCCAAGGGGAGATAATTTAGAAAATTTCTAATGATAATTTTCAAGTCGTATCGATAAGATCTACTCACATACCTAATTTCGTGAAAATCATGCAACTATTAAAGAAGTTGTCAAGTTGGTCTCAACTTTTGGTTTCGAAATAACATCGAGTAATTTTCGAAATTCGAAAATCCGAAATTGCAGATTTGAAGTAATTGATTCAAGGTATTCAAATAAAAAAGAATTAATAAAATAGGTCAAAAAGTCACAAAGTTACAGCAATGTTGGTCAAATGCATTCGACTTGTTCTCATTTTCAATTCAAAATGGCGCCCATCACTTGACCTAAAACAAAATTCTATTCCCGGCAGTTTTTTGGCTTTTCTAAAAGGATTCGGAAAATATAATTGCCTTGTCTGTAAGTAAAATATCAACAAAGGAGTATCGGTTTTCACATTTCAAGATGGTTGCACTTCCGGTTTGGGCTACAGACTAAATTTTTGGGATACGAATCAGACGTGTCGTAGCTAGTAAAAAAAATAATTTCAAGGCAATCTGACCTATATTTCGTCGATTTTTATAAAAACTTTGATCCTTAATATCACCAAGGGCAGATAATTTAGAAAATTTCTAATGACATTTTTAAAGTCCAATGAGCGAGACCTACTTACATACCAAATTTCATGAAAATCGTGCAACTATTAAAGAAGTTGTCTTTTTGATTTAACTTCCGGTTCGAAATCACAGCGACGAATTTTCGAAATTCGAAAATCCGAAAGTGCAGATCTGAAGAAAAGGTTACAAGGTATTCAAAGAAAAAAGAATTAGTAAAATAGGTCAAATAGTTACAAAGTTTCAGCAAAGTAGGTCAAATGCATTTGTTCGTCAAATTCGGTGATTTCGGATGCGAAAAACGTTTTGAAAATATATTTGCCCAACAGCCACCACCCATTTTGTTTTGGGGGGGGGGGGGTAGGTAAAAGTTTCAGATATCTGATGGGTAGATTCTGAGAAATCCGATTTGTGGATTAAACACAAAAAATAAAATAATAATAATAGGAACTAGATCTGCTACTGTCCCATGCAGATATGAAAGCTTTCATATTCATCGTCACGTGTCATGAAATATGTCAAGTATCTTAAAGAAGGTAACAAGAAAAAAGTATTAAAATTGGTCAAAAACTCGCAAAGTTACAGGTTTAAATATAGTTAGAAACATTGCACCCGGGCAAAAATAAAATGATCTTAAAACATTGATTGCATCGTGAGGCATGCGCGAAATTAAAAGAAATTATCGTCAATTTGAGAATTTGGGGTATATTTTGGAGTTGTTTGGTAAATGACGGCGGATCTAAGGTGGCGGCAATAATACAATATAAAACGCGTTGAAGGATGAACAAATTTTCGTTACGGGTTTCATTCGCACCGCCCGGGCAACGTTCCGAAGGTCCGATTACCTTCAAATTTGCACCGATTGTACCTCACATATTAAAAACAGAAGAGTGTGAGATTCAAAGAACGTTGAAAATAATTTCAAAACCCAACCCATCCATCAAAGTTGTTTTGATTAAAAATAGTCGTATTTTATCAATTTTTATAACTGTTTATATCTGATCAATGGATCTAAGTACTCATACCTATCAAACATGGAAGCATGTTCCTGAAGCAACGGACGCAAGTTTTACACATTTAACCGTTGCTTTAACACTTGGCTATTCCTAAACTTTTACACTGGTTGTGTTTACACGTGACTAATTAGCATTCAAAGCATTGTCCAATCAGAGGTCGTGGCACGTAACGCACTCACAATGTAGCACGTGACTGTAGTAAACAAATATGGCAGCCCCCACAGAAAAAGAACTAGACAAGTTTACAGCCGTTGAATGTTTTTTTCCCGCTAACTCACTCAACTAAAAACACCGGTGTAAATGTTAAACGTCGATGAATCGAACCTTGACCTTTGTATCTCGATTGTCACATAGACATTTTAGCTAGAAGCGCGAGACTTGATAATCGTGACGATTTTTTTAACGAAGGATAAATAAAATGAATTGAAAGTGGTCTATTTTTAGTAACCCATTTGCAATTTCACAATTAATTAAAACCAATTTTAAATTCCGAAAACCGATATTTTTCCGTAAATTGACTTGTATAGAAAAAAAACGACCAATGGCAGGTGCCAAAAACAAACGACTTGAACAAATGCAGGTATCACCTTGAAAATTTCAGGGTACCTAGGTACCAACGTGAAAATTTCCTCGCCAGAATTTGGTACTTATGGCACCTTAGGTTCTAGCGTAGCGCATGCGCAAAGTCATGACGCACGGTAGGTGCCACGACCAAACGACTTGAACAAATGCAGATATCGCCTTGAAAATTTCAGGGTACCTAGGTACTAACGTGAAAAGTTCCTCGCCGGAATTTGGTACTCATGTTACCTTTGGTTCCAGCGTAACGCATGCGCGAAGTCAAAACAAGCTAACTCGAAAACAACCTTGTCGGCACGGAAAACATCATAGAGGTAATTCGAATTTTTGAAATATTCAAAAACCAATCATTCGACCATGAGCCAGGTTATCCTTAAATGTATTAATTATGTACATAAGAGACAAATTCTCTAAGCCACGACCAATTGTGTATGTTTTCAAGCCCATGAATGTGGATTTTACACTATAGTTCATTTTCAATTCAAAATGGCGTCCATCATTTGCCAAAAAAAAAATTATATTCCCGACAGTTTTTAGGCTTTTCTAAAACGATTCGGAAAATATAATTGCCTTGTCTGTAAGTAAAATATCACCAAAGGAATATCGATTTTCACATTTCAAGATGGTGGCACTTCCGGTTTGTGCTACAATTTCCCTTTTTTGTGTACGAATCAGTAGTGCCGTAGCTAGTAAAAAATCAAAAAAATCAAGGCAATCTGACCTATATTTCTTCGATTTTTTGAAAATTTTGATCCTTAATTTCTCCAAGGGGAGATAATTTAGAAAATTACTGATAACATTTTTAAAGTCACATGAGCAAAATCTATTGACATACTAAATTTCATAAAAATCGTGCAACTATTATATAAGTTGTTATTTTGATTTTAACTTCCGGTTCGAAATCGTCGATCATTTTCCAAAAATCAAAATTCTATTCCCGACAGTTTTTTTGGCTTTTCTAAAAGGATTCGGAAAATATAATTGCTTTGTCTGTAAGTAAAATATCAACAAAGGAATATCGATTTAGACGTTTCAAGATGGTTGCACCTCCGGTTTAGGCTACAAACTCCATTTTTTCCCGAGGCAATCTGACCTATATTTCGTCGATTTTGGGGAAAACTTTGGTCCTTAATATCACCAAGGGGAGATGATGTTAAAAATTGTTAATGTCTTTTTTAAAGTCGCATGAGTGAGATCTACTTGCATACTAAATTTCATGAAAATCGTACAACTATTAAAGAAGTTGTCTTTTTGATTTAACTTCCGGTTCAAAATCACAGCGACGAATTTTCAAAATTCGAAAATCCGAAAGTGCAGATTTGAAGTCAAGATTACAAGGTACCCAGAGAAAAAAGAATAAGTGAAATAGGTCAAATAGTCACGAGGTTACAGCAATGTAGGTCAAATGCATTTGTTCGTCAAATTCGGTGATTTCGAATTCGAAAAACGTTTTGAAAATATATTTACCCAACAGCCACCACCAATTTTTTTTTTTGGGGGGGGGGGGTAGGTAAAAATTTCAGAAAGATCCTATGGAAAGATTCTGAGAAAACCGAATTGTGGATAAAACACACACAAAAAAAAAATAACTAGATCTGCTACTGTACCAAGCAGATATGAAAGCTTTCATATTCATCATCCCGTGCCATCGATTATACCAAGTATCTCAAAGAATGAATAAATGAATGAAATGTTGTTTAATGGCACGTGAGCTCCAACCGGGCCATATTGCGCCAAACATATGATGATGATATGAGACAAACTAGAAATAAATAATCACATTATCTATATATACATAAATAAAAACAAATATCACAGAAAATATTAAATAAAACTAAATATAAACTTTATGTATATATATTTAAAACATGAGAAATGCAATTAGATATATACAATTTAAAATTTTCGATAAAAATTTGTCTCTTTTAAAAAATTTAGCGCTTTACTATATAGACCCGGTTGGGCAAACAACTGTTGAAGTGACTGACAACGGTAATGCCGTAATCTTGTATCTTTGAGATGCTTGCACTCAATCAAAATGTGCTTCACTGTCAAAGAAACATGACAGTGTTCACATTCTGGTTGAGGCTCTCGCTTCAAAATGAAAATATGAGTTAAAAAAGTATGACCAATGCGAGAGCGACACAAAACAACTTCATCCCTCCTGTTGGTTCTATAGGAGCTTGGCCAGTCTCCTAAGAGAGGCTTGATGTGATGAAGTTTATTTGTGTCTGCAAGACCCCAAGACCGTTGCCAGCGGTCAAATATAAATTTATTTATGGATGATTTAAAATCCGTAAATGGAGTTAAAAATTCGGATATGGGAAGATCTAAGGCAGACTTGGCAGCCGAGTCTGCTCGATCATTCCCTTTGATATCCATATGACTGGGGAGCCAGCAAAGGACAGTAGGATTCGTATGATCTTTTCCCGGTTTAGGGATGGGAATTATTGTGGCTTCATGCCACGAAGGAGGGAGATTCCCATCAACCCAAATCCGGTTAAAAGATCTAGTAAGATTAGGAGTGTTGAAAAAGGTAAATGTTTTAAAATCTGGTAGTGTATTTCATCTCGACCAGTTGCAGTGTCCCGGGCTCGCTTTAACGAATCCCGGAGCTCTGCAGTGGAAAAACGATCATTATAGCATTCATCATTACGGGACTTGAAATTAAGTCGCCCTTTCTCCTGTTGGTTCTTAATTCGCCGAAAGGCATCAGAGAATTAACAATATCAGGAAATGTTGTTAAGGTAGTATTATCAACATTCAGATGAAGACTTCTTTGCTTGGCGTATGGTTCTACGGGCCTTCGCCCGGACCATCTGGTATGCCGCAATATTCTCCATGGAAAGGTGGTTCTTAAGTCGTCTCAAAATACGATTACGCTCTTTTATTGCAAATTTGCAATCGTCATTATACCATGGTTTATTGAAAAGTTTTGGTTGCGTCGTGGTTTTTGGAATCGCCTGCTCAGCTACATCTTGGAGAATTGAAGTGAATAAGGCCATGGGCTCATCTGCATCTTCTAACTCTTTTGCATCAAAAGAGAAGAGACACAAAGACTCGAAAAGAGCCCAATCAGCCTTATGCAACTTCCACCTCTGAGGTCTTTCGACAGGAGTGGGACCAATATTAACAATGAAGATAGGAAAGTGGTCACTACCACATAGATCTTCATTTACTCTCCATGTAAATTCCTGAAACAGGACCGGAGAGCAAATGGTGAGATCAAGAGATGAAAAAGAAGCTGTGGCAGGATGTAGATAAGTAGGCGATTCATCATTTAATAAACACAAATTATTAATGTTAATGAAGTCCGCTATTTGTTTACCTCTGTTGTTATCATCTGGACTACCCCAGAGTGAATGATGACCATTGAAATCTCCCGTTATTATAAACGGGAGGGGGAGTTGTGCAACAAGGCCATCAAGATCTCTGGGATTAAGGTGTAAACTTGGTGGAAGATATACAGAGCAGAGTTTTATAGGAATATGTAAAGTCACCCTAACAGCAACTGCCTGTAAAGGCGAGTTGAGAGTGACTTTACTTTGAGGGATATCTCCATTAAGAATAATAGAAACACCCCCATGAGCTCGACCATCACCAACTGAATGATGATGGTAACCGACAAAATTCCTAAAAGACAAAGTGTCAGAATTCCGTAAAAATGTTTCCTGTAAACAAATAGCTAAAGGATTGTGCTTTTGAATTAATAATTGGACTTCATTAAAATTTGATTTTAAACCACGACGATTCCATTAAATAATGGAATTAGCCATTGTCAGGGAATTTTATTTTTTGGCGGCTTACCATGTGGGCCCATATGGACCCCCTCGATGGCAAACCGTCCATCAGATCATCCCCAAATCTATTAAAGAGGGAGATAGGGTCTTTTGAACCCTTTTTCCCTCCCTCTCGAAACTTGAATAATTTTTCTTTTCTTGACGACGAATTACCCTTTGACTGCGATCCTGACCCAGAAGAACTGGGTTCAGGGATAACAGCTTCAAGGGGAGGCGAGGGAGATGACTCCTTGCCGTTTTAGGAGGGGGTGTCAGGAATGATCCCAACAACTTCAGATTGAGGCAAAGAAGATGAACCCTCGCCAGTCTAAGAAATTATAGTTTCGATCGAGCTCTCTTTGGTTTGAGAGGAGCTCGATACACCTTCATTTTGATCTGATGGTAAAATTTTAGGCATGTCCTCTTTTTCATGCCAGGTTAAATCTGTCTGAACAGAAATTGTTCTAGCAGAAACTTTGGCTACACTGGAGTAAGATTTCCCTTCTGGTGCAATGGGAAATTGTGTAGAAAGTTCTACTTGCTTTTTAGCATCGAAGTATGACATTTTCCGTTCAGACATAACCTGTTGGATTCGTTTCTCCTTTTGCCAAATTGGACATTCGCGAGAGTAAGCAAAGTGCTTACCCTTGCAATTAACACAACAGAAATCCGCTATCTCAAAGAAAATAACAAGAAAATTTTTTATTAAAATTGGTCGAAAACTCGCGAAGTTACGGATCTAAATATAGTTTGAAACCGTATGCATTTGTTCGTCAAATTCGGTGAAAAGCGTTTTGAAAATATATTTACCCAACAGCCACCACCCATTTTGGTGGGGGGGGGGTAGGTAAAAGTTTCAGAAAGATCTTATGGGTAGATTCTGAGAAAACCGAATTGTGGATAAAACACACACACAAAAAATAATAACTAGATCTGCTACTGTACCAAGCAGATATGAAAGCTTTCATATTCATCATCACGTGCCATCGATTATACCAAGTATCTCGGAGAAAATAACAAGAAAAAAATATTAAAATTGGTCGAAAACTCGCGAAGTTACGGATCTAAATATAGTTTGAAACCGTAAATTAGCTTAAAAAGAAAACAAACAACGGCAGGTGCCAAGAACAAACGACTTGAACAAGTATCGTGGCCTTAAACACTGTTTATAAATTAAAAGTCAATCGAATATAAACTTTAGCCACAAGAGCGTTCACAGATCAAGGGCCATAACTCTGGCAGTAATTACTGAAAATCAAAGGGCTTCTTCGTCTCGTGACCTTAAACACTGGGTTTAAATTTAAAGTCAATCGGATATTAACTTTAGCCGCTAGAGCGTTCAAAAGGTTTTTTGAAGAGATCAAGGGTAATAAATCTGGCAGTAACTCTCGGATATCCTTGAAAATCCATATGCTTCTTTGTTTCATGAACTTAAACACTGTGCATAAATTTAAAGTCATTCGGGTATTTACTTTAGCCTCTAGAGAGTTCACAAGAAATTGTGAACGACGAACGGGCGGACCGACGGCCGGCTGGTCGGGGGCGACAGCAATATACGACCACATTTCCACATGCTTCTTCGTCTTATGACCTTAAACACTGTGCATAAATTTAAAGTCAATCGGGTATTAACTTTAACCTCTAGAGCGTTCAAAATAAAAAGTGGACGACGAACGGATGGACTGAGGGACGGCCGGCCGGTCGTGGGCAACGCCAATATACGACCACATTTCCATGTGGGCGTATAATTAAAATATACGAAAATCATTATTATTATTATGAACTGCAGCGTTAGACACGAAGCGTCGAGTGTTGGAGTTCGTTTGAGTGTCTTGTTATTCGAGTCTAGAGTCAACAATTGCAAATGGCGCCGAATGGCAAAATTTTATCTCTCGTGGGAAGCTTAAGGTCGGTAAAATAAATAGTTATTGGTCGATTTAGCTGAAATTTGGTGTGAGGTCATTGCTAGCCCATCTCCCATCCCCCTAAAATTTCAAGTCTCTGTTACTTCCGTTACTGAAAAAGAACCGATTTTTCACCATTGTTCATTTTCAATTCAAAATGTCGTCCAGCAGTTGACCTAAATCAAACTTCGATTCCTGATAGTTTTCCGGCTTTCCTAAAAGGATTCGGAAATTATAATTGCCTTATCGATTTGCACATTTCAAGATGGTTGCACTTCCGGTTTGGGCTACAATTCAATTGTTTTGTTTTTGTGAAAGAATCTGTAGTGTCGTAGCTATTACTAAAAACAATTTCAAGGCAATTTGACCTATATTTCGTCGATTTTTTGAAAATTGTGATCCTTAATTTCTCCAAGGGGAGATAATTTAGAAAATTTCTAATGATAATTTTCAAGTCGTATCGATAAGATCTACTCACATACCTAATTTCGTGAAAATCGTGCAACTATTAGATAAGTTGTCAAGTTGGTCTCAACTTTTGGTTTCGAAAAAACATCGACGAATTTTCGAAATTCGAAAATCCGAAATTGCAGATTTGAAGTAAATGTTTTAAGGTATTCAAAGAAAAAAGAATTAATAAAATAGGTCAAAGTTACAGCAATGTTGGTCAAAAGCATTCGACTTGTTCTCAATTTCAATTCAAAATGGCGTCCAACACTTGACCTAAAACAAAATTCTATTCCCGGCAGTTTTTCGGCTTTTCTAAAAGGATTCGGAAAATATAATTGCCTTGTCTGTAAGTAAAATATCAACAAAGAGGGTTGCATTTCCGGTTTGGGCTACAAACTCAATTTTTTGGGTACGAATCAGTAGTGTCCTAGCTAGTAAAAAAAAAAATTCAAGGCAATCTGACCTATATTTCGTCGATTTTTTTGAAAACTTTGAACCTTAATATCACCAAGGGGAGATAATTTAGAAAACTCCTAACAACATTTTTAAAGTCGCCTGAGCGAGATCTACTTAGATACCAAATTTCATGAAAATCGTGCAACTATTAAAGAAGTTGTTATTTTGATTTTTATTTCCGGCTCGAAATCACAGCGTTTTCGAAATTCGAAAATCCGAAATTGCAGATTTGAAGTAAAGGAGTCAAGGTATTCAAAGAAAAAAGAATTAGTAAGTTAGGTGAAATAATCACAAAGTAGGTCAATTCATTTGTTCGTAAAATTCGGTGATTTCGGATGCGAAAAACGTTTTAAAAAAAATATATTTACCCAACAGCCACCACCCATTTTTTTTAGGGGGGGGGGGTAGGTAAAAGTTTCAGAAAGATCCTATGTGTAGATTCTGAGAAATCCGATTTGTGAATAAAACACAAAAAAATAATAAGAAGAATAATAATCTTAACAGAAACAATAAGCTTTTATATATGAATATATGAAAGCTTAATAATAGGAATAATAATCTTAACAAAAACAATGAGCTTTCATATTAAAATATGAAAGCTTAATAATAAGAACTAGATCTGCAAGCAGCACTGAATCGGCTTTCAGGAATCAGACAGGAAGTATGTCATAAAATAGCCAATTCATCGGGCTAGAAAACGATACTTTAATTATTTTGAATCAGTGACACCCGGCTGAGAAATAGCGATTTTTGCAAGAGTACCAATTTTTTACTGTATTTTCTTTTTTTGTGTGTTTTTTTCCCAAATGTCTGATATTTTTTCGACTACTTCTGGATTTTGGATCTTTGCCGGGATAGTTTTAACAAGTTGTTTGCATAGATATCTTTCTGTACCAGAAGTGCCAGAAACATCTATTCAGTAGTTGTTTGTAAAAATCATAAATAAAAGAATATTTTTAATAATTTAACGATTTTTCAACTTGTTTTTAAAGATTGAGGCCATATTTTGACCCCTTATATTATTTCAAACCTTTTACCGTTGGATTCACGCCACAGACCACCGATAGGACTCTGCGTTAAAAAAGTTTCAGAAAAATCGTAAGCGTCCTTTTCGAGAAAAAGGCTTCTAAAAAGGCTCCGAAAACAGAATATATTAGATTTTCGGCGTACCATAATTTATTTCCTAACTATCGAAAATAAACCACTGAGTTGCCATATAATAGTCTATTAATTTTTTTAAACCTTTTTTTTTCATTTTTTGAAAACTTCCGGTATGGTTATTATTTTCGAAATAGTTCTAATAACCGGGTTGGACAATTAAATAGCGACAGGGCTCTGTAAGGATATGTTACATTATCTAATCAGATAAAATACACCTGAGAAATCCTATGTTTAAAAGTGCGAAAAAAGCAAAAATATCAAAATATCGGAAATTTAATTTTAGTATTGTAATACATGTTATACATCGTTAGAATCGGATTTAGGTCAGCTATCTGAATGAGTAAGCATTTTTTGAAAATCTGTTAAAATAAACAAATAATTGAGCATTTTCCAAAATTTGACTATTTTTCGACTTTTTTCGATTTTCAGTCCCTCTTTTATCGTATTCCAGACATTCCAAAGTCTTATTGGATGGCATAATTCACAAGACTATTAAATGTTTATGGTATATGTACGAATTGGGTATCATACGATACTGCAATTATGAAGGAACCCAAAGATACCCTAATCGTTTTAATCCGTTGATATGGGACCGAGAAATCATGTTTTCCCCCAAAGCATTCATTTTTTGCGTTTTTTTCAAAATATCGGCCATTATTTCGACTACTTCCGGTTTACAGATTGTTGTTGAAATTGCTTTATCCGTCGGTCTGACCATATGGCTTTATGTTCCAGTAGTTTCAGAAACATCGATTGAGGCTTTCAAAAAAATACAAGGGTTACAATTGGCAGAAAATTCGAAAAAATTAGAAAAATAAAAGGCGATAACTCGGAAAGAAACTTATATTTCTGGAATCGGATTGTCGTCAGGTATCCAAAAATGGAGGTCAAATTTGAAATTTTGAAAAATGACAAAAATTGTCTGTTATTTTTTTTTTCATTTTCGAACGCTAGAAGTCAGCGACGAAGTTTCGAAATTTCAAAAATTTCAACTGCTATCATCCGGGAAAAGATTTGATGTTTCTGAAAATTTCATTTGTACGACAATAGGTACAGAATTGACGAATATACGGCCGTTTTATAATTTTTTAGCACCGCACGAAATTCGGCCACTTCCGGTCTGCGCAGAAGTTTCAAATATGGTCTAAGGAGTGGCAACGACATAGTTACATGATGGAAAATACGTCCCAGGTCGGTATCTGGTACAGGCACTGAGAAATAGGCTCCTCCAAAAAATAAAATAATAATAAATAATAATAATTGTGTCGGGTGGACGTTAAACCCAATTTCTCTCACTCTTTCTTTTGTTGGTTTCTGTGTATGCTAATTATTTCTAGATGCCTCACAAAATAATCACCTGTAATATGACTTTGTAGCACTTTTCAGTTTTGAAAGTATTTCAGTTTAGCGCATAATTAATCTTATTAGTGCTAGGTTGGGATGTTATTAAATTTTTAGATATATTTCAAAATATCTATTTAGTTTCAATTTGGTGGTATTAATTTACTTTTTCTCATCATTTTGTGAATAAATAATAATTTTAAGTGCTTGACTGGGGTGTTATTAAATTTAGAATTATGGGGTAGGGATATTCTTAGTTGTTTTAGGGTGAAGAAAAGTTTAAGTTGCTATTTTTGTATTTTGTGATATGGACTCATTATATAACACCATTTAATTATAATTTTGCTTTTCTGTTAACATTTCAAATGTCTATTTAGTTTTGATTTGGCGGTATTAATTTACTTTTTCTTATCATTTTAACAAAAACATTTATTGTTACCTCATTTATCAAACTTTACTGGTTAAACAGAGCAAAAGGAGGGGTGCTGCATGTGAAAGGTTGCTATACTGGATATAAACTGGGGAAAAACACAACACAAGTTTTAGTTTATGGTTATACAAAAGTTTGTATGAAACCACACAAGTTTGTATGAAACCACACAAGTTTCATAAATTTCAACACAAGTTTGTATAAAACCACACAAGTTTCATAAATTTCAACACGAGATTTGGAATTTCAACACAAGTTCCATAAATTTCAACACAAGTATTGTGTACCTTTTCACACCAATTTCAACAGAAGTTTTGTGTTGTTTCATATATTTTAACACAAGTTTTGTGTTTCAACATTTAACACAAGTTTTGTGTTGTTACAATATAAGGTTGTGTTGTTACATAGAGACACCTAACTTGTGTTGAAAACTACACAAGTTTGTGCTGTTTCAACACAAGTTTTTTTCAGTGTTGGCCCACATCTCAGGACTGGAATAACTAACTGTCACTTGTTGAAGGGCTAACCGCCAGCACACAAGCTTTACTTCGTAATACGCACGTACTAATACAATCAGTGATTACAGTACAATATACTTATAATATTATCATAATTGACAATCTAATATAACCATGGAACGATGGGCTAACCGCCGGCACACAAGCCTTACATCGCGATTCCACGCGCCTCACTCACTGCACCATGCCGTCTGCTCGAGCATATCCCAGCATCCCTTATGCATCGTAAATTCACAGGGACTTGTAACATATATTCAAATGATTGCATATGGGGGTCTCACATCTTCCCCACCAACTCAAATGATGTCCCTGTCGTTTCAGGAGTTGAAAACTATTTGATACATACATAATAATGCATAATTATTCTCAATTTGACAGTACATCAATATTACAATATTTATATTCCACACAAAAGCATCACAGTTTAAGTCCACTTACACTCAAACCTGTACATTCATACAATCTGCTGTATGTATCTATAAATAGGCTCCTCCAAAAAATGAAATAATAATAAATAATAATAATTTTAGTAATCACAATAGGCTTTTAAACGAAAGTCTGAAAGCCTAATAATAATTTTAACAAAAACAATAGTGTTTCACACAAGCTTCGCAGTGTGAAACCCTAATAAGAATAATAATTTTAACAAAAACTAGACCTGCGAAGCAGCAATGACGGGTTTCACTTGTACCACATTACCTTTGCACTTATATCACTTGCAATACCAATGGAACCGATAATCAGATTTCCACTTAAACATTGCACACATGAAATACAATGGAAGCAGAATCAACCAAATACAGTAATATCGATTCATTTTATACATTTGTTGCATGTAAGTGTACAGTACTTCCGATGAATGAAAATGTTCAATTACTTTTATGTTATCGAAACTGGCATAAGGCATCGCATGGTAAAAATTTTATGAAAATCGAATAATATATGCCACTTTTATAGACCCACAACCTTTGTACTCGGCATTGGTACAAGTTAGAAACAATTTTGTGACATCTGTATGATCGTATGGGACCATTCTATTTAATTATTCGCATCACATATAATAATTTTAAAAACATTACAAATCAGACTCATTTGAATAAAATATCTGCTTTGAAGGCTTTAAATACAGTTTTTGCCGAAATGACATTACTTCCGGGGATACTGAAAACTTTAAAATAGTTTTATAACATCGTGCATGACATTAGGCCTCAAAGGGTGAAAAATTTATGAAAATCGAATAAGTGGCATTTAGAAAACCGCATATAACTCGGCAACCGAACAAGTTTTAAACATTTTTATGATATCTAAATGACCGTATGTGAATTTTAACCAAAATTAAATATTAAATATTCTTGGTTGAAAAAAATATCAATTTGAAAAGTTAAAAATGCAGTTTAAATCCAAATTGCATTTGAAAGTGCTTACGTAAGGCTTTTCAAACCATGTTACGGCATGTAGTTGAATTTTTCCAATTTTTAAAATTAGGTGTGTTAAGATGAAATTTGTATCATTTTTTAATTGAAATATTGTAAAATAGTACAAATTGTTGACCAGAATAAAGATTGGAACATATTATTCAGTTACAAGTAGTATTGGGGCTTTAAAGGACACGCTTTTTCAGTCATATAATTTTTCAAAAAAATAATATTTGTTTTTGAAAAATGGTACCTAACTGTCAAAATCGTAGTTTTTTGTACATGTAAAATTATGCCACTTCCGGTGGTAATAAGAAAAATGACAATTGAGACAACGAAGCATATGAAGTTTGTTTTATACAATTCAAACAACAAATAATTAAAGGGACAATCCCGAATTAAAAGGTGGCTCAAATATAAAAGTCTGAGAATGTATGAAAATAAAACGCCAAAATATAGGGGAATGGTGTATTTACCTTCTCTCAAAATTTCAACTAAAAATATTGAGTCGTTTGGACGTGAACGCCAAAAATGCTTATCCGGACACGTAACCCTTTTAAGATTTCGGGTCAATTGTTTCATTGGGTGACCTTATAACAGATTCAATTACTTGAGAGGGTTATGCAGTTAATAACCTATGTGCCGTACTTGATAGAGAAAGGCAAATTTCAACTACACATTTTTTTTTTATAAAATGGCGGTGAAGAAAAATTTCACATTTTTGTGCAAGTCAGATGACTCTTTAATTCTCTGTACAACACGACTAAAAAATATTCATAAATAAATATTTTTTTTGAAAATTTTCGAAATTTGGCGCCGAAAAGCGAAAATCGAAAGTAGCGTAGCTATGTGCCCTATTTCCGGCTATGCCAAAATGCATTGACAGTTAAAATCTAATGATTATTGTTGAAATTACTGCATTATCTTTAAAAATATTTGATTGTGCGTGACAAGGGGTAGTTTTGACTACCCTGTTCAGCCTCGTGGGTTTTCTCCGGGTACTCGAGTTTCCCTAAGTGCAAGTTAATTATTTAAATAAAATTAAACCACATGTTAGTCCCGAAATGACCTAGTTTGTGTCGGGTGGACGTTAAACCCAATTTCTCTCTCTCTTTCTTTTGTTGGTTTCTGTGTATGCTAATTATTTCTAGATGCCTCACAAAATAATCACCTGTAATATGACTTTGTAGCACTTTTCAGTTTTGAAAGTATTTCAGTTTAGCGCATAATTAATCTTATTAGTGCTAGGTTGGGATGTTATTAAATTTTTAGATATATTTCAAAATATCTATTTAGTTTCAATTTGGTGGTATTAATTTACTTTTTCTCATCATTTTGTGAATAAATAATAATTTTAAGTGCTTGACTGGGGTGTTATTAAATTTAGAATTATGGGGTAGGGATATTCTTAGTTGTTTTAGGGTGAAGAAAAGTTTAAGTTGCTATTTTTGTATTTTGTGATATGGACTCATTATATAACACCATTTAATTATAATTTTGCTTTTCTGTTAACATTTCAAATGTCTATTTAGTTTTGATTTGGCGGTATTAATTTACTTTTTCTTATCATTTTAACAAAAACATTTATTGTTACCTCATTTATCAAACTTTACTGGTTAAACAGAGCAAAAGGAGGGGTGCTGCATGTGAAAGGTTGCTATACTGGATATAAACAGGGGAAAACACAACACAAGTTTTAGTTTATGGTTATACAAAAGTTTGTATGAAACCACACAAGTTTGTATGAAACCACACAAGTTTCATAAATTTCAACACAAGTTTGTATAAAACCACACAAGTTTCATAAATTTCAACACGAGATTTGGAATTTCAACACAAGTTCCATAAATTTCAACACAAGTATTGTGTACCTTTTCACACCAATTTCAACAGAAGTTTTGTGTTGTTTTATATATTTTAACACAAGTTTTGTGTTTCAACATTTAACACAAGTTTTGTGTTGTTACAATATAAGGTTGTGTTGTTATATAGAGACACCTAACTTGTGTTGAAAACTACACAAGTTTGTGCTGTTTCAACACAAGTTTTTTTCAGTGTTGGCCCACATCTCAGGACTGGAATAACTAACTGTCACTTGTTGAAGGGCTAACCGCCAGCACACAAGCTTTACTTCGTAATACGCACGTACTAATACAATCAGTGATTACAGTACAATATACTTATAATATTATCATAATTGACAATCTAATATAACCATGGAACGATGGGCTAACCGCCGGCACACAAGCCTTACATCGCGATTCCACGCGCCTCACTCACTGCACCATGCCGTCTGCTCGAGCATATCCCAGCATCCCTTATGCATCGTAAATTCACAGGGACTTGTAACATATATTCAAATGATTGCATATGGGGGTCTCACATCTTCCCCACCAACTCAAATGATGTCCCTGTCGTTTCAGGAGTTGAAAACTATTTGATACATACATAATAATGCATAATTATTCTCAATTTGACAGTACATCAATATTACAATATTTATATTCCACACAAAAGCATCACAGTTTAAGTCCACTTACACTCAAACCTGTACATTCATACAATCTTCTGTATGTATCTATAAATAGGCTCCTCCAAAAAATAAAATAATAATAAATAATAATAATTTTAGTAATCACAATAGGCTTTTAGACGAAAGTCTGAAAGCCTAATAATAATTTTAACAAAAACAATAGTGTTTCACACAAGCTTCGCAGTGTGAAACCCTAATAATAATAATAATTTTAACAAAAACTAGACCTGCGAAGCAGCAATGACGGGTTTCACTTGTACCACATTACCTTTGCACTTATATCACTTGCAATACCAATGGAACCGATAATCAGATTTCCACTTAAACATTGCACACATGAAATACAATGGAAGCAGAATCAACCAAATACAGTAATATCGATTCATTTTATACATTTGTTGCATGTAAGTGTACAGTACTTCCGATGAATGAAAATGTTCAATTACTTTTATGTTATCGAAACTGGCATAAGGCATCGCATGGTAAAAATTTTATGAAAATCGAATAATATATGCCACTTTTATAGACCCACAACCTTTGTACTCGGCATTGGTACAAGTTAGAAACAATTTTGTGACATCTGTATGATCGTATGGGACCATTCTATTTAATTATTCGCATCACATATAATAATTTTAAAAACATTACAAATCAGACTCATTTGAATAAAATATCTGTTTTGAAGGCTTTAAATACAGTTTTTGCCGAAATGACATTACTTCCGGGGATACTGAAAACTTTAAAATAGTTTTATAACATCGTGCATGACATTAGGCCTCAAAGGGTGAAAAATTTATGAAAATCGAATAAGTGGCATTTAGAAAACCGCCTATAACTCGGCAACCGAACAAGTTTTAAACATTTTTATGATATCTAAATGACCGTATGTGAATTTTAACCAAAATTAAATATTAAATATTCTTGGTTGAAAAAAATATCAATTTTAAAAGTTAAAAATGCAGTTTAAATCCAAATTGCATTTGAAAGTGCTTACGTAAGGCTTTTCAAACCATGTTACGGCATGTAGTTGAATTTTTCCAATTTTTAAAATTAGGTGTGTTAAGATGAAATTTGTATCATTTTTTAATTGAAATATTGTAAAATAGTACAAATTGTTGACCAGAATAAAGATTGGAACATATTATTCAGTTACAAGTAGTATTGGGGCTTTAAAGGACACGCTTTTTCAGTCATATAATTTTTCAAAAAAATAATATTTGTTTTTGAAAAATGGTACCTAACTGTCAAAATCGTAGTTTTTTGTACATGTAAAATTATGCCACTTCCGGTGGTAATAAGAAAAATGACAATTGAGACAACGAAGCATATGAAGTTTGTTTTATACAATTCAAACAACGAATAATTAAAGGGACAATCCCGAATTAAAAGGTGGCTCAAATATAAAAGTCTGAGAATGTATGAAAATAAAACGCCAAAATATAGGGGAATGGTGTATTTACCTTCTCTCAAAATTTCAACTAAAAATATTGAGTCGTTTGGACGTGAACGCCAAAAATGCTTATCCGGACACGTAACCCTTTTAAGATTTCGGGTCAATTGTTTCATTGGGTGACCTTATAACAGATTCAATTACTTGAGAGGGTTATGCAGTTAATAACCTATGTGCCGTACTTGATAGAGAAAGGCAAATTTCAACTACACATTTTTTTTTTATAAAATGGCGGTGAAGAAAAATTTCACATTTTTGTGCAAGTCAGATGACTCTTTAATTCTCTGTACAACACGACTAAAAAATATTCATAAATAAATATTTTTTTTGAAAATTTTCGAAATTTGGCGCCGAAAAGCGAAAATCGAAAGTAGCGTAGCTATGTGCCCTATTTCCGGCTATGCCAAAATGCATTGACAGTTAAAATCTAATGATTATTGTTGAAATTACTGCATTATCTTTAAAAATATTTGATTGTGCGTGACAAGGGGTAGTTTTGACTACCCTGTTCAGCCTCGTGGGTTTTCTCCGGGTACTCGAGTTTCCCTAAGTGCAAGTTAATTATTTAAATAAAATTAAACCACATGTTAGTCCCGAAATGACCTAGTTTGTGTCGGGTGGACGTTAAACCCAATTTCTCTCTCTCTTTCTTTTGTTGGTTTCTGTGTATGCTAATTATTTCTAGATGCCTCACAAAATTATCACCTGTAATATGACTTTGTAGCACTTTTTAGTTTTGAAAGTATTTCAGTTTAGCGCATAATTAATCTTATTAGTGCTAGGTTGGGATGTTATTAAATTTTTAGATATATTTCAAAATATCTATTTAGTTTCAATTTGGTGGTATTAATTTACTTTTTCTCATCATTTTGTGAATAGATAATAATTTTAAGTGCTTGACTGGGGTGTTATTAAATTTAGAATTATGGGGTAGGGATATTCTTAGTTGTTTTAGGGTGAAGAAAAGTTTAAGTTGCTATTTTTGTATTTTGTGATATGGACTCATTATATAACACCATTTAATTATAATTTTGCTTTTCTGTTAACATTTCAAATGTCTATTTAGTTTTGATTTGGCGGTATTAATTTACTTTTTCTTATCATTTTAACAAAAACATTTATTGTTACCTCATTTATCAAACTTTACTGGTTAAACAGAGCAAAAGGAGGGGTGCTGCATGTGAAAGGTTGCTATACTGGATATAAACTGGGGAAAAACACAACACAAGTTTTAGTTTATGGTTATACAAAAGTTTGTATGAAACCACACAAGTTTGTATGAAACCACACAAGTTTCATAAATTTCAACACAAGTTTGTATAAAACCACACAAGTTTCATAAATTTCAACACGAGATTTGGAATTTCAACACAAGTTCCATAAATTTCAACACAAGTATTGTGTACCTTTTCACACCAATTTCAACAGAAGTTTTGTGTTGTTTCATATATTTTAACACAAGTTTTGTGTTTCAACATTTAACACAAGTTTTGTGTTGTTACAATATAAGGTTGTGTTGTTACATAGAGACACCTAACTTGTGTTGAAAACTACACAAGTTTGTGCTGTTTCAACACAAGTTTTTTTCAGTGTTGGCCCACATCTCAGGACTGGAATAACTAACTGTCACTTGTTGAAGGGCTAACCGCCAGCACACAAGCTTTACTTCGTAATACGCACGTACTAATACAATCAGTGATTACAGTACAATATACTTATAATATTATCATAATTGACAATCTAATATAACCATGGAACGATGGGCTAACCGCCGGCACACAAGCCTTACATCGCGATTCCACGCGCCTCACTCACTGCACCATGCCGTCTGCTCGAGCATATCCCAGCATCCCTTATGCATCGTAAATTCACAGGGACTTGTAACATATATTCAAATGATTGCATATGGGGGTCTCACATCTTCCCCACCAACTCAAATGATGTCCCTGTCGTTTCAGGAGTTGAAAACTATTTGATACATACATAATAATGCATAATTATTCTCAATTTGACAGTACATCAATATTACAATATTTATATTCCACACAAAAGCATCACAGTTTAAGTCCACTTACACTCAAACCTGTACATTCATACAATCTTCTGTATGTATCTATATATGAATATGAAATAATCAACGTATTTATTCAATAATTATAAAATAAATATTAAAATTTTAAACCAAACACTTTCTTTTTCTTATAGCCCCAAATCCTTGAAATTTAATGTGAATATACTCTAAACAAAACTCTTAATGCAGCTCACTCACTTTGTGAATATAAAAACAAACATCTGTTAAATATTAATCTTAACTTTAAAATAACTAATGACGCTAATAAATCCAATTAAAGTTTATCATTAATGAGTGTATTGTCCACATTTAGAAGCATCTCCATATACTTCGAAACCCATCAAATGGTTGTCTATGAGAATGTCTAAATTTTGGTTCCACAGATTTCCCATTATCTCTGGTTTTTGATTTCGGACTAACCATAGTTTCAGACTCTACATCATTTTCACCACAATTGTCCATGTGAAACATATCACTTCTCACATGAGCAATGCCATGTTTCCACCTAATAATAGTTTATTGTTATTTTGACTCTCTTTAATAAAACCTAATAGGTCATCTTCCTCATCTGATGAATTTTTTGATTTTTCATATTTAGGTACCGAATTCCCACAATGTCTCCTCTTCAAATTTCTAAATTTAACACATTTTTTTTCAAAATTTAGCATCAAAATTTTGCGAAAGTTTTCTTATTTTTTCGACTTTTAAGATGACGTATCTTCGTCACTATTTGAGGTATCAAGGTGAACCTGGGAAGGAATAGGGAACACATCGATTCTCTCAAAGTGACATGTTCAAAAGTTTGTGTCGGCTTCCGTAAACTTCTGAAATTTACCGAACATGAATAGTTATCTCCAAAATGACATATTATGATGGTGTTAGCCCTAGATATTATCTTTCATTTTAAGAGACTTTGTTCCAGAATATTTTCACCCCTTTGGCCGCCATATTGGAATTTACAAATAATCTTCAAATCGATATTTAGCCGTCATTTTTATTCCAATTTTGAATCCGGTATTCGATCTTACTAGTTATTATGAAATTTATTATTATAAGTTTAAAACCCACGGTTTATATTTTCTGTTGACATTAATACTTAAAATTACAAAATTCTCTTATATAATTCAGAAAACTACAACTATTCCTACTAGTACAGACATGGTAGATTTAATCATCGTCCCAGATGGAGCCGTACGTTATTATTGGATGGTATGTACACCAGAATTATTACTGTATGAAATTATTGCATGTGCTATTTTTATTTAGTTTTTCTGATAACACAATTTCGGAAATCTAGTCAAACTTACCAACCAAACCAAATCTGTATATAGGGGAATATTCTGTCAGCATAGAAATCATCAACATGCATCTATCTGTCTATTAAATATAGATTGGGTCATTAGAAATGTTGTCATCTATTGTAAAATAACGACAGTCGACAGATTGTCCATATCGATTTTGATAAATAACTGAAACTGCTTTAGCTTTAAACGCTGGAGTATAGTAAGTGACGTCATTGCTGATAGAATACAGCTGTGCAGTATATTAATATTTATAATGTAGCTTTATTCATAGTTGTTTATATGTTTCACATACATGATGATAATTCAATATAATATAGATGGACAGTAGATATCCATGCTACCCGCTTGCCGGGTTCCTGTAGTCTATTATTACCAGCTACTCCGGGAGCATATATTGTGATGTACACTAATAATAAAGGGCCCAGTTATTATACCTTTAGTATGCGATATGGACAATACATCCCTCCCCCTTTTAGATTAAATCTCCATGGAGTATAATTAAACAAATTACTATTATAGAGCGAACGAAACGACTCTGGATAAATGTCAATTATGATTTTAAATGTTATTCTGAAATACTGTATTGTTAATAAACTTGTTAATAAACAAATGTTTTCTTTTAACCATTCCCAACTATCCAGTCATTAACAATTAAAAGTATAGTGTTGTTAATCCCCAAATACACTTATTTCTATTACGTGTAAAACACATTGTTCAAAAATGTTGAACACACTTATTACAATACATAGTGATTCAGGTACCACGGTCTAGCCGGGGTGTCACATGGTATGCGCTTTAACAGTGAGCTGTTTCTTACAAATACGTTACCATTTGGAGCTTTTAGTATGATCATCCATCGATCCTTTGATATCTATCACAACAGAAGCATGATGAGTAAAAGGCGTTGATAGTTTATTTGTCTTTGTCTGCTTGACCAATACGAAATCAAAGAAGACGGTCTTGCTCTGTTGATCTTATCAGCATGTAACTTCATCTTCCTTTTAGACTTTTTTGTCATTTTCACGAGCAAAGTTATTTAATTTATCTTTGCATACTGGTGCTGGTGATGGATTCTCTGGTAATTTGGTTTTAATTGGGCGGTTGACATACAAATGAAAACGCTCAGATGCCCATATCCGTGAATATCGTCGTTTTACGTCAGTGAGAGTCTGCTGGCATAACTCAAAATGTAACGAGTATCATCAACATCTATTTAATAATAATAATAATAATAATAACGAGATTTATATTGCGCAACAGTTCATCCCACTTGGGGGTGCTCTAGGCGCATGCAAGTGTTCACATGAATTAATTATAGTGCCTAAACAGCCAGGTTTTCACACTTGACTTAAAATTAGACAATGTTTCACATTTTCGAATGGAAAGTGGTAGAGAATTCCATAGAACTGATGCGTTATACTGAAAAGTCCTTGAACCAAATTTCTTCATCTTATAAACTGGTACTTCTAATAATAGTTTATTCTCGGATCTCAATGATCTATTTGGTTGGTAGTTTTTCAAGAGACTCTGCAGGTATGTTGGTGCTGTTTTATTTAATGTTTTGTATGTTAGAGTTAAAATTTTAAAGTTAATTCTCTCGCGCACTCGGAGCCAGTGAAGATTATTTAAGATGGGAGTGATGTGGGATTTTGATCTAGTTTTAGTCACAATTCGTGCAGCACGATTTTGGATCCTTTGTAACTTGGAAAGCTGTTCATCAGTTACTCCAGAAAGTACGGCATTGCAATAGTCAATTCTTGACAGCACGAACGATCGAGCCAGTGAAGCGGCTGCACTTTCAGGTATAAGATGACGGATTGATCCTATTCTTCGAAGATGAAAATGGCAAATTTTGCAGATATTGTTTATATGAGAGTTAAAACTGAGGTTTGAATCTAAAAACACGCCAAGATTTTTCACAACATTTGATATCTGTATATCTGAATTGCCTATTTTGAGAGATTTCACAATGCAGGTATTAAGTCTGTGATCAGGTCCCATAAGGAGAAGCTCAGTTTTGTCGTCGTTAAGCTTTAGCATGTTGGTGGTCATCCAGTTCTTAATACCGTTTAGGCAATTTTCTAAATCAGCTGTGTGTCATCAGCATAACAGTGGTGCTGAATGTTAAAGCTATCGATGAGGTTTCCAAGGGATTTTGTATACAGTGTAAATAAAAGGGGCCCCAGCACTGAACCTTGAGGTACCCCACAGGATAGTTGCACTTGCTTTGATGAAGAGTTATTAAGGTCAACATACTGATATCGACTAGTTAGATATGAGCTGAACCACTTTAGAGAAGATCCAGATATTCCGTAGTGAGTCTTCAGTCGATCAAGTAGGTTGCTATGGTCAATTGTGTCGAAAGCAGCCGACAAATCTAAAAGGGCTAGCACACTGATACTTCCAGAATCGACGGAGGATTTCAAAGCATCGATGACACAAACCAAAGCTGTTTCAGTGCTGTGTGCAGGACGATAGGCTGACTGAAACTCGTCAAAGAGCCCGGACTGGTCTAGGTAGACAATAAGTTGCTGCTTGACAACCTTCTCTAGAATCTCTGAGAGGAATGTTAGATTAGATACAGGGCGGTAGTTTTTCAACAGTTGTGGGTCAAGCGAGGACTTCTTGATTAAAGGCTTAACGACTGCCGTTTTGAAGCTAATTGGTACCGTTCCCGATAGAAGACTTTTATTGACAATCTTTGTCAGAACTGGCAAAATAGTATCCAGAATACTCAACAGGAAATGCGTGGGTATGGTATCTGGTGAGCAAGATGTAGGTTTGGACTGATGTATTATTTTCTTGAGCTGCTCTGGCTGAATAGGTTGGAAACCAATGAACTGAGTTGAAACTATGGGTTGTTCAGTACAGCTAGTAGAGGAAGACCCAAGACCATCACGAATCTTTGATATTTTGTTAATGAAATAATCGCCAAACTCTTGAGCTACGATACTATCTTCCATCAGGAAGAATCACCTTGTTTTCTGTACCCAGAAGTTTGTTTAGGGTTGCGTACAACACCTTTGGATTAGAAGCAGAGTTGGATATATTTGTGATGTAGTAATTTGATTTGGCATTTGGGTAAGAATAGCTCCAATTCCTACCGGACTCGCATCAGCGATGATATCTGTGTTCTTGGTTGGATCAAAATAGGAGATGAAACTGTTAACAGATAGACTGTTCTTTAAATTTTGGAATGATGTTTTGTGTTTTTCAGTCCATACCCATTTAGTACCTTCCTTGGTTAGTTCTTGTAGCGGATCAGTGATGATGGAATGATTTGGAATAAAACGGGCAAGAAAATTAGTCATTCAAAGTAGACTACGTACTGCGGCTGCATCTTCTGGTACGGGAGCTTGTTGAATGGCGATTACCTTGTAGGGTCAGGTGAGATACCTTTACTGGAGAAAGTGAATCCGAAAAATCCAACTTGGTTTGGTTAAAATGACATTTGTCGATGTTGAGAGTTTTTTTTTTGTAGACGGCAGAATACTCTGCGTAAAGAGGTATCGTGCTCTTTGGTAGATTTGCCAAACACTGTAATGTCATCGGAGATATTTTTAACTCCAGGTATACCATCAAGTACCTGTTGGATAATATATTGAAATATATCTGATGCTGATGATAAACCAAATAGAAGTCTCTTGTAACGTCGTAACCCAAAACAAGAAATCTGTACGCATTTGTGTTGACATGCGATCACCTAATCAAGCTGTCACTCGACAACGTCACCCAACACCCACCTTAGACGAGATTATCCATGATCTCAATGGTGCATCTGTCTTTTCGAAATTAGACCTTAGACAAGGCTACCACCAGATAGAATTACATCCATCATCACGATACCTGACAACCTTTACAACTATGAATAAAGCTACATTATAACTGGCGACGAGGTAAATATCCATCACTCCTAAATGGCTACTCTATTAAATATACCAGCCTTACCGAAGTTTCAAGCCGATTCAGACCCGAGTTCGCTCGCAACCAGGTGGAAAAAATGGCGGGATCGTTTCGATGTATACAGCCAGGCTATCGGCGTGACAGACGGTAAGCAAAAGAGAGCCTTTTATATTACATCTAGCAAGAGATTCAGTGCAAGATCTTTTCGATGACCTTGCTGACACAGGCGAAGATTTTAAAACTGCATCAGAAAAGTTAAATGAATACTTTCTTCCCAAGAAAAACATTCGTCTTGAACGCTATATCTTCAAACAAGAATCACAGCGCAGCGGAGAATCTGTTAACCAATTCGTCACACGCCTAAGATATCTAGCCTCTACATGTGAATTTACAAATGTAAATGATGCCATCGCTGATCAAGTTGTTGAAAAATGCAGCTCACCACAGCTCAAACGACAAATTCTTCGAAAACCTGATATCACTCTTGATAAAATACTCGAACTAGCTACCGCTATTGAATCGTCAGAAACTCAAACTAACCAAACTGATCACCAACCAGAATCAATTAATTATATGTCTCACAACAACCAACATACACACGAAGACAGCCAGTGGGTAAAGTTTCAAATAACCAACATCAATCTAGATCTAATAATACCTGTGGTTTATGTGGTGGTACATGGCCTCATCATGGACCATGCCCAGCAAAAGTAGTCACATGTTCCAAGTGTGGCACACTGAACCACTTTGCAAAAGTTTGCCGGAGACCAGATTTTTCTAACCATCACCAACAATCTTACAAATCTTCATATCGAGGATCCAATGAGCCTCACCAGCCGGTGAAATCTATGCATCGACGTACTAACTGTGCTACAAAACCAAAGTCAGTTAACCATATCACTGACGAACGATCCTCATCCGACGATGACTATGTATTTAAAGTATCGTCACATAAATCATGTAAACGGCTCTTTACCTCTGTGACCTTTGCAGATACCTTTAGTACTGACCTTCTAATCGACACCGGCGCATTATTCAACATCATTGATCAACCTACCTTTACCTACCTACAATCTTTGATACCTATCAAGTTGAATCCGCCAACCACATCGATTTATGTATATGGCTCACACACACCCTTATCAGTTTTGGGAACTTTCAAAACCACAATCAATGTAGCTACCAAGAAAAAAGAATCGCTCTTTCATGTCACCGATCAGGATTCAGGTTCCTTACTAAGTTATGAACCTCACAAAACCTTGGCCTCATTACCATACCAGATGTTAATGCGGTATCAACTTTGATGTCGACACAACAGTCTTCACCAATCATCAAAGAATTCCAAGATATTTTTTAAGGAATTGGTAAATTGAAAGACTACCAATTTAACATTCACATTGACGAAACTGTTAAGCCAATAGCACAACCAGTTCGAAGAATCCCTTTCCGCACCAGGAAACAAGTCGAAACTGAACAAGCCAAGCTTCAAGCAGATGACATCATCGAAGAAGTGGACGGACCAACACCTTGGGTCTCTCCTATTGTTATCGTCCCCAAGAAGGACAAGAAATCTTTACGCATTTGTGTTGACATGCGATCACCTAATCAAGCTGTCACTTGACAACGTCACCCAACACCCACCTTAGACGAGATTATCCATGATCTCAATGGTGCATCTGTCTTTTCGAAATTAGATCTCAGACAAGGCTACCACTTACACCCATCATCACGATACCTGACAACCTTTACAACTATGAATAAAGCTACATTATAATAAGGCTACCACCAGATAGAATTACACTGCTTTACAATTTCTAATCCCATATTTAGTGAGACATTTCTTTATTACCATAAGTGCTTTTACAGCTTGTTGAGCAAGATTTGTGCAACATAAATTCCATTTTAATCTGCTAGAGAAATTGATTCCTAAATATTTAGAGTGAGACACAGCTACAATTTCTGACCCCATAAAAAAACACTTTTTTTTTTGATAACACACCCGCATTCTTGAATACAACAATATTTAGTTTGCCGGAATTGGCTCAGAATCCACAGCTAGTGGCAGAAATGTGCAAATGAAGCTTTCTTGGTCTCAAATAAAAGGTGGGACCTAGTAGTATCTCAGAAAAATAATGACCCATCATGTGGCCCTGGGGACAAAAATTGGCAGGCCTTCAAACTTAGCAGTCCCTGGTCGGGGAGGCAACAATGGGTATACTGTCTACAGTTAGTGACATAAAAGTACAAAGTAAGCTTTCTTGGTCTCAAATGAAAGGTGGGACCTAGTAGTATCTCGGAAAAATGACCAATCATTTGGCCTTGGGGAGAAAACTTGGCAGCCCTTCAAACTTAGTAGTCCCTGGTCGGGGAGGCAACAAGCAACAATGGGTACACTGTCTATCGCTGTACGCCGCATTCTATGATGTGATGTGTCAGATGACGGTTACACAATATAGAGAAAGGTCAGAGCAGCATGTTGAGGCTGGTAAAACTAGAGGAAAGATCGACGTTCACCAATAATCCAGAACTACGCTAACTCTTCACAGGAATAACAACACCCGACTCGGATTCTGTGGGGCCGTTGGTCAGACAATCCAAAACAAGTTGGGACAACCTGCCTTACGATCAGGCGAAACTATCCCGTAAATATACGATACGTACATTGCAGGATTTGGAATCTGGTATAACCATTGGTAGGAAGAACGTACACATCGAACCATAAATACTGTTCTTGCAGACACCGATACTATGATCGTGAACTCTGCGTTGAATGCTTCAAAACAGAGGGAAGTTGTTTTGATGGCGGAGGACACGGATATACTCGTCATGTAAGTATATCATTCCGAACCAGCCATGCACGACATCAAATTGTGCAAGTTACCGAAAAAACAGAAGGGTGGATTTCTGTATTCCATCCTTAGTCTCTTTGATTGTCTGGACCCAATCACAAAAAATCACATCCTGTTTACCCAAGCTTGGAGTGGCTGTGATACAACATCCGCTACCTTTGGTCAGGGAAAGCTTGGTGTTCTCAATTTCCTACGGACAGACGAAAAGATCTGGTTCAGTGTGGCTGTGATACAACATCCGCTACCTTTGGTCAGGGAAAGCTTGGTGTTTTCAATCTCCTACGGACAGACGAAAAGATCTGGTTCAGTGTGCTAAGGCTTTCCAGTCTATGAAGAATCAGGATCATCAGCTCATTACTGAGACTTGTGAGAACGTGTCCAAGGAACGATTGAACCGAGTACGCTACCAAAAGTAACCGAACCGCGAAGGCGACCCCGTAAACTGATATCCCAGGAATGTGCATCACACCCCACCACGTGCACGACACACTTCCACTCATTGAGAGTTTTCCTTTGAGTACATGGCTGGTTGACACTAGGATAATGTGGACTAGATCCCCCTGACTGGGGATGGTATCTGAAATGCGGATTATATATTCCTGTAAAAACGGACACTGAAATTGCTCCGGCAATCGTGCTGAAATCGGTACGCTGTAAGTGTAAAAGCAAAACGCAAGAGAAACGGTGCGCAACTAACGTTTGCAGCTGCCGGAAGTTCGGCTTAAAATGTGTTCCCGCATGCGGGGGTTGTCGCGGCGAGTCATGTAAGAACACAGAAACACCGATTGTTGAGGAGCTCTAAAATAGCAGTGAGTGTTAGTGAGATTATTTTGTTATATTTTGCTGTTGGGCCGCGTTCTTATCAGTCTTCGGTCACACAACCGTTCGCATCGTGCGTTTGAGTTTAATACCAACGAAGTCTAGTAGAATATTGTCATGTATACTTTGATGCCTAATTCAAATTTTTTGTATCAAAAGATGTCAAATGCGAACGTGGCACCCCCTAAAGCATGTAGTTTGGTACCTATCATACGTATACAGTGCCAAAATATGTGTGATCCGTGAAATTTTCAATCATAGGTTGGATACAAGTCGAAAGTTCCCGCCAAATTATATCCCCAAGTCCAAATGATGGGTCATTTTTTACTGATATACTACAAGGTCCCACCTTTTATTTGAGACCAAGAAAGCTTACCTTGCACATTTCTGCCACAAGATATTTAATTCCGGCAGACTAATTTGACATTTCTAAGTTTACAGACACATTCCATTGCTTAGAATAATAATAATAATAATAATAATAATAAAAGTAAGTTCTTATATAGCGCACAAATCCATTGAAGTTAATGCTCAAGGCGCTTTTAGCTCTCCACTTATCACAAGATGTTAATAACTAATAAGCAGTCGAAAAAATATGAGTCTTTAATTGATTCTTAAAACAGCTAAGGGATTGTGAATTCTTTAAGGTCAAGGGTAATGAATTCCATTATTGATTATGCTTTCCACTGGAAGCCAATGTAAATCCTTTAACAGCGATGTGAAATGGCAATTTCTACTAGATAGGCAAACAATTCTAGCCGCGGTATTTTGTACAAGTTGTAATTTGTGTATAAGACTGTTGTTTATGCCAAAAAGAAGGCTGTTGCAATAATTCTCTTAAACATTTAACCTGTCTTGTAGGTTGCCATAACTGTGAGCAACTAGTGACAATTCATCAGCAAATAATAGCGAATATTATATATCTTCAATCGACTGATGTACAAAGATACCATTTCTACATTCTGATTTTTATTTTAAAGTAAGCTCATTTACAGTTACCCATATACTTTTGCATAAGACAGTTAAATACAAAAGCATTGTCAATAGTTTAATACCCTTTTCTGAATCCAGCTCGTTCCTCTGCGATTAGCTGCTGATCATCACACTATTTTACCAATCGGCTATAAAATGATGTAAATAGTTTACTTATGGCATCAGAGAGTGATATACTCCCTATAATTACTTGGCAGTGTGGGGTCCCCCTTTTTATGTAGTGGAACTATGATGCCAGATGACCAAGATTCAGGAAATTTACCCGTGACAAATATTAAGTTAAACAATTTTGTTACAAGAGGCAGTAGTCTATCTTGCGCATATTTGTAAAACTCAATAGGTATCATATCCTCACCGGTACTTTTTCTATTTTTCATTTTACATAAAGCTCTAACAATTTCAAGCTCACTAATATTTTCGTTCAAACATGAGTTATCTATAGTACTTAAGTTACAATCAGTATTATGATTATTTACTATCGTATATACATGATTACTAAAATTACATAAGTTACAATCAGCATTATGACTATTTACTATCGTATATATAGAGAATCTCCTACGAGTGTTTTTTGACATCAAAAAATATCAACACAAGTTGATAAAGTAAAAAAACCTAGGCTCTGCCGAGTTTTTTTTTACTTTATCAACGAGTGTTGATATTTTTTGGTATCAAAAAACACGAGTTGGATATTTTATTATCACCCAATCCTTTCATACATGCACAAATAAATAAATATAATTCTTTGGTATCGCCATACATATATATTTGTATGGAATCAAGTTGACATTTAGAGTAAGCTATGTCCTGTAGCCAAGTACAACCGGCGAGCACTTCCGTTTCCGCCTGGTTCCCGTGCTACTTGTCTATCCATCGCCATTATGTATTTGTATGCTGCTATGTTGTGTCGTATATAAAGTTTGCCTAACCTGGAGTTGTTGGTATTATTGTTGGATGGGTCCTTATCTTATTACTGGCGTATAGATGTCACTTTTACAGAACCTAATTACATTACAGCGTAGTGATACGTCATTTTTTAAAAGCAGTTTAGCTATTGTATAGTCCTATATACTGACCCAGTTTTTTGCTTCAAGGTGAATTAAATAAAAGCAGTTTCCCTTTTTTTTTTTTAAAAGTCACTCTTTACTTAAACTAACTGGTTTCTTTAAAATAAAAGAAAGTATTTCCTTTCTTATTGACCAATCAAATTTATGTAAAGCGATATCACCACTGTGTATATATCACAGTAGATTATGTAATTTATCACACACGCGAAATCTACTGTCAAATGTATTATTGGGTGATAAACATGATTACTAAATCTAAGTCAAAATCATCTAGGTTTGGATTTAAAACAATCATCATCACGTCTGGACGACATTGCAAATAATACTTAATTTGAGTCCAGAATTTACATGGATCTCTTTCTTGAGATAAATTGATTTATTTGACCTTGAGATTTTCATTAAAGAGTTACAACGACACGCATGTTTGTACCTTGCTTTACAACCAAGATAGTCATATCGTTGTCTCTATACCCAACCCCCTTGGTTCGATCAAAATTGTGAACTTCTAAAACAATCAAAATCCAAATCTCTAAATGTCTACAGAACTACTAAACGTGATATTGACCTCAACAATTACAAATTTAAAAAAAAGAGTTCAAAAGTCTGTGTGCCTCGAAAAAGAATGAATACGGTCGACAACTAAATTGTAATTTGGAAAGTGCGATACCGAACCCGCAAATATTTTGGGGAAAAAAAAAATACCTTCTACGGAGAACACCAGCCAATCCAAAAATCTGTTGCGATGAATGGATAGCATATTTTCGCAATCTTTTGAACTCTAACAGCCCATTAACCGACCACTGGTACCAAGAGTCTTTAACATCACATGATGATCATTGTGATATTTGTGAAAGTGATACTCCGGAAGAATTAAATAAATAAACCCATCACAGAATTCGAAGTTTCTCAGGCAATTAAGAGTGTCCGCAATAATAAGTCACCTGGCATCGATGGACTATGCAATGAACTGATTAAAGAGGGTGAGGCCACCATAAAGTCAGCCCTCTGTAATATATTTAACGCAATTCTGAACAGCGGGATCTTCCCTGAGAAATGGGGCATGGCCATTATAAGTCCTATACACAAAAAAGGTTGTGTGGACAATGTCGTTAACTACAGGGGAATCTCCTTGCTGACCAGTTTGTGTAAAATATTTACAAAAGTATTAAACAACAGATTACTATCCTGGTGTAATTTGAATAATATTATTTATGAGTACCAAGCTGGATTCGGCCAAAAATACTCTACTGTCGATAATATATTCTCCTTACAAGGTATGATAAGGAAATATCTATCGAGAAAAGGGGGCGAATATATCTGTTATTTGTGGACTTCCACAAAGCGTTTGATTCCGTCCAGCATGACTTGCTCTGGGTCAGCATGAAGGAAGCAGGTATCCATAGAAAAATCATCAATATCATCAGAAACATGTATTCCAAGTGTAAATCTTGTGTTGCAAAATAAGAAATGTAATGGTATCTTTGTACCAAATGTATTTCCCAATGTATTCTCTTTGCTATTTGCTGATGACATCGGAAATATGGCCGATACTGTGTTTAATCTACAACACCAAATTAACTGCCTAGCATCATTTTGTGAGAAATATGGAATGTCCATCAACACCCAAAAAACCAAGATACTTGTATTTAGAAACGGTGGTCCACTGAGATCATATGAAAAATTGAGTTACAATAATGTCCCACTAGATACTGTTTCTTTCTACAAATATCTAGGGGTTGTGTTCTCAACAACACTTAAATGGTCGAAAACAAAAGAAGTTCAGATTGTACAATCCGAGAAAGTTATTAATATAATGAAATGTATAGACAAAAAGTGTCAAGGTATTAATCTTAGTTGTGCTGTACAAATATTTGATAAAATGATCCTTCCAATTCTATTGTATGGCTCCGAGATATGGGGACATTCTTTTTGTACTAAGATAGAAAATGTCCATTTAAAATTCTTCAATTATGTATTAAAACTGCCCCCTCATACTAGTAACTCTGCTGTCTTGGGTGAACTCGGGAGATCCTACCTTTTTGTTAATTCTGCAAATAGATGTATCAGATATTGGGTTAAACTTGTATGCATGTCAGACCATAGAATTCCCAAACAAACGTATGTAATGCTACATAACTTGGATATGAATGGTAGAAAAACATGGGCAAGCGATGTTAAAAATCTATTATTTAGGTATGGTTTTGGTATAGTATGGATTTCCCAAACAATAGGAAATTGTGCTGATTTTATCTTCCTATTCACGCAGAGAGTCCGTGAATGTTGTGCTCAAGAATGGCACTATTCCTTACATGAAAACTCAAGGCTTGTCTACTATAGCCATTTTAAAAGTATGCTTGGTCTAGAACCGTATTTGTTGTCAACTTATGACAAGAAATTTAAGCGCGCGCTCATTAAATTTCGTTGTGGATCATACCTGTTTATGAACACGCTTTGTAAATGGCGTAAATTACCAGAGGAGTACAAAATATGTAGTCTATGTGATCTGCATGAGTGCGAAGATGAGTGTCACTTTCTACTAAGATGCTCGGCATACGACAGCCTTAGATCAAAATATATCCACGTAGATAATAAGTATGATACTAAGTACCAGTTTATTAAGCTAATGTCCAATAATGAACAAACTGTCGTTATAAATATCTTAAAATTTATATATTTTGCAATTAAAATACGTAAAACATTATCAACTTCTGCATAAATCTTGTATACAGTTTGTCAATTATCACATGAAAGTGTTCATTTTCATGTTCAAATTGTAGATATTATTCCTTTCTTTACTAACCACATTGTCATAGGTATAGCTATTTATACACTATTATAACATTGTAAATAGTAGTCACTTTCTACACTAAACTGTTCCCTACCTTTACTTATGCACCACTCTTTTTATTGTATCTATGTTTTTGTTTGTTTTGGGGTTTTTTTTTGGTTTTTTTCTTTTGTTTTGTTTTTCATATATCATATATCTAAAAAAGTGTTATTTAATGATTAAAATTGAATTAAGTGTACAGAACTTTCACTCAAATATGCTAACTTTGTACTATGGCCGTAAGGCTTCAAAACACTAATAAAGATTATTATTATATACGACAATTTATGACACGAAATGATTTCAAGAGCTTAATCTTCTCATACGTCAATATCTTTTTTATTAAAATTCCTTATCACAAGGTTGATATAGATTCACTTTAATGGTTTTATTTTAAACAAAAATATCAGCCCGGTCACCAACCTCTTTTAATAAGCAAATTAATTTTAAAATAGATTGTTTTTATTCAGATCGATTTCATCAATGATTTCATCTATCCCCCCCCCCCCTAATATTCCTATCATCAAATACATCACAATAAACCTGCCTTTTAGAATGGTTCCAGTTGTATTTTCTGCTAGACTTAGGCTTAAAATCACATTCAATTTCTACACAACATGAGCCTATGTTGATTTCACATCTGATAGGTGAATGCTTGGTAATATCATAATTAATAACTCTAAATGATTTGACTCGTGATAGACCATCAATGTTAATAATTGCGTAATCAATTGTGCTAACGCCAGTGGTACTAATATATGTAAAATAACCAGTTGTATCAGGACGTTGTCTTGCATTTAAGATCACAAAATCATTTTCACAGCAAAAGTTTACGAGTACCTTTCCGAAAGCATTAACAAATTTATCTGTTTTTGTGCGTACGTCGATATCCACGATCGTTTCTCTCCCAAAGTCATAGAATGCCCTGAGTTCCGGAACATGATCAGTTTCTTCACTTCGAATAAAGTCTTTGAGTTCACCGGTCCGAGCGTTAAAATCTCCAATAACCGGGACATTATTAACGGGATACTTACTTATTTTTAATCTCACAAACAGCAGCTTCGACTAATTCAATACCATAGTGCACATCTTTATTATTGTAGAATATTGACCTTTCTGATGGAATATACACAGCACCAATAATCAGATCCTTTTCGCATCTTAGATTTGTTAGACAAATTTTTTTATCCATATAACCACTTCTCTTACTGTTCAATTAAGGAATTTGTAAAGTTTGTAAGGGATAATTGTGGCACGTGTATGTAGATATTTAATTGATGGTAAATAATTTGAAAGTGGAATTTTATTTTTTATTTTGTCAATATGAACGTATACACTGTAAAGCAACTTATGTACTATGTGCCATAAAATGTAATGGCTGTGCCGAACTGTACATCGGTCGCACTAACAAGTTGCAAAACAGAGTAATAGACCGGCAGCCCAGACCTTCAACAAGGGAGATACCAATGTTCACCTATAGCGTTATTTAGAGGTCTGTCCGTTTACAATAAAACTGGACGTCTGTCGGTTTATATCCGGGGCCTGACCCAAGTTGCTCCCTAAACTGGCCCTTAAAACATGTCTGGATCCAACATTTGAGCCAATTTATACATGATGAATGAGGTATTTTAATTATGGAAACAGTAATGACAGACAATATCGGGGGTAACACCCCCCTGACAGACATGCTCTAAGAGATACCAATTAAAAATTTGTCAGATTAAGGGCCATTTGATAGTAAATCATCTACTATGAACGACATACATTTTAAACAGTGCTTGCCCCCTGACAGACGCCCTCCAGTGAGGAATATTTATGTTAGAGCCAGATTCAATGTTTGAGATACCATACCAAATTGATTTATATATTACCTTAGTGTACTCTGAATAAGTTACAGTAGTTGACAGACATGTTAAATAGTGCTTACCCCTAACAGACGCCCCCTAGAAAGCCATTTTTATGTCTTTAGATCCCCTTTAGTGATATAGACGTCATCCGCGACAGCCAAGAGTTTCTTTTGTATGGATCAAAAATCAAATTTCGCTGTAAAATGCCGCTATGACTATATATGTAAAATATATAATCATGTGATAAAAAAATGTATTATTTTTTATGGCTAATAATTTTAGGATAGGACGTTTGTAAATATTTACATAGCTGTTAGTGGACACAACGACCTGGGGAATAAATCCGAAACAAATGATTTTTGCTTTTTGTAAGGAGGTGTGTATCTAGTACTAACATAAAAAAATCAACGACGTTGGGCATTTTTTTAATGGACGATTTACTTTTGATATCCGAATTCAAAACGAATGATCCCTTTAAAACCGCCTTATTTGGGTTATCCCCAATTTTACGCATTCGAAATATGTTATCAAATTGCAAGTAACCATAAAGAATTTTTTTTAGCGCAACTATTTATATCCATCAAACTCGTCTGATTTGGTATGATGAACTGTCATTGAATTGTATGCTGACGCGGATGGTTGATGTTTCAGTATTTGTTGACTTTATGATGCTTAGTAGCATGCTTTTGAAGACAATGACCCGAGAAAAAGAAAAACCGAGGCAGGTAGGCCGAGGTTTTTTGTCGAGGGTTATTTCTGAAGTTTTATAAACCGTCTATGTTTACATGTACGCAAAATGAGAATATTTCAGAATTCCCATAAGAAAAAACTTAGATCATGTTTTCTTAAGGAAACAAACCTACCATGGAAGAATAACCCCAAATTCCCCTGTATATGTCCACAGCCTCCGGTGGTACTTTTTACCGCCGACTAACGCCGACCACCACCGACCACATGCTTGGTTCGTATTACTCGGTTTGGACGATGATGGCTGCAACTGATGTTATAAAAGCACCAAGTCATTATGTATCCCCCTCCCAGTTGATGGTATTTCAGACCCATCTTATAAGATCTTAAATTTGACATTTAGTTCGGAACTATGAAAATCAATTGGTCTTCAATTCGCGACTGGTTACCAAACCATTTCGTGCTATTTAAACCAGGTGATAAGTCTAAAGCGTAGTTTTTACCGCCGACCGTAATGAAACTATCGCCGACCATGGCGTAATTACCGCCGACCAAATGTCTTATCTGACGATAGAAGAGCATAACAAAAATGATATTCATTTGGAGTATTTTTTTAAGTTTTTAATACATTTAATACATCTAATACATAATACAAATATCGAAGGCATTTCACATTTTGTTCACAATCAATAAATTAAATACCTTATCGTCGCGTAGCACGAACGCTTCGTGCACGTTTTATTTGATGCCTTTTTTGGTCGGCACGTTTTATTTATTTATAACCAGTAGCTGAAACAATCTTAAAGCCCCAATACCGCTCTTGTTGTAACTGAATAATATGTTCCAATCTTTATTCTGGTCAACAATTTGTACTATTTTACAATATTTCAATTCAAAAATGATACAATTTTATCTTAACACACCTAATTTTAAAAATTGGAAAAATTCAACTACATGCCGTAACATGGTTTGAAAAGCCTTACGTACGCACTTTTAAATGCAACTTGGATTTAAACATATTTTCGAACCCTCTGGACAAGTAAGATAGGTTGTAATGGATAATTTACACAACAGGTAGGACACTTAAACATCTTGTAGTTAGAATAAGGCTAAAAAAAAATTCTGGACCTGTCAAGCCAACAAGAGTGCTATTGTCCCTTTAATGTATTTACCCTTCAATATATTTGGGTGGCGGTAATTACTCGTAGTTTTGCCCTCCATATTCTTTAAAATACACATGAATGTTTTTCGACCGTTGTACGTGATTACACATCAAATTAAAAATAACATTCTTGATATATTCTTTTTTTATAAAAAAAAACAACCGTAAAATAGAAGGCGGGAAAAAGTGTGAGCTCTGTTTTTTTTTTTAATAATTTCGACTTCAGTTTCGAGGAAATTCGATTAAGAGGTGAAAAGGGGTAAAAAAAATTGACCTATTTACAACCCATCCAGCCTTTTCAGTCATTGTTTTTGTTATTTTGCCTGCAAAATAGTCAATTTCCATTTTATTGTCACAAAAGGGGCACCATTTGATTCAAAAAGCAAGTCTGTGTCATGGTTTAAAATGAACGCCATTTTGTCAAATCTTTCTCAACCAAGAATTATTTCATATGTATTAATAATTCTAACTCTGGTTTAAATTCACATATTATAACACTTCATACGGTCATATATATGTCATAAAATTGTTTCTAACTTGTTCGGTTGCCGAGAAATTGACGGTTTTCTACGAGTCATTTTTGAAGGTTTTTGGTCCATACAAGTGTCAATTATTATTCGATTTTCATAAAATTTTCATTATGTGAGGCCTCATGTCATAGACGATGTTATAAGATTAATATATTATTTTAAGTTTCACCGGAAGTAATGCCATTTTGACAAATGAACCCATACGATCATACAAATACCACAAAATGGTTTCTAACTTGTTCAGTTGCAGAGAAATAGATAATTTTCTACAAATCACTTTTCAAGGTTCTTGGTCGATACAAGTGGCAATTATTATTCGATTTACATAAAATTTTCACCATGTGATGATGCTATTCCTGATTTCATAAACTAATTTAACATTTTTGTTATGACCGGAAGTATCAGGATCACTTACATGTAACAAATGTTTAAAATAAATAAATATTGCTTGATTTGGTTGATTCTCCGTCAATTTTGTTTTATGTGTGCAATGCTTATGTAGAAACATGTTTAATGGTTTCATTGGTACCGGAAGTGACATAAGTTCAAGGGTAACTAAATTAAAGAAAGACACCAAACAAAGACACACAAAAATATAAAAGTTTTTGAGAACAGAACTACATTATTTGTCGATTATGTCGATTTTAATGTATCAAAATGCTCGGATCTTCGATAGAGTACGCAACCATCGACGGGATTGTAATATTGAATACGGGCCCTTATTTGTAAATCGACACATCTTTAAATTTGCGAAACACCTACAAGTTAAATTTCAAATTTTCCCTTTGTATAAAATAAAAGTTGATGACACCACGAAAAGGAAATCAATGGAGCACCATTTTATTAAAAAATACGCTCCTCGACTTAATGCCTCGACTTAATAGTCATTAAGTAACAATTGACCATTAATTTCATTTATTAATATTCCTAATCTATCCCTTTATTATCTACCATTCATTATTTCTAAATTGTATTGTTCCCATATGCAACAGATAAACACACGTTTATACATGTTTTCTGCTCGTTACCTATATACTATGTAACCATAGAAAATGGTATTTATAGCCAATTAAAACCATGGTGTTACTATGTAAATACATGTATGTACATGTATAAATACACTATAGTGTCCATCTAAAATGAAAGTCGATGACACCACGAAAAGGAAATCAAAGGAGAACCATTTTATTAAAAAATACGCTCCTCGACTTAATAGTCATTAATAATATTAACGGAATTATTGAACGTGTATGGGCCCCTTAACAGTCCCATATAACAGGTTTGGATTTCAGAGGGAATTATTAGTAAGCAGAAATTCGGTCGTGTATCTGTTATCACTCGACATTTCAGTCAGTTATATAGAGGGGTGCCTCGTGTTTTCCTTTGACGTTCATCACTTCCGATTCATGAAACTTATATTTCTAAGCTATCGTAGCAATAATCTCTGTGTTAAAATTGTATTTGGAATGTATATTTAACCAGTTCTATCACATGTGAATGTGATAATGACTGACATCAATATCGTCCTTTAAAGAAAGGGTATATTTTGAACTCGCCTTTACCGCAGATATGGAGATGCTCACTTAAAGGGGCCTTCCTTAAATGTGTTCCCTAATATGTTGTCTATGAACAGTTATAGTGTGGCAGCCCAGACCTCGAACTCCAACGTAGGAGATACCAATGTTCACCTGTATCGCAAGTTGGGGATATTTCCTTGAATAATAAAAGTCTATATCAGGGGCCTGACCACAGTAGCCCCCTTAAACTGACCCCTAAATTTATACATGATGAATGTTTTAATTATGGAAAACAGTAATCACAGACAATATTCGGGGTAACACCCCCCTGACAGACATGCCCTAAAGGGGGTCTCTTTGGGTCTATATTATATCCAATATTTGAGATACCAACTAAAAATATGACAGATTAAGGACCATCTAATGGTAAATCATCTACTATGAACGACAGACATTTAAACTAGCGAGGAATATTTAAGTTGGGGCTAGATTCAATGTTTGAGATACCACACCAAATTGATTTATATATTAATAATAATAATAATAATAATGAATTTATATAGCGCCTCATATCCAAAAGTTTGCTCACTGGCGCTGAGTTAGTCTGTCACATTTACTACAGATTCCCATCATCTGCACTGAATATAATGTAATATGTGTTTTTAACAAGGATTTGAATGTACTTAATGATTTTGCATCTTTAATTTGTGATGGTAGTCTGTTCCACAATTTAGGAGCAGCAACAGAAAAATTCCTGTCTCCATATTTTACGTAATTTGATCTTTGAATTTCCAACTAAATTTTATTTAAAGAGCGGGTTTCCCTCTGTGATAATTTTATGTGAAGTAAATCCCGGAGGTAGGTAGGAGAGGTTGTGTTTGGCTGTAAGCATTTGTAAGTTAATAAGAGTATTTTGTAATTAATGCGTTGATTGGTAGGAAGCCAGTGTAAATCTTTCAGTATTGGTGTGATGTGCTCATATGGTTTGGTTCTGGTTATAATACGGGCAGCAGTATTTTTAATTTTTTGAAGGCGCTGTAGAGTTGATGCAGGGATGCCAAACAGTAACGAATTGCAGTAGTCCAGTTGAGGCGTGATCATAGCATTTACTATGGTTTTAGTTGTATCTATATCTAGGTATTTATATTACCTCAGTGTACTCTGAATAAGTTACAGTAGTTGACAGACATTTAAATGGAGCTTACCCCTTGACAGACGTCCCTAGTGCTAAGCATTACGAAGACATTTAGGCTGATTTTAAAAGCCCCATTATTAAAAGACGTTGTTTCACTACGTCATGACATCATGACGTTGTAGTAGCGGGCTTTCATAGAAACACAAACAACCCCAGGCAAGCAAGGGACATTTCAAGTCAGTGTATACTTTTTTTCTAGTAGATACCTAAACGCAAACTGTTGATATATTTCCTAGAATTTGTATAATGACTCAATAAACGGACAGACCTCTAATAGTAAATGCAGGAGGACTGCACTACACGCAAAACAAAAAACAAAAAAAAATCTACAAGATAAACCTGCGGACAAGACAGAAAATAGACATTGCAAAAACTAAACAATTATCAAATCAAGTGAATGGATCCGGGGGCCAGCCGTAAGCGTCCACTGCGCTGTACAGTCCCGGGCCTGTCTTGGTACAGGCTTCACTAAAATGATTTACATAAAAGACGTAACAAAAAGAATGCGACCGATCTTGTAAGTGGTCGTCTCTTCAATGGCGATAGTCAGCCAATTGACGTCAGGTGTTAGAGCGTCAAATAATTTTAACAATAAGGGCGATAATCCGGACAGAAACTCGGAAAACGCTAAAAAAATAAATGTAGTGAGCTAACAGGAGCAAAGCTGTAGAACATTGGTATCTCCTTTGTTGGAGTTCGAAGGTCTGGGCTGCCGGTCTATTACTCTGTTTTGCAACTCGTTAGTGCGACCGATGTACAGTTCGGCACAGCAATTACATTTTATGGCACATAGTACATAAGGTGCTTTACAGTGTATACGTTCATATTGACAAAATAAAAAATAAATTTCCAATGTCAAATTATTTACCTTCAATTAAATATCTACATACACGTGCCACAATTATCCCTTACACACTTTACAACTTCCTTAATTGAACCGAGGGATTCAAATTTAGCCCTAGTTAACGGTGATTTAAGGTCTCTTTTGACGGGATAAGCGTTTGTGTTTTTCATCGTGTTGAAGTAGTGGAAAATGTGTTTTAATTACGCTGAAAAAATTAGGATTCTGATGATTAAAGGTTGTGACAAATGCAATAATATTGGGATTTGTAGCTTTTATCTTTAACTGCCTTAATTCCGTTATCGGTATTTTACTAGCCCTAGATAAGGGTTGTTTACCCAAAAATCAAATATCTGTGAATAGAAAGAAAAGACCCTTTTCAGTCAATGGGAGTAAGACGTGTGTGTTAGTTCTCCAGCAATCAGTCAACCGTGACAGAGTTTTACTTTCCTGTGAGGAAAATCTTCGTTTTTTGGAATATAAGTTAAATACAACATGGGAATCGATATTATTGTGTGGATATTTAAAATAGGAATATATCGACATAGATCGGTGACATATTTTTACTTTCTTGTGAGGAAAACCTTCGTTTTTGAAATATAAGTTAAATACAACATGGGAATCGATATTATTGTGTGAATATTTAAAATAGGAATATATCGACATAGATCGGTGACATAGTTTTAATTTCCCGTAAGGAAAATCTTCGTTTTTATACGCCCACATTTTCATGTGGACGTATTATGTCGTCGCCCCTGTCCGTCCGTCCGTCCACAATTGTTTGTGGACCCTCTACAGGTCACATTTCTTGTCCGATTTTGAAATATAGCTTTATCGCCAAAAGATCTCGGCTGCTTTCGATATTGGCATGTATCGGATCGAAACTTCATGGATTATGGCCCCTGATTGTACGAAAAATCACGTTTTTAGCTTGTGGACCCTATAGAGGTCACAATTTTGAGCCGATTTTGATGAAACTTGACGTGCATGTTTATAACCCAGAGATCTTGGTTCCTTTCGATTTATGCGCCTATCGGAACGTAATTTCCTGAATTATGGCCCCTTATTGTCCGAAAAATCACATATTTTAACTTGGTCTCCTTTTGGAGGTAACAATTATTATTCGATTTGAAAAACCGTTCGATTAATTCACCGTTACACCCTAAGAAAGGTCGAGTTCAAATTTCGGGAAAATCGGACCAAAATTGCCATACAAAATGGCCACCGTTTGTACGCGAATACTGTTAAAAAAAAAATGGTATATCAAGGTTGTGGACCCTGTAGAGGTCACAATTTTAATTTGATTTTGATGAAACTTGAAATGCATGGTAATAACCCAAAGATCTTGGTTCCTTTCGATATTTGCGGATATCGGATCGTGACTTCCTGAATTATAGCCCCTGATTATACGCAAAATCGCCTTTGTTTAGCCTGTTGTCCCTTTGGAGGTCACAATTATTATCCGATTCGAAAAACCGGTTGATTATATCACCGTTACACACTAAGGAAGGTTGAGTTTGAATTTCAGGCAAATCGGACCAAAATTGGCATACAAAATGGCCGCCGTTTGTACGCGAATACTGTTAAAAAATGGTATATCAAGGTTGTGGACCCTGTAGAGATCACAATTTTAATTCGATTTTGATGAAACTTGAAATGCATGGTTATAACCCGAAGATCTTGGTTTCTTTCGATATTTGCGCATATCGGATCGTAACTTCCTAAATTATGGCCCCTGATTTTACTCAAAATCGCCTTTGTTTAGCTTGTGGTCTCTTTGGAGGTCACAATTATTATCCGATTTGAAAAACCGTTTGATTATATCACCTTTACACACTAAGAAATGTTGAATTCGAATTTCGGGCAAATCGAACCAAAATTGCCATACAAAATGGCCGCCGTTTGTACGCGAATACTGTTAAAAAATGGTATATCAAGGTTGTGGTCACAATTTTAATTTCGATTTTGATGAAACTTGAAATGCATGTTTATAACCTAAAGATCTTGATTCTTCTCGATATTTGCGGATATCAAATTGTAACTTAATGAATTATGGCCTTTGATTGATGGAAAAATCACTTTCAGTATCGCTTGTTCTCTATCCATCTCTCGAAAATGTGGGCGTATTCTGCCTGGCAGAGCCAGCTTACTATTTCTTTTTCTCGAGTCATTTTTCTTCAAAAGCATGCTACTCAGCATCATAAAGTCAACAAATACTGAAACATCAACCATCCGCGTCAGTATACAATTCAATGACAGTTCATTCTACCAAATCAGACGAGTTTGATGGATATAAATAGTTGCGCTAAAAATATTTCTTTATGGTTACTTGCAATTTGATAACACATTTCGAGTGCGTAAAGTTGGGGATAACCTAAATAAGGCGGTTTTACAAGGATCATTCTTTTTGAATTCGGATATCAAAACTAAATCGTCCATTACAAAAATGCCCAATGTCGTTGATTTTTTTATGTTGGTACTGGATACACACCTCCTTACAAATAAACAACAATATTTGTTTCGGATTTTTTCCCTAGGTCACAGTGTTCACTACCAGCTATGTAAATATTTACAAACGCCCTATCCTAAAATTGTTAGCCATAAAAAATAATATATATTTTTTTTAACATGATTATTTATTTCACATATATATATAAATATAGTCATAGCGGCATTTTACAGCGAAATTTGATTTTTGATCCATACAAAAGAAACTCTTGGCTGTCGCAGATGACGTCTAGATCACTTAAGGGGATCTAAAGACATAAACATGGCTTTCTAGGGGGCGTCTGTTAGGGGTAAGCACCATTCATAGTATACTGAGGTAATATATAAATCAATTTGGTGTGGTATCTCAAACATTGAATCTGGCTCCAACATAAATATTCCTCACTGGAGGGCGTTTGTCAGGGGGCAAGCACCGTTTAAAATGTCTGTCGTTCATAGTAGATGATTTACTATCAAATGGCCCTTAATCTGCCAACATTTTAATTGGTATCTCCATTATTGGATCCAGACCCTTGGAGGCGCCTCTTTAGAGAATGTCTGTCAGGGGGGGGGGGGTGTTACCCCCAATATTGTCTGTCATTACTGTTTCCATAATTAAAATACCTCATTCATCATGATGAATTGGTTTCACTCGGTACCTCTAATGTTTTTAGGGCCAGTTTAGGGGGCAACTGGGATCAGGCCCCTGATATAAGCTGACAGACGTCCAGTTTTATTGTAAACGGACAGACCTCTAAATACTTATGTAGAACATTGGTATCTCCTTTGTTGGAGTTCGAAGGTCTGGCTGCCAGTCTATTACTCTGTTTTGCAACTCATTAGTGCGACCGATGTCAAATTATTTACCTTTCAATTAAATATCTCAAAAACGTACCACAATTATCCCTTACACACATTACAACTTCCTTATTGAACCGAGGGATTCAAATTTAGCCCTAGTTAACAGTAATTTAAGGTCTCGTTTGTGTTTTTCATCGTGTTGAAGTAGTGGAAAATGTGTTTTAATAACGCTGAAAAAATTAGGATTCTGATGATTAAAGGTGGTGACAAATGCAATTATATTGGGATTTGTATCTTTTATCTTTAACTGCCTTAATTCCGTTATCGGTATTTTACTAGCCCTAGATATGGGTTGTTTACACAAGAATCAAATATCTGTGAATAGAAAGAAAAGACCCTTTTCAGTCAATGGGAGTAAGACGTGTGTGTTAGTTCTCCAGCAATCAGTCAACCGTGACAGAGTTTTACTTTCCTGTGAGGAAAATCTTCGTTTTTTGGAATATAAGTTAAATACAACATGGGAATCGATATTATTGTGTGGATATTTAAAATAGGAATATATCGACATAGATCGGTGACATATTTTTACTTTCCTGTGAGGAAAATCTTCGTTTTTTGGAATATAAGTTAAATACAAAATGGGGATCGATATTATTGTGTGGATATTTAAAATAGGAATATATTGACATAGATCGGTGACATAGTTTTACTTTCCCGTGAGGAAAATCTTCGTTTTTATACGCCCACATTTTCATGTGGACGTATTATGTCGTCGCCCCTGTCCGTCCGCCCGTGCGGACGTCCGTCTGTCCGTCCACAATTGTTTTGGACCCTCTAGAGGTCACAATTCTTGTCCGATTTTGACGAAACTTGAAATATAGCTTTATGGCCGAAAGATCTCGGCTGCTTTTGATATTGGCATGTATCGCATCGAAACTTCACGGATTATGGCCCCTGATTGTACGAAAAATCACGTTTTTAGCTTGACGTGCATGTTTATAACCTAGAGGTCTTGTTTCCTTTCGATATTTGCGCCGATCGGAACGTAATTTCCTGAATTATGGCCCCTGGTTGTCCGAAAAATCACCTATTTTAGCTTGTGGTCCCTCTGGAGATAACAATTATTATTCGATTTGAAAAACCGTTCGATTAATTCACAGTTACACCCTAAGGAAGGTCGAGTCCGAATTTCGGGAAAATCGGACCAAAATTGCCATACAAAATGGCCACCGTTTGTACGCGAATACTGTTAAAAAATGGTATATCAAGGTTGTGGACCCTGTAGAGGTCACAATTTTGATTCGATTTTGATGAAACTTGAAATGCATGGTTATAACCCAAAGATCTTGGTTACTTTCGATATTTGCGCATATCGGATCGTAACTTCCTAAATTATGGCCCCTGATTATACTCAAAATCGCCTTTGTTTAGCTTGTAGTCCCTTTGGAGGTCACAATTATTATCCGATTTGAAAAACCGTTTGATTATATCACCTTTACACACTAAGAAAGGTTGAGTTCGAATTTCGGGCAAATCGAAGCGAAATTGCCATACAAAATGGCCGCCGTTTGTACGCGAAAACTGTTAAAAAATGGTATATCAAGGTTGTGGCCACAATTTTAATTCGATTGTGATGAATCTTGAAATGCATGGTTATAACCGTAAGATCTTGTTTCCTTTCGATATTTGCACATATCGGATCGTAAATTCCTGAATTATGGCCCCTGTTTATATGCAAAATCGCCTTTGTTTAGCTTGTGGTCCCTGTGGAGGTCACAATTGTTATACGAGTTAAAAAAAAGTTTGATTATGTCACCGGTACACCCTAAGAAAAGTTAAGTTCGAATTTCGGGAAAATCGGACCAAAATTGCCATACAAAATGGCTGTCGTTTGTACGCCAATACTGTTAAAAAATGGTATATCAAGGTTGTGGACCCTGTAAAGGTCACAATTTTAATTCGATTTTGATGAAACTTGAAATGCATGGTTATAACCCAAAGATCTTGGTTCCTTTCGATATTTGCGCAAATCGGATCATAACTAAGTTATGGCCCTGATTGTCCGAAAAATCCCCTATGGTCCCTCTGGAGGTCACGATTAATATTCAATTTTAAAAAACGTTTGACTCTATCACCATTACACCCTACGGAAGGTTGAGTTCTAATTTCTAGAATATCGACCATAATTGTCAGACAAAATGGCCGCCGTTTGTAAGCGAACAGTGTAAAAATATGCCAGCTTACTATCTTTTGGAATATAAGTTAAATACAACATGGAAATCGACATTATTGTGTGGATATTTAAAATAGGAATATATCGACATTGGTCGGTGAAAAATAAGATGAAACATAGTGTACTTAAATGTAATATTACAATGGTGGTTTTCATTGTTCTGAGTATGTTACTTGTGCAGGCAGGGGATGTTGAGATGAATCCAGGACCATCAGGAACAAGACAAGGACAGATGTCAAAGACTGGAGAAGTTATATTTCCACAGAGTGATAATAGTAAAGGTAGGCCAAGTGATAATGAACTTGCAGCAATTCTTCAGTCTCTCAAAGCTGATATTGCTGAATTCAGGCAAGAGGTCAGAGACCTGAATATCAAAAAGGAAATTGTGAATTTAAAATCTGAGATACAAGAATTAAAAACTGAAAATGTGATATTGAAGGATCGATTGGATTTTTTTGAAAATAGATCAAAGGAAAGAAATGTATTGATTTTTGGGCTTAAAGAAAATGAGAGAGAAACTTTTGAAGAATGTTTACAATTGGTGAGAGATTATTGGTGAATGAATTCAGAATAGAGGGCGCAAATAGTGATAGTATTATTTGTATTGAGAGAACTCACCGATTGGGCAAGAAGAATCACAACTTACCTAACCCTCCACCAATACTAGTGAGTTTTAATCGTCTAAAGGATAGAGACTTGGTATTGAGTACTGGTCGCAAATATGTGAAGTCAGCTGTCAATTACTAGATTAGAGTTTGGTAAGATTTTTCCAATCGAGTGAGAAGCTTTCGGAGGGCTCTAATTCCAAAGTTAAAAGATGAAAATATCAAGACTTTCCACAAGTATGATAAACTTATCATCGGTAAATCGGCATTTGCGTACAATTTGGATAAGAAAGAAATTATGTGTCTTGATAACAAATAGCCACCATCACAGTACAGAAATCACTTAGTAACATCCAGTTTAAAGGTAGTTTTGTGGAATATAGAAGGCTTGTAGTCTAATTTAAGGAGTAATTTAGACGATATCGAAAAACGTTTGAGTGATGTGGATATTGTATGTTTTAATGAAACTTTTCATAAAACGGAAGATGATTTTAGTGAACTATTTACTAAATATTTCGTGTTTAGTTGTGCCAGAAGTTGTGAAACAAATCAGTTGTTAGGAGGTGTTGTTATATTATTATTAAAACCTGGTTGAATAAATATATAAGTCAGGTATATACTACAGTAAGAGAAGTGGTTATATGGATAAATATTTTGTCGAACAAATCTAAGATGCAAAAAGGATCTGAGTATTGGTGCTGTGTATATTCCACCAGGAGAGGTCAATATTCTACAATAATAAAGATGTGCACTATGGTATTGAATTAGTCGAAGCTGCTGTTTGTGAGATTAAAAAATAAGTATCCCGTTAGTCATGTCTTGGTTATTGAAGATTTTAACGCTCGGACCGGTGAACTTAAAGACTTTTATTCGAAGTGAAGAAACTGATCATGTTCCGGATCTCAGGGCATTCTATGACTTTGGGAGAAAAACGATCGTGGATATCGACGTACGCATAAATAAAGATAAATTTGTTAATAATTTCGGAAAGGTACTCGTAAACTTTTGTTGTGAAAACGATTTTGTGAACTTAAATGCAAGACAACGTCCTGATACAACTGGTGATTTTACATATATATGTACCACAATTGATTACGCAATTATTAACATTGATGGTCTATCACGAGTCAAATAATAATGATATTACCAAGCATTCACCTATCAGATGTGAAATCAACATAGGCTCATGTTGTTTAGAAATTGAATGTGATTTTAAGCCTAAGTCTAGCAGAAAATACAATTGGAAACATGCTAAAATGCAGGTTTATGGTGATGTATTTGATGGTAGGAATATTGGGGGGGGGAATAGATGAAATCATTGATGAAATTGATCTGAATAAAAACAATCTATTTTAAAATTAATTTGCTTATTAAAAGAGGTTGGTGACCGGGCTGATATTTTTGTTTCAAATAAAACCATTAAAGTGAATCTATATCAACCTTTTGATAAGGAATTTTCATAAAAAAGATATTGACGTATGGGAAGAATAAACTCTTGAAATCATTTCGTGTCACAAATTGTCGTATTGTACTAGATGACTATCTTGGTTGTAAAGCAAGGTACAAACATGCGTGTCGTTGTAAGAAGGAACTCTTAATGAAAATCTCAAGGTCAAAAAAAAACAATTTATCTCAAGAAAGAGATCCATGTAAATTCTAGACTCAAATTAAGTATTATTTGCAATGTCGTTCAGACGTGATGATGATTGGTTTAAATCCAAACCTAGATGATTTTGACTTAGATTTTAGTAATCATGTATATACGATAGTAAATAATCATAATACTGATTATACTTATGTACTATAGATAACTCCTGTTCAAACGAAAATATTAGTGCGCTTGAAATTGTTAGAGCTTTATGTAAAATGAAAAATAGAAAAAGTACCGGTGAGGATATGATACCTATTGAGTTTTATAAATATGCTCAAGATAGACTACTGCCTCTTATAACAAAATTGTTTAACTCAATATTTGTCACGGGTAAATTTCCTGAATCTTGGTCATCTAGCATCGTGACTGATGGAGTTTCATCTGCTGTTCTGATTAAAGCAACTTTAGTCTTCCACTGATCGATCAATAATTTTCCTGAGATTGTCACTGGCATTGATATCAGAAAAATAATTCAGCTGTGTTAGACTGACGATAGCATTGATTACATCAATTGAAAGTTCTTTCAGGACAATTTTATCTATTTTCTTTGGAGCGTTGACGATGTTGGTAACGTATGCGCTGGCATACCATATTCAACTTTCAAAGTCTTTAACGCAGTCGCGTGCATACTAACTCCCAGACGATCCTAAACCTGACAAAGTTTTGTTGACTCCTTCTGACAGATGACTCTTAAGCTGGAATAGGCTGTCCATATTTGTTGCTTTATTCGTCTAGAATGAACGAAGAGGGTTTAAATTAAAGTTTTCTGTCAGGTTTTGGTAAATATTCATGATTTTGAGGCGGAAGGATAACTGAGTTATCAGGTTGGCTACGGTGATACGTACGGCAATTAGTTACATGTTTTGGGTATGCTTCTTCAAGTTTGTGTATCTCAAAATTTTGGTGGTCAACCTCCTGCAAAAACATGTTAATTGGTTCCTATGTCTATAGTGAAAAACATTCAACCCAACGAAAATCTGGGGAAAAGTTGGAGGTGGGCAAAGAGGCCAGAATTAACATTGAAGTCAGTGGGGAAATTGTGGTGGTCTGCCTCCTAATATAAAAAAGGGTTATCTCTCTTTTGTTTATGTTAAGTAACATACTTTCTGGTCATACCAGTTTCTCTGGCTTTTTTTCACGTCTTTCTGCAAGTCGTCCCCCTCCTAACCACAAGTTCTGCCCACACTATGTCCTATATTGTTGTTGGATTGTAGGCCTAATATAATCTCTCTGCGTCGGAAGTTGAGATCGTAATTTGCATGCCCAAGAATGGAAACAACATCCATTAATTTGGCACCATTTCCTCATTACAGGACGTTTTTTTGTTATTTTTTTGAGTAGCCCGAAATTCGAAGGATTCGATAGCCGCAGCGTTTGCCACAACTACCAATTGCTGTACGAATGTCTGCTCATAATGGAAGGATAGACACTTGCAATGAATAAATGGAATGGAGTTTAAGGTCTTACGCTTCTGCACCTAATCTGGGCTAATTGAAGACGGGTTGACACTTGGAACCCAAATATAATGACAGTTTCTAGGTGTAGGATATTTTTGATATATTAACTTCAATTTAGGGAAAACCATCTTTGTCTCAAATATCCTATTCATAAATTGAGCCAAATTCTAGTTTACGTTCGATCCGTCATTACAAGTATCTTTGAATTCATTGTCGAAAAAACTATCAAACCTATTACTAGTTCTCTTCCCGTCGCTTTTTTCCATAACCGTGTTATTTTCTGAGTCGGAAATATCATTGGTTTTCGGCCGTTTGCTCGAAGAAACTCATTTTCATCTTCAGAATCGGCACAAGTTTTACTTGTATTTGAAGCGGCATGTTGGCGTTTTTTATTTGTTTTGAGACTAAGGAAAGGTCATTTTATTTTGTTGATCCAAATTCGTGAATGCCTCGTCTATTCCCGTCGTGAGTAAAGCAATGTCCGCCATGCTGGTCTCCATTTTAATCATTTTTTTCTGATATACAGCCGGAAATTCCCACTCTGGTGGCTAGTAGTTTGATTTTATGATTATCGACCTTCGGAGACCTCGGTTCAGCCATTTTTCAACGGAGTCTCGATTTTAATCGAGAATTTCTCATAATTCACCAACAAACGGTTATAATTTGTTGTTCACATAGGCTTTTTAAGTCCAGTAAACTAAATACCATTCAAATAGAATATGTGTTAGATTCTAACACTAGAAAGTAGAAGACGCGATAAGTGGATCCGCACAACTTTTGAGCAAAAAGCACACTGAAAACTGATGACTTGAGCTCTCCTCAAATGACTTACGTCAGACTTTGACGAGGTAGAATGAGAAGTCTTCAACTGTCGTTTTAAAAGTATTGCCGAGAGTTTTAGCTTTCTAAATAGTATCCCCTTACTTTGACTGTTAAAGTTGAACTCTGATTACAAAACTACAGAAATAATAAAAAAGAAAGGTAACGCCAAAAACAACCGCCACACTTGTATTCAATTTCTTGAACTAACATGGCGATCGCTTTGGGTGGAAAAACACATAGACAGGTCACGCCCACTTCCAGTATCAGCCGTGTCAACTGAAGTGTCCACACCCGGTAAGATATGGTCAGCTCTCAACTACTTCCTGACTGATTGAAGTTTTTCGACTTTCAGCTCACAGAAAATATAATTGCTACACAATTATTATGTCTGATCAGGTAAAAATTAATTTATATTATTTTACTATATTTTACTAATTAAACAATATAAGTCAACAACGGTGTACTTTTGCTCTAAATATAACAAGGGGGGGGGGGGTAGGGTGGATGGCCTAGCTGGCCGGCCACCTCTGGCTTGCGGCTTTCGAGCCCTGGTGTGAGCGTATGTGGCATGGAGATAGGGGGCCTTCTCAACCACTTGGGTTTCCTCCGGGCACTCCGGTTTCCTCCCACGCGCAAGCGAATTATTGAAATAAATTTAAACCATACGTTAGTCCCAAAATGACCTAGTTGTGTTGAGTGGACGTTAAACCCCACTCCTCTCTCTCTCTAAAAATAACAGAAACTGCCTTAAGTAAAAAAAAATCAACCAGCACATATCAATTGTTTCTTATTTCGTGAAATTTTTGCACAACACATAGAAACGCTAAATACTTTTCTGCGTCATAAAGTCTAGTATTATCGTTCCAAAATATATCCGAAATAAAAATAAAACTATTGTTCTCTTCATCAAATAAGTATGTTTTCACTTCAAAATATTCACCATCTTGTTATGTGTGACGATTAGGAGGCAGACCACCATTAAATTTCACACTCTCGGTACAAATTGTAGTTCGTCTATTTATAGCAATTCTCTCTCCTTCTCTTTTCTCCCCCTTTGCATGGACATTTTTGTTGATTTTGTGGTCAAGAATGGAAGAAGAGGGTTTGAATTAATATTTTCTACCAGGTTTTGGTAAATATTCCGGATTTTGAGGCGGAAGGATAACTGAGTTATCAGGTTGGCTACGGTGATATGTACGGCAACTAGGTACATGTTTTGGGTATACTTCTTCAACTTGGTGTATCTCAAGATTTTGGTGGTCAACGTCATACAAATTTTAGTGCAAAGACATGGTCATTTGTTCCTCTGTCTATAGTGAAAAGCATTCAGCCCAACGAAAATTTGGGAAAAAGTTGGAGGTGGGCAAAGAGGCTAGAAATAACATTGAAGTCAATGGGGAAATTAATGGTGGTCTGCCTCCATTAAGGATTAAGGGACAGAAGTAGTTATGTCCCTTGTTGCTATTGTTTGGGGTAAGGCAGTGTCTCTGTAGTTTTTAGAGCAAACATACACCGTTGTTTACTTATTTCGTCTAATAAGCAAACTAAAATAAAATAATGTATCAAGAACGGAATTAAGAGATGACTACGTCTTACCGGATTTGGATACTTCGGTTGACACTGCTTATAGTGGAAGTGGGCGTGGCCTGCCTATGTGTTTGTCCGCAAAAAAGCGATCGCCATGTTAGTTCAAGAAATTGAAAACAAGTATGGCGGTTGTTTTGGGCGTAACCTTTTTTTATTTAATTATTTCTGTAGTTTTATAATACGAGTTCAGCTTTAAAGCTAGAGAAAGGATCCGATAACAAGTTGTCAGGGTGTGGCTACTGGTGTGAGATGCTACATTTTATTGCTGTTCTGTGGAGTGTTGATTACGCCGATTAATATACTTAAGAGCAGTTATTTGAGAGAATTTTAACTTGTCACAGACATTTAAATATAGTAACAATGTCAAACTTATCATGGTCTAATGACTTTCTACTTTTTATATGTTGAAACTAGAACTGCTTTCAAATAAAACAAGCCAACAGTGAGGCTGATGTCCCCCGCCGAAATCCCAAAATAAAAAGATTACACATATTAATTAATCGCACATTTATTTTTTCAAAAGTATTGAGCAGTCAAACTATACACTAAGTTTCATCAATCTCTATCAGACAAAATCAAGATTATCTTTTCCCAAAACACCAACCAATGAAATTGATTAGCCTTATTAGCTTTAGCTCGAAAAGTATCATTGAACTCAGTCAAAAGACTAGCCTAATCAACATACATCAGTTTGAATATGCTACCTTAATTAAAAGCAGTGGTGTTGTGTTCCAAAGTTTTAACCAATCAAATTGCTTATCGTTCCTTAGCCTAAGCAGAAAAATTCGCACCATCGAATTTAGTCAAGTTAATGATATGATAAATCTATGTTCAGAGTAACAGACAATGTTCATCATCGAACTGCATCAAGGCATTCACCTAATAAACGCCTACACGAACATTATATCTCAATTAGAAGGAGAGTTATTGTGTTCTAAAGTCTCGACCAATCAAATTGCTTATCGCTCTGCTTACCTTCAGCATAAAACGTTTGTTATCGAGCTTTGTCAAATTGTTGATGTAATAAAGCTATACACCAAATGTCCTCACTTTCGCTTAATTAGAACTAAAGTTATCGTGTCGCAAAGCATCAACCAATCAAATTGCTTACCCTACACAAACATTTCTGATCTTCGAAACCCGTCAAAGCATTCACCTAAGCCAAGTGTGAACGTCCTTGCTCAATTAGAAAGAGAGCTATTGTATTCCAATGTCTCGACCAATCAAATTGCTTATCTATCGTGTCCCAAAGCATCAACCAATCAAAATGCTAATCTTTGCATTCCATCCAGACAGTGACCTAATAAACACCTACATGAAGTTTGAACATTCTACCTCAATTAGAAGGAGAGTTATTGTGTTCCAAAGTCTCGACCAATCAAATTGCTCATCGCTCTGCTTACCCTGAGCAGAAAAATCTCATTGGTCGAGGTATTGATGTAATGAAACTATACAGCAGGTTTCATCATTCTCACTTAATTAGGACTAAAGTTATCGTGTCCCAAAGCGCCATCCGATCAAATTGCTTATCTCTGCTTACCTAAGCAGAAAATAAATGATAATGATAATGATTTATTTTTAATATAGCGATTTACATCAATATAGTAATTAACTAGTGTATAATTCAATGATAAACAGTACATAAAATAATTCTAAAAATAATACTACATAAAATCATTCTAAAAATAACATTACATAAAATCATTCAAAAAATAACACTACATAAAATCTTTCTAAAAATAACACTATCTAGACAACTTAACCTAATACTATAAAACTCTCGAGTTGCATATTTACAATGTATGGCATATTTCATAATCTTACGACCTCCATCAAGGTATTTACCTAATTAACACATACACCAAGTTATTGTGTTCAAAAAGGGTAACATACAGAAAGTTACTGTGTTCCAAAAAGTGTTACACAGACTGACGAACACATTTTAATAGTCTTCTGCTTTCTTCGAAAGGCGGGGGACAATAAAGTTTTACCATACAGAATGGCAAAACAGATTCCCCAATCCCTTACTAATCCTTTACACCGAATTATAAATCGGTCCTTAAATTTGTTCACACTAAATTTCGAAAAACATTGCAGGGAGCAACCTACTGTGCTTATCCGTCAAAAGCATGTAATACCAAGGTTGCGAACCCGTTAACAATTGGTATCTGATATTGATGGAACTGAAAATATATATTTATGTGTCAAGGATCTCGGACGATAAAAAATATCACCGTTACAGCATAATTATTGTTGAGTTTGAATTTTCTGAACATTGGACCGAAACTTCCCGTCAAAGTGGCTGCTCCCTTTTACGCAAATAGTACAAAAGTATGTAATTCCAAGGTTGTGGACTCTCTAATAGGCCAAACATAATGCCCGCTTGAGATGAATCTTGAAATACACGTAACGGTATATTTGATATCGGAGTTTGAACCTTTAAGATTTCAAACCGATTGAGACGATTTTAAAATTGGCTTCAAATGTTGAAGTTTAGGAGAAAGTTTATGTATATCATTTCAATTGACATTTGTATTTATAGAGTTTGGTAACGTTAGCGGTGATATACAATTTAACTGTAATTATATTGAAATTAGCGTTCGGTGAAATCAGAGATCAGGTAAGCTTATATTTGTATTTATAATCTTGTGAACATGATTGGAAAGCACCAATAGAGAACATTAAATTTAACACCGCGGATTGGTTTTATTTGACATACGCGCCAAACAAGTATTGGACAATACTTGAATAATTTCAATAATTTTAAAACCATCTGATGATAAAATAAATTTGGGATCAGTAACTTTTAATCAAACTGAGTAACAGAGTCAGTAATGTGCACTGCTCAGACATGTTTACTGTATCACTAACCTTAGTGAGGCACTGACCTTGTTAAAAGATGCGTTTGGTACCCTATACTTAGTATGAATCTGACATGGGTAGCTTTTGCACCTAAGGCAAATTATAAAAAGTAAAATTACCAATATCATAAATTAACAGCTTGGAAAACAGGGTCTTCTACGGAAGCCTATTGTAAAATATTTATGTATTTATATTGTATATTATGTCTATCTGATGAGTCGTATGACTCAAAGAAATAAAGAACTACGGAAGCCTATTGGGGTCAATGAAATGAAAAAAAAATCTGACTATCTAGATAGGCTATCTTGTAATAACAAGATAGGTATCTTGTAATAACTAATTAGCTATCTTGTAGTTACAAGATGGGATTGCTATCCTAAGAAAACCTATCTTGTTATTACAAGATAAGGAGAAGCCCATGAGTAACTTATTTTAAGGTCGCCATACACCGATTTATCGAATAGCTAGGTCAATGCCGTACTTTATTATATGTTACCCGTCTTCCATTAGCCCAGGTTAGGTGCATAATAGGAGGACGTTAAACCCCATTTCATTTCATTTTTTTTATGTTACATAATCGGCAAATTCATGTCATGCTCCTATCAATATCATTCGTTATTTCCATGCCTCCATTAAAATCTTCCAGCGTGGTTTCCCCCTAGCGTAGTCGGGAAACTGTAATATAGCATGTTGGCGGGAATTAAGTGGGGGGAAGATGGTTTTAAGTTTTTTATGGTCTATTAGTCCAGTACTAACCCTCCATGGAGTTACCTTCTTTACCCCTTGGGGAATTTTTTTGGCGCCATTTTGAATTTTTGCCTCTGCCAATCACGTTCGAGAGCACTAATTCCTAAATAACATGTAGATATTGACCTCTAAACCAAACAAGTATGGTGTCTACCCATAGGAAATCGATACCACAGATTTAAAAAATCCCATCAATTTTACGCTTAGACGTCACTATGATGTGCAATTCAGAATAGCGTCCAAGATGGCCGCCGTTCCATATAACTGATCATAACGCCCCTGCTAATGCTATTCATGTTAGGGGAACAAGTTTGGTGTCTTTACCTAGGTTTGAAGGGTAAAGCAATCCTTTGCAACCACCCGCTAGATGAAAAATGAACGACATCATTGTGACATCCAAGATGGTCGCCACCAAATTATATAAAGTGTCACAATGAGCATCCAAGAACGTTAATTTTAATTCCTATACAAATCCCGCCAATTTTGCGTTAAGATGTCACTCGATAAGTTTAGGGAAGTCCTGTCATCATTTGTATGTTCCCTCAATTTGGGTTTACAAAAACATTGGTGGTAACTCAGAATCATCGGAAAGAAAGATGAAATTCAAAATGGCGTCCAAGATGGCCGCCATTCCATATAACTGATCATAAGTACCTACTATTCATTTTAGGGAAACATGTTTGGTGTCTATACCTGGGTTTCAAGGGTAAATTAATTCTTTTACAACCACCCACTAAATGAAAACGCATTTAAAAACAAACATGATTAGATGCTATAAGCAGCTGAAAATGTAATCATTAATTGGTAGAGTTGCCTTAATCCATTACTCAGATTAACTTGATTAACTGCAACCCAATAGGCAGTGTTATTCTCATATTTGTAATTGTGTGCTTTCGAGTGTGGTCATCTTTCACGCAGAGGTAAAATCGAAGTCAGAATAATCCCAATAAAATTTTATTTGATTATCTTAAATATCTGTTTTATGCCAACAATAACTACTTGTGTTTTATATGTTTGTCAATGACGTTGGTAAACTTCGCTGCATCTTCAATGTAAGCCTATCCATTGCATGGAAACTGTACTATCGAAAATCATTTAATAACCGATGTAAAAAAATGCAAACACAATATTTGTGCACACAACAATGATTATACTCATTTCTTTAGTCATTGCATTGATTCTAGATGGCACTCAGAATGAGGGCTAAAAGAGTATTTCAGACATGTCTCCTAAAGGACCCAACTCCGCAACTCACAACCCTCCAAAATCTTCGACATCGATAACACGAATTATTACACGAATATTGTACCATAGTGAGTCTCAGTATCAATTGTAATAAGGTACTGGGATAACTAGGCTAAAATATCCGACAAAATAATGCGATTTTTCATATCCTGGACGCGAATTCTACACAAATTTTGTAGGAAAACAATGCACCATTAACTAAACTGGAACAACCAGACGCTAGCAATCGTCCATCGATTTGGATACCTTGCGTATTTCGCCGAACATAACTTTTTGAAATTAGAGTAAACACGGAAACAATTGAATGCAAATCCGGTATACACATTCATATTACACTATTATATTAGTCTGCAGGCTCAGTGCGGGGGGGGGGGGGGTCCACCAAATGGGCACAAAACCAATCCAACTTTTCTAGAGTAAAATTTTGTGTAGAATACGATGCCGAATGGTAATCAGTCCGCTGTTTGGGCGTTTTCGAGATATTCGGGGTCAAAGGTCAAATGAGGTCATTTGCACTGAAAGTGAACGCGCAACCATTCTTGTCTCATGAATATATGCTGAAAATGATCGAAAGTTATCACTCTTTCAATAAAAATGTAAACTTGCTAACTTCGCCTTTAGACTTATTGACGCCAGAGGTCAAAAGGTGAAATGTTCCGATTTTGCCCTTGGAAGATTTAAAGCAATGAAATGTCAGCATAAAAAAAAAACTAAAGCGAAATCTGATCTTATTAATAATAGGAACATTTCAAATGTATCTTTAGGTGGTCTTAGCACATAACTTTTACTTTGGAACGTAAAAACTGTCAAATCAAAATCTCTCCGAATTAGTTTTACAACGAATGCTAAACATAATGATACTAGTTGTCGAAAAAAAAAAATGGAATAGTTTCATAGTTGGATTCCATCCTGCAGGCCGCGTCACAAAGGCAGTCAAACATTTCCCCAGTAACATTTAACATTAACCAATACGACGTTTATATGCCGTGAGCTATTATCCAAAATGCATCCGTTGGTTTTATCGGGGTCTATATTCCGGAGAAATTCATGAAAACTCGTGGTCAGATACGTGTTTTTCAGTCACAGATTAACGTCGGTTTTCTCAGATAGGGATACTATTCAATTATTTTTCTGACAACTAGTTTCATTATATATAACGATCAATGTTATATTTAATCGGGAAGGTTTTGTTTTGACAGTTTTTGAGTATTTTTGAAACAGGTTTCGAAATCTCTTGGTTCTGTTATGTAAGATCCTTTCCGACGTTCCAAAGTAAATGTACGGTGCTAAGACCACACAAAGATAAGTTTTAAATATTTCTACTATTAACTAGAACAGGTTTCGCTTTAGTTTTTTAAATTTTACGCTGACTTTTTATTGCTTTAAATCTTCCTAGTTATTAATCAGAAAATTTCACCTTTGACCCCCGGCGTCACAAAGACTAAAGGTGAATTTAGCAAGTTGACATTTTTATTGAAAGAGTGATAACTTTCGATCATTTTCAGCATATTTGACCTTTGACCCTGAATATCTCGAAAACGCCCCAACGGCGGACTGATTACCACTCGGCATCGTATTCTACGCAAAATTTTACTCTAGAAAAGTTGGTCGGGTTTTGTGCCCATTTGGTGGACACCCCCCGCACTGAGCCTACGGTATATATCCCTAACTACCCATTTGTGTCCATTTCTAGCTCCAAAATAATAACGAAAACTTGAAAAATGTAGTAGGCCGCATACCATGGGCACAAATTGTCGTTGCAAATATATTTTCGTTTCTTCAAAAAAGGTCTAGTGGAAATTTTATCGGTGTATAGTTAATATAGTAATTAGCGTTTGCTGAAATGTTCCTAATTTTTTTTATAGTTGTTCGATGTTATTCTTCTTTAAAATCCGGATTATTTATTAATAGTAAAATTCATAGTGCGCATGGTTACTGTACTGAGTTTAACGTTGTTCGCCGCGTCACGTGGTCGTTTTTTCCACTATCGACCAATCATATCATTGTGTTCATTCGCTTAACTTGATTCTTGGTCCTGATGTATCCCATCCCGTGCATTAGTAGAGAGAGAGAGAGAGAGAGAGAGAGATCTTTTGATATGACCAATCGGGGAAACGGTAGAAACCCTTGGAGATGACGCAAATAAATGGATGGGGGTTTAACGTCCAGTCGACACAAACTAGGTCATTTCGGGAATAACATATGATTTAATTGTATTCAATAAATCGCTTGTGTTATATCTTCTATTTATAACCCTCTAATATCTACTTAAGTCTGGTTAATCACAACTATATAATGTTTTGTCTGGATAATCAGATATGGAGAGCCTCGTTTTGAGGTTGACTTTGTAGAATGGCGGAATAAACATCAAATCATCATTAACAATCAATTTTTCCTTTTTCAATTTATAAGTCTGCACGGCGCATAATCCCCCGCCGTTGTAAGATAACACTTGCGCGTAGGTTTTTTTAGCAGTGACAGTAAATCGGAGGACCCGGAGAAAACCCAAGAGGTAACTCCTTGTCACGTACAATCCGAGAATCCAAACCACGCCAGTGAACTCAATGGCAGACTCAATGATATAGCGCGCATGTGCTAACCATTCAGGCCCCCCCCCCCCCCCCCCGCATTACTAGGATTACACAGCTTTCTGGATGTGACTCTACAAGCGCCTTTTATGGTTAAGGCAAAAACGCATTAGTTTTCTCGTGAAATTATATGGGATTTAACGTCCTACTGTTCTGCTCATAACCTGGGTTAATGAAAAAGGGGCATACGCCATACAATGTGCTATAGGGAAAAGTTTGCACGGGCAGCGGAGCTACGGCCTACTGTTACATCGAATTCCGAATGCCAAGGGATCTTCTACGCGCACGTCAATGTGTACACATGACCTCGGTTTTTCGTCCCATCCGAACGACTCGATAGCTTTTACTGTCATGCCCTCCGTCCTGTATCAGTGACAAGGGGGAACCACGCAGGAAAATCGGGATGAACTTTTTCGGCCAATGCAGGGATCGAACACTCAACCGCCAGACTAGTGAGCCAGCGTCTAACCCACGTAGCCACGTGATCCCCGTGTGATGTCTCGTAAGAAGTACATTGTATAAATGTGTAAAATAGCAGATACCCCAGATCATAAAGTTGTTGAATCTCTTCTTTCAAAAACTGAAGTATTTGTATGCTATTTATACGGGTTAAATACTGTCCAAAATGTAAACGAAGCTCGGCATAAATTATTATGTACAAGAATGGCATCGGAACAAAATATGCCCTCAACAAGTGATGCACGGAATCAGCATTTATTACATGCTAATTATGAGGCTTGCATCCATAAAATATGTCAGTGGATGCAAGTGCCATCTCCAAACAATAATAGCTGGACTGAACATAATAATGAATTAGAAATTGTGAAATGAAATCGGGTTTAACGTCCTACTGTTTTGCTTCTAAACTGGGCAAATGAAGACAGGCATAATACTATGTCATACAGATACCGAGTTCTATGAGAGAATTTTGCCTGGGCAGTGGCGCTGTGGCTTACTCGTATATCGAATTCCAACTGCCTTTCGAACGACTAGAGAGCTGTCCTTGTCAGGCCCTCCGTACCGCATCACTGACAAGAGGAAACCACGCCGGAAAATCTGGATGAACTTTCTCGGCCAATGCAGGGATCGAACACCCGAACTCCAGGATAGCGAGTCAGCGTCTCACCCACTTAGCCATCGTGATACCGAATATGGATGACTAATGAAACTGCGCCCAAATCCTTACTTGATGCTGTTCACTGTAACTGTAAGGCCGGGTTTCCATGTGTACGTAATGCGTAGTACGTAATACGTATTTAACACTTTGCACTAAAATGGTTTGAGTTGATTCCATGTACAAGCGTGATGTGTCCGAATACGCAATACGCGTGTATACGGAGACCAGACATGCGCACTGCCACTGCAATAGGCATATCCGATGTTGTTTTGGGATGGCAATATTCGGTTCTCGCCCACACATGGAAACTGACAATACGCGTTACGCAACACGCATCACGTAACACGCATTCCGGACGCATCCCGTACGCATTGCGTACACATGGAAACCCGGCAAATAACTCGAAGGGGCACCCGAATCGCGAGAAAAACTCATTCACCGCTGCATTGGCGGTAATTTCGGCTGTCTGTGACGGTAACGGTACGCACTCGACCCATTTGGTGAACTGGTCGACCATCATCAGAATGTATTCATTTCCAGCTATCGTCCGTGGCAACGGACCCATAAAATATAAATGGACCCTTTCCATGGGAGACCCAGCATGGTATTTATTTAATTTAAAACGGGCCTTCTTTTGGGTATTTTTATTCTTGTTGCAAATAGCACAGGATGCAACGTAGGCCCGCACATAATTTGTAATTCCATACCAATAGAATTGCTGTTGGATACGGCTTTTAGTTCGCTTAATTCCCTGATGTCCAGACGACGGGATATCATGACAAAGTCGACAAATTTCTATTTTTAACTCCTCCGGAATAACCAATTGTGTTTCATTTAAATCGCTGGGTCTTTTAACCCGCAGAATACCGGCGTTATCGAGGACGAAAAGATTACGATTAATCCACATATACTTCTCCGCGGGACTTTTTAACATTAAATCCTTTTCTTTAGGTTCGCGACCAGATTTAAACCACTCTAAAATTATATTTAAGGCCGGGTCGCTCGACTGTTTTTGTCTTTATGATTCAGCCGAATAATTACTTAATAAGATTCCTTCCCGAGATTCATCGTCATTTTCGTCGAGGGTAACAATATTAACCTGCGGATCCGCGGGAAACCCTGTAACCGCGATGCTAACGGGTTTATCATCCGGGTCATTATTTAACGGTAACTTATATTTTACACCCAATTTATATTATGCGCTCGTTCGCAATATCGACAGCCACCGCACGGCAAATCCGTCTATTTAACATCCATTGTAAAATCCGGACACGGTTTATCAGGCAACTTCATACGCGACAAAGCATCGGCATTTTGGTGTGTATTACCTGGGCCATGTATAACTTTCATATATCATTGACTTAATTCCTCTAGCCACCTGGCCAGTTGGCCAGTCGGGTGTTTGAACCGTAAAAGCCATGTCAAGCTACTGTGATCGGTTCGTACTGTAAATGGCCTACCAAGCAGATAGTGTCTATATTGTCTTGTAAAACGCACAATCGCTAAAAGTTCTTGTCGCGTAGCGCAATAACGACGCTGTTCCGGCGTTAGCGAAAAACTACTATAAGCAATCACCCTCTCCTGGTTGTCCTGAATCTGTGACAATTCCGCGGCCACCGCGTTCATACTCGCGTCACAATCAAGAATAAACTGATCTGAATTATTTGGTAACGCCAATACCGGTGTTGTTACAAGCAAACGTTTGAGTCGTTCGAAAGCTAACTGTTGAGTTTCGTTCCAAATAAATTCTTGTTTACCCGTAATCGCATACAACGGGAAAGCTATTTCAGCAAAGTCCTTAATAAAACTCCTATGATAGTTCGCGAATCCAAGGAAAGATTCTACCTCCTTGGTACAAGTGGGTACCGTTCATTTATCAACGGTTTCAGTTAAATTATTCCCCGCTTTGATCCCTTTTTGACTAACTAATCTACCCAAAAACTCAACTTCCTGTTGAAACAATTCACATTTCTTTGGTTTTAATTTAATTTGATATTCTCTAAACCGGTCTAAAACTAACCGCAAATTTCCCAAATGATCATCTACAGTTTTTCCTAAAACAAGAGTATCGTCCAAGAATGCGAAGGCAATATTCCATGCTAACCCATGAAGTATAAGATTCATTGCCCTGGAGTAGGTATTTGGTGCCCCACATAAACCGAATCCTATTTTTGTAAATTCGAACAAACCGTACTTAGTAATAAAAGTTTTTTTTTCCTATCATCTTTCTTAAGGCGAATTTGCCAATAAGCTGAATTAGCATCTAATTTAGGAAACCACATGTTTCCCGCCAATGCGTCTAAACATTGGTCAATCAATGGCATTGGAAAAACATCCTTAGATGTCATCGCATTCAACTTCCTATAGTCTATGCACCAACGTACGGTTCCGTCTTTTTTCCGTATCAAAACTGGAGGAGACGCCCACTCTGACATAGAGGGTTGAATAACTTTTGCTTCTAACATTTTCTTTAAATGTACCTCTTCCTCCTCCTCGAAACAAACGGGTGTACGCCGCATACGTTGTTTAATGGGTTTGGCATCACCTGTCTCAATACAGTGTTCGATAGCAGTAAAATTACCCAAGTCAAATTGTTCCTTAGCAAAAACGTCCTGATAATCTATTAATAGATTTTTAACTTTGGCCTGCTCATTTTGATCTAAGTATTGTTTGGAACGTTCAAATAAATTTCTTAAATGGCTTAATGCTCAGGAATATCTCCGTCATCCTCAGCTTTTGTCCCATCCGAAGATATCGGACTTAATATATCACGTTCGTCAAACTAGATTGATTAGTCTCAAGAATAACACTTTCTTGTGTTGGATTTATCAAACATATACGCGGGAATTCAGTTTCTATGTGGGAGTGAACCGATCGGGCTATTAATAGATTAGGGTGATTTAAAGGTTCGATCAAAAACTGGGATAAATATTACACCGTACTCGTGCTACAGATAACGGTGGAACAGCTATTCGCTTGGCGACAAATAAGTTGGCGTGATCTACTTGATCATCTACATTCCCACAAAACAAATCAAACCTATCGTCTCCGATATACATTTTATCAGTTTTCAGATCGATATGTACTTTATTCGATCTCATAAAATCTAAACCTAATAACATATCATCTTCTATCGGAGCTACATATAATTGGTTTAATTGAACTTTAAATGACCCAAAATCTAGATTAGCGGGTCCAACAATAAATCCGGGAAAAACTAATTCCCGACCCGTGGTATGCAGTTTTACGTCACGAAGCTTGGGAGTTTTTTTCTCCAGTTTCTCATACTGGCGATCGGAAAGTATCGTGACCTGTGACCCCGTGTCAATTACTGAAGAGGTCGATTGGCCTTGAACTTTTAGCTTGATTTTATACATATCATCTGAATGTACCCGTCGAATAAGTGGAATATTCAAATCCGTACCCCTTTTATCAACTTCCTGTGTTAAATCTACATCACCCCCTTCCCGCCAGACATAGTATTTCGCGAGTTTTTAGAACCGTGGATAACGGTATTTACCGGGACACCGTCGGGAACGGTATCAATCACTTTATCTGAAATACTCAATTCGTCGTTTGATTTCTCTCCATTTGGCGAAACCTTTAATTGCTCTTGGATCGACCGCTCGCCTACTCGCTCGATCCTATGAAGTTTAACGACTCGTCATCACTGCTCACGAAACCCACGTGTCGGTCTTCGCTTACATTTTTACCCGCCTTGGGCGTACTTTGTTTTGGATCAAGAAGGGGACAATCCCGTTTAAAATGGCCACGTTTACCACAATGAAAACAAGTAGGAGGCTCTCGAGCTGGAGACCTAGACGGCGATCGTGATCTATTTAAAGCTAACGTGAATCTACGGAAAGACTCTGATAATTCATCAATTTTTGTGACCATAGTATCTACTTTAAATTCGACTTTAATCAGACGCTTTTCCGTACTCTCAACCCGTGCGGATAAATCGGTTAAAGTTGGAGACATGCTTTCTTTGGTAACTGCCCGTACCCTTGTCGACTCATATTCCCTGTTCGGGCTATTATATCTAGTTCCCTCCGCCCCGAACGTCCATAAATAGCAGTGCTGTTATGTCTAAACCATTTTATAGCATCAGTAGCCGTATCCAACGTTTTTGGGCGCGTATTACAAGCATATTGCCCTGCTTCCTTATCCTGACAACCCTGACAAAATTTCATGATAACTTGACGGGTTATATGATCATCAGAACAATCACTAAAAGCCCGCGAGGCTATGAGTAACACCCGGTCGGCCCATTCAAAGAGACTTTCTTCATACCCTTGTCGCAAATTTTGAAACTGCATCATAGCGGTTTCAGGCAACTCCTGGTTTCCAAACCGTTTTTCCATTTTTGATTTTAATTCATAAAAAGTTAAATCTGCATCTCTCTCTGTCACATTAGTAAAGAACTCGCTTGCTTTACTCTCCAAGCAAAAGCATAACTGATCCCTAGTTTCGAGATCCGACCAACCTTGTAACGTTGCAAATCGTGTAAACTTGTTCGAGAAAGCCTGCCAACTTGAATTTCCATCGACAGATAACGATTTAGGTGTAAGGGACACACGACGTTGTCTACGGTCTTCCCGGACATTGTCACCCGCATACGACCGGGTCATATAGGATGCCCCAGAGGTAGAAATTCCCGATGTATCGTTTCGTACTTCTGAACGTTTATTATAATTTTTCTCGGTTTTATTACTACTATTACTAGTATTATTCCCCCCTTCCTCACTTGAACACGTAAGTCTCAAGTAAATTGCTGTGGGGAGATCCAGAACCCCTGGAACTTGCAACAACTCACTAGTATTTAGGCGACCGCCACAACTTGAGATTGCTGCATATATGCACTCTGCCGTGTTAGCAATAATACCTATGTCCAATAACTCTCCAATAGAGCATTTATTTATGTCTACCTTGTATGACATTACAAGGCCAAACACAAACTTCAAATAAATTCAATTTTTTTAAATCAAATTGAACTCGAAGTCCCTATAGAAATACCCCTTACTAAATATCGGGTATATAAATATTGTTAACTAACAACCTTGTAATATTCTTTATAATAACTCAGACTATCTAAATCTAAATAAATACACTCGTGTAAAAGCACGTGTTGAAGAACGTGCTATAATGCACGTGCGTTAACCTATAAAATGTGTTAACGATTTTGTATGTGCTCCGCGAGACACGCACACGATACAAACCCTCACACTTAGAATAAACAAAACTAACACTATGATTTATTTATTTAACAAAAAGACAATATTTATTTTTCCATCCGTACTACCATTGAAGTGGAACCGAGCAATATAATTAGATTCGGGAATAATTAATGAGTCCAACTCAGGCAGCGATAACAATGAGAACTTACTTTGATACTTGTAAACATAAACTAGACCGTATTTTGTTGGCGACGGTGTATTTATACCACTTCCTGGTCCTGGTTAACCAGTCCGGCATAAAACGGAAGTGGACACATATCTGTCTGTCTTGTACATCCAGGCACAACACTGATATGAATAGGACAGGCGCTAGTTTTCATAGTGATTCATACACAGGTTTTTTTTGCGAAGAAATAAAATCACACCGTCGAAATGACAGGTTTTAAACAAGCATAGCAACCGCATGCGTACGCTACACAGCATATACATACACGGTCACACGAGTGTTTGGACATTAATCAAACATGATATTGATGCGGAGGAAAATGACTATGCAAGATATAAAAACTAAAATGAAATAACACTTATTAATCATCAAACATAATTAAAATTAACCAACATCGCTCCAATATAAAACTCGCAAGAAATAGAGTCTTGCCGGTGAGCGAACATTTGGATATTTGTGGTAAAGGTCAATTCAAGATTTTCTCATTGTACAATCTCAATATTAGTGATAATGATCTCTTGGAAACAAAAGAGAGCAACTTTATCGCTAAATATAACCCATTTTTGGATGCTAAGGGGTGATTATTTTAATTATGTTTGATGATTAATTAGTGTTATTTCATTTTAGTTTTTATATCTTACATAGTCATTTTCCTCTGTTATGACGTAACGTTATTGTAACAGCATAGTAACGCTTTAAAAATGGCCTGACGATTCGTTTGATAACGATGAAAGTACTAGCCAAAATTTTAATTTTTAGTGTTTTTTCTCTAATATTTTAATTTTATTTATATATATATATACAAAAAGTTGTGGTAACAGCTCTCAGGTGATATATAAATAAATAAGATGTTTGAAAAGAAAACAAACTACATATTTCAAGTTAGCGCTTTCAGTTCCACCGGAACCTCCTCAGACTTTTTAATATGATAGCGTTATATAAACACAAATAATAGTTACATACATAATTGCAATTAAGTAGACGAATGAACCTCCATCGTTCACAAATTAAAAACGCAGAAAATAGAACTATTCCTTTGAGCGAACATCTAGATCGTTGTGGCGGAGGTAGATACACTGTTTTCCCTATGTACAAATTAAATGTAGCAAATCAAGCGCTATTAGAAATAAAAGAAATACAATCCCGAACTTAATGTTAAAGTTTAACTGGTGTAGTTTAAATTATAAATATATTTCATTGCAAATGTATATTTCATTGTGTAGGCCTATGTAACTCAATTTCAACTTAAATTATTAATAACAGTAGTATACTCAACATTTATTGTAAACGTCGGATGTGACGTCTTTCTATTTGTTATTATTTGTGTTTATATAACGCTATCATATTATAAAGTCTGAGGAGGTTCCGATGGAACTGAAAGCGCTAACAACAACAAACAAACAATTCAAAAAAAGCGAATGGATCCGGGGGCTAGCCGTAAGCGTTCACTGCGCTGTACAGTCCCGGGCCTGTGGTGACACAGACTTTACTCATATTTGAAAACAACTGGTAATGCAACCCAAAGAAATAATTATATAGTGTCAGCATGAGTCATGATCTGTTATATGTTGTAAGAATTACGAATGCAAGTACATGTATATTGTGGTATAAATTCCGCTACACAAGTAACCACATAGTTAAATGTATCAGAAGTAGGCCTAGTTCAAACTAAATCAAACAAATAAAAGGATTGAAGTATATTAAATGCATTTATGACACACATTACAACCGTCACAGAAACAAAAACAAAACTGATTACAAGAAGCAAAGGAATATAGACTATTCAGGGAGACAGCCGAGCCGTCTGCTGACTGACTGGCGTGACGTGAATCTGCCGTAATAATTGTTAGACGTCGTGGTTTAGAAGGTGCAATTTCCCGATAAAAGGGCGATAATCTAGATAAAATAACGTTGAAATATAAAAACTATTAGTTTTTAAGACCTTGCAATTGTACAAACCATAGTATAATTATTATATAATGTCCCACGTAAGAAATGCAAAACAGGAATGCTAAAGAAATCGTAAGTTATTAGTGTAATCCTAAAGGCATAAAAATAAGGGCGATAATCCAGATAGGACTAGACATCTAGAAGCAATTTATATAGAATCATTATCCAATATGTAGTCAGTAATATCGTTATAAGAAATGCCAAACTTATTATGTTGAAGAAATTGAAGTTTTGAAATTTCTTTCAAAATGCGTAATTGTGTACCACCTTTGGCCGTGAACTTAAAATTAAGAGTTTTTATTCTGGAAAGAAATAGTTCTTTATTGTTGCATATCTTTAAAAATCGTAATGCCTGTGAAAAGAAAACATTGTATAGTGTCGTATCTGGTATGTTACTATGAGCTGACGGGTATTTTACTACTTCAAAACCAAATTTGTCCGTTTTATCGAATAAAGGACAGATGCATTTATAGTGCCCGAATTTTCTTTATTTAATATAAGTTCAGGAGGATATATAGTAGGGGAGCTAGGTTCAGGTTAATTCGAAAATCGCGTACAAAATTTCTACTATGCCAAATGTGTGGGCAGCGGTATCGGATACTTTGAACCTCGATTCTTAAGTTGCGGGTCCCCTTCCCGTGGGGCTGAGGGGCCGTACAAAACGTCGGAATTTTGCGTTTTATTCGACTTTTGCGTACAACGATCAACTTTCGTACATAAGTCGACCAACCCCAGACGTCACCAAAAACATTACTTAAGAAGACCCCTGACCCTTCCTTCGTCCCTTAAGAACGCCCACTTTACCCCCCTCAGGGAAGAGTTAATTCGACTTCCGCGTACAACATTAATTTTTTCGTTAAAAGTTTCACTATTGGTCCACTAGAACGTAAAACTAACTTAAGAACGCGAAATCCCCTTCTATCTCGGATAAGAACGACAAAAAGGGGGACCCAGGGGATGATATGACGATTTAATTCGACTTTTGCGTACAACGATCAACTTTCGTACATAAGTCGAACAATCCCAGATGTGACCAAAAACATTACTTAAGAAGACCCCCTACCCTTCCTTCGTCCCTTAAGAACGCCCCCTTTGCCCCACTCATGGATGAGTTAATTCGACTTCCGCGTACAACATTACTCTTTTCGTTAAAAGTTTTACTATTGGTCCACTAGAACATAACACTAACTTAAGAACGCGAAATCCCCTTCTATCTCAGATAAGAACGACAAAAAGGGGAACCATGGGCTGAAATGACGGTTTAATTTGACTTTTGCGTACAACGATCAACTTTCGTACATAAGTCGACCGACCCCAGATGTCACCAAAAACATTACTTAAAAAGACCCCCGACCCTTCCTTCGTCCCTTAAAGGGCCAATCCCGATAACTTTTTGGGCAATAAAACTGCTTAATTTTGTGTTAAAATCATTTAAAACCCATTATCTAAGGCCGATCAACTAACCCGATTTTTGTGATACGCTTGTAAATAACTTAAACCTGACAGTCTGCATCTGGAAATGGAGACCTTTGTATCATACAGTATCTGGATAAAACCAGACTATTTTCTATAAAAATAATATGTTGGTAAATTTACCTTTTATTATCAAGTACAGTACATGGGTCATTCACTGTATAGACCTCTCAAGAAACGTTAATCGATTATAAGGTCACCAAATGAAAAAAATGACCATCAATCTTAAAAGGGTTACGTGCCCGGATAGGCAATTTTGGCGTTCACGTCCAAATGACTTAATATTTTGAGTTGAAATTTTGAGACAAAGTATATACACCATTCCCCTATATTTTTGCGTTTTATTTTCATACATTCTCAGACTTTTATTTTTGAGCCTCTGTATAATACGGGACTGTCCCTTTAAGATCGCCCACTTTACCCCCCTCAGGAAGGAGTTAATTCGACTTCCGCGTACAACATTAATTTTTTCGTTAAAGGTTTCACTATTGGTCCACGAAACTTAAGAACGCGAAATTCCCTTCTATCTCGGATAAGAAGGGGGGGGGGGCAAGGGTGTTATAAAGCTGCTCTCGGATCTTGGAGATGATTTAGCTGATGGCCCTGAAAGCTGCCGATGTCCATTCTTATTCAGACGGATCTATATGTTTAGTCTTATTTGTTCCTTTAGTTCCCACAGTTTGTATTTTTCTTTCTATATAATTATATTATATTATTATAAATCACCACATGTCTGTCCGTCCAACTCTTCATACCGCAAAAACGGCTGCTCTGATTTCCACGAAATTCGGTGTGGGTGATTACCCAACATTTCAGGATTCAACATTGTCATGTGTTAAAGAAATATGCGTGTAACGGTCATATTCCATTAACATCTATCGGTTGCCTAAACTCTGCCCCGTGGCACGCTGAAACATTTTTACCCGTATGCATGTTTGAGAGATGGATTATGACAGTTGGAGGACTCGATACTGCCACCGGGTACTTGGGTGAGTAAATTTATTATGTTGTGAAATTATTATGTTATTAACTTTGGTGTCTTGAGTTCCTTTGTGCGGGATTCGTGTATTTAACTTATCGTTGTATTAGGTGCCTACTAATAGATGATGTGGTGAATCACTGCTGGTATCGTCGATGAATATTTGTCGATAGATGGAATCGTTGATGCATGGTCTTGCCGATGGGTGGACAGGTTTTGTTATGAATGGTATAGTCTAATGATGGTCGCCGATAAATGGTATCGTCGATGAATAGTCTGCGATAAATGGTATCGTCGATGAATAGTCTCCGATAAATGGTATCGTCGATGTTTGGTCTTGCCGATGGGTGGTCAGTTTATTTTGTCAATGGTATCGTCGGCGAATGGTTGCTCATAAAATTAAATGGTATTGGCGATAAATATTCAAAAGAAAAACCGTTTTATGACTAAAAACGCAATATCCAAATATTATTCGAAGGTCTCAAATTACCATACGTAGGTACTTATCATAAAATTCCATAAGAGATACGTATAATGCATTATCATCTGTATTTTTAAGGTAGATAAAGCCCCCGGACTAAACTAAAGATGGCATCATCCTCAGAACAAGCGGCCCCGGAACCAGAACTATCTGTATCCGAGAATGAACTGACATGTATAGTTCATATGGATGATACGGATCAGAATGTAAACGAAGAAAGAGAATCAAAGTCCTGTGCCTTAACTCCGAGAAAGGTCCCAACGGTGGGTGTTTTGCGCGCAATGGATACGTCAAAATAGGATTCATCAAAATATGCTGCCGTTGTTAATAATTTGCCCCAGAACTATGAAGCCCATCATGGATATCACGTCAAGAGCTACGAGAACTTCACCGCTATACAGGCCACTGAAAAAACTCTAAATGTTCAAAGCTTAAAATTGAGATCAGATATCTAAGCCTGGTAGTAGCAGAGCACAGTCACACATTGAAGGACCATACGGCGTCATCTATTCATCTGTAATAGGTTTAAATTGTGGGTAAAAGGAACAACTGAGAGACCTCGCACACAACTGATCCTAAAGTAATGAAATTACGAAGTGCGGTAGCGGAGTTGGTGTCGCATGACAATGAAATGGAAAAACACAATCATCAAATATTTAACGAAAAAACGGTGCCCTCCCACCTAAGCGATTTTTTCGTCCGCCCTCACACCCAAGCGATTTGTCATCCTTATCCGAGATAGAGGGGGATTTCTCGTTCTTAAGTTAGTGGTTTGTTTTCGTTGACCAATAGTGAAACCTTTAACGAATAGAGTAATGTTGTACGCGGAAGTCGAATTAACTCATCCATGAGTGGGGTAAAGTGGGCGTTCTTAAGGGACGAAGGAAGGGTCGGGGGTCTTTTTAAGTAATGTTTTTGGTGACATCTGGGGCTGGTCTACTTGTGCACCTAAGTTGATCGTTGTACGCAAAAGTCGAATTAAATCGTCATTTCACCCCTGGGTCTTCTTTTTGTCGTTGTACGCGGAAGTCGAATTAACTCATCCATGAGTGGGGCAAAGGGGCAGTTCTTAAGGGACATCTGGGATTGTTTGACTTATGTACGAAAGTTGATCGTTGTACGCAAAATTCGAATTAAATCGTCATTTCACCCCTGGGTCCCCCTTTGTGTCGTTCTTATCTGAGATAGAAGGGGATTTCGCGTTCTTAAGTTAGTTTTACGTTCCAGTGGACCAATAGTGAAACTTTTAACGAAAAAATTTAGTTGTACGCGGAAGTCGAATTAACTCCTCCCTGAGGGGGTAAAGTGGGCGTTCTTAAGGGACGAAGGAAGGGTCAGGGGTCTTCTTAAGTAATGTTTTTGGTGACTTCTGAGGCTGGTCGACTTATGTACGAAAGTTGATCGTTGTACGCAAAATTCGAATTAAATCGTCATTTCACCCCTGGGTCCCCCTTTGTGTCGTTCTTATCTGAGATAGAAGGGGATTTCGCGTTCTTAAGTTACTTTTACGTTCTAGTGGACCAATAGTGAAACTTTTAACGAAAAATTAATGTTGTACGCGGAAGTCGAATTAACTCCTCCCTGAGGGGGGTAAAGTGGGCGTTCTTAAGGGACGAAGGAAGGGTCAGGGGTCTTCTTAAGTAATGTTTTTGGTGACATCTGGGGTTGGTCGACTTATACACGAAAGTTGGTCGTTGTACGCAAAAGTCGAATAAAACGCAAAATTTCGACGTTTTGTAGGGCCCCTCACCCCCACGGGAAGGGGGCCCGCAACTTAAGAATTGAGGTTCAAAGTATCCGACACCGCTGCCCACACATCTGGCATAATAGAAATTTTGTACGCGATTTTCGAATTAACCTGAACCTAGCTCCCCTACTAATATTTCATCTTTGTATTTATTGAAATTACCATTATCATTGATTGGTGTTATGTCATCAATGTAACGGAAGGTATAATTTTGACTTTTTGCTACCTTGTTATCTGTTTTTCTTTTATGGTCTTGAAAGTCGAATTCGTATTTATATAAATGTGCATTTGCCATAAATGGGGCGGGGTCAGTTCCCATTGGTAAACCAATAGTTTGTTGTATTATCTGATCCCCAACCCCAAATATGGCATTGTCAATGAGAAAATGTATAATATTTTGAAATTTTTCTTTATCGAAAACTACAGTATTGGCATTGCGCCGTTTTATGATCCATCTTGCATCTTGTGAGTAGATGGCCATCAGATTTCTGCCTTTTCCGAAAGCACCATTAAAGGCCTTATCCACGAACCAATTCAAATTCTTTTTAAGGTCTGCATGTTGTAGCGTAGTATATAAGGTAGAAAAGTCGAAAGTTTCTATTGATTTTGCATTGCCTTTTTGATTGATTTTATCTAAAGTGTCAACTATTGGTTTATTTTTATCAATTCATTATTATTATATTATTGTATGTTTATTCTTCCATGACGTCACGTCATTGTTATTATTTGTCTAGACAAGCTCAGGCAAAACATGTAGACAATTAAACAATAGTACATTTCAAAGGCATTTTCCGGCCTTTATTTATTTTTTTCTCTCTCTATATATATATATCCAAAATAATTAGTACAACCGCAAAGCTGTACTACTTTGTTTCACGGTAAACGACGAAGAGATAAAAGGTATGCTGATACAAACTAATTTCAACACAGGTTTAATAACATTTTAAAGTACTTTTCGTCCGTCTTGGTATATACAGCCGAGGTAAGATGTAGGGTACCGGACTCTGCCGAGATTTGCTGAGTGAAGCCTGTCCTTGAGTCAACTGGCGACGTTTCCAAAACCCCGGTTGTACGTGACAATGAGTGGGTCGCCTGCCAAACCTCGTGGGGTTTCTCCGGGTCCTCCGGTTTCCCCCCACTGCTAAAGGCCCCTACGCGTGAAATATAATTAAAAAACATATAATAGTCCCGAAATGACCTAGTTTGTGTCGAGTGGATGTTAAACCCCATTTCTCTCTCTGTGTGTTCCCGGGGTTTCCTATGCTCAAGCAGATGACTTCACCCGAGTTTGGAAGAAGTGTGTGGCCAAGTCTGAGACACCGGGTTATCAAAACAACATGAAAACAGAACTACTAACATTGCGAGAGCTGCGTCTGTGTTTTCATTGAGCTCATGTCCAGCCTGTTTTCTTGTTACTGACCTTTGTTATTGAACGAATAAAGATTGAATTGATGACATTCACATTAATGTAAGCCTTTGTAATGTATCGCCTGATCATAATTTGACACTGATGATTTCAGTTTACTAAACTGTTGAAGTGAAATTTGTATTGGTATTGGTAAACGATCAAGTGTGACTTATGTCACAAAATGTTTAATGCAAAGCTAAATTAAAATGCTAAAAAGTCACTATCCCGTGTAATTTTTGACGTCACTATTGCAACGTATTGTCATTTCCATTGTCATTCGCCCTGAAGAAAGAACTCGAAAGTACTCGGCGGAATGTAGTAAATTTATTCGTTTAGTTTCAAATTATGTTCACACATATAAGTAGTTACAAAATACTTTTAATTGTTTATGTTACAGCAAATATTTCACCTATTGGATAACGTCAGTGACGCTGTATATATGATAGATATTGCTGTACAGTCTAGGGTGTCTTTTCTTGAGGATGGTTGTGTGGTATGTATTTTTCAAACCTTTGTTTTCTTTGTCATATTTTCATCTTAACTTTCTGCAAAAAACTATATAGAAGAATGGTTTATTAAAGCAGTTCTTCTGGCATTTATTAAACAGTAATTCAATTAACAATACTCTATGTCGCCACATGAATAATCATACAGGCCAGTGTAGTTACTCTATAGCCTACAGACTACAAATATTCAACCCCACCACGGTCTGTATTTTATTTTTTTTAATTAGGGTTTCACACTGCGAAGCTTGTGTGAAACACTATTGTTTTTGTTAAAATTATTATTCTTAGTATTATTATTATTCTTCTTTTGTTTTGAGTAGATCTCAGCAACTGCTTGTTGAATCGTTACGATTTCTTCGGTTTTACTGCGAAAGTGGGTGTGACTTAGAGGATAAAGCTATTTTGAACGTTCTGTGACAATGCGAAATGCCCGAAATCACCTAAGTTATCATTTTTAAAAATATTGCAGTATTTTTAACAATAATCATTGGATTTTAACTTTCGGTATATTTTGGCATAGCCGGTGACAGGGCACATAGCTATGCTACTTTCGATTTTTGATTTTAGGCAAATCTTCGAAGATATAATGCGCCAAATTTCGAAAATTTATAATTTTACAATTTTTTTTTATTTATAAATGTTTTTTAGTCGTGTTGTACACAGAACTGAAGAGTCATCCGACTGGCACAAAAAAGTTAATTTGTTTGGTCTCAGTAATTTTGCTTGACCGCCATTGGCTAATTCAGTTTTTCAGCCCTAGATTAATTATTTGTTGTTCGATTTGTATAAAACAAAGTTCATATGCTCCGTTTTCTCAATTGTCATTTTTTTTTATTACCGAAAGTGTTATCTGTCGGCACCGGAAATGGCATAATTTTACCAAAAACTACAATTTTGACAGTTAAATACAATCTTCAAAAACAAATATTGACTAAAAAAGTGTGTCATTTGAAGCGCAAAAAATGGCGGAAGCAGTTTTTTTATTTTCAATTTCATTTTCTAGCAAATTGGATTAAGAGGTGAAAAAAGGCGTAAAATTGACCTATTTACAACCTATTCAGGCTCTTCAGATTTTAAAATATTTTTACATAACTTTTATAGACTTGTAGCTATAATCCATACAAAGAGGATGTATGTGGAAATTTGTTTGTAATTTAAGCAGTTGCCGAGAAATGGGCAGTTTTGCATAAGTCACTGTTTTCTTAATTTTGCCTGTAAAATAGTCATTTATTAATGGACATTCGCAAAAGTGACATCATTTGATTCAAAAAGCAAGTATGCGTCATATCAAGTTGATTATAATTTAAAATTGAGACCGGAAGTGAAAACATTTGGTCAAAAACTGCCTTTTTGACTTTTAAAATCAATATTTTTTTCAACCAAGAATAATTTAATATGTATTACTAATTTTAACTTTTGGTTTAGATTCACATATTATTGAAATACATACGGTTATATAGATATCATAAAATTGTTTCTAACTTGTTCGGTTGCCGAGAAATAGACAGTTTTGTTCAAGTCACTTTTCAAGGTTTTTTGGTTCATAAAATTGTCAATTATAATTCGATTTTCGTAAAATTTTCATCATGTGATGGTAAATGTCATAGACGATGTTATAAAAGTAATTTTTAGTATCACCGGAAGTAATGTCATTTTGGCAAAAACTGTATTTTTGGCCTTCATAATAGATATTTTATTCAAATGCGTCTGACTTGTAACGTTTTTAAAATTATGATATTTGATTCCAATCAACAAATGGTATGAACCCATACGATCATACAGATACCACAAAATGGTTTCTAACTTGTACGGTTGCAGAGAAATATACGATTTTCTACAAGTCACTTTACAAGGTTTTTGGTCTATCAAAGTAGCAATTATTATTCGATTTACGTAAACGTTTCACCATGTGATGCCTTATGCCATTTATGATTAGGATAAACTAATTGAATATTTTCACGATCACCGGACGTAATGTAATTTTGTCTGAAATGTATAAAATGAATTAATATTTCTGGATTTGGTTGATCCTGCTTCCATTTTTTTGATGGGTGCAATGTTTACGTGGAAATCTGTTTATCGGTTCCATTGATACTGCAAGTGATATGTGTGTAAGGGTAACGTGCTACTTAAAGTGACATAAGTGCAAAGGTAATGTGGTACCAGTGAAACCCGTCATTCCTGCTACGCAGGTCTAGTTATTCTTCTATTTAGAATTAGGTTTCGGTGGTAATTTTCAATGAAATAGCTCTCTTTTCCCCACCAAGAGGTCGTTGTTTTTACTATTAAGTCTATATAAAGGAAAACACTAAATTTGCTCCAACATACTTCATGATGCTCACTGAGTGTGATAATCCTGTATTTTGGTTGAAGTATGTGCTAAACCTAAGCATCAATTTGGTCTTGCATCCCGGACACACTATAAGGTACATTACATAGTTCGATTGGCAATTCATTGCCTATTTGACATAAAATGTATTATCATTATGAAGGATTGATAATGTCACAGGTTTTACACTCTGAGTTACCATATTTCGAAACTACTGGTTGCCTATTGAAGCTACTATAATCCGTTAGATCGGAAAGTTGCTTTAGACTGTTGATTATATTTGTTTTTCTCAATACCTTATCGATTGTTTGGTTTATTTTTAAGTATATGGATGTAATTTTCAGGAACTTTAGGTTGTCTTTACACGCTTTGACCCAGACTCGCAAATAATTTACCTGGATATTTTTTGTTTTAATTTGGACACAATTGTACAAATTCGTGTAGCTGGTTTATAAGGGATGTTTCGTTTTGTGAAATGATATTGATGTGTATCGGGGTTTTGTGTAATACACACCAGTTTCATTAGAGCCGTTCTAGTGTAGCGTCACTGTCCCATCCATAAATTTTAATGTGGTTTGCTTCTACTCAATTGTAAACTGAATAATCTAAACTATTTAAGATTTTATGAAGCCCTGAGATGATTTCTCAAGATAATCTGAGTATCACAGAGCAATCATCTTAGAACAGTTTCGATTATGTCTTTATTAATTCACCAAATTCATTGCCAAACATTTTTGTCACCCGCTCATACCATATTTCCCCAATTTAACCAAGAGTTAACGTAGATTAGATAGGGCCAACTTTTCTACCCATAGCGACTCCCTTGATTTGTGTGTAGTATATATATATAGAGAGAAATTGGGTTTAACGTGCACTCGACAGAAACTAGGTCATTTCGGGACTAACATATTATGGTATAGTATAGGCCATTGAAGAAAAATATGTTATTTGTTATTACAAGACCTAATTCACCGTGGATAAATGAATTTGAAAACGATCTGGTATGATGTCTGCGTGTTTTTTTAGCCAATATTCGACATCTTTTAGTCCCATTTTTGCTTATATTGTCATATAAATTAACTACATCAAAGCCACTCTTGCCTGTATACTTTTACCATGTAATTTTGATATTGTGATGTCATTGTTAATCTAATTATTGTTTTAAAAAAATGCACAAAGAGCAGCTATCGAGTGAAAACTTAGCATACAAATTTAGTTTTATTTTGCCATCTTTAATTTCAATTGTATATAAATGAAACTTAAATAAAGCTGCTCTCAGTATATAATAATATAACAAAATATTTAACTATAAACGATTCATAACAAAATTATAAAATTAAAAATGTATCTCATTCCGCCGAGTACCTAGAACAAACTGCAAGAGAACTCATTTCTTTGGGAACTGTTCAGGTATGGTCTCTAGTACCCCCAAAACAGAAGCGGTCAATATCGGATCTTGGGGAAATTTTCATAATTAACATAAATCCAAGATGCCCGCCAGTGGACCAGACAATTGCCGAAATCTCCGAAACGGTTGACTTTAGTGCGAATAAATGTATTACGAACCTATAGGAAATCGATACTCGTAAGGTATTTTGACGGCACCGCGTCGTTTTCATTGTGACGTAATTATCAAATTGTATTGTAACTCGTTGGTTCGCTTACCTGGGGGTTCCCAATCTGTTTCACAGAGGATTATGAAAGTATTGTAATATCTCCGTAAAAGATGACACGTGACGTCACACCACACGACGTCAATCGTTTGCGTAATGGCGCGTACATTGTTTACATAAGACGTTACTGAATCGGGCAGAATGCTGCCTTTTACTCATTTTAATACCCATTTACACAAAACAGGAAATGATTTTCTAATACAGAAATAAAAATGTTTTAGAATTTAATTTGTCGGAGGTAAGTAGGTAATATTTTTGGCCCATTAAGTCGCATCGATAATATCCTTATCGGGGATTGTAGTTGCCTAGCGAATATTCACTGCTGTTCAGTGCGAGGGGTTTCGTGTTTTATCCCTGCTGCCTAAAACGGCGAATATTATGAAAATCCGGTAAATTAACGGCGTCATTGGACTTGTGGTTTTACGATGTAGTGCTTCATCGGCTAATGGCGATGAAACCATTTATATCACACAGAGGGACGCAAATGAAATAAATAATGCCACGACAGCTAAGCGGGCTAGTTGCATGTGACAAAATCCTACTGACATCGATGAAATCGGATATGATACACAACTTGCTGATGCTCTAACGTCGATGGGGGTTGGGATGGCCAAGTGGTCTAGAGTGCCGCGCTTCGACCTCTAGCTGGCAAAGCGATAGTTGTCAATATGCTTTGTGTATTAATACTATGGTGTGTCCTAAGATTTTTTGATATTCCTGACTCTCTTGTCAGTGATATAAATTATTCCATCAAAGAGTTTTTATGGAATAACAAAACTCCATTAATTAAATCCTCAACTGTAATAGGTAGCTATACACACTGTGGAATTAATATACCTAATATACAATGTAGACAACATGCCTTCAGACTAGTATGGTTAAAAAGATATATCGATCCCAACATTAACTGTGTATAAAAACATTTGATGTCATATTTCTTTTAATCATATTGTAATATAAAGTTAGATATTGAAGTATTTTTAATTAATATGTTTAAAAAAGGTTTTGGTCCTATGTCACCCTTCTACGTCAACCTACTCACAGCATGGTATAATTATAAATAGTAAAAATCGTATCAAACCATGTACATATAATAGCATAATGAATCAACCAATGTTTTACAACCCCTTTATATTGCATAATAACAACCCCGTATCCTTTAATTTGTTCATAAAGTGTAATATAACTAAAATAGCTGATATTTCACACTGTGTTATACCCGGATTACTTCCCCTTGAATTGATTATCGTTATGTTTGAATGTGAAGATATTAATATTAATCATACTATTATAGCAAATCAGTATAATATAATCTGTAATGCCATACCGGCCGAATGGATTAACATAATTAATAGCCAATCACACCCAATTGTAAAAACACCAGATCTCACATTTATGAGTGATGATAAAACTGTTAATATTACTAATTGTACATCAAAAATGTTTTATACATATTTACGGAATACGATGTTTCAAAATCCCACATAGATATCAATTGGAATTTGGTGTGGGCTAATACTTTCAATATCCTGAAAAGTTCGAATTGTATTAACAATTGCTCATAATATCATTTTTACTAATAAAAAGTTATTTAAGTATTCAACAATAGATCAACCCAACTGCAAATTATGCAATTGGGATAATTTGTATTTAGATATCAATTTGAATTTGGTGTGGGCTAATACTTTCAATATCCTGAAAAGTTCGAATTGTATTAACAATGACTTTAATATTGCTCATAATATCATTTTTACTAATAAAAAGTTATTTAAAGTTACAATATTCAAGATATAGATAAGAACTAGCCATTCTTGCTATACTAGTTCGAAGTAGATGATGTAAAATAAATAATTTTAAAATTTCATTCAAATTACTCTATTGCTAGCGAAGATATTGGCATTTGAAGATTTGGCCGACCTGTGCAATAATTTCAACCACGGTCCTGGTTGATCAAAGCTAAGACTCGAAGCGTCTGGGCGCGCCATATTTGATTTATCACTGAAACGTTTTAATCTGTTTAATATCGGAGCAATCTGATGCCATCCAAAGTTGATTAAGGCCTAGATCAGTTAATTAATGCCCAAATAAAGACCTTCACTGCGCAGATGTAGCTCTTGCATAATGCATGTTTAAGTATTCAACAATAGATCAACCCCACTGCAAATTATGCAATAGTTATGCTATTGAAACTATGAAACATTTATTTATATTATGTCCTAGTGTTCAAACACTTATTGACGGTATAAAGTCTATTTTAATAGATTTCCACCCCGATGGCTTCAGCCAAACAGACTTTCATAAATTTTGCTACAAACTTTCTACATGTAAGAAAACTAATACAATTTTAAACATTATATATCCATTGTTCGCCTAGCTATTGTTAAGCGTAGGAATTTATTCGCAAAAACAAACTCTTATGTGGATATCATACAATTGTTCCAAAAACTAAATTTATACAATCATGTCACACATTTATATTACTATAAAGACGCAGAATTTAAGAAATTACTTCATTGCCCACCATTTATTAATGTACACAATTCTACTCCCGTGATTAATTTTAATTTGTAAATATCCCATTGGTATTATGAATTCAATATTTATCACATGATATATATAGTTATATATAGCAAAACGTCTCCAGTGGAAAAATCCTGAAACTTTACGAGCTTATTATAGGAATCTACGGAATTGCCCCTGTAGAGATCTTCTTTTTCGTACCACCTTCCAAGATCTCTGCCATAGGGACTACATTCAATACTTTCATTATAAATATGACATTATTGTAATCCATATGATAATTTATAACTATAAATTACCATAGGCGTATGAGACGGGGGGGGGGGGCATATGCCCCCCCCCCTCAAAATTTATTTTCGGGCAATGAAAAGTTCGACGACCTTTGTTTTCTATTAATGTTTAGAGAAAAAATATAACATGAGATCCAAACTGCCCGAAAAAATGTCCGAAGCTCTCTTTAATAGGTATGCCAAAAACGGTATTGCCCGAAAATAGGTATTGCCCAAAAACGGGCATCGAGGCAGAAAACGGCAAACTAGCAGCAAAACGCGTTGGCGACCGTCAAATAATCCAAAATTTTCTTGGGGGTCATTCGCCCCTCAAAGAAAACCGGCTCCACGGTCTATAAACCCGAAATTTTCGGGCATTTCTACTTTTGCTTTCCTAACTGTCATCGAGCCCTAATAAAACACCAATTATACTTTTCTTGTAATTGAATATAACGAATTTGTACTGAGTTGACTATGAATTAAAACATTTTGTCTGGAGCCAATCGACTTTGTGCGACATTTTTCGGGCATCGATCAATATTTGTGAATAGAGATGCAACAGTCTGATTGGATGGTTGGAATTCAGAGTAGAATTTCGGTTACAAAACCATTGAATATTTTTGGAGTTGTTAACACGGGCTAGAATAGCAGAAAACGCATTTCGGTGATTAAACTTTCCATACCGCGCGACGATTGATTTGTTGTTTTGAATTTGGGTCAGCCATGCAGGCTATACTGGACCAAATTGAAGTTGCTGTCTTCACAGACTGGAATTGCAGGAAAACGCGTCTGCCGCAGTTACATTTTCTCCTACAGTTCCCGTCTTCGTGGACTGTAAACGATTGATTAGAATTTGAGTAAGCCACCTTAATAAGGTTATATTCGACCACTTTAAAGCATACTCCTCGCAGCGTTTCGTTTGATTAGAGGTCATCCCACTACACACTGCTACACAGTGGATATTGTTGTTTTAAATTTTGATTGGTCAGTAGTCCGTCTACTGGCCAATCATTAGCTGCCCTACAAAAGATTTACATTTAAAACGAGTGCCAGTATTGGATCAAATATGTTTACGTCATGGCTCACGATTTAATTATGACTAATTAACCAGTGCATAGAAGAATACTGCAGTAAAACTAATTGCGTGACAAACGAGGCTGTCAAGACGAATAAAATGTAAACAAATTTGGTTTGAAACGAAAATACTTTCACGGTTTTTAATAACTTAAATCATTGTCCAAAGTTTTAGGAAAGGCCCAGAATAAACGAAGGGCTGTCATGTTGCTGTACTTAAGTGATAGCTTTCATTGAATGGAAAGAATAGACGCATTCCCGCATAAGTTCAAGAAACAGACGCCATTCCAGCAATGGCCAGAGAGGGATTTCTCGGACCATTGCTACAGGAATATGCTTTAAAGCTGCTTTGTTCACCGTGTTAGCTACAGTTAAATTTTTTAAAAATTTCTGCCAACGGTCATGTCTTCGACGACTGTAAACTATTGATTGGAATTCGAGTCAGCCACCTTAATTAGACTATACTAGACCACTTTGAAGTTGCTTTGTTCATAGCAGAAAAACGTGTTTGCAGCCGTCAAATATTCCAAAATTTGCTTGGGGGGATACAAGGTCGTTACTGTCTTTAAACCCGAAATTTTTTCGGGCATTTAGGGTTCTGTTCCCCTAACTGTCGTCGAGCTCCTACGCCTGAGTAACATCTATAAATACAGGCGTCGTTTGATATGTACATAGATTTATTGCAAACCTCCCTTTATTAAATTACTAACTTTTATCCTTGTAATATATTTATTTATATATTCATTATGTACATATTATATTATGCCTGTAAACGTAAATATTTCTTTGTTTATAAAGATTTTTAATTAAAAAAAAAAGAGTGCCGCGCTTCGACCTCTAGCTGGCCGGCCACCTCTGGCTTGCGACTGTGGTCTCAAGCCCTGGTGTAAGCGTATGTGGCATGGGGATAGGGGCGCCTTCTCAACCTCGTGGGTTCCTCCGGGCACTCCGGTTTCCTCCCACTGCAAAAAAATTAAACCACATGTTAGTCCCGAGATGACCTAGTTGTGTTAAGTGGACGTTAAACCCAATCTCTCTCTCTCTCTCTCTCTCTCTCTCTCTCTCTCCAACGTCGATGAATACTACGAATTCGTTTATGCCAATACACACAGTTGTCGAAGGGGGTTCTCTTCTCCATGGCTACGTTAACTCGAAGAAAGATATGACGTTTGAGTATATTTCTTCCCAATAAATACGCCACGTTCTAAAACAGCCTAAAGCTAAGACCCAGATTTCAAGGTAATTTCCACAAACTAGTGGTAGTTAAGGGACATAGTTTGTAATTATTTGTTGAAACAGCATTACAAGGAATCCATAAAATACGTTTTGTCACACTACGAGTTTTTAGGTCTGAAGTACAGGTGTCGAAACTAATGTGTTGCACTGGTGCAACATTGATAAACAATGTCTGTGCAGGAACTTGGCTGAAAAAGTGATGTTTTCTTGTTTCGTACACCAGGAGCCCAACCAAGAAATTGTTTTTTGACATATTACTCAAACTAAAATTATGTCAAATTAGTGTTTAATTTTGTTTTATGCTGTTATAACTTTTAATATCAAATTCTAAGTCGTGCCAAATTAGTGTTTTATTTTGTTTACCACTGATATAATTTAAGAATGTTACTATTATTCAAATTCTATGTAAGGGATAAAGGCCGAAAACAGTACTTTCTGTCAACAGAAGAAACAACTGAGGGGTGTTAACCCCGAAGTTGTTTTTTCTGTTGACAGAAAGTACAGTTTAAGGTCTTTATCTGTCTTAAATCATAGTATCTGCATTAAATGAGCATGCACACAGCTCACTACTGAATGTTGTTTTAAGACAGTTGTTACTTTAAGAATGTACACTTTTAAACATAGTATCTGCATTAAATGAGCACGCACACAGCTCACTACTGAATGTTGTTTTAAGACAGTTGTTACTTTAAGAATGTACACTTTTAAACATTCATGCATTCATTCATTCATTGAATAGTTGATTCTTCAAGTGTCAAGATGTCAGGTTCTAGTGATGATGAAATATTTATTGCCCAAACAAAGACTTGTGAAATAGATGATTATAATTTAGAAACGGATACTGTTTTAAGTGATGCTCTGAATTTGGAGGAAAATTATGTAAAAGAAGCCAAACAGTTACCAAACTTTGATTTGAACTACTCTGATATAAGCGATGTTCAAACACCAAATTTGCCAGAAAATGCCAAGACTTCACTGAGGTTTTCCAAGCCCCTGGACGATTCTGATCTAAAGAATTTGATTAAAAGTGGTCTTAGTATTAAAACTGAAAATAAAACTAGATGGGCAGTTAATTTGTTTAGTATGTGGAAGAAACACAGAAACAATAATAACTCTGAAGAAAAAGGTTTATTGAATCTTTCAAGTCAAGAATTGAATGAGGCACTTTCCTTTTTTATAGCTGAAGTGCGTAAGGAATCCGGTGATAATTATAAACCAAATACTTTGTATGAGATTATTATATCTATACAGCACTACCTCCGTCAGAATGGACGTTTAATAGCCATTATGGATGATCAAGAATATCAGGGTTTAAGAAGTGTTCTGAACAGTAAAATGAAGGAGTTGTCGAGACTTGGACTGGGTATTAATACCAAGAAGTCAGAAGTTATTACCATAGAACAAGAAGAGATCTTATGGAGTAAAGGCTTGTTAGGTGAAAGTAACCCACAGCAGTTATTAGATACTCTTGTTTTCTTGTTTGGATTACATTTTGCACTGCGAGCTGCTCAAGAACACAGGAATTTAAGGTCTGGTATGAACACTCAATTGTCTGTTTTGTATGATTTAGAAGGTAAAAAATATCTGCAGTTCATAGAAGATGTTTCAAAGACAAACCAAGGTGGTTTAGATCACAGGAAAGTCAGTCCTAAAATGACAAGAGCTTATGAAAATTCTAACCCATTAAGATGTCCAGTAAGACTATATGAAAAGTATATAGCTCTGCGTCCAAAAAATGGTACAGTAGATGCATTTTATCTGCGTCCAAAGAAGATGCCATGCTCTGATGTTTGGTACTGTGATTCTCCTGTAGGAATTCGTACCATACAGTCCACTGTTAAACGTTTATGTCAGTCGGCTGGTATAATTGGAAACTTTACTAATCATTCCCTTCGCGCCACAGCTGCTAATCGTTTATATCAAGCTGGAGTGGACGAGCAATTGATCACTAAAAAGACTGGACATCGATCTAATGCTGTACGAGCATATAAAAGAACAAGTGATGCCCAGCAAGCCTCCGTGAGTTCAGTATTGCATAGTGGTTCCAAAAAACATAAATTGGAGGAATTGGTGGATACAAGCCCAACTGAATTTAAGCAAGAACGTTGCGTTAATGAGGAAACCAGTGACAAAGAACAAAAGGAACTCAGAGAGTTCAAACTTTCAATGCCAGGAATAAACTTGTCCATGAAATTTTGATTCATTTGACTGTAGTATTAATTTAAAAAATGGAATAAATATGTTTTTTCTAGTTATCTGAAAATCTGTTCTTTCTTAAGTTTAATAATGTACTATTTTTTCCCAAAACTGTACATTCTTAGGTCAAAGACAGTACAGTTTTTGGAAGTTGTGAGTAGGTGTTCACAAAAACAGTACATTCTTTGAAATAATGGCCTAAAACAACAAAGGACTACTGTCTAACTATGTTTTAATAATTGTTTTATCTGTAATAAATAATGTTTAGAGATGTTTTTTTAACTTTTCATACTTGGTGTCAAATTTAGTAATTTTGACGGTAAATCCCAATGTTGCACACATGCAACATTTTGAAATTCAAGGTCAAAGAGGTCAAATCCTAAATTTTACTTCTGGGATAATTTACAGGGTACTTAATTGTCATGTACACAGAAAATGAAATTTGTCCATCAATGCTTTCTTGGTCTGGTATCTAGAGGGTTAATAGTTACAACGGCAGTAGAATTGGCGAGCTCCGGGCCAACGCAGGTCTTGGCAGAGGATACGGGTGTTTGAATATCGTTATGCCATCGCGCTGGTAATCTGGAGCCTGGGTTTCTAATTATAAAATTCTTTCACAGGTCCATAAACATAGTAGCATCATAACTTGAAGCAGCAATGTCTCTAATACTTTCCTTTATTCATGCCATCGGCTGGTGCGACATTACTTTCAGATAGCATGGTATTGGGGAAGGCACATTACTGGAGAGAGCTCTGTGCCTCTCTTATCCTCTCAGTTTCGTCAACTTGGCCACGTATTTACAAAGAGTTCAGTTACATTATCTGAGAATGCTGATGCAAACGAGGAAATTCTCGTATTGATTTATGGTGAGAAAGGCGATGAAAGTTTGAACATGCTGTGTTGCAGGAATAGTGTGGCAGCCCAGACATTCGAACTCGAACGAAGGAGATACCAATGTTCACCTGTATAGCGAGTTGCGGGTATTTCCTTGAATAATACAAGTGGACGTCGGTCAGTCTATATCAGGGGCCTGACCGCAGTAGCCCCCTTAAACTGACCCCTAAAACATGTCTGGATCCAACATTAGAGGCACTGAGTGAAACCAATTTATACATGATGAATGATGTTTTTTAATTATGGAAACAGTAATGACAGACAATGTTATCTACTCCTTATAAACCTGTAACGGTAAATCTCTTTGATCTTTGGGAAGTATGCCCGGAATAACTTGAGGTCTTCGAGTCGGTGCGGCTGTGGATATATACAGGGAAATTTGGGTTTATTCTGCCAGGGTAGGTTTGTTTCCTTAAGAAAACATGATCTACGGGTTTTCTTATGGGAATTCTGAGATTTTCTCATTTTGCGTACATGTAAACATAGACAGTTTATAAGCAAGATAAAAGTCTTCGACTTCGGTTATGCTGGGTAAGAAAGACTTCAGAAAAAAAAACATGGACAGAAAACCTGCCAGGGTAGGTTTGTTTCCTTAAGAAAACATGATCTACGGGTTTTCTTATGGGAATTCTGAGATTTTCTCATTTTGCGTACATGTAAACATAGACGGTTTATAAGCAAGATAAAAGTCTTCGACTTCGGTTATGCTGGGTAAGAAAGACTTCAGAAAAAAAAACATGGACAGAAAACCTCGGCCTATCGGCCTCGGTTTTTCTTTTTCTCAGGTCACTTTCTTCAAAAGCATAAAGAAAGTCAACAAATTCTGAGTCATCACCCATCCGCGTCAGCATACAATTCAATGACAAATCAGACGAATTCGGTGAATATAAATAGTTGCGCTAAAATGATCTAAAGGTTTTCTTATGGGAATTCTGAGATTTTCTCATTATGCGTACATGTAAACATAGACGGTTTATAAGCAAGATAAAAGTCTTCGACTTCGGTTTTGCTTGTTTATAAGCAAGATAAAAGTCTTCGACTTCGGTTTTGCTTGTTAAGAAAAACTTCAGAAAAAAAACATGGACAGAAAACCTCGGCCCACCGGCCTCGGATTTTCTTTTTCTAAGGTCATTTTCTTCAAAAGCATGAAGTCAACAAATTCTGAGTCATCACCCGTCCGCGTCAGCATACAATTCAATGACAAATCAGACGAATTTGGTGAATATAAATAGTTGCGCTAAAAATATTTGTTTATGGTTACTTGCAATTTGATAACTTTTTTTTTTAAATGAACAAGGGGAAAACACGTCGGAAAACCGAGATGTACTTTCTCGGCCAATGCAGGGATCGAATACCCGACCTCCAGGCTAGCGAACCAGCGCCTGATCCACTTAGCCACCGTGATCCCCAATTTGATAACACATTTAGAGTGCGTAAAGTTGGGGATAACTTAAATAAGGCGGTTTTACAAGGATCATTATTTTGAGTTCGGATATCAAAACTAATTCGTCCACAAAAAAACAAAAAAAAATAAAAAAATGTCGGTGTTTATATCGAGCTCTTAAACCGTGAGAAGTTATTCAAGCGTAACAAGCTAGTGTGTGCTAACTAGTATTGATAAATCAGAAAAGTTAAAAAAAACCGCCATAAATTCAAAGATAGAACTGTAAGAATCCCAATAAATTGCCGTGGAGTGAGCGCATCAGAAATCATTGATAAAAATGAAACCGTACATGGGATGAATTCTGTGTTAGCCTGTGTTTCAAGAAATGAGAAATACGAAGTTACCGTATTTAAATCTACAGTGAGTGATATTCTCATAGAAAGAGGGCTAGAATTTGATGAAGAAAGTGTTAGTATATATCATGAGTTTACCTTAATATATCGAAGACAAAGAAATTACCGAGAGATTCGAAAAGTGGGGTGTTAAAATTGAAGGAGAAATAAGAGAGAGGATAGACAGATTAACGGGTTTTGCTGACGACACAAGGATAATTAAAGTCACATTCCCACCCGGCATTAGTTATTTGCCATTCTCCATTGGATTTACAACAGCCGACAGATATGAATATTTCAACGTTAAACATAATGAGCAAAGTAAGGTATGTTTTATTTGCTTAGCAGACGATCACCTTAAAACCGACTGTCCAAATCTTAAATGTCACCAGTGTGGTAAGAACGGCCACTACAAAAGAAACTGTCACTCATCAAAATGCGATACGTGCCAATATTACCAGTGTAAATGTGACAACATCGATTTAGAAATAGCCATCCCAACGCCCCCATCACACAATGAAATTAAAAACCAGACAGATCCCGATAAGAACAGATTCTCAAAAATTAAAGTCCGAATATTTGTGAAATTTACGGACCAAAATATAAAAGCATGGTGTATTTACATTGTCTGAAAATTTCAGCTGAAAATAATGAGTCGTTTGGACGTGAACGTCAACAATGCTTATCCGGCCTACCGGCCTCGGTTTTTCTTTTTCTCAGGTCATTTTCTTCAAAAGCATAAAGAAAGTCAACAAATTCTGAGTCATCACCCATCCGCGTCAGCATACAATTCAATGACAAATCAGACGAATTTGGTGAATATAAATAGTTGCGCTAAAAATATTTGTTTATGGTTACTTGCAATTTGATAACTTTTTTTTGAAATGGAGTTTAACGTCCTACTGTTAAGCACTTAACCAGAGCTAATTAAAGACGGGCATATGCCATGCAGTGTGCTATGAAATTTTTGTCCGGGCAGTGGCGCTACGGCCTACTCTTATATCGAATTCCAACTGCCAAGGTATCTTTTACGTGCACTCCAATGTGTACACGGGACCTCGGTTTTTCGTCCAACCCGAAAGACTAGGCATCTGTCCTTGTCAGGTCCTCCTTCTGCATCACTGTCAAGGGGAAAACACGTCGGAAAACCGAGATATACTTTCTCGGCCAATGCAGGGATCGAATACCCGACCTCCAGGCTAGCGAACCAGCGCCTGATCCACTTAGCTACCGTGATCCCGCCATAAATTCAAAGATAGAACTGTAAGAATCCCAATAAGTTGCCGTGGAGTGAGCGCATCAGAAATCATTGATAAAATTGAAACCGTACATGGGATGAATTCTGTGTTAGCCTGTGTTTCAAGAAACGAGAAATACGAAGTTACCGTATCTAAATCTACAGTGAGTGATATTCTCATAGAAAGAGGGCTAGAATTTGATGAAGAAAGTGTTAGATGCTGCTATGTAGCCAATAAACAAAAAGTAGTTAGTATATATCATGAGTTTACCTTAATATATCGAAGACGAAGAAATTACCGAGAGATTCGAAAAGTGGGGTGTTAAAATTGAAGGAGAAATAAGAGAGAGGATAGACAGATTAACGGGCTGTGCTGACGGCACAAGGATAATTAAAGTCACATTCCCACCCGGCATTAGTTATTTGCCATTCTCCATTGGATTTACAACAGCCGACGATATGAATATTTCAACGTTAAACATAATGAGCAAAGTAAGGTATGTTTTATATGCTTAGCAGACGATCACCTTAAAATCGACTGTCCAAATCTTAAATGTCACCAGTGTGGTAAGAACGGCCACTACAAAAGAAACTGTCACTCATCAAAATGCGATACGTGCCAATATTACCAGTGTAAATGTGACAACATCGTTTTAGAAATAGCCATCCCAACGCCCCCATCACACAATGAAATTAAAAACCAGACAGATGTTAAAGGGACAATCCCGATAAGAACAGATTCTCAAAAATTAAAGTCCGAGTATTTGTGAAATTTGCGGACCAAAATATAAAAGCATGGTGTATTTACATTGTCTGAAAATTTCAGCTGAAAATAATGAGTCGTTTGAACGTGAACGTCAACAATGCTTATCCGGACACGTAACCCTTTTAAGATTTCGGGTCATTTTTTTCATTGGGTGACCTGATAATCGATTTACGTTTCTAGAGAGGTCTATACAGTGAATGACCCATGTACTGTACTTGATAACAAAAGGTTAATTTCACCTACATATTAATTTTATAGAACAAAGTCTGGTTTTATCCAGATACTGTATAATACAGAGGTCTCCATTTCCAGATGCAGACTGTGAGGTTTAAGTTATTTCCAAGCGTATCACAAATATCGGGTTAGTTGATCTGCCTTAGAAAATTGGTTTTAAACGATTTTAACACAAAATTAAGCAGTTTTATTCCCCAAAAAGTTATCGGGATTGGCCCTGTAAGAGAGAGACAGAGTCTACTAAAACAAGGGACATTTCCAGTCAGAAATCAGGAAATGAAAATACAAAACCAAAGAAAAATATAAGTAAACAAAACGATAAAGTAACTAACACAACAAGTGGGGTACAATATGTGAGAACAAATCAATGGGTATTGAGCCTTTGTTAATCAACACTAAGTCAACCAAGGCGACTACTGTACATAAGGAGAAAGGTAAACCTGTTAATAATGAACACCATTCATCAACTAACAACAACCCAACCACCAATAGAGATGCATGGAGAATTATAAAAGGAAAACCACAGGGCCAGAAAGCAACTAAATTGCCGAGTAAACGAATCTTATCTTATACCAGCCCAAATGACCCGAAAAAGCATCGAGGGTGTGATAGTTTTTCTTATAGAAATTCGTGCGAAATAGACATCTCCTAAATAAAACCTTCACGGTGACAAAACTTGTTTCAATAAACTGCAATGGACTTAGGAACATTGATAAAATAAAGAACCTATTCGCTCTCTTTACGTTTTGTAACTTTGACATCATCTGTATACAAGAAACATTCTGGGATCAGAAATAGCAGAATTGTGCAAACACTTATGGGACGGAAAGATCATCTATAATAATTTGAATAACAATAGACGAGGTGTGGCCATTCTATTTACATATAAATATAAAAATTGTGCAGCAAATGTCATCAAAGATACGGAAGGTAGAATTCTAAAAGTAGAAATTGTAATCAGTAATAAACTTATTCACATTTATAATATATATGCACCTAATGATTATCGTGAACGTTTTAATTTCCTAAACAAATTAAGTAATAATTTTATTGATAAAACACAAGATAATATCGTTTGTGGGGATTTTAATGATACCTTAGATAAAATATAGATATATGTAAGTATATATATGGTAACTAACAACCAGACATCTAAAGTATTTAATGATTTTGTTTCAACCAATACACTAGTTGATGTTTATAGATATATTAATCCACATAAGTCGGGATTTACTCGTATACAAAACAGAGAAGGTTCTATCAAAGTGAGCAGGATTGATTATATACTGTTTAGTAATACCCTACTACAATATATACGCCATTCTTTTATTCAAAATACGGGTTTTTCTGATCATAATTCATAGTATTGTATGCACTATAGTTCATTGGCCAATCACGCTATTTGACTGACATTTCGCCTAATAGATTGGATGCAGCTATGGCGGGTGTGGCGCCAGGCAGGGTAAGCTTACTCTTCCGGACACCTGTTACCACTGCTTGTCGTGTATTTTTGTACACGAGGAGCAGTCCATTTGCTGATTACACTATTTTGCTTGAATACACTATTTTGCCTATAACGTTTTTAGGACTTCGAATTCTGTCTTTTGATTTGGATTGTTCGTACTTGGTTTTTATTTTATTCAATGTTGACACTACTGAAAGAGGCCATATGGATGATGAACAATACTTTGTTAGACGATAACTCGTATACATCATCAATTACGAAAATAATCAATGATCAATTACAATGTCCCCTGTATATTTCCGATCCACTTGTTTGGTGGGATAACCTTAAATACCAGGGGCGAATCTCGGAATTTTAAAAAGGGGGGAGGGGGCGCCGCAAAATGAGGGCACGCCGCTGAGGCGATTTGTGGAGGGGGCGTGGTCTTTTATGAAAATTCATCCCTTATTGGTGTATTTTTAGAGCATTTACTGTCTTATTTGCTTCAGTGCAAATCAATTTATATTTATATATTCAAATTTATATAGGCCTATTCTTAAAACGGTGTTTGTGTCTTATTTGAGTACAACAAATTATGACAACAGATAGATATTGATAATTAAAACACGTTGTTTTATTTGACTTGTGTCTCACAAATTATATTATTATTACGGTGGAATGAGAACCAGGTCAGACAGAAGTTGAGAAAGCTCTCATCGTTCTCCTATCCCTACTCCCGGGCCGTAGCAAATACACGATCAACACAGGCAAGAAATAAATAAGAAACATTGACATATTGTGGATAGGCTAGAATTAACCGTAGATTAAGTACCTTAAAAATTAATCGTAAAACCGAACGTACGACACCATTAACGGCATCTAAACTTCTAACATTGGAGTGCCGTAAATTTGGTCGATAGGGTCTACTACGGCACACAAAAATAAATAATGCCGCGGCAGACATGCTTTTTGTGGGCTTCCTAATGGCTTTGCCGTTTGCCGTGGTAAATTTCAAGCGCTGAGTTTGTGTACACTGAAGGACGAAGTCAAGGGGGTTTAAATACGACTGGGCGACTTTTTTCGATTTTCTCTTTGTGCTTGGCGGCAAAAAATAGTGCCGCCTGACGTAGCTACATCCCTGTTCCTTGCATCTGTAGCAATGCCAAGAGCTATTTGGCTGATATTTTCGGACATATTTTGGTCTGAGATAAGGCACTTTCAGAAGTAAAAAAGGCACTTTCAGAAGTAAAAAATGGCACTGTCGAAAAGGGCTTTATGTTGATCAGAATGTAATTCAAGACTTAGAAAGTAAGATACATGGATTTAATGTGATTAAATGTAAAGGCGCTATACTCCGGTCGAAAAGCAGAGACGCACTAGAATCCAATAGATTTACTACTTATTTCCTAAATCTTGAAAAGAAGAATAAAGAATTCATCCCTCGGGTCTGTTGTCTGAAAGCCGATTCAGCACTGCCATGCAGGTCTAGTTTATTATTATTATTTTATTTTTTTTGCGGATCCTATTTCCCAGTGCCTGTACCAGATAGCGACCTCGGACGTAATTTCTATAACGAAACCATCTGGTGGCCACTCCTTAGACCATATTTGAACTTCTGCGCAGACCGGAAGTGGCCGAATTTTATGCGGTGCAAAAAAATTAAAATAAGGGCCGTAGATTCGTCATTTCGGAAACAACAAATCTTTTCTCGGGTGATAGCAGTTGAAAATTTCGAAAACTCTGTCGCTTACTTCTAGCGTTCGAAAAAATGAAAAAAAAAACTTAAGAGACAATTTTTTAAAAATTTTCAAATTTGACCTACATTTTTGGATACCTGACGACCATCCGATTCCAGAAATATAAGTTTCATTCCGAGTTATCGCCCTTTATTTTTCGATTTTTTTCGACGTTTCTGAAATTCATGGAACATAAAGCCATATTGTAAGACCATCGGGTAAAGCAATTTCAACAACAAACCGGAAGTAGTCGAAATAATGGCCGATATTTTGAAAAAAAACGCAAAAAAATGATATCGTTGGGTTGCCCAAGAATTGCAGTATCATATGCTATCCAATTCTTACAGATACCATGAACAGCAAGTATTTTCTGATTTGGAGCGTTTTTGAACGCCTGCATCTCGAAAACTGCTCCTCTATCAAGAGACCTTTCGGTAGTCTTGTGTATGAAACAGTCCGTTTAGACTTTATTTTTATCTCTGGTGGGAAGCTTAAGGTCGGTAAAATGAAAAGGTATTGGTCGATTTAGCTGAAATTTAGCGTGAGGTCATTGCTAGCCTACCTCGTAACCCCCTGACAATTTCAGGTCTCTACGTCTCTATGAATATATGAAAGCTTAAAAAGGATAAAACAAGTGTGTGCTCTTGCGAAAAGCTGAATATCTCGGTCCGATATTACCGAACCAAAAGAAATAAATTGTCTTAAGATAGCCCCATTAATGAACTATCATATGAGATCTCAATGATACAATTTCGATGGTTAGAAAATAAATTATGGTACGCCGAAAATCTAGTATTTTTTTGTTTTTGGAGCCTTTTGAGACGCCCTTTTCTCGAAAACGACTCCAGCGATTTTTTTTTTTTTACTCAGGGTCGTATCGGTGTTCTGTGGCGAGAATCCAAAAGGATAAGGTTTGAAATAATATAAGGGGTCCAAAAAGTGGCCCCAATCTTTGAAAAAAGTTAAAAAAATATTCAAATTATTGAAAGCGCTCTTTTATTTATCTTTTTTTCGAAAACTACTCAACAGATGTTTATGGCAATTCTGGGATAGGAAACAAACAAGTTGTCGATAAAATATCCGATATTTTGAGGAAAATGCTAAAAAATGAAAATTTCTGCCAAAACGTGATTTTACCGTTAGATACTACCAGATCAAAAGACCTAAAGTATCATCCGATAGCCCATTGAACGGAATTTCGACTGCATCCCTCGGGTCTGTTGCCTGAAAGCTGATTCAGCACTGCCATGCAGGTCTAGTTCTTCTTATTATTATTATTCTTTTGTTTTTAGTAGATCTCAGCAACTGCTTGTCGAATCGTTACTATTCCTTCGGTTTTACTGGGAAAGGGGGTGTGACTTAGAGGATAAAGCTATCTTGAACGTTCTGCGACAATGCGAAATGTCCTAAATCACCGAAGTTATCATTTTTAAAAATATTGCAGTAATTTTAAGAATAATCATTGGATTTTAACTTTCGATACATTTTGGCATAGCCGGTGACAGGGCACATAGCTACGCTACTTTCGATTTTTGGCAAATCTTCGAAGATATTAGGCGCTAAATTTCGAAAATTTAAAATTTTACAAAAAACTTTTTTATTTATGAAGATTTTTTAGTCGTGTTGTACACAGAATTAAAGAGTCATCTGACTTGCGCATAAATGTTAAATTTTTTGGTCTCAGTAATTTTGCTTGACCACCATTGGCTAATTCAGTTTTTCAGCCCTAGATTAATTATGTGCTGCTCGATTTGTATAAAACAAAGTTCATATACTCCGTTGTCTTAATTGTCATTTTTTTTATTACCAAAAGTGTTATCTGTCGGCACCGGAAGTGGCATAATTTTAACAAAAACTACAATTTCGACAGTTAGGTACCATTTTTCAAAAACAAATATTATTTTTTTGAAAATTGTATGACTCACAAATATTATTTTTTTGAAAAATTATATGACTCACAAAGTGTGTCCTTTGAAGGCGCAAACAATGTCTGAAGCAGTTTTTTTAATTTCAATTTCATTTTCTAGCAAATTGGATTAAGAGGTGAAAAAGGACATAAAATTGACCTATTTACAACCGATTCAGGCTCTTCAGATTTTAAAATATTTCTAAATTACTTTTATAAACTTTTAGCTATAATCCATACGAAGAGAATGTATGTGGAAATTAGTTTGTTATATAAGCAGTTGCCGAGAAATTGGCAGTTTTGCATAAGTCACTGTTTTCTTAATTTTGCCTGTAAAATAGTCAATTATTAAAGGTTATTCATAATAGTGACATAATTTGATTCAAAAAGCAAGTATACGTCATATCAAATTGATTATAATTCAAAATTGACACCGGAAGTGACGCCATTTGCATTTTTAACTTTTAAAATCAATACTTATTTCAAGCAAGAATTATTTAAAATGTAATATTAAAATTAACTTTTGGTTTAAATTCACATATTAACAAAAATCATACAGTCATTCAGATATCATAAAATTGTTTCTAACTTGTTCGGTTGTCGAGATATAGACGGTTTTCTAAATGTCACTTTTGAAGGTTTTTGGCCCTTAAAAGGGCCAATTATTATTCGATTGTCATACATTTGTCACCCTTTGAGGCCTTATGTCATGCACGATGTTATAAAACTAATTTAAAGTTTTCATTGTCACCGGAAGGAATGTCATTTCGGCAAAAACTGTATTTTTAGCCTTCAAAACAGATATTTTATTCAAATGAGTCTGATTTGTAATGTTTTTAAAATTATGATATTTGATGCCAATCATTAAACAGAATGGACCCATACGCTCATACAGATGCCACAAAATTGTTTCTAACTTGTACCGTTGCCGAGAAATAGCCGATTTGCTACAAGTCACTTTTCAAGGTTGTGGGTCTATAAAAGTGGCATATAATATTCGATTTGCATAATTTTTTTAACATGTGATGCCTTATGCCAGTTCTGATTTATAAAGGTAATTGAACATTTTCATTCACCGGAAGTACTGTTCACCTACATGCAACAAATGTATAAAAAGAATCGATATTACTGTATTTGGTTGAATCTGTTTCCATTGTATTTGACGTGTGCAATGTTGAAGTGGAAATCTGTTTATCGGTTCCATTGGTGCTCCAAGTGGGTGATATTCAACATTTATCACTCTGATCATCGTTGTCCAAAGATTAATACTCATATCTACTTTGTATGGATACCTCGAAAGCGCGTCCGCATTATCATGTTTCCGACCGGGTAAATAGATGACAGAAAAGTTATATACCCGAGCTTAACATTCTTGGGTTTTGGCCAATCACGATTTTTCTCTATTTTCTCTGGATTCATCTAACCCCCGGCGTCCGAAACGATGTGCCCCAAGAATCGGACTTTCTTTGGAAAGAAGAGACATTTGGATGGACGCGAACTGATGTCATTTTCTAAGATTCTTTGGTTGTTAAAGTTCCAACTATTATACGATCCATAAACAGTAGACATTCAACCATTGACGTCTACATAAAACATCTTCCGTAAGTCGATGGAAAGTTGCCTGGCGTTATCCGGCCCGAATAGCATAAAAGTTAACTTGTTCAAGTTGTTTTCACCTTGTCCTTATCAATACCAAGCTGAACCATTTGCAGTTCACCGTGAAGCATTAAGTCGGCGGTAATCTACACACAGTGGAAGTGGACGTTAAACTCCAGGAACGAACGAATGGGAGGACTTCCAAGTCACACCAACAAACCAGTTAGCTCCCTATTCGCTCGACAAACGGTCGTCTCCTTGTTAGTCGGTCACCTTACGGTCAGGATTAGAAAGGAAATGGTCGGGTGCAACGTAGGTCGGTTTGTAATAGTGGGGAATACCGAATAACGTGCTGGCTCGTTATTCGGCAATAAAACAGGTGATTGCTGGAGCTGACTTCCTCGTGTACTCTAACAAATCAGTCAGCACGCTACTCGCTTGAGAAACGGTCCTTTATAAAGTGCCCCTTTACTAACATAGAAAAAAGGCGTTGTCTCCTTGCAACCCGCTGTTGCTCCTATAATTCTTTGTGTCCCCATTTTGCCCCATTTATTCTTTGTGTCCCCTATAAGCCCTATTCTATTGTCTATATATTTAACAGGCTTCGATGTCCCCGTCTTCCAATGGCCTACTGGGAAAACAGACGAGCGTTACCCTCATTCCTAGATACGATAATGCCTCTCGTCGCCATCGTATCCTGACATCTCCGAAGTGTCGGACATTTCCTTGTAAAGCGTCTTCTTTGCTTACATAGAAAACAGGCCCTGTATCATTGGAACCTGTTGTTGCTCCTAAGCCCTTGTGGTATGTTGTTCCTTTTTTCGAGACTTTTGGGTCCTTATTGGTCTTCTCCTGCTGCTCTAATCACATGTCTATTCCTTTCTAGCGTATCACCAACCAGTGCCTCATAACGTTCGTCCACCTCTGTGGTCCCAGGCAAAGTTTTTCGCCAGGCAATGAAATTTTAGCTCGGCTGGTACTGCTTTATATAATTGGTTCATGTCAATTTCCTCTTGGGCTTTATTATCCAATCCTAAGTATGCTCCTTTGGTCATCTGTCTCCAATCGTCAGAAACAATGGCAATTGACTCTTGCGGTCGTCGTTGTCTACATTCTAAACGGGACAACCAGAGGCTATGATGCCGGTTATTTCCGAAACGTTGGTTCATGTGCTTAAGCAGTGATGAAAAGCGTTGTCTTTCTGAAGGCCCAGGGCCCATGTAGACGGTTCTCGCATTACCTCTTATCTGGCGCAGTTGTTGTTGGGCTAGCCACACACCGAGCTGGGCATAGCTTTCGAAATGTGAAAAGTACTCATCATAAAAGTTGGGTTTGATAGTGATCGTGTGGTATGCGTTCTGGCATACGTTGGTAATCTCGGTTGCGACCCACTGGTAAGCTACACAGTTCAATGTAAAATTAGTTCATGGAAATATCCCCTTAGACTTCATCAAATATCTCTCGGTCTTTGAAAGATATTTCCGGATCAGGAGAAAATAAAGTGGTCATCTTTAAAAGATAATTATGGTTATTTCCGGGTCCCTTTGAAGCGTATCGTGATATTTATGGCTATTAAATAAACCTCCCAGCTACCAGTTTTGTAGCCGCCCTTGGTATGACATCGAGTCGACTTTGACTTTTTAAAAATAAAAGATTATAAGAGGATATAAAAACAATAATAATAGATTTATTATCTTTTAGGAACGTTGTGCTATATTTACAGTAATGATACAATACTCGTTAGGTGGTTTAGATCCTTCCTCGACTTCTACCGGGGAAAAATTCGGCTTTTCTTTTTTTTTAAAAAAGGAACGACGTGTAACCTGAATTATTTCTCATTGCATGGCGTCCGTTAGTTGACGATTAATCGTCTATTTATAGTTTAAAATTGGCTTGGTTAAAAGGATTACAATAAAAGTTTTACTAAGTTAAAAAAATTGCATGGAAACCAAAGACAGAACGACATTTATGATTTTGCTCGTTCATTTCTGGAGTTTCAAGAGCGTGTCCACGAGAAAAACATGCAGAAGGTGCTGAGGCTTCAATCACAGATTTTGACCAAATTTTATTTATAAGTTGGGATAGTCCCAAAACACATAAATGTGCAATATAAGAAATACATCACAATTCCTAACTGAGAAAAATGGAAAAAATCCATCATTTCTTAAACACCATCTTTTGCAAGTCATTATACCTTTACTAGACGTTGACAAAGTACCAAATGTATAGAGTGTATATATGATTTAGGGCTCTTACCACAAAAATAATTTTTGAACCATAAGGACGAATGAGTGCTGTATACAGACTGGATATCAAGCCTAACTAAATTCCTCGTTTTTCGTTACCCAAAGTTTGGCACCCTGTAGCTACTTCTTTCATGGGGTGGTACCTGAAAATGTATGCTCATGTGAACACGCAATATGACTACTATTGATATCAAAAATAAAAATGACCGGAATCGATATGACGAAACCAGGGTAAAAGAAACAATAACCCATGAAATTAACCCCAAACTAAGCTATTTTGACATAATCCGCGTTGGTATATCACAATCAACGAACAGCTTTTTTTCATATTACAGAGGTTTACTACCTTTTCTAAGATACAATCATTATAGGACAGTCAATTTATGATTTACCTCCAACAAATTGCAAAAAAAGGGTTTAATGCATTTTTGCGTTTGTTTAGGTGTACTTTATAACATCCCAAAGGGTTACCAATTAGCGAACCGGTAAAAATTGGTAAGATCAAAGGTGTCCGACATTCGACTTCTTGGTGTTCAAGAAAGTCCCAAATGGTTGGTTTTAGAAGCCATATGTATAATGAACACATAAGAATTTATGATATAGAATTGTCAAATGCCCCCAATAAAAGTACATGACGACATATAGCCATATAATGACACACTATGACGACCGGCATATCTACGTACTAAAACATTTTGGTTTTATTCCAGATAAATCTACTTAGAGATTACCATATGGTAAGACCATCGGGTAAAGCAATTTCAACAACAATCCGGAAACCGGAAGTAGTCGAAATAAAGGCCGATATTTTGAAAATAACCGCAAAATATGAATTCTTTTGGGGAAACATGATTTCTCAGTCCGATATCAACGGATTAAAAAGATTAAGGTATCGTTGGATTGCCTGAAAATTGCAGTATCTTATGATACCCAATTCTTACAGATACCATGAACAGGAAGAAAAATATGGCACGCTTCTGATTTTTAGCGTTTTAGAACGCCTGTATCTCGAAAACTGCTCCAGCGATTTTTCTTCAACTTTCTCTACCAAGAGACCTTCAGGTAGTCTTGTGTATTAAACAGTCTGTTTACACTTTGAAATGTCTGTAATAGGTCAAATAACGAACTGAAAATCGAAAAAATCGTGAAATTTTGGAAAATCATCTATTAAGTTTTTATTTTTACTGATTTTAAAAAAAACATTATTATATTTAGATATCTGATGTTATGCCGATTCCATTAATGTATAATATGTATTAAGTTATTGAAATTTAATTTTCGATATTTTGACATTTTTGACACTTTTGGTTTAAACAATATTTTATTTCATTAGTGAGTCAGATATATACAGCATACTATATATGGATACAATAACAAGCATTGCTGCTTATGTAAAATCGCTTCCATAAATGATCATCATTGAAAAGTTAGACTACTGGATTTACATTTTTTACAGGGTGCAAAAGGTGAAGGTAACGATCCCTTAGATAGAACATTCAATATTACATATAGGTAGATTATAGCGGTAGATATACAATAAAACAAAGATGAAGTCGATGCCAAGGCCCAAAATTAGTTCGCCAAGTTTTATGAATGCGCCTGCTTTAGGAGAGGGGGGGGGGGTCTATGTTGTTTTAAATCGTTTGGTTAATTTGATAAAGTCGTGCACGATTTTAACAATGAAGGAGTTGTCCTCAAAAGAAATAGCTGTGTTTCCAGATAGTATTGTTTGTATATTTTTATGTTGAAAATCTAATTTATTTATTGTTATTTTTCGTTGAGAGTTGAAAAGTGGACAGTTTAGGAAATAATGTTCACAGTCTTCGACACCTTGACCACATAAACAAGAGGGATTTTCCGATATGTGCATCAAACACTTGTGAAGGTTTAAATCGCTTTTTGAGTTTCGAAGTTTGCAATGTAATATCTGTAGCTGTCTTTCACCTATATAGTAGTGGGCATTAGTTTTAATTAAGTGCATGCTTGATTTTAATTTGGTTTTGAATTCGGAAATGGTTTTCGAATGTTTTATTGGAAGACTTAGATCATTCCACTGTTTCACAGAAGATGGAAAGAAAGAATTCTGGTAAAGTAATGTTCTACAGTTTATTTGCTTAATTTGGTTTGAGTTTCGAAGACGGTAGGGTTGGTCAGCGGAGACAAGAGGTGGAACTATATCGGTTAGATATTTAGGAACTAGCCCATGTAAAATTTTGTAGAAAAGTATCATTTTATGTTGATAGCGTCTTAATTGAAGCTGGCAGATTCCGGTTTCAGTATAAAGTATATTATGAGAGGTACCACGTGGAAGACCGGTTATAGTACGCAAAGCGTCGAGTTGAAGTTTTTCAAGTTGTGTGGATTTATCTTTAGAACAATTATTCCATACACAATCTGCATAATCGAAAATTGGAAGAATGAATGACTTATATATAGTTTCTAGCGTTTTTCGTTTTAGACGGTATTTAAAACTTCGCAGATAATTTATAAGTTTGCTTATTTTGGACGTAAGGTAATCCACATGCACATCCCAGGTACATGACTTACTGAACAGAAGGCCTAAATGTTTATGACTTATTTCATCGTTTATATCTGAGTTATTTAGTGATAATTTGAAGATTGAGGGCGATGATTTTCTTGAAAAAGTCAAACTAACAGTTTTTGATGGGTTAAAATCCACTTTCCATATAATCGACCATTGAAATATTTTTTCAATATCTCTATTTAAAATGTCTTGGGCGTCTTTAGGATTATTTATTATTAAAAAAAGAGAAGTGTCGTCAGCGAACAAGCGTATATTAGATTCAATGTCATTCACAATATCATTTATGTAAATAAGAAATAGTAACGGACCTAAAATCGAGCCCTGGGGTACCCCAGATGTAATATTTTGAAAAGAGGAACTCTGGCCACCAATTAACACCTTTTGTTTACGATTGGATAAATAATTTTCAATCAATTTTAAAGTTTTATTTCTAATACCCACTGATAAACATAGGATTTCTCAGGGACATTTTATCTGATCAGATAATGTAATATATCATTACAGAACCCTGTTGCTATTCAATTGCTCGAACTGGTTAATAAAACTATCCTTACCATAGTCTGTTGTTCCTTTTTTCAAGATTTTTGGGTCCTTATTGGTCTTCTGTTTCGGCCTCTCCCGCTGCCCTAATCACATGTCTCTTCCTTTCTAGCGTATCACCAACTAGTGCCTCATAACGTTCGTCCACCTCTGTGGTCCCAGGCAAAGTTTTGCGCCAGGCAATGAAATTTAAGCTCGGCTGGTACTGCTTTATATAATTGGTTCATGTCAATTTCCTCTTGGGCTTTATTATCCAATCCTAAGTATGGTCCTTTGGTCATCTGTCTCCAATCGTCAGAAAAAATGTCAATTGACTCTTGCGGTCGTCGTTGTCTACATTCTAAACGGGACAAACAGAGGCTATGTTGCCGTTTATTTCCGAAACGTTGGTTCATTTGCTTAAGCAGTGATGAAAAGCGTTGTCTTTCTGAAGGCCCAGGGCCCATGTAGACGGTTCTCGCATTACCTCTTAACTGGCGCAGTTGTTGTTGGGCTAGCCACACGCCTCATAAAAGTTGGGTTTGATAGTGATCGTGTGGTATGCGTTCTGGCATACGTTGGTAATCTCGGTTGCGACCCACTGGTAAGCTACACAGTTCAATGAAAAATTCGTTCATGGAAATATCGCCTTAGACTTCCTCAAATATCTCTCGGTCTTTGAAAGATATTTCCGGATCAGGAGAAAATAAAGTGGTCATCTTTAAAAGAAAATTATGGTTATTTCCGGGTCCCTTGGAAGCGTATCGGGATATTTATGGCTATTAAATAAACCTTCCCAGTTACCAGTTTTTTAGCCGCCCTTGGTATGACATCGAGTCGACTTTGACTTTTTAAAAATAAAAGATTATAAGAGGATATAAATAACAATAATAATAGATTTATTATCTTTTAGGAACGTTGTGCTATATTTACAGTAATGATACAATACTCGTTAGGTGGTCTAGATCCTTCCTCGACTTCTACCGGGGAATAATTCGGCTTTTCTTTTTTTTTTAAAAAAGGAACGACGCGTAACCTTAATTATTTCTCATTGTATGGCGTCCGTTAGTTGACGATTAATCGCCTATTTATAGTTTAAAATTGGTTTGGTTAAAAGGATTACGATAAAAGTTTTACTAAGTTAAAAAAATTGCATGAAAACCAAAGACAGAACGACATTTATGATTTTGCTCGTTCATTTCTGGAGTTTCCCCGGTAGAAGTCGAGGAAGGATCTAGACCACCTAACGAGTATCGGCATTATATCAGATATCTAAATATAATAATGTTTTTTTTTAAATCAGTAAAAATAAAAACGTAATAGATGATTTTCCAAAATTTCACGATTTTTCGATTTTCAGTTTGTTATTTGACCTATTACAGACATTTCAAAGTGTAAACAGACTGTTTAATACACAAGACTACCTAAAGGTCTCTTGATAGAGAAAGTTGAAGAAAAATCGCTGGAGCAGTTTTCGAGATACAGGCGTTCAAAAACGCTAAAAATCAGAAGCGTGCCATATTTTTCTTCCTGTTCATGGTATCTGTAAGAATTGGGTATCATAAGATACTGCAATTTTTAGGCAATCCAACGATACCTTAATCTTTTTAATCCGTTGATATCGGACTGAGAAATCATGTTTCCCCAAAGGAATTCATATTTTGCGGTTATTTTCAAAATATCGGCCTTTATTTCGACTACTTCCGGTTTCCGGATTGTTGTTGAAATTGCTTTACCCGATGGGGGCATTTGACAATTCTATATCATAAATTCTTATGTGTTCATTATACATATGGCTTCTAAAACCAACCATTTGGGACTTTCTTGAACACCAAGAAGTCGAATGTCGGACACCTTTGATCTTACCAATTTTTACCGGTTCGCTAATTGGTAACCCTTTGGGATGTTATAAAGTACACCTAAACAAACGCAAAAATGCATTAAACCCTTTTTTTGCAATTTGTTGGAGGTAAAATCATAAATTGACTGTCCTATAATGATTGTATCTTAGAAAAGGTAGTAAACCTCTGTAATATGAAAAAAAGCTGTTCGTTGATTGTGATATACCAACGCGGATTATGTCAAAATAGCTTAGTTTGGGGTTAATTTCATGGGTTATTGTTTCTTTTACCCTGGTTTCGTCATATCGATTCCGGTCATTTTTATTTTTGATATCAATAGTAGTCATATTGCGTGTTCACATGAGCATACATTTTCAGGTACCACCCCATGAAAGAAGTAGCTACAGGGTGCCAAACTTTGGGTAACGAAAAACGAGGAATTTAGTTAGGCTTGATATCCAGTCTGTATACAGCACTCATTCGTCCTTATGGTTCAAAAATTATTTTTGTGGTAAGAGCCCTAAATCATCTATACACTCTATACATTTGGTACTTTGTCAACGTCTAGTAAAGGTATAATGACTTGCAAAAGATGGTGTTTAAGAAATGATGGATTTTTTCCATTTTTCTCAGTTAGGAATTGGGATGTATTTCTTATATTGCACATTTATGTGTTTTGGGACTATCCCAACTTATAAATAAAATTTAGTCAGCACCTTCTGCATGTTTTTCTCGTGGACACGCTCTTGAAACTCCAGAAATGAACGAGCAAAATCATAAATGTCATTCTGTCTTTAGTTTCCATGCAATTTTTTTAACTTAGTAAAACTTTTATTGTAATCCTTTTAACCAAGCCAATTTTAAACTATAAATAGACGATTAATCGTCAACTAACGGACGCCATGCAATGAGAAATAATTCAGGTTACACGTCGTTCCTTTTTAAAAAAAAAGAAAAGCCGAATTTTTCCCCGGTAGAAGTCGAGGAAGGATCTAAACCACCTAACGAGTATTGTATCATTACTGTAAATATAGCACAACGTTCCTAAAAGATAATAAATCTATTATAATTGTTATTTATATCCTCTTATAATCTTTTATTTTTAAAAAGTCAAAGTCGACTCGATGTCATACCAAGGGCGGCTACAAAACTGGTAGCTGGGAGGTTTATTTAATAGCCATAAATATCACGATACGCTTCAAAGGGACCCGGAAATAACCATAATTATCTTTTAAAGATGACCACTTTATTTTCTCCTGATCCGGAAATATCTTTCAAAGACCGAGAGATATTTGATGAAGTCTAAGGCGATATTTCCATGAACGAATTGTACATTGAACTGTGTAGCTTACCAGTGGGTCGCAACCGAGATTACCAACGTATGCCAGAACGCATACCAAACGATCACTATCAAACCCAACTTTTATGATGAGTACTTTTCACATTTCGAAAGCTATGCCCAGCTCGGTGTGTGGCTAGCCCAACAACAACTGCGCCAGATAAGAGGTAATGCGAGAACCGTCTACATGGGCCCTGGGCCTTCAGAAAGACAACGCTTTTCATCACTGCTTAAGCACATGAACCAACGTTTCGGAAATAACCGGCATCATAGCCTCTGGTTGTCCCGTTTAGAATGTAGACAACGACGACCGCAAGAGTCAATTGCCATTGTTTCTGACGATTGGAGACAGATGACCAAAGGAGCATACTTAGGATTGGATAATAAAGCCCAAGAGGAAATTGACATGAACCAATTATATAAAGCAGTACCAGCCGAACTAAAATTTCATTGCCTGGCGAAAAACTTTGCCTGGGACCACAGAGGTGGACGAACGTTATGAGGCACTGGTTGGTGATACGCTAGAAAGGAATAGACATGTGATTAGAGCAGCAGGAGAAGACCAATAAGGACCCAAAAGTATCGAAAAAAGGAACAACAGACCACAAGGGCTTAGGAGCAACAACAGGTTCCAAGGAGACAGGGCCTGTTTTCTATGTAAGCAAAGAAGACGCTTTACAAGGAAATGTCCGACACTTCGGAGATGTCAGGATACGATGGCGACGAGAGGCATTATCGTATCTAGGAATGAGGGTAACGCTCGTCTGTTTTCCCAGAAGGCCATTGGAAGACGGGGACATCGAAGCCTGTTAAATATATAGACAATAGAATAGGGCTTATAGGGGACACAAAGAATAAATGGGGCAAAATGGGGACACAAAGAATTATAGGAGCAACAGCGGGTTGCAAGGAGACAACGCCTTTTTTCTATGTTAGTAAAGGGGCACTTTATAAAGGACCGTTTCTCAAGCGAGTAGCGTGCTGACTGATTTGTTAGAGTACACGAGGAAGTCAGCTCCAGCAATCACCTGTTTTATTGCCGAATAACGAGCCAGCACGTTATTCGGTATTCCCCACTATAACAAACCGACCTACGTTGCACCCGACCATTTCCTTTCTAATCCTGACCACAAGGTGACCGACTAACAAGGAGACGACCGTTTGTCGAGCGAATAGGGAGCTAACTGGTTTGTTGGTGTGACTTGGAAGTCCTCCCATTCGTTCGTTCCTTGAGTTTAACGTCCACTTCCACTGTGTGTAGATTACCGCCGACTTAATGCTTCACGGTGAACTGCAAATGGTTCAGCTTGGTATTGATAAGGACAAGGTGAAAACAACTTGAACAAGTTAACTTTTATGCCATTCGGGCCGGATAACGCCCGGCAACTTTCCATCGACTTACGGAAAATGTTTTATGTAGACGTCAATGGTTGAATGTCTACTGTTTATGGATCGTATAATAGTTGGAACTTTAACAACCAAAGAATCTTAGAAAATGACATCAGTTTGCGTTCATCCAAATGTCTCTTCTTTCCAAAGAAAGTCCGATTCTTGGGGCACATCGTTTCGGACGCCGGGGGTTAGATGGATCCAGAGAAAATAGAGAAAAATCGTGATTGGCCAAAACCCAAGAATGTTAAGCTCGGGTATATAACTTTTCTGTCATCTATTTACCCGGTCGGAAACATGATAATGCGGACGCGCTTTCGAGGTATCCATACAAAGTAGATATGAGTATTAATCTTTGGACAACGATGATCAGAGTGATAAATGTGGAATATCACCCACTGGAGCCATGAGCGCAATAACGCATAATAAAACCCATTTTCGAATCGGAAACATGATCGCCCTAGATAATAATAAATAATAACTAGACCTGCGAAGCAGCAATGACGGGTTTCACTGGTACCACATTACCTTTGCACTTACATGTATGTCACTTTCAGTGCCACGTTACCCTTAAACTCATATCACTTGGAACACCAATGGAACCGATAAACAGATTTCCACTTCAACATTGCACACGTCAAATACAATGGAAACAGATTAAACCAAATACAGTAATATCGATTCTTTTTATACATTTGTTGCATGTAGGTGAACAGTACTTCCGGTGAATGAAAATGTTCAATTACCTTTATAAATCAGAACTGGCATAAGGCATCACATGTTAAAAAATTTATGCAAATCGAATATTATATGCCACTTTTATAGACCCACAACCTTGAAAAGTGACTTGTAGCAAATCGGCTATTTCTTGGCAACGGTACAAGTTAGAAACAATTTTGTGGCATCTGTATGAGCGTATGGGTCCATTCTGTTTAATGATTGGCATCAAATATCATAATTTTAAAAACATTACAAATCAGACTCATTTGAATAAAATATCTGTTTTGAAGGCTAAAAATACAGTTTTTGCCGAAATGACATTCCTTCCGGTGACAATGAAAACTTTAAATTAGTTTTATAACATCGTGCATGACATAAGGCCTCAAAGGGTGACAAATTTATGACAATCGAATAATAATTGGCCCTTTTAAGGGCCAAAAACCTTCAAAAGTGACATTTAGAAAACCGTCTATATCTCGACAACCGAACAAGTAAGAAACAATTTTATGATATCTGAATGACTGTATGATTTTTGTAATATTACATATTAAATAATTCTTGCTTAAAATAAGTATCGATTTTAAAAGTTAAAAATGCAAATGGCGTCACTTCCGGTGTCAATTTTGAATTATAATCAATTTGATATGACGTATACTTGCTTTTTGAATCAAATTATGTCACTATTATGAATATCCATTAATAATTGACTATTTTACAGGCAAAATTAAGAAAACAGTGACTTATGGAAAACTGCCAATTTCTCGGCAACTGCTTATATAACAAACTAATTTTCACATACATTCTCTTCGTATGGATTATAGCTAAAAGTTTATAAAAGTAATTTAGAAATATTTTAAAATCTGAAGAGCCTGAATCGGTTGTAAATAGGTCAATTTTATGTCCTTTTTCACCTCTTAATCCAATTTGCTAGAAAATGAAATTGAAATTAAAAAAACTGCTTCCGACATTGTTTGCGCCTACAAAGGACACACTTTGTGAGTCATATAATTTTTCAAAAAAATAATATTTGTGAGTCATACAATTTTCAAAAAAATAATATTTGTTTTTGAAAAATGGTACCTAACTGTCGAAATTGTAGTTTTTGGTAAAATTATGCCACTTCCGGTGACGACAGATAACACTTTTGGTAATAAAAAAAATGACAATTAAGACAACGGAGTATATGAACTTTGTTTTATACAAATCGAGCAGCACATAATTAATCTAGGGCTGAAAAACTGAATTAGCCAATGGTGGTCAAGCAAAATTACTGAGACAAATTTTTTTAACATTTTTGCGCAAGTCAGATGACTCTTTAATTCTGTGTACAACACGACTAAAAAATCTTCATAAATAAAAAAGTTTTTTGTAAAATTTTAAATTTTCGAAATTTAGCGCCTAATATCTTCGAAGATTTGCCAAAAATCGAAAGTAGCGTAGCTATGTGCCCTGTCACCGGCTATGCCAAAATGTATCGAAAGTTAAAATCCAATGATTATTCTTAAAATTACTGCAATATTTTTAAAAATGATAACTTCGGTGATTTAGGACATTTCGCATTGTCGCAGAACGTTCAAGATAGCTTTATCCTCTAAGTCACACCCACTTTTTCGTGTAAAACCGAAGAAATCGTAACGATTCGACAAGCAGTTGCTGAGATCTACTAAAAACAAAAGAATAATAATAAGAAGAAGAACTAGACCTGCATGGCAGTGCTGAATCAGCTTTCAGGCAACAGACCCGAGGGATGCATTCGAAATTCCGTTCAATGGGCTATCGGATGATACTTTAGGTCTTTTGATCTGGTAGTATCTAACGGAGAAATCACGTTTTGGCAGAAATTTTCATTTTTTAGCATTTTCCTCAAAATATCGGATATTTTATCGACAACTTGTTTGTTTCCTATCCCAGAATTGCCATAAACATCTGTTGAGTAGTTTTCGAAAAAAAGATAAATAAAAGAGCGCTTTCAATAATTTGAATATTTTTTTTACTTTTTTCAAAGATTGGGGCCACTTTTTGGACCCCTTATATTATTTCAAACCTTATCCTTTTGGATTCTCGCCACAGAACACCAATACGACCCTGAGTAAAAAAAAGTTTTTAAAAAAATCGCTGGAGTCGTTTTCGAGAAAAGGGCGTCTCTAAAGGCTCCAAAAACAAAAAAAATACTAGATTTTCGGCGTACCATAATTTATTTTCTAACCATCGGAATTGTATCATTGAGATCTCATATGATAGTTCACTAATGGGGCTATCTTAAGACAATTTATTTCTTTTGGTTCGGTAATATCGGACCGAGATATTCAGCTTTTACTATATTTCAATTAGATTTTACTATATTTCAATTATACGCCCACATGGAATGTGGTCGTATATTGCCGTCGCAACCGACCAGCCGTCCGTCCGTCCGTCCGTTCGTCGTCCACAATTTCTTGTGAACGCTCTAGCGGCTAAAGTTAATATCCGATTGACTTTAAATTTATGCACAGTGTTTAAGGCCACGAGACGAAGAGGCCCAATGATTTTCATCGATGTTTAAGATACACGTGACAAGGAATATGAAAGCTTTCATATCTGCATGGGACAGTAGCAGATCTATTTTTTTTTCATTTTTTGAATACTTCTGGTATGGAGACTATGGTAAGGATAGTTTTATTTATCTGTTCGAGCAATTGAATAGCGACCGGGTTCGGTAATGATATATTACATTATCTGATCAGATAAAATGTCCCTGAGAAATCCTATGTTTAAAAGTGTCAAAAATGTCAAAATATCGAAAATTTAATTTCAATAACTGAATACATATTATACATTAATGGAATCGGCATTACATCAGATATCTAAATATAATAAAAAAAAAATTAAATCAGTAAAAATTAAAAAATAATAGAGGATTTTCCCAAATTTCACGATTTTTCGATTTTCAGTTCGTTATTTGACCTATTACAGACATTTCAAAGAGTAAACGGACTGTTTAATACACAAGACTACCTAAAGGTCTCTTGATAGAGGATTTTCCCAAATTTCACGATTGTTCGATTTTCAGTTCGTTATTTGACCTATTACAGACATTTCAAAGAGTAAAAGGACTGTTTAATACACAAGACTACCTAAAGGTCTCTTGATAGAGAAAGTTTAAGAAAAATCGCTGGAGCAGTTTTCGAGATACAGGCGTTCAAAAACGCTAAAAATCAGAAAATACTTGATTTTCAGCGTGCCTTTTTTTCCTGTTCATGGTATCTGTAAGATTTGGGTATCATAAGATACTGCAATTTTCAGGCAATCCAACGATACCTTAATCGTTTTAATCAGTTGATATCGGACTGAGAAATCATGTTTCCCCAAAAGAATTCATATTTTGGAGATTATGGTAAGGATACTTTTATAACCAGTTTGGGCTATTAATAAATAGCGAAAGAGTTCTGTAATGATATATTACAATATATGATCAGACAAAATGCCCCTGAGAAATCCTATGATTAAAAGCGCCAAAAATGCAAATATTATGTCAAAATATCGAAAATTAAATTTCAATAACTAAATACACATTATACATTATTGGAATCGACATTAGATCAGATATCTAAATATCACAAACTTTTTTAAAAATCAGTAAAAATAAAAAAATAATAGTATATTTACCAAAATTTCACGATCTTTCGACTTTTTTCGATTTACAGTTCGTTATTTGACCTATTACGAATATTTCAAAGTCTAAACGGACTGTTTCATACACAAGACTACCGAAAGGTCTCTTGATAGAGAAAGTTGAAGAAAAATCGCAGGAGCAGTTTTCGAGATGCAGGCGTTCAAAAACGCTCCAAATCAGAAAATACTTGATTTTCAGCGTGCCATATTCTACTTGCTGTTCATGGTATCTGTAAGAATTGGATAGCATATGATACTGCAATTCTTGGGCAACCCAACGATATCATTTTTGCGGTTTTTTTCAAAATATCAGCCATTTTTTCGACTACTTCCGGTTTGTTGTTGAAATTGCTTTACCCGATGGTCTTTATGTTCCATGAATTTCAGAAACGTCGAAAAAAAATCGAAAAATAAAGGGCGATAACTCGGAATGAAACTTATATTTCTGGAATCGGATGGTTGTCAGGTATCCAAAAAATTGTCTCTTAAGGTTTTTTTTCATTTTTTCGAACGCTAGAAGTTAGCGACAAAGTTTCGAAATTTCGAAATTTTCAACTGCTATCACCCGAGAAAAGATTTGGTGTTTCCGAAATGACGAATCTACGGCCCTTATTTTAATTTTTTGCACCGCATAAAATTCGGCCACTTCCGGTCTGCACAGAAGTTTCAAATATGGTCTAAGGAGTGGCCACCAGATGGTTTCGTTATAGAAATTACGTCCGAGGTCGCTATCTGGTACAGGCACTGGGAAATAGGCTCCGCAAAAAAAATAAAATAATAATAATAAACTAGACCTGCATGGCAGTGCTGAATCGGCTTTTAGACAACAGACCCGAGGGATGCATTCTTTATTCTTCTTTTCAAGATTTAGGAAATAAGAAGTACATCTATTGGATTCTAGTGCGTCTCTGCTTTTCGACCGGAGTATAGCGCCTTTACATTTAATCACATTAAATCCATGTATTTTACTTTCTAAGTCTTGAATTACATTCTGATCAACATAAAGCCCTTTTCGACAGTGCCATTTTTTACTTCTGAAAGTGCCTTTTTTACTTCTGAAAGTGCCTTTTCTCAGACCAAAATATGTCCGAAAATATCAGCCAAATAGCTCTTGGCATTGCTACAGATGCAAGGAACAGGGATGTAGCTACGTCAGGCGGCCCTATTTTTTGCCGCCAAGCACAAAGAGAAAATCGAAAAAAGTCGCCCAGTCGCATTTAAACCCCCTTGACTTCGTCCTTCAGTGTACACAAACTCAGCGCTCGAAATTTACCACGGCAAACGGCAAAGCCATTATGAAGCCCACAAAAAGCATGTCTGCCGCGGCATTATTTATTTTTGTGTGCCGTAGTAGACCCTATCGACCAAATTTACGGCGCTCCAATGTTAGAAGTTTAGATGCCGTTAATGGTGTCGTACGTTCGGTTTTACGATTAATTTTTAAGGTACTTAATCTACGGTTAATTCTAGCCTATCCACAATATGTCAATGTTTCTTATTTATTTCTTGCCTGTGTTGATCGTGTATTTGCTACGGCCCGGGAGTAGGGATAGGAGAACGATGAGAGCTTTCTCAACTTCTGTCTGACCTGGTTCTCATTCCACCGTAATAATAATATAATTTGTGAGACACAAGTCAAATAAAACAACGTGTTTTAATTATCAATATCTACCTGTTGTCATAATTTGTTGTACTCAAATAAGACACAAACACCGTTTTAAGAATAGGCCTATATAAATTTGAATATATAAATATAAATTGATTTGCACTGAAGCAAATAAGACAGCAAATGCTCTAAAAATACACCAATAAGAGATGAATTTTCATAAAAGACCACGCCCCCTCCACAAATCGCCTCAGCGGCGTGCCCTCATTTACCACGGCAAACGGCAAAGCCATTATGAAGCCCACAAAAAGCATGTCTGCCGCGGCATTATTTATTTTTGTGTGCCGTAGTAGACCCTATCGACCAAATTTACGGCGCTCCAATGTTAGAAGTTTAGATGCCGTTAATGGTGTCGTACGTTCGGTTTTACGATTAATTTTTAAGGTACTTAATCTACGGTTAATTCTAGCCTATCCACAATATGTCAATGTTTCTTATTTATTTCTTGCCTGTGTTGATCGTGTATTTGCTACGGCCCGGGAGTAGGGATAGGAGAACGATGAGAGCTTTCTCAACTTCTGTCTGACCTGGTTCTCATTCCACCGTAATAATAATATAATTTGTGAGACACAAGTCAAATAAAACAACGTGTTTTAATTATCAATATCTACCTGTTGTCATAATTTGTTGTACTCAAATAAGACACAAACACCGTTTTAAGAATAGGCCTATATAAATTTGAATATATAAATATAAATTGATTTGCACTGAAGCAAATAAGACAGCAAATGCTCTAAAAATACACCAATAAGAGATGAATTTTCATAAAAGACCACGCCCCCTCCACAAATCGCCTCAGCGGCGTGCCCTCATTTTGCGGCGCCCCCTCCCCCCTTTTTAGAATTCCGAGATTCGCCCCTGGTATTTAAGGTTATCCCACCAAATCGTTCAACGTCATCCACTTCGTCACAAGAGTCGCCTACGTTTAAATTCAAACGTCTATCTGAACTGTAGCTAAACGCGAGAAATAACTGGCAATTTGACGAGGATTGGACGGGTCTTCTTTTATTCCAGTTGATACAGTTTCATGTCTTTAGAATATGAGCTACGCTAAGAGGACACGTTGAGAGTCCAGCCAGCAGTTACAAATATACTGAGCGCCTTTGAAAACGCATCACTTAGTTTTTCGTATAACAAAATGATCCTGAAAACAATAGCACGTGTAGACATGCCAGCGTGGGACATTCCCATGGCTTCATTCCGTTGATTATCGGTAAGTCTCGGCATCTCTAGCTCGATTTCTTCACACGTTCAACAACAAATTAAGACCGATTGACGTTTCACAGTTCATGTACTGCACATTAAGTTGAAAACATGCTTTAAATGACTTACACACAATGCCGCACGTGAATATTGGGTTTTTCATGTGCATCTCGTCCAACTTTTTTTGGTGCACACGGGTCGATATTTTTTGCGTTTGGGAGCATTGTGTGAAACAATAGTTCATAGTATTGCATAAAACTGTACAAACAAAATCACCAAGTGAAAAATATTTGGGAAAAATATGATGCATGAGCCCTTCTCACAAATTCCTTCTCAAATAAAGCAGGTACTACTTATACCATGACCATTTCTTGAGTTGTCGCAACCATATAACGCGTGTACTATAGGAAACCATAGGATGGCTATTTCTCTAAGGCTTGTTTCATGAACAGTTGTGTATTCTTCATTGTCAGGTATCAATGTTGATATAGTTGGGTGGTACAGAACAATAACATCTCTATCATCGCTTCTAATCATTACACGAGACTGGTGGTTATTCACAGTGTTAACTGCATCCAGCAAACCCCTCGTGTCCGCTTCCTCGTGGTTTCTGGACATTAAACCGGTTTTAATATCTCTCCAAATCAAGATACATATTAATTACCTCTGGTTTTGCTCGAACATCTTGGTATACATGTATTACTTTTAAAGGTGGTCAGACCATTGTGTTTATAAAGAACGACAGTCATGGAATATGTATTATTTTATACAATTAAGAGTCTCTTCAATTGAATCAAAATTGTCTGTGGCTGAATCTCTCATAGCAGCCCCCTCGGAAGTAACGGGTCTTCTGTATTTAATTGTTTGCATGAATGGCGATAGGAAGTGTTTGACTTCGACGTTTGACCAAGAGCATGCAAAGTCACGGTGTATTTGGAGAAATGAAATGGGGTTTAACGTCCTACTATTATGCACCTAACCTGGGCTAATGGAAGACGGACATACGCCATACAGTGTGCTATGAGGGAAATTTTGCCCGGGCAGCGGCGCCACGGCCTCCTTTTATATCGAATTCCAACTGCCAAGGGATCTTTTACGTACACTCAAATGTGTACACGATGCCTCGGTTTTTCGTCCCATCCGAACGACTATGCAACTGTCCTTGTCAGGCCCTCCTTCTACATCATGGACAAGGAGAATCACGCCGGAAAATCGGGATGAATTTGCTCGGCCAATGTAGGGATCGAACACCCGACCTCAAGGCTAGCGAACCAGCGCCTTATCCACTCATTTTGAGATATTATGCGACTAGAACATATTAGCAGTTATCCAAAATTTTAGTACGACTTAAACACCTTCTTGTTTGATATAATGTTGGTTATCCTGGCCCGTAGCTAGCCGATGGGGCTTCTTGGGTCGCCAATGTACCTACACTTGACGGTATCGTGGACATGCCTGCCCCAGAACATTTTGGAAAATAAGATTTGCACCTGAAAATGACGCACAATTTCAATATGAATTTGATATGAACCTTATAAAAATTTGAAGGATAGGAGTACGACGTTAACATACCTATAATACTGAAAAGTTCGCAATCAGCACCTAATCAATGTCACTCGACTTTATGTGGCGCCAATGGGTATTAGTTAGGATTAAGGGTTAAGGGTTTACCAGAGGATTAACAGTTTAATTTAATACTTTATTTCATTTTAAATCTAGCTTTTTTACACATTATTATACTAAAATACAATATTTAAAATTTTTAGCAAATATATACAAGTAATCATTTAAAATTTTTATTTAATCAAACATTTCCTATTAATAATACATCTTCAACAAAATACATCTTACAATTGTTGACAAATGCAGTGGTTACATATATATATAGTGTCCTCTGGACGGAGTTCACTTCTACTGTCTGTTCCAGGTGATACTCCGACTCGAAAAATGCTTGCCATGCCTTCGTTTTTTAATTAAAATGGCTAAACCTTTGTGCCATACCTGGAATTGTCATCCCTTTGATTTCTTCCCTAAGAATAAATTACTTTAAATCCGATAAAATGTAGCATTCTCTGGTCAATTTCATATATTTCCATATTTTCACTTACTCAGAACATAAACATTTCCACTGCGCATGCGTTAAATGGGGCACTTGCATTTCGCATTAGGGTAGACAGGTACTTCACAAATTTGGTGCATTCGGTTAGAAATGTCTGGTGAAGGAGAATTCGCCTGTTTGTTTCATGACAATAATACTTATTAGGTTTTCACACTTTGGAGCTTGATTGAAACAATATTGTATTCTCATCGGATAATTTTGAGTGAGTTAAAGATAAAAGCTATCTTGAAAAGTCGGCACATGTCACAACCGACAACTCATCCCAAAGACAACTCATTCCAATATAAGACAATTCATCCCAAGATAGAAGACAGCTCATCCCAAGATATTAGCTATACTGAAACTCATACATAAAGATTGGGATATAATGTCATATTCTTATGAATTTGTTTTAGACAATGATATGGAAACACTCAGCACGACGGGGGCCAACATTTTCAGTCGCATGTATGCTTCAAAGATGGATTTGAAACGTGTTCGCTATGATAAGTATACAGAGTACCCAAAGCTTAAAACTTTAAATTTAAAACAACAATATCGATTTTATTAAAACAACAAAATCAATTTGATTAAGATAGCACATTTTTATAGCAAAATCAATCAGAGTGGTCTAAGTGGTCTTCAAAGAAAGCAATTGTATTTACAAATACTGGCACTTAAACTTATATTTGTTGGGATGAGTTGTCTTATATCTCGACCCATGTTTTAAAGTTCGGGTGGGTTGTCTTTTATCTTGGGGTGAGTTGTCTTTTATCTTGGGATGAGTTGTCTTTGGGTTGAGTTGTCTCTTGGGTGAGTTGTCTTGAGATAAGTTGTCTTTGGGATAAGTTGTCTGTATAATGTCACGACCAAGCGAACTCTCAGAGGTTGAATTTGAATAAATATATCGGGTAAAATGATTCCGAATTTTGTTTTCTCAGACTTTATAGCTCTGATTGAGAGAAACGAGCATCTTTTGTTTTTACCATTTCGGCACACTTTTAGGGGTTAAACTTTAGCTGTTGTTGTAAATAAGCCAAGCAAGACTGAAACAAATTTTCGCATTTCGTTTTCCTGCAATTTAGACCTTATGGTTGAAACATAAGTATTTTCAAAGGCATATATAAGTTATAAAGATCATTTCAAATTTTTGACATGTCCGGGAAATGGGCAATTTTCTGGGAATCACTTTTCAACTTTTTTATGGCCATAAAAGAAAAAAATACTGGTCAATGACCACTAATACATCTAAGTAGGGTATAATTCTTGACCTAAACTTAGTTCTCACAAGACAGAAAGCAACGGGGTCATCATTCCAGGTATTTCGCGAAGTTTTAGTCATTTTAATTAAAATTTGAACAAATGGCAAGCAATTTTCGAGTCGTAGTATTATCTGAAACATACAGTAAGTAAGTTTTAACAAAAATTTGCATATAATCATGATCAATAGAGAATCTCCTATGAGTGTTTTTTGATATCGAAAAATATCAACACAAGTTGATAAAGTAAAAAAAAACCAAGGCTCTGCCGAGTTTTTTTACTCTATCAACGAGTGTTGATATTTTTTGGTATCAAAAAACACGAGTTGGAGATTTTATTTATCACCCAATCCTTTCTTACATGCACAAATAAATAAATATAATTCTTTGGTATAGATTTCACTTTTACAGAACCTAATTACATTACAGCGTAGTGATACATCATTTTTTAAAAGCAGTTTAGCTATTGTATAGTCCTATATACTGACCCAGTTTTTTCCTTCAAGGTCAATTCAATAAAAGCAGTTTCCTTTTTTTAAAATAAAATATCACTCTTTACTTAAACAAAGTGGTTTCTTTAAAATAAAAGAAAGAAGTTCCTTTTTGATTGACCAATCAAATTTATGTAAAGCGATATCACAGTAGATTATGTAATTTATCACACAAGCGATATCTACTGTCAAATGTGTTATTGGGTGATAAAATAAGATGAACACAGTTTACATGCCATATGCTGAACGAATAAACTGTTGAACACAGTTCTCTACACCCTAAACTTGGCCCACTTGATTAAGCCAATTAAGGCTGTTAATTAAAACCCGATAATCCAGGATAATCCAGGGATTAAAAACTGGCACAGTGGGAGTACTCCATAATTATTTTGATTTTGTTAAAGAATCAATTTTAGTACCCATTAGCGTGGATAAGGCCATGGGAAAATTGATATTCAAATCGCACACCGTTACTTAAAAGATAGTAAGCTGGCACTGCCAGGCAGGATACGCCCACATTTTCGAGAGATAGATAGAGAACAAGCAATACCGAAAGTGATTTTTCCTACAATCTAAGGCCATAATTTATTAAGTTACAATTTGATATGCGCAAATATCAAAAAGAATCAAGATCTTTCGGTTATAAACATGCATTTCAAGTTTCATCAAAATATGCCATATTTTGACACTATTCGCATACAAACGGCGACCATTTTGTCTGGCAATTATGGTCCGATTTTCTAGAAATTCGAACTGAACCTTCCGTAGGGTGTAACGGTAATAGAGTCAAACGTTTTTTTTAATTGGATAATAATCGTGACCTCCAGAGGGACCATAGGGGATTTTTCGGACAATCAGGGGCCATAATTTAGGAAGTTACAATCCGATATGTGCAAATATCGAAAGGAACCAAGATCTTTGGGTTATAACGATGCATTTTAAATTTCATCAAAATCGAATTAAAATTGTGATCTCGACAGGGTCCACGACCTTGATATACCATTTTTAACAGTATTCGCGTACAAACGACGGCCATTTTGTATGGCAATTTTGGTCCGATTTTCCCAAAATTCGAACTCAACCTCTCATAGGGTGTATCGGGGATATAATCAAACGGTTTTTCAAATCGGATTGTGACCTTCAGAGGGACCACAAGCTAAAAAAAGGCGATTTTGCATATAATAAGGGGCCATAATTCAGGACGTTACGATCTGATATGCGCAAATATCGAAAGGAACCAAGGTCTTTGGGCTATAACCATGCATTTCAAGTTTCAACAAAATCGAATTAAAATTTTGACATCTACAGGGTTCACAACCATGATATATCATTTTTTAACAGTATTCGCGTACAAACGGCGGCCATTTTGTATGGCAATTTTGGTCCGATATTCCCGAAATGCGAACTCAACCTTCCTTAGGATGTGTCGATGATGTAATTAAACGGTTTTTCAAACCGAATAATAATTGTGACCTCAAGAGGGACCACAAGCTAAACAAAGGCGATTTTGCTTATAATCAGGGGCCATAATTCAGGAAGTTACAATCCGATATGTGCAAATATCGAAAAACCAAGATCTTTGGGTCATAACCATGCATTTAAAGTTTCATCAAAATCAAATTAAAATTGTGACCTCTACAGGGTCCACAACCTTGATATACCATTTTAACAGTATTCGCACACAAACGGCGGCCATTTTGTATGGCAATTTTGATCCGATTATCCCGAAATTTGAACTCACCCCTACTTAGGGTGTAACGTATGGAAGACCAAAGGGGACAATATTCATGATTCGTGTTTCTACATTCCAGTTTGAACATTTTAGACACGAACGCAACATTCTAAACTAATGATTCTCGTTTCTACACTCTTATGTCAACACTTCATGCACAAAATCAACATTTTAAACGAATGACTTTATGTTTCATTTTCGCCGTTTTATCGGTAACTTTTATATATCATTAAATATTAAAATTATAAAATAATTTCTTAATTTTACACGACAAAGAAATCAATTCAATGGTTTCTGAAAGTGTCTAATAAAAAAAAGCTGAAATTTGAACTCTTGTGAAATATCTTCTACGTTTCAAAAAGTCTTGAAGTTAAAATCTTGAAATGAAAATGTCCAGAAAAATAATGAATTATCAATATTATTACACCAGAGGGCGCTAACCGAAAACAATTTGGCGACCTATTCGGCTAGCTACCTATTCGACAGATCCAGCTGGTAGGTAACCTGTTCGTTGGCAACCTATTCGGAATAAATTCAACAGAGAAAAAGAAAATACTGGTTTTTCGTCGTACCATAATTTATTGTCTAACCATCAAAATCGTACCATTGAGATGCCATGTAATAGTCCAATAATGGCACTATTCAAAGACATTTTACTTCTTTTTGTCCGGTAATATCTCACCGAGAAATTCAGCTTTTCGCAAGAGAGACATTTTTTAAACCTTTTTTTCATTTTTTAAAATACTTCCGGTATAGTGATTATTGACGAGATAGTTTTAATAACTCGTTTGGGCTATTTAATAGCTAAATGGCTCTGTAAGGGTATATTACATAATCTAATCAGATAAAATACAATTGAGAAATCCTATTTCAAAAGTGCAAAAAATGCAAAAAATATCAAAATATCGAAAATTAAATTTAGGTATTTCAATACATATTATACATCGTTAGAATCGGATTTATGTCAGTTATCCGAATTTATAACAATTTTTTGAAAATCTTTTAAAATTAAAAAATAATAGAGCATTTTACAAAATTTTACGATTTTTGTTTTACTTTTTTCGATTTACTTTTTTCGATTTTCAGTCCCTTTTTTTTTGTTTATCTTATTCCAGACATTTCAAAGTCTTATTAGATGTCTTCATGCAAAATATTGTTGAAGGGACTCTCGATAGGGAAAAACCTGTGGCGCCGTTTTCGAGATACAGGTGTCAATAACGCTCCAAATCAGAAAATACGTGATTTTCAGCGTGCCATATTTTACTTCCTGTTCACGGTAAAAATAAAAATACGATACTGCAATTCTCAGGCAACCCAACGATACCTTAAAGATAAAATTGAGACTAGAATATTTTTCTTTAAATGAATTGGAATAATGTCAAAACCCCTAAATAATAAAAAAAATGACGAAAATCGGTCATTCCGTTATCGATATTTTTTAGATTGGAAAACCCCCTTTGCACCTGCCTAGGAGAATAACAATAAGCGTACGAGTCGACTTCCGGTAATTCCCTGAAATATCTTGTGACGTCACAGGTGTGAGACGAATGTAAACAAAATGGCGACAACGTGTGCTCGTTTGGTATGGCATCAATTACAGAGGCGCTCTAAGCGAGTAAAATTTGTCAAATAATTAATCGTCGTTTAAGAATTCCGAAAGAGATGTCATTGAAGACGACGACAGGGTTCATCAATATCAATTTGAGCCTTCTACAGACTCGGATAATTCAGACAAAGTCAACCATATCAACGGCTTGAACAACCAAGCAACTACGATCGTCTGGATTCCACGGCATTGAATGGTTAGTTTTATCATTATCAACTTGACAATTTATATTTTAACTTCCTTGAATTATCTGTAAGTAATATTGTGGTTGTATCAAATTTAAATGCAAACGTTCTCTGCCTTTGATATGGATTCTTTAAAACAATCATTAACCAAACACGAGTGAGATTTAGGCCGCTATCGATTTATTCTATTCTGTGACTGTGGTGAGCTAGGCCTAGTAATACTAATAGATAGGGTATCTAAGACGAAGTATTTCTTTTCAAATTCATAAAAGACAATTATAAAATATATATATCTAGGCCTTATTGTTAAATGATATACATAACAGTATACAATTATTATATTATATATTTCTAGATTAGCCTAGTTATTACTTACGCCTAGGCCTATTTTTTTATTGCCAAATTATTGGCAAAATAAAATTGTTTTAGCTTTATTACTATTAGTGCCTATGGATTCTTTTAAACAACCAGTGCCGGATTAAGGCTCTGCTGGCCCTAAGGCACATTTTGATAGGTGGCCTGAAAATACAGGTATGTTGGGCTCATTGACAAAAGGAATTAAGTTAAATTTAGCAACAGAAAATTTATTACAAACAAATTCAGAAGATTGCCAACTGGGCTGTATCTAGCGGGGGTGCACGGGGTACATCTGGCCTCCGGGAATATAAGGCGCCCCCTCCATAAATTTTATCACACAGTGCTACTCTTAAGGTAGACTACTGAACAGTCAGTCGGGCGGTTTTAAGGGTTCCCACACGCCAACGGGTACCTGATTCGTTTGCACTGATCCCAACTTTCTTATATCACTTGTGGAGGCTAAGGGGCGGGGGAACCAGAAGGAAATGTCTAACCTAAATATGGCACCATATAAAATACAAAATCGACTCTTCGATACCACCAGAGTGGCCGAAAAACGTGTTTTCAGCAGTGCCCCCCCCCCTATCACCTTTTCCGTCCAGTGCCTGCCCAACCACATGCTATTAGAGGGTTATTTTTAGTCGCCATATAGACACTTGTTGGGACCTTATCGGTCTTTCGTGGCGCCGCCGCCAAATGACATCATTAGAGATTCTCGTTTTGGTCGCCCTATCCACATAGTTCTAAGTTAGAGGACCAGAAAATTCTCATTTTGTTGGGTTTTATACCAAAACGAGAAATAGCGCCGCCAAAATTGACACACGAGATCACTTTGATTGCGGCTCCAAGTGCATGGAAAACGCGTTTGCGGCAGTCTTATATTCAAATTTCCAGGCTGCCACAGCCTATATATTCCAATTCACTGCCTAGCTAGATTACGACTTGGCGTGCTTTTGTGACTGCAAATTCTTCAGTTAGTTTTTTAAAATCAATTTAATGAAGTAAATCGCTTTCAATGCATAGAAATGCCAGTATATCGAGACGTTTTTGACTCATCGTATTATGTTAACTACATCTAATGTCAATGAAATTAAAAAAAAAAAATATGTAATTACTTGCGAGATTTTCCCCACAACAAATGTAAACAAACCTCACGTGTGTAAAGGGACGAAACATCATGTCAACCTTCCTGCAGTAATGATCGAAATCATTCGCACGATCTGTGCCAAGGGCCTAATCGAAAATAGGAACCAGGCCTAATTTGCTACCCTTGTAAAATGACGAGATTATTATTATTATTATAACCCTTTGTCAGAGCATGGAAAGCTTTTTAGAGAACAAACGTGTAGATGAAGAAGGATGCAATTTGTTTACATAAAAATAAAGGCAAGCATTTTTGTCAATACCTTTATCAAAAAAATTGTACTTCATTATTTTGTGGCCTGGATTTTTCGCTGGACCTAAGGCACGTGCCTATTTTGCCTTATGGTTAATCCAGCACTGTAAACAACCATTAACCAAACACTTAATTCTATTCTGTTCTGTGACTCTGAGCTAGGCCTAGTAATAGTATAGGGTACTAAGACAAAGGGTTTCTTTTCAAATTCATAAAAGATAATTATAAAATATATCTAGGCCTAATTGTTAAATGGTACGGTATACTATAACAATGCACAATTATTATATTATATATTTCTAGATTAGTTATTACTTACATGTAGGCCTAGGCATAACAATGCACAATTATTATATTATATATTTCTAGATTAGTTATTACTAATATGTAGGCCTAGGCCTTTTTTCTTATTGCCAAATTATTGGCAAAATAAAATTGTTTATATTATTCTTATAGTACCAGTATTATTTTAGGGGTTAGTCGGGCTGGGCAAAAATCATGTTTTTTTTATAAATCACATTTTTTCAAATTAATGAATTATTTAATTAAGATTTTACCATATTATTAATATTATTCATGAAATTACCTAATGTGACCTTAAACATAATTTATTAATTTAAAATTTAGAAAGACAATTAAACAATGTATAAAATACCTAGTTTAATGATTAAATTGTGTAACACAAAATCTGTAGATGGGTGACTATTGTCAACTTATTATTACCGGTAGGCCTAGTCCTATATGATTATCAAAATTTGGCAAATTATATATTATTCTTATAGTACCAGTATTATTTTAGGGGTTAGTCGGGTTGGGCAAAAATCATGGGGTTTTTTATAAATCACATTTTTTTCAAATTAATGAATTATTTAATTCAGATTTTACCATATTAAAGGGACTGTCCCGAATAGAAAAGAGCCTCCAAAATAAAAGTCCGAGTCTGTATGAAATTTGAACGCCAAAATATAGAAGAATGGTGTATATACCCTGACTCAAAATTTCAGCTCAAAATATTGAGTCGTTTGGACGTGAGCGTTAAAACAGCTTATCCGGACACGTAACCCTTTTAAGATTTCGGGTCAATTCTTTCGTTGGGTGCCCCGATAATCGATTCCCGTTCCTTTAGAGGTCTACACGGTGGCAAATTATATATTAGGTGGTACCAGTAGCAGGGTTGGGATAAAATCTGATTTTCATTATTTTGGGTACAAATCAGTTGTAAAGTGTCCAGGGCAGAGGCATATAATATAGTGATTATTGTACTAACAAAAAAGAAATGGGCAGTGGAAGACAACAACAACTCTTGTAAAGTCAGACTTATGTAGCTGGAGACTAGTAGTAGGAGGACATCTAAACTGGGATCTCAGTGTTTATAAACATCCTACTGTTCTGCTCCGACTGGGCTAATGAAGGCGGTGTTACACCATACTGTGTGCTATGAGGAAAATTTTGCCTAAACAGTGGCGGTACAACTCTCTTTTTTCCGACTGCCAAGGGATCTTTTACGTGCATGCAACGTGTACGTGTAATCTCAGTTTTTTGTCCCATTCTGCACTACTGACAAGGGGAAACCCAGAAAACCATATGAATTTTCTTGGCAAACACCAGGCTAGCAAGCCAGCATCTTAATCATTTATCAACCTTTTTGTTCCTTGCAGATACACATTTGATCCCACGCTTGAAAGTGACTATGTACAGTTATCTGCCTAACCTTGTGGGTTTGCACTGGGTTGTCTCACAGCTACAGATCCCTGACCCTAGTATAATATTCCTGAAATGACCCAATTTGTGCAGTATACTATAACCACATTGAGTGAAAATAATACCAATATTTGAATATGTCCTTTTAATTATTTTTTCAGGGGACATTAATACCGAACATGGTGTACGTAACGTCAGTTTGTCAGGAGGTGTTGGGGCTACTTGGGAAGACAAAATCCGGACAGTGTACCAATACTGGCATGTGTTGTAAAAATTATTCAGAGAGACCTTTGTACAAGAAAATGCCATGCAGGATTTTAGTGGAAATAAAAACAATGTGTATTTAGACAATTTTTTATTATTTATCTGCAATATTTCCATTACATCAATCAACCACATACAAATACTATTCAGTACCATATTGAGCTAAATGCTTTTTTATCTGTCCGTGATTGGCGGGCACAAATATGGCACTTTGAACAGAGGCTCAGCAAATGTTCTTTCTCCCCTATTATTCTGCAAATGAAATTGACAGTTATGCATTAAAACATAAGTTTGATCTATAGAAGCCAAGATATGACTTAGTCACAACTCACAAAAACTCACAATAAAGATTATGACCTTCACTGGAATGAAATAAACGTATGACTGGCAATGAAAATCGAAGTATACGTAAAATTTTTAAATAAATGGGGTTTAACGTCTACTTTCCTGCTCCATCCAGGCTAATGAAGACCGCCAAATGTCATGCAAAGAGCTACGAGGAAACTTTTGCCCAGGGAGTGGCACTATGACTTACGTGTGTTCTTTTTTTTTTTAACTCAGTCAAGGGCTCTTTAACGTGCACACCAATTTGTACACAGTATCTAGACATTGTATCTTGCCAGGCCCTTTGTCACGCACAACTGACATAGATGTTAGTTAAAACCATACAGGAAAATCATGGTTATAACTATGTACTGTATCTACCTTGTATCATCACTATGGATAGGCCCGGAATACTCTAAATACCGGTACTGAAAAATCTAAATGTTCATCAGCACCGTCATAACATTGTCTAAGTGTCTTCAATAGTCTCTGGTTGTGGAGTCTTGGGGGGTTGGAACCGGAGTTTTATTTCTCTTCACCGGCGTGTTAAAAAATGGTCTGAAAAAAGAAAATAATTTTTCTTTAACATTTTTTACAATACAATTTCAAACCGGTATTACAAGTCTCTTCAATTACTGATATTAAAGGAGCTAAATCGCTAACATTTAGGAGCTAGAAATTCACAAAAGTGGGTCGCAACGCTAATATGTAATACGAATGTGGTATATAAACTGATTTACATTCAATGGTTTCCGTTTTTACTCCATTTCAAATCAGTTATGTTCGGCGAAATAAGCCAGCAATCTCAATCGAGTGCAAATTTCTAGTGTCTAGGTATTCCAGTCAACATAACTCCGTTTGATTTAGTGTAATGTGTCTAGCCTCATCCCTCGAGTCTCTCAATACAAAACTGGGGCTGAAGCGCATTATGGTACATGAATATTCGTGTACGGTACACTGTCACTAATGTTAAAAAAAATATTTTATCTTAAATATCGGATATCAGAAGCTCATCTTTTCCCAGTAAGTTTACATCACCAATGTTGATTTAAATTGACCAATAGGCCTAATTTGGGTTTTCGATGTCGAAGATTTTTTGAGGGTTTTGAGTTAGGGTCTTCACTTATTTATTAGGTCCTTTAGTGATGAGACTGGATACAAAACTAAGCATTATATTATGTTATACATAAATATATTTTCTCCTAAAGATGTAGGAGAGATATCATTATCAATATAAACAGATTAATTTGACTCACCCTCTTATTTTCTCTTTGTGATTATCTTCTTTCACCTTTGTGCCCTGTCTTAGTCTACGTACTACGTAGTACGTAGGCCTATCCCATCTCGGGCGGTTTGCTTAGGTTTCTACGACCGATTCACAAATAAAATCCACAGTAGGGACAGCATCTGATAAGACACATGTGACTGGCGTTTGTCCTGTTGCTTCCAAAATTATATGGTTGAAAGGGTATACGTAGTAGCCTACTCGTCTGTAAAACAATGCGCCGAACAAAACACTGAAGTGAAGTCGGGAATGTCAATGACTCAATGGCGACAATAGTGGCGTGTCGGTGATCCTGTCCACATGCCTCTATTTGTCACCACAAAACGCCTATCGTTTTATAATAACTGTTCTTTTCAAACGGAGAGTAATGGAGTGAAACGTTATTAGGTTTTTATTATCACAGCGATAAGCAAAACACCTCTTGTCCGATCTTTTGGCGTCATTAATATCGGTCCCGCGACCAGCGTCCGCCATTGTCTTCGGGATCCCCTTGTTTACGTCTGTAAATAGCACACTTGTGACGTCAACCGGTCAAAGGTCACGAGAGGTTCCAATCGGCTTATCGCTTCAGGTGAGAAATTTAGTTTTCCGTCTATATCGAGAAAGCGAATTGATGGATTTCGTTAAAACTTTCAGAAACATTTTATTGGGGCATTTCAGATAAAATAATAATAAAATACCAGAGGTCTCGAGTTGATCTTTAATCGTTTAATCCGTTTATATCGGACTGAAATATCATGTTTTCCCCAACAGCATTCATTTTTTGCGTTTTTTTTCAAAATATTGGACATTATTTCGACTACTTCCGGTTTATACGTTGGTTTTGAACTATTACTTCATGTTCAAGAAGTTTCAGAAACGTCGATTCGGCTGTAAAACGAAACTTAAGCTTACAAAATGTGCAGAAAATTCGAAAAAAATCGGAAAAAAGGGGCGATAATTCTGAATTAACCTTATATTTCTGGAATTGGATTGTCTTCAGGTATCAAAAAATACAGGTCAAATTTGAAAATTTTGAAAAATAACAAAAATTGTCTCTTAAACAATGTTTTTCATTTTTCGAACGCTAGAAGTAAGCAGCGAAGTTTCGAAATTTCCAAATATTCAACTGCTATCGTCAGAGAAAAGACTCGGGGTTTCCGAAAATGTCATTTGTATGAAAATAGGTACATAATTGACGAATCTACTGCCGTTTTTTGAGTTTTTGACACCGTACGAAATTCGGCCACTTCCGGTCCGCGCAGAAGTTTCAAATATAGCCCATTTGCAACCACATGGTTTCCTGATAGGAAATTTGGTCCCAGATCGGTATCTGATACAGGCGCTTAGAAATAATCTCCCCCCCCCCCCAAAAAAAAAAATAAAAAAAATAAAATAATGATCATAATATTAATTTTAGTAAAAACAATAGATTTTCGTTATTAATTTTAGTAAAATCAATAGTCTTTCAGACTAAAGACGAAATTCTGAAAGCCTAATAATAATTGGCGTTAAATAATAAATTTTATTAAATATTATTATGTTATTATTTAGCAGTTTTCTGTATTTCAGCAAAAGTTTTCGGAATTTTTCGACCCCAAGGTCAAATGTCAGATCAAAGGTCAAGGTCGGAAGTAAAAGGTCATTGATGTGTCCATTAAAGGTCATGATTTTTGACATGCCACGTGCACGTGGCGCTGGGATCCAAATTTGTTGGCGTATTTTCCAAAAGGAGCGTCGGGGGGGGGGGGTAGAAGCGGACCCCAGAGGGTTAGGGATGGTTTTTCTACCCCCCACGCGTGCCCTATAAACTAGGCCTACCCCAAGGCCTAGAAAATCCACTTTGACGGGAGAACTTGAAAAATTGTGGTTAATAAAAACAAAGACGCGTTCCGGTTTGCTCACAACATCCGTACCGTCGTGAATGTTAACTTGACAATCACTGGGTACCTAGCTTAGGACATTGCGCAGCCTGCCATATCATTCATTTCCGGTTCCAACTACCTTAAGTCGAGGGGTGGCCATTTTCACGAGGTTACCCAAACGATATTTTGATGACCAAACGATAATTTGACCCCCGAGACAGCCCCGTCACCGTGACCTTGGCGTTTCTGGCAAATCTCTGGATGGTACCTAAAGCTTTGGGAATTTTTGGACCCCAAGATCAAATGTCATTGATGTGTCTATAAAGTCATGATCTTTGACATGCCACGTGGCCCTTGGATCGAAACAGAGGCCCCGGAGCACGCAAGACGGTAGAAATTTTGATGATCTGGACCTTTTCATATGACCATGACCTATTGGAGTCATGCGGGCCCCGAAAAGCCCCCGATGGTAGGTCGAAAGGTCAAGGTCCTATTGTTCTTAGTTAATTAGTTCGGCCTCTAGGGGCAAAAACCGAAATACTTGTTGGGCCCCTAACGGGTCAAGGTCACGACTTTTGACTGACGATTTTAAAAAATGAAGAACAAAAATTGAGTCGATCTTTCGGGTCGCAAATTTTCGTGGCGATCGGAAGACATTTTTTTGCAAAATTATCTCAGAAAATATTTTTTTTTCTTTTTTTGGCTGTGGTCTAAGGGGAGATAACTGGATGTCCTAAAATCGCATCTGACGAAGTTATAAACTAAATCGATCCCTGGGAGTCGCGTGGTGACCTTGGTTTGATTCTTAAAGGTCAAGGTCAAATGACCATAATAATGTTTTTTACCCACTTCCGGTAGCAACAGAAAAAGAAATCGACGGCACCACGTGACGAGCAAGGATCGATTTATTGAGGGCATAGACATACTAATAATATAGACTGCTTCATCCAATGACGTCAATATGGACAACCGTGATGCCACAGGAAGTAGAAAATCCGCCATCTTCCGCTACCCCACATGACGCCATTGTTCAACGTTGCCGTATGTAGGTTTGCCGATATTGCCTTGTTATGATGCATTCAAAAGCAGACACAAACTTTCCATCGTGATTTTATCATTTCATACGTGAGAAAGTGATATAATCATATTTAGTCGAAAATAGGGCCAATTTAGCCACGTTTCACGTTTTATTATTTGCTAACAAGACAGGGCCGACGTTTGCGATTCCCCGCTTTTACAACTATTACATCATAGAGCACATGAATCTGACATTCTACCCGTATTATATGCATACACCACACCGAACTAGACAATTTATTCATGTGCGTAGAGGAAGAACGGAGAAAGAAATTAATGAATATAAAACATACTTGACAGTTTACAGATTAAGTCCAAGCATAAATAAAGCCATAGGCTTATCCTACTGTACTAATGATGTTTGTAATGTATTTCTTATATACACGCAATTGGGCCACTTAGCCTTAAATTAGGAAAATGACATGGGGTGTAACCTGGGCTAATTAAGACAGGCACGTGCCATACCATACAGTGTGCTGTATGGGGGAAATTTTACCCTGGCAGCGGCTCTACGGCCTACTCTTAATCTTATATCGAATTCCATCTGCCAAGGGATCATGTGCCAGCCAATGTGTTCATGGGACCTCGGTTTTCGTCTCATCCGAACGACTAGACAGCTGTCCTTGTCAGACTCTCCTTCCTGTATCACTGACAAGGGAAAACCACGCCGGGAAATCTAACGAACTTTCTCGGCCAAAATTAGGAAAACAAATGCTATAAAATTACAGATATAACAACAATATGCATTTTTCTCTCAACAGAATTGGATTTAAGCCATATATGTAAATATCGCTAAGCTTATTTATACATATGAATAGGATAATTTGAAATAGGCCTTTGTAAGTTTTGGCTATTATGTTTGATCCGACTACCCTATTCCATCTTTCAATTTGTTTATCCCCCATTTATGATCAGTGTTGGGATTATATACTGTGTAGAAATATCGCTGATGAAAAAGGTAGTCGGATCATAGGCCTATGTCAATTTTCCTAGGTTTCCTATTCAAGATTATCCATATTTACAGTTTATTGTCGGTACATTTTTGCTACAGATTAACGGCTCTAAAATATATTAGACTATGAGGTGACATGGAGTCACATAAAATAAATGGCTTACATATGTTGTGCAGTTCTTAAAACAATTGGACATGGGCATATATACGGCCTAATTTTTAAAAACAGACAATTAAAGGCTTTTAAAAAATAATATAAAAGAGAACATAACCTACAGCATCCATAACGTTTTATCCGATTTTGATGAAAATTAAAACGTATGTTTATATTCCTGTCGAAATTCGCGCATATCGGACCTTAACTTTCAAGATTAGGGAAATCACATTTTTAGCTCGTGGACCTTCAAGGTGACAATTTTTATTCGACTTAAAAACCGTTCAAATATATCACTGTTACCCGATAATGACTCTTTTTTTAAAAGAAATATTTTAGTCACTATATATGAATGGGAAAAATTGGGGAACAGGCAAAATGCCTATGTCAGACCTTATTTACTTTCTTATCTGTCCATCTCATGCAAAATGTGGGCGTATTTTGAACGGTTCCTCTTGTTAATTCGTTTTATACAAAGGCTCCAAAGGAATTTAAACTATGAATACAACATATATACACAAAACAATTGGCCTATATTTTGTGCGTTTCTTTTTCTCTTCAAATGTAAAAATACGGAAAAAAGTCTATACAAAATACATAATCTATATTTACAAGATGAAGGTTTACAACAAAATTAATTAATTACGGCATAGACCTTTATTAAAACAGCTCTAAAATTATACAAAATTAAGGATAATATAAAGATTATTACGAAAATATTTCAATTTCAACCTAGTTAAAATGAACAACTCGATATGTCTTACCTATCGACATTAATTTGATCTCGGGCAAGTGATTCAGTCCAATTTCTCTTTAATAAAACACTGATTTTATGGGAATCAATCTCGGTGATTTATTCGAATAAAACTTTGATTGGTTAATATGTTTCTCTCACAAAAAGTATATCGATCATTAAAGATACATTATGTAAGAGCAAAATCTGCACAGTGCAAGACACCTGGCCTCAAATGTTATAAAAGCCATCTTTTTTCCCTTGAAAAATCACGGGCGCCAATTAAAAATGTAATTTGAAAATGAATACTCGAGACTTTATTATCCTAGCAATGTTAGCAATGAATGTCGAGATTACGCTATTATTATGTAAACTTCAAATTTCGCTCAGAATATTAAAGTAATTTGACCGAAATTTTAAGTCTTTTTTATCCGTTTTAAATTGTTATATAGTTAGAACTATCAGCTCTATCTAAATATTAGATAATGCATCTTTAAAGATCAGTTTCTCTTTGTCAGTGTTAGGCCGGTTTATATTACCATGTATACGCGTTTTATCCGGCGAAAAGGTCGGCCTTAAGCCCGTTTTCCACTAGGCCAAATTTTTCGAGTACAGGCATGCGCAGTATAATTTCAGGCGGCGCCACACTTTTCGCTGGCTCTTTTCTCTGCTAAAATTGAGTTCGACAAGTTTCTACTTTCCAGCCGCGAAAAAAGGAGCAAGCCAATTAGAACTCCGTAAACTCTTACGTGGTAAAATACAACTCACGAGGCCAAGGCCACCCCTTTCTCGTAGCAGTAAAATGGCACGAAAGGCTTCCTTCCTAAACTTCCACAATGGCTGCTGCCTTTAATCTGAGAAATCCACTCTTGTTAAAGGTAAGATTGATTAACATTTTACGCAATCGCACCTTTAACAAGAGTAAATATTTCAGATTTAACTCAGCAGTCATTGTGGAAGTTCATGAATGAAAACTTTCGCACCAATTCTGCTATGAAACAAAGAATGATGAAACAATCGCTAATGTAGTGGAAAATACAAGGACGCTTGCTCGAAATCTTTCGCGGCGAAAAAAATCGCGTTGTGGAAAACAGGCTTGGTCCATTTTCTCTGTGTGCGTTTTCGCTCGCGAAAAAGTCTAAGGCAAATGTAATGGGACCATTTTCATTACGCTGATTTGTTTTAGAGAGAGATACAGCTGTACAGATAATTCTAAAACAAAATGAGTCCCAGACAACATTGAGCCAGGCGTATATACTGTCCCGGCAGAAAAACAACTTTTTATTCAATGTATTGATTGTACAGGACAAAATCCCTTTTGGTTTAAGTATACATGTACTACTACCACCACGATCCAATAAAGTTATCTCAGTAAGTAACAATGTGCGAATTTATTTTAAAAATATATAGTTTAACAAGGAAAATAACCTATAAAAAGTAAGGAACGAGAAAATAATAATAAAAAAACAGAATTATCGTGAAACATATTTTATGCGCATGAATAGCATGACTGGGCTATTTGTACGCTCAAAAATCCAAACCCAATATATAATTGATATAAAAAGAAAAACCCTAAGCATTTCATTTTTAGAAATATTTATAGAGCCCTGTGAGCGTGTTGAACCAACTATGTCACTTCCGGTTTGATTAAAAATAATTTCTCACTTACAAAAACTTTTTTGCTGTGTGTTACAGAGGGGATTATTTGGGGATTATTTATAAATATATATTTAAGATTTATGGAAACCTTGTTGAAAATCGTTGGTCTTCCCCTTTAAACATCTAGTAGTTAGAATAAGGCTAAAAAAAAAATCTTGACCTGTCAAGCCAGCAAGAGTGGTATTGTCCCTTTAAAATAATAATAATATGGAAGAAAAATCACAACTATTTGATTAATAAACAAGACCTGTTAATATGCAATCAATGACGCAAACGTCATCGAGGGGTAATTCAATGTGGCAGACAGTGGCGTCAATAATCTGATGACATTATCAGTCTATATTATAAGTATGTCTATGATTGGGGGAAGCCGCAAGGACATCAACTTCCGGTCAGGAAAAAGGGGCGTTTACAGATGAGGGGTCCCGGATGGGTAAGGATTAGGTGACTTTTTACCTATGTCGCCGCCAGGGTATGATATATCAGCCAAGGTCATGAACTTGACCCACGAGACAGCCCCGACACCGGGCTACGGTCAAATATCAGATTCAAGGTCAAGGTCTGAGGAGACAGGTCATTGATGTGTCCATCCAAGGTTATGACCTTTAACATGCCTCATGGCCCTTAAAATGCAAGGTCAAATGACAATAAATAATGTTTTTGACCCACTTCCGGTCGCCGGAAGTCCCTTTTGATGAGACCTGGGAACTTTCGGGGTCGATATACTTAACGAATACCCAACCTAGGACCTCGTCCATGATCCCTTCGGGTCGTTTATAGACGAGCGGTCGTGTCTGAGGTTGCATTTGTTTTCCAAACGAGCTGTGCAGATTTAGGGGGTGGGGCTTCCTTAGCTCGGTCACATCCCTAACACGTATTAAACTTTGAGACCCTGGATTTAATATTAGAACCGGGACAGGGTCGCAAATATGGCTTGTCAAGTCGCCCTGTAGCAGCTTTTTCCAGGTCAAAGTTCCGGAAGTGGAGGCTACCCCCTCCCCTTAATCGACCCCTGCGATCAGGAAATGGTATTAGAATTTCAGGCATTTTGGTGCAAACAATCACGATTTTCCCGGGGTCGATTTACATTACGAATATTCAACCTCGAAAACTCCCGAAGCCCCCCCCCCCCTTTTGGCTAAAATTGTCCAGAGGGACTAACCGAAACGAGGGGCCAACTTTGCGGGTATAGGGATAGGTCCCTATGCATCAGAGGTGGTTGATTTTTGGGGGCTTCGCTAGCTCAGACACATCCCTAGCAGGTATGAAACTTTGGGGCACCTGGGTATAATACTAGAACCGGGACAGGGTCGCAAACACGGCAGAGTCCATGATTATTTCGTTTGCTATGGGGCGTTCACCTTAGATTTTTAGGGTTATACCTGGATGGGGGGGACGGAAAAACATGTCGTTCTAATTTTTTGTAAAAAAGGGCATGCACGCCCCCCCCCCCCCCTCCACATTTTTTTATTGGAACACCCCCCAGATAATCCAGTTTTGCCTCCCGCTCGGAAAAGTGACGCGAAAATTGTGTTTTCCCGGGAAATGCTTGACCCCCTTACACCTTTCCCACCCTCAATTATTTGGGTTAGCCCATCCCGGCCCCTAGGAGCCCCATTTCCGGAAAAGGGGACCCAGAGTCGTGGATAGACTAACGCAACCAAAATATCTGTTAACTTTGTCGTTACACAGAATGAATGAATGAAATGGGGTTTAACGTCCTACGCTTACCTGGGCTGATTGAAGACGGGCATACGCTATACAGTGTGCTATGAGGGAAATTTTGCCCGGGCAGCAACTGAATTCCAACTGCTAAGGGTTCTTTTACGTGCACGCCAATGTGTACACGGGACCTCGGTTTTTCGTCCCATCCGAACGACTAGGCAGCTGTCCTTGCCAGGCCCTCCTTCTGCATCACTGACAAGGGGAAATACAAAACTCGGATATTTAATTATAACTGCCATATTGCATTATTTTGGTTAAAATCTTACTGAAAATGTTATAGATCATGTCCAACTTATTAAATAGATGTGTTACTATCGCTAAATTATACAATTAGATATTCTCGACACGTAGTAGGCCTACTGCCTGAGGTGTCTGTCTCGATGCAACAAAAACTTGAGTGGGCTACACTAAATGTCAAGTTATTCCCGTTAAGGAAACATCCACTGTATAATAATCATATCTAATGGTAAATAGTTTAATTTGATATCTTTTTGCCACTTTCTGAGTTTTCCGAGGTTTGTATTTTCGTATAGGCCAAAATACAAAACTCGGTAAACTCGGATATTTAATTATACATGTAACTGCCATATTGCATTATTTTGGTTAAAATTTAACCGAAAAGGTTTTATAGGTCATGTCCAACTTATTAATAAATAAAATTAAATTCTTTTTGATACCTTTTGACCACTTTCTGAGTTTTCCGAGTTTTGTATTTTCATATAGGGCAAAATACAAAACTCGAAAAACTCGGATATTTAATTATAACTGCCATATTGCAGTATTTTGGTTAAAACCGAACTGGAAATGTTATAAATCATGTCCAACTTATTAAATAGATGTGTTACCGTCACCCCTTATGTCTAAAAGTTAGCTATTCTCGACACGACGTATATAGTATGGATGTCCGAGTTTTCGATCTCACCCAAGTTAACCCCGTAAAGGCCAGTTAAGTTCCTTTGTACATATTACAACCCTTACACACCATATCCAATGAAAAATATTTTATTTTGATACCTTTTGACACCTGATTCGCCTCGCTTGAAGAGGCGGTTGTGCAGTTGAAATTATGCTGTTGAAGAGGGCCAAGTTAATAATTTGTAACTTAAGTTATAATTTATTACTCTTGAAGAGGGCTTATTGAATTCCAGTTGAGAAAGTTACAGCCAATCAAAGGGGAGTTATGGGTATAACGTCATTATTATAGGCTACGGCTCTCATGATGATAATGATAATAATAATAATAAGATGAAGAAGAAGAAGAAGACTGATAATAGACCTATCGATAATACCAGGGGCTACGACTTTGATAATAATAATTCTAATAATAATACGAAGAAGACGGATTAAAGGCCTACTGATAATACTATAAGGGTGTGTCCAGGAATTTGAGCAGAGGACGTGGCAGGGGGGGGGGGGCATTTCGACTTAAAAAACCCAACAGATTACTCTCTTTAAACACCCACATGCACCCACGCGGAAAGGGGTGGGGTATTATTGAAGTAAATTGACCCCTGGGAGTTGCCCCGGCGCCTCAGAAGCACCCGTTCCAATATTATTACCGCCTTCAAGCGGCTAATAACAAGTTAAAAGCTTCCGTGTGCGCGGATGACAAATATATATTTTTACGTGGCTACCTCACTATGCCCCTAATTAAGGTTAGGGTTATCGATTTAGGCCTATTATTAAATAGGTCAAAGGCCCCTGCCCCCGGGCAACGCTAATATCAAGTTCTGTGGGGAAGGGAAATTTTTCAGAAACGGACCCAGAAGGGGGTGGGGTCAATTTTTATGCGCATGCGCACTAGATAATTTTCCCTATTTTGACATTTTGGCCTCCGGCCCCAAAAAAATTAAAGGGGCATGCACCCCCCGGAATTTTTTAAACATGGCCCCTCGTTACGTTCAGAGTCAAAATATAATTACCCGAAAACACCAATTTTCACCTGAAAACACCCAGATGCACCCCCCGGGGCCATTTCCTGATTCGCAGTGTCCGATTCTAGGGTGTAGGGCCCTTTTAACCCAGAAAAAGCAGTTGCAGAGGTGTAGAATTTTTTCGGAAATCCACACCAGAAGTGGTAGAAGTCTGAAAATTGGTGTGGTGACCCAGACCGATGACCCGACCCAGGATCCGGAATTTACGGTCGCTTGCGTGCACATGTGCATTTTTCAGCTATTATTTAAAAAAAAATTATCAGGTCTTTCTCGGAACTATTCCTTTCGGCTACCCCCTAAATCAACCCCGATGTTGATTTGACCTTGACCTTGACCTCTGAGAGTCAAACCACGGTCACCACGCGACTCCCGGGGTCGATTTAGTTTATAAGGCCGCGACCCCAAGGTCGTCAGAATCCATTTGGGACGAAAGAGTTATCTCCCCTTTGCCCACAGGCATTTTTCACTATCAAATTGACTTTCTGAGTGATTTTTTCTCCCAAATGGTCTTCCGATCGGCCCAAAGGTGCGTTTCCGGGTAGAAAACCCCAACATTTGTTCTTCATTTTTTTAAAATCGCCAGTCAAAAGTCGTGACCTTGACCCGCTAGGGTCGCCGGAGGTTGTGCGGTTTTTGCCCCCTGGGGGCAAAACTAATTAAGATAGAGCCCTCGGGTTGACCTGTCGACCCTCCGTCGTGACCAGCATGACCTCAAAAGGTCAAGGTCATCTGAATGGGTCAAGGTCACCCAAAGAAATAAAAACACACGCGTTCCGGGGCCGATGTTTCGATCCCAAGGCTATGTGGCATGTCAAAAGTCATGACCTTGGGTGGACACACCAATGGCCTCTAATATGAGACATTGACCTTTGACCTGACATTTGACCTTGGGGTCTAAAAATCCCTCAAACGTTAGGTACCGTCCAGAAATTCTGAAGAGAGGTCAAGGTCACGGTCAAGGTCACGACCCACAATAACTTTGACCGGGACGTCCCGGTGGGTCAAGGCCATGACCCTGGCTGACTTAGCGTCCCCCCTAGGGTACATAAAAAAACAAATCAACGTAAATCTCACCGGACTTAAAGCAATTTCACCGCGCATCCCCGTCTGTAAACGTACCGAAGGGTGCCCGGGTGGGTTTCGAGGTTTGGTATTGGCAAGGGTAAATCTACCCCGACAAGTCGCTGCGTCACTTCAAAATGGACGTCCGGCGAACGGAAGTGGGCGAAACGGCCCCATGAAGTAACGTTTGACCTTAACCTTGACCTTTAAGGGCCACGTGGCATGGAAAGGGTCATGACCTTGGATGAACACATCAATGAACTTTCATGTCAGACCTTGACCTTTGATCTGACATTTGACCTTGAGGTCGAAATATTCCCAAAACTTTAGGTACCGTCCAGAAATTCGGCAGAGAGGTCACGGTCAAGGTCATGACTCACAAGCCCGTAGACCGAAACGTCCTGGTGGGTCAAGATCATGACCTAGTCTGACCTCCCCGACATAGTGCAAAGGTCAACTTCAAACTCCCGAACTTTGGGAATTTGACCCAACCTGAAGTTGATGTTGCGGCTACCCCCCCTCCCCCAAATCGACCCTTGCGCGTCACGTCAGGATCTCGGAATTTTTCTGCGACCACCGGAAGTGGGTCAAAATTCGAAACAATATTCCATTTTTGGACGATTGTTCTGAAATTTTTATACAACCTGCGCGTGGTGAGTGCGCAGTTCGTAATACATTGTCAGAAAAATCGTCTAAAAATTGAGCCGCTGAGAGAAAATTTGAGTTTTGGGTGCAGAAATTCGGGAAGCCATGATTGCCACCCTGCCACGTGCCCGATTAAGGAGAGAGGGGTACCAACTTTTGAAACGATAGAGCGAGTTGTCCGGGCTATCGATCCCACCAAAAAACATCTGGATTCGAACCCATAGGGGCCGAGATATAGGGCCGCAAACGTAGCGCTTAAAAATGTGACTTGTTAGTCTAATAAAGTCGAACAATAGGCAAAAAATAGGCAAATTTAGCGAGCGTGTTTTAGCAGGGGTTAGGGTCAAATTTTCAGAGATTGTACCTTAGGATGTTAGCTATCACATATAAAAAATTCAAGTGTTTTCTAAAACAGGAACATTGCCTAAAAAAATCGAACCCAAGCCCACCCGGCCATTTTTTTTTTCTTGAAAAAATTGCCGTATTTTTTCGGATTTTTATCCGATCATTTTCTCCTTTTAATGTCATCAATGTCATTGCGGCGCATACAACCAGTAGAAATTCCAAGAAGTTTTACCCCCCATCGATGCCTGAGCAGTCCCAATAGATGAAAACTTTGATAGTCTCAAAAATATAGTCCGCTTTGTTTTAAAAAATCGAACCCATAAAGCATTGGTGCACAATACGCATACCCATCACATAAGGGTAACCAAAACACTATCCCTTGTCGTTTGCAATTTCATTATTCTAAAAAAACGATTTTTCAGTCTCAAAAAAGTCGGATAAACAGGTTTTTTGGCAATAACTTCTTTTTTTTTTATCGGATCAAGATCGGACTGGTCCTCAAAATTCGGGCTTGTAAATGGGCGCATCATGCTAAAAATTCAGGTGAATCGAACCAACAAATTGGCGGTGCAATGGCCAAAAAACATTTTTTTCCCCTTGATAAGAAAAAAAAACGGCGAAAAAAAGTCGCCGTCTCACATGTTAACGACTCGAAGGAATGAAGGTATCGAGCTGAACACCTAGGTACCAACGTTAGAAGTGTGGGGCCGGAGTTTGGTACCAATGGTGCCTTTGGTTCCAGCTGTGCGCATGCGCTAATGTAGAAAAAGGCCTGAATTTGAATATCTTTAAAAATTTCTTTAAAAATGCTAGAAATTCTTAGCTTTTTTGGCACCCCCCCCCCTTCCCATTTTCGACCATTGCGCATCCGAATCTGGTCTCCAAATTAAAATCGAACACTTAGTTTCTACTTCTATTTGAAGGTTTACTCCCTATGTACCCCCGGGGAAATGGTAACCATTCGGCCCCTATGGGTCATAGACCAAACATCTTTTGGGACATTGTGACTGGGACCATAGCAGAGGTACCCAAGTAAGTTTCGAGTGTGTGCGCATGAATCGAAGGATGTTTTCATTTTTTTGGCGATTTTTGACCGATCTTCCTACGGAAAAGAGCCCGTATTAAGCCCCTATGAGCCCGACAGGAAGTGGTTGATGGGGAAAGATGCCCAAGATCCCCGGGCAGGTACCCAGTGATTTCCAAGCCAATACCCACAAAGGTACGGATGTGGTGAACAAACGGGCACGCGACTTTCATTTTTTGGCCGATTTTAGGGGGGGGGGGGGGTACGGTCGGAAAAGGGGCTCAATCTCAATCGACTCCAAATTTGGACTGAGAGGTTGGCAAGTGGTAGAGGTACCTGCCCGTCAAATTTGGTGACGATCGGAGCACGGGCTGGGTCGGGACGGGCGATAATGCGAACCCAAGACGGCCAAGAAGCCGAATACCGGATTTTTGCGTTTGGACGCCCCCGGGAAAATACATATATCGCCATTGCTGTTGATCGGATCGACTTGAACTTTGGATTTGCGGCTAGTGGAGGGTCTCCCGCGTCTACCATTTCAAGAAACAGCCAAATCGGCCAGGAACATTTGATTTTATAAGAACTCTCCCGAAAAAAGTGCACCATCTTAATTCAGATGACGGTTCAGACCCCTACTCGACCTTATCTGCCCAAGTCATTTTTGTCTTTTTTTTCAGGATTGCAGGGGTTAAGTTAGGGCAAGGGGGCATCGTAGTGGGTTAAACTAACCCTCTCTAACCCTTTGTTCAAAAACCCTAACCCTAGCAGAAAGGTATTTTCCTCTCGGCCACGTTTTGGCCCATAGCCGCGCCCCTAAAAAGTCGATGTGTAGACTTCAAAATTGGAAGTGAGTGTTATGCAATCCTGTGGAGGGTCCTATGGCAGGTACCCAGTCAATTTCAAGCTGATACTCACGAAAGTGCAGGATGCTGTGAGCATATGGGCACGCGTATTTCGATTTTCGACCAAATTCGACTTAATTTTTCACTCAAAAAGGGTCAATACTCAGCCCCTGTGGGCCCGACAGGATCCACATTTTGCTGAGCGAGGTTGAGGTACCTGCCCTGATAATTTGGTGCCAATCGCTCTCTGGAACGGGTTGGGTGTAGCGGTAATCCACTGTAAAAAGCCTATAACTCAGCCCCTATGGGCAGTAGGGCAGTAAAATTTGAAAAGTTGACGGTGGGAGTCCTTGGGCAAATGCCCTTAACACGACCTTTCCGGGGTTCTAATTTTATTAAAATTTTCTGGGAAATCTCGAATTGGGGGTTGGTAATTACAAAGTGTGGGATCTTAGACCTACTAGGCGCTTTCAATTGAATATCCAAGGTATCTCTGACCAGACATTTACTGTATCAGTTGAACAGATCGACTTTTGTTCAGATATCTAATGTATGCATCTAACGGACTTTTACAGCCTAACCTTAGAACCAGACATTACGAATTCGACTAGCGTGACCGCACGTAATTTACAGCCAAAACCAACCCTCGGACTAGACAGTTACTGTATCACTAGTATCAGTTGAACAGAACCGCTTTGCCATGATTTGCAATGTATGCAACTAGCGACATTTACAGCCAAAAGTCATCCCTTTATACAAATATTTAATCAATGTGTTTAAAGGAGCTACCCTTAGCGCCCAAATCCACGCCTTCCTGTTTACCTTCGTGGTTTCTCCTTGTCAGTGATGAAATACGAAGGCATGTCAAGGACAGGTCTAGTTGTTCGGATGGTACGTAAAAACTGAGATCCCGTGTACACATTGGTGTGCACGAAAAAGATCCCTTGGCGGTTGGAATTCGATATAAGAGTTGGCCGTAGTGCCCCTACCCGGGCAAAATTTCCCTCATAGCACACTGTATGGTGTATGCCCGTCTTCATTAACCAAGTTTAGGAGCAGAACAGTAGGACCTTAAACTCCATTTCATTTTGCATCCCTTTATGCCATCAACAGAGCCCCATTTACAGCCCAAAACCTACCCCTCCTTTGAAAACAGACATAAATACCTACCCCTATCCAGACATTTGATATGAAAATCCACCCTTTAATCGAAATGTTTAATATTTCAGTCAAAGTTTAGCACAATACTGCTAATGAGATTAACACTAGCGAAAGTCTTAAAGGATAAATCCTCTCTAGGTTTGTGTGGTCATACAGTATGTAAAATCCTGTGTGTTTTTGTCATGTGACAAAGATAGCAGAAATATAAATAAGCCCTTTCTTGTGTCTATGGTAATCTTAAGATTGAATCGATCACAGAATGCGTCAGCGGTTGGAATAAAAAATAAAATTCTGTAAGGGCCGATTGAGTTCACTAGCTTATGTATATGAAAATGTGTCCATATAAAAATTAAATAACTATACTATACACTTAAAACTTCATTAAACATGAAAATGTGTCCATATAAAAATTAAATAACTATACTATACACTTAAAACTTTATTAAACAAACATCATATTTAACAATTTCAACACATGTATCTTTAAATGAGTCATTTAACATATGCATTAGACTAATCAAAATATGTATCTTTATAATACCATAGCCAATTATTGAGTCTTTGACATTATATTATTGAACACATTTATCATACTAACTTTAGATCATTCCACGCACACAAATAAGTCAAAACATTGTATCTTCATAATAACGTTTTTCACTCAAAACATGTATCTCAGCATGAAATCTGCCAATAATAGCATTTGATCTATCAACAGATTATACTAACTAGAACACATACATTTTAATAATAGCATTAGATCATTCAAAACATTATGCAAGCCTGGAAATAAGGCACCTGTCACTGACAATGTCCAGCACAGATTTAGGCTTTGTCAAGACACAAAACCTCTGGTGCCTGTCATTTTGTCCGGCACTGATTTGTCTTTTTTAAAGATATTATTAATACATGTCCGGCACTTAGTTGAAAATGTCAGGTACTATTTCATTAATGCCTGACATTTTGTCGGGTACATCTAAAACCGTTATTTCCAGCAAACTCTCTCTAACAACTGATCATAAATATACAACATAAGTGGTAACAATATAATCTACACATTTTGAAAAAAATTACAATTTTTAACGTTTGGCACAAGATCTTAGTATTTCATTCATATTTTTCTCTATTTGCCCTGAATCCATGTATGGTGAACAATTTTTCCACCTTAAATACTCCCATTTTCCTTGTCTCTTCCTTCAATCCCAATCTTCCTTGAGCCAAAAGAAACATTATCCCAAGTTTTGAAACAATTCGTTGACAAGTGGTTGACATTGCAAGATATGCTCAGTGCTCACATGTTAGTAGTGATGATCAATAAACAGATCCCAATGTAGCCTACTTATTGTTACTGCATCATCTACAATTAATCATGTAGCTTATTTGCGCAAAGTCAGGAGCAATAATATGTTGTTGAAGACTTCCCTTCTGGTATTTTTTGTTGTGTTATTTGTTATGTTTAGTGACGTTTGGTTAATACTGATTTTCTTCAGTTGCCTTCCAACTCTGATTGGAGCAGCCTTGACTCCTGTAAAAAACAAATAGTATTTCTGAAGAAAAAGTAAGTAAAATTATAATAACTAAGGTGTGTATTATAATAACCAAGCTGTATCATAAAGCCTGTCATTGAGTCAACTGGCGTGGTTTCGAATGCCTGGTTGTATGTGACAAGGAGTAGGGTCGCTTGTCCACCCTCGTGTTTTTTTTATCTTGGTTCTTCGAATTCCTCCCACTGCTAAAGACCCCTACGCACAAGCAAATTATCAAAATAATCCAAACCATATGTTAGTCCCGAATTGAAATAGTTTCAGTGAAGTGGACAATAAACCCCACTTCTCTCTCTCTGCTACCCATTTAATCCACTGTGGTGACCAGCTTTGTGATATTATTTCTACAATAGCTAGACCTATGCACTTCTGGTCATTGTGGTCTACTGTTTAATTGGATGTGGTTGTTGCCATTCTACATTACCGGTACTCAAAATCTGGAATATCCATTTTTAAATTATTATTAAATGGCAACCCTATTTCAATCTGTTCATAATCACAACCATTCGATGGTCTAGAAAGTTGATTATGGGCTTGTCATGTGAATATATGTCTAATTAATAATTTTAATAACATTAGAGTCCAACATCATTAGATAAATTTAGCTCTTACTTACATAATGCATCTATAACAGACACCTTAAACATTGTATCTACTGCACCAGCAAGCTATCACAATAAACATCTTCCCCGACCACTTGTTTATTCAATCTTTAAAATGTTGCATTGAAAATGTCCATTATTACCTGAAGAGAATATATATAAGCTTAATGTCATATTGTTAAAATGTTTTAAGGAATGAGTTCTATAAATAAGTTAAAAGAAAGAAAGGTTGCCAGGCAATGAAACATACGCCCACGACAGCTAAGTCATCCGAGCAGTCAACAAAGGTTATCACATTCATTTCTTTTGTCAGTAATGAAAACATTTACAACACACGAGTAACAACTTATTTGACTTCTTTATATACTTCAAATCTAGTATGGTATGTAGGAATATTTTTCAGATTTTATTTTATTTTCATTTTATTTTTTTTTGGGGGGGGGGGGAAGGATTGTTGATAAATTAATTAAAACTTGCGCTTGAAAAGGCCTAGATCTAGATCATAGTATGTCATCGAGTCTATGGCGTTGGTTGACTGTCCAAATTGCGCAAGTGAGTTTAGCAGTTTTAGTCCCGAATTAATTTAGGTTTAGTATTAACTGGTAGTAGACTAGGCTAGTTAAAGTTAAAGTAGTTTTTTAAAAGTTAAAAGTTAAGACAGCGCTAATGAACTTTTGTACACCTAGTACTTGCCAAGATCGAAGAGACTTAAAATTTGCTGAGGGTGTTCCGGGTGTCTAACTATGATCTCACACTTTAACCATAAACCCCAATTCTCTCTCAGAGTCTTTGGATGAGTTCTATTCCCAGTTTAGGTCTGCCCTTTTAATATAAAATAAAGTAAGATACTCGTATTTTGGATTTTCCTAGCCTAATATTATAAGATAAGTATATAATATTAAAAATGGCACCATTTCACACCGTTTGACCGTTTGATTGCAGGAAGGAGTCATCCCAAACTCCAGTTGAGAATAGGCCCTAACCTAATTAGCCGACATTTTAATTTCTACATCGATGATTTTAGTCGATAACACTGAGTATGCTTTTAGAAATTGTTAGAAGTATTTATTTATCTTCTATTGAATGAAATTAAATAGTTTATTTAGCCGTTGTGTGTATGAAAAATGTCAAAACAGAGCTTAATGACAAAAAAGTTCCCTAATTATTCAATATGGCGCCCCCTATGGCAGTTAATTTCACAGGCGGTTTTGTTTGCGAAAACAAATCTAGGAGTATCTAACCTTGTTTAAAGACAAACAGATTGAAACTCTTTACAATGTTAAAGAATGTACCGTATTGCAATATCACCCATAGCACATATTATTTATCGCTTTTAAGCCAATGTGAGCGACATGGCGTGTTTACATAAAACACAGGTGTTGGGCTATTTTTAGTCTGTTTTCTAAACAAAGCGGTGTCTGATTGATAAGTCCCGCCCAAAAATGATCACGTGAGCACTTTAAATGGTGGGTAATCGGGACAATATCACTCTCTTGGAAGTATGACGTAGTAGGACGCTGTGTGCAGTAAGAGTAAGGAAAAAAGTTTGAAAGATAGCGTAAGCCTAGTAACTCACAATGTGATTCTTCAAGACGATTCCAGTTCATAGAGAAATGAAATGGAATTTAACATCATACAGACCCAATGCATGTGCTACCGGTATGTGATTTTCCCAGACTTCGGCCGTACCTGGTACAGTGACAGCTAGCTACGAGAACGTAGCTAAAAAACATTGAGATATACTGATGTGCTTGTTTTTAGCTACGATTGGCAGGCATCATTTTCACGTTCCAAAATGACAGCTGTCAAAATATCAGTCTCCCAGAACCCCCTAGTCTTCAACGTACGTAGAATATTTGTCTGGATGATGGAGACTATCAAAATATAAGATTGTGGTGTTAGTAACGGTTTAACGCCTTGATTTTAAATACAACGATTTGTAACCGTTTCAGGTACGATAAAGTCCTTAATTGTAATAGTGGTGTGTTATTAATATAAAAATAATCAATATTGTTTCGATGAAAAATGCTGTCAATTTTGTGTAAAAGACCCGGTAATGATTCACAACCGGGCTTGCAACGTTAGTTGTAATGAGACCCAAAGTCATCTCGAAACACAGAGGGTTAAGAAATGATTTGTTATCTACTATCTAGTTTCATTGTAGTCTGTAGGGTAGGGAATGCCATTTTTACGAACGTCATCGAGTATCACGTGATCGGAATATACTGAAATAGAACCGGATATCTATGGTCATACTCATAATATTATACGAAAAAATGACCGTTCGCCACTTATGCGATACTAGATCTTTGTTTATCTGAGAAATATCTTCCCGTGTTTATAGTATTTATATACCTACAATTGCGGAATAATTGGCACAATTCTATTCTACTAACCCTTACCGCTAAGCCTTTCAGTTTCACTTCAGAATACACTCAGAATAGTTTTAGCCACAATCCACTGTTGTTACAGTTTCAATTTGTACGTTTGACATGTAATTTATAAACCTAGCCCGAACCCTAACCCTAGGAAAATATATTTCTCGGATAATCAAAGATCTAGTAATAGTAGTAGTATTGTGCCTTCGTCTAGGCTTACCTGTGGCTGTTCACCAACGGCAACATCTGACAACGCCATTTTGTACAATTAACCAATCGCAGGCTTCTGCGCAAACTCCTCAACCCGGTCCGTCCCGGGTTTTGATTGGTCTTTTTTGGCAGCGCTTCAAGAGTCGCAAATTATAACTTAAGTTATGAATTATTAACTTGGCCCCTTTCAACAGCATAATTTCGACTGCACAAACGCCTCTTCAAGCGAGGCGAATCGGGTGCCTTTTGACCACTTTCCAAGTTTTTCGCGTTTTGTATTTTCGTAGGCCAAAATACAAAACTCGGATATTTGATTATAACTGCCATATTATTTTGGTTACAGTATAACTAAACAGTTACAGATTATGTCCAACTTATTAAATAGATGTGTTTCTGTCACTCTTTTCGCCAATTTTATTTCTAAAAGTTAGGTAGGCCTATTCTCGACACGACGTATATAGTATGGAAGTCCGAGTTTTCGATCTCACCCAATTTTCCCCGTAAAGGCGAGTTGAGTTCCTTTGTACATATTACAACCCTTACACACCATATCCAATGAAAAATATTTTATTTTGATACCTTTTGACCACTTTCCGAGTTTTCGGAGTTTGGTATTTTCGTAGAGGCAAAAATACAATCGGGGATCACGGTGGCTAAGTGGATAAGGCGCTGGTTCGCTAGCCTGGAGGTCGAGTGTTCGATCCCTGCATTGGCCGAGAAAGTTCATCTCGATTTTCCGGCGTGATTTCCCCTTGTCAGTGATGCAGAAGGAGGGCCTGACAAGGACAGCTGCCTAGTCGTTCGGATGGGACGAAAAACCGAGGTCCCGTGTACAAATTGGAGTGCACGTAAAAGATCCCTTGGCAGTTGGAATTCGATATAAGAGTAGGCCGTAGCGCCGCTGCCCGGGCAAAATTTCCCTCATAGCACACTGTTGGCGTATGCCCGTCTTCAATTGGCCCAGGTTAGGTGCTTAAGCGTAGGACGTTAAACCCCATTTCATTCATTCATTCAAAAATACAAAACTCGGATATTTAAATATAACTGCTATATTGCAGTATTTTGTTTAAAATCCAACTGAAAAGGTTATGGATCATGTCCAACTTATTAAATAGATGTGTTTACTGTCACTCCTTTCGCCAATTTTATTTCTAAAAGTTAGGTAGGCTTATTCTCGACACGACGTATATAGTATGGAAGTCCGAGTTTTCGATCTCACCCATGTTATCCCCGTAAAGGCGAGTTGAGTTCCTTTGTACATATTACAACCCTTACACACCATATCCAATGAAAAATATTTTATTTTGATACCTTTTGACCACTTTCCGAGTTTTCGGAGTTTGGTATTTTCGTAGAGGCCAAAATACAAAACTCGGATATTTAAATTTAACTGCTATATTACAGTATTTTGTTTAAAATCCAACTGAAAAGGTTATGGATCATGTCCAACTTATTAAATAGATGTGTTTACTGTCACTCCTTTCGCCAATTTTATTTCTAAAAGTTAGGTAGGCCCAGAGCCTTATATGTAGAGAGTATTGCCAACCCGTGTCCCGATTATGATTGGCTAATGGTGGTCACGTGACACATAGACGCCATTACGTTACCCATCTGAAAAGGATCGTCTGCATAGTAGCCTATAATTTGACGTGTTTTAAATGACATAAAAATTGTTCCGTCCGGAATTTAGTAAAAGTAGGCCTTCTACTTCTAGTGTAGAATGTCATTCGTGTTTTTAATGATTTCAAGCGACCCCAATTCTTATTGTAGTTTGAAGATATTCCGAACCTAATGACATATTTTTTTTGATGAATGAATATTCGAAAATTTGTTATGAACTTGAGAAAGCCACTTTGACATAGGCCTAGCCTTAGTTAAATAGCCGGTACCGGCACGGTAGATGTTTTTTCGATTTAAATTTTGTATGTATGGCATACATTATTGCGGTTTGGGTTAATTTGTATATGTTAAAGGACCTAAGTCCGTAACTCAAAATCCTCCAAAATCTTCGACATTGAAAACACGAATTTTTGGTCTATTGAAATCAACTATGATGATGTGAACTTACCGGGAAAAGATGAGCTTCCGATATCCGATATTTAAGATAAAATAATTTTTCTAACATTGGTACTGCGCTTCAGCCCTACTTGTATTGAGAGACTCGAGGGATGAGGCCAGCCACGTTGCATTGTATCACGCGGCATATGTAGACTGGAATAACCAGGCGCTAAAAATCTGCACTGGATTGAAACTAATTGGCTTATTTCGCCGAACATAAATGATTTGAAATTGGAGTAAAAAAGGAAACCATTTAATGTTAATCAGTTCGTATACAATCATATTACAGTATTATATGCGTTGCGACCCACTTTTGTCAATTTCTAGGTCCCAAATGTTAGCGATTTAGCTCCTTTAAATGAATTCATTCATGAGTTAACTATCGAAATAAAAATATGTACTTTGGAATAACACTTTTGAGTTTGACACAGTGTAGGCCTAAAGTAGTTAGTTAGTATCTAGTCTACGGACCTGGCCTAGTTCGTATGTTTTTCAATTTTTTTATAGGCCCGTAAGTGATTATGTTTGATATCTCCATCCAGGATTGAATCCTCAACAATTTGTTATGCTTGAGAAACGCAATATGTAGGCCTAGCAAAGTTCAAGCCTGACTATATACATCTTATAGAACTGCCAGAAGTCATTATTATTAGTTATTCGGATTAAGCCGTTCAGTCTGAAAAACTTGTTATTATTAAAATTTACATTATTCTTTTTTTTGGTCTTTGTGGGGAGTCGAAGTTTGGATTTTATTTTCCGGCAATTTTGATAAAAAGGCTAAACTTTTTTTTGGCTCCTGAATAAAAATAGTATATCAACAACTTCCTCGGATTTGTTCCCACGGAGAAAGAGAGAGGGAGAGGGAGATAGAGAGAGAGAGAGGGAGGAAGAGCTAACGTAGACCTTTAATAATTCGCTCGTGCGCTGGGGTCTTTAGCAATGGAAGGAAACTTGAGCACAATTAGAAAACCCGCGTAAAATCTTTAGATCATAACATCGCCGCTTGATTAAATGACAGACCTTATGATCTAAAGCGTACGTGTTAGATCACGCGAACACCCTACGTCCCGTTTCCAAGGAAACACAATTAATGATGAAATACGAAAGATTTATAATTACCAAAAGGCACAACTACTATAATGATGTGTTTACAAATAACACAGTTTCATAATGATAGTTTCAAGATCGTCACCTTACTTCCTTCGGCACGGGGAGGTTGGGGGCGGAATGGTAAAGCACGTGTATCATAAAGCCTGTCATTGAGTCAACTGGCATGGTTTCGAATCCCCGGTTGTAGGTGACAAGGAGTAGAGTCGCCTGTCCAACCGCGTGGTTTTTCTCCGGTTTCCACCAACTGCAAAAGTCCCCTTCGCGCAAGCGAATTATTGAAATAATATTAAACCATGTAGGCCTATTAGTCCCGAAATGACCTAGTTTGTGACAAGTGGACGTTATTCAAAGCCCTTTTCTCTCGCTATCTCTGTCCTTCGACGCGGGATAAATCTATGATAAAAAGAAAATAAAGTTTCTAATTTCAGAGGTAATCATTCATTATTCGATAGTTTCGACCCTAGTCAAACGATATATTGGATCATTGCGAATGCGGTATTTTTAATGTCATTTGTTTAATTTTTTTAAAATTCAGAACGAAATCAGAAATAACCCTAAAAAATGAAAAAAAAATAGTTTCTAATGTCAAAGGTAATCATTATTCGATACTTTCGATTTAACATTTAGTCAAACGATATATTGGATTATTGCGGTGTTTTTAATGTTAAAAAGATGAAAAATCAATATTGTCAATAAAATTTACATATTGTGATTGATTGATTTATTCAAATTATTGTCTACCAGTACACGTGAGTGAACATAAAAATTGCATTTGCGCAAATCTAAAACATATAAATCGGTCTAATGCTGTACTGTGACTCTATCTGCAACGTAAGAACGTAAGAATGGGTGACAAAATTGTGCCGACGACGTCAGTTGACCAGACTCTATATATAAGGCTCTGGGTAGGCCTATTCTCGACACGCCGTATATTATTATATAGTATGGATGTCCGAGTTTTCGAGCTCACCCAAGTTATCCCCGTAAAGGCGAGTTTAGTTCCTCTGTACAACTCTTACACACCATATCCAATGAAAAATATTTTATTTTGATACCTTTTGACCACTTTCTGAGTTTTGTATTTTCGTATCCTATAGGCCAAAATGCAAAACTCGGATATTCGATTATAACTGCCATATTGCATTATTTTTGTTAAAATATAACTGAAAAGTTACAGATTATGTCAAGCTTATTAAATAGATGTATTACTCCCAACTACTTTCGCCAGATTAAAAAAATAATATTTTTGATAATTTTCCAACTAATAGTTAGTGAAGGGGGACTGCGCCACATATGATTTACAAAAAGGACAAATATAACGACAAGACATCATACTCCGAAACAGCAAAAAAAAAAAAAAAAAAAAAAAAGAGTGAATGGATCCGGGGGCTAAGCGTTCACTGCCCCGGGTCTGAAGAAAAATCCACTCAAAATTTAACATATTTCACTAGTACAAGAAAACGCACAAACAACCCAACACAAAGAAGCAAAGAAAATGTAGACCGTCCCAGGAGGCAGTTGTCTGCTAACTGAATGGTGTGACGTAAATACGTCGTAATGTTATCAATGACGTCGATAGAATTTCTTAACAAAAAGGGCGATAATCAAGATATAATAATGCTAAAAGCTATAAGTTTAAACCACCAATCAGAATTTTTAAGTTGTATAATTGCACAAAACATAATACTAAATACCCCATACAAGCAATGCAAAACCGGAATGTAGAAGAAAGCATACAATGTAAGTGTATTTATGAAGTCATAAAATAATAACAATAAGGGCGATAATCCAAATATGGTTACGTAACTATACAAATTAGTACTCGGTTATATACTTACAAGAAATGTTAAACTTGGTATATTGATGAAACGGAAGTTTCGAAATTTCTTTAAATATGCGTAACTGTGTACCTCCTTTGGCAGTGCATTTCAAAAACAGGGATTTTATTCGGGAAAGAAACAGTTCTTTATTGTTACATACGGTCAAAAATCGTAATGCTTGTGAATAGAAAACATTATATAGTGTTGTATCTGGTATGTTACCATAAATTGACGGATATTTTACTACTTCAAAACCGAATTTGTCCGTTTTGTCGAAAATACCAACATTAAATTTATTGTTAATGATATTGATGTCCAGGTCAAGAACAGATGCAATTTGGGTGCCGGAATTTATGATTTGACTCAATTGAAAACACAAAACTCAGAAAGGTCGGAAAAAATTTTCCGACCTTTTTGTTTGAATAGAAAACTCGGAAAATATTTTTCCGAGATTTTTTTGTTTTAAATAGTCAATTGTCCGACCTTTTTGTTTGAATAGAAAACTCGGAAAATATTTTTCCGAGTTTTGTGTTTTAAATAGAGTCAATTCATAAAAATCGGAGAGGAGAAAAGTCAGAAAATATTTTCCGAGTTTTGTACCTGAAAACCGCCCGCTTCTTTTTTCTGTAAACGTATTTTTAAGACCAATATTCAGCAACGGGTCTTCGTAGTTAATTAATTCTAGCCATCCCACCCAATGTAATCCATTTTTAATTTAATAATCAATGAGCGTTGAACAATAGATCGGATTCAAATCCAATGGCATCGATAGTTGAATAAGGTCTTTTTATGTTAATACATGTCTAATAAAAGTGACGTTTCGCCTAATAGTTTGGATGCAGCCATGGCGGGAATGGCGCCTGGCAGGGTAAGCTTACTCTTCCGGACACCTGTTACCACTGTTTGTCGTGTATTTTGTACACGAGGAGCAGCCCATTTGCTGATTACACTATTTTGCTTGAATACACTTTTTTGCCTAGAACGTTTTTTAGGACTTCGAATTCTGTCTTATGGTTCGAATTGTTCGTACTTGTTTCTTTTTTATTGCATGCATAAAGGTGACTCACCATCACAAAACCAGTCGCTTGGGGCGATTACGTCCCTTTCATTGTTTTACATAATACTACTTCCGGAGGGCAATTTCTCGAACGATCGATCGATAAATAAACCACAACAATGATGAATACAACGATGTCAAACAAAGAGAATGAGTCGGCGGAGCGAAAATAGGTGGATTTTGATAAGTTGAATGTTAGTGAGTTAAAATCATATCTTCGTGATCATGGACAATATGTGTCAGGAGTTAAATCTGAGTTGATTAAACGCGCAAAACAGCCCTACACACAAACCAGGTTTTGGCAAAATCTGGCCCGATAAAGTCGATGGCTTCAATGTCTGCTGCGATTTTACTTAAAAAAATCTATAGTGTAAACCGAGCATAAGATGGGTAAGCCGCAAGTCTTGCTGGATGGATAAGTGTATAGAAGGGATATCAAGCGCGGTGAGTGTATTCATTGGAAGTGTGTAAAGTCAACCTGTAGTTGGAAATGTACCACAATGGATACGTTCGAAAAGTTTCAAATCACAACCACCTCCCAGAAAATGAAGACAAAATCAAATTTAAAAGTAGCCTCGGAAAACGTTCACGAGAAGAAACGAAATTAGACAATCGAACCAGTGCTTTGAAAATAGGCAATCGAACCAGTGCTTTGAAAATAGACAATCGAACCTGTGCTTTGTAAAATATTATATGTTGTTTTGTTATATAAATATTTCAATCTTTTTTCCTGTTTGTTTTGATATAATCTGTTATACGCTGTAGTCTAAATGGGGTTTGGAAGAATCTATTCTATCTATAGAGAGGGTATATAAGTAGGGATTATAAAACCACCAGACCGTATAATCTGTTGTTTTAAGCTGTAGTCGAAATGGGACGTAGTCGAAATGGGAGTACACCGATACCACATCTCTTCTGGTGTTTACAGGAATTTAAACTGTGTGACCCCAATCAACCCTGACTGGGTTCTTATAAAGTAAAATAAGCTATTTATATCTAGATCAGAATTTAACAGCATTAACAATAAGCTTACATAAAGAAAATACTATACATGTACAGTCCGTGATCACTCTACAATTTTTATCCGATTTCTATGAAACTTGAAATATAGGTTTATCACCATACGATCTCAGTCTCATTCGATGACTGTAACTTCATGGATTATGACCACTGATTGCTCGAAAAATCACATTTTTAGCTTGTGAACACTGTAGACTAGAGGTCACAATTTTGAATTGATTTTGATGAAACTTGACATGCATGTTTATAACCCAAAGATCTTGGTTCCTGTTGATATTTGTGCATATCGGATCATAACTTTCTTAATTATGGCCCCTGATTATATGAAAAATCACCATTTTTAGCTTGTGGTTCCTCTCGATTTCACCATTATTATCTGATTTAGAAAAAAAGTTTGATTATATCACCGTTACACCGTAATGTGTTGAGTTTGAATTTCGTGAAAATTGGAAGAAAACTTCCGAACAAAATGGACGCCACTTGTACGCGAATAGTTCAAAAATATGGTATATCAAGATTGTGGACCCTGTATAGGTCAAAATTTTGAACCGATTTTAATGAAACTTAAAATGCATTTTATTACCCGAAGATCTTGGTTCCTTTCGATATTTCCGCATATCCGATCTTTACTTCCTGAAATATTGGCTCTGATTATATGAAAAATCACCATTTTTAGCTTTTGGTCCCTCTGGACATCAAAATTATTATCTGATTTAAAAAAAACAAACTGTTTGACTATATTACCGTTACACCGTTTTGAAGGCTGACTTCGCATTTCGTGAAAATCGGACCAATACTGCCGGACAAAATGTCCGCCACTTGTACGCAAATAGTGTAAAAATATGGTTTTGATGTAACTTTAAAAATACATGTTAATAACCCAAAGATCTTGGTTCCATTCGATATTTGTGCATATCGATAAGTAACTTCATAAAATATGGCCCTTGATTGTAGGACAAATCACTTTTTTTTTTTTTTAGCTTGTTCTCTATCCAACTCTTGTGGGTGTATACTGCCTGGCTGCCGCTGGTTATTATACGCGCACATTTTCATGACGTATATTGTCGTCGCCCCTGTACAACACGTCAGTGTGTCCGGCTGCTCACTTTTTTGTGGACATTCCACAGGTCACAATTTTTATCTGATTTTAACAAAACTATAGATGTATCTCCTACAGTCAGATCTATTTGACTGTAACTTCTTGGAGTATGGCCCTTGTACGTAGCTTGTGAACACTCTATAGGTCACATTTTTTATCCGATTTTAGTGAAACTTGAAATGTATGTTATTTATAAACCAAAAGATCTTGTCTCCTTTCGATATTCACGCATATCGGACCAAAACTTCCTGGATTATGGCCCATTATTGTACACAAAATAGCATTTTTAGCTTATGGTTCTCTAGAGGTCACAAATATTATCGGATTAAAAAACCCGTTCAATTCAATTATACATCGTAATGTCGGTTGATTTTGAATGACGGGCAAAATGGTCTCTCTTCGTACGCAAATTGTGTTTACAAACATATAATGGTATATCAAGGTTGTGGACCCTCAAAAGGTCGTACTTTTGAGCCTGTTTGATGAAATTTGAAATACATGTTTATAACCCAAAGATCGTAACTTTCTGCATAATGGACCTTGATTGTACGCAAAAGCGCGTTTTAAGCTTGTTGGCTTTCTAGGGATTTAAACAAACGTGTGAACATATCGCTGTCACAGCCTAATGAGTTCGATTTTACTGAAAATTGGTGAAAAACTGCCGGAAAAAATAGCCGCCCCATTTACGCAAATATTGTAAAAATATGGTATATCTGGGTTGTGGACCCTCTATTTTTATCCAATTTTGATTGAACTTTATATTTATGTTTATATCACAAATAACTTGGTTCCTGTCGATAATCGTGCATATTCGAACGCAACTTCCTATCACCGTTACTTACACGTAGATGAAGGTTGAGTTTGAATTTTGTAAGGATCTGACCGAAACTGCAAGTCAAAATGGACACTTCTAGTTCGCAAATAGTTCAAATTACTTTTTAAAAATCTGACCCAAACTGTCGGACCAAATGGCTGCTTCTTGGTACGCAAATAATGTAAAAGTATGTAATACCAAGGTTTTGGACACTCTAGAAGTCACAATCCGATTTTGACTAAACTTGAAATGTATGTTTATTATACAAAGGTTGTATTTCTGTTGATATTTGCGCATGTTGAACCGTAACTTCCTAAATTATGGCTACTGATTGTACAAAAAATCGCGTTTTTAGCTTGGTACGCAAATAATGTTAAAGTACATGTATGTAATACCAAGGTTTTTTGACACTCTAGAAGTCACAATCCGATTTTGACTAAACTTGAAATTTTGAAATGTATGTTTATTATCCAAAGGTTGTGTTTCTGTTGATATTTGCGCATGTTGGACCGTAACTTCCTTAATTATGGCTCTTGATTGTACACAAAATCACGTTTTTAGCTTGTGGACCCTTTAGAGATCAAATTTTGTATCTAATTTTTAAAATCTTTTGATTTTATCACCAAATTTACACCCTAATGACCATTGAGTTCCAATTTCTTGAAAATCAAACAATAACTGCCTGACAAAAGGGCGTCTCCTTATTCGCAACAAGTGTAAAATTATGTCATGTCAAGGTTGTGGACCTTCTAGAAGTCACATATCTGTTATGTCCCAAAGATCACAGTTCCATTTGTTATTTGCGCATGTCAGACCGTAACTTCCTGGCTTGCCCCTGATTGTAGGAAAAATTGTTTTGTTTTTTTTTAAGCTTGTAGATTCTCTAGAGGTCATCTAATTTTAAAACCTGTTTACATATATCACTGGAAAATCGAAATGAAACTGAGCGACAAAATAGCCGCCCTTTGTACGCAAATTGTGAAAAATGTGTAGGCCTACTACAAAGGTTGTGGACCCTCTAGAGGTCACAATTTGTATCTGATTGTGATGAAACGTAATATATATCTTTATATTTCAAAGACCTCATTTCCTTTTCGATATTTGAGTATTTCAGACCATAACTTTCTGGATTATGGCCTCTGGTTGTGCGAAAAATGGCTTTTGTTTTTAGCTTGTTCTCTATCCATCTCTTGCTGGTTTAAAGGGCTAATCCCGATATTTGTTTTGGGAATAAAACTGCTTAATTTTGTGTTAAAATCCCTTAAAATATTCGAGTCAAGGGCCGAGAAACTACTTCAGTATTCATGATTCGTTTTCAAACCACTTAAATCCGTCAGTCTTCATCTGGAATTTGAGACTGGTGCCCCAAGGTGTATTTTGTGGTATCTGGATTAAACCAAACATTTTTGTATAAAAAAAAATGTGTATGTGTAGTTGAAATTTGCCTTTCTCTATCAAGTACAGCCCATGGGTTATTCACTGCATAACCCTCTCAAGTAACGTAATCGGTTATAAGGTCACCCAACGAAACAATTGACCCGAAATCTTAAAAGGGTTACGTGTCCGGATAAACAGTTTTGACGTTCACGTCCAAACAACTCAATATTTTGAGCTGAAATTTTGAGACAAGGTAAATACACCATTCCCCTATATTTTGGCGTTTATTTTCATACATTCTCAGACTTTTATTTTTGAGCTTCTGTTAAATTCGGGATTGTCCCTTTAATACATTTATAGAGCACATCTTTCACCAAATTGTTCAAATGAGCTAAAAAGTATTAAATTATTTTGTTTCCAATGGATGACTAAAAATATATTTTAGAATTACCAAAGTACCTATACATTCTGTGCTAACAAATTTAATATGTCCTCCCGGGTAGGCCTATCATTCTACTCCTCGTTCAATGTTATATTTCTAAAATGATTTAATCCTATCATTTTCGTATTGATTGTTCTTAAGATAAATTATAAAGTCATCCACAATTTGGAATCATTATCATCTTGTCTCAGTGGCAATTTAATTATCTTAATTTCAACATAGTAAAATTCCAGTTTGAACAGTAACAGTACAATAATAAGCCGTCTTATTATAGTATATCAAATGATATGAACATTGGATATCTTCATATTATACAATATTAACATCAGTGTGAAATTTGATATTGTGTGCCAACAAGAGAGCACATTATTTTCTCCTACAACCAAAAAATATTGAAATACAATACATTTATAGAGATCAGATTCACTGGGTCTATGGCCATGTGTTTTATAATAATGAGACAGTAGCTAGAGGTGTTGACAGCATTAGAGATCTTACTGTAGCTCTATTGGAGCCAAAATTTTGGCTTGTGTGTAGGACTGAAAAGGAACAAGTATTCTTGGAAAAAGACCCTTACGTGAATTGGATTTAGAGGATGAGAATTTGAAAAAACGAAGGAACCTAGAAATATTTGTTTCGCCTCTAGGAGAAATTTTACCGCACCCTTTGTCCCTTAAAGACGGATGGAATGACGATTGTGAAAAAATACCGGATTTTTCAAATATCTTGTGTTAAGTCAAGGTCGGACAATAGACAAAGAGCAGAACAATGCCAAACGACAACTAAAAGCAAAGGTTTTCTATGAGGATAGACATGTACATTTAGTACAATATCACGAAATCGAGTCACTAATCACTCACTGTTTCGTACGTGCCAAAGTTATCCCATCCTTGCCTACCCTTGACAAAAAGAAGAAGCCAGATTATGTAGTTTGGATTTGTATGTCTAAAGTTACAGGACATGTCCCATTCTCCACGCAAGTCTCGCTATCCATCATTCGACTCTGCCGTCGGCTAGCGTACTATAAAAGTTTGACCCGGAGGTCATGGATCACCGATCACGTGATTTACTGATTTCCTACTTTGTCAAAAATGGCGCCTGTCAGCGAAATGTTCTTGGCGTTTTATGTTTTTTTTTAGGGAATTCGAAATGTTTATCCCGCAAAGTGATATTTCTATCATATTTCAAATTCTTTGATTTGGATCAACTAGACATTTCTAAATTAATTGTTGGGTCTGTCGATCGCGTAGTACTGATAAACAAACCGACGTGTATTAAATAGTATTATATTCTAAAAAAGCAGGGCGACATGCGCAGTTCGTTATTCCAACCATTTCACCCGTAATCTTACGCAAAAGAGTTCCCTGTAATATCTGTATATACATTGTTGCTTTGCAACTGTGACCCCATTTCTATTTCAATATGGTATTAATATTAAATATATTATCATTTATTTGTTTGATATCGTACTGTTTATCATTGTCCATCTTCACCAAGAATCTTGGTGGCGTAGTCAATTGAGCCGTTAGCAGAGATTAGTGTGGACTGCAAGGGAAGACAACTCTGTTTGGGAGATTGGACATGTCTATGCAGCTGGTTGCATATGACATATGTAGTGCTGGGTAAGTACATGAAAATGTATTTTCTGTTCTATAATACTGCAAAGTGTTGGTTCAAACTAAGATACCGGTAACAAATCTCATGTCTCAATCATCCATGTTTCGAGATGATAGTTTGTCCTATTACCTTGCAACGTTGCACATCCCGGACTGATTTACTCCCGCTAGTTTTAAACAAAATTGATAATATTATTCATCAAAACAACCAGCTTGTATAATACTGTGATGTGTCGGTTAAAACTTAAATAACAAATCTCATCTTTCAACCCTCCATGTTTCGAGATAAAAGTTTGTCCTATTAAATTCCAACGTTGAACATCCCAGACTGATTCACTCCCGCTAGTTTGATAGTTTTAAACAAAATTGTTTATATTATTTATCAAAACAACGAGCTTTAAGAACCTAACACACTCACTCCCCCGTTGCGTACATGCTGTGTGCTTGGAATATGATATATAATGTGTGAGCATTAAACATTCTAAATTTGTTTCATCTTTTTCAGTGAAGGGGAATCCTGTAACTATATAGCAGCATTACTCCATGGGCTAATTGACATTACCGAGAGAAAAAAAGAAGGTCTTCACGCGTCTACATCAAACAAGTGTAAATGGAATGAGCCGCGCAATCGAAAACTAAGCCCCAAAAAAACCAGGACATAACATTTAAAAAGTGCAAATGGATTGCAGAGGTTCCAGATTCCAAAGGAGAAAATACAGCATTTGAAGATGAAACTGTTTTAACTGTGACACCAGTGAATGTTAATAATTTTGCTAGCAAATTAAGGCAATGTGCACCACATGCTGCATGGCTGTTAACAAGACCGGACAAAGTTGTTACAAAAGATGCAAATCAGGTGTTGCCGGAAATACACAACATAAAATTTAATTATTCAGACAGTGTTAAACTAGATTCTGAAAATTGCCAAAAAATAGTCAATGTTTGTCTTCTGGTGATTGTATAAAAACTGAATACCTAACTCGTGGACAATTTTAAAAAAAGTGTTGAAAAATAGCCCGCATCGGCCGTGTGACGTCATCAAACTTTGGTGCAATTTGTAAATATAGACACTCAACGGAGCCAGAAAGTTTGATTAAAACAGTTTTGGGGTATAATAGTTTCTTAAACCAAAGTGTTAGATCGGGGCGTGACCATGAACCACCAGCAAGACGGAAATATTCACTGGTCAAAAAGGCTGCTGGTTGCAAAATATCTATGAGTGATACAGGACTGAATGTTAGGAGTGACTACCCATTTCTTGGCGCAAGTCCAGACGGTTTAGTTTACCGATAATGGCGAAAACGGTGTTCTGGAGGTTAAGTAAGTGTCCATTTAAATGGAGATTTTCCAAAATTGTTGATGCTTCCAAAATTGTTGATGCTTCCAAAGATTCTCACTTCTGTTGTGAAATTAAAAAGGATAAAAGTATGCTTAAACATAACCATAATTATTATTACCAAGTACAAGCCCAGATGGCGTTTACAAACTCGACATGGTGTGATTTGGGCATTATCTGACATACACATTGAGCGTATTTCATTTGATGAACAATTTTGGCAAGAATGTCTAGTTAAAGTTGTCAGTTTTTATGAGAATTTTGTTCTCCCTGAACTTTTCACACGTCGTGTGCAAAAAGGAAAGCATTTATATGATTCAATAACTTCCCTCAAGGCACACACTTGTATTGATTAGCCCAGTAGGAGCAGAACAGTAGACCTAGGACACTGAACTCCATTTCATTTTAGAACTTCTTTATCATGCAAAAAAAAAACCCAAATGATAATTGTACATATGCTTTAATTTTGTTTTATGATTATATTATATAATATACATATTAATTTTGTTCTATGATTATAATATACATAACAAAGTAAACAATATGTTCATAATACCTCTACTTCTAAATGTCATTTAGGAATTTTATCAAACAATATGTATTAAAAAATATGTTTTTGTCTTAATTTTGCATTACTGATTACATGTATTTGATCAGAGATCAAAAAGAGAAAAACCTTTATAAGATTCATTAACTCCCCTAACGCCACACCTGTATTCATTAACCTACGAGGAGCAGAACAGTTGGGCACTGAACCCCATTTCATTTTAAAACTTCTTTATCATGCAAAAAAAATAAACAAATCATAATTAGACATATGCTTTAATTTTGTTTCATGATTATATTATCATTATCATGTACATTACAAGTATTACAAACATGATAAGATTATGGGTCATCATACTTATACTTATACTTACTTATCCGCTTCTGAATATGGGTAGGCTATGATGGACCTGGTGCTGTAAGCTTCATGTACGGGGCATTGGCTGAATTTAAACTGTGTCCAGTGTCTGTCTAGTCTGGCTTTGAAGGCGTTGAGGGAGGGGGCTTCAACCCAATCAGCTGGTAGCTTATTCCATGAGTTGGTTATCCTGCTGCTGAAGAAGTGTTGCCTGATGGTTTTTGATGACCTTTCTTTCTTCAGCTTGTAACGGTGGCCTCGGGTTCGTGAGTCATCCAGTTTAATGTAGTCTGCCTCCACTTCGTACTTCCCAGTCATGTGCTTGTATGTCTCGATCATGTCCCCACGGGCACGCCTGTAGTATAGACTCGGTAGGTCAAGCATTAATAATCTCTCGGGGTAGGACATGTCCTTCAATGCAGGAGCTAATTTAGTTGCACGACGTTGAGCATTCTCGAGCAGCTCACTATCTTTCTTGAAGATGGGGCACCATACTGTGTTTCCATACTCTAGGTGAGGTCTGATTAGCGAAGTGTACAAGGTCTTCACTGTTTGTTTGTCAAGGTGGACATATGAGCGTCTGATGAGGCCAAGAAGCTTGTTCGCCTTATTCACCTTCTGCTCGCAGTGTAGACTGAAAGTTAATTTTGGGTCAACATACACTCCCAGGTCTTTTTCTAAGTTGGTTGTTTCTAGCTTGATTTCGGCTTCATCTGTATGCATGTGGTAGGGGTATCGATTGTTCTTATTACCCAGGTGCATGACCTTGCATTTCTCGGCGTTGAAGCGCAGTTGCCAGCGGTAAATCCAGTCTTCCAATGACCAAGGTCCGTTTAGAGTAGATCGGCATCTTCTTGGGAATTGACCACACGGTAGAGTTTTGTGTCATCCGCGAATAACTAGATGCTTGACTGTATGCTTGTCTCTTGCATGTCGTTAATGAAGCATATGAAGAGCAAAGGTCCAAGTACACTCCCTTGTGGGATTCCACTGAGTACAGATGACATCTGTGATTTGGTTCCGTTTATGATGACCTGTTGTTTTCTCTGCATCAAGAAGTCTTGAACCCATGACCAAACTTTTCCGGTTATGCCATACCCATCCAATTTCAAAAGAAGACGCTGATGGGGAACAGAATCGAATGCTTTGGCAAAATCAAGGTACACGGCACCTACGTTGTTGCCTTTATCCAAAGATTCTGTCCATTTGTCCAGTACTGCTAGAAGTTGAGTAAGTGGAACTTGCAGATTTGAAAGATCAACACAAATTTTCAGTATCTTGGACACTCTTTATGACAGTGTTATTGGTATTACACTACGAAGCAGACGAAAGTTTTTCACGCGCTCCATCGCCCTCTCGACATCAATGCGCAAATTTGCAATTCTCCGGGTTTCCTCAACTTCCCTCCTCGAAAATCGGTGAATCTTGAAGGGCGGAAAAATCATGTCTACACCTATGGGGGTTGTCAAGTCTGAAATTAAAAATCCTTTATCCGCCATTATAGTCCCTTTTCTCGCACAACTCTTAAGATGCCACACTGTTTTGTGATTTGTTTGTCACTGATGTTATCAGACCACAAGTCTGACACAAATGTAATGATTCCAGCTGGACTAATGCCATGCAGCGCTTTATAAGTCATATGAGACTTATAACTAGAATACATTAACGACTTATTGGATAGCGACCGAGGTGTCTCTGTATAGAATTCGGTACAGTCTATGATTACACGACAGTTAGGGTATATCTTACTGAACTTTTTCGGCATATGCATGTTCACAAGTTCTCTGCTTGGCCAGTCAGTTAGAAAAGAAAGCTTTAAATGTAAATAGTCTATCCATTGTTCACAGATCACCCCACATGTCGATTTGGAAATAAAAGTCTCCTAGCAACAACCCAAGTCGTAACCGCATGAGGACCATAAAGAATTCATCAAATAAACGAAGACTTCTGGGGCGCCCCGTTCCAGAATCCGATACTGCTCTTTTAGTTTTCTCAGACGCGTCACCCATCTCTTCAAATAATGCATAAACCACTTTCTGATTTGGAACGCCTGTTTAAAACATACATTTTTCATCTGACCCAATATCCTCAATTGTTACTGATGGTTTGTTGCATTGAGTTCCAAATTTTCAAATGTTCTTACTTCCACAGGTTTTCTTGAACAGTCACATAACTTTGTGACATTATAAGTTTCATCTTCGCCAGTTTGTTTCGAGACATCACATTGAACATTATTTAGGGTTTGAGTTGAGATTGCGGCACATGATTTTGCTATGTTTTTTTGACAGTGTTTATTTAAAGAGCTTGATATTTCTTCAATGTTCACTGCACCCAAATAATCATGAAATATCACTGATGTTTGCTCTGACGAAAGGCAACTTTTGAGGTAAACTGCTTCTCCACAATGTTCGGGTACATGTATCTTCAACCTTGGATATCCCTGATCAGTGACTGTTGGACTTTGAGTGCTGCTTTCCATCTGAAATGAGAAAGAAATCGATAAAAATAAATTCATTTTTATATGAAATATAAAATATTAATTTCACTTTTTTATTTTTTTTTAATAGGGGCATTTATTGAAACGTTCTTTGGAAATAAGAACCTTGATGTTAAGCGAAAATACATATTAAAAGAATGTTGGCCTACCCCATATATCCACATCCTTTTTTACTTTCACCAATGTTTAAGATTTCTATTTTACAAAATATGTTTTTTTTTAAAAAATGAGCTGTGTAAAAATTTATTCATATGAACACAATGCTTACTGTAGTTGTCTTGAAACGTCTTTGGCCAAACACTGATGGAACAACATTTTTCTCAAACTGACCCGCTACGAAGTGCTCAGAACAAAGGCGTTGGTACATGTTGTGTTTGAAGCACTTTTTCAGCAGTTAAATTCTTCGTATCCACGCACTTTTCACTCTAGCATTCGTTACAATATTTCCATTCACATTTTCCCCTCGATAATTTGGGCACACGGTACAATAATGTCGCTTTGTTGGTGTGGAATCTTCCATTTTACGAATACCCCTCCGGAAGTTGTCGATATCTCAGTATAGTCCTTTATCGATTTCTATTTGTAAAGAGTACCGCCAAGGGAAGTAAAAAATCAAGGGCAGATAACACCTTTCCGGACAGGGCTTTATACACGGCAAAATACACTATTTGCAGGGCCGGATTAACCATGGGCACAGGGCCCCCCACAAAAAATCTCAGTTGCATCCAGCCCCCTCCTCTAGATATGCCATCATTTTATATAACTCGCATTTATCACCAGGGCCGGATTAACCATGGGGAACAGGTCCCAGCCCCCCCCCCACAAAAAAAATTAGTTGCGTCCAACCCCTCCTCTAGAAAGCCATGATTTCACTGCACTCGCATGGATTGGTCCACTGAAATAAAGCCAGAATTTTATTTTTTCTCTGGGGAGAGGTACTTCTAAGTAGCTCAACATAAGTGCCTGAAATGCCAGAAAATCATGTTTCCGGTTTCCAGTTTCTATAAAATTCCCAGAAAAAAAATTGACAACCTTTCAATTATAAAATAATACACTTGATTATGATAACATAGTGATGTTCCTAAGGCACTGATGAGTCGGTTGGTTTTAATGGCGCCTACACCTGATCCAAACTTTCTTATATCTCTTATATGGAGGTTATCGGGCGCCACCACAGGCGCGGACCCATGGTGCGGACACCAGGAGCAAATGGCTCTCCCAAAAAATCTGCCGCTATATAAAAAACTAAATTGCCACTCAGATATCACCCCAATGGCAGAAAAACGTGTTTCCTGCATCTTACAGGAAACACAAGGGTGCCATATATAGGCGAAGGGCCTCTCCTATCACATCTTTCTGGGTCGGCGGCTGACCCACCACATGAAATTAAAGGGTTCGTTTTGGACCGTGTTGGTCTTTGGGAGCGCCGTCACCAAATGACAAGATTAGAGATTTTCGTTCTGGTCAGGCTATCCACGTCGCCTTATGGTGTTTCGGATAAGGAGTTTCTCATTTTGGTGTGCTTCACATAAAATGAGAAATAGCGCTGTCGAAGTTGACACACGGGAGCGACGTTGATTGCAGCTCCAAGTGGGTGGAAAACGCGTCTAATTTTATAAATTTTTTTCCAGAACCCCACCCCCATGAACACACACGCACCGTTCCGCACTCAGTGCACTCGGTGATCAGTGCCCCCCACTTGTTTCAGGCCCCAGGGCTATATGGATCAAAACTACCGTAAAAAATTTGTTTGCACAATACGCTCCAGAAAAGCATCTATTTTTCATTAAATCGATCGTTTTTGTGAAAATATAATAAAAAATTGCATAAAAAGGGTATTTTGTGGAGGCTGTGAAAAAAAAGAACCGTAAATTGACGTAATTATATAGCTAGTTACCTAATATGAGTTTACTTTGTGCGCTAGTATTTTCCTCGCTTGTCGAGTTACTTAAGTCAAGGTTTCGTTCGTTTTTCACTTTTGAATATGATTAAAATTACTTTTATAGAAAAATGTTGCCATGGTAACCAGCCAAAATCAGTATTTTATAGTTCTCAGATATCAAACACAAATCTAAGCCAATCTGTCTCGACCCAAGAAATATTATTACATATAAAACAAAACAAATTAAGATGTGCAAAATGATTAATATTACTTTTTTAGAAAAATATTGCCATGGTAACCAGCCAAAATCAGTATTTTTTAGTTCTTAGATACCAAACACAAATCTTTGCTAATCTGACCGACCCAAGAAATATTATCACATAAAAAACAAAACAAATTACGATGTGCAAAATGATTAACATTACTTTTTTAGACAAATGTTGCCAAAGTAACCAGCCAAAATCAGTATTTTATAGTTCTTAGATATCAAACACAAATCTAAGCTTATCTGTCTGACCCAAGAAATATTATAACATATAAAAACAAAACAAATTTAGATTTGCTAAATGATCTTTTGTGGCAAAAATCATATTTAAAGTGTGAACCCAGGTCCTAAGTTCACAAAGAAAAAAAAAACACAGTTAATATTTCTGCTCAAAGTTGAGAATATTATTCTCATGTTGAGAAAATTCTCATCTTTGGTTTTCACAAAAGCAGTTGAGCAAATTCTCAAGTATATAAAATTTTACTCAGCTTGAGTATTGCATTTAACGACGTCATCAAATTCGTCATGTTATTTGTTTTCAATGCTACAAGCGACTGGGGTCAGCTCTATCTATTAGCCAATAAAATCGCTAGGAATAAAATCTATTTATAGATACCCGTGTTTTACACGGTAGATTGCCTTTATATTAGCGCTTTCAATAAGAAATGAATGGAATGTAGTAATGCCCTATACTAGATACCAGAACGTCGCTAATGGGTCACATCACATTGTCAAATCATACAGTGATAGGACCATGGTCCAGTATTAGGGCCTACGCTCACGCTGAACAAAATGTAGCATCACGCTCATTTACTTAGTTACATCGTACAAACTTCTCACATGATTTAGTACTATTTATGATCGACTGCAAAATCATCGAAATAGGCCTACGAAAGACGCTTCGAAAGGGGGGGATAGTAATTAACAATAGTATTAAGGCTACCACTCTAGCGATGTTTACATTTCGTTGCTATGGTTACATCAGAGGTTTCTATTGATAGATTTTGAAAGCTTGTCGGTTTCGCCATAGAATGCGCAGAGTTTTAACAGAAAGATAAACTAACTTTTTTGTCTTTATCTACATAATAAAGTTATTAAAATTGCACTGGTCACGTTCATAACAAGATATAACTCGAAATTCTCCGAACAAGAATTTGAAAGAGAAGCGTGTTTTGTTGACATTGCCTCTTTGATCGCTGTGTCCCAACTCAGACCTTACCTGCGTGTTGTCTCTCGAAATATTTTTTAAAAATGACTCACGCTTCCTGATTTATTGTTGATGCTATTAGTATATCCCCAAGCAACGCAATTGTCTATGTTTATGCATCCAGTTAGTCAAATTGACGGCATGTCGTGCTCAGTTTCAATAGCCTTATATAGGGAAATTCACAAAAATCGATCGACTATTACGTGATTCACGGAAAAAATCAAAACGAGGCTGCAGATATGCATAAACCAGAGCCTTATATATAGAGAGTCTGGCCAACTCGCGTCATGGACGCCATTTTGTAACCCATTCGTACGCAGCACATACAGCCACAGTACGGCCTTTGACCGATTTAGATGTGCGCAAATGTATTTATTATCTTCACTCAAGCGTAAGGGTAGACAATAATTTCAATAAATCAATTAATTACAAATATTACAATGTAAATTTTATTTTGACAATATTTATTTATTATGTTTTTAACGTTTAATTAAACATACCGCAATAGTACTAGTAGCCTACAGCCTTTGACCGATTTATCTATGATTTAGATGCGCGCAAATGTAATTTTTTTTATCTGCATTCAAGTGTCGGGGTAGGCGATAATTTCAATAAATCAATTAATTACAATGTCAATTTAATTTTGACAATATTTTTTTTTTAACATTAAAAATACCGCTATAATAATCCAATATATATCGCTTTACTAGGCTACAGATACAATTGGAAGCATCGAATAATGATTATCTTTGAAATTAGAAACGAATTTTTATACGCCCACATTAAAATGTGGTTGTATATTGTCGCCGTCCGCGTCCGCCCTTGATCACTTTAAAAAATCTTGTCGATGCTCTAAAGTTAATATCCGATTGATTTTAAATTTATAAACGGTGTTTAAGGTCACCAGGTTTACGCCTATATATAATCGTTTCGATTGACTTTAGATTGATACACAGAGTTAAATGTCTAGAGATTCTCCTTGAAAAGGGTCGCCTGCGCAAACTCGTTGTTTTTCTCGGGGTCCTCCAGCCCCCGACCCCCCACCCCCTCTGCTATCGACCCCAACGCGCATGCGAATTATTGACTTCGGGCAGATTTTGATTTGCGTGTAGTGCTGTCCTCCTGTACTTACTATACGTTCTCTCTATGCATCTAAACACATTAAGGTTTTCTCAGGGTCCCCCAGCCACCACCCCCGACCCCCTCTGCTAACGACCCCAACGTTATCTCTCTCTCTCCATCGAAAGAAATTTGACTAGATTTTGGTATACAATTTTTATTCAGGGGTATATTCACTTAAAGCTTAAATTTCATATTAAGTTATATTTTTAAAATTGATTAAAATAAAACCTTAAAATAGATGGTATCTATAAACAGTCCTATCTTGTTAAAGAATAATCCTATTAATCCTATAATTCACTATTGCCAGCTGAGAAATTGGCAAAAATATCATTTTCAACTTCAAACTTTAAATTTCAATGTAGTTGTGTTATTATTGTCTGTGTCAATGATTTTTAAGGGTGGGAAATAATTCCCATGATCGTATAATAGGGAGATGATAACCTACTGAGCAAAAGACAGAAATAATTATGTTTTGACCTTCTTAGAAAATATGAAATTCTCGCTTTAAACTACTTCAGGGATTTTACCATCTGTCTCATTTTGACAGATTTGCTGTCCATTGCAGTTCCTTCAAGTTTCTTTTTCTGTTTGTCAGACTTAAAAATAGTATTGAGTTTGTTTGTATGTATCCTCAGACGAACTGTAAAGAACTTCGTGAGGAACTTGTCTCTGATTTCGTGACATTTTTTTATTTCATCACTTAAAGCTCTCGATGTCAGTTGTCGCAATCTGTCTACCAACTTGTTTCCATGCAGTTGCTGCTCGTTGGCACGAAATACAGCCTCCGCCGTCTTTATAATTTCCATGGCTTTGTCTGAACAGTAAGTTAGGTGGGGAGTTCCAGGAATAAACTCTTTCAAGCGAGTTAAAGCTTCAATGTGTCCTGAACTCACGGCTTTATTCTTATCCTCTAAGTCCTCAACACAGTTGTCACATACTCTACCATGTTTTCTGATCGAGAACAAACAGTACCCCACTAAGTGAAACAATGACGATTCCTCTTGTTTGTTTAAATCCAGTCTAGTACACCCGAAATATTGAGCTGGTCTTCCCCATCTTCTTGCTGCTCTGGAAAATCACGTTGCATATAATCGGCCAAAAATGTCCTGTCGTCTTCCAAATAAGATCCGGTGCTAGGGCACTTCATGTACTGAGCAACGGAAACTATCTTGAGGGCTTGTCTGAATTATAATGCATCCGGCGTAGGGTTTTTATATCGAATGCACCCAAACAAATTCTCAAGGAACGTATGACCCCTCTGTAAATATTCTGATTGGAGATCGAAAACTGCCAAGGTTTCCAGTATTTCCCCGCTTTCAACCCTGTGAAAATAGCAATAGTTTCTAGTAGATGATTGATAGCACTGTTGTATACCTCTAGGTTGTTGAGGCTGAGAGCCATCACTGGGTGACGGCTGGACCAGTGATCCATCCATTCTACAAACCATGCCGTGGTTAGAAGACAGTCGCTTCCACCGGCAAATTCCACAAGGTACCGTAGACCGGCCGCCACAGATTTGCTAAAAAAGTTCAGTGCCGTAGAAACCTTCATTTTATCAAAATGAGAGCCCATCAGCTTCTCCGTCTGCAGATTTGGAGTGATTTTCAAGTCATCATTGAGCTGAAATTCCACCAATTGCGTTATGGCATTAAGACTGACAGTCCGTATTTTGCGACAGTTTCATCGGACAATGTGAATTCCTTGCCGTTCACCAATGCGCACTTTATATTTTTCGTTAGATGGGGAACATCAAAAATAAAGTACAAATAACGACTAGGGTCACATTGGTGGGGTATTCGATATTTATGTGTATCGCTTTTGACACTAGTTTCGATGCCGAATTGTTTCTGCATTGCTCTATTGGAACTGCCCATGTCACTGGTTACACAACTGACATGTAGACCGATTTTACGCGCGTTTTTAATTATTTCCAAGATGATAGGCTTCATCATAGTTCCATCTACTCTATCACCAGTGAAGTGGTAAGCGACAACTTGTTTCCACCTTGTTGAAACACCACCCAACATAAACACCAAGCCGTGTGGCGACACCGGAATGTCCAGGTAACGTAACACTGCCTCGAATACAGCTGCCTGATTTATCGTACTGATATCATGCCTTCAGGGCAGTTTCATCCAAAGTTAGTACACAGTTTCGGTCTTTCTCAGAAAACGATTTAACTTTCAGTTTCAATAGTTCAAAAGTTTCATATAGAACACCCGGTTCTATCTTCACATTCTGTAGTTTGCGTCTTAGTGAACGCAAAGATGGCAGAGGTTGAGACTGGCGCAAAAGTTCTTCATACCCAGTAGTTCCACAGGTGAATCTCAACTGAAATGCTTTTCGATATGTCACATCACACCATTTAGAACCACGAAACGATGTTTGGCTCAGTTTTTTTCAGTTGATCAAGAGAAAAAATTGTTTTGAGTCTATTATTCAAATTTGCTCTTTCCCGTGCCAATTTCCGCTTTTCACGGAGAGATTCTCGTAATTTGTCCCGTAAATCACTGTTCTGTCGGAGAAGTTTCTGCGTAAGAGTTTCTTTACGTGATGTTCCTTTCTTTGGAGATTTGTTTGCAGCTGTGTTTTGTGGTTTCTCTTTCGGGTCGGTTTCGGCTTCGGGTACTTCAGAGAAAATTTCTTCTGAAAACCGAAAATTAACAAAAATAAATAAAACAAATTTAAATCAATAAATAATAATAAATGTTGCGTAATATCTAACCTAGTTTTGGCGCAATATGGCCCGGTTGGAGCTCACGTGCCATTAAACAACATTTCATTCATTCTACATATAGTTCCAGGTGTACATGTATGTATGTCACGGGTTTTCGTCACAGCCCAAACGAAATAAATAGGCATGAGAAATGAAATGTGGTTTAAAATATTGTCCTACTTTTCTGCAACTGGACTAATGAAGATAGGTCTACGCCATTTAGTGGGCTATGATTCGGGAAATTTAACACGACCAGCGGCGCTACGGCCTATGAGTACTCTTATTTTTAATTCCCCCCGTCAAAGGTTCTTTTCAATGTGTACACGGTAACTCGGGTTATCGTACCACTCGAACAACTAGACACTGTGGCTTGCTCTGGTTTTATTTAATCCAAATATAAACGGTTCAACCCCACTAACCTTGTTCAGATTCATTTTCATCCAGGTTGCCGCTTCGTGTACTTGCGTACGAATGCTCAGTGTGGGTCTGTTCGCTGTTTTTCAAATTTGCGGTAAATCGTTTGGACGCTGGTCGCACTTTTTTAGGACTTTATGGTCAAATACATTAGGAAATGCATTTTGTTTCAGTGGCTTCCTTCCATCTACTCGCCTCAACTCCTTTTAGGTGTCGTCAAAATGTTTCTGTAAAACACAAGCATTAGCGAACATTAACGATTCAATGTCATATAAAATATTAATCCTAAATGAATGAAACTGACAATACCAATTACCATAATAATATACATGTAGTACCGATATGTCGAATCCAACACTTTGCCAAAACGGTAACATACTGCATAACTTCATACCATATCGACAAAATTTGAATCGAAAAACACATACTAGGCCTACGGCTAGGCCTACAGTCCTACACTGTGTCACTGCTGCATGAAGTTGAAGTCGTCACATAATTAAACAAAATGACTTTATGGTGAAGTTTAAATCGAAAAAAAAAATCTATGGTACTCTAGGTTACCAGTGGACTTATAGTTATAATATAAGTTACACATAGGCCTACTCTTTGTCAAACTCAAAAGTGTCATTCTCAAGTTTAGGCTAGGCCTATACTAAATTTTCGAAAACTTACTTATCATCATGGATGAAGACATATCTATAGGCCTATAAATAAAATGATCAAAACCACAACACTTTATTATACCATACAGACGAAATTAAAAAAAACCCAGGCCTAGGCCTATCCTACTATACACATTACCACTGTTCAGTCTAGGCCTACACTCAAGAAGAGTGTTAATTATTTATTCTCAAATAACCAATAACCATCTTAGAAAATTCATTCATCAAAAATAAAATCTAACCAATGACACAAATGTTAATATTTATATAGGTTGAGAACTTCTTCGAATTACATCAATCGACGGTCGGTTGACATCGTTAATAAAAAAAAGATAGATGGGCTACTTCATTAATTTATTACTAGTACTTACATCACACAAGAAAAAATGTTTACCAGGCTTCCACCCGCTTCTTTTTACTTTAACCTCCGACAATCGCCGCCTTTCTGCGTTTTTTGGGAACCTGTGCAAGGCAATGCCTTGCCCACCTCTTGTGTGGCAGTTTACGGCCACACAGCAGACCATTTAAATGTAAAATTATAGACTACTATCAGTATATGTTAAGGCTATGGCGACGTAGCAGACGATTCTTTAACTGGGTTACGTAATGGCGTCCATGTGTCATGTGACTACCATTAGCCAATCATAACCGGGACACGGGTTGGCCAGACTCTCTATATATGAGGCTCTGGCATAAACGTTAATTGGGTGTTTTTTGGTATATTTTTCCTTTGTGAAAATATTTAGAGTGGCTTTTAAAATTTCGCAGGGTCAAAAATATTCTAATATTATTAAAGTTATTTTTCATATTAAAAGAACTTTTTGCGTAAGTAGCCTATTCTCCTTTCAATAAAGTTATTATTATTGTGACATTCGCCGTTACGAACAATGTAATCAAACCAATTCCAAAGTCGTCTGCTACGCTTGGCACAAACTAAAAATGGAACTTGCGAGGCGATGGCAGGAAGAGGGCGGCTAATTGGTCAAACGCAGAGGAGATAATTATAATAGAAGAATGTACGAATAGGGAGACTACTTTATTTGGGAAAATAAAGGGATGTGGTGCCTTGGGGAAAATTTCCAAAATGAAAGAAAATGGGTGTCGTAAGTTTATCTTTGGCCTATTTATTAATTTAGACTAGTGCCTAGATCTATAGCCTACCGGTAGGCCTACTCTCTTATTCACACAAATCAAATCAATATTAAAAGTTCAACACGTTTAATCTTTATTAAAACAGTGATACTTAGTTATATAAATACTAATAATATGTGACCCACTCTGACAAACAGTCACATGGCTCCACAATAAGATATTGAGATAAGTATGTATTTGAAAAGGGCATATTCTCAGCTTTACATTGGTGTAAAAATTATTGAATTATCTCAATAAATGGTTGAGCTACAACAGAAAATGTGCGGTCATGTTCAATGAATTTTGAAAACATTGATTTTGAGAAAATGGCCGCTAAAGTTTTGTTTCAATCATCATGTAAATGTGACCCCCCCCCCCCATGGCATACTGGGTCTAAATGAGGGAATTTTGAAAATTGAGTTATTGTTATTTTCATATTCTCCGATTCGATACCTTCAATTTGATGTATAGTTTGTTTAAATCGGACATAAATTGACTAAGTTGTGGCGGCTTGAAGCCATCCAACACACCAAAGTAAGTTTTGAGAAAAATCAATTTAAAGATTTGGTATGTTTCAAAACAAAATACCATAGTAACCAGGCCATTTATTTGCTTTTTTTGTCGTGGAATATTGTTTTCTGGTGGTTTTAAAGGGTGCTGGAGACGAAAATTATGGTAAAAATTTCATCCGACAATTTCCGCCATCTTTTTTTTCAAAATGGACGCCAAAATGACAAATTTTCGAGTTTTCATAAGTAACGTGTTTATTAATGTCATTGGTCGGGATTTGGGGTTACTGCATTAAAAATTGCACTATTAGAGTCGATCAGATAATATCCGCCATTTTGTTTTTCATAATGGCGGCCTAAATAATAAAATTAATCCGACAATATCGACCATTTGTTTTATCAAAATGTCAACCAAAATGAGAATTCTGTTTTTGTCACCGTATATTTGTAACAGCATGGTGCCGTGTCATTTTATATGTGTGATTAGGCACACGATTGTTGTAGTATCAAAGGGTCGACCGCACTGTATCCTCCATCTTGTTTTTAAAAATGGCCACCAAATCAATTATTGGAGATCTTATACTTGGTACTCGTGTAATGTATCATTTTGGGTGTTTTCAGGGTCGCTAAAGACGACAAACATGGTTTTGTGTCGATGCAACGAATGTCATTTTACATATTCGATGATTTTATGGTCACTCATCAGTTATGATCACACCTTTCAGGGTAGGGTATGCTAGTTAAGGATTCAAAAACTAACCAAAGGCTTATATTAATACGTCTCCTTATTTAATAAATTTACTAAAATAGACGTATGATATATATACACTGCACATACAAATACATTAATGCATGTATCAAATAATCCATCATCTAGATGCGGCCATAACATCGAAGATAGTTATCACTTTCTTCTACACTGTCCAAATTATTTAAATGAACGACAAACAACTATAAAAAACCCTCCCACCCGATAAACAAGACATTCGCATCTTACTACATGGAGACTCGAATTCAGACAAATCAACTAACGAAAATAATTGTATGTGCTGTCCATGATTTTATTAAATTGTCGAAGCGGTTCGAAATTTAATAATTAATAATTATCCACTCTAAAAGCAGCACACTGTAAAAAGTCGCATTATGTATGTTACTCAGTCCCGATGCTAGCTAAAACTTAATTATATTCTTCCTGCAATCTTACTATATAATATGTACCTTAATACTCTATTAGTTAGTGCAGGGGGACTGCGCCACATATGATTTACATAAAGGACAAATATAACGACAAGACATCATACTCCGAAACAGCAAACAAAACAAACAAAAAAACAATTCAAAAAAGAGTGAATGGATCTGGGGGCTAGCCGTAAGCGTCCACTGCGCTGTACAGTCCCGGGTCTGAAACAACACAGACTTCACTCAAAATTGAACATATTTCACTCGTACAAGAAAACGCACAAACAACCGAACACAAAGAAGCAAAGAAAATGTAGACCGCCTCAGGAGGCAGTTGTCTGCTAACTGAATGGTGTAACGTAAATACGTCGTAATGTTATCAATGACGTCAATAGAATTAAAATAAAACCAAGTACGAACAATCCAAACCATCAGACAAAATTCGAAGTCCTAAAAACGGTATAGGCAAAATAGTGTAATATGGCAAAATAGTGTAATCAGCATATGGACTGTTCACCGTGTACAAAAAGGGCGATAATCAAGATTGAATAATGCTAAAAGCTATAAGTTTAAACAACCAATCAGAATTTTTAAGTTGTATAATTGCACAAAACATAATACTAAATACCCCATCGCGCAATGCAAAACAGGAATGTAGAAGAAAGCATACAATGTAAGTGTATTTATGAAGTCATAAAATAATAACAATACGGGCGATAATCTAAACAGGGTTACGTAACTATACAAATTAAACTAAATTGGATAATTATCCAATATGTACTCGGTTATATACTTATAAGAAATGGAAGTTTCGAAATTTCTTTAAATATGCGTGACTGTGTACCTCCTTTGGCAGTGCATTTAAGAAACAGGGATTTTATTCGGGAAAGAAATTGTTCTTTATTGTTACATACGGTCAAAAATCGTAATGCTTGTGAATAGAAAACATTATATAGTGTTGTATCTGGTATGTTACCATAAATTGACGGATATTTTACTACTTCAAAACCGAATTTGTCCGCTTTGTCGAAAATACCAACATTAAATTTATTGTTAATGATATTGATGTCAGGTCAAGAACAGATGCAATTTGGGTGCCGGAATTTTCTTTATTTAATATTAGTTCAGGGGGATATATTTTACTTTTATATTTATTGAAATTTCCATTATCATTGATGGGTGTTATGTCATCAATGTAACGGAAGGTGTAGTTGAGACTTTTAGCTACTTTGTAATCGGTTTTTCTTTTATGGTCCTGAAAGTAGAATTCATATTTACATGTATGTAAATGTGCATTTGCCATAAATGGGGCGGGGTCAGTTCCCATTGGTAAACCAATAGTTTGCTGTATTATCTGATCCCCAACCTCAAATATGGCATTGTCAATGAGAAAATGTATTATGTTTTGAAATTTTTCTTTATCAAAAATTACAGTTTCGGCATTGCGAGGTTTTATGATCCATCTAGCATCTTGAGAGTAAATGGCCATCAAGTGTCTGCCTTTTCCGAAAGCTCCATTAAAGGCTTTGTCTACAAACCAATCCAAATTATTTTAAGATCTGCATGTTGGAGCATAGTATTACACAGTAGAAAAATCGAACGTTTCTATTGTTTTTGCATTTTCTTTATTATTGATTTTATCTATAGTCTCTACCATTGTTTTTTTTTTTATCAATAATGAAAAAACTATTAATACCAGTGTAATTTCGAAGTGTTTTTGCATAAAATTGCATGTTGGGTTTGACCATAGAGTTATATATAGACACTAGAGTCCGCACTGATCACGTGACAGCGTGCCGACATGGGGTCTTGTCCGCCATGTTAGTTCCGGGGAATATGAACGCAAATACCCGGATGTTTACTATGTTATCGCATCAATCAATCTGTGTCTAACTGTTTTAAAACGTGCACAAAGCCACAAATATTAAATTTTCTCACCCAAACATTTATTGTTAAATAAAAATAGTAATAAAATTCCATGGACCGACTTATTTCCGGGCTCCTCTTTCCACGTAAAGGTTATAGAACAATTTAATTTGACATGTCAGCGAACGACCGCAGTGTCTCTACGTCTAGGCCTACTTACTTTACCTTCGGCTTCGTTTTCTCTTTTAGTTTTTATTAAAATATTGATCTTTTAAATTAGTAGGCCTACAATATCCACAATATGTATTCCTATACAGTAAATTTGTTAAATTATTTTAGAAATTTACGGAAGTAATGAATAAAGAATGTAGAGAAATGAAAGTTTAGGTTTTTTAACAATAAAAGTGAACAGAAATCAATAGCCAGCAGAAGTATCTGTACCGGTATTTATCTAATTGTTAATAATTTTTAAAAATTTATTGAACTCTAAAGGGAAGAAAAACTAAAAACAGTCTACAGAAAACGATGTATTTTTTTCATTTATTTATTTGCTAATGTGTTTTAGAAAATTATGGAATGGTATTTCATTGTCAACGATCTCGTACTCTAGGCCTACTGGGTATTCTACAGTAAATATGACTAATAAATTTATAAGAAAACTTCTGCTAGAACGGTTTATTTATTTATTTATTTATCTATTTATATATTGATTAAGAAGCTATATTTAAACGTAAAATGTTATTTATTTATTTATTTTGGAAAATTATGGAACTAAAAGGGAAGAGAAGTTAATGGTCTGTAGAGAAATGAATATTTATAGAACAACAGTAAAGGAAATATGTTTCCAGAATGAAAACAATATTTATGAAATGAAATGGGGTTTAACGTCTAATTGTTTGAGGTGGAGTAATGAGCGTGTTTGTTTTCGGGGAGCCTTGCAGAGACAGCGTCTCGTTCGGATGGGACGAACAACCGAGGTCCCGTGTACAGCTGACAAAGACCGTCCTGTTTTAGGACAGTAACTTAGTAAGATTTCAATTTGTAAATTTATTAGTCATATTTCTGGGTCGGTTGCTCAAAGCTGCGTTATCTTTTAACGATCCGTTAACTTTAACGGAGAGAAAGATTGTTGCTGGAAATAAAGGCCTCGAACATTCTGTGGTGCAAATTTATCCTATAGATTTATGCTAATATAAAAAAAAGTCTTCTATAGTGTTTTCTGTAGTAAATTTAATGGAAACTTAACAAACAGCACGTTACCAAGATATGTCCGTTAGAGTTTAACGGGTCATTAAAATAACTTAGTTTTGAGCAACCGACCCCTGGAAATTAAATTGAAAGTTAAAGTAAAAAACGATATCGCTGACAATGACATTTTACTTTTCATTCCATAATTTTCTAAAACAAATTAGCAAATATATAAATAATTAAAGAAAAATACAACATTTTCTGTAGGCTATTTTTGTTTTTAGTTTCTCTTCCCTTTTCAGTTCAATAAATTTCTCAAAATAATTAACAAATAAATAAATACCGGTAAATATAAATACAACATTTTATGTACGCTATTACTATTAATATTTCTTCACTTTTCATTCCCTAATTTCCTAATAAAATAATTAACAAATAAATAAAAATACCGGTAGGCCTAATTCTGCGGGCTATTGAACTTTCATTTCTCTAAATTCTTTATTAATTAGTTCCGTAAATTTCTAAAACAATTTAACAAATTTACTGTATTGGAATACATATTTACTAATTTAAAAGATCAATATTTTTTAATTAAAAGAGAAAGCGAAGGTAAGTAAAGGTAATAAAGTAGGCCTCGAGAGACACTGAGGTCGAGATTTCGACATATCAAATTAAATTGTTCTATAACCTTTACGTGGAAAGAGGGGCCCGGATATAAGTCGATCCATTTAACTTTATTATTCTTTTTATTAAACAATAAATATTTGTAATATTTGTGCACGTTTTAAAACAGTTTGACACAGATGGATTGATGCGATAACATAGTAAACATCCGGGTATTTACGTTCATATTCACCGGAACTAACATGGCGGCCGTCGCTCCAACCTTTAACGTTGTAGTCATGGGAGTCACGTGATGAGTGCGGACTCTAGTTTCTATATATAACTCTATGGGTTTGACATAATTTTTGTCTGCGCAAGCGTTTTTGTCTGGCAAACACTGGAGGATATTATATATCTAAATTTTACTGGGGTTTTATGAAATTTGGGTATCGAATAAATGATAATTATAATATGTTATGTTTATGTCATGTTTGTATCTTGCTTTTGGGAAGCCGATTTATATAAGCCTTTGGCTTGTTTCGGTACCCCGTGAATAAAATATTGTTTAAAAAAAAATACATTAACAGTGCTGTATTTTGTATTTACTATTAATCGTGCATGCAACTAATAATAGTTAGTGACATTTACAGTGCCATACCATTTCATAATACATTTAGAGGCCGTCAGATGTATAATAACCGAGATTTCAGTTAGTATTCTACGTATGATATACACTGCACATACAAATACATTAACCGTGCTGTATTTTGTATTCACTATTATTTGTGCATGCAAGTAATTTTATAGTTAGTGACATTTACAGTGCCTTACCATTTCATAATTCATTTAGAGGCTGTCAGTGGTATAATTGCCGAGATTTCAGTTAGTATTCTACGATGGTTATTGTAGTCTATTACATAAATGTATAAATTTGTGGACTGTATTAAAAATGTACATATTCATTTGCAAGGTAGTATTACTATCGCCGTTTGAATTCTTACGTTGGTAAACTTTGGACAATGTAACAAATAATGTTCCGTGTCCTCTATCGTTATTTTCAGCCTTCGGTACCGTAACGGTATCCCAAAAATTATGATTCCAAAATAGAATAGAAATTTAAACTTAATTGGCATGAAATGCTTAGGTTTAGTTTCGTGCATTTTAAACTGTGATGATACTTCCTGAATTAACATTGCAAACTCCTAGCCCTTTTATTTTCAAATTGCAATTTTTGGAAATTTCGAGAAAAAATGGTTCTCATAATAAAAAAGCCGAATGAGTAATTTCCACATCTTGGTTGAATGTAAATGTATCAAAACAAAACAGAGAAGCTTGTAGTTGACAAATATTTAATTTTAGAAGTAGAATTCACATGCTTGCCTACCCCCCCCCCCCCCCACAAAAAAAAATCAAAAAAATCAATAATAATAATAATAATAATGACTTTATTTGAGAAAGAGTTGAAGATTAGCCTGTCTAATATCCTGCCCTTCATTGAAAATATAATACAAAATATTTAGCGTGATAAATTAAATAACACACCACAATAATTTTCAATAGAAGAAAATATATACAAATCGTTTAAAAATATTTATTTAAGTATATATATACGCCAGTTCATAAAACAAGTTTGAATAAACAGATGTATCATGTACCAACAAATGTACAATATATAAAAGCTTATAATATGGAGATATACAGAATACATGTATAAATACACATAATAAGAAATATAGGGGCAGGGGGGGGGGGGGGGCTTTGGTAGGATAATATATTTTGAGTAGATTAAAAGCCACAATTTGAGTTATGCTTTTAAAATTTATTAAAATAATACCTTAAAATAGATGGTGTCCATAAACAGTCCTACCTCGTTAAAGAATATTCCTCTATAAGTCCTATAATTTACTATTGCCAGCTGAGAAATTGGCAAAAAAATCATTTTAAACGTCAAATTCCAACGTTTGAAGGAAGCTAATGCATAGAGGCAATGGGATAACAAGGGGGGTAATTGTGTTGTTATTTCCTGTGTCATAGATTTTTAAGGGTGGGAAATAATGCCCATGAGTTGATAACCTATTGACCTATTATTATTAGTTATTTATTAATTATTATTATTATTATTATTATTATTATAGAAATAATTATGTTTTAACTTTCGTAGAAAATTTGAAATTCTCGCTTTATTTAAAGTTTTTTTTAAAGAAGGCGGCAACGAATTCCATAGTTTTGGCCCTTTAAAGGAGCTAAATCGCTAACATTTGGGACCTAGAATACTATAATATGAATGTATATAAACTGATTTACATTCAATGGTTTCCGTTTTTACTCCAATTTCAAATCAGTAATGTTCCGCGAAATAAGGCAGCAGTGTCAATCGAATTCAAGTCAGGTTTTTCCAGTCTACATATGCCGTTTGGTTTAGGGCAATATCTAGCTTCGTTCCTTAAGTCTCTCACTAGAACAGAGGCTGAAAGGCGTTACGGTTTATTTTGTCTTAAATATTGAATATCAGAAGCCCATGTTTCCCGCATCAATGTTGATTTAAATTGACAAATAATTCATGTTTTTAATGTTGAAGATTTTGGTTGATATTAAGTTAGAGACTTTTTTCGACACCTATTGTCTTGGTTCTCAGTACATGAAAACGAAATGAATTGAAACTGGATTTAACGTTCTGCTGTACTGCTCCGAACTTGGCCTCAGCACATGATTTCGGGCAACAGATGTCTTTTGACTCATCGTCACAGAAGTCACGGATTTGGTCATAAAGGTAGGTTTGTCGTTTGTCATCCAAGCCCGGTGGTTCAAATTGACTGGAGGAAGGTTCTCCTGATCTTTCAGCAGCCGAAACCTTGCCACATTTTCAGAGTCAGAACATTCTCTTGTGATGATCAGTCCAGGAGGAATCAAAACTGAAATGAACAATACAAACTTTTTAGAAAAACTGAAAACACTTATCAAAGGGATATTCCTTCTGAAAGAAAAGATATAAAAAAGGATAGAAACAGTGGAAAAACAAAAATATCAATGCAAGTACATCTCGATTTTCGGGCGTGGTTTCCCCTTTTCAGTGATGCAGACGAAGGGTCTGAAAAGGACAGCTGTCTAGTCGTTCAGGGGGTAAGAAAAACCGAGGTCCCGTGTACACATTGACGTGCATGTAAAAGATCGCTAGACAGTTGAAATTCAGTCGCCTGGGCAAAATTTCCCGCATAGCACACTGTATGGCGTATGCAGAAGCGTAGGATGTTAAACCCCATTTCATTTCATTTATTCCTTTTCCTATTTCAGGTGTAAAAACAAAACATGTGAGACTCACCTGAGGTGCTGGTAGTTTTTGATACCTGGCAAAGGACGGAAGTAGGGCTGAAAGAATTTCTGCCAGTCATATGCCTTCACATAAACCGTCCCATCTTCTAATCCAACAAGCTGAGGAATATTTACTCCAGTTACAGTACTTTCACGGACTACAGCAGCAATATCGCCCAACTTGCAGACTCTTTTTCGTCTGTACTTTTGCTTAATTAGCCCGAAGCACCAGTCTGGTGCAAATTTTGTGTGACCAACAATTAGGAAATACAATCCTATAAGACCATGTAGCTTGTGCATGGTTCTCCATGCCATGTACAAGAGAACAAATCTTTTTTTGTTCTGTCCAGAACAGTTGTCACAGTGTAGCCCTGCTTCTTTTCCATTAAGCCCAAAGTTGTCAAAAAAGTGGTGGAGGTAGTTTAAAACACTATTAGATCCCTTGCTGGAAGCCATGCTGTCATCAACAAGATAATTCACCTGCTGGGGTATCCCCTCACAACATACTCCAAACAACCCACACTTCCTTGGCGTCCAGAAATACATTGGTCCTTGTTGCCAGGGGTCGGGCGGAAAGTACACCTGAAATAAATCGAGCAATTATTAATATCATTAGCACACCGAACTGGGAACAAAAGGAGTAGCATTATGCCATAGAATACCGAGACATTAAATGAAATTAAATATCCCACTGTTCTGCTCTTAACCTGGGATAATGAGGAGGGCATACGCCATACAGTGGGCTATGAGGGAAATTTTGCCCGGGAAGCGGCGCTCTGGCCTACTCTTATATCGAATTCCAACTGCCAGGGAATCTTTTACGTGCACACCAATGTGTACACATGACCTAAATATCGAGAAAAAGACACAAAAGAACGGGTGTTAGTCTGTCTATCATAAATGTCAGTTTACAGTGTTTATGAGAGATACAATACAACACACTGAACAATTGCCAGAGTGGTGGCAGGAGAAACAAGGAACTAATTCAACATGGCCTAATGTGAAAAAAATACCTTTTGTGCATAGTCGAAGCTGTGGTGCATTTTTATTTCTTTACTTGCAGGAGGTGATGGTTGTAGTTTTAAATTCAATTCTTGACAGACGTCGTTTGATTTCTTCACCATGTCTTGGTAGTAAGATCTTTCTTTCTCAACAAGAAGAAGGTGTTCCTCTTGTTTTTTTCAGTTTTGCAGACTTGACTACCTCTGGGAGATTGTTGCTTCTGAAGACCTGGTAATTATTCTTTTGACATACCCAGCATAAGTCTGACATTGGCTTGGTACGAATAATATGAGGGACCAGTGCCTTCCACAACTTTCGGAATGTGCTTAGTCTTACTGCGCGACAGTCTGAAATAAAAGAAATAACATGAATTAATGATTTGTGTTTAATGTCCCACTACTATTCGATTTATCAGGTTAATTTGAGACAGATATATGCCAGTCGATGTGCAAAGTGGGACATTTTGCCTGGTAGTAAGGACAACTACCCTAATTTTCTTTGATTTCCAACTATCAGGGCATTTTAATATTAGTGTGCACGCTTATGCAGGTGAACCTCGCTTTGTAGTCTCAGTCGAAGGGCTCATTGCCTAATCAGCTCTCATCTGGTGTTGCCAATACTGGGATTCAAACCTTGGCCCTTCTAGCTGTGGGCACGCACCTTATCCATTGAGCCACCGTAGCTCTCAGTTTACAGCAAAAGTCAAAACTTTCTTACCTAGTGAATCCATGGCAGCCTTGTATAAACGCCATACCGTTGACTTGGTGACATTTGATGGCAGCAACTTTACATCATAACGCTTATGGCCAGAATAACGTCCAGGTAGTATCACTGCCTGATCCTCGGCATAATTAGTGATAAATGTGACTACCTTAACGATGTCCTCATGCTTCAAAATATGTCGACAGTTATCTCTACCGCCACTTCTTTCTTGCGCGGTGTTAATCCATATTCTTTGTAGTGTTTAATAAGTCGTGTGAGGGTGTCTTGACAAATGCTGAAAGAAGAATACTTAAAATTACAAAATAGAATAAAAATAAGTGGCGAATAGTCACTTTTGATAAACACGATTTAATCAATCAATTGGATTTTGCTGGCTTAACAACGGGTGCCAGTCAAATCGCCCACAGTGACTGTTTTGTTATTTGATTGCAGATAGGATCTTTGATGTTTTATCAAATAAACTTCATCTGCTAAATTTAATCATATTGTTATTATTTTGATGTTCTTGATTTTTTTATTGAATTTGTTATAATATAATAGTTATATTTATTTCTGAAAATGTTATTTACTGAATACAATGATTTACTTGTTGGACGGAGGGCCTGACATAGACAACTGTCTAGTTGTTCTGGTTTGATGAAATACTGAGGTCCTGTGTACAAATTGTCGTGCAAGTAAAGGGTCCCTTGACAGTTGGAATTCAATATAACGTAGACCGTAGCTCAACTATCCAGGGTAAGGTGTACCTGTCTTCATTAGCCCAGTGGGACCAGGCCAGTAGGAGGAAGTTACACCCCATTTCATTTCATTTTAATTACCAACTAAAGCTTGCATATCACTCTATCAGGCTAATTTGAGATGGGCATTAGCCGATTGGTGTGCAGTGCAGGAAATTTTGCCTAAATAGCAAAGATAACTCCTCTTCTTTTTTTTCGTTTTCCAACTAACATGTTTTTTTTAATGTGCATCCTAAAATGCCAATTATAAACTTGAAATAATTATTGGGTTTGATATTCAAACAATAAATAGGCACTAAGAATACTAAAATGGCATGTTTTGAGTAGACCTTAACATTAGTCTTCTTAGAGTTTGAAAAACATGGAAGTGTGTACTCACTTATGAATAATTCGAAATGTATCCCGGCATACTGTTATGCCTTCAACTCTATACTCTGTTTTTTGGTGTTTTCTTTCTGTCTGCGAATGCGCTCTCTTTCAGGGTCTTTGGGTGATTTTGCTAAAGTTTCCCATTGTGCTGATTTTTCCGAGCAAAACAAGGTCCTTTTCATAAGATGTTAGTTCGCTAATTTCTAATCTACATCTGTATATAAAGCCATCAGTAAATTTAGAGCTACAGGAGAGTTTTATATCATGGCTCTTATTTTTGTCTGCGCGTTTAGAGCACTCACAGCGAAAAGCCTGATTTTTTTTATATCTCGTTATCTATCTCGTCATCGACGAACTCTGCCATATTTTTCGTCATGGTTTTATTTCCTGGTTTAACAACATCAGGAATAAAATCAGCCTCATCGACATCATCCTGGACGCCAGGGGCTCCTCCTGGTCTTTCTTCTAATTCTAAACGTTCTTCCTCTGGAACTAGGGCTAAGCCTCCAGAAGGATCACTGAATTCAATGTCTGTCACTTCGATCGGATCATCTGTTTCAGACTTAGAATCTGACGAAGAGGGTACAACGAAATCTTCATTATCTAAAAAGTACGTAGCAATCACGTCGGTCCAAGTAGAAACTGTGCGTGCAGCCCCAAAATTAAACGATTCAAGTTCATTGAGAGCTCTAGCCACACCATCTTCTCTTGCACTCATATTATATATATATTTTAATTAAAAATAAACAAGCAAACCATAAAAGAATTTAGCGTAAGTTGCAACGGTTAAACATTTAATTCGTGGGAGTGACCATCTTTGTTTACCAACAAGGCATTGCGCGAGCAGACGTGACCTGCAATGACCCGACTCTGATTTAATCAGAAATCATTGCATAAATAATTAGATGACGTAGCATAGCAACAAGCTGGTTCGGGTCAAATTTGTTCTTGGTTTCCATTGGCTAAAAATGCGATTAGGTCTGCTTTTCTTTGCACAGACGTCAAAGAGAATTCTCTCCCGCGTATTTTGGTGTAATTTATATGGGGATTCCCACAGTAGATTAGCGAAGACGGCCGCGAGAAAATAGCTTGTTTTTAGTCAAATTTTCCCCTTGTTTTAACTTTTTTCGAATGATTGGATTACTAATTACACGATTTTTAGGTATTTTTATTTCAAATATTTTTATAAAGTTTATTTTAGGTGATAATTAAGAAATTAAACAATCAATTTCTGTCAAAATCTCAAAATTGACCGGTAGTGTATTTTTCCATATATCGGCACTTTGATAGTAAATTACTCGAAATGGGCCTGAACGTCAAGCGACTGCAATCGCAAGAGCGGCTCAAATATAGTGATATAAATTATTAGATAAATATCACATTGTTGTAGCCATGGCCATAACACAGTCAATTCGAAGAAAAATGGATTAAAGGTAAATTTCAGAAAAAAAGAGAAAAAATAGGTTACTAAAGGAATATGTTGATAAAATGTTGTACAAATGTTGGTACACCACACATTATTATATTCACAAACATTCATTTTCATTTATGATATAGTTATATGTGTTACTATGGGATTTATATTTGGCAGTTTTAAAATGCAAATTTCTCATTATTTTATATTTGGATGCACCGCAGCTATTGAAACTCCAGATGGTCATAACTCAGCCATTTTTTTGTGATTTGCATATATTATATATCAACAGAAAGCAGTCCCAGTTCCCTTTAAGATAAGCATTAAATCACAGTTTTTAAAAATTGTGACATGTGACTGGTTTTGTAATTTAAGGAAGATCTGCATTAGGCAGATCCAGCTCTTGCATAATGTATGGTTAAATTTTATTTATTTCCATCTTTGATAGGGTATATTTATAAACCCAAATGTTCAGTACAATTTCAATATGTATATATTCATGTATAACGTATTTACCCTAATTTCACACAACTTTGGCAGTTCCCAAATGCGGATTTCATTGTATTTGGCAAATATGAATCGGAGTAGAATAAACGGTCATCGCACCCATGACTATTACTAGCATTTTAATAGCATTTAAGTATGAATCTTTGAATTTTAGGTGTTAGATCCTCAATCCATGATTAGACATTATCGCCAGACGTTTGAATTTTGGTTCGATGTATTTGCAATATTCCCAGTAACAACTGTCTTGTGGCTATGCTCACGTAAGTATAATACAGAAATATATAGATTTAACAAATCAGTACTTGTAAATATACATGTTGTCGTTGCTGCAGACACTAAAGATCATTTAAATTTCCCTCACATAATATCAATTCGTTTTTATTTGGAAACTTTTATACCTACTATACGGAGATATGGAAAGATAAATGTTTGTACGTGTCCAGTTTAGCAACACATCACGTTTTCTTTGATTGCGCATACGTGTAACAAACAAAGAACAATTTGTAGTTTTGACAAATTTTATGATTCTGTGGTGATCTGTCGTGGTATTGCATTCACATTATTATACTCTAAACCCAGTCTTAAATTTTAACACAATGATTTCGTAATATTCCATAGGATATTGTTAAAGTTTAATTTATTAAACATATCGCCCTTTGCTTCAAATCATTCCTCCAATGACACTTGGAATTAATAAAATATATCATCGATTAGGCTATATATATTTTTAAGTATGATACAAAATGCATTAGCAGAATTTTTCCCCCCTACACCACTCTCTTTAGCCACATTCAATAAACCTACAATGGTATGAACAATACAAAGCATATTAGGTAGTTTGCATTTTATTAGTCACTTGGTAACTGGTATTCTTTCTATACGATCACATTTATATGTTGCCGCTGTCCGCCCGGTAACATTAGTTTGTTTACCTTCTACATGTAAACTCTTATATCCCAAAGAAGTAGCTAACAAAGACATTCAAATAATGGGGATATTATTATCAAAGAAGCCGATAAAGGGACGCATTCCATGGACACAAATTCTCGTTGCAAAATTATTTTCGTTCCTACAAATCCAGAAGAAATTTTATGAGTGTTTAGTTAATATAGTGATACTTGATTGTTGAAATTTCAACTCAAAAAATTTAATTTGCATTTTATTAGTTACTTGGTAGCTGATATTTTTTCTATACTACATTTGCACGTAGATGCATTATGCCGTTGCCGGTCCGGTAACTTTAGTTTGTTGACCCTCTACAGGTAAACTCTTATCTGAGACTTTCAAATAATAGGGATATTATAAAAGAAGCCGATAAATGGTGTGCTCTTGTGTTGATGAACTTATAGGACGCATTCCATGGGCACAAATTCTCGTTACAAAATTATTTACGTTCCTACAAATCAATTCTAGAAGAAATTTTGTAAGTGTTTAGTTAATATAGTAAAATTTGTTTGTTGAAATGTTCACCCAAAAAAATTTAATACTTCTTCTATGACATTCTTCTTTGGAATCCGGACTTTTTAGTGAGCGAGGTCAATGGAGAGATTACAAAGTTGTTCGCCGCGTCACGTGATCGCTCTTTCCACAATCGACCAATCATGTTATTGTCTGAATTCGCGTGTGTTGCTGGTAAACACAGAATGGCTTCCTCCACGAGGGACACATTGCAGTTATAGAATCATTAGAAACTACACGAAATGGTGACACAGCTTCGATTAACTTGTATTGTTCACTTCGTGTTAAGATGAGAGATGCAGAATCGTTTACAAAGAAAAGGTGGGACAAATGTCGTGAGGTAACTATAGACTGGTTTCATTTGGATGGAAATGAAGAGTCCATTGCATGGTATTTCAGTACAAATGGATATTATATTGAAGATACAGTCGGCGGTGTTTTTGGATTTCACTGAACGTGTTATATATGTTTGAAGGACAAAACAGGGCTCTTAAAAGCAGTTAAAAGATGCGATAAAGATAGCAAAACTAGAGAGTAAGGCAGCATCTAAATTCAACCGAAACTATAACTGCCACTGGGACTGTATGGAGTAGGCCTACTACTAATATGTGGCCATAATATATTTTATCAAACACTATTTACCTTTGATAAAAACAACTGACTATCAGTCATTTGACAAAAAAAGAATTCACTCATAACACAATCTTTTAAACACGATTTAAACAAACCATCCTTAAAAAAGCTCTTTGATAATTTCTGTAATCAACAAGATATGACCACTCATTTACAACTATTAATAAATGTAGTTGTTGTTGTTGTTTATTAGAGAGATTTAACGTCCAATACACATTATATTTATGGACAGGTTAATTTAATTACCCTTTTTACACTTTATGGGTGGAAAGTTGTAACCCCCCCCCCCCCATAAAATTCAGATGTCCGTTTTAGACGAAAGACGGAAGAAATTTATCGTTCAACCTCTGTGGGAGATTTTAACTTTTTAAATTACACGTCTCTTTGTAATTATTTAAAAACCATGAACACCACACATTCAGCATGTGCCAGTATTTAATAATTATTGTTTAAAATTTTTGTTCTAGGCTGTGAGTGTTCCCGTTGGTTGCTATTAAGAAATATATAAAGAACTTGTTCACAATACATGGTATCACGCAAACTAGTAGTGGGCAATCTTTCAAGTTTTAAAACAAAACTGAAACCTAAACTAGTCAATGGCAAAACATTTTTATGAAATATAAACTAACAAATTACATTAGTCATTCATTACAATGTCAAGGGTTATGAAATATCATTGTCAATAATGTAAAATTAGAAATATTGAGTAGCCTACATTACATAACATTTAGAATTACATTCTTATTATAATCATTTTAGTCAGGTTCCATGGAACTTTGTCAAATTTATATTTCGTCGGTGATTGGTCTTAAACAAAACCTGCCGTCTTGTGGGAGCATAGTTTGGAATAGCCTTTACAGAAAAATCACAGGCAATTAGTCTAAGCCGTGAATATCTGCAAAGATTATTAATCCTACAGGCGGAAAAGCTATTAAAATAAGCAATTTTAGATTTTGATTTCATTTAGAGATTGCATTGCTCGAAAAATAAATTAGATGTAGGGATCTAGTGGGCCCCCATAATTGGGCTTCGTAGTTTTAGGCGATATATTCTAGTATAAATATCATGCAAGAATTATAGTTTAGAAAGCTACTATATTACTGGTAATATATTGTTAATTGAGCAAAAATAATTTAATCTATCACACAATTGTATTAATGTTGTAGTACTTTATTAGTCGGACCCATTCCACATCTGTTTTGTGGATAGTCTTTTGTCTTAAGCTGGACATGTGTTCTTTGTTTTTATAACATACAAACTATTTTGTTTAAAACTTTCAGTTGAACAAAGTTTACCTCCAACAAAAGATGCACTAATTCTTTAGATAAAACGGTTCAAATATCAAGCTGTATAGTAAACAATATTTCATCACCGCTTCCACCAGAACATGGATGGAATATAGAAAACAATGATATCGGTTTTAAATGGGTGTCATTAGATCCAGCACCAGAGGACATTTCCTGTTCATATATATGTAGATGTAAAGACTGTTAAAATTCCACACCTACACCCACAGGGATGGCTATGGATGATAATGATGATGATGATGATGATGAAGAAGAATGTTGAATGTAAAAACTATATAATATATACTTTTTACATTCAACACTATTATTGTTACAAAGATAATAATCAATACATTCTCAATAAAAATGTATCTATTATTTATTGATTAGTGGTACTATTAAAAGTTTGACGAGCAACGTAAGTTGTGAAAGCGCTCACTGAAAATATGTAGTTTTCTTTTGCCATTTTTTAATTTTCTCTATACATGTATATATATAGTTATCATGGATAAGGAATATTATCAGAGAAATGTCCTTAAAATACTTGACGACAAACGGGTATATGCAACTATAGATTCCAACCATGATAAAAGAACAATGGGATTAATAAACGGCTTAATCCAAGATCATAAAAACGAACTGACGGACAATGAACAGGACTATCTCCGGAAATTCGAATATAAAACAAGTCAGTTTTACGGTCTTCCAAAGATACACAAATCCAAAATGATCAAGGAATCCATTCAACGCCAAAACGCCGAAATTATCAGTATTTGGCAGCCAGACGATCTCCCTTTCAGACCAATAATTGCCGGTCCATGCTGTCCTACTAACAGGCTATCAAATCTCATTGATATCTTACTCAAGCCGTACGTGCCAAATGTGAAATCTGTTATTCGGGATGACATAGATTTTGTTAATACCTTACCCCATAATCTAAATGATGGCGACTTTTTCGTAACCATGGATGTTTGTAACATGTATGGCAATATTTCCCATGACCTATGCACTCAGGCCGTAGAATATTGGCTGGATAAACATCCTGAATGCAGTCATGAGCGAATTTCAAAAAACTTTATCCTCAAAGCCATACGTATCATCCTGACTAACAACACTTTCACATTTGGCGAAACAAATTACAAACAAATTCTTGGTATAGCGATGGGTACCAAGGCGGCACCACAATTAAGTAATTTAACAATGGGATTTCTTGAGGAGAAATTATACTCATTTGTAGAAATTAACCATGGCGTGGAATACCGATTATATTTAGAAAATCAGTTGAAACGATTCCTAGACGATGTATTCTGTATTTGGAATGAACGAATTGGCAACATTGCAGATTTGCAACATATAATGAATGATTTAGACCTAAATATCAAATTCACAATTGAAACGAACGATCTGCAAATCGCATTCTTGGACGTTCTAGTGAAACGAAGGGGAGAGCTTCTCATAACGGGTATGTATTCTAAAGAAACAGATACCAAAAATTATCTCTCTTATAAATCATGTCATCCACGCCATACAAAAAATAATATACCCTTCTCCTTAGCTAGAAAATATGCACAATTGTGATAGATGTAGACCTGCGGATTATCAGATTAGGTGAGCTAAAAAGAAATTTATTGAAGCAACATTACCCCCTTGAGGTAATAGAAGTTTGGATAAATAAGGCGTTGGCAATTGATATCCAAATGTTGAGGACTACTAAAGTGAAAGACAGTTCGGATAACATCATTACTTTTGTCTCTACTCACAACCCTCAACATCCCAACTTCTTTAAAAGAATGTACGAGAGCAGGACAATCCTGGCATCAAACGACAACCTCAGAATGAAGTTTAACAATGTACAATTCATTAAATCACAAAGACAGCCACCTAATCTGAAACGTCTTTTAACTAAACCAAACTTCAATTCATCTATCACAAGGACCGGCTTTTATGTATCGAAATGCGCGGATCTTCGATGCAAATGTTGCGACCATATAACACCAAATAACAAATATAATTTTCATAACTCTACCTTTAGCGTCAATGACAATATGAATTGTGACACAAAAAATCTCATATATGTCTTGACTTGCAAGGGTTGTGATTTTTTTTTATATTGGGGAGACATCCAATCATCTACGGGATAGAGTTCGCAACCATCGGCGGGATTGTAATATTGAATATGGGCCCTTATTTGTAAATCGACACATCTTTAAATGTGCGAAACACTTACAAGTTAAATTTCAAATTTTCCCTTTTTATAAAATGAAAGTCGATGACACCACGAAAAGGAAATCAATGGAGAACCATTTTATAAAAAAATACGCTCCTCGATTTAATAGTCATTAAGTAACAATTGACCATTAATTTCATTTATTAATAGTCTTAATCTATCCCGTTATTATCTATCATTCATTGTTTCTAAATTGTATTGTACCCAATAAGCAACCGATTAACACACGTGTATACATGTTTTCTGCTTGTTACCTATATACTATGTAACCATAGACAATGGTAACTATAGCCACTTAAAACCACAGTGTTACTATGTAAATATAAATATGTATAAATACACTATATTGTCCATCTATATGTTATGACATTATTTTATGAATAGTCCCAAGACGGACGAAAAGTACTTTAACATGTTAAAATGTTATTAAACCAGTGTTGAAATCAGTTTGTGTCGGCATACCTTTTTATCTATTCATCATTTACCGTGAAACAAAGTAGTACAACTTTGCGGTTGTGCTAATAATTTTGGATATACATGTATATATAATATATATATATATATATATATATATATACATGTATCAATATATGTATGAAGTTGAAACCGTAGTAGTGTTAATATAGAAAAAATAAATAAAGGTTGAAAATGCCTTTGAAAAGTACTATTGTTTAATTGTCTACATGTTTCGCCTGAGCTTGTCAAGACATACAATAACAATAACAATGACGTGACGTCATGGAAGAATAAACACACAATAATATAATAATATTGAATTAGATATAGTATAATATTGTAATTATTTTGAAATGTTTAATTTGGGTTTAAATTTGTCAATAAAATATTGTTCCTTCAATCTCATTTTCATGGGGTCTGAATGCGGCATCTTAAAAAAAGGGTATATTTTGAATTCGCCTTTACCGCAGATATCAAGGTGTTCACTTAAAGGAATCTTCCTTAAATTTGGTTCCCTGATATGTTGTCTATGAACCGTTACTCTGTTTTGTAACTTGTTAGTGCAACCGATGTAAAGTTCGGCACACCCACTACATTTTATGACATATAATACATAAGTTACTTTACAGTTCATACTTTCATTGACAAAAAATTCTATTCCACTATCAAAAATAAATGATTTACCTTCAATTAAATATCTACACGTGCCGCAATTATCCCTTCCACATTTTACAACTTCCTTAATTGGACTGAGGGATTCAAATTTAGCCCTGGTCAATAGTGATTTAAGGTTTTTAGGTTGTCTTTTTGAAGGGATGAACGTTAGTGCATTAGTAAGTTTTTTCATTTTTTTATCTTGTTTAAGTAGTGGGAAATGTGTTTTAATTACGTTGGAAAAATTAGGATTGTGAGGATTAAAGGTGGTGACAAAAGCAATTATATTGTGATTAGTATCTTTTATCTTTACCTGCCTTAATTCCCTTATCGGTATTTTACTAGCCCTTTGAATTCCGTCATTAATTAATGTGGAGGGATATTTGCGGGCTAATAGAAATTCTCTTAATTCCCCTAGTCTTTGAAATTTTCTTTCTGTGTTAGACACAATGGTACATATACGTCTGGCCAAATTATATGGTACAGCCGTTTTTATGTGTTTGGGGTGACATGAATTGAATTCGAGATACTGTTTAGTATCAGTATCTTTATAATATATGTCGGATTCAATCATGTTCCCGTTTTTGATTACCATTATGTCTAAAAATGGTATTCTCTCTGCACTAGTTTCCATTGTAAATTGGATATTCGGATGTATATTATTGATTATATCATGAAATAATAAAAGATTGTCAAATGATTGGAGCCAGATGAAGAAACAATCATCTAGGTATCGTTGCCACTGTTTTTCGAAATATATTCTGGTCTCCAGGTCAAATATTTCTTCTACTTTTGTAGCAATGGTTAATTCTAAATATCCAAGAACTAAAATTGCCAGCGAGGGTGAGAATTTGCTACCCATTGCACAGCCAATGAGTTGTTTATAATAGTTAGAATCAAAATAAAAGCAATTGTTTTCTAATATAAAGTCGATGCTATCTAATATAAATGACTCTGAAAAACGTTCTTCTCTATCGTTTGGATATTTAGATAACCAATGCTTTACAGCTGTTAGTCCTAAAACATGTGGTATATTCGAATACAGATTTGTTACATCGAAAGTAACTAGGATAGCGTTTTGTGGAACATTTTGGGGTAAGTTGTTCAAAAAATCTATGCTATCTCGAGTATAACTTTTAACATGTTTGATGTAAGGTTGAAGTATGATATCTATCAAATTGCTTAAACGATGAGTTTCACATGCTGGACCTGTTATAATCGGTCGGAGTTTCAAATCTTGAGGATGATTCACTTCAATATATGTCGAATTTTGGTTTACACATGCTGTATGTATTTCTTTACATTTGTGAATCTTGGGTAAACCATAAATATTGCTAGTTTTCACATCAAACTCTTGTAAGTATTTGATTTCTTTCTGTGTTAAACAGGAACTATGTGTCCATATTAGTCGGCGCAGTGCGGTCATATTTCTGGATACTGGCGGAGAGTTTAATTTTTGATAGTAGTTGGTATCGTTCAATATGTCTAATATCATTCTTTTATAGTTCTCCGATTCCAGAAATTTAGAGTATTTTGATGGTAGTGAAAATAAAGATAAATCCATCGTAAGAAATAAAAGTGATTGGGGAGCACCAAAAGGTCGTAATAAAACATTAGATGACTTTTGTCAACAAATATCGAATTTTCCTATAATACCAAACGATCACATAAAGATACGTAAAAATACAGCTAAAAAACATTGGAGTGAAATACTAACTCTATCAAGAGATGAATCCATAGTGATAAAACAAGCCGATAAAGGTGGTGCAACCGTCATTTTGGAATCGGAGAACTATAAAAGAATGATATTAGACATATTGAACGATACCAACTACTATCAAAAATTAAACTCTCCGCCAGTATCCAGAAATATGACCGCACTGCGCCGACTAATATGGACACATAGTTCCTGTTTAACACAGAAAGAAATCAAATACTTACAAGAGTTTGATGTGAAAACTAGCAATATTTATGGTTTACCCAAGATTCACAAATGTAAAGAAATACATACAGCATGTGTAAACCAAAATTCGACATATATTGAAGTGAATCATCCTCAAGATTTGAAACTCCGACCGATTATAGCAGGTCCAGCATGTGAAACTCATCGTTTAAGCAATTTGATAGATATCATACTTCAACCTCACATCAAACATGTTAAAAGTTATACTCGAGATAGCATCGATTTTTTGAACAACTTACCCCAAAATGTTCCACAAAACGCTTTCCTAGTTACTTTCGATGTAACAAATCTGTATTCGAATATACCACATGTTTTAGGACTAACAGCTGTAAAGCATTGGTTATCTAAATATCCAAACGATAGAGAAGAACGTTTTTCAGAGTCATTTATATTAGATAGCATCGACTTTATATTAGAAAACAATTGCTTTTATTTTGATTCTAACTATTATAAACAACTCATTGGCTGTGCAATGGGTAGCAAATTCTCACCCTCGCTGGCAATTTTAGTTCTTGGATATTTAGAATTAACCATTGCTACAAAAGTAGAAGAAATATTTGACCTGGAGACCAGAATATATTTCGAAAAACAGTGGCAACGATACCTAGATGATTGTTTCTTCATCTGGCTCCAATCATTTGACAATCTTTTATTATTTCATGATATAATCAATAATATTCATCCGAATATCCAATTTACAATGGAAACTAGTGCAGAGAGAATACCATTTTTAGACATAATGGTAATCAAAAACGGGAACATGATTGAATCCGACATATATTATAAAGATACTGATACTAAACAGTATCTCGAATTCAATTCATGTCACCCCAAACACATAAAAACGGCTGTACCATATAATTTGGCCAGACGTATATGTACCATTGTGTCTAACACAGAAAGAAAATTTCAAAGACTAGGGGAATTAAGAGAATTTCTATTAGCCCGCAAATATCCCTCCACATTAATTAATGACGGAATTCAAAGGGCTAGTAAAATACCGATAAGGGAATTAAGGCAGGTAAAGATAAAAGATACTAATCACAATATAATTGCTTTTGTCACCACCTTTAATCCTCACAATCCTAATTTTTCCAACGTAATTAAAACACATTTCCCACTACTTAAACAAGATAAAAAAATGAAAAAACTTACTAATGCACTAACGTTCATCCCTTCAAAAAGACAACCTAAAAACCTTAAATCACTATTGACCAGGGCTAAATTTGAATCCCTCAGTCCAATTAAGGAAGTTGTAAAATGTGGAAGGGATAATTGCGGCACGTGTAGATATTTAATTGAAGGTAAATCATTTATTTTTGATAGTGGAATAGAATTTTTTGTCAATGAAAGTATGAACTGTAAAGTAACTTATGTATTATATGTCATAAAATGTAGTGGGTGTGCCGAACTTTACATCGGTTGCACTAACAAGTTACAAAACAGAGTAACGGTTCATAGACAACATATCAGGGAACCAAATTTAAGGAAGATTCCTTTAAGTGAACACCTTGATATCTGCGGTAAAGGCGAATTCAAAATATACCCTTTTTTTAAGATGCCGCATTCAGACCCCATGAAAATGAGATTGAAGGAACAATATTTTATTGACAAATTTAAACCCTAATTAAACATTTCAAAATAATTACAATATTATACTATATCTAATTCAATATTATTATATTATTGTGTGTTTATTCTTCCATGACGTCACGTCATTGTTATTGTTATTGTATGTCTTGACAAGCTCAGGCGAAACATGTAGACAATTAAACAATAGTACTTTTCAAAGGCATTTTCAACCTTTATTTATTTTTTCTATATACATGTATATAGACTTAATAGCAACAACAACGACCTCTTGGAGGCGAAAGAGAGCTATTTTATTGAGAAGTACCACCCGAAACTTAATTCTAAATAAGAGAATTATGAAATTAATTAAAATAAAGAACGCGGTGGGATTGAATATTTGTACCCTTGCCTGTATAATTATGTAACTATGACATTGTGACGTCATAGACTATTGTTATAAATCGCCTGATGAGCCGCTATCGCGGTGAAAACGTTAGCATACAAATGTAGTTTTATTTTTATTTTGCCATCTTTAATTTCAATTTGGATGGAATAATCTATATTTAAATAACTTTTACATTAATGCCAAGATCTTTCGGCCTTTCGGCTTCTTCAGTGCTAATGGCGTCGCTAGTTACACAATAGCGCGACGTCATTACAGGGACATAACTCTAGTATGTCAAAGGGGAATGATTATTTAAAAAAAATAAAAATGAATGTTCATCTTCGACCATTAAGCTTCGGGGAGAATAATTCTATTAGTCTGTTCTCTTTGGCTTCAAGAAATTTAATTTATATATCGGTGCTACTTTGAATTTTCCCTTTCAACAGGTTTCCAGATGACTACTTAGCGGAATTGTTCTATTTTCCGGATATTGGATTTGAGCAGCTGTACACAGCCAGTAAATCTAAGGAAACTGTTGACATCGTCCCGTTTTGATATGAATAAAAATATGGAAAGACCATGCGTTTCAAAATGCGGAGATAAACGGTGTGGAATGTGTAAAGACATAATGGAAGGATCAACATTCCCTATGTCAAACAACCGAGTGTTCGAAGTCAGACAAAACATGAACTGTAAAACCAAACATGTGGTTTACTTGTTAGCTTGCTCGGGATGTAAGGAATATTATATTGGCAAAAGCGACCAACAGCTGAATCTACGAATGAACTTACACAGGTCTCAAATACAACATCCGGAAAATAGAACAATTCCGCTTAGTAGTCATCTGGAAACCTGTGGAAAGGGAAAATTCAAAGTAGCACCGATATATAAATTAAATTTCATAAATGAACATCTTCTTGAAGCCAAAGAGAACAGACTAATAGAATTATTCTCCCCGAAGCTTAATGGTCGAAGATGAACATTCATTTTTTTTTTTAAAATAATCATTCCCCTTTGACATACTAGAGTTATGTCCCTGTAATGACGTCGCGCTATTGTGTAACTAGTGACGCCATTAGCCCTGAAGAAGCCGAAAGGCCGAAAGATCTTGGCACTAATGTAAAAGTTATTTAAATATAGATTATTCCATCCAAATTTAGTATTATTTGGTATATATAATAAAATATAGGTAAATACAGCTCCCAGCTAACATATATATAAACTAAATTAAAGAAAGACACCAAAATATTAATTTAACGGCTAGCGCTTTCTGTTCGTACTGAACATCTTCAGACCGATTTTATTCACGAAGAATTACGTAGAACAATAGACGCAACGTCATGAAGTAAGATGGCGGACTGATGTGTGACGAAAAATATTGTCTGAAGAAAATCAACTGGTATTCTGGTTAGAGGGTCCAAGGGGGATTTATTTCCTATAATTTAGGTGTGTTATAACCCCAGGACTGGCGTCCGGCCGGGTATTTTCATCAGATTATGGACGATCAGGCAGAAAATGGAAATACGACATACAATGTACAGCAATCAACTACAGGGTATGTTGGACAGCCATTATTGTTGACACAACAACAACAACACTGTTTGCCTTACACATCGACACCAAATCATCATTTAACAACCATCACGAGTCCGGTAAATAATGATACACATTACAATCAACAGGTTCCATTTTGGGCGAATGAACTTTTATTAAATATGCGAAATTCGACTATGCGACAGCAAGAAATCAATCAGCAATTTGAAATATTTAGGACCCAAATTCAACCCGAAATCAGAGCCGTGCAAGAGGGAGTCACTCATTTACGAAATGAAATTTTATATACACGCAATGAAACTATAAGATTGAATGAGGTCAATGCTGAATTTGACGCGATGGTCAAAACATTGCAGGAGAAAAATGAAGAGATGAAATCAGAAATAGTCGGATTGAAAGCTAGATCAATGTCAAAAAATCTTATATTTACTAATATAAATGAAGAAATTGAGGATAGAAACAGGCGAGAAAATCAGAGAGATCTGGAAGATAAGGTATGAGGGTTTATGAAAGATGTAATGAAGATTCCCAAAGAGAAGGTTGATAGTTTTTTGATAGAGAAAGTGAACAGATTTGGGGATCCAAAGAAGAAGCCAAGGAAAGTATATGTACAATTTAACAGAGCCAGAGACAAGGATGAAGTGAGGTATAGCACTAAAACATTAAAGGGGTTGGATTTTTTTGTTTATGAACAGTTTCCACCAGAGATTGAAGAAGAAAGAAGAAAATTAGTGAAAGTAATGAAAGAAAAAACGAAGGCTGACCCTAATGTGAAAGTGAAACTGTTTTATAATAAACTATTTATAAATGATGAATTATACAAGCAATAGGACAAACAGGGTGGTGGAAAATTTGTAAATGTGTCTCTTTGTTCATGGAACTGTCAAAGGGGACTTGTGAAAAAAACTCAAGAACAGTGAATTTTTGAAAGTTTTTGATAATAAGTGACATTGTTTACCTCTGTGAATGCTAGGTGGGTGGTGATGCATAAGTACAATTGATTAATTATGAAACTGTAATTGTTAATAGAAAGAAATGTAAAGGTGGTGATAATGTTCTATTTATAAAGAATTATGTTAAAAAATATGTCACAATTGTAAAAATTGAATATGATACATTGTTATGGATAAAATTTGATAGATGTTTACTGAATGTTGATTATGATCTATTTTTACGTTTTGTTTACATCCCCCCCAGAAAGGGCAGGATTGGAAACCAATTCGACAGAATAATAAATGATAAATTAGATAACTGTGTTTTAGATAATCTAGGTGAATTTATACAGTATGAAGAAGATGAACAATATACAACAGACAGAAGATCTGAAGACACAACTAAGCCTAACTTCTTTGGAAATCGCCTATTAAAACTCTGCAGAACTTGTGGACTAAGTGTACAAAATGGTAAGACACCTAATAGCGGTAAGATCTCATTCCAGAACAAATTAGGAACAAGTGTAACCAACTATCTTATTCATGACCATGAATGTGCCAATGTTTTTAGTAATTTCGATATTGGTAACTTTAATGAATTCTCAGACCACGCCCCTTTGTTTACAGGTATATCATGTGACTTGAGAAAAGTAACTGGGACAAACTGTGACTGTGCACGTGTTCACGTGACCAAAACCGTAATCAGCATATGGACTGTTCACCGTGTACAAAATACACGACGAACAGTGGTAACAGGTGTCCTAGGAAGAGTAAGCTTACCCTGCCTGGCGCGCCACACCCGCCATAGCTGCATCCAATCTATTAAGCGAAAACTCGGTAAAATAGCGTGATAGACCAATGAACTATCGGTATGCAAAAAGTACGTGATGAACAGTGTTAACGATGTAGTACACATATATAATCGGGTAGATAGTATACCCGTCAATTAAATATGTCTAGAATAAAAGTCGAGAGAGACATGTTATATTTACCGATCAAGTCAATATGACGACCATAAAACTTTTTAAAGGCTTTAATAAGTCTAGTTCGCAAGTATCCCTGTAGTTGAAGCTTAGATGACAAATGCCTCGATCTACTCAAAAAATCAGAATAGAATGAACAAGCTCTCGCGTAACGAATTAGCTGAGACACAAACACTCCATAAGCTGGTGATATTGGAATAAATTTCTTATTCAGAAGTGGCTGATGAATTTGTGACCCATATAATTAACATATTTAGAGAGTATAGTGTTAAAGAAAATGTGTTTTATAATAAGTGTGAATCTTGTTCGCCCAAAAGGAAAACAAAAAAACACAAACCATGGTTTAATGAAGAATGTCATGAACTTTATAGAATTTATAAAAAATCACTGTTTAATTTTAATAATAATAGAAGTCGAGCAAATAGAATATCTTTAAGTAACACAAAAAACGATTCTAAGTGTTTAGAGAGACGACTGAAAGGGGAATATTTAAACCATGAGGGTGATATGTTAGAACTACTCCGACGTAAAAATCCTAAATATTTTTACAAAAAGTTGAAGAAACAGAAACCAAATCCACCGACAAAACTAACCAGTGAAAATTTTCAGGAATCGTTTAAAAGATTACTTGGTGAAGTCAATGATGTAAATGAATCGTTTGAAGTACCTACATGTGACATTGAATTGTTAGAAAGGGAGATAAGTGAAAAAGAGGTCGATGATGTAATTAAAAGTTCTAAACGGGACAAGAGTTTCGTCCATATTTTGTTCCGTTGCTATGTGACCTTTTCAACTAAGTTTATACTACTGGTGATTTTCCTATTTCAAGGGCTACTGGTAATATAATTCCAATATTCAAGAAAGGCGACCCACATAGTTACTGGCAACTATCGTGGTATTACCCTGATCAGTCATCTGGGTAAACTTTTCACTTCAGTCCTCAACCATCGGGTATGCAAGTTAAATGAAGATGTCAAAATCTTATCAGAGTCATTTTTTGGATTTAAATCAGGACTTGGAACTATTGATGCAATATTTGTTCTACAAAATGTCATACATAAGTACTTAGCCAAAAACAATATGTCTATATGCCTGTTTCCTAGATTATTCTTCGGCATTCGATCGTATCATTCCATTACGACTTTGGCATAAATTGACAAAGTTGGGTATTACTGGCAATTTTCTCAAAATCTTGAAATCCATGTACTCAAAGTTAATATCCATTGTAAAGTTTAAAGGTGAAATGACAGAATATTTTAATTGTCATACAGGTTTAATGCAAGGGGAGTCTTTGTCCCCAATTCTGTACTCATTTTATGTAAATGATATTGAAAACGAATTACTGGAAAATGGTTGCCAGTCACTAACATTAAATGATATAAACTTGTACTTAATAATGTATGCAGATGATACTGTTCTTTTAAGTGAAACACCTGAGAACCTACAGAGTATGCTAGATGAGGTAGAATTGTATTGTGAGTCAAATCATCTGAAAGTAAATGAGATGAAAACAAAAATTGTTGTATTTAGAAAGGGGAGGAATTTTAAAACATATTCATGGAAATTTAAAGATTGTAATATTGAATTGTAAAAAACTTTAATTACCTAGGTGTTAACTTTAATTATAACTGTAAACCAAATCTTACTCAACAAACAATAGCATCTCAGGGTAATAAAGCATGTTTCCGCTTGCACAAACTAAGACAAGAAAACAGTTTCAATATAAAAACAAGCCTTTCATTATTTGATACATATATTGGTTCCATATTATATAATGGCTGTGAAACATGGGGTTACCACCCTGGAGAAGATATTGAAAAAGTCCACACAAAATATTGTAAAAGAATACTTGGTGTAAAACAATCTACAACTAATGCACTTATTTATCATGAACTAGGGAGATTACCTTTATATTTAATAAGAAAGTATAGGATTATTAAATGTTGGCTTAAGTTACTGAAAACCAACAACGTTGTTCTCCATTCTTGCTACGGGGATATGCTTACATTGCATATGTCCAATAAGAGTTATAGCCCTTGGATAAATTTTGTTAAGAGTTGTTTAGAAACTTATGGCTTTGGTTACATATGGGAAACACAATTTGTATATGACGATAAGATATTTTTGAGCGAATTTTATCAAATGGTCAAAGATGTTTATGTTCAATCTTTGTCAGAATACTTTGACAGATCTTCAAAATGTATTGTTTATAAAAGTTTGAATGCAGATTTTAAATTACAGTTTTATTTAAAACATCCTATATATTATAAGAATGAAATTTGTAAACTTAGAGTAAGCTCACATTGATTAAAAATTGAGACTGGGAGATATTACAATATAGAGAGAAATGATAGACTTTGTACATACTGTAATGATTTGAAAATAGAAGACGAATATAATTTTGTCTGTAAATCCAACACAACTTTAAGAGAAAAATATATTGACACATACTATTGGAAAAAAAACATCAATGTTTAAATTTTTTGAACTGCTAAATAATGAAAACTGCATTTTATTAAATAATTTAGGAAAATTTGTACATTATGCGCTGAAATCTCGCTTATAGAGATATCCTACATAATTGTACAGCTTCGCCATCACTTCTTTTTTTTGAACTATTGTTTTGTAAAACCTATATACTATGTATTCGGCAATAAACAATTACAATTACTTTAAATATATCAAACACAACATAATAATATTTACATATATCTACATTTAGTAATATAACAATAAAAATATAATTATTTCATCTCTTACTATAACATACTTTTATTTAATACCGGTTTGTACTTTTTGATGAAATAATTTTCTTTACATTCAAAATATCAAATACAACATAATAATATTTACATATATCTACATTTAGTAATTTAACAATAAAAAGATGATTATTTCATCTCTTACTATAATATACGTTTATTTAATACTGGTTTGTACTTTTTGATGAAATAATTTTCTTTACATTCAAGTAAATCATTGTTTAAAAAAGTTCAATTTGTACAAGGGAAATACGTTGAACTTTCCACCTCCACACGTGTCGATGTGTGCACTTAAAGGTATTGTTCGATTACATGGAATCTTAATTTGCGATCTATGAAGGTTCATTCGAAGGTTTAGTTGACCTTCTGTTTTCCCAATGTATTTCCCTTCACAACCACAGCATACAATGAGATAAATTACATTTTTTGATTTGCATGTCATGCTTTGTTTTACATGAAAATCATGTGATTCATTTATTTTAATGGAGCTCCCTTCGACTATATATATATATATATATATATTGTTGCTAAAACGGCATAATACTGGATACGAAATATAAAGCCAAAAATCCAGCACACGAGATTTTTATTTTAAATTTCGGATGACACAGCATCCTTCGTCAGAATCACGTAACAAATAGTAAATAAGAGGAGAAATTTACATGTTTAATTACAGGCGAGAAGGTGTGAGAGAGTTCAAGTTTCTAGGTTGATCAATCAGATTAAGTACAAAAACAACAAATAATAGGGTTTTACAAAACCTAGGAGATATAAGACTAGTGAGTGAAATCAGTTCATGCGGCTATTTTGTGATTTTTAGTTTGAATGTAGAAGCGGAGTATTTAATCCGTTCGGGGTTAGCGAATCCAGTCGCCAAATCCACTGTTTTTCTTTTCGAACTAGAATTGTTGACGTTTTGCTAACCCTATCCGCGGTGTTAGGTCTGAAATTGACCTTCTCTACTATTTGAAAATTGAATTTGTCAGGCGAGTGGGTTTTCAAATGTTCATAAAGTTCGAAGCAGTCGTCCTTTGAGAGCGCATTTTTGATGCATTTACGCAGGTCCGATTTATGTCCGTTCATACGGAACCGAAGGTTATTAGTTTGACCTACGTATTGCTTAAGACATTTTGGACAAGAAATGACATAGATCACCCATGTAGAGTCGCAGTTAGTATCCGAGTTGTTGCAGTTGAATGTTTTTCTATTAGCCGTACTCGCAATTTCGGCACCCGGTACAACAATTTTGCACAGCTGGCATCGTCTGGTAGAGTTTTTATTGCATGGTACATAGTGGTCGGTGCTTGGCGTTTTATCCGGCGCATTCCGAACCTTAGCGCTACAAAGCAGGCTGTTGAGATTACGCGGTTGGCGAAAGCTGACGACAGGCGTATTTGGAACTGCAGCGCGCATCTTCTCGGATTGATGAAGGACGGGAAGGTATCTAGTAAGAGTGCCTTTGATGTCCGGGAGTCCCGGGTGGTACTGGACCGTAAAATAGACGTTTCGTTGTGGCAGACGTTCCTCTCCTGGAGTAGGGTCCGTGTATGACGTGATGGCGAGCTCTATTTGTCTTCTCACTGTTTTACGATTATACCCGCGCTGGACAAAAAATTTACACAACTCTTCGCAGCGAACATAAGCAGTAGTGAGATCTGAACAAATACGCATAATTCGTAGGGTCTGACTGTAGGGTATACTCCGTTTTATGTGATTAGGGTGGCAGCTAGACGATAATAAATATTGATGTGTATCTGTAGGCTTAGTGTATAGGTCAGTAGAAAGTTCACCATTATCCTCTATAGATACAGATACGTCCAGAAAAGTCACTGTCTTTTTTGAATATTCAAATGTGAATTGAATGGATGGGTTGATTGAATTTATGTAGTTAATAAACTCCAGAAGTTTTTCTTCTCCAGCCGTCCAAATAATAAAGATATCGTCAATGAAGCGGAGCCATACTTCTGGCTAAATCGGAGAGCCGACAAGAAGAAGTTGCTCAAATATAGCCATAAAGATATTGGCGTAGGAGGGAGCCATTTTGTTCCTATGGCAGTACCCGAGGTTTGGATAAAGAACTCTGAATTGAACTCAAACAAGTTCCGAGTGAGCACTAAGTTTGCTAGATCACATACTCCGTTCACCGTTTTCTTAGTGAATTTAGAGAGCCCGTCGCACTTCGCACTTCGCAGTGACGTTTACGCATCAGTGATTAATTTATCTCATAAGACTTTAACCGAATCTCAGCTGGAACTTCTCTCCAAAGCACTTAAATTTACACCTACTCCTGGTAAGGTTGACCGCCTTGTTCTCAAGGAGAATGTAAAGAAATTTGACCGCTCTACGCGCCTAGCGGAAAGGTTTTACGGAAAAGAATCGGTAGCGGATCCGGAAGCTCTCAAGTTTAAGGAAAAATCAACATGGACACCACCGCCTAATCGTGACAAACATCTTGAATCATATCTCTCTATTTGTGATGAGGAGATAATGAAAGCATCCGACCAAAAATTCTTCCTAAATTTGTCTCAACACGAACGTGAAGCATTGTCCGAGTTACGCTGCGTCTTTGACATTGTTATCAGGGAGGCAGATAAAGGATCAGGTGTGGTTGTCATGGATAAGGCTCGTTACCTCAGGGAAGGCTATCAACAACTTGACGACTTAACAGTGTTTCAACGTACGGATATTGATGTTTCCACACATTTTGATGATAAGATGACCCACCTACTGAACAGACTATACAATGAAGATGTTATCACTGAGGATATGCTGCAATTCGCCACTCCTAAAGTAGATACTAAACCAGCACGGTTTTACCTTTTACCTAAAGTACACAAACCCGGGGTTCCCGGTCGTCCTGTTATCTCGGCGTGCGGCTCCTCGACGGAGGGCATCTCAGAACTTGTGGATCATTTTATTCAACCTCTTGTGCCCACGATTCCCTCATATTTAAAGGATACAAACGACTTCATTTATAAAATCAAGGCTTTGGGGGTTCTACCACCAGGTGCTATCTTGGTCACCGTCGATGTCGTTGCTCTATATCCCAGCATTCCACACAAAGAGGGCCTGGCTGCTCCCCGTACATACCTTTCAGAACATCACCTACCAACCAAAACGGTGAACGGAGTATGTGATCTAGCAAACTTAGTGCTCACTCGGAACTTGTTTGAGTTCAATTCAGAGTTCTTTATCCAAACCTCAGGCACTGCCATAGGAACAAAAATGGCTCCCTCCTACGCCAATATCTTTATGGCTATATTTGAGCAACTTCTTCTTTCCGGCTCTCCGATATCGCCAGAAGTATGGCTCCACTTCATTGACGATATCTTTATTATTTGGAGGGCTGGATTCTTTTCCGTAAAACCTTTCCGCTAGGCGCATAGAGCGGTCAAATTTCTTTACATTCTCCTTGAGAACAAGGCGGTCAACCTTACCAGGAGCAGGTGTAAATTTAAGTGCTTTGGAGAGAAGTTCCAGCTGAGATTCGGTTAAAGTCTTATGAGATAAATTAATCACTGATGCGTAAACGTCACTGCGAAGTGCGAAGTGCGACGGGCTCTCTAAATTCACTAAGAAAACGGTGAACGGAGTATGTGATCTAGCAAACTTAGTGCTCACTCGGAACTTGTTTGAGTTCAATTCAGAGTTCTTTATCCAAACCTCGGGTACTGCCATAGGAACAAAATGGCTCCCTCCTACGCCAATATCTTTATGGCTATATTTGAGCAACTTCTTCTTGCCGGCTCTCCGATTTAGCCAGAAGTATGGCTCCGCTTCATTGACGATATCTTTATTATTTGGACGGCTGGAGAAGAAAAACTTCTTGAGTTTATTAACTACATAAATTCAATCAACCCATCCATTCAATTCACATTTGAATATTCAAAAAAGACAGTGACTTTTCTGGACGTATCTATATCTATAGGGGATAATGGTGAACTTTCTACTGACCTATACACTATGCCTATAGATACACATCAATATTTATTATCGTCTAGCTGCCACCCTAATCACATAAAAATGAGTATACCCTACAGTCAGACCCTACGAATTATGCGTATTTGTTTAGATCTCACTTCTGCTTACGTTCGCTGCGAAGAGTTGTGTGAATTTTTTGTCCAGCGCGGGTATAATCGTAAAACAGTAAGAAGACAAATAGAGCTCGCCATCACGTCATACACGGACCATACACCAAGAGTGGAACGTCTGCCACAACGAAACGTCTATTTTACGGTCCAGTACCACCCGGGACTCCCGGACATCAAAGGCACTCTTACTAGATACCTTCCCGTCCTTCATCAATCCGAGAAGATGCGCGCTGCAGTTCCAAATACGCCCGTCGTCAGCTTCCGCCAACCGCATAATCTCAACAGCCTGCTTTGTAGCGCTAAGGTTCGGAATGCGCCAGATAAAACGCCAAGCACCGACCACTCTGTACCATGCAATAAAAACTCTACCAGACGATGCCAGCTGTGCAAAATTGTTGTACCGGGTGCCGAAATTGCGAGTACGGCTAATAGAAAAACATTCAACTGCAACAACTCGGATACTAACTGCGACTCTACATGGGTGATCTATGTCATTTCTTGTCCAGAATGTCTTAAGCAATACGTAGGTCAAACTAATAACCTATATCACCGTTACACCCTAAGGAAGGTCGAGTTCCAATTTCGGAAAAATCGGACCAAATTACCATACAAAATGGCCGCCGTTCGTACGCGAATACTGTTAAAAAATGGTATATCAAGGTTGTGGACCCTGTAGAGGTCACAATTTTAATTCAATTTTAATTAAATTACAATTTGATATGCGCAAATATCGAAAAGAATCAAGATCTTTAGGTTATAAACATGCATTTCAAGTTTCATCAAAATCGAATTAAAATTGTGACCTATACTGGGTCCACAACCTTGATATACCATATTTTAACACTATTAGCGTACAAACGGCGGCCATTTTGTGTGGCATTTATGGTCCGATTTCCTTGAAATTCAAACTAAACCTTCTGTATGGTGTAATGGTGATAGAGTCAAGCGTTTTTTTTATATCGGATAATAATCGTGACCTCCAGAGGGACCATAGGCGATTTTTCGGACAATCAGGGGGCCATAATTCAGGAAGTTATGATCTGATATGTGAAAATAATGAAAGGAACCAAGATCTTTGGGTTATAACCATGCATTTCAAGTTTCATCAAAATTGAATCAAAATTGTGACCTTTACTGGGTCCACAACCTTGATATACCATTTTATAACAGCATCGCGTACACGCGGCGGCCGTTTTGTATAACAATTTTGTTCCGAATTTTTCCGAAATTCAAACTCAACCCTCCTTAGGGTGTAACGGTGATATAATCAAACGATTTTTTAAATCGGATAATAATTGTGACCTCCAGAGGGACCACAAGCTAAACAAAGACGATTTTGCGTATAATCAGGGGCCATAATTCAGGAAGTTACGATCCGATATGCGCAAATATCGAAAAGAACAAGATCTTGGGGTTATAACGATGCATTTCAAGTTTCATCAAAATCGAATAAAAATTGTGACCTCTACAGGGTCCACAACCTTGATATACCATTTTTTAACAGTATTCGCGTACGAATGGCGGCCATTTTGTTTGGCAATTTTGGTCCGATTTTTCCAAAAATAATTGTGACCTCCAGAGGGACCATAAGCTAAACAAAGGCAATTTTGCGTATAATCAGGGGCCATAATTCAGGAAGTTACGATCCCATATGCGCAAATATCGAAAGGAACCAAGATCTATTGGTTATAACCATGCATCTCAAGTTTAATCAAAATTGAATGAAAATTGTGACCTCTACAGAGTCCACAACCTTGATATACCATTTTTTTAAACAGTATTCGCGTACGAACGGCGGCCATTTTGTATGGTAATTTTGGTCCGTTTTTTCCGAAATTCGAACTCGACCTCCCTTAGGGTGTAACGGTGATATAATTGAACGGTTTTTCAAATCGGATAATAATTGTGACCTCCAGAGGGACCACAAGCTAAAATAGGTGATTTTTCGGACAAACAGAGCCATAGTTCATGAAATAACGTTCCGATAGGCGCAAATATCAAAAGGAACCAAGATCTTTGTGTTATAACCATGCATATCAAGTTTCATCAAAATCGGTTCAAAATTGTGACCTCTATAGGGTCCACAAGCTAATAACGTGATTTTTCGTACAATCAGGGGCCAGAATCCATAAAGTTTTGATCCGATACATGCCAATATCGAAAGCAGCCGAGATCTTTTGGGGATAAACCTATATTTCAAGTTTCGTCAAAATCGGACAAGAATTGTGACCTGTAGAGAGTCCACAAACAATTGTGGACGGACGTCCGGACAACGGCGACGACATAATACGTCCACATGAAAATGTGGTCGTATAAAAAGGGAACATTTGAAATTTAACTTGTAGGTGTTTCGCACATTTAAAGATGTGTCGATTTACAAATAAGGGCCCGTATTTAATATTACAATCCCGTCGATGGTTGCGAACTCTATCCCGTAGATGAGTGGATGTCTCTCCAATATAGAAATTTTCACATCCCATGCAAGTCAAGACATATATGAGATTTTTTGTGTCACAATTCATATTGTCATTGACGCTAAAGGTAAAGTTATGAAAATTATATTTGTTATTTGGTGTTATATGGTCACAACATTTGCATCGAAGATCCGAGCATTTAGATACATAAAAGCCGGTCCTTGTGAAAGATGAATTAAAGTTTGCTTTTGTTAAAAGACGTTTTAGATTTGGTGGCTGTCTTTGTGATTTAATGAATTGTACATTGTCAAATTTCATTCTGAGGTGTTCGTTTGATGCCAGGATTGCCCTGCTCTCGTACATTATTTTAAAGAAGTTTGGATGTTGAGGGTTATGAGTAGAGACAAAGGTAATAATGTTATCCGAACTGTCTTTCACTTTAGTAGTCCTCAACATTTGGATATCAATCGCCAACGCCTTATTTATCCCAACCTCTATTACCTCAAGGGGGTAATGCTGCTTCAACAAATTTCTTTTTAGTTTACCTAATCTGATAATCCGCAGGTCTTCATCTATCACAATTGTGCATAGTTTCTAGCTAAGGAGAAGGGTATGTTATTTTTTGTGTGGCGTGGATGACATGATTTATAAGAGAGATATTTGTTTTAAAAGTATTATTATTTTTCCTTTTCTTTAAAATGGTTTTCTCTTCCCAATTCTTTGTACACCCTTAACCTGGCATTGCTTAAATTAAAGCAACATATGGGAGCATGGATTTTATCCTCAGTTGAATGCTAGTCTCAATTAGTTTATAATTCTTACATCAGGGTCTGTCCCTTATGATCGGCTGAAGTTTAGTGATTTTTTTTCTCTTGATTTCTGATATGTTTAAAATCAAGTTATTCCATCAGATTATAATTTTGTTTTATTTTATAGTAAAACTAATGGTTTAAATCTGTATCATTAGACGAGTTTAAATTTTGAACAGTTTTACAATTTAAGTGATCTTTGTTAATATTGAACCTATCATTGAACTAGTATAATTTAATGATTTATTAAATTTTAAAATGACTTTGTACATACCTATTGTTTGCTGATTCAAGCCTATAAATTCATATCTTATCAACACAGCTTGTACATACTGTTTTTTCCATATTCATTTTCATTAAAATCAGAACTTATGTCAATTAAAGTCATTATAGCAATATTAAATGTTTAATATTTTAACTACATGTGTAGTGTGCACATGTGTGTGTGAGTGTATTTAATATATATATATATATATATATATAAATGTAAACTAAATAAAGCTGCTCTCAGTATATAATATTTAAAACACACAATTTTTAACTAATAACGATTCATTAAAACTAAAAAATTATCACATTCCGCCGAGTACTTTCGACCGCTAGGTGTCTTCAGGGCGATAATAACGGAAGTGATAATACGTCGTCATAGCGACGTCAACAGTTACAAGAGATAGTAACTATTTTTAGCATTTTACATTTAGCTTTGCATTAAACATTTTTATAAAGCGGAGTTCTTTTAGTTCCAAAAGATGCATATCAAAATTGTTCAATTTATAAATGGGGGAAACTTTAAATTTTCCTTTCCCACATATATCAAAATGTCTACTGACAGGAACTGTGCGGTTTTCCGGAATCTTAATGTGTGAGCGATGAAGGTTCATTCTCAGGCATAATTTTTGGTCCGTTTTTCCTATGTACCGCTCATTGCAGCCCCCGCAAGTCATCATGTACACAACATGTTCTGACTTACAGTTCATATTCTGGCGAATATAGAAAGTTTTTTCGTTAGAAATCCGAATTTCCGATCCTTCTATCATGTCCTCACACAAACTACACCTTTTATCTCCACATTTGACGACTTTCGGGATATTTGTAGTCTGCCGCTCATCGAAACGTGATGATGTTAAAATCCTTCGTAGATTTGTCTAGAAATAACTTCGAATGTTCTATAACATTCATCGGTCGGATATAATTTGGATTATAAGTACCACACTTATAATCCAAATTATATCCGACCGATGAATGTTATAGAACATTCGAAGTTATTTCTAGAAAAATGTTCTAAAATGCGAACCTATCTCAAAAAGACAACCATGATAAGTAGTTATAAACAGCCGCCAAATCTACGAAGGATTTTAACATCATAACAATAACATTGATACGCCGTCTGCCATAAAGTTTCATTCACCTATTCGTCATTGTTGAAGGGAGGTAACTCCGCCACTGGTGGCGCTAGTTGAGGGGACTTTACGTTGTTTACAATATTAGTGGCTTCGCTTGACAACTTGACGTCGGCGACAATAAGTCAATACGCGTTTTCATAGACCCAGCATGCAACGCGCGTCTGGAGTAGTGCCGGTTTCGAGTCAAGGCCGTATCGACTGTAAACAATAACATTGATACGCCGTCTTCCAACACGCAAATAAACAAAATTAATCAAGAAATACGTACTCCACGCAGTTATATAGAAGTAAAATCATTATCATTACCAAATGTAAAATTATTATGTCTCCAAAAAGGTGTTAACATCGAAGGTATTGGCAGAGATGCACTTGAAATTCTTTTATGTGAAAAAACAGGAATCTCATGTACTGGTTCGAAGATTATCGCAACAAAAGCTAAACTTCCCTTTCCGGTTGATCTTTGCCTTGATAAAATAGAACTAGAAGAATTTGAAAAATTAACTCCTGATTACGTTCAGTCACTTGAAGGATGGACGAAAGACAATACAAATCTTCCAGATATTGATATTGGCACAGTTAAAAAATATCTTCTTGTGACTAACACACCAGAATTCTCCAAAGCCAGTCTTAAAAAATATAAACTACCCAAGTCGTATGCACATTTGACAGCAAAGCATGTACACAGTGTTAAGTTTATTGAATTACCAGCTGATAGCAGTTTTTGTATAGTGAAAGGATAGTGCCTTCCATCACAGAGTGGTGACTCAAAACAAGTGAAATGGCTGTATGTCATTTTGGATAAAAAGACTGGTGAACCATATGGTGCATTTTGTATTTGCACTGTTGGGTATGTACAAATCATTTTATTTTGCTTTGCAAATTCATGACATATATATTTTTTATTTTATGTCTGACTGGTTTCATTGAATTACATTTGTTTTTCAATTTATAAAAATGGGTTACGGTTGGATTTACTACTGTCTGTAGCATGATCACGATTTGAACCCAACCCCCTTACCATCACTTTTCACATGACTTACCAACTGAGCTACCTTTATTACTATTGTGGAATGAGATAGAAATTTGAAATAATCATTTATTTGATTTGTACAAACAATAAGTAAATTTTGCATTTATGTTATAAAAGCTCCAAGTATGCATTTGTGATTTTACACTATTATGCAAAAAGTATTATTTTACTCTGAAAAACATTTTCTTATGTTTTTTTTAAATATCTTCTTGTGACTAACACACCAGAATTCTCCAAAGCCAGTCTTAAAAAATATAAACTACCCAAGTCGTATGCACATTTGACAGCAAAGCATGTACACAGTGTTAAGTTTATTGAATTACCAGCTGATAGCAGTTTTTGTATAGTGAAAGGATAGTGCCTTCCATCACAGAGTGGTGACTCAAAACAAGTGAAATGGCTGTATGTCATTTTGGATAAAAAGACTGGTGAACCATATGATGCATTTTGTATTTGCACTGTTGGGTATGTACAAATCATTTGATTTTGCTTTGCAAATTCATGACATATATATTTTTTATTTTATGTCTGACTGGTTTCATTGAATTACATTTGTTTTTCAATTTATAAAAATGGGTTACGGTTGGATTTACTACTGTCTGTAGCATGATCACGATTTGAACCCAAACCCCTTACCATCACTTTTCACATGACTTACCAACTGAGCTACCTGTATTACTATTGTGGAATGAGATAGAAATTTGAAATAATCATTTATTTGATTTGTACAAACAATAAGTAAATTTTGCATTTATGTTATAAAAGCTCCAAGTATGCATTTGTGATTTTACACTATTATGCAAAAAGTATTATTTTACTCTGAAAAACATTTTCTTATGTTTTTTTAAATTATTTTATTTTCCAGGAGAGGTCAGACCTGTTCGCACGTAGGTGCCCTTCTGTTTTTGTTGTCAGAAATTGTTGCAATGGGTGCTGAAAATTTACCATCTGATCAGTCCTGTACCGATGTTTCGTGTGGTTGGAGTGAACCTAAAGGTGCTCGTGTAATTCCGAAACTGGTTGAAGAGGTTGTACATCATGACACCAAAACAAAACCAAGTGTGAAAGATTATTCAGAGCATGTAGCTCCTAAGCTCAGTGATGAGGAAAATTATCAACGTGCAATGAAGTTAGTTTTTGACGTACGAAATGCTAATAGAAAACAAAGCATGTCGCCTATAGTAAGCATTGTAGACTTAAGTAGGTTTAGACCAAAGAGATTACCAGAACCTGTTGTTCAGGTACAGTTACCTGATAAATGTCTTGATTTTGACATTCCTATGAGTATAGACATTGAACTTAACCAATATATAGATTTCCACATAAATGTTTTTATAGTGTGGTTGAAGCTGGATTTAATGAGGAAAAGCAAAAGTTTATTGATTCTATTGTAAGCAAAAGCAAATTTTAAATATTGAAAAACTTACAATTGGTCAGTCCGACCCGACACGCCAGAGTGGTATGAACAAAGGAAAGGGTCAATCACTGGAAGCAAAGTTCTAAGGGTTCTTAATTTCTATAAACACGGCAGGGCAAAACCAGAGTACATTATAAAGGACATTATGCAGTATAAGTGTGATCCAGAACTAAGTAAGAAAGTTATGTCTTTAGCATGGGGAGTTAAACATGAGGAAAAGGCATTAAACATGTTTGTGAAAGATTTGTCAAAATCTCACAATGATGTTGAATTGATTAGACCTGGTTTACTGGTTCATCATCAATTTCAATTCATACGAGTAAGTCCAGATGCAATTTTATATTGTTCGTGTCATGGCAGCAAATTAGTAGAAGTTAAATGTCCTTGTACATTGCGAAATAACGATTTAAACCATATTCCAATCAGTAAATTAGCCTATATTGGAGAAGATGAGAATAAATGTAAAAAGTTTGTTAAAAAAGGGCATGTTAGTGGCTATTATGAGCAGGTTTCACTACAACAAGTTATATCTGGTATTCATTGTGCTGAATTGTTGATTTGGACAAAGCATGGCTATATTGTTGTTCCCATTGATTATAATGATCAGTATTGGCAGGGTAAAATTTTGCCAAGCTTAGCCTCTTTTTTTGAAGACTACATTGCCGTAGAAATCCTAACATCACATGTCAATAAAGGTCTAGAACTTTATTCATCGTCTTTATTGAATGTGTCTTCAGACTCAGAGAGCAGTCCCAATATGGAAGTCAATTCAAGTGATTCAGTGGATGATCGACAATCAGACCTGGATAGTGATAGTTCATGTGCAGCTACATGTGGAATTATTGTTAATTGTATAGATGATGAGGTTGATAATCAAATTATGGATGATAGCAATGAAGAATATGATAACTGGACACTAGGGTGCAAATCTTACTGTAGAGACAATAGAGCACCAACATTTTCAAAAGTAAAGGGGCAGCTCATTGCTTGTGATACAAATTTGGTCTGTGCTCCAGCAACTTGGTACCACTTTTTTGGGAGGGATTTAGGCGACTGCCATATAATTATCAACTTCAAAAGAAATATGTGTGTAAAAAGTGCAGGGAAGTGCATCCAGATAAAGAAAATCTTGTGGATTCTTTTGAGGTCCAATTTTGTAATATTATTCCTATTCTCGTGCCAATTTGAATATGTTTTTATTTGTGAATACCACCTTTTCTGTAAAAGATTTTTAAAACTCAAAACAGTTATACTAAAATATTATTTAAAACTTGGAAGGTAATAGGAATATAATTTCTTAAATTATTGTTGTATTGATTCAATGTTATTTCATTTAGCACTGATACATACATGTACTTGAAAAAAAATCTAAATTATTGTGCTATTACAGTGTGTTGTTACAACAGCATGACATTATAAAAGAACAAAAAGATCTTATAATAAAATGGGGTTTAACGTCCTACTTTTCTGCACTGGCTGGGCTTATGAAGATATGCAACATCATAAGCGAATCTGATTCCCCCTGGTTCGTGAGCAAAACTTGCCTGGTCTTAACCGTCTTTTCTTAAATGATGTACATGCACTCTCGCAGAAAAATTGAATAGAATTAAAATAGGGAACTTGCTTATTAATTTGATTTTGATAATGAAGAAAAACTAATGAGAACATTTAATGACACAATTTATTAAACAAAATATCGTAGTTCTAGCCATAAAAATTCAATTGTTCAACAAGTAAAATTTATAACATTATATATAACAGTTAAAATAATATTTATTTATATAACAATTAAAATAATATTTATTTATACATGTATAACAATTATTAAAATAACGATATTTATATAACAATTAAAATAATGATATTTATATTACAATTAGAATAATGATATTTATATTACAATTAGAAAAATGATATTTATATTACAATAATGGTATTTATATTACAATTAGAATAATGATATTTATATTACAATTAGAATAATTATATTTATATTACAATTAGAATAATGATATTTATATTACAATTAGAATAATGATATTTATATTACAATTAAAATAATGATATTTATATTACAATTAAAATAATGATATAATATAACAATTAAAATAATGATATAATATAACAATTAGAATAATATTTATAACAACTACAAAAAATGGATTGACATTTAATGTCCAACAACAACTACAATAATATTTAGAGCAATTTACCTTATCATGTTCAGCAGAATATCAAACAAGTAGGCCTACACATATGTACAGGATGTGCTAGAAGTTAAAGTAAATATAAAATTATGCACAGTATAAAGACATTGAGATAAACAATTAAAACAAAACTTCTAATGATTTCTGATAATTACTTAATGGGTTGTTACTCGTAACCTGAATTTAGTGAGTTGTATGTATAGGATATTAACCTACCCGAGGGTGCTATATTATATAACCCGCGGGCGCAGCCCAAGGGTGATATAAATATAGCAACTGAGGTATGATTGGTTAATATCTGACATATACAACGCCCACCCTTAAATTTGAATGGACTTTTCCATTAATATTCAACAATGATTGGATAGCGGCTCGGTAGTTTCCGTCAAATAACGAAGATTACCGATTTAATCACGTGAAATTACGAGATGGTATTTTTGTAAACACAGCGCCATTTTGAAGAATTGAATTTCATACAAAAACAAAATGGAAAGTTATACGAAGTCAGACGAATAATCAATCCCTTTTAGCCAACATACTGACGATGGAATTGGCGTGAATGCAACTATCGATGAGGATCTATCCAAAGCCTAAAGAAAATTTGGATCAAAAGACATTCTTTCCCGATAATTCTGACAGTGAACTACGATTGAAGGCTTTTGCTTTGTTTTATAGACAGAAGGATTTGGCCGACTGTTTTATTTAAGTGCATGGACTGTACCCAAAAATAGTTTATAATGAAAATCTTGGGTGATAAATACTTTCAAGTCTAGGAGTGTGTGGACGGAAAGAAGATTCTGAAAGATATGGAAAACCGATTTAAATATGCTGATAAGTACGTCGTCTATTTCTGTCTTGAATGTTTCAAACTGTTCCATAATAATTTTTAATTGTCAAAATAATAAAAATTTATTTCTGTGTTTTTTGTATTATTTTGATCATCAGCGGTTGATATGAGTCGAATACATCGACCTGACATGACGTCATTAGCGGGTGATATGAAAAATCAACCTGTCGTGACGTCATCAGCGGTTGATATGAAGAATATATCAACCTATTATCACGTCATGACAGGTTGTTATGAGATATAACTGCTATTCACATCAAAGAAAAAAACTACCACCAGTTGTATATTTGTAAATGTTTTCATTACTGACAAAAGATACAAAATATTTTACAACCGTTGTTGACTACCTGGACGGCTTAGCTGCTGCAGGAGTATGTTTAGTAATAGTAGCCTAAGACTTCACAATAGGAGTTTGAAAATTAACTAAATAGGCACATACAGTAAACACTTGTTTAGCTATATGTTTCATTGACAACTGTAGTTCCCCATGCAAAATGTGATACGTTTTGATACGCTGAATTACACGTTCAATATGGATACGCACACTTGAGATCGTGTTGGACGATGACATAGGCGTAGGAGACGGGGGGTGGGGGCAGGGGGGGGCATGTGCCCCCCTGAAAATTTATTTTCGGGCAATAAAAAATTCGACGACTTTTTTTTTCTATTAACGTTTAGAGAAATAATATAACTATGAGATCCAATCTGCCCGAAAATTATTTTCTCGTCTTTTTTTTTGTCCACTGCATGCCCGAAGCTCTCTTTAATAGGTATGCCAAAAAACGGTATTGCCCGAAAATAGGTATTTCCCGAAAAACGGGCATCGGGGCAGAAAACGGCAGAGAAAACTAGCAGTAAAACGCGTTGGCGACCAACAAATAATCCAAAATTTTCTTAGGGGTCATTCGTCCCTCAAAGAAAACCGACGCCGCTGTCTATAAACCCGAAATTTTCGGGCATTTCTAGTTTTGCTTCCCCCACTGTCATCGAGCCCTAATAAAACACTAATTTTACTTTTCTTGTAATTGAATATAACAAATTTGTACTCAGTTGATTATGGATTAAAACATTTTGTCTGGAGCCACTCGACTTTGTGCGACATTTTTGGGGAATCGATTAATATTTGTGAATACAGATGCAACAGTCTAATTGGATGGTTGGAATTCAGAGTAGAATTTCGGTTACAAAACCATTAAATATTTTTGGAGTTGTTAACACGGGCTAGAATAGCAGAAAACGCACTTCGGTGATTAAACTTTCCATACCGCGCTATACTGGACCAAATTGAAGTTGATTGGAATAGCGGGAAAACGCGTTTGCAGCAGTTACATTTTCAAAATTTTCTCCTAAAGGTCCCGTCTTCGTGGACTGTAAACTATTGATTGGAATTCGAGTCAGCCACCTTAATTAGGCTATATTAGACCACTTTGAAGTTGCTTTGTTCACCGGCTGAAATAGCAGGAAAACGTGTTTGCAACAGTTTATATTTTTAAAAAATTTCTGCTAACGGTCCCGTCTTCGAGGACTGTAAACGATTGATTGGAATTCGAGTCAGCCACCTTAATTAGGCTATATTAGACCACTTTGAAGTTGCTTTGTTCACCGGCTGCAATAGCAGGAAACGTGTTTGCGGCCGTCAAATATTCCAAAATTTGCTTGGGGGATACAAGGTCGTTACTGTCTTTAAACCCGAAATTTTTTCGGGCATTTAGGGTTCTGCCCCCCCTAACTGTCATCGAGCCCCTACGCCTATAAACAATGACCCTTCTTTAGCAGACAACTGAGGTCTCTCTCTTCCCTTAAATGATGGCATATGTAATTTCACTCCCATATCACTTAAAATACCTTCAATTACAAAACCTCTGTCTGCCATAACAGAACCCTTATCAATCTCATGTCTCTGCAACAGATCTGCTGAATCGAATGTAATATGTCTGTAGCACGACCACCATAGGCACGACTAACATATGTAATTCCTAACTGGGGGCTGATGCCAACAAGAAATTTAAAAGTGTTATGATGTTTGTAATTTGAAAAAAAACTGTTTCTTTTCTTCTAACTTATTTGGATTTAAACAAACAACTCCATACAATCAAGTATTACTCGAACATCTTTATATGAACCCATAGCATTTGACTGGTTCTCCTCTGTGAGGTTTCTAGTTGGAAGTTCACACAACAGTTTAAGATCACTGTACATTAAGTTTATCCAAGAACTGAATATTGAAGAATCTGTTCCAGTTGAAATACTGAACCTCTGAGCCAAGTCTTCAGTTAGAAGTGGTGATTTTAACCTCACCATAGTTAGGAAAAACTCATCAAGTAAACTCTTTTTTCTGTCTGGACCTGGCTTGTTCGTGTACACTTTAGTAAAATTTTCTGTTTGGAGAGTAGTATTTCCTCTCCAATACTTCATTTTTTGCGCGCGTGGCTCAAGAAATTCAAATAATGCAAGAAATGTTTCATAATTGGGAAAACCAGTCCAGTATTGCATTTTTCGGGGATTGCTCTTAATTTGATCTAAATCTAAAACTTGATTTTTGTAAATTTCATTTAATTTTTCTAAATTCTCCAGTTGTTTCATTTTTGCTTCTATCTCCGGTTAAAATCTTTTGATTGCTTCATCCATTTCTTTATTTTTGTAACAATATAATCGTGACCTTCCGGCTGTGGGGTAAGAACTTGTTTATCCAAACCTTTCTCTATAGGCTGTGAAAACGTAAGGCGACGGCGCTTCTTGAGTGGGATGGATGAATTCAGTGGAGACAAGACGGGTCCACTAGAAGTTCTGCTGGGCCTTGGTGTTGGTTCCTTTTTGAATGAAAATATTGTTGGGACAAAGCCTGGGTCTGAGGGATTGCTTCCTTTTTTACCTGAAAATACAAGTATATAATGCTATTAAATATTCATTTTCTAATTCTGATAACTTTCTTGAGTATCATAAGCCGGTAGGGTATTGAAATTTTATTATTAATATATTGTAATTGTATGGTGTGCAGTCTTAAAATATAACCTTCAACTTGTTTTTATGCAGTTCACACAGACACAATGCACAACCCCACTTTAGACAGGATTTTCAAGGGATAAATAAGTAGTGGTTTCACTAAACCAACCTCGCAAAAAAAGGTGACATAAACTGATGTGTAAGGTAGCAATCTGTGTGTTTGACAGTTCTGTCCTACAGACCTACTTTAATTAGGTCTGTATTTCTTGAACAACAAACTCAATAATTAACCGTGAAGTGAAGGCCTATTATTTATGTATTATTTCCACTCGTCTGATGTTACTACAGATGTAAACCAAACTCTTTGTCTAATATTGTTTTTTTAACGGAAGTTTATATCTAGATATACTGTTTGATCGAAAAGAAAACAAATCAGACAGTAGGCCTTACCTCCTTTGAAATGATCTGAACAGATCCTGTACCAGTCACGATAATCCCAATCATCACGTCGGACCGCTGTGATCAATAATCTGAACTGTTTGTTGTTGTGCTTTGGTCTGGAAATCTATAATAGGATCTTTTCACGTTATCAATTTTGTCATTTCCTCGCTGGTTACTGCAGTTTGGAACACAACAAAATTGTCCACCTTCACATTTCTTTCTGAAGGCTTTCGGTGACCTACTAAATTCTTGTTTGTTTACATATAAAGTTTGCACTTGGACGCGTTGACTCGCCAAAGCGTTAAACCGGAACTACTCCAACGCGCAAAGGATCATGGGTAACCATGAAACACCGTATACATACAAACTGAAATTTCCCCTCTTCAAATAAGTTATTATCAATTGATGACGTAACTTTAAATAATGTACCTTTTCACATTTTTAATATAATTATACATAATTTTGTTATGTCGGAACATATCATAAAATGCTACGATCGATAGGGCTATTTTTAGTAAGATAAACATGTCATGCCATTTATTTTGTGCCCAAGTGAAGTATTATGATCCGTCTACTAAATAAATACCCTTCTTCGATTCGGCTAGAATGCCCCCACCCCTTAGGAGTCTGCATTCTTTGAGTGAAAAATAAAAATGAGCTGGGTGAAAATTCGAAATATGAAATTGGTGTTTTGTATGTCCATATCAGCCGTCGTATGTTCGGAATTCGCTGTTCATAAATAAATATAGACCTAGGCCTATTGGAAAATGCGAAGCATGTATGTACTAAACTTGTCCTCCGTAGATCTAATATTTATATTTAAGCTCTTTTAACAAAAAACTTAAATATATTACGCCACTCGGTAAATGAATGTTGGAGATATTTGGAGAGTATTGTTTAAAAAAAACAAAAAACAAGCAAAAACAAAAATAAGTAGGCCTAGACAAAGTTTCTATTCATTCATTTTCCAATACATTTTAAAAAAAAAAAAAACTGCTTTGGCTGTAAGTTTTAAAATCTAATTAAGTTATTTTTTAAAATAATATATACCCCCCCCCCCCCCCCCCCCTTCCGAACAGACACCACACTTTTTTTTTATCGATAAACAATTCATTACTCTTTTTTTTCACAGACTTATTCTGACCCGTAAATAAGAAACCCTTGCAAACACTTGGACGATCCGATCTTAAGGATATATAACTTGGATGCAGTTGAATTAGTAGCCTACCATCTTTTATTACCAATAGGCCTATATATACACAGAATTATTACCCCCACAATCAATATTAGAAAATATCTTGATAGCTAGAGACAAAATACAAATAATCAAGACTTGATGACTTTACTGTACTGATTCTGAGATTAATGTAATTGAATCATTAACAAAAAAATAACAAAGTTAAAATAAAAACTGGTTTTATTATCGAAAATGTACCATAACATCCAGCAAAATACATAATATTTACACAAGAATAAAGAGCAAAACGCTACTTGATCATGGGGGTAATGACTCTGTACTATAATTGCAATATTATTAAAATCTTTAAAACAGGAAGCTTTAGTTTGCACCGATTACTAAAAATATTAGATTCGTAGGTTTTACTCCCTTTATCATATAAAATAAGGCTAAAAACACTGAATAAGTAGGAAAACCAGTATAATATCTAAATAAATTGTCATTAACTTTTACATTATATAAATTATGTAGAAAACTCAGGATGTTGGCTTGTCAAATTATCAATAGCATTGGCCAGTCTACCTGTTCTCGTTGTACTTAAATAATCATGATCATGCTGTGTTGACTGAAATAAAAAGAAAAGAACACATCATTTAAAACTGTAACAAGAGATCACTTGATTGAAATATGTAACCCGTATGAGAAAATTTATATTTTATCACTAAGACTTGTGCTGAGTTTCATTTTGTGTGAAGCATGTAGGTAGGCCTATCACTACAGTCTCAGGACTTGTTTGACTGTTGGTATGTGCGGCACTATTTATAGTAAAATTGTGTGACAGCATTGATTTTTTTTCAAAAATGTACTGTAGTAATTCAATATCAGTACATTTTTAAAAAAAGAATAAAATATCATATTTAACTTGCAGATAACTGTTCCATTCTATCAATTTCTTGTGGTGAATGCTCGGCTTCCAAAATTTCTACACTGTTTTCCTAGTTTTTCTGAGAAATAATAAATTTACTTTTTAAATAATACCAGTACTAGTAAGACATTTGTTTAATTTTCAATAAATCCATCATTTTAATGGGTTTTTGGGGGCAAGAAGAGTGACAGGCTAGTAGGCCTACTAGTAGTAGGCCTATAGGCCTAGTGCCTCTTTAAAATTATGAACCTGATGAAACCCCCCCCCCCCAGGCACACACACCTCTATTGCATGCATACTTATTAAACTCTGGTGATAGTTTAAGCCAAAAGCCAAAGTAGTGGAATGATGTGAATGTGAATTGCAAACAACTGAAAAAGAACAAGGCCTTGATTGATTTTATTTTTGACAATCTTGGCTATTTTTTTTAGTATTTTGACTATGAATACACTACACTACGAGGCCTAAATAATAACACTGAAATAATACATGACAATAAATTATAAATATAATATGAAAAAGGCCTATATGATATGCCATGGGCCTCGCCCTGAACACCTCATAGCAATTTTAGATAAGTATGCCAATTTACATGAGCTGGATGTAGACATTCGACTCGACGAGTGCATATTCTAATCTAGGCTACTGGCGAGTAATAATATTAGTAGTACTAGTAGTAGTAGTAGGCTATAGGCTAGTACTTAGGCTAGCCCAACCAAAGGCCTAGCTTATTGTTTACCTTGTTGATCGTATCACCACACCAGGCGTTTTTTTCCTCTTCAAGACTACAGGTGGTTGATTCATTGAAGTGGATTTGGTGGAAGGCCTAAGTGTTGGTTTTTTTTCTGTATACAAACACTGTTGGAAGTACGTGTTTGTTATCTTTTTGCCTGGGTGATGGATTTGGCGGATTTAGGAAAGGAAGTGACTATTTTGCCGGCGCCGTCAAAACTTCCGTTTACGTTATTTTGACGGCAGTCCGCTCTGATTGGTTAATGTGTAGTGACGTCATTACTGCCGGCAAAACTGTATAGTGACGTCATTACTGCCGGCATAATTATACCACAGGCACTCTGTTGTGACTATACTTTAGCTGTCAAAGCAGCTAATATTTTTTATCGGGCTGGTTTCATCTCCCTCGTTATATTATAATAGCAGTCAATTAACGGAGTTTATACTTATTGAAATAAACTGTTAAACACTTAGGGCCAACTTGTTGTAAAATTAACAATAATGTTTGGAATAAATAAGTTTTACTCGTCGATTTTTGTTGATTACCGCTGTGTATTCGTATTATTTGTTAATTGGAGTTTATGATTTAATAGGCCAGTTCACCGATGTTTTGTAGTAAAGGATATTCGTATTGTTTGTTAATTGCCGGTATTGTTTTAGATAAGTTTATGACAGTGCCGGATCTAGGGGAGGCAAAGTGGGACAAATGTCCCGGGCCCCCCACAATTCTGGGTCATACTAATATTTTATCCCCGATGGAGCACCATTACCTTGGCCGAGGGGCGAGTATTGGGGCCCTGGGAAGTGTGGGATATTGGGGGCCCAGGACTTGTAGGTACCAACAGATTATCTAGGGGCCAGAGATCGGTTAGGCCCTAAAATTAACTAAATTACACTTAGAGGTTCTACCAATCAATAGGTCTTAACCAGTTCCGGGCCCCCATCCCGTGATGTGATTGTTGGGGCCTAACCTGCAGTCCCTGGAAATTAACGTAATCATAGTATAGTACATGTAGTTCAGACAAAGGAGTTAAATGTTTTATGTCACCTAAAATAATTTCACTAAATTAAAGTAAATGAAAACATCATGAGAGAAAGGGACTGTTTCAAATACTCAATCTGTCAACGAATTCTAATGAAATCGCTGTTTAAATTGTCTCAGATGCACTAAAATTAATCCTTTTTTTTAAAAAAAAAATAATACTAGAGGAAAACACTTAAGGGGGCAGAGTACATGTACAAACTAGTACGATCCGCGGTCAGTACGAAAAATTTGAACAAACAAAAATCCCTGACAATGGGGCCCCCGCACAGTTGCAATGCCTATGTCCCGGGCCCCCCACAAGGTTAATCAAAATGGTCAGGAAGTTGGAGGGGGGGGGGTCAAAGATGTTTTGGGGAGGGCAAACTAGCATGGGCATCTGCATGAATTTTTTCGCAGCTTTAAAGGCCAATTTGGGCGTAGAATATTGGGGGGGGGGGGCAAGACTTAGTATTGGGAGGGCAGTTGGCTACGGGCCTGCTCTTAAGAGATCGAACATTAGTCCCGTATATCATCCTTTCATCACATATCACAGATACATTTTATAAACGCTCACATGAATACAGCAAAATCTAGCACACGATTTTTGTTCCAAAAATCATCAAACACCTAAAAGTACCATGTGCAAATCGAAACATACTGTAAATCGTTATTGACCTGGATTTTGTCCCGTAGATTAGAAATTTGATTTTCAAAATTATTTCCTATTACACGAGTTATATCTAGTTAATAACGGGACTATTTACCTGCTTAAATTGATATTTTTTTAGAATATATTAGATGTGAACTTTATTATGAATTCCATAAATGACCCTTTTCCCGATAAGAGTGTATGTCTAGACGAAATCAGTTGCTTTGTCCCGTAAATTAGGAGCTTCTGGAGACAGCAACATGGTCACAATTTTTCACGGATGTCTTAAAAACTAATCAGGCGGTTTTGTTAAATGAAAACTACATATCAAAGTGTATTTTTCAGCAATATGCATGATTTATATCAATAAAATTATTCAGTGTAATCGATGTGTATTATTGACGGTACTGCACGGCGACGTGCTCATTTATGTTAGTATATGTCGATATAACCGGGATATATTTGTTCACAAATGACCAACATTGTTCCAACTAGTTTTATTTTATACTTGATGGGTATATATTATATGTAATAAATAAATAAACACTTTAAAACACATATACTGTTATCGGGGAAGCATCGTGTTTAAGAGACACCATTTATTGTCATGGTTATGTATTGGTTATGTAAGAATGGGTCATATATACATTTGCAGAGAATCTTAAAATAGAATATACATAAGAATTTGATGAAAAACATAACATGTGTACATTTGCACTGAATCATAAAATAGAATATACATTAGAATTTGATGAAAAACATAACATATAATATACATTTGCACTGAAGCATAAAATAGAATATAATGTACATTAGAATTTGATGAAAAACATAACATATATACATTTGCACTGAATCTAATAAAATAGAAAAATATACCCCGACATCAGATAAGAGACTTGGCTCATATAATCAAAGGTAACACATATAGAGTTTCTTCACAGAAAAAGTACAACAAAGCACAACAATATCTTCTAAATCTTAGAAATTGGATAGACCCATTACATCTACATTTACAGGGTGTCCTCAATAATGAATGAAATGGGATTTAACTTCCTAGCTTAAATAATTAATTGATATTCTTTCATGGTTAAACTGGAATTTTTTTAAAATAATTACCATGGTGCTAAGAGTTCTAATTATTCATTGATCTAACACCTGCCATGACAAGAGGAACAGAACCACTTTTTGGTCTTGGGTTGTTTTTTCAGACTTGTACACGACAGATGGAACCATTCCAAACAGCTATCACAACCAAGCTGATTGGAGTCTAAATATGTTTTGCATACACAACACAACCAGCCCATTTTGCTTAACTGGCAGAGTAATGCTGTTATCGCTTTCCACCCTTCCTCGGTGAAGTATTTACGTGCTCGGTGCACGGCGGCACTATCATCATCTCTACAGGCATGCGATATGTCCTGTAATTTTTTAATGTCTTTCTTTTCAAGTAAACTGCCAGATGTAGCTGCTTCTGCTGCTGGACCGCTGACAAACCATCTTAATACATCTGCAATATAAATAAAAATAAATACAATCAATCAAGGGTAATAGATATAAATAAATAAAATTTTCCTATATCCTGGTTAGAACTGTCGAGAAACAAGAAACCGATGTAATCTGAGGTGGCTGGATTGTACTATAGCAAACTTCAGACAAGATATTTGGCGTTAATTTGGGTCAAGATGCATAACATCAATATTTTTCGCTAGTTTTTCCAGTAAATTGTTCACACATTCAGTGCCAAATACCAAAATAAGTGAACAAGCCTCCAAGACAGGTTTGGGAATCATACCAGTTTGTTATCACGGATTTATACATTTTTAAAAATATCTACTTACATCTATCCTTTTCCAAAGGAAGCTTTCTACTGAACGGTAGTGGCTTCACTTTCGTAGCTGTTGATTTTCCCTTTTTCCTAGGTACACCAATAGCTGTTTGTTCGCTTCCTTTTGGTCGTCCTCTTATATTCATTTTAGATGGCAAAATTATTTTTGATAACTGAAAATTTAAAAAGAAATAATTTTACTTATCAGTGTCTGTGTAGCTGGATTTTAGAATTATCTCTCTTGAGTGTCATAATAGTGGTATGGCTGTGATAGCTTGGAGTCTGTCGTAAATGAATTGACCTGTGGGGAGACTATTCATAAATATTTATGTGAAAAGCCTACGACTGTTTTTAAATGCAATGAAGGGAATGTATATCTGCCTTAGTTGGTCCCCTACTGTATGTTTACTCTTTGAAGTTGTCTTATTACAATCTACACAACAGGCATATTTTTAAAATCTCAATAATATATTTACATTTACATATTAAAACCTATGCACTTACTGGAACAGATGTTGAAATATTGCTGGATGTAGCTGACTGTTCAGTTGTCACACTTGTACTCCTACTAGGGACCTGAAAAAAGTATAGATTCATGTGAAAATATATGTACTACATTAAACTATCTGCATTGTTATTGTTTACAACTGGCCTTGAAAACACCTTTTGAAGAGCCTGTCTGAATTAGGATACCGTAATTCTTGAGTCTAAAATGCTGCAAAGTGTTTTGGGGTATTTAAAACAAAATGATCATGTCAAATACTCACTGGCATATCCACAGATGTCATAGACTTTGAGGGTATAACAGTACTATCTGAAATGGCATGAGAATCTACAGATACCTGAAAAGATAAAAGGGATTTTAATTTCAAACTCTTTAAACCAAAAAAGGTTATTGGCACATTATCATGTATTTGGACGCTTGAAGTATTACAAGTATTATTTCAATATATTTCATTCAATTTTAAATTAAAATATCTTTTTTGTACATCATTACTATTACATTTTGGTACTGCAACTTAATTATATTATCTTACCAACTCTATCATATTTTTTGGGTAAGACTTCCGCTTAACACATGGTAATACTGTGACGCCTGTAGTTGATAACAGCTCAGGTCGATGAACTTTCTTTATACTACTACTAATAATAATAATATATATTTCTTATTATACACATTTCATTGTAAAAACAATCTCAATGCGCAGTACAAAACGTATATGACATGAAATCATATAAAAACATATAATATGAAAAAGAAACGTGTAATATGACATAAAAATGAAATAAAAACATATATGAAATAGAAACATACAATGTATATGAAATGAAAACATTTAAAATACAGATGTGACTTCACCCTTTGATGTTGGCGTACCATTATTTCAAATAATGTACGGGCAACTTGCCAATCGTACATTATCAAAATAATAGACTCGAGTGACGTTAACGCACGTGCAGGGTGTCTGTATTTTAAGTCGTTTAATGCTCTCGAGCTTAAGACATTGCATAATATAATGCCTGGTGCAGTATCAATATATTACTTAATGTCTCGCTCTCGACCAATAAACCACACATAATATGAAATAAACACATAATATGAAATAAAAAACATATATGAAATACAAACATATAATATGAAATACAAACATACAGTATGAAATACAAACATATAATATGAAATACAAAAATATAATATGAAATACAAACATATAATATGAAACAAAAACATATATGAAATGGAATAAAAACATTTAAAATACAGATGTGAAGCATCCTTTGATGTTGGCGTACCATTATTTCAAATAATGTACGGGCAACTTGCCAAGCGTACATTATAACAATATTAGACTGGCATGACATTTTTCACTGTAAACGCACGTGCAGACTTTCTGTATTTTAAGTAGATGGATCTCGAGCTTAGACATTACGTAATATATTGTAAAAACACTTGCCCCTCACGGTCCTCTTGTTGTTACAATATATTACTAAATGTCTCGCTCTCGACCATTAAACCACACATAATGGCATAACCACATATAACATGAAATGAAAATATCATAAAAACATATCGTTGCTGCGCTTCCAAAATATCATATCTCTACTATATTAAAAAAAATGAGATACGTCAAAATATCGTATCTCGTATAATATTTTTTCCAAATGTTTTATTCCAAAATTTCGTATGGCAAATTAAACAATCCAATCTTGAGAAACGAGGTTTTAACGAAAATATTTTTGTCCAATCGAAATACGACAATTAGTCACAAGGTAAAAATAAGAATTTCTAATTGGTTTCGAGGTACGAGGTTTTTAAAGGACAAGTATCAATGAAATGTGAATGTAATAAGCCCCCTAAAAGTTTTTGGCTAAATCTGAGATGCAAGGTTATGGAAGCGCAGCGACAATATATATATGATGACATAAAACAAATTATACGCCATAAAACAAAGTTAAAAAGTTAAAAAAACCAACAGCTGACCTTTCACTGGGTGGCTGAAATTATTAATGTAAAGATTCTTAAGGGATGTAGACAGACAATTCAGTGAATATGATGGACTGAATTGTTTTACACTGATTAACACGGATTAACTACACAAATATGCAGACTAAGTTTATTGTTACATGTACCTACCGAATACAGAAAAAAAGCTTAAAACAAGCTCAATTATCTGTTAGAAACTTACATTAAGTTGTGTTAATTCGTTGTCAGTTTCAATATTTGTTGATGTACATGTATGGCTCAGGCTACCAGTTACAGGTTCATGTATCTCAAGCACCTAAAAATCAAAAGGTACATACATGTAGAAACATTACAGAGTTAAAAAGTTGAAAAAAAACAACAGCTGACCTTTCACTGGGTGGCTGAAATTATTAATGTAAAGAATCTTAAAGGACGTACAAGATAATTCAGTGAATATGATGGACTGAATTGTTTTACATTGATTAACACAGATTAACTACACAAATATGCAGACTAAGTTTATTGTTACATGTACCTACCGAATACAGAAAAAAAGCTTAAAACAAGCTCAAATATCTGTTAGAAACTTACATTAAGTTGGGTTAATTCGTTGTCAGTTTCAATATTTGTTGATGTTCATGTATGGCTCAGGCTACCAGTTACAGGTTCATGTATCTCAAGCACCTAAAAATAAAAACATACACACATGTAGACACATTACCTACAATAGTAATTAGCAGTAAAATACATGTTAATTATTTTAATCATACCAAAACAGAAAGGCACAATATTTACCTCATGAACATCAGGAGCAAAAGGTAGATCATTGTTATCATCTCGGTCTATTCTTGATACTACCACATTGGCATCCTCCTCCCACAATCTAACTAGATCACGGATGACAGATATTCGCCTATCAAATTTCTTCATTGAAACCTTACTGGCCAAGGTTGCGATTTGTTGGCAAACACTGAAAGCTGCTTTATATTTCTGGTGTTGTGATAGAACTCTTTTAGGAGGCAATGCAGTAATCGGAATTTCAACATGTGGTTCACTGCTTTCTGAACTTAACACATCATGATGAGTAGTTGCTGACCGTACAGTTGCCAAACTGTGGCTAGTGTAGAAGTCCATCTTCCAACGCTGTGCAAGAACGGTTTCCGTATACAAATCCAAGCCCTTGCTTGCTCTAAAGGCAAAAATATGGCGACATGGCATGTTATTAAACATCACAAATTTACATGAGCAAGTATCCACAGTAACAGTTACAGCACCTGTCATAGCAGAAATGAGCTCCACTGAATTGTCATCATTGAGAGGAATAGTTACTTTAGTCGACAGCGAAATTTGCTCTGCGGTAACTGATCGCATATATAGACTTTCAGGTGATCCATCAGCAAATGCAGAAACTGAATTTTTCAATAGAAGATTAGCAATGCGACTGTCACGTTCTTGTCGCAAGCAACCGATTACTAATTCTAGATCATGGAAAAATGTCCCGAGATTTGAAAAACGGGCGATGACTTGTTTCAATTTCTGATTAATACTTTCAACTCGATTGCTGGTGTTGTTGCCATAGTGACAAGATTCTTTAACGCCTATCACCCACTCTCTTCTGATGTCATGCCAAGAATGTTCGAAATAGTCAATGACAGACTGTAACCGGGTTTCCCTCAATCTCTGGAGATTTTTCTGGTATTCATCTTCTGTTCTGGAGTATGCAATACTGAGAATTATTTCAAGGCATAGATTTTTTTCTTCAATTCTGATGCCTAGCCTTTCGCAGTGTATCTCTCTTTTCATCGCTTTTAAAACATGAAACAAACAAAGCTGCAAGTCAATTTCTGGCATCAGTTCTTTATAAACAGCACGCTCAGTCATATCTTTATCCGTTAGAACGGTCTTCGTTGTGCTGTTTGAACTTTTCCAGCAAGCATTTTAATGTGTCATTATCCTCACTGACTATAATGAACACAGAAACAATTTCTGTCTCCCCATTTCCGTCCACAACAATTTGGAGAAAGACTGGCATCCTAAGTAGGTTAAGTTTATAGGTTGCATCAGCAATGAGGAGTTCAGGATAATCAGAAAATTTCTGTTTCATTATATCATCTTGATAATATATGCCACGTAACATATTACCATCATCTGTAATGATCTCAACAGTGCAATCTGTAAAAATAAGAAATCAAGAAATACATTAGGTTGTTTCTCATCAGTTTCAAATTCCATGTTAACTAGATAATAGTCACGTTTACACTTCGCCGCGATAAGCGTGCCGTACTAGGCACCATACCAGGCTGTATATAATTTCAAGAAATTGAGCCGTTTACATCCAAATTTCGTGGGAATAAGGGTAAGGTCCATTTGGCGCATGCGCAGTAATCCGTGTTCAGACCAGTTAGCGTTTACACTACGAAAATTTATAGAAAGCCGTTCCTGGCACAGTGCACAGACCACATCATTTCCGTGGGCCAGATTTGCACCACACCAGGTACGGCAAGCTTACGTTTGTCCTGTTTACACTGCCAAAAAAACCCCCCAAGAGAGCCGTTCCTGGTACGCTTAAAATTTGTAATGTAAACGGGGTTATTGAAAGACAAAAAAAATATTTAATTACCTTGGCGAGATGTTATACCATTTAAGATTTCCTCTAAGTCTTTAGAAGGACCTTTACATTTTGCTTCTAAATTCCTAATATCTTTAAGCGTCATTTTTTTTCCAGTTGAGGACATAATGTGGTTTTGTAATATCTTTTTATTCGGTCTTGTCTTCAATATATTATTAATTTCGTCTGTTTCATCATTGTTTAGTTTCCGTCTCTTTGGGAAAAATTGAAATGTTTGCTCATTCACTTCATGGTTGTGATCCGTACAAATAGCCGTAACCAATAAAAATTGTGAATCCTTTGTGGCTTTAAACGAAACAAAGGAACAGCACCCATTGCGGAATGTCCTGAAATGGAAAGACATAGCATAAAAAGTGTGAAAAATATGTGAGAAAACCGTGGAAATCATAAAAATAAACATTTATTGAATTAAATTGCATATGACAAATGGTGGACAGACGAGCATATTTTTTAGTGTTTTACAGTTTTAAGAAATTCAATTTTGAATGTTAATTATATAAAAGGGGGATATGTTGAGTGAATAAGTATGACCACTTATTTGATATAAGTTATATCTGACGTTATGACGTCATGTTGAATGAGACTATCGGAAGTCTGCACATGTGTCCGTCAGTTAGAGTTCTGGGTCTCAATGGAGTAGGTCGTCTGTCATTATGCTACGTTTATATGCTTACGTATTGTGCTGTATTTAGTTGCTGTGTATAATAATACAGGATTGCCTTAAATTTAAAGTTGTGTTAGGACATTAAATTCGTTCATCAACTGAGAAAAGGATCGTAGCACAGTTGTGTTTGGACATTAAATTCGTTCATAAATAAATTACGGAGTACCTACTATTACTCATTGTTTGGACATTAAATTCGTTCATAAAGCTGACAAGATACAATGGTGAAATTGAGACAACCAGAAAAGTTCCAGTTTGACAAGCCCAGTGAATGGTCAGTTTGGAAACAGTCGTTCTGTCGTTATCGAAAAGGGTGCGGATTACACCAAGAAGACGGAGATATTTAGGTCGGTGCTCTGATATTCTGTATGTATGGGTGAAACTGCTGAGAAAATATTTAATATGTTCACATTCGACCAGAATGACGACAAGGAAGATTTTGATGAAGTGTTACGAAAATTTGACAATTATTTTGTGCCGAAAAGAAACGTCATATTTGATAGAAGTATTTTAATTACAATGACCCAAAAAGATGATGAGAGCGTAGAATTATGTATTATTTATCAGGAGGTTATATGAAGCCAGTGAACATTGTGATTTTGATGACGTTGACAGGAGAATTTTGGATAGACTAGTCGTCGGATTAAAGGATAAATCAGTGTCATTAAAACTGCAGTTTGAATCAAATACTTTAACGTTGGGTGGAGCAACAGAAATCGCGCGAAATACAGAACTGGTGAAAATGCAAAATAAATTTGAAACGGAAGATTCCAGACTAGACATCAATTCGATGAGTAGACAAGGTCACGGAGGTAAAGATAATTTCAAACGATATAGCCCTCAGAACGTGTCGTCACCATGGGTACCGCGTAAATTCTCACTACAGAGGACACCCAAGCCAACACAAAGTTCATATACATTTAACAGTAATCGGGTACAATATGAACATCAAAGGAATCGGTATAGCCATAATAACTGTTCATCGTGTAATAGACGCCATAGTTATAATAATTGCCCGGCTTCACGTGAACATTGTGGAAATTTAGGACATTTTGCCGTTAGATGTCGTTCAAAAAGAATAAGTGAAGTTAACAGTATTCAAAATAATAGATATTATAATCAAGATAGAGAATTAGGACAAATGTGTCAAGAATTTCAAAATGCTTCAATCAGAATGTATCTTTAGAACAGAAAGTAGTGCCTTCGTATAATTCGTGTCAAAACTCGTACTCATTTCTTGGAAGCGTTTATATAGTGACGTAAACAAATGTTATGATCAATCAGAACCACCGTGGCATGTGAGTTTGCCAATTTTGGGAAAGTTTATTGACGTTAAAATTGATTCCGGTGCGGATACCACAGTATTTTGTGAGGAAACATATAGTCAATTAAATCCGAAACCGAAATTAAAACCAAGTGATATTGTTTTAAGTCCAGGAGGAAAATTAATGTGTTTAGGATGTTGTATCGTAGAAACTTTGTATAAAGATCAATTGTATAGTTTTGATGTTTACGTAATTAAAGGACACAGTTCTCATAATTTATTAGGTCGTGCAACTGCTGTTAAAATGGGATTAATACAACGAATTGAAACGATAGATGATGAAGTTTTTGGACCAGTAGGATTATTAGATTGTCAACATGTTCATATTACGTTAAAGGACGATGCTGTTCCTTATGCTGTTTACACGGCGAGACGAGCCGCGATACCGTTACAAGAGAAAACAAACGACGAAATCAAGAGATTTGAGATATACCTTTGGGGATTACATTCTTATCGACTAGTTACGGATCACAAACAAAGATATTGACCAAATTCCTATTCGATGTCAAAGAATGATAATGCGTCTTATGCGTTACAATCCAATTGCTGCATACTCATGGGGAAAAACAATGCTTATCAGCGATACATTGTCAAGAAGTCCACAACGAGAAAATTTCATAAATGAACTTGAAAATAGAATTGTTAAAGATATTGATCATCGTGTTCAATCGTGTGAATTTTGTCAAAGTCAAAGACTGAAACAACATAAAGAACCTTTATTACCAACACCACTACCAGATCGTCCCTGGAAACATTTACATATAGGTGCTGACTTATTAACTTTCAAGGGCAAGGAATATATGGTGATTGTGGATTATTTTTCGCGATACATTGAAATTGTTTATCTAAGTACTACAACAAGCCGAAATGTTATTCATAAATTTAAAGATAGTTTCCCGAGATTCGGAATACCAGAGTTACTAACTACTCACAACGGACCTCAATTTGCGTCTAGGGAATTTTCTAAATTTTGTTGTGACTTTGGAATTAATCACGTCGCAACAAGCCCTTACTTTTATTATAATGCCATTATGCCCGTAAGAAGCGGAACACGAATTCCCGATTCGACAGTTTCGACCGAAGTGTGATCAGGGAAACTATCCATAGTTGTTTTTGTCGCCTGCGTATTCAAAGAAACATATCCCATCCGAGCCGCTATAATCAAATAATTAAAACAAAATATTTCAATAAGGTAAAGCTTTAAAATTTGTAGAGATTTTACTAGAGTAGAAGATGTAAAAGTAAAAGACGGTAACAAAATACAGGAATACAGGGAGTTATTTGCGACCGCTCAAACTCAAAGCCAATTATCGTAAATGTACATATTGTCGTCAAAGTACCCAGAGGCGTTTCGATTTTATATGCTGACACCCCTAAATACGAAATGAAATATACCACAAAGTGACGTAACCAGCTTCCATATTGGATTGGTGTTTGTCTTTGCTAAGTTTTTATTTCAATTTTTCACGAGAGAACTTGTGTTCATAGTTGTGATAATTAGTTGTGCGATGGATTTTATTTAACGGGAGTTCATTACAAACACACAGGTAAGATTTTAATAACAATTATTCAGTAGTTTGTTCATAATCGACAAAATCCGTTTAAAAGTTAGGATGAATCAACAAACAGTAGTGTAATTCTGATGATAGTATTTAGGGTTAATTTAATATATCATATCACATCGCCATGCATAAATCACATCGTCACATAGGAATTTCTGAAACCAAAACTCGATCAATAAATAGGAATCTAAGAACTACATGTAACTGAGTAACTAACCTTTGATTTAGGCGTTTGCCGGAACTCTTGGGTTTGTGATCTTTGCCACCTTTGATACAAGCATATTTCAGACTGTAATATTTTATAAGGTCGTTTTGAGGTACATTCGCGCCATGCTTCGGTGCTGCATGTAATGTCCGCGAATCTCTCTTCCAATATGTTACCTTCTGTTCTATTTCAAATGTCTTAATAGCCTCCTCTACCTCCTTAAAAGATGAAAATTGATCTCCGACCTTAAAAATCATTGAGGCAGCCATGTTAAAAATTCGCGGAGGAAAAACCGGAAGTGAAAATAGACTAATCAGAGCGGACTGCCGTCAAAATAGCGTAAACGGCAGTTTTGACGGCGCCGGCAAAATAGTCACTTCCTTTAGGAAATGACAGCTACACAAAGCTTCGAGCTATCACTCGGGATCCACGGCTGAACTTTCCCGTCGTCTGTCACAATATTTCTTTTGACAGCTTGCACCCATAGCTAACGCCAATACTCATGGACGGGAAATTCATAAAAAATACACTTATCCTTTTTACTTCTCGTATGAGTGTCCCCTAAAGCGCAAAAAAAATCGTGTTTATCTATCGCTGTACGGTACGTGTTTTTACGTTTGCACTGTCAACCACCCGCGCCTAGCGCCTCTAGTGGTGGAGTTATCTACCTTTGAACATTGACGAATTGGAGAATTGCTTTCATGTGGTACTCCACACTCACCAGCAGAAAAATACAAATGAAGTGCATCACGTCAATAGTATACAAGTACAACAAAACGTAACAAATTATTTAAGAAAGATAGTACTGAATTATAACTATTAAAACATCTGTGTCTTAGATGAATCAAACTTGAAATATTAGTAAATTAACTACATGTAGTTTATAGGATTAACTGGCGAAACAATTATAAAAACATAGGCTACTCTGTTTCTTTAGACTATAAAGCGAAATACGACAAAATGGTGTGCTATAGTTAAAGTTCTACAGTAAATATTTATGAATATGCCTGCATGTAGAAACAAGCTGATTTTTTCTATTTAAGGTGGAAAGTTCTGGTTTGCAAATATTACATTTATTTCTCCCATATGCATAAGTTGCATCTATTTGTGGAGAGGCTGTACGGTTTGGAATTCTTTCAAATTTTCCATGGGATGCTGTAATTTATATTATAGCCTTTAAGTCCAAATGTATTTACTCAATTCTGTGCAGTTTCTTCTGGTTTGTTGATAGCGGAGACTGCCCCTTGGTATATGACTGACTCTGTCAACACTTTTTTGGTAAGGGACAACTACCACGATTTCTACAATTGCATTTTTCGTTATTTGAGTTTGCATCACTTTTAGCCAGGATTGATTTTTTATTGTGATTGATGATGCTCTGTTGGATATTGATCATTGTGCAGTAGCTAATTTTTACGGTATTTCGGTTAAATAGTTTGTGAAGTTTATGTGTGATTGGGAATTCTTCGTCTAATATTTTAAGGAAAGTTTTGCCAACATTTGTCTGTATGAACCAAATTGCATTTCTTTGTCGTTTACGGGGTCTGTTGTAGTTTTCTGGTATGTTTAGGGAATAGGTGAGTTGTTGATCGTATCCGCTATTATTAGTCAGTTATAATTAGTCGGTTATTGTCCCCCGCCTTTCGAAGAAAGCAGGGGACTATTAAAATGGGTTCGTCCGTCCGTCTGTCTGTCTGTCCGTCTGTCATACTTTTTGGGACACAATAACCCTCTTTCTAATTGAGCTAGACTATTCAAACTTGGTGTTGGTGTTTATTAGGTCATTTACTCATTACCTTGATGGAGTTCCAAGATGAGCATTTTCCGCTTAGGGTAAGCAGAGATAAGCAATTTGATTGGTTGATGCTTTGGGACACGAGAACTTAAGTTGTAATTAAGTGAAAGTGACGAAACTTGGTATATAGTTTTATTTCATCAATACCTTGACTAAGTTGGATAATGAGCATTTTCTGATCAGGGTAAGCAGAGCGATAGGCAATTTGATTGGCCGAGACTTTGAAACACAATATCTCTCCTTCTAATTGAGCTAGGATATTCAAACTTGGTGTAGGTGTTTATTAGGTCAATACCGTGATAAAATTCGAAGATGAGCATTTACCGCTTAGGGTAAGCAGAGATAAGCAATTTGAGTGGTTGATGCTTTGGGACGCGATAACTTGAGTTGTAATTAAGTAAGAGTGATGAAACTTGGTATATAGTTTCATTTCATTAATACCTTGACCGAGTTCAAAAATGCGTATTTTCTGCTCAGGGTAAGCAGAGCGATAAGCAATATAATTGGCCGTGACTTTGGACCATAATAACACTCCTTCTAATTGAGCTAGGATATTCAAACTTGATGTAGTTGTTTATTAGGTCAATATCTTGATGGAGCTTGAAGATGGGCATTTTCTGCTTAGGGTAAGCAGAGATAAGCAATTTGATTGGTACATGCTTTGGGACGCAATAACTTTAGTTGTAATTAAGTGAGAGTGATGAAACTTGGTATATAGTTTTATTTCATCGATACCTAATGTGTGAGCGCCTTGAGTGTGTGGCTGCTTGTTTTTCGTCGTCTACATATTATCAGTGATAACTGTGTTATAATATATGATCTGTGTCTATAATTCTACAGGGATGTGTATGTATAGCTCAAGATCATTCCGGTAATAATGCTTTTTACAAAGATCTTTTTGATTATCGTCTTTGATGAAAATTGTATTTCAATGTATAAAAATGATGGCGAGGGTGACATTGTAATGAATGGCGTAAGAAGGTGCAATCAAGCGAATCGCTTAACCTATACAAATAAAGAGCTGAGTGCAATAAGATCTGAACTCAAATCAACCAGACTACCGGTCGCTGTATGTAATCGTTTAAGTCATTTGGGTTTAAACAAAACGTACAGAGGGAAACGGGGTCAAGTCTCAAAGAATCTAAGAACAGAAAAATGGCATAATTCCCGAGATTACAACAATAGGGTACATTCGGAATTACTTCTTAACTTATCACCAGAAACTGAATATATTAAATCTGACCATTCTAAATTTGGCTTAGTCAATGCACGATCACTTCGAAATAAAGTCGACCGATTCCTGCATCACATTCAGTTCGAGTCTATTGATTTTTGTATTATCACAGAGACGTGGTTAAAGGATCACGATCGGGTTACTATAGCACAATTGAGACAACATGGCTATGACTTTAAAAATTTTGGAAGAAATAATAGGGTTCGTGGTGGAATTGGAGTTTTCTTCAAGGACACTGTCAAGGTCAAAATCCTTTCATCCGGAGAAACAACGTCTTTCGAATACGTGCAAGTTGAAGTAAAGATCATGTCGTTCACGATTACAGTAGTGGGCATATATAGACCCCCATACTCAGAACAGCATCCAATATCTTTTATTACATTCCTTTCTGAATTTGAACAATATGCAAGTGTCGTACTGTTGAATTCTAACAGATCCTTATTGTGTGGGGATTTCAACATACATGTTAATAAAGCATATCATGTTGATACAGTGAAATTCAATGAGCTATTAGATTCATTTTCTCTAAACCAAGTTGTGTGCGACCCAACCCATATTTCTGGTAACACACTTGACTTAATATAGATCCGTGAAAATAGTGATTACTCGCTTACTGATTTGGCAACAGACCACTATTTTTCTGATCATGTGTTTCTATCTGCAATCATTTCAACATGTCGACCAACCCTGGTTCGCAAGAAAATACAATATCGGAACATTAAATCGATAAATCAAGTACAGTTTCGATCTGATTTATCAACCATTACTGATCATTTAATATCAATCAACGACATCAATACTCTTGTACCAGAATATAACAATCTGCTTTCTGATTTACTAAACCCGCATGCACCATTAAAGACAAAGACTGTGACAGTTCGTCGATCTGTTCCTTGGTTTGACCATGAAGCCTTGCGTCTTAAAACGTCAACACGGAACGCAGAACGTCGTTGGGTCAAACATAAAACGTCAGAGAACTTAGAAACTCTTCGGACTATCCGTAATACATACTCTCACCATTTGTTTCGCGCTAAGACTTGCTTTATTCGGAACATAATCGATGACTGTGGAAACAGTTCCAAACGCATGTTTGAAACAGTTTCACGTCTTCTCGGCACTACAAAAACGAATCCACTTCCAGAAGGTGTATCTGATTCACAGCTCGCTAATGACTTTGCGTGTTACTTTCAAGATAAAGTAGAAACCATCTGTCGTAACTTAGAAGGACACCCAAAGTATGAGCAACCCGTATTAGATATACCAGTCTTTGACTCATACTCAAATGTTGACATCAGCACAGTGATCAAGCTCATCCGCAATGCAAAACCAACTACGTGTAGTTTAGATCCCATCCCATCCATGTTGGTGAAGAAACATTGTGATATCCTCGCTCCTGCTATCCAAAATGTGATAAATGTTTCATTATCGACTGGTGTATTTCACAGTGATTGGAAACAAGCTATTATTAATCCTTTGTTGAAAAAACAAAATCTTGACCTTATAAAAAGAATGATCGTCCAGTGAGCAACCTGTCATTCTTGTCTAAATTAGTCGAGAAAGCATCCATGATTAGTTTTACCCAACACATGAATCAGCATCAACTACTCCCGCCTTATCAGAGTAAATATCGTGCTAATTACAGCACCGAGACTTTGACGTTGAAGATTTATAATGATCTTCTGCATCTGCACAACATGGAACAACAGTTTTTATCCCCTTTCGTTGCGACTGACTTAAGTGCAGCATTTGACACCGTCAATCACCAACTACTTCTTGATGTCTTGGAAAAGTGCTTCGGCATGCGCGAAACGGCAGCAAAATGGACACACTCTTATCTGAGTGATCGGAACTTTAAAGTCAAGATTGAAGACACGTATTTGGATCCAGTGAATATCAGTTATTCCGTACCTCAGGGTAGCATAAATGGTCCTATCTTTTTTACGTGTTATTCCAGCACTAAACAGTACTTTGTGGGTAAAGATCAAACTCTAGTTGGTTACGCTGACGATCACAACATCTACAGTTGTTTTAAAGCTGGTGATCACGCGTCCGAAGGGCAATCCATTTTAGATTTGTCAGCAACAATGGACGATATAAAACAGTGGATGCTGATGAATAGACTCAAGATGAACGCCAGAGTTCATTGTTTTTGGCAGTTCACGGGCTCTTTCCAAATGTATTACACCAATGATAAAGATCGGAGATGTATTTGTACCGAGATCAACATCAGTTAGAGTTATCATGGATCAGAATCTAACCCTGAAGTCTCATATTGCAGCCAAGACACGTGCTGCATCGTTATCTTTATTTGATATTAAGAAAATAAGACACTATTTGGACAGACCGACGTGTTTAAAGCTGGCTAACGCCCTCATATTTTCACACTTAGACTACTGTAACGGTCTTTTTGTGAATTTACCAAAAACAACACTAGCCCCTCTTCAACGACTGCAAAACCTTACGGCCAAAATGATTCTTGGACAATCCAAATTCTCCAGTTCGTCTGACGCCCTAAAACAACTTCATTTTCTTCCAATACATGTCCGTGCTGAATATAAAACCTTACTCATGGTATATAAATGTTTAAACAATAATGCTCCAGATTACCTTTGCGATCTTTTAATTAATAACCCTAATCGATATTCCACACGATCGTCGATCGCCCAAAAACAAAATATAAAACCTTTGCTGACAGATCCTTTAGTGTAGCAGGACCCAAGCTATGGAATAGACTACCGCGAAACCTAAAAGAGTGTTCTTCTTTGGAAAGTTTTAAGAAGACTCTAAAAACACATCTATATCAAAGAACTTTCTGCAAATAACTTTTATTATGTATTTATTAATTTAATTTGTGTTGGTGTGTGTGTGTATATCTGTTGTTCATGTAAAGCGCCATTGAATACATTAAAGATGTAATAATGAGCGCTATACCAAATTCAATAAACATAAACATAATACCTTGACTAAGTTCAATAATGAACATTTTCTGTTGAGGGTAAGCAGAGCGATAAGCAACTGATAGGTCTAGACTTTGAAACACAAAAATTCTCCTTCTAATGAAGGAAGAATGTTAGGTGAATGCCTTGATGGAGTTCGATGATGAACAATGTCCGATTCTATCTGGCAGAGAGTGATGAAACTTAGTGTATAGTTTGATTGCTCAATACTTTTGAAAAAAATAAATGTGCGATTAATTAATTTGTATCATCTATTTCTTTTGGGATTTCGGCGGGGGACATCAGCCTCACTGTTGGCTTGTTAAACATACATTATACCAGGTCTTGGTCTGCCTATTGTCAGTCTGCCTTTGTGGATGCAATATTACAAACTAATTATTGGACATTTACTAACTGACCCTAACTGACCCTCAATGGCATCTTTTTTGTAAGATTTGAACCCATTATGCTGCTCAACACTCATCCATGATTAAATCCAAATAGGGATAACCGACTATGTTTTGCGGGGTAGTGGAGCGGCTTGGTAACATTTTTTTTTTCAGAATTGATACTTGGTGGCAGAAAGGCTCATATTAAGTACATAGGAGGCCTATAGTATCCTTAACCTAAAATGATCAGGAGGCAGGCCTAATTTCATTTAGTAAAAATTTTACAGGCAAATGAATTTTTCGAAATTTTTTGCCTTTGAACTTTTCCCTCTCACATGTAAATTATCTCCCTTTAAGACTTTGTATAGTAACATAAAGTGAGTTATCCCCCTTTTGTTTTGACAGCATGTCATTTCAATGAAGATTTCTGTAGATTTTTGTGTGAAATTGGAGTGATTAATGTGATTTTATGCTATTTTAAAGTCATGGCCTCCAATACAAACCTACAAACAAATAATTCCTCAAGTACTTACATGTTACAAACAAATTGGTCAATTTGTGCATTATGTCAGATGGGAGATGACAGCAAATTGGTCGATCCATTCAATGTCAAAAGAAAAAACATGAAAGGTGCTGGCTCAAAAAAACTAGAAATCAATTTGACTAAACTTTCAGATTGGATGCATTACCACTTAATATTGAACTGTCTAGATTAAATGATGGCAATGGAATCGGGACTACTTTGGAAGAAAATAACGCTAAATGGCACAAGCACTGTTTTGACAAATGTGGGGATAGAGAGGTTGAAAGAGCAAAAAAAAAAGGGCCCTTAAGTTTGAGGAAAATGAGTAACTACCAACAACTCCGGTGAAAAAAAAATTGAGAAAAAGTTTAACTAATTCTGAAATTGAACCTGAATTTATCACAGACAATTCTGATAAATCTCTGTGCTTTTTGTGTGACTTTCCAACAGATAATAATGACCCTGTGGCTCAAACAATGTCATTTGATTCAAACATTCGCACTATGGCTCATGAACTTCAAGATAGAAAGTTGATAGGCAAATTATCTGCAGGTGATGTTATTGCAATTGATGTTGTGTATCATAAACAATGCCACACAGATTTGTACACAAAATACAGATCAGCATTGAGAGCCAAAGCCAACCAACAACAGACTAAAATTGGATCATATTCCATCGCTTTTGCTGAATTAATTTCATATGTAGAGGAACACAGGTATGAAGAAAATTCAGTTTTAAAGTTGGCAGAAATTGTGAAACTCTTTACAAGAAGACTTCATCAACTTGGTGACAACAGAACTGTGAATACCTCCAGGCTAAAAGAAACTTTACTTGCTGAAATACCTGGTTTAGAAGCACACACTTCAAGAAAAGGTATATTGCTGTCTTTTAACATTGCTGATGCCTTGTTATCAGATGAAAATTCGGTAAATGATGCTGTGACTATCATGCGAGCAGCTAAAATTATTAGAAGAGACATTTTCACAATAGATTCAGAGTCAAAAAACCCCAGAAAACCCATTAAAATCCAATCAGTCTCGTCAGGAACCATTAACACTACTGACTCTCATACAGATGATACTTTGTGGAAGAAGCCTTACAGAAAATGAAATTGGTAAGTCAGAAGCTGCATCATCCATTTCTCAACTGCTGATATTCAACAGCCTGCAAAGAGAAAGAAAGGAAAAGACATCTCGAGCCACTCGTCGTCATAATCCAGACAGAGAAACTGCATTACCATTATACCTTGGACTTCTCATTCACAGCAAGACTCGGAAACGAGACTTGGTGAATATTCTCCTTGAAAGAGGACTGTGTGTCTCATATGACCGAGTTCTACAACTGGCAATTTTGACAAAATAAATCACAACCCATCATCAACTTCCGCCATGTCAGCCTTTCATGACAGTGCCTTGTCTCTTACAACTCATATAACTTATGATAATCCTTGTTTGGACAGAGAGTTTCAACATCTACCAGAAATAGATATCAAATCAAAGAAGATTTTGCCACTGCCTGAATCGTACACTAATGTAGCACCAGTCAACTTTCCAAGCAACAAGCCGTTACCACCAAAACCTCGTGGAGCAAGACTGTTAACTTCAACAGGGGACACTGATTGGAATCAGAAACAGTGGCTTGAAGAAATTTCTTCCTTATTGGACAGTGGACAAATACACACAAGAGCCAACGTGTCCTGGTCTGCTTACTTTGCAGAGAAGATGCCATCAGCCCCACGGCCACCAGCTGTCACAGGAATGCTGCCTTTATTCAGAGACACTTCTCATTCTCCAGCTATTGTACTCCATGCTATGAATGTCATCAAGAGTGGCACCCAGTTTTTGAATCCTGGACAAATAGCTGTCTTTACTGTTGATCAGCCATTGTTCGCATTAGCTAAGAAGATTCAATGGACACGGCCCGATATATATGGAGAAGACAAGTTTGTAGTCTTGATGGGAGGACTTCACATAGAGATGACATTTCTTGCTGTCTTAGGAGATTGGTTACAAGGAAGTGGTTGGACATCAGTTCTAGCAAGCTCCAATGTAACAACAGAAGGAAGGGCCTCTGCACTAGAAAAGGGATCGCATGTATCTCGATGTCAGTGGGCTCATCAAGTTACAGTAGCTGCACTCTGGCATTTGAAACATAAAGCTTTTGATGACTTCCTAGCTGAATCTGAAGAGACACTTTCATTTGATGATTGGTGTAAGAAACAGATGGACAAATCTCCACAGTTTTACTTCTGGGACACAGCAATGAAACTAGAAATTTTCTTTCTCAAGTTCTTGCAATCACAGCGTGAGGGAAATTACAAGATATACCTTGAAGCCCTATCAGATATGATTCCATGGATGTTTGCACTTGATCATGTGCATTACTCAAGATGGATAACAGTACACCTTTGTGATCTTCTCCAACTGAAATACACTGCACCTTCTATTCACAGGGAGTTTGAGAAAGGACATTTTGTTACCCAGAAGACTCAACGCAAGTTCAGTATGCTTCCTCATGATCAGATCCATGAACAACTTAATGCTGTGTTGAAAGGAGATGGTGGCGTGATTGGAATCACAGAGAGTGAGACCGCATTGAAAAGGTGGATGGTAAGTGGTCCAAACATCACACACATGTTGAAGGAGTTTGAAAGCAGCTGTAGAGCAGAGAGGCCAAGTACAGATTGGCACCATGGGCAAAAACCATGCACCCAGAGACAATTTGCAAAGAATATTCAAGATGTTGTTTCAACTATATTAGATCAAGGCAACCCTTTCTCAGACGACACTAATGACCTTCTGACATTGGATACACAATGTGCGTAAAGCAGAAGCCGCTGGAAGGAAGCAACATCAAACATTTGTAGAAGCACGGTTGACAGAATCTTCCTCAAAGTTTTATGACAACATCTCCATGAACAATTTCACCTTACTTGACAGTGGTATTATGAAGTCATCTTCTAAAAAAAACAGAACCAAGGTGTCAAACATTGGGAAAGATGTTCAACTCTTCTCTAGATTGTACGTTTCTTGCCAGAATAGAGATGGTGATATGGAAACATTCTTTCAGCATGAGAATCATGCTTGGCCACCATCACTAGCAGAAAACATTGAGATGAGAATATCTCATACTAAGGCTGACATTCTCAATTCTCTGGAGCCTTTGGTCACAACTCGCACTGTTGAACCACCTAATGTACAAGTCAAAATCATTGATGGAGCAGCCATAGTTCAGACACTGGATCCTATGAGAATCAAGAAGGAAGGAAACCTTGTACTTAACACATTTGATGATTTCTCAAAGAATGTCTTCATACCATACATGCTGAACCAATTAAGTACTGTTCATCGATTGGACATTGTATGGGATCGCTATCTACCAGACAGTTTGAAAGCACACACCAGACTGATCCGAGGGGATGGCATGTCATTGAGGGTAGAGGCTAACACCCGCTTACCATCTAATTGGAAATCATTTCTGAGGGTGAACTCTAATAAGACAAGTCTGTTTCATTTTTTGGCAGAAAATGTGTCAGATGTTGATGTCCCAAATGGCAAAGTTCTCTGCACTACCCTTGAAGAGAAGGTGCTCTGTAGTCAGACTGACGTATCTGATCTTGAACCTTGTAATCACGAAGAGGCGGATACAAGGATGCTTCTGCACTGTAAACATGCAGCTACCCAAGGCTTCAAGAACATTATGGTGGTTGCAACCGATACAGATGTTGTTCTCCTCAGTATTGCTCTCGCCTCATACCTTGACTGTCAGCTGTGGTTGAACTTTGGTCATGGAGCCCATAAACGGTACATTCCATCTCATCAGATTGCTGAAAACCTTGGACTCAATATTTCCAGGGGCCTTCTCTTCTTCCATGCCTTTACGGGCTGTGACCCTTTTTCTGGAATTGGGAAGACTACAGCATGGAATGTCTGGATGTCAATGAAAGAAATCATCACTCCAATTTTCACTCAATTGTCGATGCCAGCACAGATTGACGAGGCAGTAATGTGTCAGTTAGAGCGATTTACTGTGGCCATGTACAAACGCACTTTGCCAATACTCACTGTGAATGAAGCACGCATGAGTCTGTTTACCCAGGGTGATAGGAATATTGAAAACATTCCACCAACTCAGGACGCATTGATCCAGCATGCCAAAAGAGCAGCCTACCAGAGTGGCCAAATATGGGGACAAACTCTCGACAAACACCCAGTCATTCCTTGCCCATCGGAATGGGGTTGGTCTCGGGAAGAGACATCATGGTAATGGACTACATTGCCTGAAGCAGAAAAGGTGTGCAGAGAACTGATCAGATCTGGATGTAAGACCAACTGCAGTGGGCGGTGTAGATGTTGCAAAGCAGGTCTTCGATGCACACACCTGTGTTCCTGTTCTGGACAATGTGCACAGTAAAATCAAGCACTTGTGGTGATTAACATCATGTATGTACTTCCTTGGTGCCTAATAGTAATCCCTAAATTAATCATTTTCATAATTGGTCTTCATTAGGTGTCTTAGGCCTTGATAAAAAAAAAATTAAAAATAGATTTACGTAAAAATCACAATTTTGGCATTTTTGTCCCAAAAATCAGGATGCACTTTCAGAAAGTATTGCCTCTTTCTTGTTTTAGAATAAGCAAGTGATAGGCTATGATTGTGTCAAATGTAAGCCTTTCTGCCAGATATGAACAATTTTTAAAAATTTATTTACGTGAAAAACACAATTTTTGCATTTTTGTCCCATAAAAGTAGGATGCACTTTCAGGAACTGTTGCATCCTGATTGTTTTATGATTAGTAGGTGTTAGGCTACGTTTTGTTATCGTACCAATTATGTCTCCTTTATATTGTTTAGTTTTTAACTATAGTTCGAACTGACAGTCCTAAATCTCATCTTCAATAATGTATCTTTAAATGGTTCATCCTCATCCAGGTCACAACTTAAATAATCATGGTAGTCTGACTAAGGTGTTAATTGGAATTTCTAAAGAAGGATTAGCTGTAGTCTGTTTTACATTGGGCACTGTTTATTTTATTAGGTTAAACTTAACAGTAAAACAAAATCACCTGATAATGTTTTATTCAACATTTATTATAGTAAAACATGTTTATTTTAACACTTGTAATGTAAATGGAAAAACTTGATATAAAAAATAAATAACTAAATAGCACTATGAAATGAGCATCAACATTAAAAATATATATTTCATATGGGCAAGTAAACTACCATTTCATAACAATAATAACAATAATATTAACAACAATGTCTACAACATATTTTCATACTATTTTGACATATCAACTGAAGATGTCACTCCCTTATATAGGTTTGAATTGAACCAAATTGATTCATTACTTTGTAAAAAAATCACTCATTAAACACAGCTAACATGACACTTATTAAACACAGTTTACATGACACCTAAACGGTTAATCCATATCTAATTAGATTAGGTAAACACATTTCAGCTACAGACCAATCCCCCAACCCTAAACCCTTAATCAATATTTTGAGCTGGATGAGAACACCCCCTTTAAATATCAAGATAGTTTATATTATAAGGTTTGGTGACTTACTATGTTGAACCACCAAACACATATGTAGACGAGCTGTAGTAGCGACGTGTTGATAGTTTGGTAGCTGTATAATACGTGACTTGGTAAACATGTGTTACGTCACACCAATCACGTGACCTCTATAAAACCCTCATTCACAACATTTCTACCTGTTTTATTGGCACTTGGTCACGTGTAAGGGTATAGGGAGAAATCTTATAACACTTCAGGGATCCACATACAGGGACCAAACATCTAGTTGTAATCACTATTTCCAATAAAACTGAACACTATTTACACAGTAATATTCATTAAAACTTCTCGCGAAGACTTCAGGTCAGAGTAAAAACATCCTGCAACGCCTGGCCAGAGAATAAATCAGCTGGAACCAATTATCCCAACTGTAAGCCGGTTATCTTCAAAAACAGCAATGCGTCCAAGTGAATAGACTCCGGGCAGGACAGACCAACACCAGTTTCTAGATCTAGAAATGAATGTCTGTGTTGCTACAACCATAATGGAAAGTCATTCAAGCCTTGCCTGACATGATCACGGTGTATAACTGTTTGTTGTTTCCTGGCCTTCAAACGATACGATGTGGGGTTTGCAGCAATACCAAGATAGGGATTTTTGTAGAACGAATCAATGACATACCCAACATCAACCAGCATGAACCTGATAATGTTAGGCCACGCAGACCTTCAACCTGCAATCAAAGGATCGGCCTCCTAAGCTAACCGAATGGCAGAGATTTCCCTTTTACGTTGTTGGATGCCTATTTATGCACTGGTATAACAGGCGACCCAGCTACAGTCACTCATCTCTGACACAACCAGCACCACAGGAAAGTTGGCACACCTTTGGATCGTTCTCACCTGCTTGTGTTTCAAAACTGTTGTAGGACTCCAGTCAGAAGGAGATGACATAACATTTTTAGCATCAGGTTTTACTCCTATGAAACCTGTATGAACATCAACTTTGGTATAATGATCTACATACAGCACAGAACCTTGTCCTAAACAGACAAAACCATTAGAGTATTTCGCAAATCCGGCACTGGTTACACTGGAAATATTTACTTCGAAGAAGATATGCGATTTACGGAAGCAACAATAACCTGTTCTCCAACCGTAAGGGCACCATTCATCACACAGTTATTTTGTACTGGGAAGTACAATCCAATAGCAACATGGTCGAACATAGGAACCACACAAAAATTCAGGAAATGACCAGAAAACGGCTCAGAACCGATCCCCTTTAATATAACAGCTTTGCCTAGCTCTACTTTCTCCACCCCATTCAAAAAAGATGTTGATGTCACTCCATCAGTTTTCTGTTGAAACAAGTGGATGGGTAACACTTATCTTACCCCAGAGGGCTTACTGCAAACATGACGAATTTTATTAGTATGAATTGGGTTTACGGTTCTTAAGACTGGCTGAACACCCTCACAGCCAGTCGACTGAAGTTTAAAGGGTTCATTCTGCCCCAGAAATTATTTCCACTGTGCGTGCTAATCCGAAGTTGTGCCACCTGATGAACTCCGAGGATTCAAAAGCAGCTCACGTGAAGCAGACCAAGGACTTGACCAGGATGATGATCTGAGCAATTGGCCAGAAGATCGATGCAATGTGTTGCGTGCATCTTGAGATGAATTGGTATAATGGCTAGGATAAGGAGACTGGCTACAATCAGAAGAGTTGCGGTCATCTGAATTCGGATACCCCAGATTGGGCATCGGAGAGCTGAATCTAGCAAAGGGATGCTGGAGTGCAAGTGTATTCTGCTGAAAGAACCGCGTGCCATGACGCAGCATACTCTGGCGGATATCAAACATCACTGGTACATCCGCAACACTTCGAAATTCAAAGTTTGGTATTGCCTCTGTCTGTTGCATCGGAACAGGTTTAACTCCAGAAACGGATAGTGATTGTGTATATTGATAACGATTTCTAGATGATTACAATCGCCGTTGAGCAGCAGCATCACGTGGAAAAATGCTGAGGAGTCCAAGGAAATTTGCACGAAAGCGTATTGTAACCAGACCTGGACTGTGACCCGACGGACTGACTATAAGGGTGGTCAAACGTTGTACGTTAATCCTGAGATGGATAGGCATTAGGATTGGGGGGTGGACATTGAGGATTAAGTTGTTTGTGTTGGGTGGACCGCGTATCATAACGCAGCATACGAGTGTTAAACATCGAATCCTTAATCCAAGCTACATTCTTCCGCAATTGTGGAAACGGAGTCCGAGCATCAGCTCTTTCAGTAACGCCACAAACTTCATGGACTGGTGGTGAGTCTGGTGACTGGGCCTGAAAGGAAACGGGTTGTCCCCCAATTATTTAATTTAGACTGGATAAAGACTCCTTCGTGTATTTTACCGAAGATGTAGACGGTTCATTATGGGAACGACACTCAACCATTAGAGACTGTTATTTCCTTCCGACTACAAGAATTGTGGTGCGTCGAATTCATCTCATCGCAATGCCATGCTATTATTATTGGGGATCACGGTGGCTAAGTGGATAAGGCGCTGGTTCGCTAGCCTGGAGGTCGGGTGTTCGATCCCTGCATTGGCCGAGAAAGTTCATCTCGATTTTCCGACGTGATTTCTCCTTGTCAGTGATGCAGAAGGAGGGCCTGACAGGGACAGCTGCCTAGTCGTTCGGATGGGACGAAAAACCGAGGCCCCGTGTACACATTGCAGTTGGAATTCGATATAAGAGTAGGCCGTAGCGCCGCTGCCCGGGTAAAATTTCCCTCATAGCACACTGTATGGCGTATGCCCGTCTTCAATTAGCCCAGGTTAAGTGCATAACAGTAGGACGTTAAACCCCATTTCATTCATTCATTCATTCTGATTATTATGTTTGCTTCCAGTTTGTGCATCGAAAGCATTGGCCTGATCAGGTGACACATGTCCGGAAGTAGCAGGATACCTCTCTGGACAACCTGGCTCAGAATCCAGTACTTGCGGAAAAATACCAACTTGAGTCCGGGAGTTGACAGTGGAAGCAAAAGTACTAGATTGTTATTCATCTCAGAAATACAGCTTAAGTCATCAGCAGGTAACGACGACTGAACATCAGAAACAAAATGACCAGGTCTTTCACACCTGCTTTCTTTTGGAATGGTTACTAAAGTGTTGGTTAGTACAGGACCTGTAGCTCCTCTCAACATTTGTGGAGTAGGTATAACTGGAGAAGGAGTAACTGGAGTGGGCAATGCATGCAGTTGTGTAGATTCAGACAAGGGAAACCGTATACCAACAAGTTCCAATACAGAAGTCATCATTCCACAAAGCTTTTCTGTTGATATAGTGCATCACACTTCCTTGACAGTTGACCGTACAGCTTCGCTTGGCTAGCCTCAATTTGGTTAGGGTCAATGCCTGTGGCGTATCTACTGGTTTGCCATCAAAAGCTGCCCCAAATGTAACGCGGCCTTCATCTACCGAGCTGCGCCAAATGTCAGGTTGCATCCCAGTGACTTCCGCTGCATCAGATATCGTTATGATGCCTATAACATCACTTTCTTCTATAATGTTCATTGCCTCAACTTTCCCAATTCTATCAAGTCTCATTAATGACTCTAAACCCGCGGTCTGTATGTCTATAGGAGCCATTCTCACTCCTTAAACAAAACTGACAAAAGAAAATTATTTTGAATAATCACCAATTAAGGCAGTTATTCAATAATCAGAAGTTATTTTGTCAGAGATAATCTTCCATACACCAAGTTAAATTGACTATAAATGCACCTGTGCCAGTAACAAATGCAACACTTACAGTAGCTGACAGAACTTTAAGAACCGACTTGAAAAAGTCAGCAAAAAAATTAATTTATAATTCAGACAAGAATTAAATAAGTTTTCACTCGATGTACATGTGTGAAAATTATTGGGAATAAATACACTGACTTTGATTCAATTGAAGTTGTAATTTTTGGCAGCTGTGACCGACTATATAGTGTAACTAACGCAGTCATCAATGAAAACAACTCACGTGACCACTTCTCTTCTTTACGTGAAACAAAGATTATAATTATCTATAACGATGGATTTATGCTGTAATATCAAATAATGTTGATGAAATATCATATATATACTCTTCTCTCCCCTTTCTTCGTGTGGGCACTTGTAGGACCTTCAGAAGAAATATCTGAAAGCTATGACCTATTTTTTAAGCGTGAAATTTACAACACACCTGATTGACTCGACCTACTTGAAATTGCTAAATCAGCACTTTCTTTAGTCGATAAACAATGAACCAACATTCAATAGTAGTCGTAGACGAGTGAATTTACGGCGACGCCAATGTAAGATTTGGTGACTTACTATGTTGAACCACCAAACACACAAGTAGACGAGCTGTAGTAGCGACGTGTTGATAGTTTGGTAGCTGTATAATGACTTGGTAAACATCATTTACGTCACACCAATCACGTGACCTCTATAAAACCCTCATTTACAACAATATATGTAAAATACTTACCCTTCTTAACCTATGTACTATGCATATGAAATTTAGCCTTCTGTTAGCCTGAAGTTGTAAAAACTTTTGAAATGATTAATTTTACTATTACTTTATATAATAGTTAATGCCCCTTGAACACTGTAGGCCAACAAGCTTTTATACCTTAAAATTGCCAACAAGTCTAGCTACATAAAGTACTAAATGGTACATTCAGCCCACGAAAATTGATTGACTAAATTAGAACTATCCTTCCCCATGGGCTTTTCTCCTGGTTCTCTGGTTACCTCACATTGCTAGGGAATTATGTAAATAAATTTGAAACATATTGTAATCCCAAACTTACATAGTTTCTCTATTTCCTCTTCACAATACCCATGACAGCTGTCAGTCTAAGCAGAACACTTTATCCACATACAGTGTATGGGTCTTTCTCTGGTTACCTCCCAATGCAATAAGGAACTAAATATGATGCCTATGTTAATATCGAATGACCTAGGTTGTTTCAGCGACTGGGCTTCAAACCCCTTTTCTCTCTACCAAAACATTAACAGTTTAAATTTACTCTTTATAGTAGTAGGCCTAATCTGTTGAAATTTAAAATACCTGTAACCAAATCTGTAAAAAAGAATACCTGATTTATTAGAAATAATGATATTATTATGTTGTGCAAATTCTGGTACTAAATATTTAAGGCTGGTACTAAATGGTTAAGGCTGGCATTGTCCAGCATTATTTAATTATTAACAATTATGGTATGCAGTTTCGTGATGGCCACCTCTCCTGCGTACGTATATACTGCATTGTCTAGAATAAACTGTGAGCTGGTAGCCTAATTTGCTGTAAAAATGTAAACAAACAATGCTGTAAATCCTCTACTTGTTGAGTAAAAGGGGGTCACAACTACAGCTGAACTTACTGGAGGCAGAACACAATTAATTTTCCCATTCACTTCAATGTTAATTCTGACCTCTTTGCCCACCTCCAACTTTTCCCAAAAGTTTCGTTGGGCTGGATGCTTTTCACTATAGATTGAGGAACAAATGACCATGTCTTTGCACTAAAATTTGTATGAGGTTTACCATAAAAATTTTGAGATACACCAACTTGAAGAAGCATACCCAAAACATGTAACTCGTTGCCGTACATATCACCGTAACAAACCTGATAACTCAGTTATCCTTCCGCCTCAAAATCATGAAGATTTACCAAAACCTGGCAGAAAATATTAATTGAAATCCTCTTCTTCCATTCTAGACCAAAAATCAACAAAAATTTCCACGCAAAGGGGGATAAAAGAGAAGGAGAGAGAATTGCTATACATAGACGAACTACAATTTGTGGGAGAGTCTGACGGGCTGCTATTAATTGGTCCACTGTACTGTATTACTTCCCTACGCTGCAAATACCACGCTCTCCCCCATAGTGGTGGTTAACATGCCAATCAACGGTATAATATCGCGTGACCAGTGTATTCGCAACACAACACTTCGGCGTGTTTTTGTTTTCTTTTAGTTTTGTTATTCTCTGGGGGGGGGGGGGGGGTCGACTGTTTTAGTTTGTTCTCTTTAAACGGGTTCTTTTTAATTTGTATCGATCCACGCACAGCGCCGCATCAATACCGTTCCGTTATTATCGATCCGCAATTTGTAAATATGTATATAGATGTGATTATCATTATTATTGTAAATATTCATATTATTTTCTAACGTATGTAAATACTCAAAATTATTTTCAATGTACATCATCAAGTATGATGTGTTTATGTGTGTTTTTCTGTTATTGATAGTTTTGCGTGTTGTTTGTTATTTTTCATTATGTCCCAAATATTATATTTATGACCCTTTTAATCTCTGGTGAAATCGAAGGCAATCCTCGCCCTCCCCGCAACTTCTCTATCGTCCATCTGAATACAAGGAGTCTCCGTCACAAAGTTGATATTTTAGCAGCGGAACTCTCCGAAAAATTGACATTATTCTCTTAACCGTGTCATGGCTTTATGAATCTGTAGACACAAGTACATTATTACTAAATTATTTCCACGCACCTATAAGAAATGACAGGACATACGGACAGGGTGGGGGTATTGTCGCTTACATTCGGGACACACTTTCTGCGAAAAGAGGACCTGGACTGGAAGTCGACGGTACTGAGTGCATATGATTACAATTAAATATCCCAAATAAAACTATTTTAATAGGTACCTTTTATAGACCTCCAAGTTCTACTGCCGAACAAAACAATACAATTTTTGATTCAACTACTAAGTCAGTATGCGATAATGTCTATAACTGTTTTATATTTGGCGATTTTAATATCGATTTTATGACCTCGGCCCAATCATTTTTACATAATGCAATGATACTTTTCGATCTTTATGAAGTAATTCATAACGCGATTCGGAAACTATGGTAATAATTCACTTTTAGATTTAATTTCAACTAACTGTCCAAACTATATAATAGAATCAGACTGTCTAGATAATTTTTGTAGTGATCATTGCCCTGTGTACTGTCGACTTTCATTTCAGAATCAAAAACTAACGTGCTACAGACGAGTTATTTGGCACTATACAAATATTAACACCGTGGAACTGGAACGGACTGGAAAAGTTTAATTAACATCGAATCGACTAACACAGCTTTTGTTAACTTGAAAAGTGGGCCGACAAGGCTAGGGTAAAAACACATTGCTAATAAACATTATTTATCAGACCTATAGACCAACCATGGATGTATAATGCAATTCGTAAGTTGAGTAGAAAGAAAATTAAAATACCTTAAAAGGCGGTTAAAAGAAATTTAGAATCAGATTGGCATAAATTTAGAACTATTAGAAATGAATATATAAACCTAATCAGAAATTGCAAAAAGGAATACTAGGACAAAATTGATAACAAAATCAACAATTGCAGTAACTTTGAAAGTAAAAACTGGGGGGGGGGGGGGGCTTGTCAACTCATTAATGAAAAAGAATTGTGCTGGCACTAGCAATGAATAACCTCCTCTATCAGTAAACGGCACTACATATCACACACCATCCGACAAATGTAACTGCTTAACGATTTCTTTATAAGGCAATCTAGCATAGATAGTAACAATGCAGCACTTCCTGCACTAGAAAATATACCCAACTCTCTAACTAACATGATCCTTAGCAAGAAGGAATTTGAAGACATCATATCTACTATTGACTCCCCGAAAGCCAATGGAACCGATGCCATCAGCGGAAAGCTAATAAGATTATTATCCAAAGAAATATCTGAACCTTTATCTAAATTGTTTAACCACTCCCTCGTATCGAAAATAGTACCGAATATCTGGAAATTTGCCAATGTAACTGCCATATTAAAAAAGGTGACCCATCAGACTGCGGAAATTATAGGCCCATATCACTGGACCGCTGAAGAAGACGGAAATGGGGTGAGCTTGCAGAGTCCCGACTAATCGTATAACCGGATGAGGTTTTTTGTTGACAACACTTTTCTGATTCTTGAATAATATATTTTAAGGCAGTTGTTATACAGCATATCATGGTTACAAGTTAGGCCTATACTGGTTGGTTATTTGATCCACAATAGAACAAAATATCTAGCTTACAAACTGATACATCAATAAAAGTTCATTCAAATCTAATATACAAAATATGAAAATAAAAAAGAATTCAGTAAAATAGTTACTTCTATGGCGGGACTGCTCGGTTTTACACAAAATGATAAGTGACACGCGGGCCGTTTTCTTAACAGCATAAAAGCACTTGCAACATCAACTAAAGGAGAAAGTTTGGAATCAGACCACTGATAATTTGTAACAGTAAACAGAACATCCTCCACCCGGATGAGGAATTATTCCTCATCAAATTCGTAACCGTTTGCAGGCAATAAAACAGCTAATTTTGTAATCCATCTTGTATAGTCCGAGTCTTGACATTTAACTTTAACATTTCTAACACGGTTATCAGCTCCTGGATGAACTTCGATAACTCTACCGATTGTCCACTTTCCTCGAACATAATCTTGATTATTAACAATAACTATATCATTCACACAGATATTACGTTTCTGTGTGTTCCATTTCTTACGCTGCACTAATAATGGTAAAACTTCTCTTGACTATTGTTTTAAAAAGGAGTCGACAAGTTTTTGAACAAATTCTACCCTTTTTCTCGGGTTTCGAGTGTTTCTAAAGGGTCCTTGTGCCACATGACTCGAGGCGCGACCGAGCAGAATGTCATTTGGACACAAATACGAACCATCATTTGGGTCGTTAGGAATTCTACCAATCGGACGTTGATTGACTAAATTTGCACATTCAAACAGGTAAGTATAAAGTTCAAACAATGTCAGTAACTGTTTTCGAATCGATTTCCTTAATGCTGTTTTACACTCTTTAACCATTGATTCATCGCAACCATTTTGATGTGGGGCGGCGGGCGTAGAAAATATCCATTGCATTCGATAAATAGAGCAAAAGTCTTTTAAAGTCTCTGTGTCTATTCCTTTAATCATTTCTTTTAACCCCTTTTTAGCTCCGACGAGTTGAGAACCATTATAACTAATCATTAACGTAGGTGTTCCTCTAATAGAAAATAATCTTCTTAAAACCTGAATAAAAGCTTGAGTTGAGTAATCCACGGCCAGTTCCAGGTGAGCAGATCGAGTGTTTTAACATGTAAACAAAACTCCGTAATGTTTAGTACGGTAGTTTTATTTCTGCCGAATTTAACGTTGTACGGTCCAAAATAGTCGACTGTGGTATTGTAAAAAGGAGGTGTAAACGGCGCCATGCGAAACTTAGGCAAGTCCGTCATGAATTGACTTTCGGTCCGGTGTTCAAATTCTCGAAAGGTAACATATCTAAATTTGACAGTTTTTGAAAGTTTATGAACCTTTAATATCCTAAATTATCGCGGCAGTAGCAGCAATTCCTAAATGACCTTGACGGGTAATTAATAATGAAATTCTGTGGTCGTTGGGTAACAAAACTGGATGTTTCGATTCGAAATAACTGCTTCATTCAGGCGACCTCCAACCCGAATTATTCCATTTTCATCTGATAACGGCTCTTCACGGACATCTTTGTTTCGTATTTTACCCAGTGATTGTAAATAAACCTTCTAACATAGGCAGTAACTCTTAGCAACTTATTCTAACTGGAGAAATTATTGCTATTCATAATATTTTCTTTAACAGTGACAGCATTAACACATATATTTTTACGAGTTTCTGATTGTGTTTCTACTTATGTGGGTGTAATAATTGTATCAGTTGGCCAGTCTTCTTCTTCTGTATATAGGACGTCAAGTCCGCGTTTCCATCTTTCCGTAAGTTGTTGAACGGATATGCCTCGGGAAATATCATCTGCTACATTATCTTCGGAACGAATATGTGACCATTGGGATGGATCTGTTATGTCTTGAATTTCACCAATTCTTGCTAATACAAAAGGTTTGTACTTCCGGGCATGACCTTGGATCCAGGCAAGTACTATCATACTGTCTACAAAGAACATTGTCTTTTCTACGTTCATCCGGATTTCTTCCAAGATAAATTTGTACAATCGAGCGGACGTTACAGCTGCTTGTAACTCGAGTCGTAAAATTGTCAATTTTTTCAACGGCGCTACACTTGACTTGGAAGCGATGAAAATATACACAGTACAGGTAAGCCAACGGATTCCACGTGTGTTAAACACCTTTAAAATTCCACACAGTTAAGTTCATTCATTTCAGTAGAGAGACTGATTCATTCAATGTGAACAGATTGGGGCAGACTTTTATCCCAATCCAGACCCATTTGCCAAAGTTTTTGCATACCAATCTTCGATATCTGACTGAGGATTCTTCGTTTTGTTAGATTAACAGGTGTCTTCTTATCCACTGAAGCATATTGATGTAGGCTATTGTTAACCTTAAATGTGAAAACATCCTTGATGGTGTTCTATACAACGCCCAGAACCTTTTCTTCACCCATGCTTTCCAGTAGTTTTAATTCAGTAGACTCAGTTCCTGTTGCAGGAAACAGCATTTTATTAGATGTCCAGCCCTTTACTTTAAACCCACCTTGAGCTAAAACCTGACCAATGTCTAACGTCAGTTTACTGGCTTCTTCTATGTTTGTGACAGAAGCACATATATATTCAATGTAGGTATTCTCCTTGAGAACCTTGGCTGCTTTTTGGAATAAGGTTTCAGCTTCTTCGGCTGTTTTATTTAAAGCTATTTGGGCCATGGCAGGGGCTGGTTTATCTCCAAAATTTAGGACAGTTTTTATATAAACATCCGGTTTATTTTCAGTCTTTAAGTTTCTCCATAAGTACATGCTGGTCAGATTCCGTTATTAAGACTCTGTGGTACATCTTGGAAATGTCTGCACAAATAACAACTTCGTGTTGTCGGAATCTTAAAATTACCCCGAACAAATCATTCAGTAAATTAGGGCCTTTCATCCAGTATTCATTTAAACAGTGGCCTTGGTAATTTGTAGATGAGTTGAACACAATACGTACAGGTGTGCTCTTCTTTTCTGGTCTAACTACAGCATGATGGGAAATATAGTGAACAGGACCGTGATAATTGTCTACTTCAGTTTCAGTCAGTTGCTTTGCAAAGTTAATTTCCAGCAGTTCCGTCATTTGCTCATTATAGATTCTAGCATGTTCAGGGGACTTAAGTAAACGTTGTTCAGTTGATTTTAATTTGCATTCAGCTTGTGATCGGTTGCCTGGTAACAGTTTTGGGTCATCTTTCCATGGATAGGGAACTAACCATTTGTTTCCAATCTTTTGACATGAATCTTTAATTACTCTGTACTCTTCAAGTTCAACCGGACTTAGTTTACTGGGTTTACAATTAAAGGTATTTCTAATAACTCCCACAGATTCAGTAGACCAATACTCTGTCATATTAACCGGAACCGACATTGCTACGTAGAAAATGTGGTTTTCGTAGATACGTTTATCAGACATTGTAGCATCAAATATTACCCAGTCTAAAGGTGAATGTCTTGCTACCAGGTTATCACATTCTTTTAGTTCACAATGTGCATCCGTACATGATCAATACCTATCAGAAGATCAACCGCTCCTTTATCTCTAAATAGATTATCTGCTTTGAGTCCAAACTGACCGGCAATATCTAGTAGATTAATTTCTTGTATATCCCCACTAATAGATGGAATTCCAATCGCTGTTACAGTGTTTTCATTGGAACAGTTTAGTCGTCATTTCTTCAACGTCACCTCCGACTTTGGTTAAAGTGATACTAATATCCTTTCCACTTAGTTGTAATTCTTCAGCTAAAGAAAATCTAATAAGACTGATTTGTGCTCCAGAATCAAACAGTAGATTTGCTTTTAGACAGTAGTTTTGATATCCCACAAGTTCGGCCATTAAAATTGGTAAAATGGCTTCTTTCCTGTTCACAACAGATGCGACTCAGACATTGTGGCTGCTATTTTCCCGATGAAGTAATGGGTTGTGAAACATTTTACACGGATTGCCGTTGTATTCCTTGATACATTGACGTCTTCTTGAACAGGTAGACAAATTGTGGTCTCTGTCAGCAATTTTTAAACAAGTAAAACATGCATGATTATTCTTTACTGCCTTTATACGATCATCCATTTTCATAGCGGTAAATTTCTGACACTAATCTCCCCAATGGGTCGAGTTCTTACAGAACCAGCATTTGAAGTAATTATTATTTTGACTTTCAGAGCTAGCAACATGACTGACGTTATATTTAGACGGTTGGTGATTGGAATTGATGGGTGCATTTGCTCTTTTTCTGGACTTCATTTCTGTATTCATCAAATCTAAAAAATATTCTAAAGACGCAGACTGTTTTGCTCTTTCTAAATGACGAAACCAAACGTTTCTATCTTCAATGTGCATCTTTTGTTCAATGATTGCTAACATGTGATTATTATTCATGTCATTAGGGTGGCCAATTTCTTTTAGGGTGTTATAACTTCTTCTTACTAGATGAACTAAATCACAAAAGCGGTTATCTTCACCATCTCGTAGTGGACGGAAACAGTTTATATCTCGTGTAATAGTATCGGTAATAAATCTAGGATCTCCATAAATAGAATCAAGATATTCAAACGCAGCATCGTAATCACAACCGATTCCTTTAATTAAATCAAAGGGTTTGTCCATCAAACAAGAGCGTAACAAAGTTATTGCATCTCGTTTACTGCATCTCGAACCGATCATGTGCATAAAATCGGACTTGAATGTAAAATATTCTCGAACATCACCACTGAATTTCGGCATTTTCGGTTTCTCCATTTTAAAACTACAAGTATCAGTGACTCGGGCAGGTATATTGTATACTGAATCACTGGCAAAAGGTCCATTGCTCGGTTCACTATAAGCGGGAATAGCTTGTGAAATATTGCCATAATCACTCAGAGTAACAGCAGTATTTTCATTACCCAGAATAACAGCAGCGGTTTCATTGGTCAAGTTAGCAACATTATCAGGACCGTTATTCGGGTCACCAGAAACATCGACAGTCAGGTTAGCGGAGGAAGGCACATTTTGTAAAACAGGATCAGAAACATTAATACTAACCGAATCGGGTTGGTTACTAGCAGGTGTTGCGTGTGACGAAGCAGGTAATTGATCGGGACTATGAACGTTCTGTACAGAATCAGTATTAGTAGGAACCGTATTTGCCGTCTTTAATTCAAATGTCTTTAAGTAGTCTTTGGCATATAATTTGAGTGTTGTGACGTGGGTTTAGACTTCATCTTACCATTCTTCGGCGATATCAAATTCGATATCATCATCCAACATTTGCGTGTAATCAGTATGTTTTTCTATAAGATTATCAAACGCTGTGTCAATTTTCAAAACAATTTCAGTAATTTCTTCTTTGTCTCGATGTTCATTAAGTAATCTATCAAGTACGTTTCCTAGTCTAGTAATACTAGCTTTACAGTTTCGCCTCTCCCTCTTTGCTTCGGAGACTAAGGCGTTTACTCCCTCAGATTCAGACATTTTTTATTCACAGTTCAGTTCAAAAATATAGGTAAGCAGAATTTATCAGACTTGTTTACAGTTCTTCAACACACAGTATTACGGGTTAGCAGATTCACAGACTGTAGAAAACTTATGTAGTAAGATTTATTTATAACAGGATAGCAGACAGAGTTCATACGTGTTACCAGATATTTCCAGTCTTTTTCGGTCCCAGGTTAGCAGCAAAAGTAGAAACAGGCTTCATTCTTCCGAAAAGAAATCAAATTTGTATAGACCGCTAAAAAAAACTGAAATGGGGTGAGCTTGCAGAGTCCCGACTAATCGTATAACCGGATTAGGTTTTTTGTTGACAACTTGTTTCTGATTCTTGAATAATATATGTAATGACAGTTGTTATACAGCATGTCATGGTTACAAGTTAGGCCTATACTGGTTGGTTATTTGATCTACAATTGAACACAATATCTAGCTTACAAACTGATACATAAAAAAGTTACACTTAAATCAAATATACAAAATAAGAATTCAGTAAAATAGTTACTTCTATGGCGGGACTGCTCGCTCCTGCTAAGAGAACGGTTTTACACAAAATGATAAGTGACACGCGGGCCGTTTTCTTAACAGCAGAAAAAGCACGTGCAACATCAACTAAAGGAGAAAGTTTGGAATCACACCACTGATAATTTGTAACAGTAACCAGATCAATCACTACTTAGTATCTTCGAAAAATGCATTTATAAAAATGTCCTCAACTTTCTAAGGGAGAACGCTGTTCTTACTAACCGCCAGGGCGACTTTTTGTATGGGGATTCTAGTGTTTATTAACTTGCCGATATTGCACACTACCATTGATTGGGGATTCTACACGAGAGCAGTGTTCTGTGACATAAGTAAAGCTTTTGACAGGGTCTTGCATGCTGGACTCTGTCACAAGCTTGAAGCTGTGGGGATTCGAGGAGACATCCTTCAATGGTTTCATAACTATTAAGCGGGAAAAACACAGTCCGTTGTCACTGGGGGTGTCTCCTCCTCCCCCAAAACCATTCCTTCGGGCGTGCCACAGGGCCCTGTTCTCGGTCCTCTCCTTTTTCTCATTTATATAAATGATATCGTAAGTAACATCACATCAAATGTTCGACTTTTCGCTGACGACACTTCCCTTTACCTTAAAAATGATGAACCTACCAAATGCGCAAATATTCTAAACGATGGCTGGTAACCTTCAACCCACTAAAGCCCGAAACACTAGCACTGACAACCGAACAAAATCATATTTTACCTACCCTTAATCTTAATAGTGTTCCTATCAAGGGACCCACATCACACAAATTTAGGTTTGACTTTTCAACAAAATTGCCAATGAAACAAACATATTAACGACATTATCAAAAAAAACCAAGCAAATCTGTCAATTGTTTAAGATCCCTTAAATACAGACTTAACCGTAAATCATAACAAACAAACTATACCTCCTTCATCCTACCTCATTTTGACTACTGTGACGTCATCTGGGACAACTGCACGGACCAACTAGCGAGTTGAACAAATTAAGTACAGACACAAACAATTCATTATCTCTAAATATTTCAATTCGAAACTTATTGCTCAAGATTCAATACCACCAAAAACCTTTTCGTTTGGATCCCGCACAAACCAAATTATTCATTCTAAACTGCGCCTCTCTTGCAGCAATCTAAACGGACATAATCTTTACGTCACATTTCTGATAATCCATCCTGTAAATGTGGACATCAATTTGAAGACACTGAACATTTTTTATTGAATTGCTCCTTATATTCAGATGCCCGAAATAAAACAATAAATATATTATCGACTATTAATCGAAACACTACTGTTTTATTGTACGGAATTGACCATGTGGAAGACTCACTCAATATTTTTAAAACTGTCCATTCGTTTTTCAAAATCCCCAGACGGTTCCAGGGACAACTTTAAACATCCATTGTAAATATATCTGCACTAAAATCATACTTGCATTGATTACTAGTTTCTGAAATGTAAATACATGTATCTATATCTGACAGGTAGAGGAGTTTAATATAGACTATGCCTGATCCCCAATTCCTATTCAGTTACAAATCTGAATAAAATATTGCTTATTAACAAAAATGCCGCTTGGTATAGGGGCGCAGTCTTGTCGAACGTGTCTTTGTCATTCGATTTTTGAGTATACTGGGTGGATTTTTTATTTGCATACAGCGGCGGTGAATTGTTGTACGGGGCGTATTTACAATTTGTAAGGTTGAGCGTAACATCAAGGAAATTAACGATGCTTTTGTTTGCTTCGATTGTTATATTTAAGCCGTGGATGTGAAGTATAGAGCAAAGGTCTTTCTTGATTCGTTCTACCCGTCTTGGGGTTGCTCTTGTGATACCTAGGCAATCGTCTCTGTACAATAGCTCACGCACACTATTTAGATTATAATATGTGTATATTTATGTATTGATTTATTATTCTAATTTCATTATGTTTTAATTGTAATATTTATATCTGTTTGTATTTTTTTAATCCAATTATCTTTAATAAATAATGTTAAAAAAAATTATTTATTTTTAAAACTCCCAAAGACCGCTCCTTTGAACAAGACCAAGTAGTATATATATATTTTTTAAAATAGGGGAATGAACAAACAAAGGGAATTTTAGCCAGTTGTTAGAACACCCTGTATTATACACAAAAAACATCAGTTAATCGTTATTACATTGTCAAACTATATTAGGGTGCCTTTGGTATGGATGTGGTCGTGCTTTAGGAATTTCCGCTTTGTGTGTATATTGATATTAAAAGGTATTTCCAACCTTATATGGAGGGTGGGGAATTAAGCAGTGTATGAGGATGGGTGGGGTGTTGGGCCTTTCATTTGATTTATGCATAGTTATGTTATTTGAATGCTATAGTGTCGACTTAATTAGAGATGAAGAAGGGTGGGCTTAGGGTATCTATTCTAACCAGTTAATATTAGGGTAAACTCGACAATGCAAGGTATGTATGTCTACACACGCAAAGACACATACGGTAGTAAGAGAGGCTCTAATAAAATATAGCTTCACACACCTTGATTGATTTTGATACTTGGCAATTATCTATATTTATATTCGATTATATATAGGCCTATATCGTTGGTAACAAACAACATTTCCAACCCTTCTCAAATTATCTTAATACACAGAGCTATGGTGGGACGTTAAACACGATGCATGCAACAATTAATTCCACAGTGTCGTGTACTTTCTTAATAATAAATTGATTCATCACATTTACACAGGCTACAAACAGCCCTTCAGGTATTACTGACAACGGCTTCACGGGGATAAGAGCGGTAAAGCTTGTCCGGCATCGGGGAAAACTGTCCGTCTGATGGGATGGAGGGTCCGAAAACACTTATTGCATGTTAGCCGACACCGGTAAATACCAGTATTAAAAGCGCTCACTATCTTTTCATTAGATATATGATTAACAGCGAGTTTAGCTAAAAATTGACCTAACTATATTATAGCAAAACAACGTCACGTGTATTAAGCTGGACCCGTGGACTATTTACATATTAAAAACTATTTGTCCAATAAGTTCCATATGGTTAAAAGTTAAAAGTCCTATAACAATATAAACCTCAAAATGCCTCGTTCGACAAAAATGTCCAAACGAGGTAAAAAAACGCCTCGTTGTCTGCAGTTCCAAAACAAGGTTTTTAAATTGCTCTGTTTTTGGAACAAGGTATTTTGTTCAGAACGAGGCAGGGTAACTTTTTTTTTTCAAGATAGTTATTAGCGGTATTTGCTGTCAGCGAATTTGTAAAAATTAAAATTTATGTTATTTAATACGAAAATAAAACCAGTTCAAACTATCATATTATAATCAGAGAAATAGACAAGACAAGAATACACACCATACCATAGATTATTTTCGCATTATTTATACCCATCTGTCTTCATAATTAAACGTTTAAATTAAATTTTAATGTATGAGGTGTATGACTATGAAATGGGGTTTAACGTCCTACGCTCAAGCACCTAACCTGGGCTAATTGAAGACGGGCATACGCCAAACAGTGTGCTATGAGGGAAATTTTTGCCCCGGCAGCGGCGCTACGGCCTACTTTTATATCGAATTCCAACTGCCAAGGGATCTTTTACGTGCACTCCAATGTGTACACGGGACCTCGGTTTTTTCGTCCCATCCGAACGACTAGGCAGCTGTCCTTGTCAGGCCCTCCATCTGCATCACTGACAAGGGGAAATCACGCCGGAAAATCGAGATGAACTTTCTTGGCCTATGCAGGGATCGAACACTCGACCTCCAGGCTAGCGAACCAGCGCCTTATCCACTTAGCCACCGTGATCCCCTGTATGAGGTGTGCTTTATTTCCCATTTAATTGACAATTGGTATAAAGCTGACAAATTTATCGCTGTGCGTAAATATGACTTTGCTCCAAAAATATTTTGTGCAATGTTACGGGGTTTCAACAAAAACAGTCAATGCTATGGTCAAGTTTTTTTTTACAATAAATATTAAAAAAACCTGGCGTATTGAAAATACGTGATGAAATTTAATACTTTTTTTTATTAATAAGAATGGATTATTTAGTTCAGATAAACACTAATTTGTTGTCTGCGATATCAGTTAGGTGGAGGTGTAAAACACACAGCTCCCATGATTAATTTACAACCCCAATTTAGCTTTCACAACACCAAAGTTGTTACTTAACACCTAAACCTGATTGGGCAATAAATTAATCAAGGCAAGGTAGCTGTGTGTCTTCAATAGTTTTACACCTTCATCTATGGTGCAACTCTTGTCTTTTCTATTTCTCTGATTATAATATCATAGTGTGGACTTGTTTATTTTCGTATTAAATAGCATAAATTTTATTTTTTACAAATTCGCTCATAGCAAATAGCCCTAATAACTATCTTGGAAAAAAAACATGTTTAGTAAACGAGGCATTTTTACCAAGCCTCGTTCTGCACAAAATAACTCGTTCCAAAAAAGGGCAATTTAAAAAACCTCGTTTTGGAACTGCAGACAACGAGGCATTTTTTTTACCTCGTTTGGGCAGAAATGCCGAACGAGGCATTTTGAGGTTTATAGTGTAATAAGGTTCAAAGCGTCTTTCGTTGGTTTCTGGAGTTGAGCGTCCACTTCCACCGGGGTGATATCAATTAAAAGTTAAAAGGCATTCCATTAGGGGTTTCTTGTCCATGACTCTCACCAGATAAACGTTACCTGAAAAGAGAAAGAAGAGCCAGCAGCAACACAGAACAAAACAATTCAAACTAGAACTGAGATGCATTAGTGACGGGTTTCACCGGTGCCACGCTGTCACTTCCGGTACCAATGAAACCATTAGACAGGTTTCCACATAAGCATTGCACGCATCAAATAAAATGGACGCAGAATAAACCAAATTCAGCAAGATCAACTCATTTATACAATCGTTACATGTAAGTGCCTATCACCCGTCATGGCAAATACCCTGGTTATTGGATCCTCTAACATGGCTAGGATTGTATCCTTCCTAGGGGAATGGGTGATCCATAGCTATTCTGAAGCCAAGCTCAGCCACATCAAACAAGAAAGAAAGATGGCCGACTAAGGTAGACACGGTGTGAGACCGGGACAAATTTTTCGAATTTTAACCAGTTTACTGTAATGTAATGTCGCATAGTTCACAGGACTTATTCGGATATGCAATAGACAAACGCAGAATAAAGTATATTTTGTGTTATGTGGTATTAAACATTATAAATTAGGAAAAGTTCAGTCCTTCTTTGTGTTTGATGAACTCATGTCAGGTAAAAACTAGACAGTCAACGCTTCACCTGAGTGATCTGTTCATCATTTGATTGTGTGTATAATCCACTATACACACCTTCACGGTGTTTTGTCTTTGATGTTCCATAAACGATAATAGAGATATCGTACCGAGGATTGGGTGATCAGAGGGTGATATGTGATATTATCCCTGGGACGATATCACATATCACCATCTGATGACGTCATATTAAGCAAACACAGTAAAAATACATTTTATTTAGTTATAAAGTTAAAAGTACAGTTAATAGGATTAGAATCATTTTCTGCAGATGTTTGTAGATAAAGCGGTTTTGCAAAATTTTAGGTCTCGTAATTCTTTCTGGTGTCTTCCTCGTCTTTTACGTTTTTGCCCTCATCACTCTTACTGACACCATTCTTACCTTTACGTAGTGAAAAATATCCAAGTTTTTCTTACATTTAAGACGTAAATAAGACATCAATCCCATTACCAAACTGAATATTGAATTCATAGGGTATTTCTCGCCGTCCTTTTTTCTAACTTCAACCACGAACTGTTTTAACCAAAAGTTTAAATCACTATTGTCCACATGTTCAAGATCTTTAGTTATTTTCCTTTCTTCGTCATTATGTTGATTGTTTCGCCACATCAACCATGCTTAAAAAGCATTAAAAGCCTCTTTATTACGCCTTAGAATATATTTTTATACAGCGTTATTTGCAACGTTTAAAACCGTTTCCTCTTTGACAACATGAAAACGTTTGTCATTTTCAGATCGATTTTCGTCTACATCCGAAATATCTAAATACAGCGCTGGATTTCCAACATCCATATCGAAAAATATACTTCGTCTGAATCAGTCATTGACAGCATTTTACTTGTGAACTGGTCGATGTATGACTAAAATAACGCAGGTGTAATGGGCAGTGGTGGACATCAGTTCACTATTCGTATACTCATTCCAACAGTGACGTTGCCCTGCCCTTCATCATGCTAAAAACAACACGGGACGATATGGATGCGTTTATGTTGCTATATGGGGGTATGCTGACCACTATGTTATTGAAGTGATGTCAATGTGTATGTCAAATAATACCCCACTAACCCTCGGTTCGATATTAGAAATAGCCCTCGACCTTCGGTCTCATGCTATTTCTAATATCAACCTCGTAGTAGGGTATTATATACTACATACCAGGTTACGTTTACTAGGAAAATGAAAGGTGGTAGCAAGCAGGATAATAAAAGAACAAGGGGTGATATTTCAGCTAGTACTTCTGATAGTATAAACGACTTCCTCGACTTAGTACTCCAGGTTGAAGATTCCGTAAAATCTCTTGTAGCCGAACTACTGAAACGTGAAACCATAATGAATTGATCATAGCTGTGATAGAGCCAGTAATTACCAAGCATATCGACAGTCGTATTGACGAATAAGATCAAAGGTTAGATGATCTCGAACAGTATTCTCGACGTACTTGTCTGAAATTCTCCGGAATCCCTAAAACTCCCAACGAAAGTACCGATGAAATCGTTCTAACATTAATAAACAATGTCATACTTACTAAAGAAAACTGTCATAAACTTACAGAACAGAACATTGGTAGAACCCATAGAGTTGGCCCCAAAGCGGAGGGACGAAATCGGGACATTATAGTGCGCTTTATCAGTTATAGGGATATGGCCAGTGTGTACGGCAACAAAAAAAAATCGGAAAGCTTACAACAGTAAAAGATGTCACAAAACCTATATTAATGAGGCTCTGACAAGAAAGAGATCACAATTATATTCAAAAACAAGAGAACTATTCAAAACAAAAAAAGATCAAAAACTGTTGGACTTACGATGGAAGAATTTATGTCAGACCCCTCTCGGACGAGGAGAACGTCTTAATCAACAAAGAAAGTGATCTTCGTCCGTTTATTTTTTTAACCTTACCACAAGAAGAGTTAACGGTAAATCAAGCGACAGCTACTGGTCAACGTGAACATTCAGTATTTAGTACATCAACGATAGAAGATATGAATCAATCGGAGTTGCTCGAGTTAACGGAAAATCAAGCGACAGCTATAGGTCATCGCCAACAATCCCTCTTCGACATGGGTGTAGTAATAGGGTCTTCTTCGACTCCTGCACCAAGTACTCAAACTTAGAATAGTTTCGCACTGAACAATTGATGTGTGTTAGGCTCTCGTTCTATATACATCACCAATAGTGTCCATGTCTCCTGTTTAAACGACAGTAAGTCTTTAGAATTAATTTCATTTTTAAGTTTGGCCCTCATATATTATAACCAATAAGTTAAAGGGACTACATGGCACAGCTTATAAGAAATCGGCCTGTAAAGTACCCCAACGATGTTTGTTTTTCCTACTATTTGTAAATAATATTGAATATGCATTGTGCAAGAGCAAAATCTGTCTATTTCTGGTCTTTCTTTGGGCATGTAATGTAATCTAGTATATGGGTCAGACTTTATTTAGCTTATCCTGACCATAATAAACTCTCAATCAATTAATTTGACTGAAACTTTCAGCGGATTCCCTTTGCACTGTCTATATTTCAACTGTTATAGCTTAAAACTGTGAGTTCTTAATCTTATCTTCCATAATGTATCTCTAATAATAATAATGTTTTATTAAGTAATATTTTACGAATGATAAGAAATACAAAACAGATAAGTAGAACTGATCACATTAACGTTTTGTACATCTTCCGAGTTATTGTATTTGACTTAAACATTCAGCGGATTCCCTTTGCACTGTCTATATTTTAACTGTTATAGCTTGAACTGTGAGTTCTTAATCGTATCTCCCATAATGTATCTAATAATAATAATGTTTTATTAAGTAATATTTTATGAATGATAAGAAATACAAAACAGATATGTCGTACTGATCACATTGACGTTTTGTACATCTTCCGAGGAGCTAGTTATTGTATTTGACTTAAACATTCAGCGGATTCCCTTTTAATCTACATTAATGATATCATTGAAAATATTCAATCAAATATCAGACTGTTTGCTGATGACACGTCTCTCTACTTACTGATAAAAGATCCGCCGGAAAGTGTGAAAATAATGAATTCGGATATCGAGAGAACAACGTTTGGTCCAAAAAATGGCTAGTTTCCTTCAACCCCACAAAAACAGAATCACTACCAATATCTACCAAACCACACAATTTTTTTTTTTTTAAACAATATTTTATTCAAGTTTTCTGAATGGGGTTGGGGAACAGGCTTAGCCTATGTAAAACCCCTCTCCCTAAATAATTTGTATACATATATTATAAATGCAAAAAGGGTGTATATACATAGTTATAGTAGCAAACTGTGAGTTCTTAATCTTATCTTCCATAATGTATCTCTAATAATAATAATGTTTTATTAAGTAATATTTTACGAATGATAAGAAATACAAAACAGATAAGTAGAACTGATCACATTAACGTTTTGTACATCTTCCGAGTTATTGTATTTGACTTAAACATTCAGCGGATTCCCTTTGCACTGTCTATATTTTAACTATTATAGCTTGAACTGTGAGTTCTTAATCTTATCTCCCATAATGTATCTCTAATAATAATAATGTTTTATTAAGTAATATTTTATGAATGATAAGAAATACAAAACAGATATGTCGTACTGATCACATTGACGTTTTGTACATCTTCCGAGGAGCTAGTTATTGTATTTGACTTAAACATTCAGCGGATTCCCTTTTAATCTACATTAATGATATCATTCAAAATATTCAATCAAATATCAGACTGTTTGCTGATGACACGTCTCTCTACTTACTGATAAAAGATCCGTCGGAAAGTGCGAAAATAATGAATTCGGATATCGAGAGAACAACGTTTGGTCCAAAAAATGACTAGTTTCCTTCAACCCCACAAAAACAGAATCACTAACAATATCTACCAAACCACACAATTTTTTTTTTTTTTTAAACAATATTTTATTCAAGTTTTCTGAATGGGATTGGGGAACAGGCTTAGCCTATGTAAAACCCCTCTCCCTAAATAATTTGTATACATATATTATAAATGCAAAAAGGGTGTATATACATAGTTATAGTAGCAAACTGTGAGTTCTTAATCTTATCTTCCATAATGTATCTCTAATAATAATAATGTTTTATTAGGTAATATTTTACGAATGATAAGAAATACAAAACAGATAAGTAGAACTGATCACATTAACGTTTTGTACATCTTCCGAGTTATTGTATTTGACTTAAACATTCAGCGGATTCCCTTTGCACTGTCTATATTTTAACTGTTATAGCTTGAACTGTGAGTTCTTAATCTTATCTCCCATAATGTATCTCTAATAATAATAATGTTTTATTAAGTAATATTTTATGAATGATAAGAAATACAAAACAGATATGTCGTACTGATCACATTGACGTTTTGTACATCTTCCGAGGAGCTAGTTATTGTATTTGACTTAAACATTCAGCGGATTCCCTTTTAATCTACATTAATGATATCATTGAAAATATTCAATCAAATATCAGACTGTTTGCTGATGACACGTCTCTCTACTTACTGATAAAAGATCCGTCGGAAAGTGCGAAAATAATGAATTCGGATATCGAGAGAACAACGTTTGGTCCAAAAAATGGCTAGTTTCCTTCAACCCCACAAAAACAGAATCACTAACAATATCTACCAAACCACACAATTTTTTTTTTTTTTTAAACAATATTTTATTCAAGTTTTCTGAATGGGATTGGGGAAGAGGCTTAGCCTATGTAAAACCCCTCTCCCTAAATAATTTGTATACATATATTATAAATGCAAAAAGGGTGTATATACATAGTTATAGTAGCAAACTGTGAGTTCTTAATCTTATCTTCCATAATGTATCTCTAATAATAATAATGTTTTATTAAGTAATATTTTACGAATGATAAGAAATACAAAACAGATAAGTAGAACTGATCACATTAACGTTTTGTACATCTTCCGAGTTATTGTATTTGACTTAAACATTCAGCGGATTCCCTTTGCACTGTCTATATTTTAACTGTTATAGCTTGAACTGTGAGTTCTTAATCTTATCTCCCATAATGTATCTCTAATAATAATAATGTTTTATTAAGTTATATTTTATGAATGATAAGAAATACAAAACAGATATGTCGTACTGATCACATTGACGTTTTGTACATCTTCCGAGGAGCTAGTTATTGTATTTGACTTAAACATTCAGCGGATTCCCTTTTAAGCTACATTAATGATATCATTCAAAATATTCAATCAAATATCAGACTGTTTGCTGATGACACGTCTCTCTACTTACTGATAAAAGATCCGTCGGAAAGTGCGAAAATAATGAATTCGGATATCGAGAGAACAACGTTTGGTCCAAAAAATGGCTAGTTTCCTTCAACCCCACAAAAACAGAATCACTAACAATATCTACCAAACCACACAATTTTTTTTTTTTTTTAAACAATATTTTATTCAAGTTTTCTGAATGGGATTGGGGAAGAGGCTTAGCCTATGTAAAACCCCTCTCCCTAAATAATTTGTATACATATATTATAAATGCAAAAAGGGTGTATATACATAGTTATAGTAGCAAACACATACACATTATATAAATACAGTAAAGTGGATGAAAATGTACAATATAATATAATAATTATACATATACAAGCATATATCAATATTAATAGCCAACTGTAAAAAGAGTAGCGATAATTATTGTACATAACATATATAGAGGATACAATATTATTTGATCGAGATTAAAATCTGTTTGTCATATCTATAAACTTATGGACCTGATTAAAAATATTAGTGTTAACATCAAGACTGTAGGTTGTGGAGCCGAACAAAAGACAGTTTATATTTTTAAAATTATGCTGTAGTGTGTCTATGGTTGCTGTTCGTGCATTTGAATGTAAGGAACATCGTAGAAGGTAATGGTCAGGATCTTCAAATATGTGACCGCAGATGCACGCGGGACTGTCAGCAATATGTCTTAGGAATTTGTGACCCTGCAGGTCAGAGCATCGAAGTCATAATTTACAATGAATTATTTGGGGTTTCCGGTGACCGTTATAATAAAATGAAGGAACTTTGATATCGAATTTTGATAGATGATCGGAAAATGTTTTCAGAGTTTTGCAATTCCTCGCTGGGGTACTGAGTTTATTCTACTCTCTTATGCTGGATGGGATAGATGATTTAGCAAATATTTCAGTACGGCATCGAAATTCTTTTTATTTATCTTCATTACGAAGGGAATATTTATTTGTCGGTTCAAGGTTTATGAGATTCTTAAGATAAGAAGGGGTTAGGTTATTGATAATTTTGTAAAGTAATTTTAATTTATGTCGATTTTGTCTTTCTTTGAGTGGAATAAACCCAGTTTCTGCGTAGAGGGAAGCATGACTAGTACCCTTAACTGCCCCGCAAATAGTGCGAAGTGCGTCAAGCTGAAGGCATTCAAGATTATTACTGAGGTAGTCAGTGCACCCGTCCCAGATAACATCGGCATAATCAAAGTGCGGTAGAATGAAGGAAGAATATAGGGTATGTAGCGATTTTCTGTTTAAGCGATATTTTAGAGAGCGAAGACTGTTTATTAATTTTGATACTTTTTTAATTGTACTATCAATATGGCTGTTCCATTTGCAATTGCTTTGAAAGATAAGTCCGAGGTGTTTATGTTCAGTAACTTCCTTTATTCTTATTGAGCTCATTATAGAAGAGGTAGTTTTGAAAGATTGCGTTTAGTGGAGAGGGTTACAGCTGCTGTCTTGAGGGGGTTAAAGGTTACTAGCCATGTTTCCGCCCATGTATTGATTGCTTCGAGATCTTTATTTAATGTAAGTGCGCATGCCTCTGGGTCATCTATTTTTAGGTATAAAGAGGTGTCATCAGCAAAAAGTCGGATGTTCGATTGTATACTATCCACAATGTCGTTTATATACAATAAAAATATTAATGGCCCCAATACACTGCCCTGTGGGACACCAGCGGGAATACAATGACACACCACCACTTTTCATGGATACTACCGCATTTCGACTAGGCGGACATTATTTGGGACAATTGCACTGACCACCGAGCGAACCAACTAGAACACCTTCAGCTTGATGCCTTACGCACTATTTGTGGGGCTGTAAAGGGAACTAGCCACCGTTTACTCTACCTCGAAACTGGTATTACTCCTTTGATGAAAGAAGAAAAAGACACAAATTACACACATTATATTAAATTATTAATGAAACGGTTCCAAATTATTTATCCAACCACATTAAATTAAAAACATCACCATATAATCTTAGAAATAAACCAGAATTAGATGAAATATTCTGCAGAACATCCATCTATTATAATTCATTCTTTCCATCAGCTATCCGACTCTGGAACAACCTAAATCCGTCTATAACAAATGTCTTATCACTTTCAAAATTTAAAAAAGAACTCTCTAAACATGATCCGAAAATACCTCTCTTTTATTATATTGGCAAACAAAAAAATCAAATTATACATACTAAACTAAGACTAGGCTGCAGCAATCTAAATTTTCACAAATTTATAAGACATATTTCAGATACTCCTGAATGTTTGTGTGGTAATACAATAGAAGATCCTTATCACTATCTCCTTATATGTTCCTTGTATTCAGGTGCTCGTCATAGAACAATCGACACTCTACCACAAACACAACAAAACTATATGGATCGGAAAAATTTCATTGAACAAACCGAAAGATTTGCATTTTAAAAAATAGCTGATTTTAATTATTTAAAACTTATATTTGTATTGGGTTGTGTGTACATATATAAGACATATTTCAGATACTCCTGAATGTTTGTGTGGTAATACAATAGAAGATCCTTATCACTATCTCCTTATATGTTCCTTGTATTCAGGTGCTCGTCATAGAACAATCGACACTCTACCACAAACACAACAAAACTATATGGATCGGAAAAATTTCATTGAACAAACCGAAAGATTTGCATTTTAAAAAATAGCTGATTTTAATTATTTAAAACTTATATTTGTATTGGGTTGTGTGTACATATATATATATATATATATATATATATATATATATATATATATCATTGATTATTTAACCAAGTTGCCACTTCCTACAGACCGCAACGCAAAATCGAATGTGTCGAAGGGGGAACAGTGTGCAATAAATTCTTTGAAATCGGACGAAACGATTGTTATCAAGGAAAGCGATAAAGGGGGTGCAATAGTTATCATGGATAAGGAATATTATCAGAGAAATGTCCTTAAAATACTTGACGACAAACGGGTATATGCAACTATAGATTCCAACCATGATAAAAGAACAATGGGATTAATAAACGGCTTAATCCAAGATCATAAAAACGAACTGACGGACAATGAACAGGACTATCTCCGGAAATTCGAATATAAAACAAGTCAGTTTTACGGTCTTCCAAAGATACACAAATCCAAGATGATCAAGGAATCCATTCAACACCAAAACGCCGAAATTATCAGTATTTGGCAGCCAGACGATCTCCCTTTCAGACCAATAATTGCCGGTCCATGCTGTCCTACTAACAGGCTATCAAATCTCATTGATATCTTACTCAAGCCGTACGTGCCAAATGTGAAATCTGTTATTCGGGATGACATAGATTTTGTTAATACCTTACCCCATAATCTAAATGATGGCGACTTTTTCGTAACCATGGATGTTTGTAACATGTATGGCAATATTTCCCATGATCTATGCACTCAGGCCGTAGAATATTGGCTGGATAAACATCCTGAATGCAGTCATGAGCGAATTTCAAAAAACTTTATCCTCAAAGCCATACGTATCATCCTGACTAACAACACTTTCACATTTGGCGAAACAAATTACAAACAAATTCTTGGTTTAGCGATGGGTACCAAGGCGGCACCACAATTAAGTAATTTAACAATGGGATTTCTTGAGGAGAAATTATACTCAATTGTAGAAATTAACCATGGCGTGGAATATCGACTATATTTAGAAAATCAGTTGAAACGATTCCTAAACGATGTATTCTGTATTTGGAATGAACGAATTGGCAACATTGCAGATTTGCAACATATATTGAATGATTTAGACCTAAATATCAAATTCACAATTGAAACGAACGATCTGCAAATCGCATTCTTGGACGTTCTAGTGAAACGAAGGGGAGAGCTCCTCATAACGGATATGTATTCTAAAGAAACAGATACCAAAAATTATCTCTCTTATAAATCATGTCATCCACGCCATACAAAAAATAATATACCCTTCTCCTTAGCTAGAAAAATATGCACAATTGTGATAGATGAAGACCTGCGGATTATCAGATTAGGTGAGCTAAAAAGAATTTTATTGAAGCAACATTACCCCCTTGAGGTAATAGAAGTTGGGATAAATAAGGCGTTGGCAATTGATATCCAAATGTTGAGGACTACTAAAGTGAAATACAGTTCGGATAACATCATTACTTTTGTCTCTACTCACAACCCTCAACATCCCAACTTCTTTAAAAGAATGTACGAGAGCAGGACAATCCTGGCATCAAACGACAACCTCAGAATGAAGTTTAACAATGTACAATTCATTAAATCACAAAGACAGCCACCTAATCTGAAACGTCTTTTAACTAAAGCAAACTTCAATTCATCTATCACAAGGACCGGCTTTTATGTATCGAAATGCGCGGATCTTCGATGCAAATGTTGCGACCATATAACACCAAATAACAAATATAATTTTCATAACTCTACCTTTAGCGTCAATGACAATATGAATTGTGACACAAAATATCTCATATATGTCTTGACTTGCAAGGGTTGTGGGGTTTTTTATATTGGGGAGACATCCAATCATCTACGGGATAGGGTTCGCAACCATCGGCGGGATTGTAATATTGAATATTGGCCCTTATTTGTAAATCGACACATCTTTAAATGTGCGAAACACTTACAAGTTAAATTTCAAATTTTCCCTTTTTATAAAATGAAAGTCGATGACACCACGAAAAGGAAATCAATGGAGAACCATTTTATTAAAAAATACGCTCCTCGACTTAATAGTCATTAAGTAACAATTGACCATTAATTTCATTTATTAATAGTCTTAATCTATCCCGTTAATATCTATCATTCATTGTTTCTAAATTGTATTGTACCCAATAAGCAACCGATTAACACGCGTGTATACATGTTTTCTGCTTGTTACCTATATACTATGTAACCATAGACAATGGTAACTATAGCCACTTAAAACCACAGTGTTACTATGTAAATATAAATATGTATAAATACACTATATTGTCCATCTATATGTTATGACATTATTTTATGAATAGTCCCAAGACGGACGAAAAGTACTTTAAAATGTTAAAATGTTATTAAACCAGTGTTGAAATCAGTTTGTGTCGGCATACCTTTTTATCTATTCATCATTTACCGTGAAACAAAGTAGTACAACTTTGCGGTTGTGCTAATAATTTTTGATATATATATATATATGAAAAGTTAAAGATAACTACTCTTAGGTATTAAATACACAAAAATATAAAAGTTTTCGAAAAAAGAACTACATTATTTGTCGATTATTAGCACTTTCGCTTATTTTATTAAGCTCTTCAGATAATCTACATCTTGTTAATACAACAATGACTATGACGTCATAGCGCCATAGTTACACAGTAGTACAAAAAAGGGACATAAATATAATATCAAATCAGACAACATTTGTACTACTGTGTAACTATGGCGCTATATATATATATATATATATATTTAAAAGATTCTAAATTCAACTCTCAGGTTTATATACCAAAAATACTAAGATTTGGATGGAAAGACTATATTTTAATTACAATTACATATTTGCTAAGATCTTTCGGCCTTACGGCGTCTTCAGAGCTATGTAAAAAGACAATAACGTCGCTTAGTTACAAAATAGCGCGGCGTCAATAAGGGGACATAACTCCAATATTCCCTGATCAGGGGACATAACTCTTAATATTCCCTAATCAAAGGGGTAATTTTATAATCATAATGATTTTCATTTCAAACGGCGGTTCAGTTTAGGAGAAAATAACTCTATCAGTCTGTTCTCTTTGGCTTCCAATATTTGTTCATTTATGAAATTTAACTTATATATTGGCGCGACTTTGAACTTTCCTTTACCACATATGTCTAGATGGCCACTTAGTCGAATTGTCCTGTTTTCTGGGTGAAGTATCTGGGACCTGTGAAGGTTCATTCTAAGATTCAATTGTTGGTCGCTTTTGCCTATATAGTTTTCACCGCACCCCGAGCAACGTAACAAATAAACAACATGTTTAGTATAACAGTTGATGTTTTGTTTAACACTGAATACTCGTTTTTTTGGCATGGCGAATGTAGAGCCTTCCATGATGTCATTACATAATGCACACCGTTTATCACCACATTTTGATACGCGTGACATTTCCGTAGTTTCATTCATATCAAACCGAGAAGATGTCAATATTTTCCGAAGATTTGCTGGTTGTTTATAGCTGCTAATGAAATTTGTTTTCGAAACAATCTTTTTCATTTTCGCACACGAAAGGTAACATCCCGTACAACTTAGCGAGGCGCGTATGTACAATTGTATCGAACGAAGCGTGGAAACAACAAAGGCTTGACGAATTGAAGCTATTTCTTATAAAACAAGACTATCCCGTAAAATTGATCGATAATGCGATACAGACAGCATTAAAATTAGACCAGGAAACGTTACGAGTCCCAAAGCGGAGGGAGAAGACTTTAGTGACTACATTCAATCCACACCACAACCGACCAATGAACATCATCGATATAAACAAGCCAATGCTGGATAATTGCCCGAAAATGAAAAAGATTGTTTCGAAAACAAATTTCATTAGCTATTATGTAACTAAGCGACGTTATTGTCTTTTTACATAGCTCTGAAGACGCCGTAAGGCCGAAAGATCTTAGCAAATATGTAATTGTAATTAAAATATAGTCTTTCCATCCAAATCTTAGTATTTTTGGTATATAAACCTGAGAGTTGAATTTAGAATCTTTTAAATATATATAGATATATATAGTAGTAGTAAGTAGTTGTTCTAATGTACAGTATTAAATATTATAGTATAAAATATAAAAATCAGTGTTATTTTTATATTTTATACTATAATATATATATATATATTTAAAAAAACACAATTTTTAACTAATAACGATTCATTAAAACTAAAAATTTATCACATTCCGCCGAGTACTTTCGACCGCTAGGTTTTTTTAAATATTATATACTGAGAGCAGCTTTATTTAGTTTACATATATATATATAATTTCTTTTGTATCCCTTCTTCTTTTTTTCTTTTTTTTTCTTCTTTGTTTTTCAAAATATTGTAATATAATGTAATTGATTGTTATATAGCACAATTGATTGTAATATAATATAATTGATTTTAATATAGTGTAATTGATTTCAATATAGTGTAATTGATTGTGATATAATAAAGTTGATTGTAATATATTGTAATGTAATTTATTGTAACCGGTAGAGGCGTTTATATAGGCCTTGCCTGTTCCTCAATCCCCTCAGTTTTTCTGAATAAATATTGTTTATATAAAAAAAAATCAAACAGATCCTCCAAAACTACTGCACCAGAGGAATAAATAATACACGTCGGGCAAAATAACAGGGTGGAAAGTGGACCTAGGATACACGAGCAGATGCTAGATCTACTCAAGGTGGTCAGAACAGCTTTCCTAACAACCAAACCCTTCACCACACGTATCTCCGCTTCTTCCCGTCCCCGACAAGAACAGCCGATCGCCTACCATATCCTCACCAGCTACAACCAACTTTCAAGGACAAAGAAGAACTGAAAGGTAACGACTCCATCCACTGGAGCCAAGACATGGCCAAAAGATTCATCAACTGCTGAATGAGGATTTAAACTAGGATTAGGGGGAAGGAATGATTACCCGACAGAGGTAAAAATCCCCATTAAAACCACCTAAAAGTCAGCCATTCTAAATACTTTCGACAAAATGAACACGGAAATATCACCCCTTCAACCACAAAAAAACAAATTTCAACCGAGCAACTAAAACAGCATTAAACACCCTCGAAAACGACAAAAAACTATTCATAATTAAGAAAAGCGACAAAGGCTCGTGTTGTGTCATAAGGAATCACACAGTCTAAATCTCGAAGGCAGAAAACAATTGAATAATCCTAAACATTACATTAAATTACACCCCAAACCTTATTAAACATCACCCTACAAGAATCGCAAGACAAGGAGTACATAACATCAAAACAATATAATTATTTATCCTCTAAATCTGACTGTCGACAACGACATCTCTATACCCTACCAAAAACACATAAAAATCCAGAAACGGAATGGTTTATTCCATATAAATTACCAAAGGGGCGCCCAATATTATCAGACTGTGGCAGTGAATAATATAATGTAATACAATTATATAGACCATTACGTATTACCCCTAGCATGCCCACATCCATCATACCTAAAAAACACTTACGATTTTATTAACAAAATCAAACAGTTAAGATTCCACGAATACACCATTTTAATATCCATCGACGTGCAGAGCATGTACACGCACATCGATAATATCACAGGTATGGACGCAGTTAGGAAAGCATTTCTTAGGAATCCACAAGCACCCAGACCGAACGAAGAAATCCTCAAACTACTCGACATTTATCTGAGAAGGAATGACTTCGCTTTCAACGACAAAGTACATGTATACCTCCGGAACTGCGATGGTAAAACGATTGCCCCGAGTTATACAAATCTTTTCTTCTCCTCCGCCCATTAAAACCAGATTTTATATGAACGTTTTCTAGATGACGTTTTCATAGTCTGGACATACACTCTAGCGAATCTTGGACATCTGGCACACAAGAGAAAATTGAAATATTAATACTGCTAGCGCAATAGCCCAGTCTGTAGTTCCATTTAGCGCAACAGCAGCAAGTGCATCCAAAAGCACCAGAAAACACTATGCTGATCTCGAAGAAAATCAATCAGAACCTTTAAATTGCATATTCTAAAAATAAAAATCTGAACGACATCCTAGTGCAAAGCAAAAATATATATCAAACCCTAGCCCTAACCCTTAGTTATCAAACTGTTATAGGAATCCCTAGCCCTAACCCAGCGATAGTGAAATAAACTCATTTTTGGAAAATCCTATCTTTAGTAGGAAACACACTAATGTGGCTCTCAACCAGAAAGCCTTAAATTTGTTCTTTTTTTTCTTCATAAATCAAAATACCAGAATACCACAAGCGACATAGAAGGAAGACCATCAGCGCAATCAACACAAAAAACAACTGTATATATTAATTTAATGTATTGAATGTATTTTTAATTAAACTAGGAAATATTACGAACCAAATTTTCATCATCCTAGGTCAGTGCTCATGTGGAGACTTGACCTCTCACCTAAATTTTTAAACCTAACCCCCGCACACAGAGAGAAGACCAGGCTCCAGGTGACCTATTTAGAGTGTTTTCCCGTATTTAGTGTATTATCCGGTAGTTTTCCGGTGTTTTACGGCTTTTTTCTGGTGTTTCCGGTATATAGTATTGCCGTTTACAATGTTCTTTTACAAGGATATAGTTTTATTTGGTAAATCATACCATAATTACTTAGTTTGGGACCCGGAAAACTATATTTTATATCCTGTTCCATTGCGTCGATTATATATCTGTATATATTATTTTTTTTTTTCAGTGGCGCCCATGCCAATTCTACGTTTTTTGCGGCTTTTAAAATATCACCAACTGTTAAAATACTTTGAAATTGCCGAAAGGTAATTATACTTCGTATGTTTCAATAGTTATGTAGTTACTTGCGGGTTATTCACTCACTCAGTAAATGTGATCACGCAGATTTCAGCAATGGGAGGAAACCGAAGACCCCAGAGGAAACACACGACGTGTAACAGGTGATCCTACTCATAACTCAATATACCACCCAACCGCCCACCTTTATTATTGGGGTGGACGTGGGTCACGAAAACACCTGTCTATTAAAGACGAATGCAGTCTTGGTTTTTTGTCCCATCCGAATGACTAGGTGCTGGTCCTTGTCAGGTCATCCGCCCTGCACAATATACATAGACGTGAGCTGGTGGACTATTGGCAATGGCAGCCGTTAGAGCCATCAAATTTAAATAATTATTTGGGAGGAAAAGTAATGGTCCTATTCCTTATTAATATTGCGTGGACTATATACTAAGCAGAAAAAGACACATTGCATAATACTTGTCAAATGTTTTTATTGCATAAATTTGGCCACATCTTAAACTTTACATTAGCAACAAATAATTGAACCTACGAAATATTCTCAAAAACGCAACCTGACTTCTGAGATGGTAATGTAACTCATGCTGCACGTGCTGTTCAGTGGAAGCAGCCCTATAGAATGTACCCTCATACCTATTTGAATCATTCACACTGCATTCTACGACTCACGACAGCTTAGAGGGAGAACGCCGGGAGGGGGGGGGGGGCAACTCTTTTTGCATTGATTAGAGTTCGTTAACAGAAACACTTTACCTGCCCCGCCGAATACCTTGGCCGCTTCTGGCATTTCAGTAGATGCTTACAATCGTATGATAGGTGTTTGACACGTCTACTCCACACCAGCAGACAAGGTAATCGTCATCCGGCCGATTATCCCTTAACATAGGGTAATATCCCCCACAAGTGCAAAATCGTTTATGGTTCGATTCATTATGCTTGTGACGTCTCTGGCTTCGACACTCCTATTTATGACTCGGGACGGGACGAGTCTAATGTGTTCGGACGATACCATTTTCCACCAATCAGAATAGCATAACGTCTCAAAATACACGAAGTCACAAAAAACCGACACGTGATATGTTGCTGACAAGCCAGTTTAATGAACAAAACTTTTTATGGTTACAAAAGAAATCTAACAAAAACTTATTAAGAGAACAAAACCCCCACTTTAAACAAAACGAAAAAGCAACGACATCTTCATCCCCTTTCTGTTCTTTTTATAAGTCGGGAAAATGATCCCCAGCCCATTGTTCGACGAGTATATCGTTCGCACAATACACGTTACCGAAAACGGAAAGGATGCGCGTGGAGGGAACGCAAAATCGATGACACAGATAATACAAACCATAATGTCCGTAGAAGACTCTGTCGAGTCCTTGAATTCATTGGGGTTGGCAGTGAAGGCGTAGGTCTCGGACGAAACGTCGAAAGGCTTCTCCGTAGACATCAGGGGACAACCGTAGGAATCGAAGAAAGTAACGTCATCTGGTCCTTCGTACACAAACACGGCCCAGTGTCTACCCAGGAGATGTTTTTCTAAAGCCCGTTTTCTAAAGCCTCGCCAATCAGTGATGACTTGTCGGCGGGCGTCGATTTCCAAGACATTGTCGTATTCCGCAAACAGGACAACCCATTGGTGATTTGTTAGGGCCACAACGAACTTGAGTTCCAAAGACAGATTACCCGCGTTTTTGGGATGGAAGTAGTTTCCGTCAGCTCCGTGAACATTGGACAACTCGAAACAATACAAGTGCAGTCGTGGAAAGGCAGGTCCAGATCTTCTCTGGTGTTTAAGACGGCCACCCTAATCATCAAATCTAGGTAGGGTGCGATGGCTTGTCGCTTGGGAAAGTTGACGTCGTATTCGTCCATAATTTCCCCGTTCATGGTTAGTTTGATAATTTGAAAGGATTTCTGTTTTTTCTTCCGTCGTAGACCGTGTTACGTACCATACCCACGATTCATCTCTTTGGTAGGCTTTCGTTGACAAACAGATTGTCTAGGACATAACTGGTGTGATTGTCGGGAATGGCCATGTCGCGGACCACCATGCACCTCAGGGGATACTTGGTGATGGAAGATTGAAGTTGCGCGGCCACCCAAAAAGTGATATCGAAGTAGGCTTTGGTAAACTCAAATTTGTAGTTTTCTGCATCAGTCCCTTCGCCGTACACCAGAAAAAAATTCGGGGACCGTTAATTAACATCGTGACTTCTATACTTTTTGGACGTAGACGATGATTCCTATTTTTGGTTCTCAGCCGTTTAAACGAATTAATATTTTGTTTAAACGAATTACTATTACGTTTAAACGAATTAATATTTCGCTTAAACGAATTAATATTTCGCTTAAACGAATTAATATTTCGTTTACACGATTTAATATTTCGTTTAAACGAATTTATTATTTCGTTTAAACGAATTCATTATTTCGTTTAAACGAATTCATTATTTCGTTAAACGAATTCATTATTTCGTTAAACGAATTCATTATTTCGTTAAACGAATTCATTATTTCGTTAAACGAATTCATTATTTCGTTAAACGAATTCATTATTTCGTTAAACGAATTCATTATTTCGTTAAACGAATTCATTATTTCGTTATGTTGAATTCATATTTCGCTAAAAACGAATTCATATTTCGCTAAAAACGAATTCATATTTCGCTCAAAACGAATTAATATTTCGCTCAAAACGAATTAATATTTCGCTCAAAACGAATTAATATTTCCCTTAAAACGAAAAAATATATAGGAGTGCAACAGTCCGCATGCTCGAACGAATAGGACCCTTTTGTCTTGACATCAGAAGTTTTATCACTTCTATTTTGGACCTGAAAACAATTGGATTATCAAACGGAAAGTACATTTACTCTTTTACAACTCATCATTTAACAAATTAAGCACAGATGTACCAAATGATTGACTTAGAAAATCCCAGCTGATTCGGAAACCTACGAATTGTCACTTCCGGTTCAGCAGAATGTAAACAAAATGTCAAAAAACGGCAACCCTGTACTGATATTACATATCATCTTAACATTATTGGTACAAACAGAATGAATATGTGTTAATGAAAAATGACCTCATTTCCTTACTACACACAGACCAATGCCCATCAAATGCAGGCATCTTGCATTGGTTCATAACATAAAGTTAGTTTTAGCAAGCACCACAATAGCAGACTACATAAAATAATCTTGCTAATTATAGCGGAAATGGAAACAAACCAAGGGCCAAGACCACCTAAGTACCCGTGTTGCACCTGCACAAAAGCATGTAAATGGGGAGAAAGAGCAATACCATATGATGAATGTGACACATGGTACCATGCCCCATGTGCTGGGATAAATACCCAGGAATACTCCAAGTTAGCAAACACTTCAGTCTCATGGTACTGTTTAATATGTAATGCCCCAAAGCACACAACATATTTGTACGACCTTATTGACTCAGCAGAAAGCAATATTTCTCTTTGTTATCAATATCAAACGCCAGTAAAGCATCCTAGCCAAAACATCACCTCCAAGAACAATTTTTATCCGACTCTGCTGTGTGTCCAAAGTGCCTGAATGAAGTAGAAGATTCATATCACTACTTTTTTACCTGACCTTATTATACTCAAATTAGACTACACATGTTTGAACTTATTAGCAAAATTATATATAAATGATCAAAATATTACTCTAAAAATTATTTTACAGGGAGACGAAAGCTTATCAATGGAATCAAATATACAACTAACTAAATCTGTTCACCTTTTTATCAAACAAAGTCACAGATTTTAATCTCAAAATCAGCACAAAATACATTCAAAGGGACCAGCTCGAATTTCAAAGAATCTGAAAATTACACGTTCATGAACGTATGAAATTTAAACGCCAAAATATAGAGGAATAGTGTATTTACCTTGTCTGAAAATTTCAGTTCAAAATATTGAGTAGTTTGGACGTGAATGCAAAAAAAGCTTAACTGGACACTAGCTCTTTTAAGTTTTTCTTTTAAATTGTTATGATACCAATTTTAACTTAATCAAAAGAGAGCTTTAAAAGTGAGTCAATAGGGTTAGATTGAAAGCTGCACATAATATAGACTCGTTTTATCCAGACACTTCTGTGTAATGCAAACAGAACACAAGTCTTCGGCCACCGAGCCGTACCGGCGATTGGAAGTTGTTTGAAAACGTATCACATAGCTTGAAGAAGTTGCTCGGATCTAAGTTAGAGGCTATTAAGGGCTTTTCATACAAAATTAGCAGTTTTAATCCCCAAAATGTTATCGGGATGGCCCCTTTAATGTTTGTTTTTCTTTAATCACATATTTTAAAAAATAATACTTCTCTTTTATTATACCTCTGTATCTAAGGAAAGAGCTGATATAGGCTTCAAGCCTGTTGCTCAATCCCATTCGTTATTATATTGTTTAAATCAAAAAGTGAAGTGTCAACATCAGATCAGGATGACAGTAAAATAAGCATCGGCGAACCACTCGCGGCATCATCTCCAAAGCGAACTAAATCACCCATGAAGGCAAACAAAAATAGGAAGATTCTACGAACGCTAATAAATAATTTTCAAAGCATCACAAACAAAAGAGCGGAAATGCCAATATTGATTGGAACAGCCCAACCAGATATAATTATTGGATCTGAAACATGGCTTACTCAAGACATTGGTAATAGAGAGATCTTTCCATCAGAATTCGGATTGGATGTAATTAGACGGGATAGAAGAAACGACCCCCACGGACGTGTCCTAATTGCAGCAAAATCTGAACTTGGATTAAACCAAGTAAATGTCAGCAAAGAAACAGAAATGATAACAGGTAGCATCAAGCTAGGAAACAAACAGATTATGATCACTAGTTATTATAGACCCCCAATCTCAACTTGAGGAGCAAGAACAAAAACAACTTGTTCCTGCTTGGCGGAGACTCCAACTTGCCAGACATTGACTGGGGAGCCAATAACATCACTGGTAATCAGGTTCCTAAGGCCATCAACAGGGAACACCTCCAAATGATAGCTGATTTATCAGTCCAATATCCTACACGAGGCAACAACATCCTAGATTTTCTATTTACAAGTCACACAGGACACATTGGTCGTTGTAAACCTTACCTCCTATAGGAAACAGCGACCATGACATCCTAATGATTGATGTAACATCAAATATTCACAAGCCAAAACCAACGAGGCGAAAGATTTTCCTGTGGAATAAAGCTGACCTAGAAAATATGGCGAACCACCTTGACACAGAATTTGGAAAGTTCAACAACAACCAATACCCCAGTAATAATTCCATGTGGTTAACAATAAAACAACTAATCACAGCATTGATAGACAAACATGTTCCAACCAAAAGAGACCTAGCAAACCCAGCCATCCTTGGATGAATACTCAGTTGCGGCGATTGAGTCAACAGAAACAGAGAGCGCACACCAAAGCCAAACAGACCAAAGATGCCAAGGACTGGATGAGATACAAGGAAATAATAGCAGGCCTACAACGAAAATCCAGGAAGGCCCACGCGAGCTTCATGAAGAACATCGTCAGTAAAGACCTCCATAAAAATCCTAAGAGATTTTGGTCGCATATCAAGAGCAGAAAACAAGAGACTACTGGTATAACAACGCTCAAGAACAAAGACGGATATCTCCACAGCGACACACCATCCTGAACGCAATTTCATTCCGCATTCACCAAGGAAGATTACACAAGCATGCCAAACAAAGGTCCGAGCCCGCACCAAACAATGAGTCCCATTCACACCAGTGAGAGAGAGGGGTGTAGGTAAACTACTCAGGGGATTGAGACCTTTTTAAGCCACAAGACCAGACGATATACCAGCACTCATACTAAAGAACTTGGCAGACTATCTGGCACCTTACCTTATCAAATTGTACCAGCTTTCTCTAGACGAAGGAACATTGTACCAGTGTACAAAAAAGAAGAACGGCACGTGGCTGCTAACTACCGCCCTGTCTCTCTAACGTCAATTGCATGCAAACTACTAGAACACATAGTGCATAGCTCCATCATGGATCACTTCGACCGAAACCAGATACTATGCGATGATCAGCACTGTTTTCGATCCAAACGGTCATGTGAATCGCAACTCCTTATAACTGTGAATACAATATTGCAGCACATTGAATATGGAGATCCGACAGACATCATCCTATTAGATTTTGCTAAAGCATTTGATAAAGTGCCGTATGCCAGACTACTCCACAAGATGGATTTCTACGGAATGCGCAATAATTCGCTTGAGTGGATTAGGCAGTTCCTAACTGACAGATCGCAGTCCGTGATACTCGAGAACCATAAGTCAGACCCACTCAGCGTAGTTTCCGGAGTACCACAAGGTACCGTCATTGGCCCGTTACTTTTCCTAGCATTTATCAACGATCTCACAGAAGTAATATCCTCCGACGCCAGATTGTTCGCTGACGACTGTCTCCTCTTCCGTCGCATCCCCAACAATAAAGATGATTCAGCCCTCCAGAATGACTTAACATCATTGCAAGATTGGTAGAAGAAATGGAGATGAGTTTCCACCCAGAGTCCCAGGAAAGCGTCAAATCCATCAGATGACATACTTACTAGATGGACACTCACTGGAGGTAGTTGATAGTGGAAAATACCTGGGATTAACCATCAACAAGGATATGACCTGGACGAAACACATCAACCAAACATCTGGGAAGGCCTCTAAAACGCTTGTTTTTCTGAGGAGAAATCTTGGCACATTCACCACCTCGACTAAAGCCACAGCTTACACAGCCATGTTTGCCTTCAACTGCTACCAAGACAACTCCCCAGGCTGTGTAACTAAACTCTTAGACTTCCTCCAGTGGGAATCTCTTCAACACAGACAGTGGAAGCAGTCTTGTCACCTGCTATAAAATACATCACCAACTGATTGCCATTGAACCAGAAAAGTTTTACACAACCGGCGACAGCAGAACACGAGGTAACCATAAACTCAGACAAATTAGAGCCAGGAGAGAGAAATTCTAACATTCCTTATTCCAAAGATCAGTTAGATACTGTAACCATCTCCCATCTAAAGTAACGGAGACGAAAACTTTAGAAGAATTAGGGCCAGGATGGGTACCATCCCCTGGAACCCTACACAGCACAAACCATTTTAAACCACATCCAAGCCTGTATATATTTTCAATAATTGTTAATATCTGTACATACTATCCACCTTTTGGACTTTTAATTGCTTGCGGGGAAGTTTCCCATACGTTTGCGCATGTGCCTGAGTCAATTACACTCTAACAGAGTCCGACTCGTTAACGGGAAGAAGATGAAGAAGAAGAACTGTATTGGCTTTTATACGTAACCCCTTAAGTACACTGTTGCACTCTTATATAATTATTTCTTTCAAACAAAATATTAATTAGTTCAAACAAAATCGAATTATTTATTTCTTTATATCGAATTAATATTTCGTTCAAACGAATTAATATTTCGTTCAAACGAATTAATATTTCGTTCAAACGAATTAATATTTCGTTCAAACGAATTAATATTTCGTTCAAACGAATTAATATTATTTCGTTTGGACGAAATATTAATTCGTTTGAACGAAATATTAATTCGTTTGAACGAAATATTAATTCGTTTGAACGAAATATTAATTCGTTTGAACGAAATATTAATTCGTTTAAACGAAATATTAATTCGTTTGAACGAAATATTAATTCGTTTGAACGAAATATTAATTCGTTTGAACGAAATATTAATTCGATATAAAGAAATAAATAATTCAATATAAAGAAATAAATAATTCGTTTAAATGAATTGAATATTTTGATTAATCGAATTAATTGACTTCCGATTGAACACGTCGACTTATTACCCCAATGCTTAAACACTAACTTTGAAGATAATAATACGTTTAAAAAACAATCGTGGTCTCTATGGTTATGGTTATGTGGTCGGGTTTGAGGCGGTAACTCTGGAACTGCGACGAGGCTGGTTATTTGGGGATAAACATATGGTTCAATTTTATTTCAATAGTTTGCTTGCGCGTAGGTATATTTAGCAGTGGGCGGAAACAGGTGGACCCGGGGTGTACCCACTAGGGTGGATAAGCGACCCTGCTCAACTGAAACAACGCTCCTTGATTCAGTGACAGACCTCGTGTTCACAACTTTTTCGTATTGGAGGTCATGTGAGAGGTGGGGACTCTATGAAGCATTGGTGACATAAAGAGATAAACCGGGTTCCCGGGTTCCTCCTCCCGTTATTCTGAAAACCTTCTTTAATTAGGATTCACTTTAAACCAGTTCTTTACTTCATGAAATATTGGTGTGAAGCATTGAGGTTAATGAGAGAACGAACGCGATAGAAGGCATATTTTTTAACAAATGTTTTAGGGTAATAACCATTTGGTTAACAATCTGGCCGAAAAAACTCATCTGTTTTTTGCCAGTGATGCAGGGCGGAGGGCGTGACAAGGAGAGCTGTCAAGAATGTTTATCTGGTTTTTGTCAGTGAAGCAGGACTGAGGTCCTGTGTACAGACCAATGCCCCAAACAGCCAATTTGAAAAAAAAGCATTTAAAAAAAAACAATCGTTGTGTCTATCTTTATCGATACACGGTCGGGCTTGAGGCTGTAACCCTAGGGTGGACGCGGTTTAGACCCACGATGCTGGACAGACAACCATACTCATTTTCACGTACAGACAACACCACTTGACTCAATTACAAACCGCATGGTTTCATACGCTCCACTAGACCACCCAACATCCAACCCCGCATTTCGCCTGAACGGCAAGGCGCGATAGGGTTCATGCTCTTATGAAATGAAATGAAATAGGGTCGAAGGTCCCACTGTTCTGCTTTGACTACGCTATTGAAGACGGGCCTACGCCATGCATTGCTCTATGAGGGAAAGTTTGACCGGATAGTGGCGCTACAGTCTACTCTTAAATCGAGTTGCAACTGTCAATGGATCTTTTACATGCACACCAAAGTGTTTACGGTACCTAGGTTCTCCTTGTCAGACTCTCTTTCCTACATCCCTGGCAACTGGAAACTACGCCGCAAACTCCAGATGAATTTAATCTGCCAGCACCGGGAGCGAATCCGCAACCCCAATGCTTGCGAGCGAACGTCTTACCCACTTAGCCACCGTGACTTCTGCACACGATTATGAACCCAATGGTTAATACCCCAAAAATTTGTTAAAAACTATTGCTTCTAGTGGGTTTACAATTGTTTCGTAATGCGATAATGTTGGAGGATTGGGTCTCTGGATCGGAAGGGATCAGAAACGACAATGTTCATTCTCTCACTAACCCCGATGCTTCGCACCGATATATGAAGAAAAGAACTGGCTGTATATCCTCATTCGTGTTGATAAGGTTTTCAGAATAGGGAGGGGGGCCTGAGAACCCAGTTCATCCCTTTATATCACCAATGCTTCATAACGTCCGCATCTCTCACATAGTCCCCATTACCAAAACCTTGTGAAAACGAGGTCTCTCATTGGGGATAGTGGCAGTGTTTCAGTTGATATGTTTCCTCCCACTGTTAAATATCCCTACGCACAAGCAAATTATTTAAAAAATTGAACCATGTTTTAACGAAATATTAATTCGTTTAGCGAAATAACGAATTCGCTTAAACGAAATAACTTGCGGCTTATACGTGACAAGGAGCAGGGTCGCTTGTCCAGCCTGGTGGGTACTCCCCGCGTCCATGTGTTTCCTCCCACTGTTAAATATCCCTACGCGCAAGAATTTTTGTTCTTGGAGCGTGTCCAGAGACGTCGATCACGTGATCCGGAAATCTTGAACGGATCAAAGATGATAAGAAGTTGGTTTTTATTTGACATGTCGTATGTTCTCCTTCATGATGGCGTAATTGATGTGTTGGGAGGCACGATTATTCAGGGTGAATTCTCGGACTTTGCAGACAGTGTTTCCATCCCTCTGGCAGCACATGGTGACATTCTCGGGCAGTTAGTTCTTCCCCTGGCACAAACTGGAATCTTTCGGGGGATTCCATGACGTGGAGTAGTATTGGTAAATGACACTATCGCTGTCAAAAAAAACAAACACGCTCCCCCAACTTTTCCAGGACGGAATAGAGTTTCAACCGGTCCTGTGCAGTGACAAAGGCGGCGATAAACACACTGGTGATGGAACAGGTTTCGACGTGTTTCTTTCTTTCGGGTGTCCACCAATACCATGTTATCGTTGACTAACTGCACATCTCGCACGCTGTGGGTCACGTCCAACATTTTTTCAAAGCATCCGCGGGGCTCCGAGATATTTTCGGTCTTGGGAAAGTTGTCACTAAGTCCGAATTTTCCACATGCTGTGTTGGTGTTATTGACGCTCCTGGGTCCTTTGGTATCAAGTCTCGAATACTGCGAGATGGATCTCAGCGGTGTTTATGTTTGACGGACAATCGTGAATGGCCCACCCGTGAAATTCATACACCATGCCCGTGGTCGTGTCCATACCATCTAAACTGTAAGGTCCGACTCGGCATTTACTGCCGTTGCGGGCGTGTTGAATGTTTGCTAGAGGGGGTCTGATTTCGAAAAGTTGTCGGTGTTGTTCCAATTCCAACCAACGAAGCGCTTTGTTGGACTGTTGTCGAGGTTAGAAGCGATGTCAGTCTTTACCCGGTTTCGGCTCTTGCATCAGGGCTAGAAGAATGACGACAGCAAACGCCACAACACCGGCGCACCCCCCTCGCTGCGACAGTAGGCGAGGATCTCCTGGCGAAAATCAAAGATGTTGTGACAGTGCTTTGTACCACTAGTGACATTTTCTCGTTCAGATACACATAACATCTCGATCGTAATCGGTGTGGGGCGGATAGGCTCCCACATAATCTGCATTCTCCGGTCTGTTGAAGTGGTGAGGAAAATAACCTTTCTTGATTTCTTGCAGGCCGAAGGTCTTGGGCATGCCCCGTAAAGGCATCGGTAAAAAGTTGAAGGAATCGATGAATTATACCGTGCCGACAGTGATCGTCTATTACCAACCATTCATAATTACTTCGGGTTGCGCCACGGAATGTTTGTATAAAAATCAGCCCGGTAACAAGTCTTTGTGTTGGGATCGGGTGGAAACGGTGGACCCACTTTCTTGCATCCTTGGCACATGACATGACACAAATGTTTCTCGGCACTAAGGTTTACCACCCGGCAGGTCTTGCATAAAAGTTTCCAAACCTGTGGAGACAATCAGACGCATCCAACATAAAGTGCGCCGCACCTTCGCATTCTAGTGAGGACAACAAAGCTTTTCCGTTCCACAATCTTGGTTCTTGGTACAGTGAGAGGAGGCGACATCGCAGCACTGCGCCACATCGATCAAGCACTTAGACCCCACGTCATACCACACTTCGCACGTCATTGAAACAACATTTTTTCTAGCATAACAACGCCCGTGCCCACACCGTCAGAGTTACTCGGTACTTTCTACAGCATAACGGTTACAACGTTATGCACCGGCCATCCCTTAGTCTGGTTGATCCAAAACAAACTGAAATGAGGTTTTACGTCCTATTGTACTGCGATTGTGGGCTTGCTATCTCCAAAGGAAGAAATAACATTCTCGATGATTTTGTTAACACCATAGAAAATGCTCCCTTGCGAATCCAACCTAGAAAAGACAATCTGACCAAACTGAAAAAAAAAACCGCACTGAATGAATTACGAAATAATAACAACCTTATCGTAAAAGAAGCCGATAAAGGTATCGCAATTGTACTCGTGGATAAATCATTTTATCGAAAAGGCATCATCAAAACCTTCAAGATCAGGAATATTATTGTGATTCAAAAGAAGTCAAGAAAAGGCAGTGCAACGCAAAACATTGGTGAATAAGTTCAAACACTCACAGATGGTGAAACTAACTACCTATTAATCTGCACGTTAAAAACCGCATTCTTCTATGGTTTGCCGAAAAGAAGATAGCAATCCAACATTCGAAATGGTTCTGATACGCAAATCAATCACGGAACCATCTAATAGCTGGTTCCCTCCGAAGTTCCCCAAGGATAGCTGGCGCTCGCCGATACAGTTTCGTCCGGTAAAGCGAATGATTAGAGGAGACCGCGAATGATTAGAGGAGTCCGTGCCGAAATGGCGTGGATCTATTGTCAAACTTTGAACGGACGAAGGGTATCGCTACCAATATTAAATGCTCTGCCATAATGTCTTTTCCTTTGATTATATGTAAAACGTACAATACCGGTAATGATAAAGTCAAATTACCTCTAGTCAAAAACGTCAAATGTTCTGTGGGAAAATGCTGATATTTGACGTGTCTACATTTTACATTTGTCTTATTACATTTTACATTTCCGCTCTGTCCGATCTCTGTCGCATAGCATCTTTCGCAGAGCACCAACTTTGATATGCAAATGTATGATATCACGTGCCGTATTTACATATACGGAAACCTGGCACATTATAAGCCAGCACACCCTAAGGATATTCATCGCACCGTAAAATAGTTAAATACCATCCAAATTTGATCGTTTGTCAAGGTAAGTACATTTGCATATCATAGTTGATGCTCTGCAAAAGATGCTATGCAGAAAGTGTGAAGGACAGATGAGATGAGATAGAGCGCATATATAAAATATAATTAGTAAAATGTAGACACGTCTGAAAACAGCCTTCTCCGAAGGATGTTGACATCTTCTAAATGATGATATAATCAAAGGAACCAGTATAACCATCTCCTCAACTAAAACATTTACAATTAGGCAAACCATGAATTGTCATTTAAAGAATGGGGTGTACATATTGGTGTTTGTGGTCAGTACGGGATCGAATGGGGGCAAAGTGGGACAACAGTCCCGGGACCCCCAAACTTTCAGAGACCCCCCCCCACACAATTCTGGTTCATACTAATATTTTATATCGGACGGAGCTAACAAGGCCCTGGGCAGTAAGGGATATTGGGGGCACCGGCCCTAAAACTAACTAAATTTCATAATTAAGAGGTTCTTCTAATCAATTTTTCCTAACCAGCTCCGGGGACCCCCATTCTATGATGTGATTGTTGAGGCCCAACCAATCCCGGGAAATAAACGTAATCATAGTATAGTAGTTCAGACAAATCTATAATTTGAACATGTTTCCTGCCAAAATTTTACGTCTTTTTCTCCTTGTCTTTTGTTTGGATTCAATGTCTTTATTTGACCTATGCTTAGCTAGAATATTGGTTGAATTTTCTTCACTGTTGATAGTTTCGTGCGTATCGTCAAAAATACATGGGAAAGGGCCAAAACATCCTTCACATTACCTTAGTATTATGTAAATAACATTTTCAGCTCATTGGGCCGAAGGTGTAAGTAGAGTGAATATTTTTTGAGTTGTATAAATTGTCTCAGATGCACTGAAATTAATCCTAATTTAAAAAAATATATATATGGAGGAAAACACCACAGGCACTCAAGGGGCGGAGATATGCTAGAATGATACGCGGTCAGCACGAACAATTTGAACAAACAGAAATGGGGGCCCCGCACAGTTTGTATGTCCCCCCCATCCCCACATGGTTAATCCGGACCTGGATGCGGTGAACGAAATAGGAAAGACTGACCAACAACTATGTCGTGGAATTAAACTTCATAGCTCTCAAATCAAAATTCCAGAAAATAGAATGATACCCGTGAGCAAACATTTGCATGAAATGGGAAGCTCCATTTATACTATTAAAAAAAGGTAGGGCATATTTGATTTTGGGGGCATAATACTAAAATATGCAAATGACTACGAAAAAAGTCACTATGAACCTAACAGAAGAAACATTTTCAGTTACATGTGACGTACAAACGTACCAATAGCTACAGCATGGAATGCAGGTGATGCTTGGGATCGTCATGGGGGTCCAACCCAAGATTTTCACGACTCTGACTTTGAATGTTACAGACATTGTGGCATTGAATTCCAGGGTGGAAACATCAGTTTAATTGTTTTAGTGACCAGAAAACAAATTTTGATATGCGTCGGCTTAAACAAAATGAAAGGTTACGTGCCCTTGGCATGCTACAGATCGGCACAACACAGGCGGTTGTGGCGCGGACGATGAATGTTTCTCAGTCTGTCATAAGCAGGCTATGGTCCAGATACCGTGATACACAATCTGTACAGGACAGACCACGCGAAAGTCGACCAAGGGCGACAACTCAAGCCCAGAATCGATTTATCCGTACCTTGGCCTTGACAAATCGTTTCATCACTGCAAATATCAGATCAGCGCTCGTCTTCAAACAGACACTGATGTGAGAGCGAGTGGCCAGACGATTCGGAATCGACTGCATAGGGGTCACCTTCGCGCCCGACGTCCTCGCGTGATCCCTCGTTTCAGAGATCATCACATTCAGGCAAGACGTCGTCGGTGTAGGGATCGTCAACACTGGGATAATCGACGCGGGAGCAATGTGATGTTTTCAGATGAGTCAAGGTTCACTGTTGATTTTTTGGACAGACGTAGGACGCGGTGGCGTCGTCGAAACGAGCGCTTCCAAGACGTTAACGTCATCAGATATGATTGATTTGGGGATGGTTCTGTTATGGTGTGGGGAGGCATCACTGTTGCTGGAAGAACGGCTTTACATGTTGTTGCAGGGCGTGTTACAGGCCAGTACTTCCGGGACAACATCTCGGCGGTCCATGTTGTGCCGTTCGCACGACGTCATGGCCGCCGTTTCATCTTCCAGAATGACAACGCAAGATGTCACAGGGCCAGGATCGTTACCCCCAACAACAGAACATAACCACATTACCTTGACCAGCACCGAATCCCGACTCCCCCATCGAGCATGTCTAGGACATGCTTGGACAGAGGTTACGTCAACGTCAACAACGTCCTGCCAATGTCCAAGAACTTGCTGCTGCGTTGCAACAGGAATGGGACAATCTGGACCAAACTGACCTTAGACGTCTCATTACGACATTAGGAGTATGCCACGTCGGATCAATGCTTGTTTGGCAAACAGAGTAGGATTTACCCGTTACTGACTTTGTTGTGATGCTGTGGTAACTTTGCTGTTTGACCCCGGGTATCATTTTACCCTTATAATGGTCAGTCTGTGCCTTTCTTAGTCTAACGATCATTTGGAATAAATCGATGAATGTGAACTTCATTTTATTTTGTCATTTGTTTCTTCGTCAGTTTCATTAGGTGACTTTAATAACACTTAAAAATCAAATAACCCCTACTTTTTTGAATAGTATATAAACTGAATTTTGAAGACACGATTTTGTTTGAAACTAAAAAGCTCCAGCAAAATGTTCGGAGCAAAACTCCACACAAAAAGAAATTGACCAGTCGTGTCTAACTATCATCAACGTCTTTACGGATTGCTATACATAACGTCGCTATGACGACGCTGCTTAGCATTACGTTGTCGTTATTGTATGTCCTGATGACGCCCCTATTAAGGAAAATATTAGACATTGATTAAACAATTAATAATGATATAGTTGTTCAATACATACTATTGTGTTTTGGATAATTAATACTGAGAGCTGAAATCTTTATTTTTATTCTATATTTGTAGCCGTACTCGTAAACCAAGTCTTCTACGTGCTTTCAAGTTATCGTTACATCTATGGGTGGTTATACACTGGATAGCATGTATATACTATATGATATCAGAGGTAAGCTTCAATTTAATATATTTACATTCCATTTTTAAGTGATTTTGTAGCGTTTCTCAAAACATCGTAATAATCCAACATTAAACCACTAAATTATGTAATGAAAATAAACACGAAGTTCATATTTATAAAGTCAAATACCGCGTTTTATCAAAATGAAGAGTCCAATTTATTCACGCAGAAATGAATAATGTCCGACAGGATAAAAGCAGGCCCGTAGCCAGGGGGTGGCACGGGGGAGGGCAACTGCCCTCCCAATACTGGGTCTTGCCCCCCCCACCCCAATATCACAAGAAAATTGGCCTTTACCGCAAAATTCATGCAGATGCCCATGCTAGTTGGCCCTCCCGAAAACATCTTTGCCCCCCCCCAGCAACTCCCTGGCTACGGGCCTGGATTAAAGTAGGCATACATACAGAAAAATAAACAACAAAAACAAAACGTTTTCTATATAGGTTGTATATATTTTAGTTCGAAGGGTTAGGGTGTAATGAATGGGTTTATACAGAGGAAGAGGATGGTGGATTTAGAAGGTAGTATATCTTATTTTTATCACGACTGGTTTGAAGACCCAACTCCAAATAAAACCACCTAATCGACAGATTAGATATCAACAGTTTTTTTTATTAAAGTATTGTTCACGTCCCGTATTCGACCGAGAACCACTAATTAGTGGGGCGGTAAGTAACATATTTTGGTAAGAAGCATAACAAACTGACCTAGGGGGTTTGCGGGTATGCTAATTTCGAAATGTCGGGAAGCGCGACGTCACTCCAACCAGTCCCGCCATTAATCGAGAAATTCAAAATGGCCGCAATAAAACACGTTATCGTCCATAAAATGTCTGAGTGCGCCGATTTCGTTGATCTTGATGTATATACCTATGTTTTGGAGGTCAAGAGATCCACTGAAACACATACGAAGACTCATAATGTTCTCCTTCATAGTGTTTTCTAAACATAGTCATAATTCTAATCGAACAGTTGTATCACTTGCAATTTCTCCTTTGCTAAACGGATATCAAGAATTCTTTGTGTTCCATTTCAGTGGAAACTAGCTATTACTGATCAAACACCGTGGTTTACTTATATCGCCTAATTAGTAAAACAATATATACCTGATCAGACATAATAATTCAGTAGCAATAGTATTTTCAGTAAACTGATAGTGAAAAACCTTCAATCAGTCATGAGGTACACACTGGATGTGGGCATGGACTGTTTCTGTTTTCATTCGCCGTATACAACCGCCATGCTTCTATAAATTAAAAAAAAATTAGAATGGCGGTTATTATTTTTATTTAATTATTTCTGTAGTTTTGTAATCGGAGTTCAGCTTTAATCAAATTTTTATGTTCCTTTCCGGAAGCACACGCCCATTGCACATGTCCGCCCCACTAAGTAGCAAAAGCACAGAAAATACAGACAAAGTCGGTGATAGTCATCAACAAAATACAGAAAATCCAATCGAATGTGTACCAGTATAAACCAGCGTCATGCAACACATACGCCACGACATGTAGCTGCAAGAATAACAGTAGCCAGCTTTAGAGGCAACAATGCCTCAACGAAATTTAGAATGCGTAGTAAGATATTTCCAAATACTATTCAAGAGAGATAGAGAAAGGAGGAAAGGGGAAAGACAGAGGGAGGGGAGAGGAGGAGGCAGGAAGGAACAACTCGTGTGGCATTGAATATGTTGCCCCTAATAAGGAACACTTCGGATGCTCCAAGTATGGTAGTCGTTTCTGGCATTTAAGTTTACACCGCCCATGGTAGGTGTTTGAAACATCTACTCCACACCAGAAGCAGATCTCTATATTTTATCCTTTAGATTAATTATGCTTGTGGCATCTTTGGCTTCGACACTTCTATTAATGGCCCGGGACGGGGCCAGTTTAACGTGTTTGGACGATTCCATTTTCCATAAATCAGAGGGCGAGAAACAGACACGTGGTTACCATACAATGACAAAAGTAAAAAATATTACTTGAAACAAAACAAATCTACAGAATGAAAAAGCACCGACATCTTTGTCCCTTTTCCTTTTTCCTTTGCAAGTCAGGGAAAATGATTCCTGGCTCATTATTCGACGAGTATATCGTTCACATGATACACGTGACCGAAAGCGAAAAGGGCGTGTGTGGAGGAAACGTGAAATCGATGACACAGATAATACAAACAATAATGTACGTCGACGAGACACTGTCGAGTCTTTGAATTCATCGAGGTTGGTAGTGGATCTAGGACGAAACGTCGAATGGTGGCCGTAGAAATCAGAGAAAGTAACGCGATAAGTCATTGGCAGCTAAAAACGGATTTTACTAGCCCGTACGTCCCGAAACCGCTAGAGGGCAGATGTTTTGCTAAAGCTCGTGTCAGTTGTGTGTTGGAGAGAGTCTCACTAATCCGTGATGACTTAACGGCAAACAGGACAAGACTGGGGTGATATGTCAGGGCCGCACCGAACTTTAGTTTCAAAGACAGGTTACCCACTGCTTTGGGATGAAGATAGTTATGGTCGGCTTCGTGGTCGCTGGTCAAATCGAAACAATACATTGATAAAGTCGTAGAAAGGGAGGTCCAGGTGTTTTCTGGTGCTTAAGACGGCCACCCGTTCATCAAATCAAAGTAGGGTGCGATGGCTTGTCGCCGGGGAAAGTTCACGTCGCATTCGTCCAGTAATTTCCCCATTCTTGGTCAATTTGAAGGGATTTCTGTTTTTCTTCCGCCATAGGCCATGTTGCGCACAATGCCCACGACCAATCGCGTCGGCAGGCTTTCGTTCCCAGGCCTGTAATGTTCTAAGTCAAGTGAGAAACGTTTCAATATTCAATAGAATCAAGGCATAATGAATACAGATAGCGCACATATTCAAACAATACGGTATACAAAGAAGCAAAAGAGAAAATTTAGACCGTCTAGAAAGACAGCCGTCTGCTGACTGAAAGACGTGACTCAAAAGGCGGTAGGTTGCCACTGAGATTAAATTAAGAAACCGTAACAAAAACGAAACTAAAAGGGTGATAATCTAGATGAAATAACACCAAAACATTATTTAAACTATTGGATTAGCAACTAATCGGAATTATTTTCTGTAATTGTACAACATATAAGACGTAATACCCCTTTTAAGAAATGCAAAAACAGTTATACTGAAGAAATCGTATTATAGAAGTGTATTTATAAGGGCGATAATCCAGATAGGATAAGGAAACTACATTAAATTTTTAAAAAATATTAAATTGGAACATTATCCAATATGTAGTCGGTTACATGTAAACTTCGTATGATGAAGAAATTGAAGTTTCGAAATTTCTGTTAAAATGAGTAATTGTTTACTGCCTTTGACAGCTGCAACACTATATACCGGAAAACTTCCGGAAAACACCATTTAATGCTGTATTCGTTACTCCTCGGTTTTATGGAAAATACGACTAACTAGTTGGTAAATATGGGTCGTAACTACAAAAACTGGCTTGGAAGTCGTAACTTCTACTGGAGAACTGGGGTAGCTAAATCTATATCGAGTTCACGACATATGACGTAACAAGATGGCAGCAAAGTTACAAAAATAAAAGTTTGGAACGATAATATACTATTTTTGTAGTTATATGTTTGTTGTGGATGCACATGCCGATCTGAATACGTAATTTATAGAATATTACATATCGGATTACATTTCCTGAACAAGAAACACATTCAACAGAAAACGAGAAAAATACCCGTCTTTTCATATTGTACTAACTTGAAATTGTACCGTACGGCAGTTCAGATTTTAGGACAAGTCTTTTTCAACACAATGTTCCAGTAACTGTGGTTTAACGACCACTCAGCACAAACTAGCCCTTTTCAGGACTAACATTCTATGTTTCTTTGAATTTAAAATGTCTACATATCGTAACAATCAATTATGCACATGCTAAGCTGATTGACCGTGTCGCTCATCGGCAATATCCTTTATCTTATTTGTCACGGTTTTAGATTCGATAAATTGTTCTTAGATTGATTATTTTAAAAAAATTTAATAAAGAAAACTAAACCAATATAGACCATCAACGGTATATATAGATATTTTCTAGCTTGAATTCAACTGGAATTAAAATTCATCATATCTTTGTAAATACTGAACCGAATTGAATCGTCTTTAGGGTGATATTCCTTTTAGCGATTTAAATTTCACAAATGGTGATTAGGGGTTTAATAATCCTTGAACGAAAAATGACGGCCATGTTGATTTTCCCACTTATGCACCCGAACACTACAAATGTGGTATTTACTATTTCCTTGTGGGAAACACCATGTTTCCCAGCGGTAACGAATACAGCAAACTGAATACCGGAAAACACCGGAAAAACACCAAATACCGGAAAACACACTAAATACCGGAAAACATCCTAAATAGGTAACCCGGTGCCTGGTGTGCGGGGGTTTAGGGTTAGGTTTAAGATTTGGGGGAGAGGTTAAATCTCCACAAAAGCACTGGCCTAGGGTGATGAAAAATTAGCTCGTGATATTTCATAGCTTTAATTAAAATACATACAATGCATCAGGTTTATATACAAAGGTAATTTAACTGTTTTCTGGTACAGATGGCGATCCTGGTCTTCCTTGAATGGTGCTTCTGGTATTCTGGTAATTTTGTTTCTGAAGAAAAAAGAATAAATTTGGGCTCTCGGGGGAGAGCCACATTAGTGTATTTCCTACTGAATTGGATTTTGTGTTAGGATGGAGACTGGTCTTGTTTTAATCTAATTTTCCGTGTACTAGGATGTCGTTCGGATTTTTATTTTTAGAATATGCAATTATTAGTTTCTGAATGAAGATTTTCGGGTGATTTTCTTGGAGATAAGTATTGTGTTTTCTGATGATTTTGGACACGCGTGCTGCTGTTGCACTAAATGGAACTACAAAAGGGGATAATGCGCTAGCCGTATGAATATTCAGACCTAAGGGGGCTGTTGTTTTCAATTTGCAATCAAGATTTTCTCGTGTTAGCCTAAACGTTTTAATTTCTTCTGTAGTTTCAAAATCGCTCTTAGCCTGTTCTATCGGTGTGACAATGAGATCGGAAATGTCATGAGTTGGTAGGTTAAAGTGATATGAGTGACTATGCCTGACCGGTGACTGTTAATTCTTTCCCGAAGTTCTTCTGGGACTCACCTACGTATTGCATACTACATTGTCTGCGTGAAATTAGATCGATTATGTTTGAACTACTGCATGAAAGTGGGTCTAAAATTGGAAATTTTGTGCTAGATGTTTTGTTATGGAAGTGGTCGGATATATTTATGATTTTGCATGTTTGACATCTTGGGTGGCCACAAGTTTTGGTTTTGACTGCTGATTGCATATTATTTGTTTCTTTGGCGGCAAGTTCAGCTAGAGTGTGTGTTTTTTATACGTCGGAGATATCGTTTGGAATATCCCCTTTCCCTTAGTATGCTAAATACCAATGTACACGCTGACTCAAAGTCGGTCTTCTGAGTACATATTCTATGAAAACGGAGAATCTGAGATTTTATGATGCCAGACAACGTATTTTTGGGATGAAAGGAGCTTTTGAACAATAATTGATGTGTGTCGGTTTCTTTGAAAAATATTTTGTTTTCGATTGGCCTGATATTGTGGTGTTGCTACTTTTAAAGACGGTGTTGTCAGGGAAATCTATGCTGTTATGACTTACATTTGCGGTTAACTTGACAGATGGATGATTATTGTTCAAAATGTTGAAAAACGCCAAAAATTCGTCTAACGTGTACGTCCAAACTATAAAAACGTCATCTAGAAATCTGGTTTTAATGGGCAGAGTGGCAGAACTTCCCTTTCTCACTCCGCCATAAAGAGATTTGCATACCTCGGGGCAAATCGTTTTCCCATGGCAGTTCCGGAAGACTGGAGGTATACTTGATCGTTGAATGCGAAATCATTCTTCCTCAGACAAATGTCGAGTAATTTGAGGGTTCCTTCGTCCGGTCTGGATGTTTGTGGGTTCCTAAGAAATGCTTTCATAACTGCTTCAACTCCTGTGGTATTATCTATGTTCGTGTACATGCTCTGTACGTCAATATATATTAAAATGGTGTGCCCAGGTGTTCTTAACTGTTTGATTTTGTGAATGAAATCGTTAGTGTCTTTAAGATAGGATGGTTGTTGGCAAGCTAGGGGCAATAAGAAATGGTCTATATATTGTGATACATTGTATGATTCACTGCCACAGTCTGATATTATTGGACGTCCCTTTGGTAATTTATTAGGTATAAACCATTCCGTTTCTGAATTTTTATGTATTTTTGGTAGCGTATAGAGATGTCGTTGCCGACAGTCAGATTTAGCTAATTGATAATCATTTTGTTTTGCTGTTATGTATTCTTTGTCTTGTAATCCATGTAAGATGTTGTTTATCAAGGTTGCAGTGTCCTTAAAAATGGATTTGTCTAATTTAGTGTAATGTTTAGGATTATTTAGTTGTTTTTCTGCCTCAGCGATCTAGTCTGCGCGATTCATTATGCCACAACACGAGCCTTTGTCGCTTTTCTTTATCATTATATATTTTTTTTTACGGTGTTTAATGCTGTTTTTGTTGCTCGATTGAGATTTGGTTTCTGTGATTGTGCTTGAAGGGATGTTATTTCTGTGCTCATTTCGTCGAAAGTTTTTAAGATGGTTAGTTGTTTTTTTTATGGATTTTTCTGTGAATAATTTTTTACCTCTGCCGTGTTTGTTCGTAAAAAGATAAGAAAGCGAAAGGGTCCTTTGGAAGCGATCGGTTGCCTGGGTGATGGGGTCTATGGATGTCATTGTGGGGTCTGGGATGAATTTAAGGGGTCTGTCGAGAATGTTAATTTCTAGGGGCCTGAGAAGTCTGTTGCTAAGATTGACAACTGTCTGTCCTAAAGACGGCTTCTCATTCCTTTTCTTATTCAGCAGTTGATGATCTCTCTGGCCGTGTTCGGGCTCCAGTGGATGGCGTCGTTACCTTTCAGTTCAATTTTGCCCTTGAAGTTTGGTAGTGTGGTGGCGTTTGGTGAAGGTGTAGTGGAGATCAATTGGTTGTAGCTGGTTAGGTTTTGGTAGGCGATCGGATGTTCTTGTTGGAGTCAGGAAGAAGTGGGGATCTGTGTGGTGAAGAGCTTGGTTGTTGGGAAAGTTGCTCTGGTCACCTTGAGTAGATCTAGCATCTGCTCATGTATCCTTGGTCGACTTTCCTCCCTGTTGTTGAGCCAGACATGTATCACTTCTGGTACAGGTCCCATGTAGTTCTGTAGAATCTGTTTGATATGGCTGATCTTGGCTCCAGAATAGCGATGGATCTACCAGTCCCCGAGAAAGGATAAAATCCTAGTCAGGTTTAAGGATTTAATAACCAGGGTCTTTGCCTTGACTGCCGCGGTAGGTACCATAAATCATTCTCGTCTATACGGGGCGAACTAGTTGATCTAACTGCACGCTTCGAGGGAGTGTTAATGCATGTACCTTCTCCAGGGGATAATGTTGGGTGTGTTTCGTTTTGGTGTGTCCCGGAGAAGGTTGTTTGTAATGTATATTGGTGATAGGGGAGGGTGTGTAACAGATATAGAGACCGTGGAAAGGAGGCGATGGAACTCTGTCTTTACACTATACTGAAGTCGCTTGCCGTAGGACTTCTTGGCCCATGCTAGGGCGTGGCTAGAATACTCTTTTACAACATATTTGGTAAAGTGAAGTGACTTCAAGTTCTCCAGTTTCTCCTCTAGCATGGATTGGTAGTGTGACGACAAGGATGAGGCGATGTCCTTGGCCCATTTCAAGTTCAATGTCCCAATTGTAGTGGCTATGGTGGGTGTCTTCATGACCGGCATCACGAATTTTTTCAGGTCTTGAATCTTCCAAGCGAAACCTCTGGTGAGTGTCCCATTCTCCTGACTCTCCATAATGTTCAAATGTTGGAGGCATTGCAGGACCTGGAAGAAGGCTTCCACGATACCTGCATTCTCTGGTTGTGGTTGGCGCTGGTTTGGTTGTCGACTTGGACGGTGCTGATTTGGTTGTCGACTTGGTTGGTGCTGGTTTGGTTGGCGCTGGTTTGGTTGTCGACTTGGTAGGCGCTGGTAGCGGAATCCTTGTGGTGGTTGGTGAAATCCAGGTGGTTGTTGGTGAAAACCTGGTGGTGGTCGGTGAATGCCTGGTGGTGGTTGGAATCTGTAACGGGGCTGTGGCCAATCCATTGGTTGATGAGTGGGCGTACGAAGGAGAGGACGTCTGATGTGGGACCTATCCATGAGTGTTGGTGTTAAGGGGGGAACTGTTTGTGTGCAAATGGGACAGGTTTGGTTTTTCCAATGTTGTCAAAAAGACCAGACTCTGGGTTACATATTTAGGTTTTTGGGGGATATTTAGTGTGATTCCCGGTATTTAGTGGTTTTCCGGTATTCAGTATAAAATGGTTTTATCATTACATATTGTCAAAAATCGTAATGCCTGTGAATAGAAAACACTTTATAGCTTTGTATCTGGTATGTTACTATAAATTTGCCCGTTCTGTAGAAAAATTCAGACATTAATATTAATATCTAGGTCAAGAACAGATGCATTTATAGTGCCGGAATTTTCTTTATTTAATTTTAGTTCTGGGGGATATATTTTACTTTTATAATTGAAATGAGTTATTATTGATGGGTGTTATGTCATCAATGTATCGGAAGATATAGTTTAGACTTTCAGCTACTTTGTAATCAGTTTTTCGTTTATGATACTGAAAGCATAATTTATATTTATATAAATGTGCATTAGCCATAAATGGGGCGGGGCCAGTTTCCATTGGAAATCCAATAGTTTGCTGTATTATCTGATCCCCAACCTCAAATATTGCATTATCAATGAGAAAATGTATATTGTTTTTAAACATTTATTTATCAAAAACTACTGTCGGCATTGCGACGTTTTTAATCCATTTAGCATCTTCTGAGTAACTGGACAGCAAATTTATGTCTTTCCCCGATAGCTCCATTAAATTCTTTAAACACAGCTACAAATCAATCCAAATTATATTTAAGATCTGAATGTTGAAGCATGTATACAACGTAGAAAAATCAATGGTTTCTATTGTTTTTATATTACGTTTTTGATTGATTTGATCTAATATGGGTTGATTTTTTTTTTTATCAATTATGAAAAAAAAACCTATTACATGTTAATCCTTAAAGCCACGGAGTGTTCTGCACTAATGGCATGTTGAGATTGACATAATTTAAGTCCTTTGGTATTTGTTTTAGGTAAAGGTTTTGTTTGGCAGATGCCGGACGATATTATGTATCCCTATTTTACTGGGTAATTGTTATGGAATTTGGGTATAGAAAACATGGAAGGTAGTGCATCTATTTGAAAGTATATTGATTATGTAAAATATTCAGTTTAGTTAAATCCGTAATGCAGTTTTTAAGTGTCCAACTTCAGTAAGAATCTTTCTACGATAGTAGTGTTGTCAGGTAAAAGCAAGTAAGCATGGGAGGGATAGTTCGGCAGAGAGGTGGTGACCAAGGTTTCGGCATCTGTGAACAACGAATAAAACAGGTTACTAATGGGTGCGACTTGACTGTCCGCATCCAGATCACCGACGTCGTGCAGTGTCATGTTGACCAGATCGATGAAATCGGTGATGGCATTGGAAATATAAAATTCGAGTGGTCCGTCGTGGTTTAAGTGGGGCGTCAGAGGATACTTTCTGGGCTTGGTCACCTGGTTTATGGCCGTCTGCGTGTCGGGCACACTGAACATATCCTGCGATTCATGAACATATCCTGCGAGATGGGGTTTTACGTCCAGTCGACACAAAGTGTGTCATTTCGGGACTAAGAAGACATCGTTCAACTCTATTTCAATATTCTTTAAATGTCATTTAGTAACTGGGTAGATATATAAACTAATACATACTTATGGAAAACAGCTACTGATTTATTTAGGCGACGTTGCAAAGAGTATTCTCTCAGAGTTTTCAAGCTAATTATACAATGTAACAAAATTTGAATCAACATATATATATATACACAAAATTACACACAGAGTGAGATAGAGAGAGAGAGAGAGAGAGAGATGGGGGTTTAACGTCCACTCAACACAACTATTTCAATAATTTGCTTGCGCGCAGGGGTATTTAACAGTGGGAGGTAACCGGAGTGTCTTGAGGAAACCCACGAGGTTGAGAAGGCGCCCCTATCTCCATGCCACATACGCTCACACCAGGGCTCAAAACCACAGCCGCAAGCCAGAGGTGGCGGGCCAGCTAGAGGTCGAAGCGCGGCACTCTAGACCATTAGGCCACCCCACCCCCTCAAAATTACAATAACAAGGTTGAAACCATACATGGCAACAACAAGATCAATAATTCGATTGCGCGCAGAGGTCTGTATCAGTGGGAGGACCCGGAGAAACCCCACGATGCTGGACAGGTGACCCTACTCCTTGTCACGTATAACCGAGGAATTAAAACCACGCCAGTTGACTTAATGACAGACCTGATGATAGAGCGCGCATGTATTAACCATTCGGCAATCCAAACCCCTGCTGAAAAAACAAGTAATAATTGCTGCCTAAAACAGTCCAGGCAACATTCCTGTCAAAAATGCACATCTTCATTGGCTAAGTCGGAACAGAACGGTAGGGCTTTAAATCCCATTTCATTTTGTACTTGACATGGACCACAAATTCACCTGTCAAAGCCCATTATTATATAATTCAACTCCCCAAAAATCGATGAAACAAATATGGATTGATGCATGAAACTGTCCCACATATTATGAGTAGCTCCAGACTCAAACTTTATAAGATTTTGAACACTTTATTTTGTCAACTAGGGCTATACATGTAAGGTAAAAAAAATCCCCCCAAATATTATCTACCAAATGTTGTGGGGTAGCATACACCTATGTGAACTATTAATTTTTATTTTATAATTAAATTGTTAAATTTGCCAATCTACCATTTCAAACAATAATCATCATTATAGACCCAGCTATCCAATGTTGCATAGATATATTTATGCGTACATTTGGTATTTTTATTTTGTCTCACGATCAATGATATATATAGGAGATGGGTTGGTTAAAAGCTTTAGCTTGTCTTTAAATCTTTATATATATGGCAATATAATAATATGTTCTTAAAATGTAACTTATTTGAATACAACATTTGTACAACAAGATGGCCGTTGGGTGGCGATGTATATATAAAATAGGTCATGATAAGGGTTTGTTCCTTTGTTCATATCCGATTTAAAAAGTTTTACGCTTATCTTTATATATCAGTTGTAAAACCCGACAAAAATAAAGCTTATGTTACGGATAAGTTAATTAATGTCTAATTGATAATTTAGCTAACATTTGGGGCCTTAAGTAATACATGTAATAGGTAGATCTACCTCTTGCATAATGTATGTTTAATAGTTGTATTTTGGATAGTGGAATAAGTATTGCAGAAGGGGAATTATCTATTTGATGGCCCCATGAGTTACCAATCCATGGATTAATTGGTACTGACGCTCACCAAGATTGTAACATTTAGAGATTTTGAACTATCCAATAATGTTACATAGTTCTCGCATATATGTAACGATATTTTGCATAAATTTGGTTCCGCGCTTGATATGATAAGGAATTACAAAAATAACATTTGAAGGTACCAAAATACTTGAATTTTTTGAAATTATAAAAAAAGACAAACTTGTGTATATACTTTCTATGTCGTTGTATTTTTGCTTCGGGCCGGAAGATGAGACAAACTTGGCACATTTTTTTATTATTAAAAATATTTTGATGAAGTTTTGTACATAACAAGAACCTTGAGAAAGTTACATTCAATATTGGTCGTAATTGTTCGTTGCCCTATACTATGAATGTATTTTTTTGTAGAAAATATATCCGTTCTGTATACTGGTCCATGATGACTTTAACAACGATAGGAGAACGACCGTCTCCGATTACTGATCTGGTAAGTAGGTGTTTTCTATTTAGCCGGTACCTTCAAACGGTACCTGAGGTTTTTTCCCGAAAAATATGTATTTATCAATAATGGATGTGATAGATTTTTTGACCCAATGATTGTGCGCCAGCGATTTTTTCCCCAACCAACACAGCCATTGCACAGTTTGCTATTATGCTTCTGATATTGACGTCATATTCATATTGACGTCATAAGATTAGCATTGATCGTGATTACTATTTTTATATAATGCTTAGGTGGGGCGGTTAAGCAAAAAATCGTGCACTTTGGGGTAAAAGCATGAACCTTGCCACATAGATGGCATCAACCCTACGATTATTTTGGGATGTGGATCCGCCTCAGCAGCCCCCCTGGTGGTCGTTACGGCAATCGTTTCCAAAATGGCCGCCTATCCATTGAGATACATGTAACTAGGGGTGTCACAATAAGCCATTGTTTTACAAATCATTTCAGGCCAGCAATTTCCAGAGGCGAAATTGCTAGCTGAACACGATTTTTGATTTATTTTAATCTATAACGAATTTTCGATTGGGGTTTGTCGGATTTCAAAAATGGCCGCCAAAATTTAAAGAAAAGGGAATTTCCAGATAGAATGGGTGATTATCACGCGGTATGGCTTGTAATATATCAAATAAGTGTTGTAATTGAACTGAAAAATAATCCCTAAAACTAGTTTTCCTAAATCCAAGATGGCGTAAATTCAAAATGGCAGCTAAAATATTCCCAAAATGACCGATTAAAGTCATTTCACTGTTTGATATATAATTTAAACGGTTTACAGTGTCACTGAACTTAAAATTAATCTAACAAAAAAAACATATTCAAAATCCAAGATGACGAAAATCCAAAGTCGCAACCAAAATTTATCTAAAATGGCTAATGTGTACACGAACGTCTATATTTCTATGTACACGAACTATAAAATCTGTAGATTGAACCGGAAGTGCCACCATCTTGGAACGTGAAAAATCCCTAAGGCTGCTGCAATATTTTACATATTGAATCCTTGAAGAAATGCCTAAAAATCTATAAGATCCGAATTTTTATTTCGGTCAACTGATGGTCACTGTTTTGAAAAGGTGAAATATCCACGTTAATAGACGTGGAAATGAACACAATATGCCGTACTTTGGAAAATACGTCTCAAATTACAAAGATGAATATATTTTTGGATAGGCGGGATTAGAGTCGAATTTTTGGTCTTTGAAAATTGCACAATTTCGAATTCTGTCTTATGTTTTTTTGTGTTGACAAAGTTGTTTACCAGTGAACGATTTGAATTTACGGCTTGGAAATAATCGGAATAGGCCGTCGTTCCAAAATAAATACATTTATGGTTAGCCCCCCTCCAAGAATATGTAGTGGCTTTCGAATCAATATACTTTCAAAACGTTCTACGAATCTGAAATCACCAAATTTTAACTGACAAAAACAGTTGACCTATATAGCTGTAACTTATTTTCTTTCCGGAAGTAAAACCCAATTTGACAACTTCTTTAATATTATCACGATTTTTATGAAACTTGGCATGTAAGTAGGCATCGCCGCTCCCAACTTCTACGATGTCGTTAGAAATTTTCTAACTTATCTTCCCTTCGTGAAATTAGATCAAAGTTTTTAAAAAAGTAGAATTTTTTTTTTAGATCATGATTGCGTATTCACAGTCACTTCCTGTCACGTGTCATTGGTTATATAAAGAATCTAAACAAGAGAAATTAATCATTAAAATCGGTCTTAATCCCGTAAAGTTAATGCAGATCTAGTATTTTCGTTGTTCTTCTTGGTGTGACATGCTGCTTCTGTTAACAATTCTGCATCAGTTTGGTGAATTAGATTTTTGAATTTCAACCCTAGAACAAAGTTATCGCGTCATAACTGTGACAGCCCTTGTTAAAGAAATGCGTATCTGGTAGTTTTGATAATTATGTTATCTTGAAATTATTACTGTCTGTTCCTGGTAATACTCCGACTCGAAAAATGCTTGTCATGCCTTCATTTTTTAATTAAAATGGCTAAAACTTTGTGACATACTTTGAATTCTCATCCCTTTGATTTCTTACCTTAGAATAAATGACTAGAAATCCGATAAAATGTAGTATTCTCGTTTAAATTTCATATATTTCCACATTGTCACTTTCTCAGAACATAAACATTTCCACTACGTATGCGTTGAATGGGGCACTTGCATTTCGCATTAGGATAGACCGGTACTTCACAAATTTGGTGCATTCGGTTAGAAATGTCTTGTAAAGGAGAATTCGCCCGTTTGTTTCGTGACAATAATACTTATTAGATTTTCACACTTTGGAGCTGGTTTGAAACAATATTGTTTTTGTTCAGATTGATATGTTTTTTTTCTTCTGTTTCCACCTTGCTTATTTCGCATAAAAATTCTCATTGGATAATTTTGAGAATGTTAAAGATTAAAGCCTTTTTTTTTTAAAAGTCGGCACATGTCAGAACCGAATACCTGACAACTCTTCCCAAAGACAACTCATCCCAATATAAGACACTTCATCCAAAGTTAGAAGACAGCCCATCACCAGATATAAGCTATACTGAAACTCTACATAAAGATAAGGATATAATGTCATATTCCGATGAATTTGTTCCAGACAATGATATGGAAACAATCAGCAAGACTGGGGCCAACATTTTCGGTCGCATGTATGCCTCAAAGATTGAATTGAAACGTGTACGCTATGATAGGTATACAGAGTGCCCAAAGCTTAAATCCACTTAAAATTTAAAACGACTATTTTATTACAACAACAAAATCAATTTTATTAAGGTAGCACATTTTTTTTAACAAAATCAGAATGGTCTGAGTACACTATATCCCTGATAATATAGGTCTACTGCATTGTTAACACTATTTATCGCGTGCATTTTGCATACCGATAGTTTATTGGCCAATCATGCTATTTTACCGAGATTTCGCCTAATAGATTGGATGCAGCTATGGCGGGTGTGGCATGCCAGCAGGGTAAGCTTACTCTTCCGGACACCTGTTACCACTGTCTGTCGTGTATTTTGTACACGATGAACAGTCCATATGCTGAGTACACTATTTTGCCAGATTACACTATTTTTTAGGACTTCGAATTTTGTCTAATGGTTTGGATTGTTCGTACTTGGTTTTATTTCACTTCAAAGAAACCAATTGTATTAAAACAAATACTGGCACTTAAACTTATATTTGTTGGGATGAGTTGTCTTATCTCTCGACCCATGTTTTAAAGTTGGGAGGAGTTGTCTTTTATCTCTAGAAGAGTTGTCTTATATTGGGATGAGTTGTCTTTGGGATAAGTTTTTCTGTATACCGTCACGACCATGCAAACTCTCAGAGGTTAGCTCTTTTTTAAATTTGAATAAAGTATGTCGGGTAAAATGATTTCGAATTTTGTTTTCTGAGACTTTATTAATCAAGATGGCCGACAGGTTAAAAGCAAAGTGATGGCTATCTACGTTTTTTTTTACATTTCTTGTGTATTTACATGGATTAATGTGTCAATATTTATATGGATTTAAAGCTTAGGACTCTGTGGATAGACTGAAAGGTATATATTGTACTTTCTGGTCATCAAATGTAGTTTATGACCAAATATAAATTTAGTTGACATTTAAAGAAGAACCAATGAGGTGTGAAGGTGTGCCCAATGGCCCATATCCAGGGAAAGGAAAAGTTGGTGACGTCACTATGTGTCAGGGTGATTTGATGTTATGACATCAATGCAACATTGAACGATTTGGCCCAAGTAAAGTTCATAATAAACCAGTTAGTAAAGATCAGGTTATAAACCCTACTAGTTCAGCTACTGGTACAACAGTTCAAGTAAATGAAAACTACTCAGATGATACGCATTTTAATGTCACAATAGTTGATGTCCTTCTAGGTTATGTGACCTACTCACTTCAAAATAGTTCAGTTGAAAATGTAAAATCTGCTGTATTAGGCCATTTCACATATGAGGAAATATTTCATAGCAAAAATCTATTTTGTAACAAATGTGATAACAACATAATAGGCGACACGGCACGTCGTAATGACTCTCTTGTGCGCTCAGAAAAGAAGGCTCACCTGACAAATATAATCAATGCCATAGAAAAGCTCGATAAATCTGACTGTGTGCCCAGTGTATCAATCAACGCCCTAGAGCTCGGACGCTTACCTAGAGCATAACCAGAAGAATTGAACACCCTCTCATTAGCTGAAAGAATTAATTGCCTAGAAACTAGACTTTCCTCATTGCAAAATGCCTTAGATCATACTATATTTGAAAATATGAAAATCAAACAAAAACTTGATAATTCTAATATTCAAAGAACAACTACGAAACCGACATATTCCGAGGTATCACGAAAAAAGATATCCACTGTCGCTAAAACGTCAGAAATATCCGATCAGGACACTCGTCCTCTCAATGATTTAAGAAATAATCCGAACAACACTGAATGCGCTGGTGATAATACGAATGACGATTATTATGACAATGGTGGCACCAAGTCTATGAGTGGTGACGGTTTTGAAATTCCTGCATACGTATCTAAGAAGATTGAACAAAGGGCTCAGAAACAAAATCAGTTTATTACAGGAAGATCATCTCCAGGCTCGTTATCTTTTAAAGGTGCTCCCACACCCCTTCGACACTTATTTATATATAGAGTTGATAAAAACACAACTGAGAACCAAATATCTACTTTTTTGGAATCCAAAAACTTTACAATAAATAAACTGGTATGTGTCTCGAACAATCTCTCAAAATTCAAATCGTTTAAGCTCTCTGTGTCATCAGAAGAATTTGGAAAACTTTTTGATGAATCTATCTGGCCCCAAGGTGTTCGAGTTCGACGATTTATTCCACATGCTCCTCGTACCGAGGATACCACCCAGCAACAAGACAATTAACTCATAGCGGCCCTTAATATCGCAACGTATAACTCACATGGTTCAGGCCGAGTCAATTATATCTCAAAATTATGTGATGACTTTGATATAGTGTTTATCCAAGAACACTGGCCTCTAAGTGATCAGCTTGATCTCTTTGAAAAGTAAATCCCTAACATAGGTTCTCATTGAATCTCGAGCATGCAAAGCTATCAACTGACTCTTGGCAGGCCATACGGGGGCTGTTCAATTATCTGGCGTATTAGATAAGTTTAATCATGTGTTTCAATGTTCTGATCAACAATTTGGTTATAAAGAGAAACACTCTACCAGCCATTGCTCTTTTGTACTAAATGAAACCATTAATTATTACAATAGTCACAACTAAGAATTTCTTTATAATGGGATTTTTAACTATCTATTATAACATCTATTGTGTATGTTCTTTTCAATTGTACTATCATAACTGTCAATTACAATGTATCTGGAGAGGGCATCGGTAAGTTTTCGTAACTTTTGTCCCAATCCTTTTGTACTTTATTTATGTTTTAGTACAATAAACTATGTTTAAACAAATAGTCACAACTCTAGTGTGTATGCCAGTTTACTAGACGCTAGCAAAGCTTTTGATAAGGTAAATTATGTAAAACTCTTCCAACTGCTACGGTCTAGATGTCTGTGTCCTTTATTTTCAAGAGTTCTACTTTGTTTATACCTCAACCAGAGGATAAGAGTAAGATGGGGCCAAACAGTTAGCAACTCATTTAATGTAACTAACAGTGTCAAACAAGGGGGAGTTCTCTCTCCGATAATATTTACCGTCTACATCGATGAACTCCTGAGAAGATGCAAACAAAGTAAACCTGGCTGCCATATTGGGAATATATATGTCGGTGCACTTGCTTATGCTGATGACCTCACTCTAATCGCCCCAAGTAGAAACTCTCTTGATGGTTTATTACGCATAGCAAGTAAATATTCTGAAGAATATGACCCCACTTTTAATCCCGACAAGAGCAGACTTATATATTTTCCATGCAAACCCTCTGAAACTGGAAATCAGGATCTTTATAAACGGCATCCATATCAGACTTGTTGAATCTGAATCCCATTTAGGAAATCTGCTTCATAGTTCGTCAAAACATGAACATTTACGTCAATGTATGTAACATTAAGAAATTTTACATTCTGCTCATCTAGAGTTAAATATAAATTATTCAAAACGCATTGTATGCCCTTGTATGGGAGCCAATTATGGGATTTCTCACAAAACTCATTAGAGAGTTTTTATGTAGCCTGGAGAAAACAGATTAGGAAAGTATTCAACATTTCTCCAATAACGCACAATAGTTTATTGAATATTATATGTCAGGATTTGTCAATTGAAACTCAGCTTCATAAACGCTTTATTAAGTTTTATCATACTATTATACATAGTAGTAATTTATGTCTTCATATGTGTGCACGTACTGCGTCATCGGGTAACCAGTCTACAATGTGCAACAATATCAATTATTTATCATATCATTATAACATAACAAAATACAATTTAGAACGTAACTCATTATTAAATATTGTAAATAAAATAGAATGTCACGATAAAAGTTCCTGGAAGGAAATTAATAAGAGAATAGGAAATGCTATACGAGAATACATAGATTTAAGAGATTGTTCACCATCTGAATATATAAACTTAAATGAAATAATTAATCAACTCTGTATTACTTGAGAACATGTATATATTTATATGTATTTATATTTTTTTTTCATATTCATTGTACTTAAGCTACGAATGAAAATTTATTATTATTATAGCTCTGGGGCCTGTTTCACGAAATTTTAACTAAGATACAATCCGATTTTAGTAATTCGGTTGGATAGTATTAGATTGATTTTAGCGCTTAGCCAATCAGATTTAAGTATGTACTAAAATTTGGATTTTATCTTAAGTTAAAATTTCGTGAAACAGCCCCCTGATTGAGAGAAACGAGCATTTTGTTTACCATTTCGGAACAATTTTAGGGATTAAACTTTAGCTGTTGAGGTAAATAAGCAAAGCAAGACTGAAATCAATTTTCGAATTGCGTTTTCCTGCAATCTAAACTTTATGGCTGAAACATAAGTATTTTCTAAGGCATATATAAGTTATATATAAGAGCAAACGAAAATCCATAGATCATTTCAATTTTTTGACATGTCCGGGAAATAGGCAGTTTTGTAGGAATCATTTTTCAACTTTTCTCTGCCCATAAAAGAAAAAAATTGCAGTATTCTGCGAATATTCCTTCCGTGTGACCCATTGGTCACTAAATATGACGTCATTCTTTGAAAAATTATATTATATACATAAACAGATTTTAATATTTTCTGCACTGTTCATACATTAGCGGGTTATAATATGCATATAGCTTATATCGATATAAAATAAATACATCTTTCGAACGGAGAGCAATTAAATATTCAAGTTAGTGGGACAAACAACCGTGGTCTGGGATTCAGTAAATAACTCTTTTTTGAAAAGAGTTATATTATACTGAGCCGAAATGACCACCAATGCACCTAAGTAGGGTGAAATGACTTAAAGCAAACCCAACACCCCTTGTGCACTTAGGCTCGCCAAGAAAACTAGGCCAAACATGGCTGTTTCAAGTAGTAAGATGTCAACAAACTTCGATTTTTCAATAGAGTAAGGCTATAAAACTTGATCTAAACATAGTTCTCACAAGACAGGAAGCAATGGGGTCACCATTCCAGGTATTTAATTAAAATTTGAAGAAATGACAAGTAATTTCGAGTCGTAGTATTACCTGGAACAGACAGTAGACATTTGAGATTAGCTACTAATACAAATAGTATAAATTATCACCATTTATGTTTTTTTTCTGTTAATAACTAGAATCAATATATTATTCAAGAAGCCTTTAATTTTGTTCGTATCTTTTGTGTATTCCAGGAATATATATTTACTGGTTCCACATTTCTTATTGGAGTTTTTGTATTTGCGGCTGTGGTTGGTAATGTCGGCGACGTCATCAGTAACATGAACGCAGCAAGACACGACTTCCAAGCCAGGTCTGTTTTATTTGTTTTACTGCTGCAGAGTGACAACGCGAAGAAATGATACATTATATACGAATGCAAAACTATCGTAGTGTATAAAGAATAATATACAACTGGCGGTAGTTTGCTCTTTGATGTGTATAGCAGTTATATCTCATAACAACCTGTCATGACGTCATTATAGGTTGATTTTCTGTTCATATCAACCGCTGATGACGTCGTGACAAGTTGATATTTCATATCAACTGCTAATGACGTCATCTCAGGTCGATGTATTCGACTCATATCAACCGCTGATGATCGAAATAATACAAAAAACACAGAAATAGATTTTTATTCTTTGTACAATTAAAAATTATTATGGTACAATTTAGAACACTCAAAACCGAAATAGACGGCGTACTTATCGGCATATTTAAATCGGTTATCCATACTCGGCCATGTCTAAGATATCTTTCAGAATCTTCTTTCCGTCGACACACTCCTAGACTTGAAGTATTTATCGCACAAGATTGCCACCCGAGCTGTGATTTTATGAGACCAAGTTTTTCTAGACCAGTTTTTCGCGTAGATTCCGAATCTGGGTGGTGAACAGGCATGTGAGGGGGCGTTCTCGAGATAGGGGGGGGGGGGGGTCTAATGTCTATGTATGGCTCTGTATAGGTGGTGGGGTGGGGATGTGATTATGTTGACATATTAATAAAACGAAAATTGATCAGATTGCCCATCTGTAAATAAGTGTTTATGATGCCCCTGGACCACTGTTTGATGTGTGGGGTGGGGTAGCAGTCGTGCATGTGTGGAGAGGTGGGGGAAATGGAGGGAAATGATTTCACGTTGATTTAAATGATTCAAAATTGACCTGAAAAGTGTTTTCTCTGGCTTTTCGTTCAGTACCAATATCGTCATTCAAAATATTAAATTATAATGGTATAATGTATCGCAGCAAAAGACTACTCAGGCAAGACGGTAATAAGGAAAGAAAGTTTTGTTATTTTTCACCACAATTAAAATTTCTCCAGAAGATCTATTTTTCTAGCGCTTATTAACCAGTAATTTCATCATCGAAGCTTTTGTTAGAAAGTTGGGATTTTCTTGAAAAAGAAAGACAGATAGGCATTACCGCAATCTTGATTGGATAAAAAAATATCAAGATTAGTATTGAAAGTGTCAAGAATATCATAGAACTGACAACCATCCACGAGGACTCCAAAATATCTTACCTACTCCTCTCCGCATTGCAAATTAATGGAGGTGCTGAAACGGCTCTAGGACAATTCGATCCCGGACAATTCGTCACCAGACAATTCGTACCCAATATTGAAAGTGTCAAAAATATCATAGAATTGACAACCAACCATGAGGACACCAAAATATCTTACCCACTCCTCTCCGCATTGCAAATTAATGGAGGTGCTGAAACGGCTCTAGGACAATTCGATCCCGGACAATTCGTCACCAGACAATTCGTACCCAGATTATTTGTCCCCATGGACAATTCACCATACAATTCGTACCCAAAGATAATTCGTACCCGAGGGCGAATTGTCCGGGGACGAATAGTCCTAGGGTATAAATAGTCCGGGAGCGAATTGTCGGGGGACCCAAGGCAACTCGTATCTAAGGACAATTCGTACCCACGGACAATTCGTACCGAGACAATTCGTACCCTGGGGTACGAATTGTCTTTGGGTACAAATTGTTTGGTGAATTGTCTATGGGGACAAATAATCTGGGTACGAATTGTCTGATGACGAATTGTCCGGATACGAATTGTCCTGGAGCCGTTTCAGCACCTCCATTAATTTGCAATGTGGAGAGAAGTAGGTAAGATATTTTTCAAGAAAATCCCAACTTTCTAACAAGAGCTGGGATGACGTAATTACTGGTTAAGGAGACACTAGAAAAAAAGATCTTCTGGAGGAATTTAAATTGTGATGAGAAATAACAAAACTTTCTTTCCTTATTAACATCTTGCCTGAGTAGTACTGAACGAAAAGCTAGAAAAAACACTTTTCAGGTCAATTTTGAATCATTTAAATCAACGTGAAATCATTTCCCTCCAATTTTACCCCCCCCCCCTCCACACATGCACGACTGCTACCCCACCCCACACATCAAACAGTGGTCCAGGGGCATCATTAACACTTATTTACAGATGGGCAATCCTATAAATTTTTGTTTTATTAAGGGCAAGGTAAAGTGACACTATTTTGTCACAACACCTGAAATGGGGGGGGGGGGGTCAAAAAGGCATTTAAATTAGCTTTAATGCCTAAATATTTATATCTACATGTTCCTGAGATGATACAGAACAATAAAAAATGGATCAAATTTCTAAAAAATGTCTTTGAAATAAAATATTTACCAAATAATGAAGCAGATTCCTATGTAAGGACTACGCAGCTACAAGCTCTATGGATCAAAATACAGGAAAATGAATCAAGTTAAAAGTTGCCCAGATAAACAAACTCCAATAACCTAGGCTTGAAATCTAAAAAAAAATATCAAAAATTAGTTCTAGGTTCACAAAGTTTTAAAAAAATTTGTAAACAAAAGGCCATTTTGTTTCAAGGACTACTTTCACTGCATATGTATGGTGTACTACTAGTGACACACTGAACACCAATTGCTATGGCATTGCACCTACTATATATGATATGAGGTACAAGCAGCTGCTAGTTTGACATATTGTACTACAAACTGCCTTCATATTTCTGAGATCATATCAAATATATTATAACAATAACATAACTTGTGCCCATTTTTTAAAAATAATAAAATGAATACCGGGCTCTACATATAATATCAGTCTGCTAAAGCTTAAGGGCAAGGTAAAGTGACACCATTTTGTCACAACACCTGAAATGGGGGGTTCTCAAAAAGGGATTGACACCAGCTTTAATGCAAATTTAATAAACCTCTTTTCATTGGTACCTGAATTCTAAAGATCGGACAAAAATTGGCAGAGATATGGGAGTTTTAAGTGTTTATACTCTTTCATTTGACACCATTATCTCCATTTCTTCAATTTGACCCAAGTATACTGTTTTGTACTGGAGGGTCACATATGTTATACTGGTATCTACACGTACATGTACCTGAGATGAAACAGAACAATAAAAAAATATATTGGAAATCCAAAATAATGAAGCAAATTCCTAAGTCAGAATTGCGCAGCTACAAGCTTTATAAAAAAGAACACAGGAAAATTCAAATGGCTAAAAGTTGCTCATATTATAATCAAACTCCAACCATCAAGACTTGAAATCTGAAAAAAAATATCAAAACTTAGTGATGGACCTCAAAGTTTTCATGCACTACTTTTACTGCAGATGTATGGTACATGTACCACTAGTGGCACAGTGAACAGCACTATTGCCCCTATGATACAAGGCTCACATTGCACAAATAGCCTTCATATTCCTGATATGACATCTAATTATAATAATAGCAGGCTTTTTGCAGGGATTTTTCATGACTTGAATACAGGGCTACATGTATATTACAATGTATGTATGTCTGCTTAGGCTTATAGTTATGTTCATAGTTATGAGTGTTTTATTTGTGTGTAAGAGAGAGACAAAGAGAGTGGGGTTTGATGGACACAAACTAGGTCATTTTGGGACTAACTCATGGTTCAAATTTATTTCAATAATTCGCTGGTGCGTAGGTGTCTTAAGCCTTAGGACCCAGAGAAAACCCACGAGGTTGGTCAGGCAACCCTACTACGTGTACCTGCCCTTACAGGTAGACAATGAAACTACCCCACTTGACTCAAACTATCTAATTTTGGGACTAACATATGGTTTTTAATTTTATTAAATCGCTTGCGCGTAGGGGTCTTCAGCAATGGGAGGAAACCGGAGCCGTAGAAAACCGACAAGGTTGGACAGGCAACCCTACTACTTGCCACGTACAACCTTAGATTCGAAACCACGCCAGTTGACTCAATGACAGTGACAGGTTTTATGATACACATGACAACCATTCGGCCATCTAACCACATGACTCGATGACAGAAATGTGCACGCGTTAACAATTCGGCCACCTAGTTTACTTAAAAAGCACTCATCTAATGTACAGGTATATACATCAAATGGAATAATCCACATTATTTACAATTTTTTATACCCACCAGTTATTAATATATATTAAAGACAACAAATACTAAATCATATTTCAGTTCCTGGCATTCATTAGACAAGCATCCTATATTTAATCTGAAAAATAAATAATGTAAAGGTGTATGTATCAATTCATTTTCTAAATCTAGCACAAACACAAATTCTATAATTAAACGTCAATATACATGTACATGTGTAAGTGATACCAGGTGTTCTAGTTAATTAGATGCTGACATACATGAATCAAAGATGTAGCCTACAATGTACATGTCTTCTAGAAGGGTTTGTACCATGTAGGCCTACATAGATTTGTAAACTTGCCAACAGGGTTTGTGTAATATTTATATTTTGGGCATACCCTGTCCATGCACAACACTCACCACTTTGCAAAACTGTTACTTTACTCTCTAGATTGGGGATATTTTGGATTGACATGTATGTAATGGTTGCTTTAGGTATGCTAGATTAAAAAAAGAGACAGCTACCACTGTAGATACACTAACCATCAGTTCGGAGAATTTTAAATCCACACATAGGTCCTACATGTACATGTATTCACATGTTTTATTTGACTTGGAATGTTTAATTTCTTTGAGGGTTTTTTCACATAATTTGACAATACGTACCATTTTATCATATATACCACATAAATTGTAATTCTGCTTTAAATTCAAAAAAAATCATAGTTTTACTTGTTTAGCTGTCACAATACACAAGTCTCTAACTCAGTATCATATCATCCAAAGTCTTCAACCTAGAAAATGCAAATTATATGTCAGTTTAAATCAACATTGATGTTGTGATCTTACCTGTAAAGGATGGGCTTCTGATAAGACAAAATAATCATTTTACCATTGGTACACGACACACGTATTGCGTACCATAATTCGTTTCAGCGCCTTTTGTAATAAGGCATTCGAAGAACGAGCAACAAGGCTAGACATATTCCACAAGTCATGTTAGGCAGTGAAAACATATTCTTTTCGGGAGATTATGCACAATAAATACTATTATTGTAGACTGGAATTTGGAATAACCAGACGCTAGAGTCGATTGTCATTCAATTGAGACTTCTGACATATTTTGCCAAACATAATTGATTTGAAATTTGAGGAAAAAAGGAAACGATTGAATGTAAATGAGTTACTTTATTATATGCGTTGTGAACCATTTGTGTCAATTTTTAAGTCCCAAATATAAGTGATTTACCTCCTTTAAACAACACTGACACCATTATATGCGTAGATTATATTGTCCAATTCTGTAAAAAAAAGAAGAAAAATTACAAGGTATATCAATGAAAAAGTGATATTATTATTATGAAACAAATCTTAAAAAAACAACACATAATTATTATAAAATTATTTTAATATAAAAAACCCAACAAACCACGTCTTAAATAAAATAAGACATAAACTAATTTAATAATACAGTATATAGGCTAAAACTTGATAATTTTAACTTATATACAAAACCCACAAAATATAGCACTAGAAGAAATTGAAAATATCCAAAAATTACTTTTCAAATTGATATTGATAATGCATTTTGGACAAGTTTTAATTTCAAAGGGCCAAAATGATTAGGCCAATATAAATTGAAGACTCCTGAGCCAGACTGGCGTCGTTGGCAGGTGATACCTGTGGCGTTCCGTAGTCCCAAACAAAATACAGGATAAGCAATTAAACACTATTTTTTTTCCAAATGGATACCACCACAACATAAGTTACAATGTAAGAATGCAGTGTGTACTTACCAATATGAAAATAACATTTATCAAACGAATTTCACATCACTTGACGACAAAGCACATGGTCAAAACTTTTTTGACACTTCGTCCCATCTTTCTAAAAAACACACATCTCCAGAGAACGGCTATCCGATCACAAATGACATCGATACTACTAATATCACAGTAACTTTCAAATTTTATCCTTACAAAACATTTCTCTCAAAATATTCACAAAATAAAGTTTTTGACAAATTTGTCAATTGTTGACATTTCCAGGCCAAATGACCCCTTCCGGGAAATCTGAAGCGAATGGCAATAGTACGGCACGACTGACTTAAATGAAATTAGTTATACTTCGTCAACAATTTATAATTTACGCAACATACACTAACTGATATATGTTAAACAGCATGGCACAAAATATGACACACATTAAGGTAAATTATAAAACTGAGCTATAACATACTTTAACGCGGAGTAATTTTCATAGAAGGTGAAGGTTATTTGGACTATATTCGACATTATGGAAGGTATGGAATGAGTGATCGCGAATTAAATGCTATGGTTTGGGCTTTAAAAATGATATAGGTGTGTAAATAATTGATTTCGCTCGATTTTGAATCCATCGGGAGTTTCGATCAAATTGTTGATTTTACGTGCTTTTGTGATATGTCAACAGGGGGTCAGTGGAGACGAAGCTAGTCGCGAATAAACAAATAGTTATACACATGGGAGAGTATACCAGAAGTAATTAAACTGGTATAACATTAACAGAGAATGGTTAATAGAAAAAGCGAGTCTCGGCTGTTGTTGTACACAACATGGGGCGGTATTTAAGTGGGGTAAGTAAGCGCAGAAATTTGAAATAATTCTTGTAGCTGTTACCGCGTTTAATGGACATTTTGTGATTTTTTGACCATAAATTCACGCCTCAGTGATTACAAGATGGGTTTAAAGGATCAGTGCTTGTAAATTAATTGTCTGTGACTAATGTATTTTATTTAAAGGACCAGTGCTTGTAAATTAATTGTCTGTGACTAATGTATTTTATTTTAGACCTTTGTATCCAAGGGCCAATGTTCTGGTTTTGGAAATAATTTTTTCATCATTTCAGGTGTTGTGACAAAATGGTGTCACTTTACCTTGCCCTTAATATGTCAACATAATGACATCCCCACCCCACCCCCTATACACACCCATACATAGACATTAGACCCCCCATATCTCGAAAACGCCCCCTCACACGCCTGTTCCTGTTCACCCCCCAGATTCGGAATCTACGCGAAAAACTGGTCTAGAAAAACTTGGTCTCATAAAATCACAGCTCGGGAGGCGATGCCCCCCCCCCTTCAGCAACCGGACGATACGCGCAAGCGAATGTTTGAAATATAATTGGTCCCGAAACGACCTAGTTTGTGTCGAATGGATATTAAACCTCATGTCTCTTTCTCTCTCTCTCTTTCTCTCTCTATCTCTCTCTCTCTCTTCCTCGTTAAGGGTCTGGCAAAGAATTATCTGGCGGAATTAGATTTCTTGTGGCAGAAATGTGCAAGGTAAGCTTTCTTGGTCTCAAATGAAAGGTGGGACCTAGTAGTATCTCAGAAAAAAATGACCCATCATTTGGACTTGAGGAAATAATTTCGCGGGAACTTTTGACTTGTATCACACAAATTTTGGCACTGTATACGTATGATGGGTACCAAACTACATGTTTTAGGGGATGCCACGTTCGCATTTGAAATCCTTTGATACAAAAAATGTGAATTAGGCCCTTAGGTGGAGCTATGACGTCATCAAAGTACACATGACAATATTCTACTAGACTTCGTTGGTATTAAACTCAAACGCACGATGCGAACGGTTGTGTGACCGAAGACTGGTAAGAACGCCGCCCAGACAGTAAAATATAACAAAATAATCTCACCAACACTCACTGCTATTTTAGAGCTCCTCAACAATCGGTGTTTCTGTGTTCTTACATGACTCGCCGCGACAACCCCCGCATGTGGGGACACATTTTAAGCCGAACTTCCGGCAGCTGCAAACGTTAGTTGCGCACCGTCTCTCTTGCGTTGTGCTTTTACACTTACAGCGTACCGATTTCAGCACGATTGCCGGGGCAATTTCAGTGACCGTTTTAACAGGAGTATATAATCCGCTTTTTAGATACCATTCCCAGTCAGAGGGATCTAGTCCACATTATCCTAGTGTCAACCAGCCATGTACTTGAAGGAAAACTCTCAATGAGTGGAAGTGTGTCGTGCACGTGGCGGGGTGTGATGCACATTCCCGGGATATCAGTTTACGGGGTCGCCTTCGCGGTTCGGTTACTTTTGGTAGCGTACTCGGTTCAATAGTTCCTTGGGCCCGTACATGCGACAAATTACGTTCTCACAAGTCTCAGTAATGAGCTGATGATCCTGATTCTTCGTAGACTGGAAAGCCTTAGCACACTGAACCAGATCTTTCCGTCTGTCCGTAGGAGATTGAGAACACCAAGCTTTCCCTGACCAAAGGTAGCGGGTGTTGTATCACAGCCACATTGAACCAGATCTTTTCGTCTGTCCGTAGGAGATTGAGAACACCAAGCTTTCCCTGACTAAAGGTAGCGGATGTTGTATCACAGCCACTCTTCGTAGACTGGAAAGCCTTAGCACACTGAACCAGATCTTTCCGTCTGTCCGTAGGAGATTGAGAACACCAAGCTTTCCCTGACCAAAGGTAGCGGATGTTGTATCACAGCCACATTGAACCAGATATTTTCGTCTGTCCGTAGGAGATTGAGAACACCAAGCTTTCCCTGACTAAAGGTAGCGGATGTTGTATCACAGCCACTCCAAGCGTGGGTAAACAGGATGTGATTTTTTGTGATTGGGTCCAGACAATCAAAGAGACTAAGGATGGAATACAGAAATCCATCCTTCTGTTTTTTCGGTAACTTGCACAAATTGATGTCGTGCATGGCTGGTTCGAAATGATATACTAACATGACGAGTATATCCGTGTCCTCCGCCATAAAAACAACTTCCCTCTGTTTTGAAGCATTCAACGCAGAGTTCACGATCATAGTATTGGTGTCTGCAAGATCAGTATTCATGGTTCGATATGTACGCTCTTCCTACCAATGGTTATACCAGATTCCAAATCCTGCAATGTACGTATCGTGTATTTACGGGATAGTTTCGCTTGGTCGTAAGGCAGGTTGTCCAACTTGTTTTGGATTGTCTGACCGACCGCCCCACAATCGTCACAGTTCACAGAATCCGAGTCGTGTGTGTTATTCCTGTTAAGTGTAAGCGTAGTTCTGGATTATTGGTGAACGTCGGTCTTTCCTCCAGTTTCACCAGCCTCAACATGCTGCTCTGACGTTTCTCTATGTGTAACCGTCATCTGACACATCACATCATAGAATGTGGCGTACAGCGATAGACAGTGTACCCATTGTTGCTTGTTTCCTCCCCGATCAGGGACTACTTAGTTTGAAGGGCTGCCAAATTTTCTCCCCAAGGCCAAATGATTGGTCATTTTTTCCGAGATACTTCTAGGTCCCACCTTTTATTTGAGACCAAGAAAGCTTACTTTGTACATTTATGTCACTAACTGTAGACAGCATACCCATTGTTGCCTCCCCGATCAGGCACTGCTAAGTTTGAAGGCCTGCCAATTTTTGTCCCTAAGGCCACATGGTGGGTCAGTATTTTTCCGAGATACTACTAGGTCCCACCTTTCATTTGAGACCAAAAAAGCTTCATTTGCACATTTCTGCACTAACGGTATACAGTATACCCAATGTTGCCTCCCCGACCAGAGACTGCTAAGTTTGAAGGGCTGCCAAATTTTTTCCCCAAGGCCAAATGATAGGTCATTTTTTTCTGAGATACTACTAGGTCCCACCTTTCATTTGAGACCAAGAAAGCTTACCTTGCACATTTCTGCCACTAACTGGGGATTCCGAGCTAATTCCGACAGACTAGAACGGTGTCTAGTTGGATGGAAAATTTCCGTCATAGCACTCTGCATAGCGTATGCATATTTTCAATATGCTGATTGGCGCAGAAAAGTAGGAAAATTAAATGAACAGGGGTTTAACGTCCTACGGTTTTTTTTCCCGAGTGGGCTAAGAAAGACGGGCATACACTGTACAATGTATTGTATTGTGAGGGAAACTTTGTCCGTATGGTCTGATATTGAATTGTAAAAGTGCTGTTTTGGTGTAATTTATCCTGAATATAAAAGAGATCTAATATTGTCGTTTCTAAGTAATTTAGTAAGTGAAGATCATCATTATTCAATTTCAGACATTAATAACAATATGACATAAATACAATGTATAGGGTGGTGTAGCTTATAATAATATATTTGCATAGAGTGGTGCAGCATATAATAATAATATATATATGTATAATTTCACAATAATGTAATATACTTCAATAGACAATAGAGCTAACTCGCTTGTGAAGAGGTACAAATTACTGGGCCCGGTTCCTAGAAAATTCTTAAAGTAAGCACAAAGTCATACTTCACTTTTACTTACGTAAGAATCTTATAAAAATACCGTCCCTAGAAAATTCTCAAGACCATTCTTACGTAAGGACAAGTCAAGAACAAGTCTAAGCACATTGTGACTGGTAAAGCTTACCATACACTGAGACTACGATGCTCTTTAACGTCATAAAATAACTTTGGTATGCGAATTACGTCATAAATTTGTCGTCTGCTTCATTGTGGTTGATTTTGATTGACATGTCCCCTGTATAGGCCTACATAATTATAAAATGTGCCAAAATATATTTTAAAAAAACGCAGACACATAGGCCTACAAACTAACTGAATAATTGTGAGAGCGCCTGATCAGCCTGTGTGTTTGTAGCCTATTGTTTACTAATTGGCAAATACATATATTGGTTTCAGGGTAGGCCTATAAGGCCCTAGATGCAAAATTTCCTATTATAGCATTCTTAATTTCTTTTTGAGAAGAATTTTCCCTGTCTTGTAATTGTCTCTTTGGTATCAAAAGGTGTCGGAAATGCCGTCAAATAACTCTACGGTCAGCCATCTTTTTGAAGCAGAAACAGACTTGTGGTTGGTAAGCAAGCCCTATACCTTGCTTGGGACTTGTGCTTAGACTGGCTATGTTTAAGAACGAAGTTGTGCTTAAGTTTTTTCTTGGAACGCATAATAACGTTCTTGTGCTTACAATGAAGTCTACTTAAAATCGAAGCACAAGGCCGTTCTTAAGAATTTTCTGGGAACACAAAATAAGGTAAGTTTACTTAAATGCAAAGTCGACTAAAATCTAAGCATAAGAACGTACTTAAGAATTTTCTAGGAATCGGGCCCTGATGTCTAATTAATTAAATATACGATCTTTATTAAATATAACTATTAAACCTTTATTCTATATTTAGCAACGAGTATTAATTGATAATAAAATATACCGTACTTTTAAGTAACTAATTATTTTAAATAATCTAAATAGCACTATTCTTTAATAAACAAGTAATCTATCGAATATATAGTAGGGCCTATAATAATAATTATTATTTTAATAATAATAATAATAATAATAATACTTGTCCGTCTATTAAAATTAATATATTATATATTGTAAAATATTCGCTAGAAGTTAAACAAGTAATAAAATCATGTAAATCCTTACTTTTCCGTTTAATTTAGTGCGAACCATTCTAATTATTTTAGACACCAATTATCCATTATTGAAACATATTTAAACAAACAAGTATTTCGTCGACAGACGTACTTTTCGGTTTTATTAAATATATATATATATATTGTAAAATATTCTTAAGTAATTAAACAAGCAAATCATATCAATTCGTACTTTTCCGTTTATTTATTATTATTTTACGCAGATGTAGAAATATCTATTAAAACAATACTCGATTCTACTAATCGTATATATCCGATATAAAATGGTATAATTCTAAGTAATAGGTTAAAATAAAAAATATATATATAAAGTTTAAACATATAAAATATACAAAGAGGCTTCCCTGAATATAAAAGAGATCCAATATTGTCGTTTCTGAGTAATCTATTAAGTGAAGATAATGGTGAAGGTCTGTCTGTCTGTTTGGTGTTTAACGTCTGCTTCCACTTAAGTGATATCGCAGACAAGACATAGGAGAGCCGAAGCTGCTTCTTGTTTTTTAGAATATGATTTTGCAATCTTTCCATTTTTGACCTGGATTATATTTAGTGGGAAGTTCTTCCCTTCATTTAATACAAAACATATCGTTTGGCGGATGATCTCTTCTGCTTCTGGATTGGTAGATGTCATCTTTGTGTGATTAGTGTTTAGGTGCCCGGCCCGTCTTATCGTGACCTCCCCTTACTCCACTATCCCACTCTTTTGCTTTGGTGTCTGTTTTTGGCAGAATAGTGTTTAGATGCCGAGCCCGTCTGATCATGACACCCTCTTACTCCACTATCCCGCCAGTTAGATGTTATTAGTATTATTATAAATAATTTAAAATAAATAAACTAAAGGATATAATTGAAATAAAAAAGAATAAAAATAAATTTGCAGGGTGGTTGGGCTTCCTTCGTGAGGACGTTTTAACTTAGCCATCCTACTTTGTATGAAAAATTCGTTAGTTTTTATGTTAATTAAACTAAAGTAAATAAATTAAAATAAGTAAATTAAAGTGAAATAATGTAAAAAAAAAAAAAGTAAAAAAAAATAAAGTAAAAAAATGAATAACTTAAGAAAATTAATAATAATAAAATAAAAATGAATGAATTAAAATAAAAAGATTAAAATCAATTTGTAGGATGGTTGTGCTTCCTTCGTGAGGACTTTTTTACTCAGCCATCCTACGCTGTAAAAATAAATTAAGAGATAACAATAGATTCGTAGGATGGTTGGGCTTCCTTCGAGAGGACTTTTTTACAGAACCATCCTATATCACTATTCTACCTAGTCCAACTGTGTACATTAGGTCGTGGATTTGTTCGTAGATTTTTAGGTTATGATCTGGTTTCAGGAAGAGCAGGTTCTTAGTGTTAAATGGTATGTTGTTAGTTTCCATCATTCTCACTAGTTCCCGTCTCTCTTCCTTGTATACCTCGCAGTCTACCAGGACATGCTTGGTGGTACACTCTTCTCCGCATTCACAGACGATGACTTTGTGTTTGTAGTCTAGCAGCAGCTCTCTCACCCTTTGTTTCGATATGAGTCTGCATATATCTCGTCTAGGGTGATTGATCGCTGTCTTGGTGTAAATCTTGTCATCCAGCCGGAATCTGTATGAGTCAAGTTCAACGAGATTTAATTCCCAGATTGAATTGACCTGTCTTCTGACCATACTGTAGATTTCCGTGGTGTTGTAGTCTATGGTTCGGAGTGGTGCTGTGTCCCTTAGACCCTAGTTGGCGAGTCGATCTGCCTCCTCGTTTCCTCTGATGTTGACATGTGATGGGATTCACACGAGCTCTAATTTGCTTCCTTTCTCTAGGACCCTCTGGTATAGCTGCCTGATTTCCAAAATGACTTCTGGTCTTGATTCCGAGTTGTCATTTTGGATTGAAATCAGACTGCTCAGAGAATCGCTTGGAATGACGAACTTACTGGTCTTTTGATGGGAGATCCATGATATAGCGTCACGAATTGAAACAAGCTCTACAGTATACACCAAACAGTTATTGGGCAGTTTCCTGCTTATTCCCTTATCCCCGTTTGGCAGGTAAATTCCAAACGAGCTGGTGCCCCTTTCAGGATTGCGTGCGCCATCCGTGTACACATGGTCCCATTCATCAGACGGCCATCTGTCTTCCATGTGTTCTAGAAACAAAGCACGTGCAGCATTTGGGTTGCTTTTCTTGTCAATTTTCTGTAGTAGATCTAGATTGACTAGTGGTATAGGTAGCGTCCAGGGGGCTATAACAGGGGGGTCGTGATAAATAAAAAAAAAAGAAAAAAAAATGGTGAAGGTTTAACTAGATATATTTATATCTTCCAAAAATCCCGGCAAATATAAGAGATGCAGCGTGTAGGATTAATCTCATTTTGATTGGTGGGAGACCATTTACGGAAGACTCCTATTACTCTATACGAAATCTGATTGGTCGGATTTAGACTCGCTTGACTTAAAATGTCAGGTAACGACTATCTGAGTAATAGCGTTAGTTTAATCCTAGATATTGTTTTAAAAGTTTAAGCTGTCACCATTAATCTTACTTAATTACATTAAAATAAACCACCAATAAAGGACCCTCTATTCAAGTTCTTCTATATCAGTATACAATTATACAATATGCTTAAGATCTATTGACAGAAAATGGTGAAGGTTTAACTAGATATATTTATATCTTCCAAAAATCCCGGCAAATATAAGAGATGCAACGTGTAGGATTAATCTCATTTTGATTGGTGGGAGACCATTTACGGAAGACTCCTATTACTCTATACGAAATCTGATTGGTCGGATTTAGACTCGCTTGACTTAATATGTCAGGTAACGACTATCTGAGTAATAGCGTTAGTTTAATCCTAGATATAGTTTTAAAAGTTTAAGCTGTCACCATTAATCTTACTTAATTACATTAAAATAAACCACCAATAAAGGACCCTCTATTCAAGTTTTTCTATATCAGTATACAATTATACAATATGCTTAAGATCTATTGGCAGAAAAAATAGCGTCAAGGTTGATTTATGCATTATGGACTCGACGTCTTTAATATACATTTAAAATAAACTATATAATCTATAAAATATCTAAAATAAAAAAATATGTGCATCCAACTGTCAGAGGATTTTTGTGCGTACACTGTTTGTTTGCAGTGGTTGGCAACTTACGAACCTCGGCCCAAATTCGGCCTTGTCATTTGGACCCCAAGACCCTTCCACTACATCTGAATTTTTTTTTAGTAGTACATATATCATCTCATAAAACTTTTTTTTAAAAGACAATCAGATAATACTTTATTATCACCAAGGAATTTGCTTTCCGGGAAAAGCAACACATGTACAGATACAGATAATAAATTATTAGGTTATAAAAATCATGTAGTCCCGAATTTCGATAAAGTTTCCGGACACCTGTTACCACTGTTTGGAGCTGTCTATTTGCTGATGACACTTTTTTGCTTGAATACACTATTAACGTTTTTTAGGACTTTGAATTCTGTCTCATGGTTTGGATTGTTCGTACTTGGTTTTATTTTATCGGGAAGGGCATATTACTAGTTTCGTCATTAGGTGTAATTGACCAATCACATTATTAATTGCACACCTCGGTGGGGTTAGAATAGCCAGGTCTGTGTGTGGCAGACCTTTCAAGGCTAATGGCCATAGTCGGTCAATAAAAACATCCTAATCTTGCGTCAATTAGGTAATAGACACCATACAGAATCTTTATTTGAATCGTTCGTTTGCATATTTTGTCTTGTCCATATATTATTTGTTTTTGTGTAAATTATGTGTGTTGCAGTTGCCCTGCACTTACTATTAGTTTGGGTTCTTTAGAAGACACCGTTGAGATCCAAGAAACACCACCTGGATTTAGTAGACCCCATTGATTTGTATCCTGTGCTTTCGACATGTACAATTGTATATAAGAAACTGTTTAACTGTTGTCAAAATTACGTTCACAACGATAGGTTTAAAAATAAAATCCTAACCAAAGAATATTATAATAAAATCCAAGCCAAAGACAAACCCAGGGTAATAATATGTGTGACACAGAATATATCCGACATTGGATGTGGTAAACTATTAAGCTTGCATCGCTTTCCGCATCTAGCCGATTGAAGGGAAAGGATCAATCTGGAAGAAATCCTGTTGAAACCAATAACCAAAAAGGAATCTGATGGAAATGTTCACAAATGGATAAATACATTTTTTTCTAAAGAATTGAACAATATTATGGTGACCATATAATGTTTAATAGTCAATTTAAGATGAAGGAAATAGGGTGATATGATATGTTCATTGGGGTTATTGTTAAATATGAGTAGGACTGTTCAATTGGAGTTAAAGTGGGTCTATAGGAAATAGGTTAATAAATTTTACTTAAAAGTATTTATAAGGAAAGAGAAAGGGGAACAAAATAAAGAAGTGGTAGCGTGTTTAGGGTGTCTACTTATGATCTCACACTAAATTTCAGACAAATCGGTCAACAATTTTTGATTTAACACAACTTTTGCTTCTCGAATTGTCTTGTACACAAATCTCGTCGTGCGGCCATAGTGTTTATTATTGAGACTACCATGTAGCTGTTATTTACCAATATAACTAGCCGCAATAGGTCAATGACAAAGCGTGGCTCAATAATCAGACGGTTCTATCCCGATTTTTGATGAAAATGATCAACGGTATACTCACTATATCAGATGTAATGTATGAGACCATGTCACATACCTCAAAGGTCAGGTGTAATGCATGAGACCATATCGTTTAGGTCGATGGACTCTTGAACAATTTTGATACGCGAGACCATAAGTCTTTTTAACAGTTGTAATATGAGAGCATAATATTGCTAATGCACTGTTGTACACCTATAACTTCCCGAGATCGTAGAGAGTTTCCAGGGTCTCTAATTTTGAACTCACCTAACACTAAATTTCAGACCAGCCGGTCAATAATTTTTGATTTTAAATTTCCTGTAACAGTTTGAATTCGTACCCTGGTGTAATCCGGAATCTGACTATGGTTCTGTAGGGAAGTTTGAGTAGGGAGATTTTTTTGCAGAATTGTTTAGTAGGTGACTAAGTAAGTATTGTTGATTTGGATGGACACTCCCTACGTGGTGGGTTTTTCAGCTATGACGTCATCAAAGATGGCCGCCGACGTTTTATCCGTATTATCCTACCTGCTCTAGTTTTCTGTCAATTTCTATGAAATAAAAGCCAGAATGAAGCTGTTTATGAAAACTAAAGTAAAATATATATTTATTATTAAACTCTTATTAATTTTTCACTAAAACACATAAGGTGTTTACCTAATTTTTTAAAGCGAAAACATAAAAATAGCTCTAAAATATCAAGTATATCACACTTTCAAAATAATTACAATATTATAACAATAAGAAGTTCTTTGATATACTCAATAGGAATTTTTACAAGTTCCAGCAGATTCTTTGACACTCATACATTTACAAAATGAACAGCAGGGTAACTCATTGGTTCTGCAAATACATATTTATTATTAAACTCTTATTAATTTTTCACTAAAACACATGAGGTGTTTACCTAAGTTTTTTAAAGCGAAAACATAAAATAGCTCTAAAATAAAAAGTATTTCACACTTTCTAATTAATTACAATATTTTAACAATAAGAAGTTCTTTGATACACTCAATAGGGATATTTACAAATTCCAGCAGATTCTTTAACACTCTCACATTTTGAACGGCAGGGTAACTTATTGGTTCTGCAAATACAAGACAAATTAGCACATTTTACACAGGAGCAAGCACCAATAAAGTCATTAGGATACTAATGTACATTGGATTGTGGAATCAACCCATTTTCAGATATTTCAAAGCCAAATTAGAACAAAGTTTTCTTTGTGTTAGCTTGGGTTTATTAACATTATTTTATTTTATTTGAGATTGGATTTAGAAAGAGAAAATGATAATTGAGATGTAAAATTACAGCAAAGCCCCCCCCCCCCCAACTATATCAATAGTTGTGACCAATGACCACGGAGCTGACGGTAACTACTTTCAGTCCGAAGGGGCGGGTAACCTGTCATTGGAACTCAAGTTCGATGCGGCCCCGACAAATCACCTTAGTCTTGTTCTGTTTGCCAAATACGACAATGTCTTGAAAATCGTCACTTAGACTAGCTGACAAGTCCATCACGGATTGTTGCATTTTCCCTAATACGGCCCCATCAATTGATTGAGCCTATCATTTTTTCTAATATTCTTTCTCGATATTTTGAGCGAAGTAATAGGCTATTTTTTTACGTACAAAAGTAAATTATTCTGATATTATTTAAGTAATATAGAAAAGTATCAGTGGAATTTTTTTTTACGTACAAAAGTAAATTATTCTGATATTATTAAAGTAATATAGAAAAGTATCAGTGGAATTTTTTTTTTAAGTTTGCATGGGTTTAATAACATTATTTTAAGTGTAAGTGTGGAATCGATCGCCTAATCCCCAAAGAGACCTCGTATCTCATAGCACAAAACCGTTGATTTGGAAATTAAATTAAATGAAATAGTTTAACTCCCCGTCGTTCAGCATCAACTTTGCTAATGATGTGTGTATTGTTAAGGGATTTCGCACGGCCAGCGGCGCTACGGCCAGCGCGTAATTTAAATTCCAGCTGCCAAGGGTTATTTTACTTGCACGCCACTGGAACTTGTCTTGCATCACTGAAAATGCGTAACTACGTCAGAAAACTCGAGGACCTTTCTCTTCCATCACCGGGAGGGAACACGAGTCAAGACATACTCACCGACCCACCGCGACTCACTATGATTTGGAAGCTTGACCCGAAAGATCTCTAAAATAATATCAAAAATGCTCTACTTTTGTCTGAAAAATATCTCATACTTTTGACGGGAAAAGATACGCTAAACTAATCATCGATTATTTATACTTATTTATTCACTTTCATGCATGACCTAATGAGCTCTTGACGAGTCAGTGACTTACTCAGCGAGCCATGATATGGAAGCTTGACCCGATAGAATACTAAAGTAATATTAAAAATACTTTACTATTGTGTGAAATATATTACCTATTTATATTTATTTATTCACTTTCATTCATGACGTAATGATTTCTTACTATGTATTTTATTGTTCTTCCAGAAACAAAATAGGCCAATTTAATCGATACAGCAGTATTAGGGAAAAATGGACGACAAAAAATCATTTTCATTTACGTAGTGGATATATTTACTTCCGCTATTGTACCGTACATCGCAATGACGTATATATACATTGTGTGTGATTGGTTAAATTTCATTTTCCGTTCGACATGCGCAGTTGTGCGATTCTTGATATATTCCACAAGAACGGTAACTTCGTCTTTCAAGTTTGGCGCAGAAGCACGGTTTTACGGAAAAAAACGTAAACCACTAACAGTCTTAGTACGTAAATTAACAACCAAAATCCACAGAAATGAGCCCCTGACTGAAATAGAATAATATTCTAAATGCCTTTCTACAATTTACATTTATTCTTTTATTTTCTTTTAAAACTAATTCTCTGGGTTCTACCGTAGAAATCCAAGTATGGCTATTTCGTTCCTTTATAAGAAACGGAGAAAGTAGTAATGTTAGACAAAAAACGAATGGTGGTTAGGGTTTGGGTTAGGTTTTGGGGTAGGGGTAGGGTCGTGGGTTAGGTTTAAGAATTTGGGGAGGGGTTAAATCTCCACATAAGCACTGGCCTAGGGTGATGAAAAATTAGTTCGTGATATTTCCGAGTTTTATTGATAATACATACAATACATTATGTTTATATACATAGGTAATTAAACAGTTTGTGGTGCTGGTGGCGATCATGGTCTTACTTGGACGGTGCTTATGGTGTTCTGGTTTTTGTTCCTGAAAAGAAAGGAATAAAATTTTATGATGCAATTCTAGTCGATGGACTCTTACTAAAGTTGTTAATATTTATATACATTGCTTTAGGAGACTATTTAAATGGTACATTTAACATAAAGGTAATATGATATCAAGAAGAACATGCATCATAGGCTTACACATATATATATATATAAATATAAAAAAACATAAGTCATATATAAAAAAATGAGAGTAATAGAATTTGTAACCAAACATAATTATATGTACAGGCGTGATTTGACTATCTTTATAAGGGAAATATATGCCTGGCACGGGCGAGGGTAAGGTTTAAGAATTTGGGGAGGGGTTAAATCTCCACATAAGCACTGGCCTAGGGTGATGAAAAATTAGTTCGTGATATTTCCGAGTTTCATTGAAAATACATACAATACATTATGTTTATATACATAGGTAATTTAACAGTTTGTGGTGCTGGTGGCGATCATGGTCTTACTTGAACGGTGCTTATGGTGTTCTGGTTTTTGTTCCTGAAAAGAAAGGAATAAAATTGGGGCTCACCCCCCGAGGGGGTGAGCCCCATTAGTGTGTATCATAATGAGAATTGGATTTTGGATTAGGATGGAGACTGGCCTTATTTAATCTAATTTATTATGCACTAGGATGTCGTTCAGATTTTTATTTTTAGAATATGCAACTATAAGTTTTTGTGTAAAGATGGTGACCATATAATGTTTAATAGTCAATTTAAGATGAAGGAAATAGGGTGATATGATATGTTCATTGGGGTTATTGTTAAATATGAGTAGGACTGTTCAATTGGAGTTAAAGTGGGTCTATAGGAAATAGGTTAATAAATTTTACTTAAAAGTATTTATAAGGAAAGAGAAAGGGGAACAAAATAAAGAAGTGGTAGCGTGTTTAGGGTGTCTACTTATGATCTCACACTAAATTTCAGACAAATCGGTCAACAATTTTTGATTTAACACAACTTTTGCTTCTCGAATTGTCTTGTACACAAATCTCGTCGTGCGGCCATAGTGTTTATTATTGAGACTACCATGTAGCTGTTATTTACCAATATAACTAGCCGCAATAGGTCAATGACAAAGCGCTGGCTCAATAATCAGACGGTTCTATCCCGATTTTTGATGAAAATGATCAACGGTATACTCCCTATATTAGATGTAATGTATGAGACCATGTCACATACTTCAAAGGTCAGGTGTAATGTATGAGACCATATCGTTTAGGTCGATGGACTCTTTAACAATTTTGATACGCGAGACCATAAATCTTTTTAACAGTTGTAATATGAGAGCATAATATTGCTAATGCACTGTTGTACACCTATAACTTCCCGAGATCGTAGAAAGTTTCCAGGGTCTCTAATTATGAACTCACCTAACACTAAATTTCAGACCAGCCGGTCAATAACTTTTGATTTTAAATTTCCTGTGACAGTTTGAATTCGTACCCTGGTGTAATCCGGAATCTGACTATGGTTCTGTAGGGAAGTTTGAGTAGGGAGATTTTTTTGCAGAATTGTTTAGTAGGTGACTAAGTGAGTATTGTTGATTTGGATGGACACTCCCTACGTGGTGGGTTTTTCAGCTATGACGTCATCAAAGATGGCCGCCGACGTTTTATCCGTATTATCCTACCTGCTCTAGTTTTCTGTCAATTTCTATGAAATAAAAGCCAGAATGAAGCTGTTTATGAAAACTAAAGTAAAATATATATTTATTATTAAACTCTTATTAATTTTTCACTAAAACACATAAGGTGTTTACCTAATTTTTTAAAGCGAAAACATAAAAATAGCTCTAAAATATCAAGTATATCACACTTTCAAAATAATTACAATATTATAACAATAAGAAGTTCTTTGATATACTCAATAGGAATTTTTACAAGTTCCAGCAGATTCTTTGACACTCATACATTTACAAAATGAACAGCAGGGTAACTCATTGGTTCTGCAAATACATATTTATTATTAAACTCTTATTAATTTTTCACTAAAACACATGCGGTGTTTACCTAATTTTTTAAAGCGAAAACATAAAAATAGCTCTAAAATAAAAAGTATTTCACACTTTCAAATTAATTACAATATTTTAACAATAAGAAGTTCTTTGATACACTCAATAGGGATATTTACAAATTCCAGCAGATTCTTTAACACTCTCACATTTTGAACGGCAGGGTAACTTATTGGTTCTGCAAATACAAGACAAATTAGCACATTTTACACAGGAGCAAGCACCAATAAAGTCATTAGGATACTAATGTACATTGGATTGTGGAATCAACCCATTTTCAGATATTTCAAAGCCAAATTAGAACAAAGTTTTCTTTGTGTTAGCTTGGGTTTATTAACATTATTTAATTTTATTTGAGATTGGATTTAGAAAGAGAAAATGATAATTGAGATGTAAAATTACAGCAAAGCCCCTCCCCCCCCCAACTATATCAATAGTTGTGACCAATGACCACGGAGCTGACGGTAACTACTTTCAGTCCGAAGGGCCGGGTAACCTGTCATTGGAACTCAAGTTCGATGCGGCCCCGACAAATCACCTTAGTCTTGTTCTGTTTGCCAAATACGACAATGTCTTGAAAATCGTCACTTAGACTAGCTGACAAGTCCATCACGGATTGTTGCATTTTCCCTAATACGGCCCCATCAATTGATTGAGCCGATCATTTTTTCTAATATTCTTTCTCGATATTTTGAGCGAAGTAATAGGCTATTTTTTTTACGTACAAAAGTAAATTATTCTGATATTATTTAAGTAATATAGAAAAGTATCAGTGGAATTTTTTTTTATGTTTGCATGGGTTTAATAACATTATTTTAAGTGTAAGTGTGGAATCGCTCGCCTAATCCCCAAAGAGACCTCGTATCTCATAACACAAAACCGTTGATTTGGAAATTAAATTAAATGAAATAGTTAAACTCCCCGTCGTTCAGCATCAACTTTGCTAATGACGTGTGTATTGTTAAGGGATTTCGCACGGCCAGCGGTGCTACGGCCAGGGCATATTTTAAATTCCAGCTGCCAAGGGTTATTTTACTTGCACGCCACTGGAACTTGTCTTGCATCACTGAAAATGCGTAACTACGTCAGAAAACTCGAGGACCTTTCTCTTCCATCACCGGGAGGGAACACGAGACTTCCTGATTACCGAGTCAAGACATACTCACCGACCCACCGCGACTCACTATGATTTGGAAGCTTGACCCGAAAGATCTCTAAAATAATATCAAAAATGCTCCACTTTTGTCTGAAAAATATCTCATACTTTTGACGGGAAAAGATACGCTAAACTAATCATCGATTATTTATACTTATTTATTCACTTTCATGCATGACCTAATGAGCTCTTGACGAGTCAGTGACTTACTCAGCGAGCCATGATATGGAAGCTTGACCCGATAGAATACTAAAGTAATATTAAAAATACTTTACTATTGTGTGAAATATATTACCTATTTATATTTATTTATTCACTTTCATTCATGACGTAATGATTTCTTACTATGTATTTTATTGTTCTTCCAGAAACAAAATAGGCCAATTTAATCGATACAGCAGTATTAGGGAAAATGGACGACAAAAAATCATTTTCATTTACGTAGTGGATATATTTACTTCCGCTATTGTACCGTACATCGCAATGACGTATATATACATTGTGTGTGATTGGTTAAATTTCATTTTCCGTTCGACATGCGCAGTTGTGCGATTCTTGATATATTCCACAAAAACGGTAACTTCGTCTTTCAAGTTTGGCGCAGAAGCACGGTTTTACCTAAAAAAACGTAAACCACTAAAAGTCTTAGTACTTAAATAAACAACCAAAATCCACAGAAATGAGCCCCTGACTGAAATAGAATAATATTCTAAATGCCTTTCTACAATTTACATTTATTCTTTTATTTTCTTTTAAAACTAATTCTCTGGGTTCTACCGTAGAAATCCAAGTATGGCTATTTCGTTCCTTTATAAGAAACGGAGAAAGTAGTAATGTTAGACAAAAAACGAATGGTGGTTAGGGTTAGGGTTTGGGTTAGGTTTTGGGGTAGGGGTAGGGTCGTGGGTTAGGTTTAAGAATTTGGGGAGGGGTTAAATCTCCACATAAGCACTGGCCTAGGGTGATGAAAAATTAGTTCGTGATATTTCCGAGTTTTATTGATAATACATACAATACATTATGTTTATATACATAGGTAATTAAACAGTTTGTGGTGCTGGTGGCGATCATGGTCTTACTTGGACGGTGCTTATGGTGTTCTGGTTTTTGTTCCTGAAAAGAAAGGAATAAAATTTTATGATGCAATTCTAGTCGATGGACTCTTACTAAAGTTGTTAATATTTATATACATTGCTTTAGGAGACTATTTAAATGGTACATTTAACATAAAGGTAATATGATATCAAGAAGAACATGCATCATAGGCTTACACATATTATATATATATATATAAAAAAACATAAGTCATATATAAAAAAATGAGAGTAATAGAATTTGTAACCAAACATAATTATATGTACAGGCGTGATTTGACTATCTTTATAAGGGAAATATCTGCGTGATTTGACTATCTTTATAAGGGAAATATCTCGAGCCAGGGTTTCATCTGCCTGGCACGGGCGAGGGTAAGGTTTAAGAATTTGGGGAGGGGTTAAATCTCCACATAAGCACTGGCCTAGGGTGATGAAAAATTAGTTTGTTGTATTTCCGAGTTTCATTGAAAATACATACAATACATTATGTTTATATACATAGGTAATTTAACAGTTTGTGGTGCTGGTGGCGATCGTGGTCTTACTTGGACGGTGCCTATGGTGTTCTGGTTTTTGTTCCTGAAAAGAAAGGAATAAAATTGGGGCTCACCCCCCGAGGGGGTGAGCCTCATTAGTGTGTATCATAATGAGAATTGGATTTTGGATTAGGATGGAGACTGGCCTTATTTAATCTAATTTACTATGCACTAGGATGTCGTTCAGATTTTTATTTTTAGAATATGCAACTATAAGTTTTTGTGTAAAGATTTTCGGGTGATTTTCTTGGAGATCAGTATAGTGTTTTCTGATGATTTTGGATGCGCGTGCAGCTGTTGCACTAAATGGAACTACAAAAGGGGCTATTGCGCTAGCCGTATAAATATTCAAACCTAAGGGTGTTGTTGTTTTTAATTTTTCAATCCAGAATTTTTCTCGTGTTAGTCTAAACGTCTTAATTTCTTCTGTAGTTTCGAAATCGCTCTTAGCCTGTTCTATCGGCGTGACAATTAGATCAGAGTTGTCATGATTTGGTTGGTTAAAGTGATTTGAGACCGGTTTATCTTTTTGAGTGACTATGTCTGACCGGTGACCGTTAATTCTTTCCCGAAGTGCAATTTGGGTCTCTCCTACATATTGCATGTCACATAGTCTGCATGAAATTAGATATATTATGTTTGAACTACTGCATGTCAAACGGAAGCGAAGGCGAAATAGTAAATAGAGTAAAGTGCCGTATACGGTTGAATATCCACTGCCTTTTATTTATTTTAAAAATATCTAGAATACTTTTTCTTTGTACCGGTACGTAAAATATGTTATGAATTTTGTCTATCGGGTTATGCAAAAGGCGAGATTTTATGGAAGACCAAATGGGACAATATTCATGATTCGTGTTTCTACATTCCAGTTTGAACATTTTAGACACGAACGCAACATTCTAAACTGATGATTCTCGTTTCTACATTCCAGTTTGAACATTTTAGACACGAACGCAACATTCTAAACTAATGATTCTCGTTTCTACATTCTTATGTCAACACTTCATGCACAAAATCAACATTTTAAACAAAAAATTGACTTTATGTTTCATTTTCGCCGTTTTATCGGTAACTTTTATACATAATTAAATATTAAAATTATAAAATAATTTCTTAATTTTACACGACAAAGAAATCAATTCAATGGTTTCTGAAAGTGACTAATAATAAAAATCTGAAATTTGAACTCTTGTGAAAATATCTTCTACGTTTCAAAAAGTCTTGAAGTTAAAATCTTGAAATGAAAATGTCCAGAAAAATAATGAATTATCAACATTATTACACCAGAGGGCGCTAACCGAAAACAATTTGGCGACCTATTCGGCTAGCGACCTATTCGACAGATCCAGCTGGTAGGTAACCTGTTCGTTGGCAACCTATTCAGAATAAATTCAACAGTCGACCAAACTCATCTTTTTTTATCAATCAATCAATAATTCGTGTTTACTCAAATTTCAAATCAGTTATGTTCGACGAAAAAGGCCAGTAGTCGCAATCAAGTGTACATTTATAGCGTCTAGTTATTCCAGTCTACATAACTCCGTTTGGTTTGGTGCAGTGTGTCTAGCCTCGTCCCTCTTAATACAACTGGGGCTGAAGCCCATTATGGTACACGATTCGTATACTAATGTTAAAAAAATTATTTTATCTTGGATATCGGATTTTATAAGCTCACCTTTTCACGGTAAGTTTACATCATCAATGTTGATTAAAATTGACCAATGATTCGTGTTTTCGATGTCGAAGGTGAGATGAAAATTGCGGGTGCTCTTCAGAATTACCGCTTAAAGCCATGTTAGTAAGTCGTTTCTATATGGTCACTGAAAAGATGTCTGGGATCTCGTTCTTGGGGGAGCTTCAGGGTAAGGACACTGAATTGTCCTTGCAATGTATCCTGGTATGACAAATCACTCACAATGTTATAGCATTAATTGTCAATGTCGCTAAGAACACTGCATTCTGAATTGTCCTCGCACTCATTGTCAATAAACAGTTTTTGCACATCTTCAGGCGTCATTGTCCCCATCCATTTGGCTCAATATCTTCATTCCAACCATTGCCACAGGCATCGGTGCCTCCATAATCGTTGATGCCTGCTGAACACCATTCTCGAGCTATAGAATGCGCTCAAAGTTTATGAAGTTGCAGTGTTTGGCAACAGGGTGGTAGCAATGCAATATCCTTTGATATTTGCTCCCTTGTTAACTGTCGGTCAAAGATGGCATACTTTGCTTCATTGAGGTTCTTGGTCTTTACCCCTTACAGCAGTGATACGGTATTCTCCAAGGCTTCGCACACCTGTGCTGGTAGAGTGTCTGAAGCTGCGGGTATGTTTTAAGTTGTTGGGGACCAAGCCCAGGTTTGCTAAGGCATAGACCAAATCAACTAACGTGTTACGTGACTTGAATTGGGTGTTTACATTTGTCTCAGAACGAGGCTAGGTTACAGTTTGTAGTATTCTAAGCGCGGTAAAAATGTTTCTAAAATTTTAGTACGAGCCAGTGATTAACTTTGTATTGTTTAAAATAGCTTTTTCGAATAATATATATACGTAACTAATAACTGATTTATATGTGAAGTTGCAATTGAATCTTCGATTGATAGTAGACTAAATTAGTTACCACTACCAGTAGGCTATCGCGGTACGCTGATTTGACGGCATTGTTGTTATAATTGTTGTTGATGCAGCATGTCATGGCTTCTACTTCACTGCGTTGTGTATGTTGTTCTAACCACGCTGGTTGTTGTGTATGTGTTACAAAGATGATAAAACACTGGACCAAATCCCTTCGTAGTTTCCCCAAAATAAATCCAGTCACATGGGCCGAATGGTTAAAACAAGGAGGTAAAAAAAAATGTTGGCGAAAAAAGTTACAAATTCTTTCGTGAAGCCTACGTCCATGACATATACGCATCAGAATATCGGCCTGACTCTGTAGGGGATATATTATACTATATTAAAGCTAGATGCTATCGATCACTGAAAAAAACCCGAAGAACCACATTTTAAATATCCAAGACACTGTAACCACGTATTCGCTCTAATATTTCAGTTGAATGATTTTTCGTGTTTTGCCAGTCGGCCACAAACTTGGCACATTCCCCGGGCAGAAAATATATGCCCATTGCCTGTCATGGGAACGCATTTTGCACGTGGAGCAAATGATCATAATAATGAAAGAAAACGAGATCCTGTTAGATGCAAGCTCTTTAATGCTAGGGGTCCCACGATTAAATCCGGCTTAGAAAAGGAACATGTTGATTCTTAAGTGCAGTGTTTGAAAAATAAAGAAAAACCTCCCCCGTTTTCGTATTTGTTGAGCGATCAACAGCCGGGCGTCCTCATAAATACCGTATTCGGAAACATGCCACTCGGTTCGTGTCTGTCATACTAAATGCAAGATTTTGGTCGTCCAAATGCCAAATTCATAGATAATATTATAAATGAAGTACAAATTGAAAATATTCCTAAGTGTATTAACTCTCCAGATATCCCGATAGTTAATCCTAGTGAAAAGGCTTTTCATTTAGATGAGTCGGATTTGTCCTTTGCCTTGATCACAATTTGATGGATATACATGATTCTCATATTTTGGAGAAACTAACAGTTCTAATAAATGATTGCACTGAGTGGTTATATAAACATAAATATAGATTAACGGCTTCTAATTTTAATAAAATCTATTCACGGGTTAAAATACCAACAGATGCCATGCTTGATTCCATATTTCTATTCAAAGATTTATCCAACATTAAAGCTATTTCACACGGTAAACAAAATGAAAAAATAGCAAGAGAAAATTGCAAAATCAAACACCAGGGTGTTTAGTTTTTGACGCGGGACTATCAGTGCATCCTTCTATGCCCTACCTGGGTGCAAGCCCTGGTGCAAAGGTATTTGACCCGTCTGCTTATGAAGCGTATGGCCTATTGGAGATAAAATGTCCATTTTCAAAGAAAAACGACACGCTCGAGCAAGCTGCAACAGAACCTGCATTTTATCTTGAGAAAAATGGAGACAGTTACAAACTAAAAAGGAAACATTCAAATGGATACTTCTGTCAAGTTCAGGGACAATTAGCGCTCACGGGATTAAAATGGTGTGATTTCTGCGTTTACCTTTCCGAATCTAATGAAATGTGTGTTGCCAGAATATTTTTTGACAATGTTTTTTGGACAAATGAACTTTTCCCCAAACTTTCTAATTTCAACTTGCATTATGCAATGAGATTTCTTATACATGGACATATATAGGCCTAGTTTATTTCCCATTTATGAAATTAAATTACCACTTCGAATATCGGATCAATATTACACAGTGTAGCTGTTACATAGGGTTACATTCAGATAAGCCGTGCGAATAAAAAAAATAACTGTCACTTCCTTATTCGAAAATACGACCCCAACTTTTATCACTAGGCCTATAGGCCCAGGTAGGCTATAAATAAAACACACGCTAATAACGTCTATATTTCTAGACCGAGTTTATTGTCATTTAAATTTAACTTAATTCATTTTATATAGAACTAATTATGAGAATAAATAATGTTTTTTTGTTGTTATTTTGTGTTTATATAGCATTTCTTGTTTTAATGTACATCATTACAATAAAAGCCTTATAAATGTACACAGATGTTTTAATCATAAATTTCAACAATCATTATCCGATAGAAGAACGGGATTTTGCAAATTCGAAAGAAGACAAGCAACTGTCCATATTTGATTAATACTACCAAACATTGTAACTGGTATTACCGAATTAAATATTCTGAACCTACGGATTTTACAAATAGCTCGCTCGACGTGTATACGATGCTGAGCTATTGTCTGGGTTTTTATAACATCACCTCCTTTAAATCCAACATAAATATATAAGAAAAGGTGGAATATTCAAATGTAGTTTAAGCTTGCGCAATTCTTCGTTAATTTCAAAACCTTTGTTGGCCATGACTCCGTCCCCCTCGTTTATCTCCCCGTGTGCAACCCTTTGCCTCAAAACCTCCAAAAATCCAGACCTAATTACTATCTGTTTATCACTTATTGACCCTTCGTAAAGTTTTGATACAAACATAATTCCTCCGTTCGGATCTACACCTATAAGACCCTTTAATGTTGTATGCGATTTATAATAACTATAACTTTCACTGTGTTTCTGTAGTGCACCTGGAACCTGAATTTTAAGCTCAGTTGCATCAATAATTATTAAATTCTTCGGATAAATCTCAAGAAAGTCTTTCGGAGAATTCTCTAAAATGATAGTGCGATTTCGCCAAATTTTGAGATTACCTCAAGTAAGGTATAAGTTATTTATCCACGTGTAAAGAATATTAGTTACGGTGCCATCAGATATACAGAATCTCTCGTCGAGATCAATATTTGTTAACCCCATTCTCAGTTTCATTAGAAGCAGAAGATATTCGTCTTCTATTAGTAATTTATGGGCTGTCGGTCTTGTTTTGATTTGATCAGTTTGGGTAGCATTTTCAGAAATATCCTGTGTGTCATTGTTATCGAACCAGTTTTCGGTATCAATCTGACTTGATTTTGCCGCATTTGTATTCCAATATGTTAACAGTTTTCGGTCAATTCCAGGAAGAACAAACTTTAAACTATTATACAACTCCTCGTGGGAATTAAATCCGGTGAAATGTGTGAACAATTTAAATTCTTTCTTAGCACTTGTACACTTAGACAGTAAATGCGACACTGAAAATTCATGCGTGCATATTTGTTGAAAACGTCTTTCAAGGTCACCGCAGAAGTCATCATCGAATGTTTGGGTTTTTCGTTTTTCAATCTTTTTTTATTTGCATCAGGCTCAATAAAAGCCTCGGTAAAAAAATGTTCAACACATATTTTTGTTTGAGAATTAACATTAAAAAATATGGGGTCTCGTTTTATTTTCACGATCCAAGCTTTTAAGACAGGTTTGTTTTTTATTGGGAGACCATGAAAAGATAAGTCCTTCCGCTTTTCGGAATTGTTTTTACACCCTCCTGCACAATAATAGTGCGGCATAATAATAATAACAATGGCGGAGTGTCGGCACGAAGACCTACGACACTGGTACGGTACCTAAATGTTAGTCACGAGAATGTGGGCAAATCGATAATAATAACATCATATTAAAACAATAGTAAGTCGTATATGTTTTGGATAAACACTTGGGGGTTCTGTAATGTTAATATAATAAACTTAATTGGCGTTATGAAATTATAAACGGTCTGTTTATGTTGTCACAAGAACCATTACACACGCTACGCTATGACGCGAAAGTTGTAGTGTTGTACCCAATTCAGGTCACGTGACACGCTCGATGACGTTAGCTGATTTTGTCTATTCTTCTCACAGTCTATTGACAAAGCGTGATGGAGACTATTCAGAATGCAGTGATTTGGACGACTTTGAAAATTAATTATATAACAATGTGAGTGATTTGTCATACCAGGATACATTGTAAGGACAATTCAGGATGAGATGTCAAAACATTTTTTTCAGTGATCATATGGAAACAACTTACCAAATTTTAACTTACTATCTCGACATATAAATGTACATGTATTACGCTATGTAATGCTTTTAAAGCCCAATAACCTTTGCGTAGGCTAATAAATGCTTATTAAAAGATATAGACAGTTTTTCGGCGGGCATGTAAAGAGCGCCCTCACCTTTCGTCACTTTCAAGAGTCTGGACTACAATTGCAGCTTCTTATTTTTGGAATAACTATAATACTAACTAATGCAAAAAGTAGTTAAACATGCATCAACAATAATGATTTGGGCACCACTACAGCATGCGTGGAGTACAGATGTATGAAATAATGTTGCTGTGAATATTTTGATTTTATACCTACAAATATCGACAATATGACACTCTTTTAAGAAGAACCTAACATCTGATGATCCCAGGGACCAGATAAGACAACTTATTTATGTATGTAACTGGGTAATTGTTGATATTACGGAATTTCTCTTCACATTGTTTTCACGAAACTTTCACGTATCAAAAATGGCGGCTGTCACACCCGAAGTATCGTTATTTAAAGTTTTACCGATGTGCACGACTCCCAGTTCTGAAAACAACCCAAGCACAAATATAAACAACAGAAGAGATATACGCTATAACACTAGAGGTACGTGTCACAGTCTGAATACAAACAAATGCATGAAAAAAACTCCTCCAAGCTACGTATCGCTCGGAAAGAAGCTTTCATCAATAATCATTTACTTGAACTGCTTAAACTTGTTAACAACAAGAGAGCAGATATTCTTAATAGTACAGTTCAATCAACTGTACATGACACAAAAGACATTCATGTGTCACAAGAAAACACAAAAACCAAGAGTAATAAGTCCCCCAAAACAAGTGTCCATCCTCCGGAAATCCGATGCACAAACATACATATCAAGGAGGTTCATGCTGATACCGGTACCTCTATTCGCAATAAAACAACTTCCACTTCAGAATCACACAATCCTTCTACTGATGATTACATAAAGTCACCATCGATGCCAATAAATGATAATGTTGCAACAGGGATTACCCCAGGCCTATACCAAACCAATTCTTTGAATTTAGAACAACAGACCACTATTAGAAATGATCAAACCCAGTTGACGCCAACAACAATTAGTTGTAGTACTGGGAATAGTAATAACAATCTTGAAACTGATGTTAACCAGTTCCTAAACAAAACAAATTCTGATCTTACACCAAGTCTTCCTGCACAAGTCCTGCCGTCCATAGGAAAGAAGCTGATCAACAAATACACCCCCAAATCTACTCCAAAACTACTAGCAAATTCGCTTAAAAGAACCGCCCTATTAGAAAGTCTCCAACGCCCAATTTAAATCAGGTGGATCAGTATAGGATAACCATTACCACTCTACAGACAAAAGCTACAGACCTAAATGAAAAGCTGACTAGTGTTTACAACAAACTGGCTTTGGTACTGATCGAAAATAAAAAACTAAAGGAAGATATGAAAAGGATGAAGGTAGAAAACAAGAAATCAATAACGGCATTAGACCTAAAAAATACAGGTTCCCAGACGGAGAGATTACCAGCAGACATCCCAAATAATAACACGATTATCGAGAGAATATCGAAAAACACACAGACTGTGTCTGCACAAATGCAAGTCATCAAGATGTGTGATATTTCGTCTCAGACTGATTGCAGAAATATTGTGTTACTGCCAACGGTAGCTGAGGCCTTACAAAATAGTGTCAGTGCACCAATCGCTAACAGGATTGTCTCCCCTACCTTACCACAATCAAACACACACATCTATCAGCAGTCTAACACTACATCATCATATGAGCGTGCAGATAAAATAAAATGGTAGAAATGAAAAAAAAATATTGTCATAGGCTCTTCTCTTCTACAAGGTTTAAAGCCAATGAAATTAGATAGAGATGGAAATACAGAAGTTAGAACCATAGGAGGCGGAAAAATCTTAGATGCAAAGAAGTTTGTTGAACGATGCCAAAATTCTGAGAAAATAGAAATTGTCACCTTTTTAATTGGCTCCAATAATGTTGGTAGCACAGATGCCCATGCCTGTCAACAAGACTATTCTCAGCTGATACAGTCATCAAAAGCCAAATTCCCAAATGCTGAAATAAAATTTCTGGAGCTGCTTCCAAGATGTCCTGATTGGTTCAACGACCAGCTAGTAGAAATTAATGATGTCCTTTCCGGTATATGTGCATCAACAAATCGTACTTTTATTAAATCAAAACAAGCTTCTGCAAAATCGATAATAAAAGTGCAAAACAATACCTCTATAATGGAAAAACGCACTTAAATGACAAGAGAACAGGTAGACTAGCATCCATATTAAAGGCAGCCTTAAATATTCAACTCTACAAGCGTGATATGTCTGCTTCTTCTCCATCTTCCAAGAGTACAAAAGCATCCTGGTCCTCAAGCAGTCAATTCCGACGGGCACTTTTGCCTGATCCCATTAATTCCTACAAACAAGGTTTCTCATCACCAATATCACAACTGACCTACAGCCAGAATCAGTGGCATCCTAATCAGTGGAATATTAATCAGTGGAACTAAAGTCAGCTGAATCCAAATGAGTTTAATCCAAACCAATTTAATCTAAATTTTCTTAATCCGAATCAGTGTAATCAAAACCACTTGAATCAAAATCAACCTAACCTAAATCATCTAAATCTAAGTCATTGGCATCTCAATCAATTTAACCGAAGACAGTCTAATCAAAGCCAGCATTAAATAGTGCATAATAACTTTACTTTACCGTCCAATGTCGTCCATATGGAAACCTTACATTAGTATCTTATATGTTGTCATTCCTTCCATGTCAAACGATATTTGTAGGTATGTGTTCTTTAATATTCTTATTATCTTAAGAAGCTTATCGTTACTTGAATTTGTGATAATTTCATGTTCTATTATCATTGGCTTACCGGCATATTGTTTTCATTGGCTTACCGGTAAATTGTTTTGTGATAGTTCTAGTTTAATGGTTTTAAGACAATTTAAGCTCAAGTTAGGTTAGTTTAATTTAGTCAAGTAATAGTTTAATTTAGTCAAGTAATAGTTTAATTTAGTCAAGTGATAGTTTAATTTAGTATAGATTAGTTTCTTTTTTTATTCACATTAATTTATATTTGGTTGTGATCATCTGTTATATGTGTATAAATTATATTTTTTTGTAGTGCATAATTACTAGTAATTGTTCCAAGCGTGTGTTTTCCCTAAAAGAAACGTAAACATGTCATTCAATTTTAAAATCGGGTTTTGGAACATTAATGGCTTAACGTCAAAAATCAATAATAATAAACACCTTTTGGACTTAAAAAGACATATTTAACATTTAGATATCATATGTTTCCTGGAAACTTGGTCTAGTCAAGAACAGGAAGAACTTGGAACACTTACTGATATACTGGATGATTTTACTGGACATGTATTTAGTAGGAAGGGGGGGGGGGAAACAATGTCTAACCCCAGAGGAGGGTGTGCAATTTTTGTTAGAAATGAACTTAAACATGGTCTTAGTATAATTGAATCAAAGGACGGTGATGTGGTATGGTTCCGACTCAACAAATCAGTTTTTCAATTCCCTTTTGACATTTATGTAGCTGCAGTGTATATTCCGCCCATTAATTCTCCCATTTGGCAAAACAAACAATACAACCCCTTCAATGACTTAGAAAAAGATATTCTTAGATATAATAAACTGGGCAAAATACTAATTGGGGGTGACTTTAATGCCCGAACGCATAATTTGAAAGATATATTTTATTCCGATTTTAAGGAGTCTGTAAACCAACCATACCCATCAATAGTTAATGATATACCAGATAATAATTTTATAAGTATTAGAAATAATACTGATACTAAAATAAATACATGGGGTAGAGAACTCATAGATCTATGCAATGCAACCGATATTTGTATTCTCAATGGACGTAGCATTGGTGACTTGCATAAACCATATTGGCTGCAGTACAGTTGATTACATTTTGTCAAGCCTCTCTTTATTTGAAACCATTTCTTCCTTTAAAGTGTCTATTTTAAATCACCTGTCCGATCATTGCTTGATATCATGTCACTTATCATATTTAAATGTAAATCCTCCTGTCAACATAACTAAGACTGCTGTCAACATAACTAAGCCTGCTGTCTCAAGTAAATTGAGCGATAATTTAACAAAATCTAATAACAAAAAAAAAGCGCTTAAATTTTTGTGGAAACCTGATTCTGGCCAAGCTTTACTTGCTGAATTGCAAAAAACGGCATATAGTTCACATATTAATAATTTTATGATGACACCTTTTGGTGAGAATTCAGATGATGTGCAAAGAGCCTCAAATAACATTTCTAAAATTCTTCTAGATGCAACCAAGTCATGTGTCAAACTTGTTGAGGTAAAAAATAATAGTAAAAAAACCAAATGGTTTGATAAAAGCTGTAGAATCCTCAAGCGTGATATGCTTCAAGCACAACATAACTTTAATAACAACCCTAACACCAATCTGTTACGTGAAATTTATTACAAGAGGAAAAAAACCTACAAAAAGGTCACAAAATTCAAGAGTCGTGAAGCTAAAAATCAAATTCTTAATAAATTAAATGATTTACAATCAAATAATCCCAAAGAATATTGGTCACTTGTGATCTCAGTTATTAAAGACAATAATAAAAAAGATAACGAAGACATCTCTCTCAAAAACTGGGAAGAACATTTCACTTCCTTATTTGATGTAAAGGAGGATACCACATTATCAGATGATAATAAATTAAATATACAGTATGAAAATGAAGTAAAAAATGCAAAATTAAATACCGATTTAAATAGAGAAATCTCTGCCTCTGAAGTCCGTTCCGCATTTAGAAACCTTAAAAGAAACAAATCCAGTGGTCCTGATCTAATTATCAATGAAATGTTAATTGCATCGCTCAATATTATGATTGACAACTATATGAAATATTTTAACCTTATTCTTTATTCTGGGCCCGATTCCTAGAAAATTCTTAAGCACGTTCTTATGCTTAGATTTTAGTCGACTTTGCATTTAAGTAAACTTACCTTATTTTGTGTTCCCAGAAAATTCTTAAGAACGGCCATGTGCTTTGATTTTAAGTAGACTTCATTGTAAGCACAAGAACGTTATTATGCGTTCCGAGAAAAAACTTAAGCACAACTTCGTTCTTAAACATAGCCAGTCTAAGCACAAGTCCCAAGCAAGGTATAGGGCTTGCTTACCAACCTTAAGTCTGTTTCTGCTTTAAAAAGATGGCTGACCGTAGAGTTATTCGACGGCATTTCCGACACCTTTTGATACCAAAGAGGCAATTACAAGACAGGGAAAATTCTTCTCAAAAAGAAATTAAGAATGCTATAGAAAATTTTGCATCTAGGGCCTTATAGGCCTTCCCTGAAACCAATTTATGTATTTGCCAATTAGTAAACAATAGGTTACAAACACACAGGCTGATCGGATGCTCTCACAATTATTCAGTTAGTTTGTAGGCCTATGTGTCTGCGTTTTTATTAAAATATATTTTGGCACATTTTATAATTATGTAGGCCTATACAGGGGACATGTCAATCAAAATCAACCACAATGAAGCAGACGACAAATTTATGACGTAATTCGCATACCAAAGTTATTTTATGACGTTAAAGAGCATCTCAGTCTCAGTGTATGGTAAGCTTTACCAGTCACAATGTGCTTAGACTTGTACTTGACTTGTGCTTACGTAAGAATGGTCTTGAGAATTTTCTAGGGACGGTATTTTTATAAGATTCTTACGTAAGTAAAAGTGAAGTATGACTTTGTGCTTACTTTAAGAATTTTCTAGGAACCGGGCCCAGGTGTATTCCCCAAAGACTGGGGCGAGTCATTTATTGTTCCAATTCACAAAAAAGGTGATACAAATGATCCAAATAATTATAGAGTTATTGCGCCGGCTAGTTGTCGTAGTAAGTGTTTTTATCAATAATAAATGCCAGGATTTCACATTATCTTGAGGATAACAAATTATTAGACAATGCTCAGAGTGGATTTCGAAAATATTTTAGAACATCTGACAACATGTTTATTCTTAAAACAATTTTAAATAAATACAAAAGTCTTAACAGAAATATATACCTCAGTTTTATCGACTTTACTAAGGCTTTTGACACTATTTGGCGAAAGGGACCTCTTTTAAAGTTGTTAAGACATAATATCAATGGTAATTTATTGCAATTCATTAAGTCTATGTACGAAAATACTAAATATCTAATAAAAACCAATAGTATATATATCTCTCCCTATTATTTCAAATGCAGGAGTAAAACAAGGATGTGTCCTGAGTCCAACTCTCTTCAATATATATATAAATGACCTAAAGTCATACCTACATAATGACAATAATGATGCCCCGACTCTGGAAAGCTGTAATGTATCCCATCTATTATTTGCAGATGACCTTGTCCTTATGTCAACTTCCCCCCATGGGTTACAGAACAGTTTAAATAAACTTAACCAATACTGCAAGGATTGGAAGTTAAATGTTAATCTCTAAAAATCTAAAGTTATGTTCTTCTCTAACAAAAAATGTAATAAAAGTAAAACAGTCGTTAATTTTAATATTGGAAATAGTAAAATAGATCCTGTCTCTTCATACCAATATGTAGGTGTTATTTTCACAAATAATGGCTTATATAAAGCAGCTATGACTGACCTAAGCAAAAAAGCAAGAAGGGCCTGGTTCAGTTTACGCAATAAAATTTGCAGCAGTGATGATTTACCAACTGAAGTTTTACTGAAAGTACATGTATATGAAGCAATTGTTAAACCCATCGCTACATATGCCTCTGAGCTCTGGGGATCTCAAATTGCTCATAGCAGGAACAATACTATAATAAACTGGAACAGAATTGAATAAAATACAATAACAAAGAAAACAGCAAAATCAATCCTAATGCAGCCCCCTAAAACTTCAAATATTGGCTGCCTGTCTGAACTTGGACTTTTCCCTCTCCACTTCTCTGCATACCAAAAAATGCTGTTATATTATAAACGACTGAATGATCTAAAATCTAATCCATCTCATTCCCACACTATCTTGACTGCAGCATTTGATGAAGATGTCAAAATTGCTCTAAAAGTACCCAAACTTTCCTGGTCTGCCGCGATCCTTAAAATAATAAATGAGTACGACATTAATATCAATAATCTTTCAAAATATAATATAAAATCCTCGTTAGACTCTAAATTCAACTCTTTTTATTCAAATACCTGTAATATGACAAATAACTATAACAACCATAAGCCAAAACTGAGGACATATAGCACTTTTATGACAAAAATTTCTAATCTGCCAGCATATCTCCTGTCAGTATCTAACAAACAATATAAATGTTCAATGACTTCCCTCCGCCTTAGCTCTCACCAACTTGAAATAGAGAGAGGTCGGTGCCGTAAGATTCCCGAAAGAGACAGAATTTGTAGACAAGTGCACTAACACTATTGTGGAGGATGAGTTTCATTTTCTAATGGAATGTTCTAAACATGAAACCATTCGAAACAATATTGTGTACCCTGCTTTATACGCCAACAGTCTACCATTCTCCTTCGATGTCATGTTTAACCCACCCACACCAGTTGCAAAATTTGTATGCTCATTCGTTTTCCATGCTTTTAAGAACAGGGAGTGATGCACTGACCAGTGGGTTATAAAATTAAATCATCTGCTACACCTTTGGCCTTTGTTTACAAATTACGACAGTTTAACCATTTTAGACTCTATTACAAAAGAACCCCAAAAGAAACACATGTGTATTTATCCCCCCTTGTTATTTAATTGATTCTAGCTTTATATATATATATATATATATATATTTAAAAGATTCTAAATTCAACTCTCAGGTTTATATACCAAAAATACTAAGATTTGGATGGAAAGACTATATTTGAATCACAATTACATATTTGCTAAGATCTTTCGGCCTTACGGCGTCTTCAGAGCTATGTAAAAAGACAATAACGTCGCTTAGTTACATAATAACGCGGCGTCAATAAGGGGACATAACTCCAATATTCCCTGATCAGGGGACATAACTCCAATATTCCCTAATCAAAGGGGTAATTTTATAATCATAATGATTTTCATTTCAAACGGCGGTTCAGTTTAGGAGAAAATAACTCTATCAGTCTGTTCTCTTTGGCTTCCAATATTTGTTCATTTATGAAATTTAACTTATATATTGGCGCGACTTTGAACTTTCCTTTACCACATATGTCTAGATGGCCACTTAGTGGAATTGTCCTGTTTTCTGGGTGGAGTATCTGGGACCTGTGCAGGTTCATTCTAAGGTTCAATTGTTGGTCGCTTTTGCCTATATAATTTTCACCGCATCCCGAGCAACGTAACAAATAAACAACATGTTTAGTTTTGCAGTTCATGTTTTGTTTAACACTGAATACTCGGTTTTTTGGCATGGCGAATGTAGAGCCTTCCATGATGTCATTACATAATGCACACCGTTTATCACCACATTTTGATACGCGTGACATTTCCGTAGTTTCATTCATATCAAACCGAGAAGATGTCAATATTTTCCGAAGATTTGCTGGTTGTTTAAAGCTGCTAATGAAATTTGTTTTCGAAACAATCTTTTTCATTTTCGGGCAATTATCCAGCATTGGCTTGTTTATATCGATGATGTTCATTGGTCGGTTGTGGTGTGGATTGAATGTAGTCACTAAAGTCATGATGTTGTCATTTTTCTCCTTCCGCTTTGGGACTCGTAACGTTTCCTGGTCTAATTTTAATGCTGTCTGTATCGCATTTTCGATCAATTTTACGGGATAGTCTTGTTTTATAAGAAATAGCTTCAATTCGTCAAGCCTTTGTTGTTTCCACGCTTCGTTCGATACAATTGTACATACCCGCCTCGCTAAGTTGTACGGGATGTTACGTTTCGTGTGCGAAGGGTGACTTGATCTGAAGTTCAGATATTGATGCGTATCTGTTTTCTTATAAAAAAGTCTGTTTCTATTTCACCAGTATCCGATAAATGGACTTCAACATCTAGGAAATTCAATTTAGATTTGCCTTTTTCCATAGTGAATTTGAGTGACGGATCCAGTGAATTTAATATTTCATGGATTATTTCCAACTCGTTTTCATCTGACTGGATATTGAAGCAGTCGTCTAGAAATCGTTTCCAAAATTCTTCTAGATGTTGTCGTTGACTGAGTCCGAGTCTTATCTCTACGGCGTTGTATAACAACACTTCTAAATAGCCAAGTGACAGTGTAGCGTAGGTTGGTGCCACTTTGGTTCCCATTGCTACCCCTTTGACCTGGCTGTAATATTTTCCATCAAAATAGAAGATATTGTTCTTAATCACTAGGTCCAAAGCCTCAAGAATGAACTTGGATGTAAATCGGCTTGGAATTTCATCTCTGTGCTTGGAGATCCAATATGCTATAGCCGTATTTCCTAGTTTTGAATCAATATTACTGTAAAGATTAACAACGTCAAAGCTCACTAATGTGCTTCCAGGTTTTACTGATTTAGGTAATTTAGAGAGAAAGTCTATATCGTCTCTCAGAAAGCTTTTGACGTGCTTGCACAGGGGTTTAAGAATGATATCTACAAGATTACTGAGCCGTTGTGTGACACTTTCCGGGCCTCCAACGATGGGGCGAAAACTGAGATCTTCTGGTTGTTTAATCGATATTAGCTCAGAATTTTGTTTTTCAACTTCAGGCTGGATTTTCTTGCTTTTGTGTATCTTAGGCAATCCATAGAAGTAGGCCGTTTTCGATTCGTAACTAACCAGGTAGTCTTGTTCATCATTCGTTAAACTTATGTGTTCCTGAATTAGACCCTTTATTTTTTGTTTTACAGCCAGTTGATGTACTTCTTTCGACTCTTTGTAGTAGTCTTTATCTTCTAGAATTGCTAGGACTTTAGATCTATAGAATTCTTTGTCCATCAGTACAATGGCACCGCCTTTATCCGCCTCTTTTATAATAAGTTCATCGCTGTTCTTAAGTTGTTCAAGACCTGATTTTTCTTTCTCGTTGATATTTGGCTTAACTGGTATGTCTCCTAATGGTGAGTTTTCTATTTTATCTAGGAACTCGTCGAGCACTAAGTTTTTGCCCTTATCTGGATTGGCTTTTGACTTATTTTTAACGATGCTAACTTGATTGCTTTGATTATCACGATCATCTTCATTTCCGTCTTCTAAGGATGTATGGTATTCTGTCAATCGTAATTTACGTGAGAATGTTTTAAATTCTGACTGGAGTAGTTGTTCATTTCGATTTGGCGTTGGTGTAAATTTTAATCCTTTAAGTAGAAGACATATTTGTGGATCTGTAAGATGATGGCTGGATAAGTTTATAATTTTCGGATCGATTTTACATGTAGATAATTTGGTTGGTAAGTGTTTGGGTGCCTCGGTCTGTACCTTCTCTCTTCTGTATGAACTACCCGTGTGTTTCTTAAAGGTTTGGGTTCGTCGTAGCCATTTCCTTTTCGTTGGCCTCGGAATAAAAAATGATTCCTGTTTGACTTATTTGTAGTGCGTCGTTTCGCTATTTGCCATGAATTGTCATTTTTTGTTTCCTCAATCCCATTCCTCGACATTGAACGAGTTCGTTTTGGGTTTTTAGACTGGCCGCCTTCTTTAGTTCGGGTATTACTTTTTCGGTCAGAGTGTGAAATCCTGCCATTGGTTTTAACTACTCGTTTCTTTGGTTTCAATTGGCTTTCAATTTTTATTTCACCGACAATTGGATTTTTGTTTTCCGGTAATTTCGCTACTAGTTTAAGAGGATTGGTTTCTCCAACGCGAGCCATTTATCGTAGTGTTCGATATGTTTGGATACGCTTTTGCTCTTCCACATCGCATTTCGATATTTATTAACGTATTGTTTCCAAGTTTTGGACATTTTACGCTGCTGTTTAAGAGCTTCTTCTTCCGCATTTTCTATTTGGGGGATTGTAAGTCCAGCCGAGAGAATATGTTGCTGCGAAAGGGTTATGTTCTTTAACAGCCCTTGTATGTCATCTTCATTATTAAGCTTTGAAGAAGTAACTTCAATTAATTTCTTAAGTAAAGTATTTGTTTCATCCACGTTCTTACCGGCAGCGTCTTTCGAAGATTCTATGCTCTTCTTTGTAACATCTACCAGTTCTCATAGAAGGTAATTAGTCTGATCTACTTTCGTGAACAGGATGTTAATTTTCCCCTTGATATCGCTGACATCAGTTTTTATAGCTTCTCTTTCAGCTTGTTCCGTTGTTAATCTTTACAGTAATATTGATTCAAAACTAGGAAATACGGCTATAGCATATTGGATCTCCAAGCACAGAGATGAAATTCCAAGCCGATTTACATCCAAGTTCATTCTTGAGGCTTTGGACCTAGTGATTAAGAACAATATCTTCTATTTTGATGGAAAATATTACAGCCAGGTCAAAGGGGTAGCAATGGGAACCAAAGTGGCACCAACCTACGCTACACTGTCACTTGGCTATTTAGAAGTGTTGTTATACAACGCCGTAGAGATAAGACTCGGACTCAGTCAACGACAACATCTAGAAGAATTTTGGAAACGATTTCTAGACGACTGCTTCAATATCCAGTCAGATGAAAACGAGTTGGAAATAATCCATGAAATATTAAATTCACTGGATCCGTCACTCAAATTCACTATGGAAAAAGGCAAATCTAAATTGAATTTCCTAGATGTTGAAGTCCATTTATCGGATACTGGTGAAATAGAAACAGACTTGTTTTATAAGAAAACAGATACGCATCAATATCTGAACTTCAGATCAAGTCACCCTTCGCACACGAAACGTAACATCCCGTACAACTTAGCGAGGCGGGTATGTACAATTGTATCGAACGAAGCGTGGAAACAACAAAGGCTTGACGAATTGAAGCTATTTCTTATAAAACAAGACTATCCCGTAAAATTGATCGAAAATGCGATACAGACAGCATTAAAATTAGACCAGGAAACGTTACGAGTCCCAAAGCGGAAGGAGAAAAATGACAACATCATGACTTTAGTGACTACATTCAATCCACACCACAACCGACCAATGAACATCATCGATATAAACAAGCCAATGCTGGATAATTGCCCGAAAATGAAAAAGATTGTTTCGAAAACAAATTTCATTAGCAGCTTTAAACAACCAGCAAATCTTCGGAAAATATTGACATCTTCTCGGTTTGATATGAATGAAACTACGGAAATGTCACGCGTATCAAAATGTGGTGATAAACGGTGTGCATTATGTAATGACATCATGGAAGGCTCTACATTCGCCATGCCAAAAAACCGAGTATTCAGTGTTAAACAAAACATGAACTGCAAAACTAAACATGTTGTTTATTTGTTACGTTGCTCGGGATGCGGTGAAAATTATATAGGCAAAAGCGACCAACAATTGAACCTTAGAATGAACCTGCACAGGTCCCAGATACTCCACCCAGAAAACAGGACAATTCCACTAAGTGGCCATCTAGACATATGTGGTAAAGGAAAGTTCAAAGTCGCGCCAATATATAAGTTAAATTTCATAAATGAACAAATATTGGAAGCCAAAGAGAACAGACTGATAGAGTTATTTTCTCCTAAACTGAACCGCCGTTTGAAATGAAAATCATTATGATTATAAAATTACCCCTTTGATTAGGGAATATTGGAGTTATGTCCCCTGATCAGGGAATATTGGAGTTATGTCCCCTTATTGACGCCGCGCTATTATGTAACTAAGCGACGTTATTGTCTTTTTACATAGCTCTGAAGACGCCGTAAGGCCAAAAGATCTTAGCAAATATGTAATTGTAATTAAAATATAGTCTTTCCATCCAAATCTTAGTATTTTTTGTATATATATATATGAAGGACAATTCAGATATAATTGTCAAACAAGCTGACAAGGGAGGAGCTATAGTAATGATGGACAGCTCATTCTATGAACAGAACATTGTAAAAATGCTGAATGACACTGAATACTACCAGCTATCGCGCATCGAAGATAACAATGCCGTAAAGAAAAAAATAGTGAATTTTATCACCAAAAACGCAACCCCCCTACATAAAGGAGAAGAGGAATATTTAGAGGATTTTGAACCTACCACGGCTTACTTCTATGGTCTACCAAAGGTGCACAAGAGTAAGCTGATAGAAGAAGCTGTCCGACAATCATTTAATGAAGTGGTTGAAATACATAGTCCAGAAGACCTAAAATTTCGACCAATCGTAGGTGGGCCCAACAGCAGTACCCAACGACTCAGCAAATTTATAGACATCATCTTAAAACCATTATGTTCTCGCGTTAAAAGCTTTCTTCGCGATGATATAGATTTTCTACATCAACTACCTGCACAGGTAGAGTCTGGTAGTACAATTATTAGCTTTGATGTAGTTAATTTATATAACAATATACGCAAAGATCTGGGTCTAAAAGCTGTCGAATATTGGTTAAATAACCACGCAGACCTAATACCAGACCGGTTTTCAAATTCATTTATTCTCGGAGCATTAGATCTCGTGATATCAAATAACATATTTTTCTTCAATGGCCTATACTATACACAAATCAAGGGAGTCGCTATGGGTACGAAAGTTGGCCCTACCTATGCTACTTTAATTTTAGGTTATCTTGAGGAAATATGGTATGAGAGGGTGACCAAAATGTTTGGCAATGAATTTAGTGATTTGATTAAGACTTTATGGAAACGGTTCTTAGATGATTGTTTTGTGATACTCAGAGTATCTCAGGAAATCATCTCAGAACTTCATAAAATGTTAAATAGTTTAGATGACAGTATTCAGTTTACAATTGAGCAGAGTCAATCCACATTAAATTTTCTGGATGTGACAGTTAAGCTACACGCAAACGGCTCTATTGAAACTGATGTGTATTACAAAAAAACTGATACACATCAATATCTAAATTTTAATTCTTGTCACCCACCTCATACGAAACGAAACATCCCATATAACTTAGCTAGACGAATTTGTACAATTGTGTCCAATCAAGATGTCAAAATTCAGAGACTGCGGGAACTAAAAGGTTTCTTATCAAAACAAAAATATCCAGGTAAATTAATAGACGATGCTAACCAAAGAGCATTGAGTCTGGATCAAAGCCTGTTAAGAAAACCTAAAGTTCCTGTAGTCTCTGATAAACGGAACGTTGCTTTAGTTACTACATTCAATCCGTCCCAGGAAAATGGGAAATCTATCATTGAAAATTACATCCATATCCTTAAAAATAGCCAAACGATGGATAAAATTTTGAGAAAAACAAATATAATCAACAGTCTAAAGCAACCTTCCAATCTAGCTAGGATTATAACATCTTCTAAATATGATTCAGTCGCTTCAATTCCAGTAGTTTCGAAATGTGGTAATTCAAAGTGTAAAACCTGTGACATTATCATTGAGGGATCATCCATAAAAATTGATGATGATAATGTATTTTATATCAAACAGGCAATGAATTGCCAATCGAACTATGTAATTTACCTTATAGTGTGTCCGGGATGCAAGGGAAGGTACATAGGGAAGACCAAAATGATGCTTAGGTTGAGAATGAACCTCCATCGACAGCACATACTTCAACCAAAATACAGGATGATCCCGCTCAGTGAGCATCTTGAAGTATGTGGTGGGGGTAAATTTAGTGTTTTTCCTTTATATAGACTTAATAGCAACAACAACGACCTCTTGGAGGCGAAAGAGAGCTATTTTATTGAGAAGTACCACCCGAAACTTAATTCTAAATAAGAGAATTATGAAATTAATTAAAATAAAGAACGCGGTGGAATTGAATATTTGTACCCTTGCCTGTATAATTATGTAACTATGACATTGTGACGTCATAGACTATTGTTATAAATCGCCTGATGAGCCGCTATCGCGGTGAAAACGTTAGCATACAAATGTAGTTTTATTTTTATTTTGCCATCTTTAATTTCAATTATATATATATATATATATATATATATATATATAATTAAACGATTTAAAATAACAAACTCTCAGATAAATATACCAAAAAAAACTAAATTTGGATGGAATAATCTATATTTAAATAACTTTTAAATGTAAAAGTTATTTAAATATAGATTATTCCATCCAAATTTAGTATTTTTTGGTATATATATATATATATACGTTCGTTTATTTGTTACATGTCATTGTATAATATCTGTTGTATTGTAATTTTTGTAATTGTATGCTGCTCCTCGTGGGCGTTTTTATGCAATAAAATTAACTTACTTACTAAACCCATATAGTCACGATGTATATGAAATGTTGGCGGCCATTTTGAAAAAGTGCCCTAACGGAAAACGGCTCAGGATTTGGCCTTTTTGTCTAGAAAGTAGTAAGCTGGCAATGCCAGGCAGGATACGCCCACATTTTCGAAAGATGGATAGAGAACAAGCAAAACCGAAAGTGATTTTTCTTACAATCAAAGGCCATAATTCATTAAGTTACAATTTGATATGCGCAAAAGAATCAAGATCTTTAGGTTATAAACATGCAATTCAAGTTTTATCAAAATCGAAATTAAAAATGTGACCTCTACAGGGTCCACAACTTTGATATACCATATTTTTACACTATTCGTGTACAAACGGTGGCCATTTTGTCTGGCAATTATGGTCGGATAGCCGTGGCGATAGAGAGGCGGCTTCTCACCAATGCAACCAGGGTTCAATCCCAGCTCAGGGCATGAACTTTATCGTTGTACGTGAGAGGGATATTCGGTCTCCCGTCCGATCAGGCAGGTTTCCCCCGAGTTCTTCGGTTTCTTCCTGCAGTAATGATCGAAATCATTCGCACGATCTGTGCCAAGGGCCAAATTGGAAAAAGGCCTCAGGCCTTATTTGCTACCCTTATAAAATGACGTGATTATTATTATTATTATTATAATATTCGGGAATCCCGTTGTCGTGTTAGTATCAGACAAAATCATTATTTCCGAAAACTATTCGTGAATATAATAATTTATCAAAAGATTTGAAAGGCATTGCAAACGTTAATGAATTTAAACAATCTCTAAAACCTAAAAAAGCCACCAAAATTTAGAAGTATTGGTTCTAGGCCATTCTCTATATACAACAATCTTATTCGACTGGATGTAGTAGTTTACATTTTGATCTATTTCGTTCAAATATAATTTAAAATAGATACTGTAGTTGTAATGCTATATCTGTCGAAAATTCGTATCACTATTTTTTGAATGCCCTTTTCAGTAAATTGACATGGCTGGGAAATATTCCTTTCACTGAATTACACGAAATATTTCTACATGGTTCGTCGCTACTACCAAAAACATTAAATACAATGTTAGTTTTACTTATTCAAAGGTATATCAAAGACTCGAAACGTTTTACATATAATTATAAAGAAATACTATAATAATGTAACAATAAGTAAACGTATTAGTATTCATTAGCTAATATAATTTACAAGAAAGTTTTGTAAATAGATGTACGTATGTTTATGTTTGTTGAATAAAAAATAAGTTCGCCAAACATTTTTTGTATAAAAATTTGATTGATATGTTCGGAGAAGATTCATAATTTGTTAGTATCCCTTTGTAAAGAATATTTTGAATTAAAATATGTTTTAGTTAAAAAGCCAGGCCACACTGGGCGACCTAGCCATTTCTTTCCTGAATAGCTTATTAGTAGGGTTTCAGAAAAGGTGTTTTCTTGATTGATGATTTGCATGCCAATGCAATGACTGCATTCTCATTCATTAGTGGATTCAACAGTATTAGTGTATAAAACGATTGACTCGGACTCAGGGCCCTTTCCCATGGTCAGGGGGGCCTTTTGTCAGACGTGGGGCCCTTTTTTCAAACTTGGGGCCCTTTCCCATGGTCAGGGGGCCCTTTTGTCAGACGTGGGGCCCTTTTGTCTGCCTTGAGGGCCCTCCCTAACTAGGGTACATTTCATTTTTCTCATCGGTTTTAGCATTTTTCTCCCGTTTTATTTTTTCAACTTCTTTGATTTTTTTCGCGAGGAGGCTGGCGCCTCCAACGCCTCAATGATAAAACGCTACTGTCCAGAGTGACCACAAGCTAACATAGGTGATTTTTCGGACAATTAGGGGCCATAATTCAGGAAATAACGTTCCGATAGGCGCAAATATCGAAAGGAACCAAGATCTTTGGGTTTTAAACATGCATGTCAAGTTTCATCAAAATCGGTTTTAAAATTGTGACCTCTATGGGGTCCACAAGCTAAAAACGTGATTTTCCGTACAATCTGGGGCCATAATCCATGAAGTTTTGATCCAATACATGCCAATATCGAAAGCAGCCGAGATCTTTTGGGGATAAACCTATATTTCAAGTTTCGTCAAAATTGGACAAGAATTGTGACCCGTTGAGAGTCCATAAACGTCCGGATGGACAGAGGCGACGACAAAATACGTCCACATGAAAATGTGGGCGTATAAAAGCCACATGAGAATTTCTGCCTCTCCAGGTGGCACCTCCCTCAATTTTAACCCGGACTACATCCACACAAAAATATTAGGTTGATTCAGTTGATACCAACCTGCCAAATTGTAAAAATATTTTTTTAATAGAAAAATACTCAAAAATGGGCTCATTTGTATGATCAGTTTTTCTGACAATAATTGATTTTGGCGGACAAAATAGTAGGCATTATTAGGACCACCTTGGTTCCCCCTACACACAGAGTTTGGGTTTCTACTGCCAATGATATCTTGGTACTGGCCAGATACGCAACTCGTTCTTAAAATTTGTTTTAATGAAAACTAAAGTTTGAGAGGCTACAGTGCGTTCTTGACTGGGACTAGGAACTAAGCAACCAACTAACAATATAAAAAATAAAAATGACCTGCACAGACATAATAAAAAACAGAAATACATTAAAAACACCAAAATTTAGGATAAAATGTCCCGTTTGTCAATTTCCAATACGAAGAAAATGTATGGACATCTTTACAAATTTAATATATTCCATTTAATCATTAGCAACTTGTGAGGGGCAAAAAAAGATGTGTTTGACGTCCAATGGACACAAACTATGTCATTTGGGGACAAACATGTTTGGTCATCTTTACAAAGTTTATATAATCCATGCAGTCGTCATCAAGGATGATTTTGATTTGAGAGAGTAACGAGGTTTAAGGTCTACCCGACACAAACTAGGTAACTTTGAGACTAACATGATAAGATTTATTTCAATAATTCGCGTGCGCGAAATGAGAGAATCCGTGAGATTGGATAGACAACACTACACATGTTTCACGCATGACCAATGAAATTTACACAGAATCAATATTATATGCATATTAAATAGTAATGAAATGAAACATAATCTATGTAAGTGAACACTTCAGCTCAAACTTGGGTATATGCCGGTAGTTGGCATATACCCTTGATTGTCTGTAGTACCATGCGACCTGTTGTTATCTATGTTATCTTCCCCTTCGGGAATTTCAATATGGAATGAAAGACGGTCTCCTAAACAAGGACACCGCCATATATTAAATGCCTCTCCATGAACACTTAAAAATATTTTTATTGTGGTTCTTCTTACATGAGAATGTGGATAATAGATATATCAGGTTGACGATAGTCATGAAAGCCCATGAATCTATGCGATGGTCTGCTCCTAAGTACAGATCTTACCATGGACCCTGTATAGACGGACAGGCAACGTCCACGAACCTTTACAATTATGTGCTGTGGCAAAAAGCAGGTCCGACAATCGTGACTAAAATAATAATAATAATAACTAGGTCTTCTACTGTCCCATGCAGATATGAAAGCTACATCGTCACGTGTATTGGGTAAAAACTCGCAAAGTTACAGGTCTAAATATAGTTACATTGCACAAGGGCAAAAATAATCTGAAAACTTTGGTTCCAGCGTGGCACTTGTGCGAAGTGAAAAGTAATTTTAGTCAATTTGGGGATTTTGGGTAACCAGCCAATGGCATACGCCATACAGTGTGCTATGAGGGAAATTTTTGCAACTGAATTTCAACTGCCAAGGGATCTTTTACGTGCACGCCAATGTTTACACGGGACCATGGTTTTTCGTTACACCGGAAAACCTGGCTAGCCAGTGATCCCCTACAGTTATTGGGTCCAAATTGAGAGAGCGAGAGAGAGAAGAGAGGGAGAGAGAGAGAGAAATGGGGTTTAAATTCCACTCGACACAAAATAGGTAATTTCAGGACTAACAAATGGTTTACTTTTATTTCATTAATTCGCTTGCGCGTAGGGGTCTATAGCAGTGAGAAGAAATTGGAGGACCCGGAGTAACCCCATGAGGTTGGACAGGCGACCTTACTCCTTGTCACGTACAACCGGGGATTCGAAACCACACCAGTAGACCCAATGACAGGCTTAATGATACAGTTACAGTTAGAATCATTGCAGCCGGGCAACAGCATACGCCATACAGTGTGCTATGAGGGAAATGTTTGCCCGGGCAGCAACTCAATTCCAACTGCCAGGGCATCTTTAACGTAAAAAAAATATATTAAAATTGGTCAAAAACTCGCGAAGTTACAGGTCTAAATACAGTTAGAAACATGAGAGAATATCGTTAATCTATGATAAACTGATGTATGTTAATCGAGCTTTCATATATGACGAACAATTGAACTGTATTAAGGCTTGTGACAGCAAAAGTGTTCCAAATTAGTTCACTATTGACCAATAGGGGTGTGGCCAAAGACCTGATAGTTCATGTTCACTCACTCGCACATTAACACTGTTTTCGCTGAACATTAATGAACTGAAAAGACATGTAAATGAATCTTTTGTAAATACAGTAGAACTTACTACGGCGTTCACTCCCAATCAGCGAACACTTGCTTCAACGAACACCAAAAAATCCCCCCGAGCGATTTTTAAGAAATTTAACCTCTACTAAACACTCACCTGTTCAATGGAGCAACGGGCACCTATATTAGCTCCCGATCATGCTATTTCATCCATTAAGCGAGCACATCTCGGAGAATCACGTTCTCGCTTGAGCGAACGAGAGTGAACTGTCACGGAGAATCACGTTCTCGCTTAAGCGACTGATACTGAACTGTCTTGACATGACTTACTCCTTTCGCTTGAAATAACTACTATCACTAATTAACACTCAGAAAGAGTCTGAATTGATAACACGTGCAACGGGCATCGTGATTAATTCCCCCGTCAAAATTCTATTGTTTCAACAGTCACAATTTTACAAATAAATTCAACAAAACATCGGCTATTCAACGGCTAATCCCGTGAGTAGTAGTTAATTAACTGGAACCCCACTGATCAGGTAAAAAGAAATGTAAAAATAACAATCAACCCGTGATTATCTGTTTATTAATCTTTTGTTTTATTAAACGACCAAATTGATCAGTTTTCATGCGTAACAACACTGATTGATACTGATTGAATAAAATGAAGAATACCGATTTATCAAAAAACGTTTTTAGCGCCCCCTATAATATTACATACAGAGTTACATCCCCTGTAAAATCGGAGATAAAATCAGCGAAGGATTTTTGTCCACATGCTTTTTTAATAAAATAAAATTAATTCATCGATTTTCTTCACAAAAATGAATAAATATTATCGAATGCATCACAATGGTAGACAGAAGTATCTTAGGTTGGTACAGAATGACAAGTTTATCGAAGTTATGTTCGAGATTTTAGTAAAGAGATTCGACGACGGTCATATTTATCGATGCAAGTATTGATGTTCGTTCTCAATGCACCCAAGCGTAATGAATTAATTCATTTCAGCACAAAAACACCGAGATTTTATTAAGTGGCCGCGTAATAGCTAAAATAGTTGGGGTGTGAAATACTCAAAGTCACGGCATTTTGAAACGCTTTTAGACGCTATGATGAAAGTAAAAGAAATATTGGGGGACCTGAGATCCAGTATTGCTAACATGTATACGAGACTAATTTGAATTTACAACTAGATAAAAAGTACATGTATTTTATTATTGTAATACTACATGAATAAAAAATATATGCAGTCTATATCTTTTACATGAATAAAAAATATATGCAGTCTATATCTTTATTTTTTGTGGTAGGGGTTGGGGCAATATTGTACACCTTTATTCAAAGAGCACCTCCATTAAGCAAACATTTTAAAATGTCCCTCGGGTGCCTGCTTAATACAAGTTCTACTGTACGTTAACACAATATGACATCATTAATCTGTCTGAAACTCGGTGTAGAACTACTGATGAGTTCGCCACTCCCTAATCATACAGCCTTCCCATTAGTTAAAAGATACAGGGGCAAAGGGAGATTATCAGGGGTGATTATAATCTATATTAGGAAGAACATTGTTCATTTATTTATTAGAATACAATCTGATTTAGAAAATGGTATTTACTTTTTAGCCAGAGAAACAATAGTTACAAATACTACTTTATTTTGTTTTGTTTACATACCAGATGAAAATTCTGTCTTTAACGATTCGTATGAAGCGAATGGTATAAGAAAATTTCGAAAATTATTTAGTAAATATCATATCTAACTACAATTACTATGTGGACATTTTAATAGCAGGTGATCTCAATTCCAGAGTAGGTGTTGAACAGGATTTTATATTAGACGATTCAGCAGAATATCTAATCTGTAAGGAAAATTACGATGTGGATACATTTAATGTTATTAGGTCATCAAAAGACGGTGTTCTCAATAAGTATTGTATATCATTATTAAATCTATGTCAATCATTTGGTATTCATATATTGAATGGGAGAGGCGATGCTGACAAAAACGGTGAATTTACTTTCATAAGTCATATTGGACAAAGTGTAGTAGATTATGTTCTAGTTTCAAATAATTTATACCACAGAATAACCCACTTCACGATCTTATCATTTTGCGAATCAGACCACCTCCCTACATATTGTGAGTTGAGGTACGACGCTAAAGGTGTGCAACATAAATCGTCGGTCGACCAATCTCCATGGATCAAATTTAAGTGGAATTCTATGAAAAAATCGCAGTTTTTACAAAACATGTCCAACGAAAAGTACAAGCTCAAATTATCTCTTCTTAATTCAACCCTTGGAGAAGGTCACATCGATAATGCTGTTCAACAACTGTCCGAAATCCTACGAGATTCTGCTATGTCTATGATCGTTATCTGTATTTATCGTTGTCACTTTCCCAGTCGTGCAATGCGACACTACATTAATTTATTGTCATGGTGTAACCTTTACTTGAAGAATAAATAAAAAAAAAAAAAAAAATAGATCAGGCTAAAGTAATATTATGATAGATAATATATAGTAAGTAGTTGATACGTTAAATATAGGCTAAAGGTTAGGAAGAAAAATACCATGCCTAGTGATATTTTTCTTAAATAAACGAAGATTTTTAATATTTTTAAGTGAATATGGGAGAGAATTCCAATACACCGTGCCTCTATATTGTAAACTACATTTAAATATTTAATTTTTAGCTCTACATATAGAAAGTCTATTATTGGGAGATGAATATGGAGTGGTGTTATAATGAAAAATATTATATAAATATGATGGACAAAGTGTATGGATAATTTTTTAAACAAAAATATATTTGTTTATTAAAAGTCTTTGATAAATAGTTTGAAGCTTTAAGAATGAAGATACACATTGATAATCAGATAAAAAGGAATGGCCAGAGATAGGTCTATTGTTAATTAATTTAAAGGATAATTTTTGAAGTCTCTCAAGTTTAGATATATATGTAATTGAACTAAAGTCCCAAATAGTGGAACAATAATTAATATGAGATTGAATATGAGCAAAATAGAACCATTTAGTACTTCAGTAGGAAGCAACTGTTTTAATTTGTGTAATTAAGCTTTCATATTTTAATATGAAAGCTTATTGTTTTTGTTAAGATTATTATTCCTATTATTATTTTTTTTTTTTGTTGTGTTTTATCCACTTTTCGGTTTTCTCAGAATCTACCCATAGGATCTTTCTGAAATTTTTACCTACCCCCCAAAAATGGGTGGTGGCTGTTAGGTGAATATATTTTCAAAATGTTTTTCGCATCCGAAATCACCGAATACGACGAATAAGTGCATTTGACCTACATTGATGTAACCTCATGACTTTTGGACCTATTTTACTAATTCTTTTTTCTCTAGGTACCTTGTAATCTTGACTTCAAATCGCTGTGATTTCGAACCGGAAGTTAAATCAAAAAGACAACTTCTTTAATAGTTGTACGATTTTCATGAAATTTAGTATGAAAGTAGATATCACTCATGCGACTTTAAAAATGACATTAAATTTTTTAAAAATTATCTCCCCTTGGTGATATTAAGGATCAAAATCTTCCCGAAAATCGACGAAATATAGGTCAAATTGCCTCGAAAAAAATTGTTTGTACTAGCTACGACACTACTGTTTCGTACACAAAAAATGTAGTTTGTAGCACAAACCGGAAGAGCCGACATCTTGAAACGTCAAAATCGATATTTTCCGAATCCTTTTAGAAAAGCCCAAAAAACTGCCGAGAATCGAATTTTGATTTTTGGAAAATGATGGACTATTTCGAACCGGAAGTTAAAATGAAAATGGCAACTTCTTTAAAAGTTGTACGATTTTTATGAAATTTAGTATGTCAGTAGATTTTGCTCATGTGACTTAAAAATGTCATTAGAAATTTTCTAAATTATCTCCCCTTGGAGAAACTAAGGATCAAAATTTTCAAAAAATTGAAGAAATATAGGTCAGTTTGCCTTGATTTTTTTACTAGCTACGGCACTACTGATTCGTACACAAAAAATGGAAATTGTAGCACAAACCGGAAGTGCCACCATCTTGAAATATAAAATCGATATTCCTTTGGAGATATTTTACTTCAAGACAAGGCAATTATATTTTCCGAATTCTTTTAGAAAAGTCTAAAAACTGTCGGGAATAGAATTTTCATTTTTGGCAAATGATGGACGCCATTTTGAATTGAAAATGAGCAATAGTGAAAAATCCACATTCATGGGCTTGAAAACATACACAATTGGTCGTGGCTTAGAGAATTTGTATCTTATGTACATAATTATTACATTTAAGGATAACCTGGCTCATGGTCGACTGATTGGTTTTTGAATATTTCACAAATTCGAATTACCCCCTTGATGTTTTCCGTGCCGACAAGGTTGTTTTCGAGTTAGCTTGTTTTGACTTCGCGCATGCGTTACGCTGGAACCAAAGGTACAATGAGTACCAAATTCCAGCGAGGAACTTTTCACGTTAGTACCTAGGTACCCTGACATTTTCAAGGCGATATCTGCATTTGTTCAAATCGTTTGTTCGTGGCACCTACCGACTTCATGACTTTGCGCATGCGCTACGCTAGAACCTAAGGTACCATGAGTACCAAATTCTGGCGAGGATTTTTTCACGTTGGTACCTAGGTACCCTGAAATTTTCAAGGTGATACCTGCATTTGTTCAAGTCGTTTGTTCTTGGCACCTGCCGTTAGTCGTTTTTTTCTATTATAAGTCAATTTACGTAAAAATATCGATTTTCGGAATTTAAAATTGCGGAGGCCGCAAAATACAGAGCGATACATGTGATCAAGCAACTACGTGTCATTGGAAGTAACAATAGTCAAGGCCTGACTAGGGAAGTACGTTTGTGGTCACCACAAACAATATGGGTTTGTGAATATCTTCAACTTGATGGTGACGACCCTGTAATCAACTGTTTTAAGAACTTTCCGAAGGCCTGATAATTACTGAATTGGTGAATAACACCGCCGTACACGACAAGTCGTAAGTGACCAGATCCCCGAACTGTCTTGCATTGATAAAAGTGGCATGTATGTCCCTTGGCAGAATCTTAATTAAACTAACAGAAAGTGGTTGTAAAACAGTCGTCTGCACGGGGCGGTGCAGTTTCTGGAATAATTGTCGACCTTGTGCATCTATGTGCAAGGGTTTTTAAAGGGGGCGTACCAATATGACCAGAGGTGGGCAAGGAGACGAGGATGATGCACCGCTGATGTAGTGGACTGCGTATTTATTTCCAAGATAGGAATTTCGTTGTTTTCGTTTCTGGCTAGTTATTTTATCTTTTTGTTTTTGACATCAAACTTGTTTACTTTACCAGATTTGTCTTGAATCTCATGATAAAACATTTCAATGACCCAAAAGTGAGTGCACGAAACATTTACCATGCTTCAGAAGTCACAAAAAGTGGTACTGCGTGATAGATTTCTCTAAGCTGAAATCGATCAAAATTTAAAACCGGAAATTGGTATTTCCAACCGAAAGTCAATAAAAACTACTTCTATTCGCTTTAAATGTAGGCCTATCATACATGGGGACGGTCTGATATATGAAAGATTATTGGCTGAAATCAATCCGAGTTTAACACCGGAAATTAGTATTTCCGACCGGAAGTCAAATGAAAACTAGTTTCATTCGCTTTAAATGTGTCGAAGATGGGGTCAGCATGATACAAAATCAACAGAATGAACTTCAGATCACTAAAATTCAAAGATTATTGGCTGAAATCAATCTGAGTTTGACACCCGAAATCGATATGCCCAACCGGTAGTCAACGAAAACCACTTCCAATCGCTTTAGGTGTATCATAGCATCCTCCAAACAAGTCTCGCTATCCAGCATTCGATTCTGCCGTCGGCTCGTGTACTATTAAAAGGTTTTACCCGGAGGTCATCGATCACGTGATTTACTACTTGGTCAAAAATGGCGCCTGTCAGCGAAATGTTCTTGGCGTTATAAACACTTTATAATTTTATGGGTTATTTTTTGTGAATTCGAAATGTTTATCCCGCAAAGTGATTTTTCTATCATATTTCAAACATCTATCGATTATTCTTTGATTTGGATTAACTAGAAATTTTTAATTTAAGTGTTGGGCCTATCGATCGCGTAGTGCCGATAAACAAACCCGAGTGTATTAAATAGTATTATATTCTAAAATTAGCACGGCGACATGCGTAGTTCGTATATCCGACCTTTTCACCCGTAATCTTACGCAAGGGAGTTTCCTGTTATATCTGTATATACATTGTTACTTTAAATAGTACGATAAACGTGATGACTTTGACTTTCCGATTGTTAAATTTCCATTTATTAGTAGTAACATTCCAATATCACCAACTTTTGGAGTGTTTGTGTCTCAGCTAATTTCTTTACGCGAGAGCTTGTTCATTTTATTCTGATTTTTTAAGTAGATAGATGCAGTTGTCATCTAAGCTTCAACTACAGGGATACTTGCGCACTAAACTTATTAAAACATTTAAAAAGTTTTATGGTCGACATATTGACTTAGTTGATAAATATAATATGTCTCTCTCAGCTATTATTCTGGATATATTTAATTGACACATATTATACTATCTCCCTGATAATGTCTGTCGACTTCATCGTTAACACTGTTCATCGCGTGCATTTTGCATACCGATATTTCATTGGCCAATCACGCTGTTTCTACCTAGATTTCGCCTAATAGTTTGGATGCAGCTATGGCGAGTGTGGCTAGCCAGGCAGGGTAAGCTTACTCTTCCGGACACCTGTTACCACTGTTCGTCGTGTATTTTGTACACGGGGAGCAGTCCATTTGCTAATTACACTATTTTGCTTGAATATACTATTTTGCCTATAACGTTTTATAGGACTTATGGTTATTGTTCGTACTTGGTTTTTATTTTATTTGCAATTGTGACCCCATTTCTATTTCAATATGGTAATAGTATTAGATATATTATCATTTATTTGTTTTAAATCGTATTGTTTATCATTGTCCATCTTCACCAAGAATCTTGGTGGCGTAGTCAATTGAGCCGTTAGCAGAGATTAGCGTGGACTGCAAGGGAAGACAACTCTGTTTGGGAGATTGGTATCATGGATGTGGTCGGCATGATGAAAAACACGACAATGAACTTCAGATCCATAAAATCCAAAGATAATTGGCGGATATAGCCATGTCCTCGTTCAGGAAGTCAATAAAAGCCACTTTCAATGGCTTTAAATGTGTCGTAGATGGGGTCGGCATGATAAAAAAACACGGGAATGAACTTTAGATAATCGAAATCCAATCATTATTGGTGGACATAGCCATGTCCTCGATCAGAGGGGTCCCTATTTCAAAAATGCCCCTCCCAGAGGGATCAAGTGGTCGGAAAATCTGAACCCCAACATTTGTGGATAGCCTGGTCCCTAATCAACTCAAAACAAAATAAAAATAAAAAGGGGTCCCTATTTCAAAAATGCCCCTCCCAGAGGGATCAAGTGGTCGGAAAATCTGAACCCCAACATTTTTGGATAGCCTGGTCCCTAATCAACTCAAAACAAAAAAAAAATCAATTTTAGCATACAAATCCTACGGGAGCAGTTTTGATGACATGTCATAATACTACACTATGAGAAGATCAAGTGAAATTTTTCAGCAAAAAAGATGCCTGAAAGTTTAAATGTAGAGACATTTTATAAAGGTGAATTATTTATGTGAATTTGAAATGTTGTTAAAAGTAATTTACACCTTGAAGAAGGTGTAATACTCGTTGTTTTAGTTTTGATTTCATTAATTACCATGTCATTTGTGGAACACCAATTTTAAATAATGGAAGTTTCATTTCAAAAGATGGGGAATAGACAGTGGTATTATTACCAAAAAATTACTATTAACATGTAAATGTAAAGGTAAATCATTAATAAATAAATTAAATAACAAAGGACCAAGGATTGACCCTTGGGGAACACCTTGAGTTATCATAGCAGGGGCAGAATAAGTATATCTAATACTGGTACATTGTTGTCTATTATATAAATAAGACGTTAACAATGTAATAAGAGTATAATATAAATTATATAGTTTCAGTAGAAGATAATGATTTCGTAAATCAAATGCGTTGCGGAAATCAATAAATACCATACCTGTTTACAGATAATATATATAGCATGATAAATGTTATCAGAAGTATTAGTTAATACCATTTGACAAGAGCTATTTGATCTAAATCCTGTTTGATTTGAATAAAGTAAATTATATTTATCCAGGAAAGAATTAATGGATTGAGAAATATGGTTTTTAATGGTTTAGATAATCTAGGTAAAATAGATATTGGCTTATATTTACTAGGATCATTTTAGCATCAGATTTGTAGAAAGGTAAAACTTTAGCATGTTTGAGAAGAAGAAAATATATGTTTATCAATACACAAATTATAAATATAGGTTAATGAATCCGATAAAAAAATTAGGCTGCATATTTGATGAAGAAAGAACTAAGTCCATCTAATCCTACCGATTTAGTTGGATCAGGAGAAGAGAGCAGTTTATATACTTGATTTATAGTCATATAAGTCTTATTATCAATATGCTTAGATGCAAAGTTAGAAATTAAGTTGAGTAGTAGAATTTGGAATAATGGAAGATGGAGCATTAATAAAAAAAACCATACTAAATCATCAGCACTAATATCTAAAATAATTTCAGATTATTGGCAAGACTATATACAAAAATGCAACACAACACCGTGCCCTTTCAGTGACCACTCCGGAATTAATTTAAGTATAGACACTAACTTATGTTCTAAAGGACCAGGACTATGGATATATAACTCATCACTATCCAAAGACAAAACGTCAGAAAATTAATAGTTGACTCTATCTTAGAACGGGAAAAAACAATACTTCAACCAAGAAGACAAAAATGGCCCCTGGGATTACATTAAATTTAAAATTAAAACGACATCCATTAAATACAGTAAAGTAAAAGCCAAAACTAGACACTCGCTAAAAACTAAATTAAAAAGTGAACTAGAAACAATAGAATCTAAATTGAATAACTCAAATTGCTTGGATACCTATAACGAATATAATAATGTCAAAAACAATCTTAAAAATATATTGACTCATGAAGTAGAAGGTATTCGATTAAGAACTAATATAAACTGCTACGAATTTGATGAAAAACAACTTTCTAAATTTAGAAAAACAAAAAAAGTCCAAAAAATACTATTAATAGATTAACTATAAACGGAAATACATCAACTACAGACAGACAATGCATTGTAAATGAAATTAGATCTTTTTATGACAATCTATATTCTGAGAAATGTCAACCATCCAACATAAACAATTATGATACATTTGACTACGAACATCTTCCAAAACTAGATATTGCCCAGGCAGAAAGATTGGAATATGACATAAGTAATGACGAGTGTAAAAACGCAATATCATGTTTTAAAAGAAATAAATCTCCAGGAAATGACGGTCTAAAAGTTGAGTTCTACGAAGCATTCTGGCCAAATATAAATAAATATGTTTTAGAATCCTTTCAATACAGTTTCGAAAACAATAAACTATCTATCTCTCAAAGACAGTCATTAATTAAACTTTTACCTACACCCAACAAGGACAAAACACATTTGGCAAATTGGCGACCCATAACTCTAACCAATGTCGACGTGAAAATATTAAGTAAAGTTCTTTCTAATCGCATCAAACCTTTCCTAGATCATCTCATACATCCAAATCAAACGGCATTTGTTCCTGGTCGGCATATACAAGAAAATATCCGCATTATAGACGATAGCATTCATTTAGCAAAACAAAAACAATTACAGGATTACTACTAGCCTTAGATTTTTAAAAAGCTTTCGACAGTATATCACATAAATTTATGAAGCGCACTTTAACTATTTTTGGCTTTAAAATGAACTATATACGATGGATAGAGACTCTATATTCAGACATATCAGGTTATATCATTAATAACGGCTTTACAACACCAACACTTCAAATTAAAAGAGGAGTAAGACAAGGAGACCCAATGTCTAGTAATCTTTTTATTTTAGTTATAGAAATTCTACTTCACAATATACGTCTCAATAGTGAAAGAAAAGGAATAATAATATTCTCAAAACCAGAAATAAAAGCAGCCGCATTTGCAGATGATTTAACAGCTTTGCTAAAAGATTTTAAATCAGCAAGACATTTATTTGAAAAAATAAAACTATACAGTAAAATATCTGGTTTAGAAATTAGCATATTAAAATCCGATATTATGAGTCTGAACTTCTCAAGTAACAACACCGCCCACAGTTTAAACAATATTGGTTTTCACATTTTCAGACGAAATTAAAATTTGTGGCATTTTTTTCACGAACAATCAATACTCATCAACACAAAAAAACTTTCAGGTGAAAATTGATGAAATTATAAAGATACTAAATATTTGGAAAAAGTGAAATCTAAGCCTCGTGGGTAAAATACAAATCATTAAAACATTCTGCCTATCGAAAATAATCTTTCCAATAATGACAATAAAAACTCAAGAAAACATTAAGAATCAATTTAACACATTAATCTACACATTTCTTTGAAACGGTAATGACAAAATTAAGAGAAATGTTATAACACAAAATGCTGAAAACGGCGGCCTAAACATGGTAGATTTCAACGAACTATAAAAATGTCGAAGTATCTTTTGGATCAAAAAGCTAACAACACCAGTCGATCAAGCATGGAAAATACCCCTTCGATACATCTTGGAAAAATATAATGGTGAAATACTACCAATGTGCAATTATGAAAAAATATTCCAATATCTTTTCCATTTTATCAACAAATTTTTAATCACTGGCACGATATATTTACAACACACATTGATAACTTAAAGCTGAACTCCGGTTACAAAAATACCGAAATATTTAAATTAAAAAAAAGTTAACACCCCCAAGCCGCCATACTTGTTGCCAACTTGTGAAACAAAGATGGTGGATATGGAGGCTTATGACCTGGAGAGGTTAGTCGATCTCACTTCCAGTTAGTTTCTAGTCAGTCAGGTGTAGACTCCAGGCTTTATTCTTATACACGCTTCACTGATTTCTCTATTTTCCCCCCAACAGTGAGTGACTCGCTGACATTATACCAACTTATTGAAGATTGCAAAATGCCTGATAAGGTAAGCCTGTAAAAAAATATATGAACTGTGTCTACTGCAATATTATAGCCGCCTAAGCTTTACTCTAAAACAAAAGATGCGAAAGATGACATACTTCAACCTGGAATTTTCAACAAAAACAAATCACCTATTCAGCCTATTGTCTTCTTCATATTATCATGGTCCATATTATTATTGCCACGTCTCTCGTGAATATCTTACATATATATGTAAATCACCAAATATGTTATCGCAGTATAATGTCCAGTGTAATTATAACTAATATTTTGCAATAAACAGATAGTTTAGATTTTCAAATGTCATCATGTTAGATTGTAGTTTGCTCGCGAAAAAGATCAAGGCCAAGGGACATAACTACATTTTTGGGGCGGCAAACAAAACTATGGTGACATGTGAAAATCTTATCTAAACTATCTGGGTAAGTCATATGTTGTATCTTTTGTTTCAGAGTAAAGCTTAGGCGGCTATTGCAGTAGACACAGTTTATAAAATTATTTACAGGCTTACCTTGTCAGGCATTTTGCAATCTTCAATAAGTTGGTATAATGTCAGCGAGTCACTCACTGTTGGGGGGAAAATAGAGAAATCAGTGAAGCGTGTATGCGAATGAAGCCTGATGTCTACACCTGACTGACTAGAAACGAACTGGAAGTGAGATCAGCTAACCTCTCCAGGTCATAAGCCTCCATATCCACCATCTTTGTTTCAAAGTTTGCAACAAGTATGGCGGCTTGGGGGTGTTAACTTTTTTATTTATTTAAATATTTCGGTATTTTTGTAACCGGAGTTCAGCTTTAATAACATTTAATAATCAGGTTTTATAGAATAACAAACACATAAAAATAAATAAATCTTCAATATATAATAATTAATTATTTAAGAATAATGATCTAACCTTTGTCACAGATATTATAAATATAAGAAATGATGCAAATAATTTAACTATTAGAAGCTTAAAGTCATCAATTAAATCTGTATCGAAAAACATATCATATAACAATCAACAAATCATAAATGACCCAGAAACTCCAAACCCAAATCTATATGATTTTTAAAACAAAATAATTGAAACAGTTTATAATAAAGATCTATCTAAAATAAAAAAGTAAAGATATCTACAACAAATTAATCTTAAATAAACTTCAAAAACCGACATCAATAGAAAAATGGGAACGACTACTTAATATCGAACTAAACAAAGAATGAATGAATGAATGAAATGGCAACGTGGAGTTGGCACGTTACCGGGATTCGGGATTCGGGATTCGCCAATAACGAATAACGAATAACGAGCCAACACGTTATTTGGGATTCGGGATTCGAGATTGGGGATTCGCCATTAAAACAGAACGACCTACGTTTGCATCCGACCATTTCCTCTCTACCCCCGGGATGGGGTTGGGTGTGCTGGGGGTGTTGATGGCCGAATGTCAAAGCATGCGCGCACTGTATCATTAAGCTGTCATTGAGTCAACTGGCGTGGTTTCGAATCCCCAGTTGTACGTGACAAGGAGTAGGATCGTATGTCTAACGTCGTGGGCTTTCTCCGGATCCTCTGGTTTCCTCCTACTGCTAAAGAGCCAGCCCGCAGGTTTTTCGGGATTCGGTATTCGAGATTCGGGATTCACAACTAAAACAGAACGACCTACGTTGCATCCGACCATTTCCTCTCTACCCCCGTCGTGGGGTGGGGGTTTGGGGTGTGAATGGCTGAATATCCAAAAACGTGCGCGCTATACCATTAAGCCTGTCATTTAGTCAACTGGCGTTGTTTCGAATCCCCGGTTGTACGTGACAAGGAGAGGGGGTCGTCTGTCTAACGTCGTGGGTTTTCTCCGGGTCCTCTCGTTTCCTCCTACTGTTAAAAAACCCCACGACCAAACGAAGTATCGAAAAGAATTAAACTATAATATGTTTGTCTCGAAATGACTTAATTTGTGTCGAGTGGACGTTAAACCCCATCTCTCTCTCTCTCTCTCTAACCCCGACCGTAGGGGTAAGCGAACATTAGGTGACAGGCTAACAGGGAGACGACCGTTTGTAGAGCGAAAAGGGTGTTGGCTGGTTTGTTGGCGTGCACGGGGCAGTCATCTCCAGTAATCACCTGTTGTGTTGTCGAATCCCGAATATCGAATCCCGAATAACGAACCAGCACGTTATTCGGGATTCGGGATTCGAGACTAAAACAGAACGACCTACTTTGCATCCGACCATTTCCTCTTTACCCCCGACCGTAGGGGTAAGTGAACATTAGGTGTCCGACTAACAAGGGGCCGCCCATTTGTCGAGCGAAAAGGGTGTTGGCTGGTTTGTCTGGTTTGTCTGGTTTGTTGGCGTGCACGGGGCAGTCATCTCCAGTAATCACCTGTTGTATTGTCGAATCCTGAATAACGAGCCAGCACGTTATTCGGGATTCGCCACTAAAACAGAACGACCTACTTTGCATCCGACTATTTCCTCTCTACCCCCGGGCCCCAACCGTTCATATTATGGTTCCACTATCCATATAAGGGTGGTAATTAGGCTAAGTAACCAATCGTTATTATTAATTACGTCATATTTGACCAATTAGATAATTGAGGGTCCAAAACCGAAATCTACAAGCTCGTCATATTTCTAAGCATTCATCAGATACCCGCTTGAATTCCAGACGGAGAAGATGTAGTAATTTGTATCAGCAATCTACTATGTATCCAGCTATAATATATATAGAATGTAAAAACGACTGATGCAGTAAGAAGGAAATACACAACGTGAAGTGGAAGCCAAAGAAGACACGTGAAAATACTAGACGATCACAGGGCAATTAAGATATGTAGTAAGAAAAGAATGCATGGGTCATGCGAAGGATGTGGCGATCTATTTGTCGGAGGGTCGTTTTCAACGTCTAACAAAAGATCCATGGTTCTAAATATGTGTAAAATCTCTCTTTTTAAAAAAGTTGGTTAAAAAGCTGTATGATTAATCGTTGAATTATTGTCCCGGACCCTAACACCCTCTAAGATTGAAAACAGCAACGAAACTAGTTGGCACATTTTACCATACATTATTATTATTAGTTTATACAAATAAAAAGTGAAAAAATAAAGAGCTTCCGCATATATAATTCAAGGCTTTTTTCATAACTTTAGGATGGATCAAATAAAATTTTATATGAATCATAGAAGTGTACCAGAACATCTCCAAGACAGGGTAAAGAAATGGGCAGAGTATTCCTGGAACAGGTATCCTAATTCTACTCAAAGAGGCATTATGTAAGAGATAAATCTGGCTATGGCAGGTCTGTTTTGGGGTCTAAAATGTTATATTAGTTATTAATTAATCATGTATTAACATGACCAGACCATAAGCCATCTTGACTAAACTACAACTTTCGATATCTTTGTTCAAAAAAAAGTAATTTGACTGAAATTTTCAATATATTCATTTCCCATTATCTTTTTTTTAAAAATAACTCTTTATTTAAATCTTACATAATGCTGTTTTAGATATTCTTAAAGTTGCTATATACTATAATTTTTTAAATGATTCTTTTGTATTTAAATTATATGACACCTTTGCTTATGTGTTTGACTGTTTTCATTATTTATATAAAAATACTGTTAAAACTAATGTGACTGCAAACTTCTGTTTTATACAGAACCCAAGCTATGGATGAGCCAAGTGTCTTAGCTATGTTACCGGACAGATTGCGCACAGAAATAGCTATACACGTGCATTTAGAAACATTAAAACAGGTAAACAGTTTTATCATTGTCTATTTATTTTAGTATAACTACCACTACTACGACCCACCCACAATTCATTAATATGAGGTAAACTATTAGGGCCTGTCGATAGATTCGAGAAAGTTTAGTAACAAAGATTGCATTAATCTGTGTTGTTTTCAAGAGTATAACAGATGTATCATGTATAATTAAATTTATCGCCTGAACCTTTTCCCCGTGGATACATTTAAATCATTTCTTCAGCAAGGAGACACGTATTTGCAACACAGTGCCGAAATAAACTTTTATCGGTAGAAGAAATTTGAGAATTTGCATCACCGAGCATATAGGCTTTTTTTTTTACACAAATCAGGCAATAAATAATTAACCCAGAACCCATAAACTGAAATTAAATGCCAGTAATCTTAAAAAAAGGGATCCTGACAATATCGGTTATTGGTTATAGGAATCAAATATCAGAATTTTATACGAATAATGAATATCGCTTACTTCAAACAAATATTTGTTTAAAAACCTAAAGATAGTTAGCTGGCACTGCAAGGCGGGATACGCCCACATTTTTGAAAGATGGATAGAAAGTTTATTAAGATACAATTTGATATGCGCAAATATCGAAAAGAATCAAGATCTTTAGGTTATAAACATGCATTTCAAGTTTCATCAACATCGAATTAAAATTGTGACCTCTAATTGTGATATACCATTTTTAATATCGAAAGGAGCCAAGATCTTTGGGTTATAACCATGCATTTCAAGTTTCATCAAAATCAAATTAAAAATTGGGAGATCTACAGGGTCCACAACCTTTATATACCATTTTTTTTAACAGTATTCGCGTACAAACCTGCGGCCATTTTGTATGGCAATTTTGGTCCTTTTTTTCCGAAATTCGAACTCAACCTACCTTAGTGTGTAACGGTGATATAATCAAACGGTTTTTTAAATCGAATAATAATTGTGACCTCCACAGGGACCACAAGCTAAAATAGGTTATTTTTCGGACAATCAGGGGCCATAATTGAGGAAAATACGTTCCGAAAGGCGCAAACATCGACAGGAACCAAGATCTTTGGGTTATAAACATACATGTCAAGTTTCATCAAAATCGGTTCAAAATATTGTGACCTCTATAGGGTCCACAAGCTAAAAACGTGATTTTTAATACGATCACGGGCCATAATTTATGAAGATTTGATCCGATACATGCCAATCTCAAAAGCAGACGAGATCGTTTGTGGATAATTCTATATTTAAAGTTTCGTCAAAATCGGGTAAGAATTGTGACCTGAAGGGAGTCCACAAACAATTATGGACGGACATTCGGACGAACAGAGGCGACGACATAATACGCCCACATGGAAATGTGGGCGTATAAAAATACACATTTTTTTTGCAAAATTACGTTATTTCCTGTGATAATGAAAATCTTAAATTACTTGTATGAAATCGTAAATGACATTAGATATCACACAGTCAAAATGTTATGAAAATCGAATAATAATTGACACTTTTATCAACCAAACACCTTGAAAAGTGACCTGTTAGAAACCATGCTGTGATATATATATATGATCGTATGGGTTCATTCTATTAGTTAACTGGAAATAAATATGAAACTTTTAAACAGATAACAAATAAACTCATTTGAATAAATTATTTGTTTCCAAGGCTATAAATACAGTTTTGTACCCAAACTACGTCATTTCCGGTGACATTTAAAATGTTAAATTGTGTCACTGTTATAAAAATATTTTTAAATTTCAAAAGCCGAAATGTGCGGTTGCCCATATACGACTTTTAAATATTTTTTTTAGTTTTGGGTTTTGTTTTTTAGTTTTAGGTTACTTATTTCAGCGCTCACCTGGGTGATAACTTATCATCTCGGTGGAAACCTTTTCACCTCGGTGAAAACATTTTGACGCAAATACCGTCTTTCGTATGAAGCATACTTTATATTTAAAGTGAACATTTAAGCTAAAATAAAGTATATCATCTCTTTAATTCCACATCCGACAAGCAATATTTCAACGTCGGTGGTAACTTTTTGAAGCAGATACCGTCTTTCGTATGAAGCATACTTAATATTTAAAGTGGACATATAAGCTAAAATAAAGTATGCTTCAGTTAGTGCCTCCACTACGACCCAAGATATATCATGCCTTTAATTCCACATCCGGCAAGCAATATTTCAACCTCCTGACTGATTGAGAGTTTTTCACTATCAGTTTACCGGTAAGGTTAATACTATTGCTACACCATTATTATGTATGATCAGGTATACAGTATTTTATATTATTTTAAATAAGTAAACCACTGCGTACGTTTGCTCTAAAAAAAATATGGTAAAACTGTCTTACTCGAACAATAAAAATTCTACCAACATCAAGCATTTTTATCTTATTTCTTGAAAAGTTTTGCACAACAGCGTATAAACACCAAATAATTTCTAGTATTATAAAGTCTAGTATTATCGTTCCGAAACATATCCAAAGCAATAATAAAACTATTGTTCTATCCATTTAAGAAGTATGTTTTCCCTTATTATTCATCTTGTTATTTATGAGGATCAAGAGACAGGTAAGGTAGTTTTCTTTTATTTTATCTTATTTCTTGAAAAGTTTTGCACAACAACGTATAAACACCAAATAATCTCTAGTATTATAAAGTCTAATATTATTGTTCCGAAACATATCCAAATCAATAATAAAACTATTGTTCTATCCATCTAAGAAGTATGTTTTCCCCTATTCTTCATCTTGTTATTTATGAGGATCAAGGGACATAACAATATGTTCATAGATTTGTTATTTTTGGGGGTAAGGTAGTTTTCTTTCATTTTTATAGCAAAAGTACACCGTGGTTTACTTATATCGTCTAATTAGTAAAACAATATGTACCTGACCAGACATAATAATTGTGTAGCAATAGTATTTTCAGTAAACTGACAGTGAAAAAACCCCAATCAGTCAGGAGGTTGAACTATTGCAAGCCGGATGTGGACAGTGTGGTTGGCAAGATATACACTAAACGTGGGCGTGGCCGGTCTCTGTTTTCATACACCGTACAATCGCCATGCTTGTTATATAATTTGAAAACAAGTATGGCGGCTATTTTTTTTTATTTAATTGTTTCTGTAGTTTTGTAATCGGAGTTCAGCTTAAAGCAGGTAAACCAAAATCTTTGGGTTATAACCATGCATTTCAACTGTCATCAAAATCGAATTGAATTGTGACCTCTACAGGGTCCACAACCTTGATATACCATATTTTAACAGTATTTGCGTTAACGGCGGCCATTTTGTATGACAATTTTGGTTCGATTTTCTCGAAATTGAATTTGACCTCCCTTATGTTGTAACTGTGATATAATCAACCGTTTTTTTTTTTAAATCGGATAATAATTTTGACCTCCAGCTAAACAAAGGCGATTTTTCGTATAATCAGGGGCCATAATTCAGGAAGTTACTATTCGATATGCGCAAATATCGAAAGGAGCCAAGATCTTTGGGTTATAACCATGCATTTCAAGTTTCATCAAAATCAAATTAAAAATTGGGGGAACTACAGGGTCCACAACCTTGATATACCATTTTTTTAACAGTATTCGCGTACAAACCTGCGGCCATTTTGTATGGCAATTTTGGTCCGATTTCTCCGAAATTCGAACTCAACCTACCTTAGTGTGTAACGGTGAAATAATCAAACGGTTTTTCAAATCGAATAATAATTGTGACCCCCAGAGGGACCACAAGCTAAAATAGGTGACTTTCCCACAATCAGCGGCCATAATTAAGGAAATTACGTTCCGATAGGCGCAAATATCGAAAGGAACCAAGATCTTTGGGTTATAAACATACACGTCAAGTTTCGTCAAAATTGGTTCAAAATATTGTGACCTCTATAGGGTCGAGAAGCTAAAAACGTGATTTTTAGTACAATCAGGGGTCATAATCTATGAAGATTTGGTCCGATAAATGCCAATATCAAAAGCAGCCGAGATCGTTTGTGGATAAACCTATATTTAAAGTTTCGTCAAAATCGGGTAAGAATTGTGACCGTAAGGGAGTCCACAAACAATTATGGACGGACATCCGGACAAACAGGGGCGACGACATAATACGCCCAAATGGAAATGTGGGCGTATAAAAATACACATTTTTTTTGCAAAATTACGTTATTTCCTGTGATAATGAAAATCTTAAATTACTTGTATGAAATCGTAAATGACATTAGATATCACACAGTCAACATGTTATGAAAATCGAATAATAATTGACACTTTTATCAACCAAACACCTTGAAAAGTGACCTGTTAAAAATCGGCTATTTCTCCGTAACTGTACAAGCTAGAAACCATGCTGTGATATATATATATGATCGTATGGGTTCATTCTATTAGTTAACTGGAATCAAATATGAAACTTTTAAACAGATAACAAATACACTCATTTGAATAAATTATTTGTTTCCAAGGCTATAAATATAGTTTTGTACCCAAACTACATCATTTCCGGTGACATTGCCAAATAGCGTAAAAGGGGATTCAAGCAAAATTGCCTATTTCTCGGTAACAGCTCATATTACAAACTAATTTAAACATACATTTTCCTCGTATGGATTATAGTTACAAGTTTATAAAAGTTACGTAGAAATATTTTTAAATTTCAAAAGCCTAAATGTGCGGTTGACCATATACGACTTTTAAATATTTTTTTTTGTTTTGGGTTTTCTTTTTTAGGTAACTTATCACCTCGGTGGAAACCTTTTCACCTCGGTGATAACTTTTTGAAGCAAATACCGCCTATCGTATGAAGCATACTTTATATTTAAAGTGAACATATAGGCTAAAATAAAGTATGCTTTAGTTAGGGCCTTCGCTACAACCCAAGTTATATCATCTCTTTAATTCCACATCCGACAAGCAATATTTCAACGTCGGTGATAACTTTTTGAAGCAGATACCGTCTTTCGTATAAAGCATACTTTATATTTAAAGTGGACATATAAGCTAAAATAAAGTATGCTTCAGTTAGTGCCTCCACTACGACCCAAGATATATCAATATGCCTTTAATTCCACATCCGGCAAACAATATTTTAACCTCCTGACTGATTGAGGGTTTTTCACTATCAGTTTACCGGTAAGGAAAATACTATTGCTACACCATTATTATGTCTGATCAGGTATGCATTATTAGGCTTTCATATATTCATATATGAAAGCTTATTGTTTCTATTAAGATTATTATTCTTCCTATTATTAAGATTATTATTATTATTTTTTTTGTGTGTTTTTCCTGCAAATCTTATATCTCAGAATCTAACCGTTAGATCTTTCTAAGACTTTGACCTACCCTCCCCCCCCCCCAAGAATGGGTGGTGGCTCTGGAATAGGCATATTTTCAAAACGTTTAACACATCCGAAATCACCGAAATCTACGAACGTAGGCATTTGACCTACTTAGATGTAACTTTGTGACTATTTGACCTTTTTTACTAAAACAATTTTCTTTGAGTACCTTCAATCATTCTCTTCAAATCTGCTAAGTTAAAATCAAAATGACAACTTCTTTAATAGTTGCACGATTTTTATGAAATTCATTATGTAAGTAGATCTTATTGAAACTACGGGAATATTATCATTAGAAATTTTCTAAATTATCTCCCCTTTGTGTTATTAAGGATCAAAGTTTTCCAAAAAATCGACGATATATAGGTCAGATTGTCTTGATATTTTTTTTGTACTAGCTACGACACTACTGATTCGTACACAAAAAATTAAGTTGTAGCCCGAACCGGAAGTGCCACCATCTTGAAATATGAAAAATCGCTAAGGCTTTTCGGGTATTTTATTTACAGACATGGCAATTGTATTTTCCGACTCCTTGTAGGAAGGCCAATAAAACGTAGAGTGTAAAATTTTGATTTCTGGCAAATCATGGACGCCATTTTGAATTGAAAATGAAAAACAGTGAAAAATCGACATTAATGGGCTTGAAAACATACACAATTGGTCGTGGCTTAAAGAATCTACCTGCTTTTAACGAAAATAATACATTACGGTATAGCCTGGCTCATTGTCGAACGTTTGGCATTTGAATATTTCAGAAATTCGAATTTCTCCTTTAAAAATTTCCGTGCCGACAAGGTTGTTTTCGAGTTTGGCGGGTTTGATTCGCGCATGCGCTAGGCTAGAACCAAAGGTACCATGAGTACCAAACTCCGGTGAGACACTTTTTCACGTTAGTACCTAGGTACCCTGAAATTTTCAAGGTGATACCTGCCTTTGCTCAAGTCGTTTGTTCGTGGCACTTACCGTGCCCCGTGACTTTGCGCATGCACCAAAGGTACCACGAGTACCAAATTTCGGCAAGTCTTTTTTCACGTTAGTACCTAGGTACCCTGAAATTTTCAAGGTGATACCTGCATTCGTTCAAGTTGTTTGTTCTTGGCACGGCGTTCTGTCGGGGTTTTTTTCTAAGTCGATTTACAGCTTTTATAAGGGAGGGAAAAGAGGAATTTCGCCGCCACACCGGCAGCGATTGTCCGAGAACCATGAAATTTGGACACAATACGCCCATTACCATCACGGACTCTGTGCTTTACTCCCATTTTGATCCCATTAAAATAAAAAGAGTTTTAGCAAAAAAACACGATATTCGGAATTTAATATTGGTTTTAATTAATTTTGAAATTGCAAATGCAAAGAGATTTTATCGCCTCCTCTGAATGTGATAGGTATAAGTACTATACACATATTCCGTAAAAGACATTTTTTTTTTAAAATGACACGAACGATGTTTCGACAATAGAAACCGATTCGCCCATTTTGACCTTTTTGACTGCTGAGGCATCGTTACGGTTTTCCAAATCTCCGGAATTTCTAGCGGTTGGCTGCGCCGCGATGATATTTATCACATATTAAAAGAAGAAAATATTCAGATATCAAGAACGAAAAAAATCGATAAAATACGGCAATTTTTTAAGCCAAAAAACTTTGATGGGTGGGGTTGGGTTTGTAATTTATTTTCATTGTTCTCGGAATCTCACTCATTTCCAGTTTTTATATGCGATAGCTAGAGTCTCAAGGTACAATGTGTGCAAATTTGAAGACAATCGGACCACTGGAACGTTGCCTGGGCAGTGCAAATCTATTCCGGTTGCTAAAATCTGCATTCGTCAAACCTCGACGAATGATACTGTGAGTGGACGTTTTATGACCCTGACACATACATGATATACATAGTATTAAAATCCGTATGAAATATTTTAATAATTTACTGCTATAATATGAAATATTACTTATTCCCCAGTTAAATAAAAATCGGTCACCGGGTGCAGCTATACAACTTCGAAGAAATTGGCCTCAAGTAGGCCTACCTGCGATCAACTCTAAACTTTCTATTGCGAGAAAATATTTTGTTTTTAATAGTCTAATTCAAGTTTGAAAATAAAAAAATATTTTTTCTGAAAATCAATGTCAAAATTTAGTGTATTATATATGATACAATGGGTCAGAGGCATATTTTATTGATATATAGAAATTAATACAGTGTTCTTATCGTGTGTTAAAAGAGTGCCAAAACAAGGCCAGCGTGGCTCATTTGTGCAGAACGGAAGGCCTTTTAAGGAAGAATGTCCAGTCGTTCGGATAGTACGAAAAACCGAGGTCACTGTGGTTCCCCGTTGTCAGTGGTGAAGGACGGAAGGCCCGGCAAGGATCCGTGTCTAATCGTTTGGATGCGACGAAAAACTCGGACAACCTAGTCCGTGGTGCAAGGATTAGTGTCTAGTCATTCGGAAGGTTACGACAACCCGAGGTCAATGTGGTTCCCCGTTGTCAGTGGTGAAGTATGGAAGACCTAGCAAGGGTCTGAGTCTATTCGCTTGGAAGGGTGGGGTGGGTTTTGAATTTATTTTCAACGTTCTTTGAATCTCAAACTCTTTTGTTTTTAATTATTTACTGCTATATTATGAAATATTACTTATTCTCCCGTTAAATACAAATCGGTCACCGGGTGCAGCTGTACAACTTCAATGATCCTGGCCCCAAGTGCCTGCGACAAATTCTACACTTTCTATTGCCCGGAATTTTTTTTTTAACTAGTCTAATTCAAGTTTAAAAATTAGGCCATTTGTGTATTTAGTATATCTATTATATGTGTGTAATACAAAGCTCTGATTTGTATGATGTGTGTACACCCCGCCCCCTCCCTCCTCACATTGACCATGTATATTAATTCTGCTGCCAACCCACCCAATTATGAAACATTGTCTAGTCGTTTGTATGTTACAACAAAACAAGGCCAGCGTGGTTCATTTGTGCAGAACGGGAGGCCTTTTAAGGAAGAATGTCCAGTCGTTCGGATAGTACGAAAAACCGAGGTCACTGTGGTTCCCCGTTGTCAGTGGTGAAGGACGGAAGGCCCGGCAAGGATCCGTGTCTGATCGTTTGGCTACGACGAAAAACTCGGACCCCCTGGTCTGTGGTGCAAGGATTAGTGTCTAGTCGCTCGGATGGTTACGAAAACCCGAGATCAATGTGGTTCCCCGTTGTCATTGGTGAACTATGGAAGGCCTAGCAAGGATATGTGTCTAGTCATTTGGATTGGATTGGGGTGGTGTTTTGAATTTATTTTCAACGTTCTTTGAATCTCGGACCCTGTACCGAACTCCCATTTTGATCTGATTAAAAAAAAAGAGCTTTAGCAAAAAATATCGATTTTCGGAATTTAATATTAGTTTTTAGAATATTTGAAAAATTCGAATTAACCCCTTTGATGTTTTCCGTGCCGACAATTTTTTTTCGAGTTAGCTGGTTTTGACTTCGCGCATGCGCTACGCTGGAACCAATTGTACAATGAGTACCAAATTTCAGGCGACACACTTTTCACGTTAGTACCTAGGTACCCTAAAATTTTCAAGGTGATATTTGCATTTCTTCAAGTCGTTTGTTCGTGGCACCTACCGTGCGTCGTGACTTTGCGCATGTGCTATGCTAGAACCAAAGGTACCATGAGCACTAAATTCCGGCGAGTAACTTTTCACGTTGGTACCTAGGTACCCTGAAATTGTGTAGGTGATACCTGCATTTGTTCAAGTCGTTTGTTTGTTCGTCGGTTTTTTTTCTAAGTCAATTTACTGCTTCTTTATGGGAAAAAAAGGGAAATTTCGCCGCGAAACCGACAGTGATTATCCGAAAACTATGAAAATTTGATACAATACGTCCATTACAACTCAGTACTGTACTCCCATTTTGATCAGATTGAAAAAAAAGAGTTTTAGCAAAAAATATCGATTTTCGGAATTTAATATTGGTTTTTAATTTTTTTTTTTTTTTTTGATACCTGATGACATTTATCCTTATCGTTTCAGCAGATCCCAATAACCCCTTTGCATATATATGAAAGCTTTGATATCTGCTATGCAGATCTAGTTATTATTATTATTATTAAGCTTTCATATGTATTTACATATGAAAGCTTATTGTTTCTGTTAAGATTATTATTAAGCTTTCATATTTTAATATGAAAGCTTATTGTTTTTGTTAAGATTATTATTCCTATTATTATTTTTTTTTTTTGTGTGTTTTATCCACTTTTCGGTTTTCACAGAATCTACCCATAGGATCTTTCTGAAATTTTTACCTACCCGCCCAAAAATGGGTGGTGGCTGTTGGGTGAATATATTTTCAAAACGTTTTTCGCATCCGAAATCACCGAATTTCACGAACAAATGCATTTGACCTACATTGCTGTAACCTCATGACTTTTTGACCTATTTTACTAATTCTTTTTTCTCTGGGTACCTTCTAATCTTGACTTCAAATCTGCAATTTCGGATTTTCGAATTTCGAAAATTCGTCGCTGTGATTTCGAACCGGAAGTTAAATCAAAAAGACAACTTCTTAATAAGTTGTACGATTTTCATGAAATTTAGTATGTAAGTAGATATCACTCATGCGACTTTAAAAATGACATAAAATATTTTTAAAGTTATCTCCCCTTGGTGATATTAAGGATCAAAATTTTCCCAAAATTCGACGAAATATAGGTCAGATTGTCTCGAAAAAAATTTTTTGTACTAGCTACGACACTACTGATTCGTACACAAAAAATGGAGTTTGTAGCCCAAACCGGAAGTGCTACCATCTTGAAATCGATATTTCTTTGTTGATATTTTACTTACAGGCAAGGCAATTATATTTTCCGAATCCTTTTAGAAAAGCCAAAAAACTGCCGAGAATCGAATTTTGATTTTTGGAAGATAGACGATTTCGAACCGGAAGTTAAAATCAAAATGACAACTTCTTTAATATTTGCACGATTTTTATGAAATTTAGTATGTCAGTAGATTTTGCTCATGTGACTTTAAAAATGTCATTAGAAAATTTATAAATTATCTCCCCTTGGAGAAATTAAGGATCAAAATTATCAAAAAATCGAAAGAAATATAGGTCAGATTGCCTTGATTTTTTGATTTTTTACTAGCTACGGAACTACTGATTCGTACACAAAAAATGGAAACTGTAGCACAAACCGGAAGTGCCACCATCTTGAAATGTGAAAATCGATATTCCTTTGGTGATATTTTACTTACAGACAAGGCAATTATATTTTCCGAATCCTTTTAGAAAAGTCTAAAAACTGTCGGGAAAAGAATTTTCATTTTTGGCAAATGATGGACGCCATTTTGAATTGAAAATGAGCAATAGTGAAAAATCCACATTCATGGGCTTGAAAACATACACAATTGGTCGTGGCTTAGAGAATTTGTCTCTTATGTACATAATTAATACATTTAAGGATAACCTGGCTCATGGTCGAATGATTGGTTTTTGAATATTTCAAAAATTCGAATTACCCCTATGATGTTTTCCGTGCCGACAAGGTTGTTTTCGAGTTAGCTTGTTTTGACTTCGCGCATGCGTTACGCTGGAACCAAAGGTACCATAAGTACCAAATTCCGGCGAGGAACTTTTCACGGTAGTACCTAGGTACCCTGAAATTTTCAAGGCGATATCTTCATTTGTTCAAGTCGTTTGTTCGTGGCACCTACCGTGCGTTATGACTTTGCGCATGCGCTACGCTAGAACCTAAGGTACCACGAGTACCAAATTCCGGCGAGGAACTTTTCACGTTGGTAACTAGGTACCCTGAAATTTTCAAGGTGATACCTGCATTTGTTATAGTCGTTTGTTCTTGGCACCTGCCGTTAGTCGGTTTTTTTCTATACAAGTAAATTACGGAAAAATATCGATTTTCGAAATTTAAAATTGGTTTTAATTAATTGTGAAATTGCAAATGCAAAGTGATTTTATCACCTCTTCCATGTCATCTTCATTAGAAGGCTTGATCTCGCCTTAACTACACGCAGCTTATCAAGCCATTCACTCAGTACTCTGCATTTTTCGGCACTAAATTTGATTGGGTATAGGCCCCCAACCGTGATCCAATCAGATTCCTTCGTTAAATGGGTTACTAAAATATACTACTTTCAATTCATTATATTTATCTTTCGTTAAAAAAAATCGTCACGATTATCAAGTTTCGCGCTTCTAGCTAAAATGTCTATGTGACAATCGAGATGCAAAGGTCAAGGTTCGATTCATCGACGTTTAACATTACACCGGCGTTTTTAGTTGTCAGTGAGTAAGCGGAAAAAAAAGCATTCAACGGCTGTAAACTTGTCTAGTTCTTTTTCTGTGGGGGCTGCCATATTTGTTCACTACAGTCACGTGCTACATTGTGAGTGTCTTACGTGCCACGACCTGTGATTGGACAATGCTTTGAATGCTAATTTGTCACGTGTAAACACAACCAGTGTAAAAGTTTAGGAATAGCCAAGTGTTGAAGCAACGGTTAACTGTTGTAAAACTTGCGTCCGTTGCTTCAGGAACATGCTTCCATGTTCGATAGGTATGAGTACTTAGATCCACTGATCAGATATAAAAAGTTATAAAAATTGATAAAATACGACTATTTTTAATCAAAACAACTTTGATGGATGGGCAGGGTTTTGAATTTATTTTCAACGTTTCTGAATCTCACACTCTTCTATTTTTAATATGTGAGGTACAATCGGTGCAAATTTGAAGGTAATCGGACCTTCGGAACGTTGCTCGGGCGGTGCGAATGAAACCCGTAACGAAAATTTGTTCATTCTTCAACGCGTTTTATATTGTATTATGGCCGCCACCTTAGATCCGCCGTCATTTACCAAACAACTCCAAAATATACCCCAAATTCTCAAATCGACCATAGTTTCTTTTAATTCCGGGCATGCCCCACGATGTAACCAATGTTTTCAGATCATTTTGTTTTTGCCCGGGTGCAATGTTTCTTACTATATTTAAACCTGTAACTTTGCGAGTTTTTGACCAATTTTAATACTTTGTTCTTGCTACCTTCTTTAATATACTCGACATATTTCATGACACGTGACGATGAATATGAAAGCTTTCATATCTGCATAGGATAGTAGCAGATCTAGTTCTTCTTATTATTATTTTTTTTGTGTTTTATCCACAAATCGGATTTCTCAGAATCTACCCATTAGATCTTTCTGAAACCGTCACCTACCCCCCCAAAAATGGGTGGTGGCTGTTGGGTAAATATATTTTCAAAACGTTTTTCGCATCCGAAAATACCGAATTTTACGAACAAATGCATTTGACCTACTTTGCTGTAACTTTGTGACTATTTCACCTATTTTACTAATTCTTTTTTCTTTGAATACCTTGACTCCTTTACTTCAAATCTGCAATTTCGGATTTTCGAATTTCGAAAATTCGTCGCTGTGATTTCGAGCCGGAAGTGAAAAATCAAAATAACAACTTCTTTAATAGTTGCACGATTTTCATGGAATTTGGTATGTAAGTAGATCTCGCTCATGCGACTTTAAAAATGTTGTTAGAAACTTTCTAAATTATCTTCCCTTGGTGATATTAAGGATCAAAGTTTTCAAAAAAATTGACGAAATATAGGTCAGATTGCCTTGAATTTTTTTTTTTGTACTAGCTACGACACTACTGATTCGTACACAAAAAATGGAGTTTGTAACCCAAACCGGAAGTGCTTCCATCTTGAAATGTGAAAAATAAATAAGGCTTTTTTGGTATTTTACTTACAGACATGGCAATTATTTTTTCAGAATCCTTGCAGGAAGGCCAAAAAAACGGTAGCGAAAACATTTTTAATTTCTGGCAAATCATGGACGCCATTTTGAATTGAAAATGACATATAGTGAAAAATCCTCATTATTGGGCTTGAAAACATACACAATTGGTCGTGGCTTAGAGAGTGTGTCTCCTATTAACTAAATTAATACATTTCGGGATAGCCTGGCTCATGGTCGAGTGTTTGGTATTCTAATATTTCAAAAATTCGAATTTGGTCTTTGACGTTTTCTGTGCCGACAAGGTTGTTTTCGAGGTTAACAGTTTTGACTTCGCGCATGCGCAACGCTAGAACCAAAAGTATGAGGACTACCAAACTCCAACCCCCCACTTGTCACGTTGGTACCTAACTGTCCTGTAATTTTCAGATCGATACCTGTATTCGTTCGTTTACATTTGAGGCGGCGGATTTTTTTCTTGGTTTTTTTGGCCTAGCTCTAAAAAATTTCAAGAAATTCCGACAACACTAACTCTGCTAAAACACGCTCGCGCAAATAGGCCTATTTTTTGCCTATTTTCCGATATTTTTTTTAAGACTAACAAGTCACTTTTTCGTGCGCTACGTTTGAGGCCCAATATCTCGGCCGCTATGGGTTTGAATCCATATGTTTTGATCGGGATCGATAGCTTGGACACTTCCCTCCATAGTATCAAAAGTTGGGACCCCTGACCCTAACTACGGTCACGTGCAGGGTGTCAAACATGGTTTCTCAAAACGAAGGGCCATGTTTGCTGCCTAATAGCTCGGCCTCTATGAGATCGAATCAAAATGTGTTGGCTGGGAATAATAGCCTTGACAATTCTCTCCATTGTATAAAAAGTTGGGAGCTCTCACCCGAATGCCATGCACGCGGCACGATATTTAAAACTTAGGCGTTTTTCAACATTCGCGCATGCGCACAGCTGGAACCAATAGCACCAGTGGTACCAAACTCTGGTCCCATCCTGCTCTCGCTGGTGCCTAGGTGTCCTTTAACTTTCAGCTTGATAACTGCATTCCTTCTAGTCGTTTACATCTGAGACTCACTGGACAAGCATTTTTCACCGATGTACCCGCACCCCCACCTGTAAACGTCCCGAAGGGTGCCCCGGCGGGTCTCGAGTCTTGGTATTCCAAAGGTATATCCACCCCGCCGATTCGCTGTGTCACGTCAAAATGCCCACCCGGGGACCGGAAGTCGGCGAAACGGGCCCATGAAGTGAAGTTTGACCCTACCTTGACCTTCGAGGGCCTCGTAGCATGGAAAGGGTCATGAGCCTAGATGGAGTCATCAATGTCCTTTCATGAGAGAGCTTGACCTTTGACCTGACCTTTGACCTTGTGGTCGAAAATTCCCCAAACTTAGGTACCGTCCCGAAAATCTGCATCAAGGTCAAGGTCAAGGCCACGACCCACAAACCCGTCGACGGGGCCGTCCCTGAGGTCAAGGTCATGACCTTGGCTGACCTTTAATAGCCTGAGAGATCAATTCCGTGTTTTGTGCATTTCCCGTTTTTTGTGCATTTCACGGCATCGCGTCGTGGCGGCTCATTTTTTACCCCAGCCAACCCTAGCGCAGGTTGTATCAATTTTTCAGACGATTTTAATACAAATTGAGCCCATGATAGAAGTTCCGCTATTTTTCTGTGCATTACTCCTATTTTGATCCGACTAAATTTTGTTTTGTATTTTCCCCACCTTGTTTATTAGGTAAGTGTAATTTTTTTAGATACCTGATGACATATGACCCTTGACATGTGACCGGAAATGACTGTGAATATGAAAGCTTTCATATCTGCTTAGGACAGTAGTAGATCTAGTTATTATTTTTTGTGTGTTTTTCCTGCAAATCTTATATCTCAGAATCTAACCGTGGGATCTTTCTGAAACTTTGACCTCCCCCCCCCCCCCAAGAATGGGTGGTGGCTTTGGAATAGGCATATTTTCAAAACGTTTAACACATCCGAAATCACCGAAATTTACGAACAAATACATTTGACCTACTTAGCTGTAACTTTGTGACTATTTGACCTATTTTACTAAAACAAAATTTTCTTAAATCATTTACTTCAAATCTGCCATTTCGGATTTTTCGAATTTCGAAATTCGCCCCCGTGATTTCCTACCGTAAGTTGAAATCAAAATGACAACTTCTTTAATAGTTAGACGATTTTATGAAATTAGGTATGTAAGTAGATCTTATCGATACTAATTGAAAAATGTTATTAAAAATTTTGTAAATTATCTCCCCTTGCCGATATTAAGGATCAAAGTTTTCCAAAAAATCTACTAAATATAGGTCAGATTGCCTTGAAAAATTTTTTTGGTCCTAGCTACGACACTACTGATTCGTACACAAAAAAAGGAGTTTGTAACCCAAACCGGAAGTGCTTCCATTTTGAAATGTGAAAAATAAATAAGGCTTTTTTTTGTATTTTACTTACAGACATGGCAATTATATTTTCCGAATCCTTGTAGGAAGGCCAAAAAACGGTAGCTAAAACATTTTTGATTTCTGGCAAATCATGGACGCCATTTTGAATTGAAAATGACATATAGTGAAAAATCCTCATTATTGGGCTTGAAAACATACACAATTGGTCTTGGCTTAGAGAGTGTGTCTCCTATTAACGAAATTAATATATTTCAGGATAGCCTGGCTCATGGTCGAGTGTTTGGTATTCTAATATTTCAAAAATTCGAATTTCGCCTAAGACGTTTTCAGCGCCGACAAGTTGTTTTCGAGGTTAGCGGTTTTCACTTCGCGCATGCGCTACTCCGGCCCCCCACTTGTCACGTTGGTACCTAAAAGTCCTGAAATTTTCAGATCGATACCTGCATTCCTTCAAGTCGTTTACATGTGAGGCGGCGGATTTTTTTCTTGGTTTTTTTCTAAGTAAATTCCCGCATGCCCTAGCAGCACCAAAAATTCTTTGATTTACCTGATTTCTTTGGCACGATGTGCCCATTTACTAGCCCGATTTTTAAGTACTGGTCCCATCTGATTCCGAAGAAAAACAAAAGTTATGGCAAAAAAAAACGATTTAACGGCTTTTTTCGCCGATTATGAGACTAAAAAAGTTTTTTAGAATTTTGAAATTGCAAACGACAAGATAAAGTCATTTTGTTACTCTCATGTGATGAGTATGAGTCTTCTGCACTGATGCGTAATGGGTTTGATTTTTTCAAAATGGCGGACTATATTTTTGAGACTGTCAAAGTTTTGATGTTTTGAGACTACTGAGGCATCATTGGGGGCTATTCTTTTTTAAAAATGTATAGTGGTGGGATGCGCCGCGATGAGATTAGTAACATATTAAAAGGAGAACATGATCGAATAAAAATTCGAAAAAATATGGCCATTTCTTAAGAAAAACAAAAGTTGCTGGGTCGGCTTGGGTTCGAATTTTTTAGGCCATATGCCCGTATTAGAAATCACTTGAATTTTTTATATGTGCTAGCTAACATCCCAAGGCACAATCTCTGAAAATTTCAAGAAATTCCGACAACCCTAACGCCTGCTAAAACACGCTCGCGCAAATAGGCCTATTTTTTGCCCATTTTTTGGAATGTTTTTAGACTAACAAGTCACTTTTGCGCTACGTTTGAGGCCCTATATCTTGGCCGCTATGGGTTTGAATCCATATGTTTTGGTCGGCATCAATAGCTTGGACACTTCCCTCCATCGTATGAAAAGTTTGGACCCCTGACCCTAACCACGGTCACGCGACAGGGTGTCAAACATGGCTTTCCAAAACAAAGGGCCCTGTTTGCTGCCTTATAGCTCGTCCCCTATGGGTACGAATCAAAATGTGTTGGAAATAATAGCCTTGACAATTCTCTCCATTGTATAAAAAGTTGGCAGCTCTCACCCGAACGCCATGCACGCGGCACGATATTTTAAACTTAGGCGTTTTTCGACATTCGCGCATGCGCACAGCTGTAAACTGTAGCACCAGCGGTACCAAACGCTGGTCCCACCCTGTTCTCGCTGGTGCCTTTAACTTTCAGCTTGATAACTGCATTCCTTCTAGTCGTTTACATTTGAGACTCACTGGACTTTTTCACCGATGTACCTGCACCCCCACCTGTAAACGTCTCGAAGGGTGCCCGGGCGCGTCTCGAGGCTTGGTATTCAAAAGGTATATCCACCCCGCCGAGTCGCTGCGTCACGTCAAAATGCCCGCCCGGGGACCGAAAGTGGGCGAAACGGGCCCATGAAGTGAAGTTTGACCCTACCTTGACCTTCGAGGGCTTCGTGGCATGGAAAGGGTCATGAGCCTAGATGGAGTCATCAATGTTCTTTCATGTGAGAGCTTGACCTTTGACCTTGGGGTCGAAAAATTCCCAAAACTTAGGTACCGTCCCGTAAATCTTCATCAAGGTCAAGGCCACGACCCACAAACCCGTCGACGGGACCGTCCCTGAGGTCAAGGTCATGACCTTGGCTGACCTTTACTAGCCTGAGAGATCAATCCCGTGTTTTGTGCATTTCCCGTTTTTGTGCATTTCACGACATCGCGTCGCGGCGGCTCAATTTTTATCCCTACCGTCTGAAAGTTTAATACAACCTGCGCAGGTTGTATCAATTTTTCAGACGATTTGAATAAAAATTGAGCCCGGGATAGAAGTTCCGCTGTTTTGCTGTGCATTACTCCTATTTTGATCCGACTAAATTTTCTTTTGTACTTTTCCCATCATGTTTATAAGGTAAGTGTGATTTTTTTAGATACCTGATGACATATGACCCTTGACATGTGACCGGAAATGACTGTTCATATGAAAGCTTCCATATCTGCTTTGCAGATCTAGTTCTTCTTATTATTTTTTTTTTTGGTGTTTTATTCACAAATCGGATTTCTCAGAATCTACTCATAGGATCTTTTTGAAACTTTACCTACCCCCCAAAAAATGTTGGTGGCTGTTGGGTAAATATATTTTCAAAACGTTTTTCGCATCCGAAATCACCGAATTTTACGAACAAATGCATTTGACCTACTTTGCTGTAACTTTGTGACTATTTAACCTATTTTACTAATTCTTTTTTCTTTGAATACCTTGACTCCTTTACTTCAAATCTGCAATTTCGGGATTTCGAATTTCGAAAATTCGTCGCTGTGATTTCGAGCCGGAAGTAAAAATCAAAATAACAACTTCTTTAATAGTTGCACGATTTTCATGGAATTTGGTATGTAAGTAGATCTCGCTCAGGCGACTTTAAAAATGTTGTTAGAAATTGGTGATATTAAGGATCGAAGTTTTCAAAAAAATCTACTTAATATAGGTCAGATTGCCTTGAAATTTTTTTTTTGTACTAGCTACGAAACTACTGATTCGTACACAAAAAATGAAGTTTGTAACCCAAACCGGAAGTGCTTCCATGTTGAAATGTGAAAAATAAATTTGGGTATTTTACTTACAGACATGGCAATTATATTTTCCCAATCCTTGTAGCAAGGCCAAAAAACGGTAGCGAAAACATTTTTGATTTCTGGCAAATCATGGACGCCATTTTGAATTGAAAATGATATATAGTGAAAAATCCTCATTATTGGGCTTGAAAACATACACAATTGGTCGTGGCTTAGAGAGTGTGTCTTCTATTAATAAAATTAATACATTTCGGGATAGCCTGGCTCATGGTCGAGTGTTTGGTATTCTAATATTTCAAAAATTCGAATTTCGCCTAAGACGTTTTCTTTTCCGACAAGGTTGTTTTCGAGGTTAGCGGTTTTGACTTCGCGCATGCGCTACGCTAGAACCACAGGTATGCTGACTACCAAACTCCAGCCCCCTACTAAGCACGTTGGTACCTAAGTTTCCTGAAATTTTCAGATCGATACCTGCATTCCTTCAAGTCCGTAAGGGGAACAAATAGTTTTTTTGCCCTAGCAGCGCCAAAAATTCTTCGATTAACCTGTTTTTTTGGCACGATGTGCCCATTTACTAGCCCGAATTTTGAGTATTGGTCCTATCTGATTCCGATGAATAAAAGACAAGTTATGGCCCAAAAAAAGATTTTACGGCTTTTTTCGCCGATTTTGAGATTTAAAAAGTTTTTTAGAATTTTGAAATTGCAAACGACATGATAAAGTCATTTTGTTAGTCTCATGTGATGGGTATGAGTCTTCTGCACCGATGCGGATTGCGTTTGATTCTTTTCAAAATGGCGGACTAAATTTGGGGGGTATTTTTTAAAAAATTTATACTGGTTAGATGCTCTGCGATGAGATTAGTAACATATTAAAAGGAGAACATGATCGAATAAAAATTCGAAAAAATATGTCCATTTTTCAAGAAAAACAAAAGTTGCTGGGTCGGCTTGGCTTCGAATTTTTTAGGCCATGTTCCCGTATTAGAAATCACTTGAAGTTTTTATGTGTGCTAGCTAACATCCCAAGGCACAATCTCTAAAAATTTCAAGAAATTCCGACAACCCTAACCCCTGCTAAAACACGCTCGCGCAAATAGGCCTATTTGATAGCTTGGACACTTCCCTCCATCGTATTAAACGTGGGGATCCCTGACCCTAACTACGGTCATGTGCAGGGTGTCAAACATGGTTTCTCAAAACGAAGGGCCATGTTTGCTGCCTTATAGCTCGGCCCCTATGGGTGTGAATCAAAATGTGTTGGCTGAGAATAACAGCCTTGACAAATCTCTCCATTGTATTAAAAGTTGGCAGCTCTCACCCGAATGCCATGCACGCGGCACGATATTTAAAACTTAGGCGTGTTTCGACATTCGCGCATACGCACAGCTGGAACCAATAGCACCAGCGGTACCAACCTCTGGTCCCACCCTGCTCTAGTTGGTGCCTAGGTGTCCTTAAATTTTCAGCTTGATAACTGCATTCCTTCTAGTCGTTTACATGTGAGACTCACCGGACTTAAAAACATTTGTCACCAATGTACCCGCACCGCAACCTGTAAACGCCTCTAATGGTGATCGGGCGGGTCTCGAGGCTTGGTATTGAAAGGGTATATCCACCCCGCCGAGTCGCTGCGTCACGTCAAAATGGCCGCCCTGGGACCGGAAGTGGGCGAAACGGGCCCATGAAGTGAAGTTTGACCCTACCTTGACCTTCGAGGGCCACGTGGCATGGAAAGGGTCATGACCCTAGATGCACTCATTAATGACCTTTCATGTGAGAGCTTGACCTTTGACCTGACCTTGGGGTCGAAAAATTCACAAAACTTAGGTACCGTCCCGAAATCTGCATCAATGTCAAGGTCAAGGTCACGACCCACAAGCCCGTCGACGGGGCCGTCCCCGAGGTCAAGGTCATGACCGTGACGATGAATACCGTCATTTACCAAACCCCGAAATATACCAAAAATCCCCAAATTGACAAAATAACTTTTAAATTCGCGCAACCGCCACGCTGGAACCAAAGCTTTCAGGTTATTTTTGTCCGGTTGCGATGTATTTTGTAACTATATTTAGACTTATAACTTTGCGAATTTTTGACCCATACACGTGACATGCATATGAAAGCTTTCATATCTGCATGGGACAGTAGCAGATCTAGTTTTATATTATTTTACTTATTAGACGGAATAAGTAAACCACTGTGTACGTTTGCTCTAAAAAAAATATATGGTAAAACTGTTTTACTCGAACAATAACAATTCTACCAACATCAAGCATTTTTATCTTATTTCTTGTAAAGTTTTGCACAACGGCGTATAAACACCAAATAATTTCTAGTATTATAAAGTCTAGTATTGTCGTTCCGAAACATATTCAAAGCAATAATAAAACTATTGTTCTATCCATCTAAGAAGTATGTTTTCCCTTATTCTTCATCTTGTTATTTATAATTTCTAGTATTATAAAGTCTAGTATTATCGTTCCGAAACATATCCAAAGCAATAATAAAACTATTGTTCTATCCACCTAAGAAGTATGTTTTCCCTTATTCTTCATCTTATTTTTTATGAGGATCAAGGGACATAACAATATGTTCGTAGATTTGTTATTTTTGGGGGTAAGGTAGTTTTCTTTCATTTTTATAGCAAAAGTACACCGTGGTTTGAGTAAAACAATATGTACGTGACCAGACATAATAATTGTGTAGCAATAGTATTTTCAGTAAACTGACAGTGGAAAAACCCCAATCAGTCAGGAGGTTGAAATATTGCAAGCCGGATGTGGACAGTGTGGTTGACAAGGTATACACTAAACGTGGGCGTGGCCGGTCTCTGTTTTCATACACCGTACAATCGCCATGCTTGTTATATAAATTGAAAACAAGTATGGCGGCTATTTTTTTTTTATTTAATTGTTTCTGCAGTTTTGTTATTAGAGTTCAGCTTAAAGCAGGTAAAAAATGTAGGTGTAAGTCGGGATAACACGATAAATATTTTATTTTGAACGATAATCGGAATAAGCGGTAGTTATACACTCAGTACACTATATTATATTTTTTGAATTCTAAATACCATTTACCATATTATTATCTCGATGTCCGATTGGGCATATTCATAGCGTAGGACATGTCCGGAATGTACGGGCGAAATCTCATGACGAATTTCGTAACTTTCGACAGATTGTATCTTTTAAGTTGTCAGAACATATCAAGCTGCAAATAAAATGATTTTCATTTTTATTACAAACCCTGCTCCGTTGGAGTTATCGCAATTTGAAGAAAGAGTATAATTCATGTATCTTCAGATGCGTGTTTTGTGTAGTCTCGTGACACCTACGGAACGGGAGGTTGCACTGCCACTGGGTGACCATTATAATAAGGTAGGGTGAGACCCAGACTAAAGTCACCAACCAAAACCTAGTTCGCCATTGGTAGTTTAACCGCTTAAGCAATGCTACAAAATTGGTCAAAATTTGACCTGAAAATGACAATCGGCGATTTTGGTCGGAGATTAGGCTCGATAGGTCGACCAAACCTTGTAAGTATGAACTAAACCGGCCAAGTCCCAGCTTCGAACCTTCTGCATGGTCTCCCGTGGAGGGGCTCTTAACTATCCATATTATGTGGTTGGTGGCACTACGGTACTGCAAAATAATCATTACTATTGTATTTCTGAAAACTTATTAAAATAAGAAATGTTAAATTTGGAATATTTATTTCTTGGAGCCTCGTTAAATTAGAGTATATTTTTGTGGAGGTTTTTCGAGCTTCCGTATCTCAAGATTTAATTCCAAAAGTTTCAAGTTAGTGAGCTTATATGAAGGACCCCATCTCCACTCCCGCAAATACCAGGTTCCAAGACGCGATATAGCCCTGAAAGGCGCTACATATAGTGTTTCTCGGTACTGTCGCAGAATAGTGTTGATATTTTATTAGTGATTATATTGATGAATTCTGACCGATGCATAGGAATATTGATATGTCGCTCATTGAAATTAGATGGTGTCGAATGTGATTCGGACATCTTGTTTTTGGGTAAGTACGATCCAGGGGCATTTTACTATAATTTCAGGTTAAAATTTTTGAAGAATGTGAAGAAGGATTGTTACGAGAATTGGTTTTAAAGCTTCGTCCACAGATATATTCCCCTGGAGATTATATATGCCGAACGGGGGAAATAGGTGGGTTCTTTTTTTTTTGCTGTAAGAACTTATTTTTCGTTATTCGTAAATCGACGATTGTATATTCAAACAAAATTCAATGTTTTATCAAGCGGGTTCCACGCGAAGTATGCCCTCATTTTTCAAGAGATTTCCAAAGAATAGCCTAATGTAAATTGATTTTACATACAATCAAGGGCTACAATCCAGGCAGAAAAGAATGCAGATCTCTGGGATATAAACATATTTCAGGTTTCATCAAAAACGGATAACATTACATACTTATACACTAATTGCGTATGGGGCGGCCATTGTTGGTCCAATTTTCACGAAGTCAGTATGGTGTAACGGTGGTATATTTGAACTGATTATTAAATCAGATAGAAATTGTGGCCCCTAGAGGGTTTAACAGGCTCAAAGCACGATTTTTCGTAAATCATGGACCATAACCAAGGACGTTACGGTCGGATATGCACTAATATTTTTCCACTGCCCTTTGATCATGCTTTTCCATGGATTTGGCGCTTTACAAATGTACAGGCAGTTGTAGCAATATAGCAGTGGGGACATTGTTTTTAAGGTTATAGAAATTAAATGGGGGGACATAATAGCTTTATGTTTCCCCCATATTAGTATAATATCTGGTGTGTACTGAGATCAACTTTGAGTTAATTGACATATTTATGTATAAAAAAAGAGTGTAGAACTGATTATATATGAAAACATAACTGGTTATATGGTTAACAACAGGTTAACAGATATTTCATGGGAATGATTGTTAGTGAATTTCCATTCTACCATAAAAGGGTGGGTTGTTGACGTAATGGGCTTAATTGACCAATAACTATGCTTATTTATATCATATCTGACCAATTAGATAATTGAATGTCCAATATCCAACTGATACAAATTAAGGGTTCTCGTGCGAATTCGCCAGACAACATTTGGTTTCAGAAGGAGAAAGATGTGAGAGCTTCTATTAGTAAACTCGCCCAGCGAGTTTAGCTAGCTTTGAGGAAACTTTAGCTAGTATTGACTGTAATTGTAATCTGTGCATTGCTTGTATGTATACCTATATATGCTACATAAAAGGTAAAAATGAAGAGACCAGTAAAAGTACACAACGTGAAAGATGAGCAAAGACGATCAAGGGCTGTTCTAATATGTAGCAAGAAACATATGCACGAGTCGAATGTACAATATGGCGACCAGTTGGACGATTTCTGCTCTCCATGTCGGACAAAGAAGCTCGTGGTACTACATATACGATTTGATGCCGTGCAAGTTTCGACCTTTGGGTTAAGACGTCACTTTAGAAGAAAAATACATGGTTGAAGACGTTCAGAGAAGAAACCAAAACCAGATCTGTACATCCAGAGACGGGAAAAATTTTGGTGGAAATACATGGTAATATCGAAAGGAACCGGGATCTTTGGGATATAAACCCATAGTTCTAGTGTCGAAATTGGATAACAAACCAAATTTGAAGAGACTGAGTGACGACCAGACGAACATGGGTAAAGAGAATGAAAATGTGGACGTCAAAACATCATAGATTTAAGACATGCTTTTCTTTGAATGAGTGAATGAAATATGGTTTTATGGTATATTAATATATGTCAATAAAAACATTTTTAAAATATAAAACATGAAAAAATGTATATACAAATTTGAAAATTTTCATTCTAACAAGAATATTATATGAGTTAAAAACGAATGACGAGTGTGTGCAATCTCGGCTCCCAGACAGAGAGGGGTTTACCGTTTGATTACTAAGGGCAGAGGCTCCTGGCTGACTGGATTTGTTTGAGCGAAATGCTGCCGATTTCTTGACAATTAGGCAACGGTTCCACAATTTGACACCAAAAGTTCATGCGACCGGCGGAACATACATCTCTTGACATTCAAAATGGCCGGCGTGATTCCCCACAGAGAGAAATGAACGGTACCCCCCCCCCCTGGCTGGCATCAGAGATTAAAATTTTGGATGAGATTATGATAATTATGACAATCTACAGTTTACTAGAATCGTCATTTAAAAACTTCTATACACTTCAAGAAATCATGGAAGCTTATGGAAACCGCGTTCAGATGTAATTAGGAGGAACTTGAGGGTTCTTAAAAAAAATTGAAGGTTCTGAAAAATTTGAGAATGTTCCAGAAAGTTCTAAGATTTTCAAAAAACTAAATATGGCAAACAAGACCTGTCAGAGGGCAGAACATTGGCATAACGTTCTTAGGTCTACGACGATGCAAAATCTTAGTACTTCATACAAAACTAAACGTTTGTCTGTCCTCTGTGCCAAGGGCCAAATTGGAAAAAGGCCTCAGGCCTAATTTGCTACCCTTGTAAAATGACCCGATTATTATTATTATTATTATTATTATTCTTTAATGATTGTTTTTTCGTGCTGTTGCACCTTCTTTTTGCTGTTTAGAGCAAAAAAATTTCTCTGTTACATTATGTGCTATTTTGAGAGAAATTATGTCTCTGTTTTAATCCAAGCTTAAGATTACCCCGTCAGATTATACCGGTCCTGCTTACTTCTGTCAACTTTGGAATTATTACAACGACGAACAGAGATCTATAAATGAACGGACCCCCACCCCCTAGCCGGCACCAAAGAATCAAATGTGGGATGAGATTATGATAATTATATCAATCTACCGTTTACTAGAATCGCCATTTAAAAACTTCTAGAAACTTTAAGAAACCATGGAAGTTTTGATCAAATTTGTTATATTTATACTTATACGCATTTGTTTTAATATTTATATTATTATTTTGTTCTGATATCATTTATTATTAATAAAATAAAACCAAGTACGAACAATCCAAAACATAAGACAGAATTCCAAGTCCCAAAAAACATTATAGGCAAAATAGTGTATTTTTTTTTTGAAAACTTCACCCACAAAACACGAAAATATGTACTTTAATTCTTTGATCGTGTTTCTAGCTGCAACCTACGACAGCACAAGCGCAAATATAATACATTCTAAGCCATCCCTAGTGCACCTACGAGGAAGCGTGCTGTGTGGGTGTCACTTTTGCATTCGCATCTGAAGAGCCACATGACAGACCACGGAGCAAATTGGCCGGTTGTAAAGTTCCCAATTAAGTATCCTTTACCCAGCAATACAGTTCCGGATCAAGTTCCGACGGATTACCATCTTCCAGTCAACACCACACAATAGCTCTTTTTGCGTTCCCTGCCAATGCATCATGCATTGAGCAAGTTACATGGTTTGGGTGGGGATGATGACGATACATTTCCAGTTTTGGATGTCCATACCCCCCCCCCCCCAGCGTGTTTCAGGTATAGGTTAGCTAGAACTCTGTCCACATTAAAACTGGCCAACTTGCTCCTGTGGCTCATCAGATGTAGATTGCTTGTAGCTGCACTAGTGATAGCTTAGGATGTATAGTATTCTTTACAATACCGAAATTGATTTTTTCTACAATCATCGGCCATAATTCATTAAGTTACAATTTGATATGCGCAAATATCGAAAAGAATCAAGATCTTTAGGTTATAAACATGCATTTCAAGTTTCATCAACATCGAATTAAAATTGTGACCTCTAATTGTGATATACCATTTTTAATAGTATTTGCCGAAATTTGAACTCAACCTTTCTTCGGATTATAATTGTGACCTCCTGAGGGACCACAAGCATAGCACAAGGTACCACAGGCATAACGGTGATATAATCAAACGATTTTTTAAAATCAGATAATAATTGTGACCTCCAGAGGGACCACAAGCATAACACAGGAAGTTAGGATTCGATATGCGCAAATATCGAAAGGAACCAAGATCTTTGGGTTATAACAATCATCGGCCATAATTCATTAAGTTACAATTTGATATGCGCAAATATCGAAAAGAATCAAGATCTTTAGGTTATAAACATGCATTTCAAGTTTCATCAACATCGAAAAAAAATTGTGACCTCTAATTGTGATATACCATTTTTAATAGTATTCGCGTATAAACAGCGGCCATTTTGGGTCCGAATTTGCCGAAATTTGAACTCAACCTTTCTTCGGATTATAATTGTGACCTCCTGAGGGACCACAAGCATAGCACAAGGGACCACAAGCATAACGGTGATATAATCAAACGATTTTTTAAAATCAGATAATAATTGTGACCTCCAGAGGGACCACAAGCATAACACAGGAAGTTAGGATTCGATATGCGCAAATATCGAAAGGAACCAAGATCTTTGGGTTATAACCATGCATTTCAACTTTCATCAAAATCGAATTAAATTGTGACCTCTACAGGGTCCACAACCTTGATATACCATATTTTAACAGTATTTGCGTTCACGGCGGCCATTTTGTATGACAATTTTTGTCCGATTTTCTCGAAATTTGAACTTGGCCTTCTTATGGTGTAACTGTGATATAATCAAACGATTTTTTTTTAAATCGGATAATAATTTTGACCTCAAGAGGGACCACAAGCTAAACAAAGGCGATTTTTCGTATAATCAGGGGCCATAATTCAGGAAGTTACTATTCGATATGCACAAATTTCGAAAGGAGCCAAGTTCTTTGGGTTATAACCATGCATTTCAAGTTTCATCAAAATCAAATTAAAAATCGGGAGATCTACAGGGTCCACAACCTTGATATACCATTTTTTTAACAGTATTCGCGTACAAACCTGCGGCCATTTTGTATGGCAATTTTGGTCTGATTTTTCCGAAATTCGAACTCAACCTACCTTAGTGTGTGACGGTGATATAATCAAACGGTTTTTCAAATCGAATAATAATTGTAACCTCCTGAGGGACCCCAAGCTAAAATAGGTTATTTTTCGGACAATCAGGGGCCATAATTAAGGAAAATACGTTCCGATAGGCGCAAATTTCGAAAGGAACCAATATCTTTGGGTTATAAACATACATGTCAAGTTTCATCAAAATCGGTTCTAAACATTATGACCTCTATAGGGTCCACAAGCTAAAAACGTGATTTTTAGTACAATCAGGGGCCATAATCTATAAAGATTTGATCCGATACATGCCAATATCAAAAGCAGCCGAGATCGTTTGTGGATAAACCTACATTTAAAGTTTCGTCAAAATCGGGTAAGAATTGTGACCGGAAGAGAGTCCACAAACAATTATGGACGGACATAAACGCCCACATGGAATGTGGGGGTATAAAAATACACATTTTTTTTGCAAAATTACGTTTATTTCCGGTGATAATGAACATCTTTAGTTACTTGTATGAAATCGTAAATGACATTAGATATCATGCATTTCAAGTTTCATCAAAATCGAATTAAAATTGTGACGGGGTCAACAACTTCAATATACCATATTTTTACACTATTCGCGTACAGACGGCGTCCATTATGTATGGCAATTTTGTTCCGTTTCGCCGAAATTTGAACTCAACCTTCCATAGGGTGTAACGGTGATATAAACAAGTGATTTTATAAATCGGATAATAATTGTGACCTCATAAGGGACCACACGCTAAACAAATGCGATTTTGCTTATAAAAAAGGGGCCATAATACAGGAAGTTACGATCCGATATGCGCAAATATTGAAAGGAACCAAAATCTTTGGGTTATAACCATGCATTTTAAGTTTCATCAAAATCGAATTAAAATTGTGACCTCATCAGGGTCCACAACCTTGATATACTATTTTTTAACAGTATTCGCGTACAAACGGCGGCCATTTTGTATGTCAATTTTGGTCCGATTTTCCCGAACTTCGAACACAAGCTTCCTTAGGGTGTAGCGGTGATATAATGAAACGGTTTTTCAAACCACAAACTAAAATAGGTGATTTTTCTGAAAATCAGGGGCCATATTTCAGGAAATTACCTTCCGATAGGCGCAAATATCGAAAGGAATCAAGATCTTTGGGTTATAAACATGCATGTCAAGTTTTATCAAAATCGGTTCAAAATTGTGACCTCTATATGGTCCACAAGCTAAAAACGTGATTTTTCGTACAGTCAGGGACCATCATCCATAAAGTTTCGGTTCAATACATGCCAAAATCGAAAGCAGCCGAGATCTTTGGGGGGAGCAAACCTTTGCCATTCTGAGTTGAAGTGTTAGGGATAGTCCCAACATCTGCAGGCTCCGGCAAGGACGACGAGCCCTCGCCAGGCAAAGAATTAATAATGTTAATCGAGCTCTGACATGTCTGCGAGTAGCTCGATGGCACTTTATTATGATCTGATGTTGTTATTGTTTTAGGCATGTTCTCTTTTCTCGGCCAGTTTATAGCTGTCTGCACTTGAGCTTTGACTGCACTTGAGAATGATTTCCCTTGTGGTGCAATGGGAAAAACTACAGTCAGTTCTACTGTTTCCGTGCATCGAAATACGAGATCTACGGCTCCGACATAATCTGTTGAATCTGATTCTCTTTCTGCCATATTGGACACTCGCGCGAATAAGCAAAATGCTTACTCTTTTAATTTACATAACAAAACTCGGTCTGGCAGGTAGCGCTCTCGTGGCCATCATGACCACAACGAGCGCAGGTGTCTTTACCATGGCAAACAGTTTTGCTACGTCCAAACTTTTGACATTTATAGCAGTGAAGGAAATTAGCAATGTAAGCATCAACAGGAATATTAAAAAAAAACTGCCTTGAGAGTCCTTGGTAATTAGGGACGATCGGAAGTGAGGATGTAGGTGCTGGTTGCAATCACCTTATCTCCTCGGCGTACACTTATTCTTTTAACATGTTGCACGCCTTGTAAGAAAGGTATTCCACCATTTCTTCCTCACTGCTGCCTTCACGATCCCGACGGCGAATTCCACCTCTACATGAATTTAACAATCTGTGTGGAGATACTGTGATAGATATGTTTGCCAAGGATGTTGATTGAAGTAGCATGTTGATATGCTGCTCCTTGGCACATTCTATCAACAGTTTTCCAGTTTTTAGTTTTTTAATAGTAAATGCAGGAGGACTGCACTACACGCAAAACAAACAAAACAAAAAATATCTACAAGATAAACCTGCGGACAAGACAGAAAATAGACATTGCAAGAACTAAACAATTATCAAATCAAGTGAATGGATCCGGGGGCCAGCCGCAAGCGCCCACTGCGCTGGACAGTCCCGGGCCTGTCTTGGTACAGGCTTCACTAAAATGATTTACACAAAAGACGTAACAAAATCAATGCGACCGATCTTGTAAGTGGTCGTCTCTTCAATGGCGATAGTCAGCCAATTGACGTCAGGTGTTAGAACGTCAAATAATTTTAACAATAAGGGCGATAATCCGGACAGAAACTCGGAAAACGCTTAAAAAAATAAATGTAGTGAGCTAACAGGAGCAAAGCCCGACAACGAGAACATTCTGCAATACGAAGGGCTAAAACTCTACTCTAATAGTAAATGCAGGAGGACTGCACTACACGCAAAACAAACAAAACAAAAAATATCTACAAGATAAACCTGCGGACAAGACAGAAAATAGACATTGCAAGAACTAAACAATTATCAAATCAAGTGAATGGATCCGGGGGCCAGCCGTAAGCGTCCACTGCGCTGTACAGTCCCGGGCCTTGGCCTTGTAACATACGATCCAGATGTTGATTTTAATCTGGATAATATCAGCGATGATCAGTCCGTGGATTTATTTAGATTTGATAACGATTCATTAAAGAGGATTGGTATTGCAAACTTCTCGAGAGATTCGTCTGCGAAAATAGGAAAGTTGGTGGTGGCTTGAATGCGCTACACTTAAAATCAGATATACAAAATATGTAAATACATAAGAATTCTGTAAAATAGTTACTTCTATGGCGGGACTGCTCGCTCTTGCTAAGAGAACGGTTTTACACAAACTGGCAAGTGACACAAAGGCCGCTTTCTTAACAGCAGAAAAAAGCACGTGCAACGTACAAATTGTTCTGTTTACTGTTACAAATCATCAGTGGTCTGATTCCAAACTTCCTCCTATAGTTGTTGTTGCACGTGCTTTTTTCTGCTGTTAAGAAAGCGGCCTGTGTTTCATATTGATGTACGAACAATGAGCTCGTTGTTCGTTATTCGCCAATAACGAACAACAAACCAACTCGTTGCTCGTTATTCACCAATATGAAACTGCTAGTTGCTCGTATAGAAAAACAGACTGTTAAAGTCTTTATCCCAAGTTTTTGAAGATTTATTAATTAATTAGACTCATAAAAACCCACTCCCGGCATATTTACTCTAAAGGTGCCTTTATTATGTTACTAATTCCATATCTGGTGAATAACGAACAACGAACCAACTCGTTGTTCGTTATTCAACAATAAGAAACTGCTAGTTGTTCGGGTAGAAAAACAGACTGTTACAATCTTTTTCCCAAGATTTTAAGGATTTATTTACCAATTAGACTCATAAAAACCCACTTCCGGCATATTCTTTCTAAAAGTGCCTTTATTATGTTACTAATTCCATAACGAACAACAAACCAGCTCGTTGTTCGTTATTCACCAATATGAAACTGCTAGTTGTTCGCGTAGAAAAACAGACTGTTAGAATCTTTTTCCCAAAATTTTGAAGATTTATTAACCAATTAAACACATAAAAACCCACTCCCGGCATATTCTCTCTAAAAGTGCCTTTATTATGTTACTAATTCCATATCTGGTGAAAAACGAACAACAAACCAGCTCGTTGTTCGTTATTCACCAATATGAAACTGCTAGTTGTTCGCGTAGAAAAACAGACTGTTAGAATCTTTTCCCCAAGATTTTGAAATTTATAAACCAATTAGACTCATAAAAACCCACTCCCGGCATATTCTCTCTAAAAGTGCCTTTATTATGTTACTAATTCCATATCTGGTGAATAACGAACAACGAACCAGCTCGTTGTTCGTTATTCGCCAATAACGAACAACAAACCAGCTCGTTGTTCGTTATTCGCGAATAACGAACAACGAATAACGAACAACGAGCTACCTTCACGTCCCCCGCCTAGCGTGGCTACATTCCTGTTCCTTGCATCTGTAGCAATTCCAAGAGCTTTTGGATGATATTTTTTTCTGACATATTTGGGTCTGATAAAAGGCACTTTCAGAAGTAAAAAGGACACTTTCAGAAGTAAAAAAGGCACTTTCAGAAGTAAAAAAGGGCACTGTCGAAAAATAGAGGGGGTGGGCATATTGAGCTGCGAAATATGGCAAAATTTGAATGGTGAATCCAACTACTCTTATGAATCTTTCACTGTGAATTCTGTGAGAATAACTCATAATGTTCTTTCCGAGGAAACGCGAAAAAAGATGATGTGTTGAGTGAGTACTAATTCATGGCCATACAAAAATGTTTTAGTGATAATGTGTTACCATATTCGTGAGGAACTATTTGTGTTTGGAGACAATTGTTTAGGCCGTGGAATCCAAACTGTTATTCCAAGATCGTTAATAAAATATGTCTTAAACTTAGCCCATGAGGGTCATTGTGGGATTCTAAAAAAACCTTAGAACGGTTGCATATTGGCCAGGGATATACAAGGACACTGAAGTTTTGTAAACAATTGTGACAGTCGTGTCAGAAGTGACAAATCTGCAAAACATTCCACTGCTCCTTAAATTCCACATAAAATTTCTAAATATCCACGGACTGGTATTGCTATTGACATTCATTTTATGAGTAAAGTTATTGAGAAAGTTGTTTTTAACCAGTTACATAATCATTTATTGTCTTTTAACCTGTATTCAAAATTTCAGTCAGCATATAGAGAATTTCACAGTGTTGAAACGGCTTTAGTAAGAGTTTATAATGACATTTTAATTTCCATTGGTAAGGGAGAGGGGGTAGTTCTGGTTCTTTTAGATTTATCAGCCGCGTTTGACACGATCGATCATGATATTTTATTGTCAAGACTTAAATCTCGTTTTAATGTTTCAAATACTGTTTTAAATTGGTTAGAATCGTACATGCGAGGTAGGACCCAAAAAGTTTGTGTAAATGGTTCTTATTCTAAGTCAATAGAACTGAAATATGGTGTACCCCAGGGTAGTGTTCTAGGCCCGATGTTATTCACTTTGTACTGCGCCCCTCTAGAAGATATTATTGTACGCAGTGGCCTTGATTTAATGCTTTATGCAGATGATACTCAACTTTACCTCAGATGTAAAAATGTAACAAATAACATACACAGTGTAGAAAAATGTATTAATGAAATTAGGTCATGGATGATTGACAACAAGTTGGCTCTAAACGATAAAAAGACAGAGGTACTGCAGTTTTACTCTAAATTTCAAAGAAAAGAAAACATAAATATTTTAGACACTTTAAATGTCGGTGACACACGGCTGTCCGTAATTTAGGTTTTAATCTTGACAATGTTTTATCTTTACATGACCATATTTCAAAAGTTTGTAAATCAGTATCTTATTCATTATTTCGTATTGGGCGTATAAGGAAGTTTTTAGATCGTAAATGCACCGAAACACTAGTTCACGCTTTAATCACCTCCCGTCTTGACTTCTGTAACAGCCTTCTCTATAACCTTAAGCCTAAGCACAGCACTCTTGATCGCTTACAACTACTGCAAAACTCTGCCGCCCGTTTAGTCACCCGCACAGGATTACACGAACACATCACCCCTATTTTGCATGAACTCCATTGACTTCCTGTCTGTCAACGTATAAAATTTAAAATTATGATATTAACTTATAAATGTCTTCATAACCAAGCACAACTCTATCTTTCAGAATTAATCACCACTTGGTTTCCACAGAGGTCCACTCGTCAGGCTACGATAGAAGGAGGAGGGCTTAGGCTAAATGTACCGGAGTACGACGGGTGTGACTTCTATGGATCCCGATCTTTCTCTATCGCTGCACCCACTCTATGGAACGATTTACCGCCTAGCATCCGTAAAATAGACACTTTAGCATCCTTTAAAAGTTCCCTAAAAACTTTCCTTTTTAAAGAATACTATTCTTCAAATTTTTAACCGTGAAGTATTTTTATAGCTTATTTAGTTTTATATTATTATAGCTTTTAGTTTTGTATTTTTAAAGCTTTATAGTTTTAAGTTTTGTTTTGATATTATGTGTTACTTCTGTAAAGTCCGTTGATATGTATATATAACTGACTGTAAACAATAAATTATTATATTAATTATTATTATTCAAGGACCATTTGCATCTGCACCTCAAGGGTCTCAATTTCTGATAAATGTTATTGACTATTATAGTAAATGGCCAGAAAGTTGTATGACTGATAATTTTACTTCTCAAACTGGTATTGATTTTCTTGAAATTATTTTCAGTACATGGGGAATTGTTGAACCAATAACCAGCGTTAATGGCCCTCAGTTTATAAGTAAAGAGTTTACTGAGTATTTAGATAGTCTAGGCATAGAGCATATGCGCACTCCTAATTACCACCATGAGTCGAACGGAGCGATAGAACGTATGAACTCAGCGGTGAAATCTCTTTTGCAATCAAATCTTAAGTCTAAATCTACTTGGATTAAGTCCTTGTGTACTATTCTGAGAACAATTCGCTGTACAAAAAATGCGACGACAAATCAAACACCCTTTTTTGTTATGACCAGGAGAGAAATGCGGACCAAACTTAGTATGCTACAACCGTTCAGTAATCTTCATTGTTCCAATGATGTTTATAATGATAATGTGCCAAAGAAACAAAATATGATAAAAGATAGACATGATAACAATCATAGAGTTGTAAGTAATAAATATAAACTTAATGATTTTGTGAGAATTAAGTTGAGAAATATTCAACATGGTCATAAAATGAGTTCTCATTATTCAGATCATAAAAAAGGTTCTTAATATCCAAGGTAATGTTTTAACTTTGGATAATGGCAAAACATGGCATTCTAATGACTTAGTTTTGTATAGAGCTGAAAAGGCGAATAGTAATAATTCACAAGCCAAGCCTACGATTTGCATTCCTAATTCACATCCTACAAATGAGTGTTTATGGTTTTGTAAAGGAAGTAGAACCAAACCTATGTATCTCCAACATTATACACAGTAAAATAGTGTAGTAATTATACTTTCAATGATGTATTCATTATTTAAAGGTGAACCCCGGTTACAAAAATACCGAAATAATTAAAAAAAATTCAACACCCCCAAGCCGCCATGCGTGTTTCCAATTTGTGGCGGACATGGAGGCTTATGACCTGGAAAGGTAAGCCGATCCTACTTCCAGTTTGTTTTCTTGTCAATCAGCTGTACAAATCCGGCCTTATTCTCTACACACGCTTGACTGGTTGCTCTATTTATTCCCAAAAGTCAGTATACCACATTATTGAAGATTGCAAAATGTCTGATCAGGTAAGCCTGTAAATAATTATATGAATTGCATCCAATACAATATTCTAAGCTTTACTCTAAATCAAAATATGCAAAAAGATATGGCTTACCCAAACCTGAAATTTTCACCCCCAAAAAATCACCTACACAAACTGTCGTTTTGTAAATCCTTCAGTGTTATTATTTGATGTACAAAAACAAGTGTTTTACTTTCTTAGTATTGAGTTAGAAACTGTTCTAATATATTCCCAAATGTAATTACTATTTTAATTATATTTATGTGGCAAGGTAGTCGCTGTAATGTTAAGTTTCTCTTTTCTTCAAAATACGGGAAAACATGTGATGTATTAACAAATTATTGTTATTATGTCAACAATTATCTTCCGTAGTTTAATAACTGTAATTTATAAGCATGCGCACTGCGTAAGAATATGTGCATGTTTCTGGCGATGAGCGTAAAGATGCCATGTTTCCAATAATAAAGCTGCTTTGTATTACAAGTTTGAGCGTCGTATCTAACGCACGTTAATACCAGTCCCAGTCACTAAAAAACATGAAATAAAATAATAATGTTTATGTCATCATTTGGTGTTGTTTATATTGAGACAACAGCATGTTTTTTTATCCAATATTGAGCTGCGAAATGTGGGAAACGTTGCCTGGGTTAACAATTGTGAATCCATCTACACTTATGATCTTTTACGTTCACTGTCAATGCCTCAATCAATTTATACACATGGGCACTACGTATGAATATGTGCATGTTTCCGGCGATGAGCGTTTATACTTGCCGCAACCATGCTGTAACGATGCCATGCTTCTAATAATAAAGCTGCTATGTATTACAAGTTTTGTCGTCGTATCTAACCCACGTAAATACCAGGCCCAGTCACAATAAAGATATAATGCAATTATTTTATGTCATCAGTTGGTGTTGTCTGGGTTAACAATCGTAAATCCATCTACTCTTATGATCTTTTACGTTCGCTGTCAATGCCTCAATCCCAAGAACTGTGTACCTTTTCCTTCACTAGCTAAATAACACAAACCTATGCATGACTTCATATGCAAGCGCAATCCTAAATACTGTACACATTAATTTTATATGTGCTTTGATGAAGCATTTCACATATGCACATTTAATGAAAATGGAACATTAATTTAAAGTAATATTTAAACCATTATTTAATTATTATTTTTAAAAAGAAATAAAACAAACGTACAACAGTATCATTCAAACAAATTGAATAATAAATAAACTTTAGTTTGGTGTAGTCTGGAATAAACTGTAAAAGTAAAATTAGTAATAAAGAAACAACAATTAAAAATAAAAAATACAAAGATTTTATTTTAGTAAAACAAAAACAACAAATCCTTAATTTTAAAAACCGAGCAAATCATAAATCTATAATACTTGTTATTATTGTGGACTTTTGCCAATAATTAATTCAAAATAGATATAATATAATATAATATGTTTATTTCATTAATAAGATCATAGACCTAAAGTAAAATTTAACAAATACTTTAAAGAGGTGGACGACAGCAAGTGTACATAAATTAATGATAACAATATAACAGTTAATTTCTTTACATTTCCAAACGGTGAATTTCGCTGTGTGGATTTTTGCTCGTACATGTATACATTTCTATAGAACCTACATCAAAGCAACAAATCAGCCATCATAGTGTTATGTGAAAGAATTGCACCATAAAAGATTCAATTAACAATCAACTAAAAAGACAAAAAGAGTGAGTTTTGTATTTATTATCAATTGGTTTGTTTACATTTTCAATGGCGTCCCAAGCAACACCGACAACAAGCAGGGAAAGAACGAACACTGTCTCGCCAATTGACATGCAACGAGAGATACTATTAGCATCAAATCTTTCTGAATCTGTCCTGAAAAGAACAAAACAATGTAATTTAAAATCAATGTTTACCAAATCTGGAAATTGTGATGACAAAACTTATAATAACCCTACAATTGAAGACGTATATGAAGAAGACACCTTGTCTGACACGTCGTCACATACTGACCAAATCAAATCTGATTTGATGAATTTCCATGGCCCTGTTGACAAAGAACAGACTAGACTTAAAGAGCCCATCACAACAACTTCAATAATGGACGAATATAATACAAGCCCGCCTATACCATCTATAAACAACCATTCTGAATCGGGAGGTTCAATCTTTGATAAAACCGTTGAGGCACTTACCCATCAAATTGCCTTATCCTTCCACAGCAGGCAAGTTAAGGAGGCTATCAAACCTTTCATAGAACAAATCGTCCAAACTGAGGTTAAAAAACAAGTCGCTCCTCTTCAACAAGAAATTGAATCATTAAAATTACAGTTAGCCCCCACCTCTCTCCACCTGAATGCAAGATAAGTGTGATGAGCTGGAACAATATAGTAGAAAAAATTGTATTCGCATTAGCGGTGTTAAAGAAGAATTAAATGAAAATGTTGAGGGAAAAGTTTTAAGAGTACTCACCACCATTGACAACTCCCTAAGTTCAAACAATATTGAAAACTGTCACCTACTTGGCAGGAAAGAAGATAAAAAACATCGTCAGATAATTGTGCGACTCAAAAGCTACAAAACAAAAGTAAATATAATGACGAATAGGAAAATGGCTCACGATGCAATAACAGGTGTCTACATTAATGAAGATCTTACAAGATATAGAGCATATGTAGCAAGCATACCACGGTGGTCATACCGACAGGGTTTTATTGCTGCTTGCTGGACCAGAGACGGTAAAATCTTCATACGAGAAAATAGTTCTGTTCCGGGTAAGAATGGACCGACTATCAAACTGACCAGCCCAGTTGACGTGCCTGGTTATAAACCAACAAGTGAAGAACTAATCAATTTCAATTTAACCGGATCGCTTCCATCCCAGATAAACTCTCCATCCACTGAAACATAGTGTTAACTGAAAAAAAAGAACAAAAACATAGTTGTACATGTATACAGTTAGTATCTCTTGTGACAATACATATGTCCCCCTCCATAATAAAATATAATTCATAATGGCTCACTGTCATCCTTTAAATTTTAAATTAATAAAAAGACTTGCCTCATAAAATTATCATGTTAAACCAAGCACACTGTGTACTAAAGGGAAATAACTCTTTTTAACACCATATTTATATTGAATTGAATTTTGCTTGTTATGAGTATGTAATATCACTGATAATCTTCTCAAACTATATCACATGTATTTCCATATATTTGAAAAACAATTAATGTGCATTATATTGTGTAAGAGTGTGTCTATTATATCATGAAATCAACAATTGAACAAGTTAATCCCCTGGTAGTCCCTGCAAAAATTTGTAAAACCTCTTTTTATTGTAAATCAGAAAAAATCATCATATAACATTGTTGAAAGTTGTCATTCGTATTGTAAAAAATATATCTAAAATGTTGACTGGCCTACTTGTTAGTGTTATTAACTGTAAGTGCTATAAACTGTTATGTTGTGCTAAGACTATTTGCTTTATTGACAGAAGCATATTTATGTAATTGTATGGTAACTACAGGGTTACTAAAATGTTATATTAACTGTAAGTGTTATTAACTGTTTTGTTGTGTTAAAGAGTACTATGTCCTAATATAATAATACAAATTGTACCCAAAGGTAATTTATAAAAAACTGGATAAAAAGTAACCTCAGAAAAAAAAAACCCGACTAACATTGAAACAAGGGGTCTTCTATCAGATAGCATTAGAGTTTATACGTAAAATACTTACCCTTATTATCAGCCTGTATATATTATTGTGCATATCCATGCCAACTGTCTTCTATTTAGCCTACTCACCTAAAAAAAGAAAGAAAAGTTATCATTATAAAACCTGCAAAAACCTGTGAAGTGACAAATTTTGATCTCCTACTAAATGTTTAACTATGGCTTGGTACAACGTTATTTAAATTAATTGCTAACAACTAAGGTATACAGCTTCGTAAATGTGCTAACTCTCCTAAATATCTTCATATGTATGTGTACACCACATTGTCTACGTTTAACTCTTGAACAGGCCCCGAGTTCACAAAGCATTCTCAGACTTAAGTTGAGAATTTACTCAACTTTCAATCGCTGTTTATGAGAAATATCTTTGATCGAGAAACACAAAACTTTGTACATAGCATCCTAATGGTGTATTAAATAAATTAAAACAACAAACGTGTAATAAAGGGCTATAGTTTCGTTAAAACAAGGCGAACATTTTTGAGTAAATTCTCAACTTAAGTCTGAGAATGCTTTGTGAACTCGTGGCCAGGGGCCTGTTTCACGAAATTTTAACTAAGATAAAATCCGATTTTAGTAATGCGATTGGATAGTATTAGATTGATTTTAGCGCTTAGCCAATCAGATTTAAGTATGTACTAAAATTTGGATTTTATCTTAAGTTAAAATTTCGTGAAACAGGCCCCAGGTAGTCTAAGGTTAGTTTCAACACTCGCGTTACGCTGTGTTTGTAACAATAAGATACCCATAATGCTGAAAACTTTCGACTTTGGCTATAAGGGTTAAAGGCTTATATCAACAATCTGTAAACTTTTATGGGTCACTAACAGCAACTGAACTTACTCACCTTCTAAATTAGCCGTTATTCTACTGTCGCTTGACGTATATCACGTGACCCGTGCATTCGCCCAACACAATAGCTTGGTTAATTCTCTTTTTGGTTGGGGGTGGTGTTGTCGTTTGCTGTTGTTTTTTTTTGGGTTTTTTTGTTGGTCTTTTGGGGGGGAGGGGAGGGGAAATGTTTGGTTCTTTTCTTCTATCTAACATTCCACGCACAGTGCCGCATCAATACCGTTCCGTGATTATCGAAGTTTTATTTGTAAATATGTATATAGATGTGAATATCATTATTACTGTAAAAATTTATATTTTTCTCTAGCGTATGTAAATACTCAAAATTATTTTCAATGTACATCACCAAGTAATTATGTCTATTTTTCTGCTGTTTATAGTCTTGCGTGTTGTTGTTCATTTTTTCATTACGTCCCAAATATTATATTTATGACCCTTTTAGTCTCTGGTGATATCGAAAGCAATTCTGGCCCTCCCCGCAAGTTGTCTATCGTCCATCTCAATATAAGGAGCCTCCGTCACAAAGTTGGTATTTTAGCAGCTGAACTCTCTGAAAAATTTGACGTTATCCTTTTAACCGAATCATGGTTTGATAAATCAGTAGACACCAGCACATTATTACTAAATTCTTTTCACGCACCTATAAGAAATGACAGGACGCATGGACAGGGTGGGGGTATCGTGGCTTACGTTCGGGACATACTTTCTGTGAAAAGAAGACCTGACCTGGAAGTCGACGGTACAGAGTGCATATGGTTACAATTAAATACCCCAAACAAAACTATTTTAATAGGTACATTCTATAGACCTCCAAGTTCTACTGCCGAACAAAACAATAAATTTTTTGATTCGATTGTCAAGTCAATATGCGATAATGTCGATAATTGTTTTATATTTGGCGACTTTAATATCGATTTTATGAGCTCAACGCAATCATTTTTACATAATGCAATGATACTTTTCGATCTTAATCAAGTAATTGATACCCCAACGCGATTCGGAAACTACGGTAATACTTCACTTTTAGATTTAATTTTAACTAACTGTTCCAACTATATTAAAGAATCAGACTGTCTAGATAATTTTTGTAGTGATCATTGCCCTGTGTACTGTCGACTTTCATTTCAGAATCCGAAACTAACATGCTACAGACGAGTTATTTGGCACTATAACAACATTAACACCGATGAATTACAACGGGACGTCATGGACACGGACTGGGAAAGTTTAATTAACATCGAATCAACTAATACAGCTTGTGTCAACTTCACAAGGCTAGCGAAAAAACATATTCCTAATAAAACAGTAGTTATCAGACCCAAAGACCAACCATGGATGAATAATGCAATTCGTAAGTTGAGTAGAAAGAAAAATAAAATACATCAAAAGGCGGTTAAAAGAAATTTAGAATTAGATTGGCATAAATTTAGAACTATCAGAAATGAATATATAAACCTAATTAGAAATTGCAAAAAGAAATATTTTGACAAAATCGATAATAAAATCAATAATTGCAATAACTTTGAAAGCAAAAACTGGTGCCAGCACGATTCTTTTTCATAAATGAGTTGACAAGGGTCAACTCATTTATGAAAAAGAATCGTGCTGGCACTAGCAATGAACTACCCCCTCTGTCAGTTAACGGCACTACATATCACACACCATCCGATAAATGTAACTGCCTTAACGATTTCTTTATAAGCCAATCTAATGAATGAATGAAATGGGGTTTAACGTCCTACGCTTAAGCACCTAACCTGGGCCAATTGAAGACGGGCATACGCCAACAGTGTGCTATGAGGGAAATTTTGCCCGGGCAGCGGCACTACGGCCTACTCTTATATCGAATTCCAACTGCCAAGGGATCTTTTACGTGCACTCCAATTTGTACACGGGACCTCGGTTTTTCGTCCCATCCGAACGACTAGGCAGCTGTCCTTGTCAGGCCCTCCTTCTGCATCACTGACAAGTGGAAATCACGCCGGAAAATCGAGATGAACTTTCTCGGCCAATGCAGGGATCGAACACTCGACCTCCAGGCTAGCGAACCAGCGCCTTATCCACTTAGCCACCGTGATCCCCTATAAGCCAATGGATCCGATGACGTCAGCGGAAAACTAATACAACTTATATCCAAAGAAATCTCTGAATCGTTATGTAAATTATTTAACCTCTCCCTCGTATCGAAAACAGTACCGAATATCTGGAAACTTGCTAATGTCACTGCCATATTAAAAAAAGGAGACCCATCAGACTGTGGAAATTATAGGCCCATATCATTACTTAGTATCTTAGTTAAAATATTCGAATATTGCATTTATAAAAATGTCTTCAACTTTCTAAGGGAGAATTCTTTTCTTACTAACCTCCAGAGCGGCTTTTTGCATGGGGATTCTAGTGTTTACCAACTTACCGATATTGCACACTACTTTTGTCAAGCCATCGACCAGGGATTCTACACGAGAGCAGTGTTTTGTGACATAAGTAAAGCTTTTGACAGGGTCTGGCATGCTGGACTCTGTCACAAGCTTGAAGCTGCGGGTACACGGGGAAACATCCTTCAATGGTTTCACAACTATTTAGAGGGAAGAACACAGTCTGTTGTCACTGGAGGTGTCTCCTCCTCTCCCATAACCATTCCCTCGGGCGTGCCTCAGGGCTCCGTTCTCGGTCCTCTCCTTTTCCTCATTTATATAAATGATATTGTAAGTAAAATCTCATCAAATGTTCGACTCTTCGCTGACGACACTTCCCTTTATCTGAAAATTGATGAACCTACCAAATGCGCAAATATTTTAAACAATGACCTGGATAAAATTAACTCATGGGCTAAAACATGGCTGGTATCCTTTAACCCACTAAAGACCGAAACACTAGCACTGACAACCAAACAAAATCCTATTTTACCTACTCTTACTTTAAATAGTGTTCCTTTCAAGGAGGTCCCATATCACAAACATTTAGGCCTGACTTTTCAACAAAATTGCAAATGGAATAAACATATTAATGATATTATCGAAAAACCCAACAAATCTGTCAATTGTTTAAGATTCCTTAAATACAGACTTAACCGTAAATCATTACAAACCATCTATACCTCCTTTATCCTACCTCATTTTGATTATTGTGACGTTATCTGGGACAACTGCACAGACCAACTAGCTAACAAATTAGAGCACCTACAACTGGATGCACTTAGGTCCATATGTGGTGCTGTAAGGGGTACCAGCCATAGACTGTTATATAAAGAAACCGGTTTTATTACGCTAAAAGAGAGACGCAGAAGACATAAACTAAAATTCATTTATAAAATTATTAACGGCCTTTCTCCATCTCATCTTCATGATATAATCTTGACAAAAAGCACTCATTATAATCTCCGAAACACATGCCTACCTGAATATAAATGTAAAACAAATATTTTCTATAATTCTTTCATACCATCATCAATTAGAGAATGGAACAAATTAAATGCAGACACAAAAAATTCGTTATTTGGATCCCGCACCAACCAAATTATTCATTCTAAACTGCGTCTCTCTTGCAGCAATCTAAATGGACATAAATTTTTACGTCATATTTCTGACAGCCCATCCTGTAAATGTGGTCATTTTTTGGAAGACACTGAACATTTTTTATTGAATTGCTCCTTATATTCAGAAACGCGTAACAATACAATAAATAACTTATCGACTATTCATCGAAATACTACAGTTTTATTGCACGGAACTGATGACGTGGATGACTCACTAAATATTTTTAAAACCGTCCACTCGTTCTTCGAAATCACCAGACGGTTCCAGGGACAGCTATAACCCTTCATTATAAATATAGTTTCACTAAAATCACACTTGCACGTGTACATTGAAAATTATTTTAATTATTTTAATAATTTTGATTATTATGAAAATAATTTTGATTATTATGAAAATAATTTTGATTATTATGAAAATAATTTTGATTATTATGAAAATAATTTTGATTATTATGAAAATAATTTTGATTATTATGAAAATAATTTTGATTATTATGAAAATAATTTTGATTATTATGAAAATAATTTTGATTATTATGAAAATAATTTTGATTATTATGAAAATAATTTTGATTATTATGAATTTTTTTATTTTTATTTTTACTAAAATGTAAATACATGTATCTATATCTGACAGGGAGAGGGGTGTAATATAGGCTATGCCTGTTCCCCAATCCCTATTCAGATACAAATCTGAATAAAAATATTGCTTATAAAAAAACAAAACATTTCCAATTTTCGATGTGATAATGCGACATCGATATACCGGGATACAGATTTTAATAATCCGATGTCAATTTGACGTGCAGATTTTGACTAGTGCTACTGAACACAGAGAGTGTTTATATAAAGTATCTGGAATGTACATATATCGTATACTGCTCAAGCTTGGACATATAAACAGAAAGTGATAAAGGGTTTCAATATCTGATTTACACAGAGGACAAGTCGGGTCAATACCAGTATTCCTACTACATAGAATTGAGTTCAATGGTAACAAATTTAATCTGAGTCGAGAGTGATATTTCGTTTAAAGTGTATATCAAGACTATAATCCAGATATTGTTCTTGACAAATGTTTATCTTAAACGGCTTATATGCATTTAATGATACACTAGAATCTAGCTTAGATGACCATTCCTGGGTATTGATGTCAGACAGTCTTTGTTTAATATTACAAATGAATAAATTTATATCACCTATACATTGCGACTCCCATGCAAAGGCGAATCCTAGTGACGATAATAGTATTCTTACTTTTAATACCCAGCATATCCTACCCGCACTGTCTATGCATTAGAAAAACTTGCTTTGTACATATTTTTCAATACATGATGCATTTTATCACAGACACCTATAGCAAACAAGAGATCAAGGAGTTCCCCCTATTCAAAAGGTCGTATGCCTTTGAAAAATCAACGTACAGAATATACATTCTGCCACATTGTTTGGATAAGTACTTCTGTGTTAAGCCCTGCAAAGTTAATATGTGGTCTATTGTCGAATACCCACTACGGTACCCTGCCTGTGCTTCCTCATATTTGTTTTGGTATTCCGACCAAACCTGTAGTCTGCTGTTTAGTACAGATGCATACCACTTACCCATACAGTCCAACAAGGATATACCCCTATAATTGTTTGCGTCTGATTTGGTTCCTTTTGTATGAAGTGGGTCGATAATTGCTTTTGTCCATGATTCTGGAAAGATACCAGAACTAAAAAGTTCATTAAATAAAATGGTGAAAATAGGGACATATTTGTCTGGACAAGATTTGAAATAATCGATGCCAATTCCGTCTGACCCAGGTGATGTACCAGATTTGGAGTTAAGCAAGCATCTATTCAATATAGAGTCATTGATCATGCAGACTTTCCGAGCATATCATAATTACATTTATTTTCATACGCCCACATTTTCATGTGGACGTATTATGTCGTCGCCCCTGGACAGGGCCTATTTCAACGTGCCTACAGGATGAAAAATCCGTGCTTTTAAAAAAAAATCTAAAATCCGTGCTCTGAAAAAAGGTGTGTATATCTTTGTTAATCTGAGTTTGCACTTGTAAAATGTGCTATCATGCAATGAGCAAGTGCGACATCAGTAGTCATTGTGATCATCGATCACGTCTTTTGACTTGGTATCCAGTCTCATTATTTTTCTTTACTTTCGCTTTCTGTTTCAAAAGCATGGTTCACTGGTTGTTTCTTTCGTGACAGTCCTTCGCATTGACTTGAGTTTTTGAAAATCGCTTCAAAAATACGGACCCAAGGCTGATTCTTTGAATACCCTAAGATGGGCCTGCAGTAACAAAGAGATTAAGGCCCGTATTTTTGAAGCGATTTCAAAAACTCAAGTCGGCAATAACGCCTTTTCTGATAGTGATTAAGACATATTGTACTGTTACCCGCCCATTTTCATTATGCGATATATAACAGTGTGTTTTTATCAATATCAGAAGAGAAGTTACAGACCCTTCATTTCTCGAAAATCGCATCGAAAATGCGGACCCAAGGCTGATTCTTTGAATCGACTTGGGACTTTTCTTTGAACATCGCCGATGCCCTGACAAGAGGTCGGATATACATACATCTGTCAGTTAATTCTTTTGTATTAAAAGTGTAATGTAGTGTAAAAATAATTCTGGAAGTTATTAGTATACTTCTGGTGAGTTTTTTATCCGATTGTTTTGTTCATAGTTCATGATCCGTTTGGTCACAATTTCTGAAAGCCAAGGAGCTACATTGAACTGATCACTTTCTACTCGGAAATGGTGGTTCCGGCGTTCTCTGGCGGTCGAATTTTGAAGCCCCCCCCCCCCCCCAAATACGCATTTACACGCGGACCGTGCTTCGTCAAATAATCCTTAAAATAGGCCCTTCCCCTGGACGTCCAGATGTCCGTCCGTCCACATTTGTTTGTGGACTCTCTACAGGTCACAATTCTTACCCGATTTTGACGAAACTTGAAATATAGGTTTATCCCCAAAAGATCTCGACTGCTTTCGATATTGGCATGTATCGGATCAAAACTTCATGGATTATGGCCCCTGATTGGACGAAAAATCACGTTTTTAGCTTCTGGACACTTATAGAGGTTACAATTTTGAACAGATTTTTGATGAAACTTGACATGCATGTTAATAACCCAAACATCTTGGTTCCTTTCGATATTTGCGTCTATCAGAACGTAATTTCCTGAATTATGGCCCCAATTGTCCGAAAAATCACCTATTTTAGCTCGTGGTCCCTCACGAGGTGACAATTATTATCCGATTTCAAAAACCGTTTGATCATATAACCGTTGCACCCTCAGGAAGATTGAGTTCGAATTTCGAGAAAATCGGACCAAAATGGCCGCCGTTTGTACGCGAATACTGTTAAGAAAAGGTATTTCAAGGTTGTGGACCCTGTGGAGGTCACAAATATAATTCGATTTTGATGAAACTTGAAATGCATGGTTATTTAATTCGATTCTGATGAAACTTGAAATTCATGGTTATCACCCTAAGATCTTAGTTCCTTTCGATATTTGCGCATATCGGATATTAACTTTCGGTATTGCTTCTTCTCTATCCATCTCTCAAAAATGTGGGCGTATCCTGCCTGGCAGTGCCAGCATACTATCTTTACATTTCATAATAATATTCTGTCAATAAATGGCAATATTCCAAGTACAAAATATAAAATAAAATACTGTCAAATGTAGAAGCAATAAAAACAAGCAGTTCCCATGCAAGATACAACCACATTTTGTAACATATGAATAAAGAAAAAGTAATTCCCTTCTAATCGTGGGGGATCGCGGTGGATAAGGCGCTGGTTCTCTAGCCTGGAGGTCGGATGTTCGATCCCTGCATTGGCCGCGAAAGTTCATCTCGATTTTCCGGCGTGATTTCCCCTTGTCAGTGATGCAGAAGTAGAAGCTGTCTAGTCGTTTGGATGGGACGAAAAACCGAGGTCCCGTGTACGCATTGGAGTGCACGTAAAAGATCCCTTGGTAGTTTGAATTCGATATATGAGTAGGCCGCTGCCTAGGCAAATTTCCTTCATAGCACACTGTATGGCGTATACCTGTCTTCCATTAGCCCGGGTTAGGTGCATAATAGTAGGACGTTAAACCCCATTTCATTCATTCATTCTTCTAATCGTGGATTGGTATGGTTAGTTGACATTGCTTCTTAAGTAGTGAACAGGTCAACAGGTCAATGTCACAAATATCATAATTCACATTTATTTCTAATTTTGCACCATTTCAACAGCAATTTAATTGGAGGCGTTTATGAATACAAATGACCACAGGTTTTATAAAGGGGCATGCCTGTAATTTGCCACGTAAAATCATGTCCCAGACGGGGTTATTGGATAGAAAATATATTTTGGATTCTAAATTTCTCAGAGCAATTTATATTAGCATACATGTAATAAATATATAAAATATGTACTTAAAAAAATATGAATGGTTATTTTTCGTGGCACTACAAAAAGCAAATAATTAGTTCCTTATCTATTATAATAAAGAAATATTAAGCTTATATTGTTCTATAGCTTGTAATAATTTAAATACTTTGAAATATCACTATACTCAGATATTCAAAAAGGTACATGCCATGCGTATATGTTAAGTCAAACCTTTATACGAATCAATCATTTGTTGAGCCTTTTCTGATAATTTATTGTCATCATGAAGCTGGTTAACAAACTACCAATTACAAGTTTTGCACGTTTTTCTCTGCGTTTTGTTAAGGCAAGTTGATTGGCTGTGTTCTCCCGTCTGTTGATGGCATGTTCTAATTTTTACTTTATTGTGTTTAAATCATGATGGTAATTGTGTTCTATAGACGTTGAACGGCAACGCTATATACTGGAAAACAACCGGAAAACACCATTTTATACCGGAAAACACCATTTTATACCAGAAAACACCGGAAAAACACTAAATACCGGAAAACATCCTTAATAGGTAACACAGAGCCCGGTCCTCTATTTAGGTTAGGTTTAAGAATTGGGGGGGGGGAGGTTAAATCTCCACATAATCACTGACCTAGGTTGATGAAAAATTAGTTCGTGATATTTCCTAGTTTAATTAAAAATACAAACATTATGTTTATATATAAAGGTAATTTAACTGTTTTGGGTGTTGGTGGCGATCATGGTCTTCCTTGGATGGTGCTTATGGTGTTCTGGTATTTGTTTTTCTGAAAAAAGGAATAAATTTGGGGCTCTCGGGGGTGAGCCATATTCCGTTTCTCTCATTCTAGTTTAAATTCCTCATCCAGCAGTTGATGATTTCTCTGGCCGTGTCCGGGCTCCAGTGAATGGCGTCGATATCTTTCAGTTCAATTTTGCCCTTGAGGTTTGGTAGTGTGGTGGCGTTTGGTGAAGGTGCAGTGGAGATCACTTGGTTGGTGACGTTTTTGGTAGGCGATCGGATTTTCTTGTCGAAGTCGGGAAAAGTGGGGATCTGTGTGGTGGAAAGCTTGTTAGGAAAGCTGCTCTGGTCACCTTTAGTAGATCTAGCATCAACTCGTGTATCCTTGGTCCACTTACCTCCCTATTGTTGAGCCCGACATGTATCCCTAATTCTTCTGGTGCAGGCCCCATGTAGTTCTCGAGAATATGTTTAATGTGGTTGATCTTGGCTCCACAATAGCTATGTATTTCCCAGTCCCCGAGGAAGGATGCAATCCTAGCCAGGTTTGAGGATCCAATAACCAGGACCTTTGCCTCGACTGCTGGTAGGAACCATAAAATTTGGGGGAGAGGTTAAGTCTCCACATAAGCACTGACCGAGGTTGATGGAAAATTAGTTCGTGATATTTCATAGTTTTATTTTAAAAATACATACAATACATTATGTTTATATACAAAAGGTAATTTAACTGTTTTTGGTGCTGGTGGCAATCATGGTCTTCCTTGGATGGTGTTCT